>OZ014520.1:171927929-173295429 GCA_963966055.1 Lathyrus aphaca
TCATTTAAGAAACATGTGTGTCTCTTTCATCATTTATTATTCATATGAAAGTGACACACATAGGGGTGTTCAAAATCAAACAAATCCAATATAAAACCGTAAATCAAACCAAACCAAAACCGCAAAAAATCGCATTTGGTTCAGATGTGTTTGAGTCAATTTTTAACAAAATTGTATGGTTCGATTTTGTTTGTGGTTTATATTTTGCAAACCGAACTAAACCAAAACAAATTGTAGTATGTTACAATCCAAACTTCATTTATCCCACTTTCAATCCAATATTCAAACCTATTATGCATTAACCTAACATATTACGAACAATTTTATTTTACTCATACTTAGGGTTTTAGTTTCATCATTCTCAAACCTCTCCTAGTAGTATCACACATTTTGCTCATCTTATTTTTCATGTACGTCTCGTCTCTTCTACTCTAATATTTCATCTCTTATGTTCTTTATTTTTCATCTTCTCATTTTTATGTTACTATTTTCTCTTTTAATTACGTTTTTATCGCACATTTTTTCTCTAATCTCACATCTCACATCTCTTTTGTTTTTTCTTTTTCATCTTCTCTAATCTCTCTTTACCTCTATTTTCTCTATTTTATCATAATATTTTTGAAATTGTTCTATGCTACTATTTTTTAAACTTTTGTCTATACTAATTTTTGTATATTGAATGAGAAGTTTTTGTTTAAATATGATGAGTTTTTTGTTATTTGGTAATGTATAAATGACTAAATATAAAGTTGTGTTGTTCTCTATAGGGTTTGTATGGCTCAATAAAATTTTTGAAAAACATGAACCTTGGTTTGGTTTGGTTTTATATATTTAAGCCAACCGAACCAAACCAAACCACTAGCTATTTTCTCTTGCGGTTCGGATGGTTTTTAGCGTCAAACCCGCTCAAACCTCACCGTAAACACCCCTACACATATTCATTAAATAAGTTTCTTAATCTCAACAATTTAATTATAATCTAAATATTAATATTATTCTTACCATTCTCATATAAAATTAACATTATATATATATATATATATATATATATATATATATATATATATATATATATATATATATATATATATATATATATATATATATATATATATATATATATATATATATATATATATATATATATATATATAGGGCCGGCCCAACACTTCTAGAGGCCTGAGGCGAAATTTAAAATTAAATATTTTTAATATAATATTTTTTTTAAATTATTATATTTTAGTTATTTTATGATGAAGAATCATAAAATTTTAATAATCAATTTATTTAGTATTTTTTTCAATTGATAATAAAATTAATTCATCTAAACACTTATTTAAAAAAACACATAACTGAAAAACAATACCAAAATTATAAAAATAAATTGATATTAAGTCTTCTATTATATTAAATAACTACAAAATTTATCATCTATACATATACTTTTTAAATCAACAAATCAAACAATACATTAATATAGTTTATATTATTATACGTTTTAAATAGATGTTAATACATTTGTCCCAAAATAAATGTCACATTTAAAAATATATTTTATTCCAAAATAAATGCCGTGTTTTGTTTTCAATACTATTTTATATTTTATTTTTCAATATATCCTCTAATTAATACTCCTAATTTATTTTTTCTTTTTCATTGCTTAACAATAATTTAAATATACCGACTATAAGAATAATTGAATAAAATAATTATTTTCTCTTTTTTTATTTATTATATTTTTCTTAATTTGTGTGAAAGTGTCATTAACGATACTTATTTTGAAATAAATGGAATGTTATTTAATTAGTATATAACATTATTTAAAATTTTATTTAAAAAACTCAATTTATTAAAATCATATAAAAATTAAATAAAAATGTGAGGCCCTAGGCGGTAGCCTTGGTGGCCTACCCCTAGGGCCGGCCTATATATATATATATATATATATATATATATATATATATATATATATATATATATATATATATATATATATATATATATATATATATATATATATATATATATATATATATATATATATATATATATATATATATATATATATATATATATAACTTCGTATTTTTATAAGGCTAGATAAGTGATTTACTTCCTTTTAAAAGGTAGACAGTTCCTAATGAAATCGAAGATGCTCAAATGCAAAAAAGGTCGTACTTATTATTCCAATACTCATTTTTCTTATAAATGTTATTGAGAGCAAAGGCTTCCCTTAGGCCTTGACTTCAAGATCACTATCACCCTCTACAAAGTCAAAGCTAAATATGGGACTATCATTGGGCGCATTCGGACCATATTTAGCTTCATTTATCTCACTTTCAATTCAAAATTCAAATTCATTATGCCTTAACCTAACATATTACGAACAATTTTATTTTACTCATACTTAGGGTTTTAGTTTCATCATTCCCAAACCTCTCCTAGTAGTATCACACATTCTGCTCATCTTATTTTTCATGTACGTCTCGTCTCTTCTACTCTAATATTTCATCTCTTATGTTCTTTATTTTTCATCTTCTCATTTTTATGTTACTATTTTCTCTTTTAATTACGTTTTTATCGCACATTTTTTCTCTAATCTCACATCTTTTTTGCTCTTTCTTTTTCATCTTCTCTAATCTCTTTTTACCTCTATTTTCTCTATTTTATCATAATATTTTTGAAATTGTTCTATGCTACTATTTTTTAAACTTTTGTCTATACTAATTTTTGTATATTGAATGAGAAGATTTTGTTTAAATATGATGAGTTTTTTGTTATTTGGTAATGTATAAATGACTAAACATAAAGTTGTGTTGTTCTCTATAGGGTTTGTATGGCTCAATAAAAATCTTGAAAAAAATGAACCTTGGTTTGGTTTGGTTTTATACATTTAACCCAACCGAACCAAACCAAACCACTAGTTATTTTCTCTTGCAGTTCGGATTATTTTTAACGTCAAAACCGCTCAAACCTCACCGTAAACACCCCTACACATATTCATTAAATAAGTTTTTTAATCTCAACAATTTAATTATAATCTAAATACTAATATTATTCTTACCATTCTCATATAAAAATAACATTATATATATATATATATATATATATATATATATATATATATATATATATATATATATATATATATATATATATATATATATATATATATATATATATATATATATATATATATATATGTATATAAGGCTAGATAAGTGGTTTACTTCCTTTTGAAAGGTAGATAGTTCCTAATAAAATCGAAGTTGCTCAAATGCAAAAAAAGGTCATACTTATTATTACAATGCTCATTTTCCTTATAAATGTTATTGAGAGCAAAGGCTTCCCTTAGGCCCTGACTTCAAGATCACTATCACCCTCTACAAAGTCAAAGCTAAATATGGGACTATCATTGGGCGCATTAGGACCATAAACGGAATGGGTTTGCTTCCAAAAGGTTACTGTAGAAAATTTCAATGAGATCTGGGCGCTTAACTTCTAATGACGACGAAGAACCTCCATCGTCAGAGTCACTCAACCCGCCCATAAGTGCATTCCTAAAGTTTTCCATCAGCGGGAAAGAAAGGTACAATATTTTGGGTAAGGAGATAGAGGATACCTAAAGAAAAAGAGAAGGAGTCGAAAGCTTCAAAACAACGTGGGTACTGAAAGTCGTTAGCGATCAACGAAGGAACAAAAAATGACAGCAAAAGAGAAGGAGTTGGAAGCAAAAAGTATCTGAAAAACCAAATCTCACTTGTATAGGAGGGCATGCCAAACATATCAACGGATAGAATAGGATGTGGGACGACAAGCAAAAGAAAGGCAATGGTTAGAAAGGCATTTGGAACATAAATGACACTTAAGTGCACTCGAATGCCCTAATCTAGAAAATAGGAAGACACACACGTTGAATAGTACGAAGCGACGCGGATAGAGATCTGCGTATTTTAATGTGCTTGTCCACCACTCTCATTGATCGGACATGTCAAGTCTCATCCACATGCGTTTTGGTAAACCCAGGTCAAAGAAACTTTTAAAAGACTTTTCCTTAGACACTTCACGACAAGCCTTGAGGCAACTATTATGATAAGTGGAAAATCTAATAAGGAGAAGCTCATTAGCATCCCAAAGGAGGTCCAACAACTCGTGTGAGACCCTTGGTATGAATATACTTCTCACGTTTCACTCTACCCCTTTTTGAATTCATATCACACTTACTTAGCCATTAGATTACCAACCTTCTAAGTGCACCTCGTGATCGACCGGAGACTTGCAACACACCATTTAAAAGTCCACTTTCTAACTTAAACATTATTCTGATTCCAATCTAAACAAATTTATTGTAAAATTTCTCAATAGACAAGCAAATGAGATTGTACATATACGTTCACATCTCTAACAAGTTTTCAAATTCTCATAAAAATATTATATTGCATTGAATTACCATTAATGATATGCAAATTAAAAAAATATAAGAAACTGTTTTTTGTTTTTTTATTAGAACATGTAATATACTTCAAGATGCATCATCATGAATTAGCTTTATTAAAATAACTATGACCATAGTTTCTTCCCCCTTAATATAATACCCATCCCATGAACCAAAATAGAAGCTAAAGTTAAAAAAAAAATCTCCAAAATATACGTACACGCATAAAATAATACTAGAATAATAACAATATAATAGTAAAAAAGAAAACAAGTTGAGCAATTGGAATGGTGTTGGAATATGGGGAAATTAAAATACTCAAAAGGGTCCACATGAAAAAGACAAGTGTTCAAGTACGTGCCTAGGTTCATGCATGCTTTCAACTTCAACGATAACTGGCCCATACCATCAATGAACTTAACAATTCTCTTCCCATTCCAATTTCTCAATCCATTTTATCTTTCCACTTTTCATATGTACCTTCAACAATTCAATATTCATACGTCTTCACAAAAAGTGAAATTTTTCCTGTCATAAAGTTGTTAGTAACGTTCAATGAAACTTTATTATTCTGTCACCTTTTCTGAACCAAACTTATATATTCAATACTGTTTATTTGTTTCTTATAGAATAATAAACTTTATATAAAGAAACAATAATGACTCATGTCGCATATATAAACATTATCAAAGCACGAAGCGATTATTCTTTTTCATTATTCTGATTATATGGATGCAGTATTATCATTATCTTAATATGGCAATTAAAAAAAAACATGAACAGATTGAAAGAAACTAATCTGTGTAACATTTTTTTGTTCTTCTTATGTATGATGATGATGTCTCTGGAAAATTGTAGCGCAAGGTAGTGCGAAAGAGTAATGTGTTCTATAATTTCTAACAAGAACAAGAATGTGACATGAAATTAATATAAGTTTAAATTAATTACTAGATGTTGTAATGTTTTTTTTTTAAACTTGCACCATTGATTTTTGACATGACACTATTATAATTTATATATTTCCCTGCATCAGAATTCTTCTGAGTTCACTGGCGATTCCTTGCAACAATACTGGTTTTCGGATTACTCCGTTGACGCCAATCTGCATACATCTTTCCCACAAATCTTCTTCTGCGCTTGCTGTTAACGCGATAATCATGGGTCTGTTTCCACTTTTGAACTTCCGGATCCTTGCGGCGACTTCGAAGCCGTCTATGTCAGGTGTTTGGAGATCCAAGAGAATGACTTGGATGGATGATCCGACAGGTCCGATGAGAGTAAGGCATTCGAATCCTGAGGATGCGGACGTGACGGAACAGCCAAGTTTCTGAAGCAGTTTTTGTGTGACTGCTCTATTTACATCGTCGTTGTCGACTAATAGAACTTGCAGACCTCTCAGCATTGAATTGGAATATGTGCGTTCTGATGATTCTCCGGGTTCGGAGATGGCTATTGCAATGGAGGGTCGTAGTTGAAACCGGAGAAGAAGTGTCATGCTTTGAGGAATGCCATGAGTGTATGGTACCAACCATAAGTTCCCTTGCATCAACTGCAATAAACGTAACATAGTAAACAGAAATTAAATAATTGAATCAAGGCAAGAACACACTTAACACAAACAAACCCACACCTACAACATTCCAATTCATCGAGCCGGGATTTGCTCTTAAGTATATGGAATGGGAAAATGGGGGATTATAAATCAGGTCATAGATCGGTAAAACACATATCTTCCATGAAAACAATAAAGATTTTGAAACATACTCCACAGTATTCAAGGAAGATACACGAGTATGAAATAATGAAAATTCCGATCAAAAGAACCAAATTTGGTAATTTTATGCACAAGCAATGAAAAGTGTGTGCAAACATTTATCCTTTAAAAGAGATGCACATGACTTAAGAAACGAGATGCGAATGAATGCTATGACAAACTGTGTAACTCACCTGGACTATCCTCTTGCAAATACTAAAGCTCAATCTGCCTTCATACCTATCACTGGTATATGTCCTACCGCCGGGTCCCGAGGAAACTGAGCTCCCAACTTCAGAATCGCTACTGGTGGTGATCCCTATCTCAAATCTAATATTTACATCACCGCTAGATGAGCTTGGTCTCCAGGTTGTCCACCCTTTCTCATTCCTCCCTTGACTTCCAGCATCTGCTGAAACCCGAAATACAAGGATACCTCCTTCTCCGTGGTTGCAATCCAGTAGATTCCCAACCATATGCAAAATCACCTGGAAAACTCTCCTCTCATCACCCATAACATTGTTCGGTAAAGACTTATCAACCTCAACGATAAAACCCAGGCCCTTATAAACACACATGCATTTGGCCAGGCAAGCTGCTTCTTTTATCATGGAATGTAACCCAAAAGACCTTATCTCCAACAGAAATCTTCCATCGTCCTTTGCTGAGGTGTCCATGGCATCGTTTATCAAGTTTGATAGCACATTGCTCGTCCTTAGCATTGCATCCACAATAAGTTTCTGTTCATTCTTTAAATTATCATCTTGTACCATTGAAAGCAATCCCAAAATCGAGTGCATAGGTCTCCTCATACCATTGCTCATGACTTTCTGAAACGAGTTTCTTGCCTGGCTTGCCATCATAGCATTCCTTCTCGCCTGTTGCAAAGCTCGATTGCGTTCCTCCAATTTTTCTCTCATAAGTTGAGACTCTTCAAGAATTGCAGCATGGGATAGAGCTACAGCAACTTGATCAGCAACCACCTTAATTATCTCCAGCTCCTGATTGCTCCAAGATCTAGGCTCTCCGGCGGGAAGAATCAAGACCAATACTGCATAACACGCCTGAGTTAGCTCAGGCGTTCCTCCTTTGAAATTACAAACCCGTAACATTGGCATTCGGATGGCAGCAACCGGTCCTGCATCACCAGAAACCACACAACTCGAAACAGCAAGCGCCGAATCAGAGCTAAGTATATTCACTATACTGCTTCCCTTAATTTTCACAACATCTAGATCAGTAATCGGTATAGAAATATTTAAATTCCTTCCGTTCAATTCATGAGTGAGATTCATCACAGTCTTTTCTTCATTAGGCATCCACACAGCACAATTTTGCAAGCCTAGCGTTTTAGAAAGCTCCACCAAAGTGGTATACAGAATCGTATGTCTATCAAGCGACTTACGAATCTCTTGAGTAAGCATTCTTACATGCACTGCCGCCTCCTTTTGTTTCATAATAAGACCAACCTCCCGTCCAAGATCCCACGTCTTTTTCTTGAGCATGAATTCCCTAACCTTCACTTTAAGAAGCAAAGGAATCAGAGTAACAAGCGTTATCGCAGTAGCACAAGACACCAACGCAGTGAGAATCTTAAAGATAGTAAGTGCCACCATAAGCTGAAAAGTGTGAGGACCATAAGTCCAACCATTCAACAAGTGTGTCAAACCACATAGTACGATGAAGGCAATGAACTGAACAAGGACCCATTTGAAAGGGACATTCGAGCAACTGACAAAATAAAGCAACTCAATAGGAATTGAGAAGTAGGCCACAGCAATCAAGAAATCACCAACTCTTTGACACTCCAAAATGCTCTCAATAGTCCACAAACTCGCTTCATCGTCGCAATTACATCTCGGAAACCCATTATCCGTTGCAGATACACTCAACACAATAGAAGTGATCAACAGCACAGACACTATTGCTTTTACCATTGATCCTATATGCTGCTGATGCCTGATTCTTCAATCCATATAAAGGCTATAAAATAAACTATTAGGCCATAGCCATACCCCAGAAAACAACTATGTTATACAAAACAAGAAAAGTCCAAATCAATTTCTGCCAGTCTTGCCCTGTCAACTGTTCAAAAACAAAATTGAAAACTCAGTAAGATCCAAAAATTCAATACGAAATCAAAAATCAAAAACTTTTCTACAATCTTATAAATTAAGTTAACCTTGATTGAGTCAACATAGGCCTAGAATATAGAGTGGAAAAAATCAATGAATAAGACAGTACCAACCGATGCAGAGGATATAACCACCATGAAGAAACATAACATAGAATAAAAAAAGGAAAATCCAAGATATACTAAACCTGAGGGAAAGCAAATCCAAAAAACAATATTAAAAAAACCAAAGTCCAACAATTTCTAAGTTTAATAATCCCTTAATCCCCCACTAAACAAAAATTAAACAATAAAACAAAATCCAGTAATGCAGACCAAAAATAAACAGTACCTGAAAAACTAAACCCAACAAGACATTCCAGCTTCATCAGATCTTAACAAAGGTTGGTCCAAAATGCATTATGAACATCACATTAACAAAATCACCTCCTCAAGTTTTTCAGCATCAAATCAAAAGACCCGAATACAAAAGTCCATTACTTTATAATCAACAGAGATGAATAGAGTGCACCCACCTTGTGGTCATTGGAAAAGAAGAAGTAGAGGAGGTACTAAAAAGTCTGAATAGATGAATTGAAAAAGAAAGCATTTTTACTGTTGAAAAGATTCCGCGGCACGAAACCGGGTGCGACCCTTTGTTGGAAATAGCACCATGAGGTTGATTTTGGTAGGAAAGAAACAAAACAATGATGATGAAAAATCAGAGTTAGATGAAGGGAAAATGAAGTGTTGGTGTGGTTTTAGAACAGAGAGAGAGAATCTTGAAGGTTTTGAGGAATTAGCGTTTGTGTTGTTTTTTTTCCAATGGCAAAGGGAGAAAAAAACCACGTAGAGAGAGAGAGGGGGCGCCGTTGTTTCGTGGGAGAGAGGAGAAAAGGGTGAGTTGTATTTAGAAAGAGAGGAGAGAGGAGAGAGAAAGTGAGAAAGACAGAAGGTGGGACCCAGTTTCTTACATGAAGAGAACTTGGACGCCCTTGTGTTTTTTGTTTTGGATATTTTATTACAAGTCTCTTTTCTTTTCAGTTTCCCTCTTTGTGTCTATGCGTTTTCATTATTAATTTATGGACATCATAACTTGTCTACACAAATCTTGTTTATAAAATCAGATTAATTGCTAATCCACCTAAATGAGGGCAATTGCACCCATACCCAATGAGTATTTAAAATATTATATTAATAATATGAGTAGGATAAAAACTCATAAAATAGATTTGAATAAAGAGATGAATAATTATTTATTTTTTTGGTTTATCATCACCGGTTTAATTTGGTTCGGAATTAGTTCTGGCATCAAATAATTTTAGTCTCCTCCCGATTGCAATTATGAAGATCATTAGTGAATCAACTAACAATTGATGAGATGAATAATTATTCATTAAAATAGGATATAAATAAGGATACCAACATCTTAGTATCTATTTTACTCCTTACTTGCATAAGTTATATTTATATCAAGATATAATAATTTATATCAATCACTTTTCATAAATACTTCATTATCAAACTATTAGATATTTTATATAGATGTTGGATTATTTCATAAATCAACAATAAAAGATTAAAAAAAATTGTTCATGTTATAAATATATATATATATATATATATATATATATATATATATATATATATATATATATATATATATATATATATATATATATATATATATATATATATATATATATAAAAGTTGATATTTATTTGGTATGAGTTCGAATACAAAAAGTTTTTCAAATCACATATATGGAAATGTGTATTGTAATATTCTATTCCTCCTACCTAAATCTTATTAAAAAATTACAGGATCAGTTCATCATTATTATGAATTTGTATCACTTTATGGATATTTAAAATAAAAAATTCACATTCTTTTCAAAATTCAACTTCTACGATTAATTGGTAATATAAAATCATGTTATAATGTTAGTTTATTTCAATTAAATTTTTTTAAAATATTTTTTATTTATTTTTAAAAACTTAAAATTTTATAATTCTTAGAATGTATTTTATAAAATGAGTATACACAAACTATTTAAGTAAACGAGTACTTCCACTCTATTTAAGTATGTACTACAATAATCTTTAAAAAGAATAAGATAGAGAGAAGCGGAGTAAAGCAAGACATACTCGAAATTACAAGTTTAAAATTTTGTTTCATTGCATACAAAAATACAAATAAAACAAACATGTTTAACAAATCGGATCCATTTTCTCACTCTTAAATTGAATACTTTAATATTTCTAAAACTCAATTCATCTTTTAAAAATTCTAATAAATTAATGATAAATGATTTATAAATAAAATAAAAATTTCACAAAATTCTTGTTTCAGTGTTCTATTCTAGTGTCAGAAGCATGACTTGTTTCTCTCTAGAAATTAAGATTTATTTCTTTTAGGTGGTATTATGTTGTTCCATCAAAGTCAAGTTTGTGGATACTGGTTAATGCATGTACATAGTATTATATTTTGTTATGTCTTTTTGCAAATTTAGGAGCGCACACAGAATTAGTCTTGTGATATGCATTGCTGGTATCAAATAAGGCCAACTTATATCCAAATTACTGCTATATGATGAGTGAGACACGTACCAAAACAAATGGTCTTCTACTTCCTTGGTCCCCATGTCAGAAAAAGCTTATTTTATTACCTATATTAATAGTTTAATACTAATACATTAAATATATAAATATAAATGTATGTAAATAAAAATTATATATCATTTTTATTAATTGTTTAGTACGACTAGTTATTATCATTTTTATTAATTGTTTAGTACGACTAGTTATTATCATTTTTATTGTTTGGGCTCCTCCATTCATTTGAAAACAAACTTACTAAGGTGAAACAAATTACACAATAAATGCATCTATAGATATATTCAGTCAAAATTTAAAGTATTTGATAATGGAGAGGATTCAAAAAATTCTACGACATATTATTATGCTCAAGTCAATGTTAAAGTGAAAGATTTTATATAAAAAAATAAATTTTGTTAAAAAATATTAAAATGTTGATTATATATATATATATATATATATATATATATATATATATATATATATATATATATATATTACAAAAAATACAATTACACTCGAATTTAATTTTTTTATATCTATGTATTATAAATTTAATTAAATTTCAATTTTAGAATTAAATGTAAGACAAAATTATTATTAAAGAAAATTTTATCAATAAATAATATAAAATAAAAATTGAAATAATTATTTTTATTTATGAAAGATAAATTTTACAATTATATACGAACGATAAATTTATTTTGTATTTAAGATTTAATTAAAAAATATTTTTTCTTATTAAACCAACTTAATTGATAACTATAAAAAATTATTATTTTTAAAAATCTAAAATAATAGTTTTCTCTATATTATTCGTGGATCATCTTGATAATAAGACATTTGACACAAATAAATTTTATAAAATAAAATATTAAGATATTATATTGTCTTTTCTAACCTCTTGTGCTTTTATAAAATAAAATATTAACCTCTTGTGCTTTTATAAAATAAAATATTAAGATATTATATTTTCTTTTCTAACCTCTTGTAAGCACAATAGAATTTATTACAACATTATAGACACATATATTTTTCTTTCCTTCTACATTTTGTCTTCTTTTTAATGGATTAATTATCAATTTAAATTATGAAATACTGTATTCACTTCAATACAAAAATATATATAATTGAAGAAGAAAAAATAGAGTAAGAAAACTAAATAAAATTTTATTGCTTATTCATTAATTCCCACAGATTGTTTTTTTTTCCTAGTATACAGACAAGTAAAATAAAATAAAAAACGAAATACAAAATTTGAGATAGAAAGTAAAATCATTGTAGAAATTTTTGTGAAAGAAGTGTTAAGAAAGAAAACCCGATATAAAACATTGAATATGAGGAAATGTTTATATAACACAAATTGTATGTAGATTTTAAAATAATACAGAGTATCCTATAATTTATGTATTTTTAAGACAAACTCATTATCACATTTTACATATTATTTATGTTTAATATGATTTGTTATTTTCACGTGGTTATACTATGTTTATGAGTTAATAATTCATGATCATTTCATGTCTAAAAAATAAAATATTATACCATAAATTACCAATTAAATATCCAAAAAAAATTCTTTCTAAAAGTAATTGGAACCGAAGAGAATATAAGGATATTTAACCTATTACAAAATAGGAAAAAAATTCTCAACCAACTCAATAACTATCCCAAAGGATTCATACAAAAAAGTCAAGAAATTTGAGTTGGAGTAAGGAATTTATGACACTAAACCATTTCCAAACGTAAAATTCAATACTCCAACAAATATCATCAAAACAATAAACTACATTTCTAAAAATATAATCATTCCTAGATTTTCAAAGACACCAAATGACTCTAACTTTCAAATTGTCACCTCTAACTCGCGACATCCCACACCAATCCAGAAAAAACAAACAGATATTCCCTGGAAAAAACACCAAAAACCACACCAAACTCTTATGTTACTCCAAACGTTAGCAGCCAAGGAGTACGTGAAAAAGAGTGAGTCAGTGTTGCCTCTGAATCCATACAGAAAATGCAGTTCCTCTCAGGGAGGGCAAGACCCATTCTCAGCAGCATCTCCCTAGTCGCTAGCCTTTCCCAAAACAACTTCCACCCGAAACTTTAATTTTACCTGAAATTTTAAGTTGCCATAAAATCTAGAACACTTTGATCTGGTCTGGATGCCAGAAATCTGCAATAGAACCTCCTCTCACAGGCTCAACATTTTGTAGCACTTCCTGCAGCTTATGCACTGCGACATAATGCAAATTAAAGTCTTCCGTTGTAATCCCCAAGTCTCCCAACTGCCAAATATCTCCATACCATTCACCCATCTAACTCATCATCACTACTTTCCTAGTACTACGATTGAATAACTCCCGAAATTGAGTGTCGAGAGTTGCTTAATTCAGCCATTTTGTCGTGCAAAACGGAGTGTTTTTCCGTCTCCGATGTTATACTTAATAGACCATGCAAAAGAAAAACCATAGTTAGTTGTAACCACCTCACTCCTAATTAAATCCTTCCACCAATACGAAGTCGCTCGCTTTGGTTTATACTCATCTAACAGCAAATTAAACTCCACATTTCCATACCTCCCTCTTAAAACCTCCTTCTAGACAAAATCTTTATCCTCCAATAACTTCCACCTCCATTTGGCTAAAAGAGAAAGATTAAAATGCTTTCAACTAATGAATCTCAAACCACCTTTCTTCTTTGGTTGACAAACAACATCCCAGTTAATCCAGTGAATCTTCAATTTAGTTTCACAACCTTCCCATAAAAAGCTATTTCTGATTTTGTCAACCCTATTTAAAACACCAGCTGGCATCTTATAAAACGAAATCCAAAAAATAGATAAACTAGTAAGCACCGAATTAATTAGAACCAATCTACTTGCCATAGTTAACATCATCCCTCTCCAAGAATCTAACTTCCTTTTAAACTTATCCATAAACAAATCCCATGATTTTAGTTTTCACGAATTACAACCAATCGGAATACCCAAAAAACTGAAAGCAGTAGAATCAATCCAACAAGATAGGAAATTAGAGTCCACCGACAAAAAATGATTACTAACATTCACTTCTATCAACCTACTTTTACAAAATTTCACCTTCAATCCCGAAATGAAATTGAATCCTCTCAATATGGCTTTTAGAGCCCACAGGTTACGCCACCCTCCTTCTCCTATAATTAATGTATCATCTGCAAATTGAATAATGTCCATCATAAAATTTGGTCCCACCACAAAACCCTTGAACTCACCACTAACAATAGCCTTCTTCATCAACTTAGTCAAAGCTTTTGTAACTATGACGAAGAGAGACAGAGACAATGGGTCTCCTTGACTAAGACCATGTTCCGCTTCAAAATCCTTAGTAGGATTTTTTAAACCAAAATAGAGATATGGCTTTTGAATATACATGCTTCCATCCATCTTTTCCATCTCCAACTAAAACCCATGGAGTCCAACAAGAAACGAAGGAAGTTCCAATTCACGCAATCGTACGCCTTCTCGAAATCAACCTTAAAGAGCAAATAATTCATATTTTCCCTCGTAGCTATATCCACCACCCCATTCGCAATAACCACTCCTTACATCATATGACGCCCGAGCATGAATGCAGATTGGCATGTAGAAACCAAACTACCCACCATATTTTCAAACGGTTTGCCAAAAGTTTTGACAGAATCTTGTACAGACTGGAAACCAAACAAATATGACAATATTCACAAGATTAGTGAGGTTTGATACCTTAGGGATAAGAATGAGAAACGAGGACGTGATAGCTTTAGGAAGACAAGCCACCTGATGGAAGTCTTGCAAAAACCAAATAATATCATCTTTGACTATCGACCAATCGACCAACACTTCTTGGTATTAAGAAAGAGAGAGAGAGAGAGAGAGAGAGAGAGAGAGAGAGAGAGGGAGGGAGAAAATGGAGTTTTCTATAAAACAAAAAAAAATTTAGTTTAAATATTTTTAAAAACACACACACATACACACGTAAATATATTTATATTTTACAATGAAAATAAGTATCTAAGAAACTAAAACAAAGAATGTAATTTATATAATTATTAAATTTAAAAAAAAAAAATTTAACACAATGAATTTTCACTCGAGTAATCTTTCCATTTTTTGTCTCTCTAGCACTATTTGTTATTTTTTTACTTTAATAATAGGTTTTTATTTATTTTTTATATGAAAAAAATATTGTTAATATGTAATGTAACAATGGTTTTTGTGTGAGCCCTAAAACCTCTGATTTACCAATCTCACCTTTGAGTCGAAAAATAATCCAGACTCATGTACATGTTATTGTAAACATTAAACCTTTCACTTGTGGTCTCTACTAACATGAATGATGAAGTCTTTAGAGGTACATCTCCCACCTTTAAGAGCAACAAACAACAGTCATCGTCTAGGCATCCATTGTTATTTAGATTTTCTAGATTTGTTCATATCATTTGGCTCGTCTTTGAAGAGTGTGCTCAAAATTTTCACCGTGTCTTTGATCCGATGGTGAACTTGGGATGAGCATGGACGCGGTTGCAACCGCCAAAAACCATTAATTGCAACACTCCCTAGTCAAAAAATTCATACGGAGAACCTTGAAATAATAGTAGAAAATGATAGTGTCGTCCTTTTCTCACGAGGATCTCACTCATTCGCGGCAAAATGTGGTTTCTCCTCAAGGTATGGATTTCCCTAAGGTCTCAACCACAAACTAGAAACCTAACAACCTCCTAATAAATCTTTTGGTGGTTATCTAGAAGGAAACAAAGGTCATTTAGTAGTAGAACGAGTCAAGGCCATGTGACACCAACCCCTAACGACATCTACTATGATTGAGGGGATAAGTTATGACATAGTGGAGCAAGTAAAAGATGATTTATATACTCAAGAGATTCAATAATTGTGTCCCTATGGCCCAAAAATGGTAGATATGGCCTTACCAAACCCAAGTATCCTTCCAAATAAATAGGTACATCATCTAGGTCCCGTAAACACTATGATTATCATGGAGGATGTCGTGGAAATTCAATTCACTTCGAAAATGTATAGAAGATATGGTTTTGATGAAGGTCCACCATTCTACCGGAAATTATCACTCTTCCTCCTTGGAAAACTATGGGTACCAAGAGATATCCTCCATAAGAATGTGTTCACCCCCAACTCAATAATTATCTTATTCTCAAAGACGTTCAAGAACTCTTAAGGGTGGATTCATATGAAGGAACAACTGACTAGAAGATCAAATAAAGAACATGAATATCATCTTAACATTGTGAATTGAGAAGGGGCCCATGAAATGCGAGTTTTTTTATCATCACCTTAAAAGAAAGAGTGGTGATGTGATGTGATTCAAATGATTAAGATTCAGGTCCATCACCTCTCGAGTCAATGTTTTCATTGCTTTTCAACCTATTTCATGTCCTCTATGTTGTTTAGGGATAGCCTTAGGGCCATAAGACATTAAAAGGATGAGCTGTTAAGAATTTACATCAACTAACTCAATAAAAAAAATTGTTATGGTTAAGGACGCATAAAATAAGATGAAAATATATTTGTTATGCTAAGGACTCCATAAAAGGGTAAGGTTCGATGAAAATATAGGAATCGAAGAACTAAAGGACTTCAATGTTTTGCTTGGGCGAGTGATGAAGTTTATCCAGTACAAGGAGATGTTAGAGGAAAATAAAGTGATATGCGACAACTAGTAAAAGGTATAAATGGAAAAGGCAGAAGGAAGTCAGACACTATAAAGATGGTATAGGATCTTTGATGACGTGTTAAAATAATTCCTTTTTAAGCTTACTTTTTGGGAAAGTTACTATATTTAGTTTAGTTTAGGAATTTTATACCACATTTTATGTGATTTTTTTATAAGAAAATAGAAATTATAAGAATTATTGAGAAAAATAATGACAAAAGAAAACAAGTAGCCAAGCTACTTGATGATTAGGGTAATAAATTATTTAGTCTATGTACCAATTATCATAAAAAACTACTTAGTTCATTTTTAGTTTATTATAATCATTTGGTGTTCATTTAGTTTATTGTTCTTGTCATTGTTATAACTTTTGCAACATTTCCACTTAATACAATTTAGGTTCTATTTAATCATTCATTTATTTTCTTTACTTTACACTTTTGTTTACATGATTTACCTTATATTTTTCTTTATTTGTCTTTCTCTAATTTTTATCATGTATGAATTGTCCTTTCTCTTGTGACAGATGGACTCAATGATAAGTCATACATAAAACTATTATGCCTTTCGTTATTATCGGGCAAATGGCTCAATTTGGTTTTATTGTATTTTACTTTTTTAAGTAAGCTTTTTACATCACTATAGATAATCAGATGATGAACCAAAATGAGAAGTTTAATCATCCAAACTATAAGACATAATTGGGTGAAGGACTAAAATGAAGAATTTTGATTATGTTTTTATCAATTTCTACTCTTACAAATGGGTAGTTACATAATCTTGGATAATTGGGTGAAGGGGCGAAAGGAGAACTCTGATTATTTGACCCATAAGATTAAACATGAATTTGGTTAGAACGTGAAAATAATAATAATCATCTTTGAGATCTCTTTTTAAAAAGGTTCTTTAGCATCACCATTTTTTTAAAAATAGAACACTCGCATTTAATTGACTTTTCTATGTACTCACCATGAAAGAGAGATCTATTTAGTCCAAAGTATGTTTTATTACTCTTAAAGGAAACTTAAGTTACAAAATGTGATGTTTGGTCTTTAATGATGTATATTTGTAATAATAAAAATAAATCGTAGCATTTGGTCTATTATTGTGGAAACTCAATATCCCAAGGCTTTATTGATATTGTTAATCTCATTATAAACTAAATAACTAAATATTTAATCATTCGCCTAATCATCATAATAATTGAATTGATACTTAACAAAAGTCCTTATGGGATCGATCTTCTTATGATATACAATATTGCCATGCAATTGTGGTTATATCATATTTTTGGCACCGTTGTCGGAGATTTTTTTATTATATTGGTTTTTAATTTCTTGTAATAACTAGACTTAATTTTTTTGGCTTTTAATTTATTCGTTGTTATAATTTTTTTATAAGAGGAAAACACAAAGTCTTAGGGACGTTGTTGCACAAATACTTGTGATTCAGGGCCGACCTTGGGACAGGGCAACCAGACTCACAGCCCAGGGCCTCAAAAAATCGGGGGCCTCAAAATCGGAAGAGATATAAAATATTATATTAAATTATAAGTAATATATTAATGGTCTCTTGAAAATTAAACACTATGCAGTGATAGTCTAGTGGTAGTGTACATGTTTTGGAACCTAATGGTTGTGGGTTCAAGTCTTAACGTAAAACTCTACTTATAATTATAGTTTTTAGTTAATAAAACTTAACTTAATTTAAAATATAAACTTGTATATATGTTTTATCTTTTTTATTTTATTAAAAAGACAACTTATATTAATAATTTAATATAAGTAAGAAAATCATATATGCATTATATGGACTTTTCAACTTTTTAAAAATAAATTTTAAATAATATATATAAATAATATTTCATTTATATTTAAAAAAATCTATCATATGACAAATTCATTTATTATTGAATTTAATGATAAAATATAATAAATTCTTATTTGAATTTATTCTAATTTGAGTAGTATGAGATTTTATATATTTTTTTAAATTAGTTTAGTTTCCCTTATGCTTATGTATCAATTTTAATAAAATTTTGAGGGTCTTCTTGTTATGTCTTAAAGTTTTGAGGCTTTAACTTAATACATTGATTTGATTGTATTGTCATCAGTATAAAATTCACATGTCATTCTTCAATATGTTTTAACATTTTCTCGTATTTATCTCTTTTTTAGCTCTTCACCGTCGAACTTTTGTCTCTCACGCCTCAGTCATCGCACTGCGCCTCCGTAACCTCCGTTGAAAACCACAACTATTGCTCTTTCCTTTGAGTCTGACACAACGACCTTCTCCTCTTAGTCTTTGAAACATTAAAACAAAAAAAAATCAAGGTTAATTGCTTGATTTTTTACAATGGCTCAATTTTATTATTTGCCCAGGGCCTCTAAAAAGTCAGGACCGACCCTGCTGAGATTGAGAGATTTGTACATAGAATAAAACAATAACAATTGAAATTTAATTTTGAAAAACAATATATATATATATATATATATATATATATATATATATATATATATATATATATATATATATAACAATGGAAACAAATTTCTCTTTGAAGGATTATACATTATTCGACAGTATATGCATGCACTCGAGTATAACTCATTCATATGTTAAGGTAAATAATTTTGAGTTAAATTGGTTATCATGTATACAAATTTGTCTAATGCACTCTAGTTGGCATGAAAAAACTTGATACCTTATATTGGTTGCAACCTCTATTAAAAGTATTTTTCGGTGGTTAAGTGTTTTATATCATCTCCATAGGGATTAGTGTTATATCATCGTTGTTCAACAATTTAACAATGTTTTAAGTAAGGTTTTCACAGGGTTTTCGATTGTTAAAAGTAGCATTCACTAGAATTTGTAACAACAGTAAAAGATTCGGAAAATTAATGTTTAAAAGGAATGTCAAGACTAAAGTTTATTAACATATTTCATATGTATTCGATTAATCTAGCATGTGAACTTCATTTATAATCAACATAACCACATATCACTCATCAATAACGGTTATGTCTAACCGGTATTGCAATATTTTACAGTATTGTTTAATCGACAATATCTCAACCTATTAAACAATACAATAACATTAACACTTGATACAAAGTGAATATAAAAATCCAAATCTATGTCCTGACTTTGGTCTTTGATAGATGAAAACTTAGGTCAAGACTTGAAAGATATTTCTCAACAATGATTCAAACCACAAATATAACATAAAAGCAAAGATAGTCATTTATATTGATCATTAAGTTGTTCACATATAGAGGATCAAAAGAAATACACAGTAGTTAGATTAATTACATCTAATATTGACAAAAAAAGGGTTTAACTACAAATCACGGTAGCTTGCTTCATAAGAAATGGAAGGAGATGAGTAAGCACCCAAGTTGAATAATCGACAAATGTTGCATATTCAAATTCGATTAAATGATTATGAGTTTTTCTTACTTCTACAATGAGTTTCTAATGTTCCAAGATTAAGAGATTCAAATAGAGTTGCAAAAATCAGCATTGGATCCAAGAAAATTGAAAGATCGTAAAGACCTTGATGTTAACTAAGACGGAGATAAGGAAAATATGGAAGAATAAGATGTAGATCAAGGCAACAAGGTTTTGAGGATATATCCTTAAGAGGAAGGAAAAAATAAGATTTTGTGAGGGTTTTTTTAATTAAAAAAACAATGAAAATCACTACGGAAGGTTTGCCAAATAACCAAGAGAAAGATTGGGAGCTCTTAAATGCCTACATTATTAACCAAGTTGATTTTATCCCTTAGATATTAAATGTAGTCCTTATTGAAATTCTGGTATAGCAGATCACAGATGTCCTATGAGATGTCAGAATAATTAATCTTTGCTTTCTCAAACAATGAACAAGATGAACACAAACAATTAGTTGCAGAAAGTAAAGTAATATGCAACAATTGTTAACCCAGTTCAGTGCAATCACTCCTACGTCTGGAGGATATCAAGCTAGGAATGAAATCCAATATAATAGTATTAATTCAAAGCTAAACTCCTTCGTTTACAACTTCTCACTTAATCACTACCCGTGAAACTTCCACCCCTAAGACACTCTTAGATATGAGACTCCTCTAGATTCCTTTTACAATCACCACGTGATAACAAATACTCAATGCTTAAAAGCTTAAGAGTGAACGATTTACAACAACCTATGTCAACCACATAGTATCCAAAGATACCTCGACTTACAAACTACACAAGAGACTCTTAAAACCCTAAACCCTTATGTTGCACCAACGACTTGCTATTGTATTGCTCTTTACTTTAGGTCGAGCAAATCCTTATTTATAGACTCTTGCAGTATGGGCTTGGACTCTTCAAATCAGATCCAATCTTCACATATTAATTTAGCTGCAATATCTTCTCCACAAAAATAGAAATGAATCTCTAAATAGTTTTAAAAAATCTCCAAGATCCTTTTAATAAAGTATCATTTAAATATGCATTTTGTTCTTAATAAATATCATTGACCTGCTCATAATGATGCAACATATCCAAAATATTATCATCTAATAAAATTATATATGTCAAGAGATATAAAATAGCAGTGTCTGTTGTACCAGACAAAGATGTCATGACATCCATGTAATACCTCAGAATTTGGCCTCTCATTTCCCCAACATTTTTTTCATAGCATTTTGCATACATAAGTGCATGAAATGATAAAAAAAAACATTACATCATATTCATCATGGCTAAGGCATAAGTATGTGATCAATGATTGGAGCAACTGAAAGCTATACAAAGGCAATCAAAGGGCCATAAAGCTTCTCAACATTGTGTAAAGGGTTCATAACATCCCACAAGTCTTCATTTGAAGCCACAAGCCATGGAAAGATTTGATTTGATCAAAGGAGGCAAGCAGTGCAACATCTCCTGATGAAAAAGGCCAAATTAGGGTTTCACTTCTTCTGGGCTTCTTCATGAAGTTTTGATTCAAAGTGGATTCCTTTGTCTTATATATGATGTCAAGTGCCTAGGGTTCAAATTTCATCCACAAAATCATTTTGGAAGAGGTTCAATTAGCCAGATGACTGAAAATCAAGGAATCGGGGAAGAGGCAACTGAGCTAGGTAAAAAAGGTCGACTCATGACTTTTAAGATCAAAAACATGAAATTAGGGTTACAATGATCCTATGGTTCAAATTTTATCAATAAATGATGGAGGAATCATGAAAAATCAAGGAAAAAAGATCATTTGAAAAATGGTTGATTTCACCTTTCCCTCCACTTTTCCTTCCACTTTCCTTCCACATTTCCTTTCATTCTTTCCCTCTTGTTTCTCCAATTCAATTCCAATCATTTCCTTTGGATGCTTCTACCATGTTCCACAACCTTCTAGAGTATTCCATGGAATATTCCAAGGAATATTCCTTCTCCAACCCTAACCCTAACTAACTACAAACCTAACTCCATTCCTAAACCTAACTCCATTCCCAAACCTAGCTCCAAGCCTAGCCCCTATATAATCATTAATCACTTCAATGCAAAAGGTTCCCAATTTTTTCACTCTCTCATAATTTCTAGAATCACTTTTCTCTCTCACTTTTCCTCCATTTCCCCTTTCACCAAAGCTTTTTTAAGAAGATCTTCAAGTTTCACATTGAAACTTGAAGATCTTAAAGCTTAGCCTCCAAACTCCATTCAATTGTGGATTGTAGAAGAAGAAGCTACTGATTTTTGTGAAGATTTCAACTTATCGGAAGTGCAAGAAGGCTCAAGCATCAAGAACGCATTTATTTTGCGGATTTGCGGTTTTCTTGGTTTTCTCTTTGATCAAGCTCCGATTCTTGCAACATTTACCGAAGCACTTCTCCGCTTCGTAGGTTGGTGGTCTAAAATCACTTTTCCTTTAAGTTATTCTCTCCATCTCGCCATTTTGGCATTCTTTAAGTGCTTTTCGTATTACTTGTGGTTGATTATGTTTTCGTAACGTTTTGCTTGCGATTTGTGGAGTTTAATGGATTAGAAGCTAGGTCATAGCTTGTTATAGGTTTTAGCATGTGTTAATAAGCCATAATTGAGTAGAAATTTGTACTAACATGATTAGATGTGTGTTAAGGTTGTTTAAAAGTAAGATTGTGGCCAAAAACACTTATTTCAAAAACATTTTTCACTTTTTGTTCAGTGTTAACCGGTTAACGCTTTGGTTAACCGGTTAACACATGCGTTTTTTTGCCATTTTTAGTGTTGTCTGGGGTGCATTAACGGGTTAACCATTTGGTTAACCGGTTAACACTGTAGAAATTCAGAAATTTAGCTTATTTGCTTGCTTGTTCTTGCTTCCTAGTGCTTCTAAGGTTCATGTATGTTTAGGTATTTATTTTAGGGAATTTTTGGGTCTATTTCCAGTAGCCGATTCATTTGTTTCGAGTCGTTTTGACATGATTCTGTTCACTTTTCCATGTTTTTGTGTTAAATGTGATATAGTTGATTCTTGATGTGTTTTGCTACACTCTAATCACTTGTTTAACATGTCAATTGCTTGCTTAAATTCAATATGTGCTTCATGATTATTATCATTGCTTGCTTGATTGCTAAAGTGATTAAATGTCATGTTTTGATTTTTGCAAAAGTGATTAAATGCTTCACATGTTCATGCATGCTTCTTGTGTTTAATGGATCACTTCTTGACATGAATTCGATTATGATTTTTTATGCCATGCATGTGTAATAATTGATGCTTGTAGTGATACTTGTTCAATCTCATGATAAAATGCTTATTTTGTGCAATATGCAAAAGTGTGGTTGTTCTTGTTGATCATTGTTCCTTTTAATCAAATAAATGATGTAAATAAATTCACATGTTTGAGTTCATTTTGTGATGTATGTAGATCCATTTTAATTGACATTAATATGTTGTTTATCATTCACTTTGTGCACATAAATAAAAATGATCAAATCTGCCCCATGTTTTCATAGCTGTTCGTTAATATAGGTGTTGTAAAATACATGTTGTTTGTTATGTTTTGCTGTATGTGACTTTTTACACCTATCTTTACATGCTGATTGTGGGCTGAATAAATTTACCTTGTGTTATGCATTGTTTTGGTAGTTGTTGTTACTTTAGGGGCTGTAATAGGTGTTGTATTTTGGTTAGCAATTATTTTTTAGTTCTTTTAGAATTAAGATAAAGTTTATATTGAGTCTTAGAGTTATTAGGATTTAATTGGTGTGAGTTTGTTTTATTATTTTTAATAAAATGCACACTAATCTTTGTTTTGTAGGGAGGGAAAGGTATGTTTCCTTACACCTTATCCTTTTTAATTTTTTATGCATTTTCTTTATGCATTTAATTCACCTTTTACTTCCATATTTGTGATTGGTAGGATTTCCCCTTTTGTTAGGACCAACTTAACTTCCTTAGGAAGTAAGTTGCATCATTTTTCTTTTCTCTTTTCCTTTTGCTCTTTAGGATTAGAAAAACCTCACTCACCATTAGGACCACCATGGGGCACTTGCATTCATTCCATCTTGGAGTAGTGTAGGCTTGTCTATCATGATGTACAAGTCTTATCAAGGGGTTGTTTCACAAAGAAAACCTAAAAGATACTTCTTCACAAAAGCTACAAAAAAACTTAAATAAAGTTCAACAAGCTAGTGAACTTAGACCATAACCCTTGGAAACCAGTCTTGGATAAATTCTCCTTACTGGGTGTGCTTGTTCTATTATTCCATCTTGGAATGTAGTAGCAAGTACACATTCCATGGAAAATAGTTTGAATTCACTTCCTTGTGCCAAATTCATATAAAACTCTTAAAAACAAAACAACAAACTATAGGCGACTTTCCTGCGGGAATTCTCTTCTCATCTCACTCACTCTAAACGCAAACTCACGACGACTTGTCTTGCATACAAGACGGTAAACGCACTCGTACCAGACGAGCCTGCAACACCTGAGCATAGACATACGCAGTTCCAGCCATAAAAAACACAAACAAAGTTCCCGCCTGGTTAGGCGAACTACGTCGACTCTGATCCTCATTTTCCCGATGAGGTACGTAGGCAGCGGGATAGGGCCCGTTCGAGCACATTCTTTATTTTCCCTACATTTCCCCCTCTCTTTCCATTCTCTCTTTTCCATTCCATTTCTCATTTCAGTTCCAGTTCCAGTAGCAGTTTTTGTTCAGCAGCATCATATTATTTCTCACCCTTTGAAACAAACAAACAAACAAGCATGGACCCCGTCGGGTACGGATGACGATTTGGGGTGCTAATACCTTCCCAGGTCGTAACCGACTCCCGAACCCAGATCTTTGGTTCGCAAGGCCTCGTCCTTTCCTTCTTTCTCAGGTTTGTGCAGCATTGCCTTTCCCATTCATTCGGGATAAAAATTCATGGCTGATGACTCTACCTTTTTCGCACCACTTTCGCGTTTGTACTAGGATGAAAATCCCGAGAGCGACAGCTGGCGACTCTGTTGGGGATCGAACCAAGAATCTCTAGTTTCCCTTGTAGAGTCAATCCTAGCGCCTGTTTGTTTTTGTTTTCTTTGGGTGTTTACATGTATATTGTTGTGTTCTTATTTACTGTTCTCGTTTACAGTTTACTTTACAGCTTTATTTACTGCTTTCAGTATTTATTTTCACATGCATCATATATTGGACTATGCTGGTTTCATTTTTTTCTGTGAGATGGGCTTTGTTACTGTGAGATAAGCCAAATACCCAGCTTGAGTGCACCTAGGATTTAGAGTGGTACCACTTTGGCTTCATTGCATCTTGCTATGTTGGTATTAGTGAGTTCCACGCCTTGACTTGCGACCTTCTCGAAAATGTATTGACGCCAGAATCTTTCTGGGGCAAACACTACCTTGATAGTTATGTGCAGTCAAGGGACCGATCATTGAGAACCTTTGTGGAAACATCCCTCTCTAGTGATGACAGTGGTATACCACATTTGTTGACAAACTCACTCGCATCCGAGGGCCCACTGGGAACTCGCATAGGATGACCTGGTTCTCTCATAGGAATCCAGTTAAGGCAAACTGTTCGTATGACGATAGTATTGTACCCTTCGGGATGAATGTACTATTGTTTCTCGATTCAGTGTTTGAATATGAGGACTTATGATGGATGCTTGTTTCCTTGAGCTGAGACCTCCCTGAGTAGTACATAATGCCAAACCGATTCCCTGATTTGGTCATGAGCCGTTTCTCGGAAATGGTGAATGCATTATTTCTATTCGGCTTTGAGAGTCCGTGATGTTTGACCTGAGTAGCACACCCGTGAGATTGGGAGGGGTTTACAGGTTTGCAGGAACCCTGAAACTTCCAACACACCCACCTCGCCAATATTTTTCAGTAGTATGATCTGGTTCTATGTTGCATTGATTCTGAGTTCTGAAGTATTTATACAAAGACAAAAGTGACTATCCACAGTTGGTTCACCGCCCAACACCAGCATCAGACCCTTGATCACATACTTGTTGCATACATAACATCATGGCATTTTATCATACATGTTCTATTATTTCCAAAGATCCCATGTTTGAACCATGTCATTATATGTTCCTATATCCAAACTGGAATCAAAGCAGATGGATCCCTTGGAAATAATCGAACATGGCATTTGCATGCATCCTTACACTCATTACAGTTCAGAGAGAGATTAGTATCATGACTTGGTTTCCCTTCACAATGGCCAACTTGAATCGCAACTATCAAGGTATAACTCCGGGCGGAGGTAACCAAACGAAGACCCAACTGATGTAACGCCCCAATTCAATTTTCCCAATTTTTGTGGAATCTTTTATTTTATTTGTATGATAATTGTTTTATTTGTGAAATTATGATGATGATATTTTATGTTGAGGAATTAATGCGATATGTGATTCTACCGTTTTGTGAATTTCAGGTAAAAATTGGTTTGAAGGGTATTTTAGGTATTTGTTAATTAGTAATAAGTTAGAAATTAGTAGAATTGGTATTTTTGTGAGAAAATGATATTTGGTTGGAAAGAGTAGAAAAATAGAAATAGGAAGAAAAGAGAATATAAGAGAGTGAGAAAGAGTGAAATAGAAAGTTAGTAAGAAGAGAAAGAAAAAGAGAAGAAAGAAAAGGAGAGAAGAGAAAAAGAAGAGAAAAGAGGGAAAGTTGGAAAAGCTTCAAGATTGCTCCTAGGAATCGGTATAATTGGGTAAGGGTGATAAGCATTGTTATCTTAATATTGTGTATGATTATGTATGTGTTTGGTTGGTTGAGTTTTAGTTTTGATGGAAGTTTAGAGAAGATGAATAGTTAGGGTTTTAGAGAAAATGTGAGAAATTGGTAGATTAATCGGTTAGAAATCATTGTAATCAAAGTATGATGTTAGATATATGCTTTAGATCATGTTTATGGAAGTATTATGGAGATTGGGAAGGTTTTGGTAGGTCTGTTACGTAGCTGGAAATTCTGGAAATCGCAGTGGTCGCTCAGCAAGCTATCCCTCGCTCAGCGAAAGTTCCAGGGTTTTCCTCGCTCAGCGAGCCTGTAGGTTTTTGAGGGGTTATGTGTTTTAATCCGTAGCTTTAGTTTCGGGTATCCGTTTTTAGTGTTCCTTATATCGATTTGAAGCTAGAAACGTGTAGAAAATAATGATGCTAAGAAATGAAATGTTTAGCCGACTTTTCTGATAAAACGTAAATGAATTAATTATGGAAATGTGGGTTAATGTGATGTTGTGGCCGTTTGGAAAATGAATACATTATTTGAATTGAATGTCAATGTATGTTAATTGAATGAGATGAATGCATAACTATATTGTGAATATGTATGCATTTTCAAGAATGTTGCGTGTCATTTTACATGTAAGCATAATGTAGGCATTCTTGTGATGTGGGATTCCTTGTGAATCCGTTGTAGCATCGTGTTCTCATGTGGAGTGTGAGCGATGACTACAACAAGATCGTGTACCCATGTAGGGTGTGAGCGTCACATTGTGTGCCCGTGTGGGGTGTGAGCAATCCAGAAACATCATGTGTCCGTGTGGGGTGTGAGCGATGGGTGATTTATTCACATTGATTGTGTGCCCGTGTGGGGTGTTATCAATCAGATTATGTATCTGTGTGGGGTGTGAGAAATCCATAAACATTGTGTGCCCATGTGGAGGTGTGAGCAATGGGGAACATCGTGTGCCCGACGGGGAGTTACTTTAGGTAACAAGCGATGATTCCATTTGGTTCTTGAGTGAACCTGCTGAATGATTGAGTCGGTACCGCATTTGCATCTGCATAGAGTCGTGTGTCAGTCTCTATGAGTTGCATTTTATCATTTTAATTATGATATGCAGAAATAAACATGAATGTGCATATGTTTATTTGGAGTATTATGGAGATGATAGTATGTGTGATGAAACATACTTGTTTGTATATATGCATGTTTGATATATGTATATGTATGTGATTTATACATTTGTAATGTATATGTGTGATTAAACATAGCTAGACGTATGTTTATGCGGAATGAATAGAATTGAGGAATAAACATAAATAATGTAAGTTATGTGAATTAGTGAATTGGTGCATGATGAATATGCTTGATTTTGTGTATGTACACGTTGCGATGTGTATAGGTGATGAGGTATGATTTGTGGTGAGAATATGTTTTATGTGTATTTTATATGTGGAGATATATAATATATGCAATGTTATTATGATAATGTTTCTCACCCTTCTGCTGTTTTATGATGCTCTATGAGGCATTGTAGAGTAGGTTGTTGGATGACATATTTTTGTGAAGCTCGTCTTCATCTTTTGGTCGGTCGGCTCTGATATGTAGCACCGGGTAGTTAGGTTGGCTTAGCGCCATTTTTGTGATGCATTGTGTACATGTATCTTTTGGATGGATGTTTTGTATGGACATGAATATTGTTGTTGGCATCAAACTTGTGGATATATATATATATATATATATACATATATATATATATATATATGAATGGAGATATATATGTTTGATGTTGCTGAAATGTTTCCGCTGTATAATCATTTATCGTTTGGAAATTACCCTATTGTTGCATATCTATTATGAGCAGGTGTAATGTGGTTTGATTTCAAGTATTATGTGGCATTGCTCTTTTATACCATATTTCGAATATACTCTGATGGAATTTTTAATATGTGCCTAAGTGATTTAATTTCATATTTGGGGTATAGAAAGAGGGTGTTACAGCTGAGGCCATTCAGGGCAGAGATACAAGCTTTATTTCAGAATCAGAAACTGTTGAAATAGGAAGTCAACCAGATGAAGACTCAAATGAGTCGGTTATAGAAATCCTGAATGCAGTGTCAAGGAAATGAAGCTATTTTCATCCCTAGTTAGGGGAACTACGTTGCTCTGATTCTCCATTGGTCAATGGAGATACGTAGGCAGGAGATCATGCAAGATCTTTGCGAGCAACCTTATTTATCAACTTTATTTATCAACCTCTTCCATCCATATGTCATTTGTCAGTATCCAACCTCAACTTCCCAAGAGAGTCCTAGGGGCAGAGCATATGGGTAAAGGTCAGAACAACTCGAGAAGAAGTTTGATCATATTATGATGTCATACGTGTAATAGGTTTCCTCATTTGCTCAAATTCAGGCTGGTTGAGTTGTCGCATCAGGATCATCTCCGACAAAGCTTCCATTAGGGTTTCAATGCCAAGTATGATTACCATGCTGGGGCACCTGGCCTTTTGATTGAAGATTGCAACTCCTTCAGAGACAGAGGTAAATACAAGGTCACGAATTTGATTGACTCCAAGACCATTGTGTTCACGCCAGGTAAAAGTGGGAATATGGCACCAAAATAGTAATGGAATGAACATCCAGATTGTTGACTGTTGAAAGTATCTGAAGGCAATAAGTCCAGACGGAGTCAGACCTCCTCAATAATGGCAACCACGATGTGAAGGCTATATGCAAGTACCTCTCAGGGGAATTTAAGCATACCATTTAACAATTGTGATGTGTTCAAGAACATGGTGAAAAATTTGATTGACTCAAAGGTTATCATGCCCGATAGACTGCCCATACATTGAAGTCTCATCATCAAATGGACCTCCCAATTTGCAAGGGAATCTTCAGAAGCGATAAGTCCAGACGGAGTCAAGTCTCCTCAATGACGGCAATGTTAAGCTTTTTTACTCCATTTTCATTTGTAGTTTCTATTGTTTGTTTAAACATTTGTATGCATGCATGAAACTTATTTTTTTTTAATGATAACCATAATAAAATGCACATGTTTTTCTTGAAGTAATCCATTCGTATTCACTCATGATTTTGTGTATGTGCATTGCAATACCAACTCTCATGCTAAACTCTTGAGGGAGGATGACGAAATGAAAACGCAAAAATCTCTAATTGTATGCTTTTGAGAAAGACCCTATTGACGATGTACATGCATTGTTTCAAATCCTAAACACCAGATATATAAGGGAGATAGACCCTCGCCAACCCATTTGAGCCTTGAAGTAGAAGTTTCGTTTCGCATGAAAAACCCTTACATTTAACCCAGGGGCAGGGTAGGCATTAGTTGGTTTGACCGAGCGTTCAAATTTCAAAAAGGAGTGCACATTTGAGGACCCATTACCTTTCGTTGTATCAAATCAAGAGGTCCAAAGACCGGAAACCACCAAGGTTATCCCAGTAAACGAAATAAAAAACCGGAAACCACAATGGTTATCCCTCAACAACCAAGAAGTGAGACAGTCACGACCCTTTCAAAGAAATCAAGACAACCAGTGTCACACGATTTGTTCAAAAAAAAGAAATCGAAAAAAATATGGAAAAAGCCCGCTAAGTCGAAACTTGAAAACAAGCAACTTAGGCAAAATTTAGGGCATCCCGCTAGACTTCACAATCAAAGATTTACAAGAATCAGTCCAGACAAAAGTTAGGGATAAGCAAATAATGCAAAAGAGAAAGACAAAAATAATAACACAAGAAAGATCCTTAAATAAGAACAAAGTCGTGTGATACAGACACAAAAGACAATAGGGGTGGCTGACTCCCAATAACAACCTTATTGGTGCTTAAACTGTTAGTCCAATTGGTTCCTCAACCATTACAAAACCCTTTTTGAGAGGTGAGCGCTTGTGAAAGCTAGCTGAACATAGGAATGGAAAACATCACGAAGAGGGGTGGGTACAAATAAACTTCGAGCATGTATCCTTTGTTTTTATAACTATGAACCAGGCCACGATACAACCCTTAAAAGTCCTAACTGAAATAGGGTTATTTTGAGAGCATACTACCACGAGACCGCGTTCCTGACTCCTATGAGTGGTGATGAAAGATTTTTGTTGGTGTTGCATGTGCATGCTTTCCATTATCCAAAAAAGTTAATGTCGTATCTTAACCAGTGATTCACTCACAATGTTTTGCGACATCTTTTACAGTAAAACTTCAAGATTAACATGTGTTTTGCATTAGAATTTTCATTCTTAAAAATAAACATTTTCTGCTTGCATACATTTGTTTGGCATCATAAAAGTTCACGTATGGAATCTCAATCCAGAAGCTTAATCTTGCCAAGTTGAGAAGTCTGAAACTTCCGAAGGAAAATCATATTGAGGTGAACTTTTCAAGAAAACTCCATTGAGTAGGGACTTTCCCAACCAATTGTGATAAGAGCCAGCCAATCCGGGGCAATCACGTCGGGAAATCTCTTCAAAATTCAACCAAACTGGGGCAATCACTCTGAGATTCAGATCTTTCCAGGAGTATGTAGTATGGATGTTTTCTTCAAAGCACAGTCAGTCAAAGGTAATCACTTCAAGGCTCGTACTAGGGTAGGCCACCCCAAGAGCATGAGAAGTACTCTCACCCGAAGACGGTCAATCAAAAGCACCTACCCAGAGTTCAAAATACTGGGGCAGAATATCTCACAGTTATATGAGGGTTTTCATGAATCCTCGTGAGGAAAATTCTTGCACAGACCATGCAGTCTGGGGCAGTTATTTCGAGATCCGATGAATCTCTCCAAGAGTTTGAAGACATGAGGCATTTCGTATGTCACATTTTCTGTAAAATCCTCTTGATACATTTTTCTTCTGATGGACCTTAATCTGAGGCGAGTTGAAAATTGCAAAGAACCATTGTTCACTCATGATTAGTTGGCAATCTATCAACCCAGGGGTTGGAAGCAAAGCCATTGTCAACACAGTACTTCAAGAGTTGTTTCATCAGCAGGCTTCATTGATCAAAATTCCTTAGCAAGTCTCATTAGACAATCCCTTCTCCAGTAGTGCAGCAAATGGAAGGTTACTTCTTGAGCAGAAGGGTATCATCGTCTCTCATCCCCAGCATGGGACACCTTACATCTCTCATTCCCAACATGAGAGGATTTACACCTCTCATCCCCAGCGAGGGGCAACTTGAACTCTTATCTTCAACATGAAGCCTTCTCATCGACATTCTCCATCATCCCCAGTAGAGTGTAAATTGAAATATTCCCCAGCAGTGGTGAAAGAAGATTGATGGTCTCCCCAAACAAAGACTTCCCGACAATACAGAGGCAATCCCCAGCAGTACAAGGAGTTTCTTTGTTCCCTAGCAGGTTGCTACTTCAACAGTATCATACATTTGTTTCCCCATCCAAGTCAGAAGGTTTCACTTCCCCAACGGAGTTCAACGGGTAGCGTACCTAGTGTAACACCCCAAATTTGCCCTCTTCTTGTTTAGCATCGTTATCATATCATAATCATCACGAGCATACCATATCCTTATCATTTTGCATAGAAAAATAAAGCATAACACTCACATGTTCTAGCATAAGGCATATGATCGGTCATCTGGGAAAATCTGAATCTGCAAGTCAAAATCAAGAGCATGGTGATCTGGCAAGAATCTCACGGGATCATTTTACACAAGCCTGGTATCATGTTCAGAGCCCTAGAAAGAGAAGATGGATCAAAATTTGCTTGAAACGGTTGGTGCAGGTCTATTTTTGAAGGTTCCCACCAAAGGGAGGGAAATTCAAATTTTCCATGCGTTAACCGGTTAACGTATATGGTTAACCGGTTAACAGCTGCGAAATTTGAATTTCCAGCAGCAATTTCAGCATGTGTGTTTTGGCCCCATTTTCCAATTTTCTGATTTTTATTCATTTGAATTAATTTGAATTTGAGAGAAGGATCTAGAGCATTTATCCAAGCCTCATTCCAACCCTAAATCCAAATCACTTTCTAAGCTAATGCCAAGCCATATTTTTGGATCCCAAACCAAAATTTTGGGCCCCAAACCTAAACCATATTTATTCCATTTCCCTCCAAACCAAGGGACCTCTCCCTCATTTTTCACTCTCATTTCTGAATTTTCATTCCTCTCACTCACAATTCTCTCACTTTTCTCTCCCAATTTTCCAAATCACTCAAAGTTCCTCTTTGAAGATCACACAACCTTGCCTTGAGGTGTGTAGATCTTGGAACTAAACCTCCATTCATAGCTTCTTTGCATCTTTTTGCTGGTTTTATTGGAGATTCAGATCTGGTTTGAGATCTAGAAGTGCTTTTGGATCCAAAATTCTGCATCAAGGGCTTGTTCTTGCATTTATTTTGCATGGAGTGTGGAGCTTAGCATCGGATCTTTAAAGTTTTGCGCGAGATCTACCGTTTTCAGCTCAATCAACAATTACCAAAGCATACCTCAGCTTTGTAGGTTGGTTAATTTCAGATCTAGCTCTGTTTTCAGCTTACTTGCATGCTTGTGCTTTAGATCCACCATGTGCTTGTGTATTTGCTTGTGTTGTTTGATTTGATTGGTTGATTTGTATCCGGATCCGAATGTTATTGTTCATGAGCTTAATGATATGGATTAATGTGAATTGATCTAATTTTTCCATGCGTAATTGATTGCTGGTCTGGTGCAAGCTTATTTGAATAAGCTGTTTTGAGATGCTGTTTTCTGCAGGATTTGTTGCTGTTTTATCAGTGTTAACCGGTTAACGTATATGGTTAACCGGTTAACGCCCCTGTTTTGTGCGTATTTTGTGCAGGTTTGAGCTGGTTAACCGGTTAACGCATTTGGTTAACCGGTTAACACTGAAGCAGAATGACTTTTTAGTGTTGTTTTGAGCTTGTTTGATCCCTTTGCTTGTTCTAATTGCCATGGATCATTGCATGATCATTAAACATGAGATTTTAGGGTGATTTGCTTGCTGGTTGATGTATGCTTTCATGTTTTCGACGCGTAAGTCGTGTACTTGCAATGTTTGGCATGATGTTTGATTCTTGTTCACAAGAACCTTTGAGCATGACTAATTCCATGATTGTGTTGGTCACTTTGCTGGATTTTTTTTGTGCATACTAACCTTGCAGGGGCTATGGTAAGTGAGAGATGTGGGAATTGAGTTCCACATCTCCAATTCTCACCTTCCTCTTATGTTTATGTTACTAACCCTTTGTTGTTGGGCTTAGGCCTTTCTCATCCCTTCTTCTATCTTCTTCTTTTTTCCTTCATTAGGATAGAAACCTCACTAACCTTTAGGACTTCCATGCATGTGAATACTTAGGATTATTTTAGTCCCCCTTTAGAATTTTTCCTTTAAGATCCTTTGGTGCTCTCTCTTCTCATCTTCAAACTTAATTCTAATTCATTTAATAAAGGTTGAGTACTTTCATGTGACATGAGACTTTGCTATGAGATGCTCACATGCGTTCCATTTCGGGGCGAGGTGTGAGTCATCACTCGTGGTGAATAGGTCTTAACATGAGTACCTCACAAAGAAAAGCTAAAAAACACTTCTTAATCAAAACCACAAAAACACTTAATAATGATAATAGGTTAGTGTGCTTGAGCCTTCACTTGTGGGACTAGCTTTGGGGATTTCCTCCATAGATAGGTGTGCCTCTTGCGCATTCCATTTCGGGATGATGTGAGATGTACACATCCCATTGAGTAAGACTTGGGTACACTTACCTATGCAAACTTTCACTCATAAAAGCTTCTAAAAAACACCAAACAAACAATAAACGTCTTTCCTTCGGGAATTCTTTTCTCATCTCCTTCGCTCCGTACGCGAACTTGCTCCTACTTGTCATTTTGCAAGACGGTTACGCACTCGTCGTCCGAGCCTGCAACACCTGAGCAATGGCATAGGCAGTTCAAGCCTTAATCCACAAGCAATTTCTTTTCTACCCCTAGTTAGGGGAACTACGGCGTCTCTGATCCTCATTATCCCGATGAGGTACGTAGGCAGCGGGGTAGGGCCCGTTCGAGCACAATCTTTATTTTCCCTACATTTTTCCTCTGTGTTTCATATTCATTGCTTTTCTCAGTTTCTTTTCCAGTTCCAGTTTCTTTTCATTTTCATTTCTTTGCTGCAGTTTTCATATCCTCACCCTTTGAAACAGTTTCTTTGCAAGCGTGGATCCCGTCGGGTACGGCGGACGATCTGGGTGCTAATACCTTCCCAGGTCGTAACCGACTCCCGAACTCAGTCTCTTTGGTTCGCAGGACCTGTGTCCTTCCTCCTTTTTTTCTTCTGGTTTGTGCAGCATTACCATTCCCTTTCTTCGGGATAAAAATGCCTGGCTGGCGACTCTACCTTTTTCCGCGCCACTTTCGCGTTTGTACCAGGATGGAAATCCCGGGAGCGACAGCTGGCGACTCTGCTGGGGATATGCACACCAGATGATCTCTGGTTCCCCTGTGAGTCTCTCCTAGCGCTTGTGTGTTGTTGTTTCATTGGGTGATGCTTGTTTGATGTGGCTTGTTGTACTGTATTGTTGTTTATTTACAGCTTTATTTACAGCTTTATTTACAGTCTTCAGTATTTATTTTCCGCATCATTTATATCATACTGGACTGTCTGGACTGGTTTTCTGTTTGGTGGGATGGGTGATACTATTTCTGAGAGATAAGCCAAGTACCCGGCTTGAGTGCACCCTAGGATTAGAGTGGACATATTGTACTCGCATGTGGCATGATGAGTGGCGATGTGTTTCACGCCCAGATTGCGACTGTCTTGGAAATATCTTGTGTGGGGATTTCCTCCACTTCGGGATAGGACCTTGATGGTTATGTGCATCTGGGGACCGATCATTGAGAACCTTTGTGGAAACAACCCTCTCCAGTGGTGACAGTGGCAGACCACATTTTGTGGCAAACCCATTCGCACCCGAGGGTCCACTGGGAACTCGCATAGAATGGCCTGGTTCTCTTATAGGAACTCAGTCAAAGCATCTGGTCGTATGGCATTAGTACTGTATCCTACGGGCTGAATGTACTATTGTTTCTCGATTTCAGCGCTTGAAGCTGGGAACCTGTAAGGGATGCTTGTTTTTCCCGGACTCAGCTGAGGCCTCCCTGCGTAGTATATAATGCCTAACCGATTCCCTGACTTGGTCATGAGCCACTTCTCGGAAATGGTGAAAGTATTATTGCTATTCGGCTTTGAGAGTCCGTGATGTTTGACCCGGAGCACACCCGTGAGATTTGGGATGGGTTTACAGGTTTGCAGGAACACTTGACCTCATCATACCCTTGTTATCAGTGCAGTTCATGTTATGATGCAGTTACTTTGGTTCCGGAGTTCTGGTTTTCTGGTTCTGGTATTCGTGATACAATGGTCCTGAGATTTTCTTCAGAGGGTTGTGGTTATCAGAGAGGGTGACTCAGTGAACTTTTGGTTTGTCAGAGGGATCTTGTCAGTGGCCAGATTCCAGACAGTCTCAGATGACCATATGTCTTTGCATTTGCATCTGCATTGCATCATTGCATCATTAATCATTGTTTTGTTTTCATTCACAGGTTCATATTTCTGCTTCCGGTTCCGGTATTCTCTTCAAAGATGGAAGATCCTCGCAAGCAGAATATTCACTTCAAGTTCTTTGATGTCAAGATTGGTTTGCTGAAGAAGATGGTAAAGCTGATTACGCCCAACCAGGTAGAGAGATTCAGAAAAGCTTATGGGAGTATTCTTGATGTGGTGATAGAGCTAAATCCTTCAGAGAGGAGTTCCATTCATACATTGCTTCAGTATTATGATCCTCAGCTCCGTTGCTTCACCTTTCCTGATTTCTAGTTGGGCCCTATGCTGGAGGAGTATGCTTTGATCCTGGGTGTGCCAGTTCAAGATCAGGTTCCTTTCAACTCTGAGATGAGTAGACCAGCACCGGAGGCTATTGCTAAGGCTCTTTATTTGAGTCCTTCTACTGTGAAGTCTTTGACCATTATCAAAGGAGGTGTGTCTGGGTTTTCTTTGGAGGTTCTGGTAAAGAAGGCGGAAGAATTGGCTGTTGAAGAAGAATGGGATGCGGTCTGTGCTATCTTGGCTCTTTCTATCTATGGCACCATTTTGTTTGCTGATATGGAGAAGTTCATAGATGTAAACGCCATACATCTCTTTTTGCTGAAGAATCCTGTGCCTACCTTACTCGGGGATTTGTATTACTCGGTTCATTACAAGACTGAAAAGAAGAGGGGAGGTTTGGTTCGTTGCTGTGCTCCATTATTTCACATGTGGTTCATGAGGCATTTGCCTAGTACGGGAGTGTTTAGTGACCATAGTCTGATATGGGCTCAGAAGCTGGAAAAGTTGCTTGCCAAGGATGTTAGGTGGTTCACTCAGAGGCTGCAAGGTGCACGTTTCATTACCAGCTGCGGAAGTTATCATAGTGTGCCTTTGTTGGGAATAACTGGAGGGATTAATTACAATCCAATCTTGTTAAGGAGACAATTAGGATACGCTTTGAGAGATGTGCCTGAAGATTTGAAGCTGACCCCCATTTTCTACTTTTCCGTGAAAGATAATATGCCCTTAGTGAGGAAGGTTGCGGGGGCTTGGAAAAGCATCAAAGGAGAAGGAATAGCTAGTTTCGGGAAGTGCAACAATCAGACGTTCCCAGGGTACGAAGCTTGGTTGAAAGACAGAGCCAGAAGAGTTTTGTTACCATTTTCAGCACCAGTTGCTGAGTCCATTGATACTGTGCCCTTAGAGGAATTCGAGAAGTTAGAAGCCCAGTTACATGCAGTTAGAGTTGAAAATACCGAGATGGTAAGCTTGTATTACCAAGCTAACAGGGCCAAGAAGGAAGTTGAGGAGAAGTTGCTGAAGATACAGACGACTTTGGAGGCTAAGGAGAAAGACTTTGCAGGAAAAGAAGCGCATTTCCGCAGGTTGGGGATGATGGAAGCCCAAAGAGAAGTTGAGCGCAAGAAAAAGTCAAAGACCCTTAGAGATGCTCGTCAGTCTATTGTCTGGTTGAAGGGACAAAGAGAGCAAGAGTTGAAGCAATATAAGGAAAAAGAGGAGTTCTTTGAGACTCAGATGGCTTACAAGAAAGAAGAGGTGGAGCAGGCCCACAAGATTCGCAGAGAGAAGACCCAACAGCTTGCAGACAGCCAACAAGCCCTCGAAGAAGCACTCAAAGAGATTGAAGACCTCAAGTTGATGGCAGGAGTCAAGAAGGTCAGGTCTGATGATGGAGTTTCAGGATCCTCAGGCGGCGGTTATGCTTCTTAGTTTGTTTTCTTTGTATTTGGATTACCTACGGGCATGTTGTAGGAGTCCTAGTTGTTTGTTTATACTCTGTAAGAACTCGTACTCTATGAGGTATTCTGTTTTTATTGTGCCTAATGGGCTGATCTATGTTAAGATGTTTCTCACTATTTCTTGGTTTGCTTGCTATTATGGTTTGAATGTGGTTTCCCGCAAAGGTTTCTGAAAGTCGAGGATCAGTACCCATCTGGTTTTCTTTGCTAAATACCGGAGCCGGGGCATAAGTGACTTGTGTTTGGAAACATAAACAACTGCATTGCATCCATATAACCTGTTTGTTGTTTTGCAGGTAGTGTCTCGGTTACTAACGTATTTTGTGTTTCAGGCACTATAGCTCCTCGAAAAGCTCGGGGGCAGCCAACAGTACACAGGTACCCAACCAAGGTTAACAGAGAGAGAGCCATGGATCAAATGCAGGCAGATTTGGCAGACCTAAGACAGAGAATGGATAATTTCATGACGTTAATGACCGGCATGGGGCAGAATCAAGAACGGCTGCGAGAGTTGGTTGAGAATCAGAACAGAAACGCTGCTGCTGCTGCTAATGCTGATAATCATACCGGTGCGGGCGCACGTCAGGGTGGACCTCATGTTATACAACCAGGGGCGACCGTAGTCAATGACGGGATGCATAACATTCATGTGGACCACCAGGAGGACCAGTTCACTTTACTTGATGAGACCGAGGGTCAAGGGGTCGAAATGAATAAGAGATTCGAAGAGATGGCCGAGCAAATCAAGGCTATTCAGTCCCAGAGTTCTTTGGGATTCGATATAACAGACTTGGGTTTGGTTCCGGGAGTCAGAATCCCGTACAAATTCAAGGTTCCTACTTTTGAGAAGTATAACGGCACTGCTTGCCCAAAAACTCATCTGCAATCATATGTGGGGAGAATTGCCGCGCATACAGACGATGAAAAGCTATGGATGTATTACTTTCAGGACAGCTTGGTGGGAGCTTCCCTTGAGTGGTACATGAAGCTCAGCAGGGTCAATGTTAAGAGCTGGAAGGATCTCGCTGAGGCCTTCGTGAAGCAGTACCAGTACAACATGGATATGGCTCCGAATCGCACCCAGTTGCAACATATGGCTCAGACAGCAAAAGAAGGCTTTAAAGAATACGCCCAGAGGTGGCGTCAGCTAGCTGCTAGGGTGCAGCCACCCTTGTTAGAGAATGAGATGGCCGATATGTTTATGGGTACCCTCCAGGGGGTATTTCTTGAGAGATTGGCATCAAGTTCTGCTACAAAGTTCAACGATATTGTCATTGCGGGAGAAAGGGTCGAAACGCTGTTGAAAATGGGGAAGATACAAGACCCAGGTGCTAGTAGCTCAAATGGAGCGAGGAAAGCTTTTAGCGGACCTCCAAGAAGGCGAGAAGGAGAGACCAATGCTGTATTCGGCCGAAGCAAGGGCCGTGGTTACAGAAGACCTTATGAACATGTGGCTGCCGTCACTATTCCTGCAGCTCCCGTACAACAGATGCTACCTCCACCACAACAACCACAACAACAACAACAACCTAGAGCCAACTACCAGCAAAGGCCTTATCAACCGAGGCAGACTCGTCCTGCTAACAGGGTGATTGAAGCTATTCCGATGACATATGCTGCCTTGTTGCCGAGACTACTAGACTTGAACCTTATTCAATTAAGGACTTTGGCACCACCACCTCCTGGAGAGCTTCCAGCTGGTTATGACGTCAACGCGCGATGCGCTTTTCATTCAGGGGCACCCGGGCACTCAACCGAGAAGTGCAGGGCGCTACATCACAAAGTTCAAGATCTCGTGGATTCAAAGGCAATCAACTTTGCGCCACCACCGAATATCAACTCGAACCCTATACCTAATCATGGAGGGGCAAGAGTTAACGCTGTTGAGAGTGATGACAAGTTGAGTTTGGTACTGAGAATTGATGAAGTCAAGACGCCGTTGAAGGTGGTGAAGGAGAGACTGTTGAAAGGTCAAGTATTTCCTGGTTGTTCTCTCGATTGTGAAGACTGTATAAGTGTTGTGAATGGCTGCGAGAAATTGAAGACGGGTTTGCAAGAGTTGATTGATGTTGGGTCCCTACAATTTAGCAAGATTAGTAATGAAAAGGCTGATGATGTGTCAACCATTACTATCTTCTACAATGAGGCTGACATGCCCGTTCGACAAGAGCCTGTTACCGTTTACGCTCCTCAGATTAGTCCTGTGACTATAACTGTACCTGGGCCAATGCCGTATAATGATGATAGAGCCATTCCGTGGCATTATGGTTCCGATGTCTATGTGGCGGGACAGAAGATGGAAAGTAGACCTGTTGCTGACTTGACCATTGAAAATGTGGGAGGTGTTGGAGGTTTTACTCGAAGTGGTCGTTTGTTTGCTCCCCCTGCACTGAGAAAGGATCCTGAGGCCGAAGCTTCGCCCAAAGACAAAGGAAAGCAGACTGCGAATGATGAGTCAGATACTCCTGTGGCTGGGCAGGGGACATTTGAGAAGGAGGTAGAGGAGTTCATGAAGATCATCAAAAGGAGTGACTATAAGGTGGTTGATCAACTGAACCAGACGCCTTCAAAGATTTCTATCTTGTCACTGTTGATGTGCTCTCCCGCGCATAGAGAAGCTTTACTGAAAGTGCTTCAAACGGCCTATGTTCCTCAAGAGATCACAGTCAATCAACTCGAAGCTGTTGTTGGAAGTGTTAATGCCAGCCATGGTTTAGGCTTCACTGACCGAGACCTTACTTCGGAGGGAAGGAATCACAATAAAGCACTGCATATCACGATGGAATGCAAGGGCGCTGTTTTGTCTCATGTTCTTGTGGACACAGGCTCTTCCTTGAATGTGCTCCCGAAGAAGGCGTTGATGAAGCTTAACATTGATGGGGTTATTCTGACGCCGAGTGATCTAGTGGTTAAAGCTTTCGATGGTTCAAGAAGATCCGTTTTCGGAGAGGTTGAGTTGCCTGTCAAGATAGGCTCTCAAGTCTTCAAGAGTGTCTTCTATATCATGGATATCCAGCCTGCGTATAGTTGCTTGTTGGGCAGACCGTGGATACACGCAGCTGGAGCCGTCACTTCAACCCTGCACCAAAAGCTTAAATATGTGGTGGACGGCCAGGTCATCACAGTTTGCGGGGAAGAAGATATTTTCGTCAGCCACCTGTCGACGTTTAAATATGTGGAAATGGACGGAGAAATTCACGAGACTCTGTGCCAAGCTTTTGAGGCAGATGTCAGTATCTTGACTCCGGTGAAGAAAAACAACGAAGGCACGTCAATTCATTCCTACCGGGAAGCAAAAGAGGCCGTCCAATCAGGCAATGCCCAGGGCTGGGGCAAGCTACTGGAGGTGGAAAAGAAGGGTGATAAATTCGGCTTAGGGTATCAACCTGGGGGGTCTATTCAGAGTGGTAAAGCTATCTCATTCACAAGTGCTGGGTCGCTCGACCGCGATCAAATCTGTACGGCGAACAAAGACGGGGATAGTGGCAGAGACTGGGACAACAATTGGATCCGCCCGTGTGCACCCGGCGAGGAGCTAGGAAATTGGTCTGCTGAGGACATTGTTCAAGTCACCTGGCTCTCAAAGTAATTGTTTTGTTTCCTTTTATTAGCATACTGCATTGTCAAATCCAGCATTCTGCCCAAGATGTTTGGATCCATTGTACTGGGCCACCATGTTTTGTATTGCATCGTTATTTTTGCCATGAAATAAAAGGACATTTTCAGACAAATTGTGCTCTCTTTCTTTGTTTTTAAACTTTTTCACAAAAAACAATATAAAAATGGCAATGTGTTTTTTCATTTTTTGCTTTGTGTTAGCGTCTCTTTTCAAAATAAGCAGATTCTGAATAAGCACATCATTTGTGCAGTATTGATCATCCGGATTCCACGGATAACGTTCCTGCTATGACTATGCATGACTTTGATAATCCAGTCTACCAAGCTGATGAAGGGGTTGAGGAAGACTGTGACCTCCCTGAAGAGTTGGTCAGATTGTTGAAACAAGAGGAACGAGTTATTCAGCCTCATCAAGAGGAGATTGAGACCATCAACATTGGCAGTGAAGATGCAAAGAAAGAAATCAAGATAGGAGCCAATCTGCAGGCCGACGTCAAACAAGAGCTGATCAGTATGCTGAGAGAGTATGTAGATATCTTTGCTTGGTCATATCAAGATATGCCAGGGTTGGATACCGACATCGTGATGCATAAGCTACCTCTGAGAGAAGACTGTCCTCCTGTGAAGCAAAAGTTGAGAAGAACTCGCCCGGATATGGTGATGAAGATTAAAGAGGAGGTGCAGAAACAGTGGGATGCCGGGTTCCTTGCCGTGACTAGTTACCCACCTTGGGTAGCTAACATCGTACCAGTGCCTAAAAAGGACGGCAAGGTCCGGATGTGCGTTGACTATCGAGATTTGAACAGAGCAAGCCCAAAGGATGATTTTCCGTTGCCACACATTGACGTGTTGGTCGACAGTACTGCTCAATTCTCAGTATTCTCCTTCATGGATGGATTCTCCGGTTATAATCAGATAAAAATGGCGCCGGAAGACATGGAGAAGACAACGTTCATTACCCCGTGGGGAACGTTCTGCTATAAGGTCATGCCTTTCGGTCTAAAGAACGCAGGGGCAACTTATCAGCGGGCGATGGTCACGTTGTTCCATGACATGATCCACAAGGAGATCGAATGTTATGTGGATGATATGATTGCAAAGTCCAAGGACGAAGAGGAGCATTTGGTTAACCTAAAGAAGTTGTTTGACAGATTGATCAAGTACAAGTTGAGGTTGAATCCGAACAAGTGCACTTTCGGAGTGCGTTCTGGAAAGTTGCTGGGTTTCATTGTAAGTCAAAGAGGAATTGAGGTAGATCCTGCTAAAGTGAAAGCTATTCAAGATATGCCTGCACCAAAGACAGAAAAAGAAGTGCGCGGGTTCTTAGGTAGATTGAACTACATTTCTCGGTTCATATCTCACCTAACTGCCACGTGCGAACCGATATTCAAACTGCTAAGAAAAGAGCAAACAGTCAGGTGGAATGATGATTGCCAAAGGGCTTTCGACAAAATAAAGGAATATTTGCAGGAGCCTCCAATTCTGATGCCTCCAGTGGAGGGGAGACCGTTAATCATGTACTTGACCGTGCTAGAAGGGTCGATGGGGTGTGTGCTTGGCCAACATGACGAGTCTGGTCGAAAAGAGTACGCCATTTATTACCTTAGCAAAAAGTTTACCGACTGTGAATCCCGATACTCACTGCTCGAGAAAACTTGTTGCGCTTTGGTATGGGCTGCTCGCCGACTGAGGCAGTACATGTTGACCCATACTACACTTCTCATTTCCAAGATGGATCCTGTCAAGTACATCTTTGAGAAACCAGCATTGACCGGAAGGGTTGCTAGATGGCAGATGATTTTAACTGAATACGACATCCAGTACACTTCTCAGAAAGCCATCAAAGGAAGTGTATTGTCGGAATACCTTGCTCAGCAACCTCTTGAGGATGACTATCAGCCGATGAGATTTGATTTCCCTGATGAGGACATCATGTGCCTCAAAACAAACGATTATGAGGAACCACTTCCGGAGGAGGGGCCTGACCCTGAATCCAAATGGAAGTTGATGTTTGATGGGGCTGTCAATATCAATGGTCGTGGAGTTGGTGCCGTACTCATTACTCCTGAAGGTGTTCATTTACCCTTCGCTGCCAAAATTACTTTTGGCTGCACCAACAATGAAGCGGAATACGAGGCGTGTATAATGGGAATAGAGGAGGCAATTGATCTTCGGATTAAGAACCTCGACATATTCGGAGATTCAGCCCTCGTCATTAACCAAATTACCGGCAAGTGGTATACACATCAAGAGCATCTAGTTCCGTACAGGGATTATGCTAGAAAACTGTTGACATTCTTCATGACAGTTGAGTTCAAATACATACCACGTGACGAAAATCAATTTGCCGATGCTTTGGCCACTCTCTCTTCGTCGATTAAAGTCATGTGTTGGAACTTTGTGCCCAGAATTGACATCTCCAGGCTTGACTCTCCAGCTTATGCTTTCTCCGTAGACGCCGTGTCTGACGAGAAACCTTGGTATTTTGATATCAAGTTATTCCTGGAAAAGCAAGAATACCCAACAGGGGCATCTTCCAAAGACAAGAAGACCTTGAGACGACTTGTTGCTAGTTTCTTCTTGAACACAGATGGGGTTTTGTATAAGAGGAATTTCGACATGGTTTTGCTCAGATGCGTGGATAGACACGAAGCAAGCCTGTTGATGCAGGAAGTCCATGAAGGATCTTTCGGTACCCATGCAGGAGGGCATGCTATGGCAAAGAAACTGCTGAGATCAGGGTATTACTGGATGACAATGGATGCAGACTGTTGTTCATTCGCTCATAAATGCCACAAGTGCCAAATATATGCAGATAAAGTGCATGTTCCTCCAAATCCGCTCAACGTCATGTCATCTCCTTGGCCTTTCTCTATGTGGGGCATTGACATGATCGGGAAGATTGAACCGACTGCTTCGAACGGTCATCGCTTCATCCTGGTCGCGATTGATTACTTTACCAAGTGGGTAGAAGCAGCGTCTTATGCCAATGTCACTCGTCAAGTGGTGGCAAGATTTCTGAAAAGAGATATCATATGCAGATATGGAGTACCCGAAAGGATCATTACTGATAATGGTTCTAATCTCAACAACAAGATGATGGCAGACTTATGTCGGGACTTCAAAATACAGCATCACAATTCTTCTCCTTACCGACCAAAGATGAATGGTGCGGTAGAGGCAGCTAACAAGAATATCAAGAAGATTGTGCAGAAAATGGTTGTCACCTACAAGGATTGGCATGAGATGTTACCGTTTGCTTTGCATGGGTACCGAACGTCGGTCAGGACGTCAACAGGGGCAACTCCCTTCTCTCTAGTGTATGGCATGGAAGCAGTCCTGCCTGTTGAAGTAGAGATTCCTTCACTGCGCGTGATGATGGATGTTAAGCTGGATGAGGCTGAATGGGTGCGTGCTCGTTACAACCAGCTATGTCTAATTGAGGAAAAGAGATTAGCGGCTATCTGTCATGGTCAGCTTTATCAGAGGAGAATGAAGCGGGCATTCGATCAACGAGTACGTACTCGAGAGTATCGAGTGGGAGAGCTTGTATTGAAGAGGATCGTTCCTCCAGGTTCAGATAACAGGGGCAAGTGGACCCCAAACTACGAAGGACCATTCATAGTGAAGAGAGTCTTCTCAGGAGGAGCGCTGATGCTCACCACTATGGATGGAGAGGATTTCCCATCCCCTGTCAACTCGGACGCAGTTAAAAAATACTTCGCGTAAAGAGACCCGCTGGACACAAAAACAGAATGTAAGTCCAGGCAAGAAAAGGGCATCCCGGCGAGCTAAAAACAGAATAAAAAGCTCGGGCAAAAATTAGGGAAATAAATATAAAAAAAAAATGTACACCCGCTGAGTTGAAAAGCCACATTGGACAGCTCAGGCAAAAAAGGGTATCCCGGTGGATTGAAAACCCGAGAGGGCGATCCACGCAAAATAAGGGAATAAGCGAACAACTGTGATCCAAGTTATCTGAACCACGTCATCATTTCGTACGGTTTGACAATATCGGAAAGATAGGAAACAGTCCCCTTGTCTTCTCAGAAAGCCAAAGCAGAATGGAGAGTCTTGAAGACATGCAGGTCATAGCAGAAATGGAACTCCTTGGAATGCCGTGTACATTGCCATTAGGATAGTTTCTTTTCTCAATTTTTATAGTGGCTACCTCTTTCCAGGTGGTTGCTTCCTGATGTAAATCTTTGCCTATTCAGAGGCCATTCAATAAAAATAATATTCAGTCAGAAAGCTGTGTGTGTTTATTTTTGTTTGCAAAATGTCCTGAATTTTTGGCAAAAATAGCATTGCATCTAAACATGGTGATAATCTTGAAAAGAAAACTGACATGCAGGGAAACTGTAACCCTCTTTGAGTGTCGGGTGATAATGGATGAACAGATCACGCCATGCAGATCCCCGGGACACACGTGTGTTTTCTGTTGTTGCAGGTTGCAGGATGGCGTCACGTCAAGCAATTTACTCTCCCCCAGTAGAGTATCTCCCCAAGCAGAGATTTTTCTTCTCCAGCAGGTAGCTGAAAGCCTGACTTGTCTAAATAGATATTTTCCTCCAACTAAGTCTTGGCAGCAGCCCAAGCAGGTTCTTCTTCCCAAGTGAAGTAGTAGTCCATTCTTCCCCAGCGGAGTGTGCCTAGCAAGTACCTGAGAGCATGTCATCATCAGAGGTGGAATTAACAGTATTTTATCATCAGCAAGAGTCCTTCCCAGTAGGCGTGATTGAGGGCCTGATATCCCCTCAGAGTCTTGAATCATCGGATGCTCTCCCCAGCCAGAGTATTTGCCCAGGAAGCTTCCCCAGCCAAGTCTGAAGATGATCTGTCCCCCCACAGAGTTCATATTTGATTTTCACCTCCGTCCGTGAAATATTCCCCAGCAGATTTGCCCTATTGTTGGTTTATTTGATGATGCAGCCAGGTATTCATCACCTCAGTCGGAGTGGGTATCCAGACCTCTTGACTTTTTCTCCCCTGCAGAGTTGTATCTCTTGTTGCCGATCAGGCATTCGTTTATTGCTCGTCTGCAATCTTCAACACTCGTATGTGTTATCCCTAAGCAAGTTTCCCCAGCGAGGGCATATCACTGCTTTATGGCTGCTCGACTGCATCTTTCAACACTCGTCTGTGTTAGCTCTGTGTTGCTGTTTGCTCGTCTGCAATTTTCGGCATTCGTCTGTGTTTTGAGGTGATTACCTTATTATTGCTCGTCTGCAATTTCCAACACTCGTCTATGTCATGATGCCTCTGTTGTTGCTCGTCCGCAACTCCTCAACACCCGTCCGTGTTCCGATGATATTTGCTGTTGCTCGTCTGCAACCTCTCCAACACTCGTCTGTGTTTGGTATGGGATCCTTCGCTGCATTCGTCTGTGCCGTGATATGTATTCTCTGTTGTTGCTCGTCTGCAACTGTCCAGCACTCGTCTGTTTGTGTTTGAAGCTCGTCTGCTTTTATCCCCCAGAAGTCGTTTGTGTTCTGAAGCTCGTCTGCTTTGCCTGGATACTCGTCTGTATCATCCTCAGCACTCGTCTGTGCTAGCTTGCGCCTGAATGTGAAGATTTGTCGTTCATCCTGATATTGCTGTTGCTACTTCAAATGCTCGTCTGTGTTTGAACTTCTGGTATTCGTCTATACCAGTGGCTGATACTCGTCTGTATCATCGCCTGAAGCACTCGTCTGTGTTTCTCAGATCATCGTCCGATACTCGTCTGTATCTTTGACTATTGGCACTCGTTTGTGTTCTCTTGATGATCATCCAATACTCGTCTGTATTGAAGAGGTTTAAAATCCTGACAGTGGGAATTAAATGTCAAAATGGTTACCGGTCCTGGCGTAACAGGTAAATCCGAGGGAGGCTCGTCCGTCTCAGGCACCAATTGTTATGGTTGCTGCACCTGGCGTAACAGGTTTGCTCAGAAGACTCGTCTGTCTTATACCATATATCCGCGGATAATATATGAGGAAGGTTCGTCTACCTTGATTGCATGTCTATCTCACAGACTTATATGCATTCCCGGAGCCTGCGTAAGGGTTATCCGAAGAAGACTCGTCCGTCTTATTCCGCTTATCTGCGTAAGGATTAGTGAAGGAGATTCGTCCATCTCAGGTCACTTTGAAGATCCTTAAGGGCTCGTCCGCTCTCTGTACCTGGCGTCACAGGTCATGCGAAGACTCGTCTGTCAGCATGATAGTATTTCAGATATCAGTTTCAACTTGGAAGAAGCTCGTCTGTTTTTTCTCTCCTTCTTATCCCCAGAGCGTCATCTGGTTGGGTTTATTTCCCAGTGTTGCATTCTTCGTCAGAGTGCAAATTTCAGGTCTTCTTGGTATTCAATCACAGTTTATCTCGAATGTCTGATAGCCGTTGCTCTCATCCTTTTCAGATTAACAGTTGATTGAATAGGGGCAGCTGTAACACCCCAAATTTGCCCTCTTCTTGTTTAGCATCGTTATCATATCATAATCATCACGAGCATACCATATCCTTATCATTTTGCATAGAAAAATAAAGCATAACACTCACATGTTCTAGCATAAGGCATATGATCGGTCATCTGGGAAAATCTGAATCTGCAAGTCAAAATCAAGAGCATGGTGATCTGGCAAGAATCTCACGGGATCATTTTACACAAGCCTGGTATCATGTTCAGAGCCCTAGAAAGAGAAGATGGATCAAAATTTGCTTGAAACGGTTGGTGCAGGTCTATTTTTGAAGGTTCCCACCAAAGGGAGGGAAATTCAAATTTTCCATGCGTTAACCGGTTAACGTATATGGTTAACCGGTTAACAGCTGCGAAATTTGAATTTCCAGCAGCAATTTCAGCATGTGTGTTTTGGCCCCATTTTCCAATTTTCTGATTTTTATTCATTTGAATTAATTTGAATTTGAGAGAAGGATCTAGAGCATTTATCCAAGCCTCATTCCAACCCTAAATCCAAATCACTTTCTAAGCTAATGCCAAGCCATATTTTTGGATCCCAAACCAAAATTTTGGGCCCCAAACCTAAACCATATTTATTCCATTTCCCTCCAAACCAAGGGACCTCTCCCTCATTTTTCACTCTCATTTCTGAATTTTCATTCCTCTCACTCACAATTCTCTCACTTTTCTCTCCCAATTTTCCAAATCACTCAAAGTTCCTCTTTGAAGATCACACAACCTTGCCTTGAGGTGTGTAGATCTTGGAACTAAACCTCCATTCATAGCTTCTTTGCATCTTTTTGCTGGTTTTATTGGAGATTCAGATCTGGTTTGAGATCTAGAAGTGCTTTTGGATCCAAAATTCTGCATCAAGGGCTTGTTCTTGCATTTATTTTGCATGGAGTGTGGAGCTTAGCATCGGATCTTTAAAGTTTTGCGCGAGATCTACCGTTTTCAGCTCAATCAACAATTACCAAAGCATACCTCAGCTTTGTAGGTTGGTTAATTTCAGATCTAGCTCTGTTTTCAGCTTACTTGCATGCTTGTGCTTTAGATCCACCATGTGCTTGTGTATTTGCTTGTGTTGTTTGATTTGATTGGTTGATTTGTATCCGGATCCGAATGTTATTGTTCATGAGCTTAATGATATGGATTAATGTGAATTGATCTAATTTTTCCATGCGTAATTGATTGCTGGTCTGGTGCAAGCTTATTTGAATAAGCTGTTTTGAGATGCTGTTTTCTGCAGGATTTGTTGCTGTTTTATCAGTGTTAACCGGTTAACGTATATGGTTAACCGGTTAACGCCCCTGTTTTGTGCGTATTTTGTGCAGGTTTGAGCTGGTTAACCGGTTAACGCATTTGGTTAACCGGTTAACACTGAAGCAGAATGACTTTTTAGTGTTGTTTTGAGCTTGTTTGATCCCTTTGCTTGTTCTAATTGCCATGGATCATTGCATGATCATTAAACATGAGATTTTAGGGTGATTTGCTTGCTGGTTGATGTATGCTTTCATGTTTTCGACGCGTAAGTCGTGTACTTGCAATGTTTGGCATGATGTTTGATTCTTGTTCACAAGAACCTTTGAGCATGACTAATTCCATGATTGTGTTGGTCACTTTGCTGGATTTTTTTTGTGCATACTAACCTTGCAGGGGCTATGGTAAGTGAGAGATGTGGGAATTGAGTTCCACATCTCCAATTCTCACCTTCCTCTTATGTTTATGTTACTAACCCTTTGTTGTTGGGCTTAGGCCTTTCTCATCCCTTCTTCTATCTTCTTCTTTTTTCCTTCATTAGGATAGAAACCTCACTAACCTTTAGGACTTCCATGCATGTGAATACTTAGGATTATTTTAGTCCCCCTTTAGAATTTTTCCTTTAAGATCCTTTGGTGCTCTCTCTTCTCATCTTCAAACTTAATTCTAATTCATTTAATAAAGGTTGAGTACTTTCATGTGACATGAGACTTTGCTATGAGATGCTCACATGCGTTCCATTTCGGGGCGAGGTGTGAGTCATCACTCGTGGTGAATAGGTCTTAACATGAGTACCTCACAAAGAAAAGCTAAAAAACACTTCTTAATCAAAACCACAAAAACACTTAATAATGATAATAGGTTAGTGTGCTTGAGCCTTCACTTGTGGGACTAGCTTTGGGGATTTCCTCCATAGATAGGTGTGCCTCTTGCGCATTCCATTTCGGGATGATGTGAGATGTACACATCCCATTGAGTAAGACTTGGGTACACTTACCTATGCAAACTTTCACTCATAAAAGCTTCTAAAAAACACCAAACAAACAATAAACGTCTTTCCTTCGGGAATTCTTTTCTCATCTCCTTCGCTCCGTACGCGAACTTGCTCCTACTTGTCATTTTGCAAGACGGTTACGCACTCGTCGTCCGAGCCTGCAACACCTGAGCAATGGCATAGGCAGTTCAAGCCTTAATCCACAAGCAATTTCTTTTCTACCCCTAGTTAGGGGAACTACGGCGTCTCTGATCCTCATTATCCCGATGAGGTACGTAGGCAGCGGGGTAGGGCCCGTTCGAGCACAATCTTTATTTTCCCTACATTTTTCCTCTGTGTTTCATATTCATTGCTTTTCTCAGTTTCTTTTCCAGTTCCAGTTTCTTTTCATTTTCATTTCTTTGCTGCAGTTTTCATATCCTCACCCTTTGAAACAGTTTCTTTGCAAGCGTGGATCCCGTCGGGTACGGCGGACGATCTGGGTGCTAATACCTTCCCAGGTCGTAACCGACTCCCGAACTCAGTCTCTTTGGTTCGCAGGACCTGTGTCCTTCCTCCTTTTTTTCTTCTGGTTTGTGCAGCATTACCATTCCCTTTCTTCGGGATAAAAATGCCTGGCTGGCGACTCTACCTTTTTCCGCGCCACTTTCGCGTTTGTACCAGGATGGAAATCCCGGGAGCGACACCTAGTAAGAAGAGTCCATCTCCAACAGGGTCTTGGTTCTCAAATCTTGAAGTCCAATTTATTTTTGGCAGTGGCAGCAATTCAGAGCCGACGTATCATTAACAACATTCCCCGCAGAGTTGTTTTCTCCTCACAAGGACTAACCAGATCAATGCAGTGATCATCATTTCCCCATTCAAGCCACCTGGGATACTTGTTATCTCCTCATCAGGAGACCCCTTGGCATTTGCATTTGCATTTAGTAATCATCATTACATTTTCATCCTCCAAAGTGTAGCATTTCCATTATTATGGAGCATTACGCCGTAGGAAAAATTCAAACATACGCATACGAAGCATAAGTCTGTTGTGGTACCTTGCACAAACGCCCGAAACGTTACATCTCCAATCAAACTGAAGTATTCCCCACAGGATGCAACTTCATTTCCCAGTGTGGTTATTTCTACCAAGTCTTGTTTGTTATCCCTAGTTGAGTCTTGTTTCAGTACAAAAATCTCATTTTTTGCGTCTCTATTTAAGTACAACGGTCGCGTCTCGGGCTCTCGTTTAAGTACAACGATCTCGTTCCTTTCAAGTCTCCATTTAAGTACAATAGTCTCGTCTTTGGGTCTTGTTTCAGTACAATAGTCTCTTCTTTGGGTCTTGTTTTAATACAACAGTCTCATTTTTTTCGCGTCCCCGTTTCAGTACAACGGTTTCATGTCGGGTTATCATTTAAGTACAATGATCCCGTTCTTTTTGGTCTCGTCTAAGTATGATGGTTTCATCTTCCTGGTTATGGATTGGTTGATACCATCTCCATGATAGATCGGTTGATCTTATTTGAGTTGTGAATCGGTTGATATCACTTCTCTTCAAGCTGTAAATCGGATGATATTACATTCTCGCCTTCCTGGTTATGGATCAGTTGATACCATCTCCATGATAGATCGGTTGATTTTATTTAGTTCTGAATCGGTAGATATCACTTCTCTTCGAGTTGTAAATCGGATGATATTACATTCTCGCTTTCCTGGATATGGATCGGTTGATACCATTTCCATGATAGATCGGTTGATCTTACTTGAGTTGTAAATAGGTTGATATTACTTCTCTTCGAGCCATAAATCGGATGATATTACGTTCTCGCTTTCCTGGTTATGGATCGGTTGATACCATCTCCATGATAGATCGGTTGATCTTATTTGAGTCGCAAATCGGTTGATGTTGTGTTTAAGCCCTGTTTCGCCAACAAGCACCTTTCTTTGTGGCTTGATTCGCTCAGCAGTCACATTGTCGAGTCTCATTTCGCTAATGGTATCATTTTCAAGCCTTGTTTCGCTAACATGCACCTTCTTTGTGGCTTGATTCGCTCAGCAGTCACATTGTCGAGTCTCATTTCACTAATGGTCTCGTTTTCAAGCCCTGTTTTGCCAACAATCACCTTTCTTTGTGGCTTGATTCGCTCAGTAGTCATGTGTTAAGCCATGTTTCGCCAACAAGCACTTTCTTTGTGGCTTGATTCGCCCAGCAGTCACATTGTCGAGTTCTGTTTCGCTAACGGTCTCGTTAAGCCATGTTTCGCCAACAAGCACTTTCTCTGTGGCTTGATTTGCTCAGCAGTCGCGTGTTTTCTTTGTGGCTTGATTCGCTCAGTAATCACATTGTCGAGTTCTGTTTCGCTAACGGTCTTGTTAAGCCCTGTTTCTCCAACATGCATCTTCTTTGTGGCTTGATTCGCTCAGCAGTCATATTATAGGTTATTGCAATAATCCTATTCCACCTGGTTCTGTTCCCATTACCTATTCAGAGGTCAAAACAAAAAAAAAAGAGATAAACAAAAGGCAGAAGGCATTTTCTTATCCACCGAGTTCAAATTTCCAGGTTTTATTCGAGTATTCAATCACTTCATACCTCGAACATCTAAAAGCTCTTGCAATTATTCGTTCAGGCCTGCAGATGATTGAATATGGGCAGCTGTAATACCTCAAAATCTGCCCTCTCATTTCCCAACATTTTTTGCATAGCATTTTGCATACATAAGTGCATGAAATGATAAAAAAACAACATTGCATAATATTCATCATGGCTAAGGCATAAGTATGTGATCAATAATTGGAGCAACTGAAGGCTATACAAAGGCAATCAAAGGGCCACAAAGCTTCTCAACATTGTGTAAAGGGTTCATAACATCCCACAAGTCTTCATTTGAAGCCACAAGCCATGGAAATATATGATTTGATCAAAGGAGGCAAGCAGTGCAACATCTCCTGATGAAAAAGGCCAAATTAGGGTTTCACTTCTACTGGGCTTCTCCATGAAGTTTTGATTCAAAGTGGATTCCTTTGTCTTATATATGATGTCAAATGCCTAGGTTTCAAATTTCATCCACAAAATCATTTTGGAAGAGGTTCAATTGGCCAGATGACTGAAAATCGAGGAATCGGGGAAGAGGCAACCGAGCTAGGTAAAAAAGGTCGACTCCTGACTTTTAAGATCAAAATCATGAAATTAGGGTTACAATGATCCTATGGTTCAAATTTGATCAATAAATTATGGAGGAATCATGAAAAATCAAGGAAAAAAGATCATTTGAAAAATGGTTGATTTCACCTTTCCCTCCACTTTTCCTTCCACTTTCCTTCCACATTTCCTTTCATTCTTTACCTCTTGTTTCTCCACTTCAATTCCACTCCATTTCCTTTGGATGTTTCTACCATGTTCCACAACCTTCTAGAATATTCCATGGAATATTCCAAGGAATATTCATTCTCCAACCCTAACCCTGACTAACTACAAACCTAACTTCATTCCTAAACCTAACTTCATTCCCAAACATAGCTCCAAGCCTAGCCCCTATATAATCATTAATCACTTCAATGCAAAAGGTTCCCAATTTTTTCACTCTCTCATAATTTCTAGAATCACTTTTCTCTTTCACTTTTCCTCCATTTCCCCTTTCACCAAAGCTTTTTGAAGAAGATCTTCAAGTTTCACATTGAGACTTGAAGATCTTAAAGCTTAGCCTCCAACCTCCATTGAATTGTGGATTGTAGAAGAAGAAGCTACTGATTTTTGTGAAGATTTTGACTTATCGGAAGTGCAAGAAGGCTCAAGCATCAAGAACGCATTTATTTTGCGGATTTGCGGTTTTCTCTTTGATCAAGCTCCGATTCTTGCAACATTTACCGAAGCACTTCTCCGCTTCGTAGGTTGGTGGTCTAAAATCACTTTTCCTTTAAGTTATTCTCTCCATCTCGCCATTTTGGCATTCTTTAAGTGCTTTTCGTATTACTTGTGGTTGATTATGTTTTCGTAACGTTTTGCTTGCGATTTGTGGAGTTTAATGGATTAGAAGCTAGGTCATAGCTTGTTATAGGTTTTAGCATGTGTTAATAAGCCATAATTGAGTAGAAATTTGTACTAACATGATTAGATGTGTGTTAGCGTTGTTTAGATGTGTGTTAGGGTTGTTTAGAAGTAAGATTGTGGCCAAAAGCACTTATTTCAAAAGCATTTTTCACTTTCTGTTCAGTGTTAACCGGTTAACGCTTTGGTTAACCGGTTAACACATGCGTTTTTGGCCATTTTTAGTGTTGTCTAGGGTGCGTTAACGGGTTAACACTGTAGAAATTCATAAATTTAACTTATTTGCTTGCTTGTTCTTGCTTCCTAGTGCTTCTAAGGTTCATGTATGTTTAGGTATTGATTTTTGGGAATTTTTGGGTCTATTTCCAGTAGCCGTTTCATTTGTTTCGAGTCATTTCGACATGATTCCGTTCACTTTTCCATGTTTTTGTGTTAAATGTGTAAATGTGATATAATTGATTCTTGATGTGTTTTCCTACACTTTAATCACTTGTTTAACATGTCAATTGCTTGCTTAAATTCAATACGTGCTTCATGATTATTATCATTGCTTGCTTAATTGCTAAAGTGATTAAATGCCATGTTTTGATTTTTGCAAAAGTGATTAAATGCTTCACATGTTCATGCATGCTTCTTGTTTTTAATGGATCACTTCTTGACATGAATTCGATTCTGATTTTTTATGCCATGCATGTGTAACAATTGATGCTTATAGTGATACTTGTTCAATCTCATGATAAAATGCTTATTTTGTGCAATATGCAAAAGTGTGGTTTTCTTGTTGATCGTTGTTCCTTTTAATCAAATAAATGATATAAATAAATTCACATGTTTGAGTTCATTTTGTGGTGTATGTAGATCCATTTTAATTGACATTAATGTGTTGTTTATCATTCACTTTGTGCACATAAATAAAAATAATCAAATATGCCAAATGTTTTCATAGTTGTTCGTTAATATAGGTGCTGTAAAATACATGTTGTTTGTTATGTTTTGTTGTATGTGACTTTTTACACCTATCTTTATATGCTGATTGTGGGTTGTAGAAATTTACCTTGTGTTATGCATTGTTTTGGTAGCTGGAGTTACTTTAGGGGCTGTAATATGTGTTGTATTTTGGTTAGCAATTATTTTTAGTTCTTTTAGAATTAAGATAGAGTTTATATTGAGTCCTAGAGTTATTAGGATTTAATTGGTGTGAGTTTGCTTTATTATTTTTAATAAAATGCACACTAATCTTTGTTTTGTAGTGAGGGAAATGTATGTTTCCTTACAACTTATCCTTTTTAATTTTTTATGCATTTTCTTTATGCATTTAATTCACCTTTTACTTCCATATTTGTGATTGGTAGGATTTTCCCTTTTGTTAGGACCAACTTAACTTCCTTAGGAAGTAACTTGCATCCTTTTTATTTTCTCTTTTCCTTTTGCTCTTTAGGATTAGAAAAACCTCACTCACCATTAGGACCACCATTTTAATAAATAACTTAGGGTTGTGTCTTAGTCCCCCTTAATTTTTGTCCTTTTCCTATTTGAGTCTTCTTTCTCATCTTCAAACAAAATCCAAAAAGACTTAATAAATGCACGAAAGGATCCCTTGTGTATAGCCTTATTCCATGGGGCACTTGCATTCATTCCATCTTGGAGTGGTGTAGGCTTGTCTAGCATGATGTACAAGTCTTATCAAGGGGTTGTTTCTTAAAGAAAACCTAAAAGATACTTCTTCACAAAAGCTACAAAAAACTTAAATAAAGTTCAACAAGCTAGTGAACTTAGACCCTAATCCTTGGAAACCAGTCTTGGGAAACCAGTCTTGGATAAATTCTCCTTACCGGGTGTGCTTGTTCTATTATTCCATCTTGGAATGTAGTAGCAAGTAAACATTCCATGGAAAAGAGTTTGAATTCACTTCCTTGTGCCAAATTCATACAAAACTCTTAAAAAGCAAACAACAAACAATAAGCGACTTTCCTGCGGGAATTCTCTTCTCATCTCACTCACTCTCAACGCGAACTCGCGATGACTTGTCTCGCATGTAAGACGGTAAACGCACTCGTACCAGACGAGCCAGCAACACCTGAGCATAGACATACGCAATTCCAGCCATAAAAAACACAAACAAAGTTCCCGTCTGGTTAGGCGAACTACGTCGACTTTGATCCTCATTTTCCCGATGAGGTACATAGGCAGCGGGGTGGGGCCCGTTCGAGCACATTCTTTATTTTCCCTACATTTCCTCCTCTCTTTCCATTCTCTCTTTTCCATTCCATTTCTCATTTCAGTTCCAGTTCCAGTAACAGTTTTTGTTCAGCAACATCATCTTATTTCTCACCCTTTGAAACAAACAAACAAGCGTGGATTCCGTCGGGTACGACGGACGATTTGGGATACTAATACCTTCCCAGGTTGTAACCTACTCCCGAATCCAGATATTTGGTTCGCAAGGCCTCTTCCTTTCCTTCTTTCTCAGGTTTGTGCATCATTGTCTTTCCCATTCAGTCGGGATAAAAATGCCTGGCTGGCGACTCTACCTTTTCCGCGCAACTTTCGCGTTTGTACTAGGATGAAAATCCCGGGAGCGACAATTCGTCTTCGACATCTTTCTGTAACACATAACCATAATACCTATTGTACCAGACCAAAATGTCATGACATCTGTCTTCGACATCTGTCTCTAATACATGACAACAACACCTGTTGTACCAGAACAAGATGTGATGACGTCTATCTTTGACATATGTCTGTAACACATGACAGTAATACTATCATGATAGTTGAAGATGTTTCAACATCTGGCTCAGAATCTGTTAAGTATTATAACCACATCTGTAACGATGTCTGAGCAACCATGTCAGGACATTTTACCCAACATCTTGTTGTAAACATGTTTTAGCCAAAATGCAACCAATCAAAGACCTAACAATCTCCACCTTTGAAGATTGTAATATCAGATATGTTACAATACTCCCCCTATGATAAACAATTAGTTCTCCCCCTCAATGAAAAACCCACACACATTAGAGCACATGAAGCGGAACAATAGAAGCAGCAACAACACATGCAGCACAAGCATGACAAACTATCATGCTTCCCCTAAGTAGTTGCATACAACAAGAAACTGTAAATCAGGAAATTGAGATATAAAAAATAATAAGGTTTTCCTCTTCTAGATCTCCTTATCCATCGTACCAGAAAGTATCTTCCCTAAATCTCACCCAGAAACAAAACAGGAGCATACTCTGATACCAATTGAAATTCTATAACATATCACAAATGTCTTATGAGCTGTCAAAACAACTGATCTATGCTTTCTCAAACAATGAACAAGATGAACACAAACAATTAGTTGCAGAAAGTAAACTAACACACAACAATTGTTAACCCAGTTCGGTGCAATCACACCTACGTCTAGAGGCTACCAAGCCAGGAATGAAATCCACTATAATAGTAGTAATTCAAAGGTAAATTCCCCTGTTTACAACTTCTCACTTAATCACTACCCGTGTGTAACACCCCTAAATTAGTCCTCTCATTTCATATCATTTAGAATACATTTTCATACATTGCATTGCACTCAAATCTTTAAAAAAATAAAATCATAAAAAAATTAAAATAAAGCATACATCATCAGTTAAAGCATATGGTGTGTGATCAGGTGTGTTTTGGTGGTAACATCAATCATTGGGTCTCAGAGTCAAGACAAGATCAGAATAGATAGCAAAAGTGAATTTCTAAGGTTTCTCACCAAAAGGAGGGAAAATTCAAACTTTTCTTGTGTTAACCGGTTAACACATTGGTTAACCGATTAACGCGTGCATTTTTTTTGCCATAAAATGCATATTTTCTGCATGGAGGGATTTTGTGGTTTTTCACTTTTATTTGATTTGAATTTATTTCATTTCATTTAAATGTGAATTATTGAGAAGGATCTAGAATGATTGCCAAGCCTAATTCCCAAGCTAATTCCTAATCACCTTTCTAAGCAAGCTCCAATCATAGTTATGTAAACACCCCAAATTTGCCCTCACCTTTTCTCACACCATGGCTTGTGATCTTTCATTTTTGCATAAGCATAAGCATACCACCTCATATTGCATATTTGTTTCACTGCATAGTTCAAGTTCATCTGCATCTAGGGTTTGTGATCTGAGAAATCCAAGGATCCATCTGAGCCATCCCAAAGGCCTCAAAGCTTTCCAAGAGGGTCCATATGTGTTTTATCATCATATTATGTCCCTCAAAGTTCATGGAAGTCAAGAGATCACAAGAACTGGCAAGGCATGGAAGCAGAGCTAGGGTTTTCACTACATAGATGACCAAAATTAGGGTTTTGGTTTCAGAGGCTTTAGCTCCAAATTTTTGGGCCATTCTTGTTTCTAATGTTCTTAAGATATTATAAGGATCATATATACCAAGTTTGATGAAGAAATTCATTGCGGAAGTCATCTGTTCACTGGGTAACTTCTTGAGCAAGTTAAGTCAAAATTAGGGCATCTGAGGCCCCCAACAATGGAACCAAATGGGTATTTTCATCAAATTGAAGTTCTATGATCTTTATTTGATCTTAGAATAGGTTGAAATGCAAACTTTCCATTTTGGGAAACTTTTTCAACCTCCTCTTTCATGACCAAAAATGCTTCAAATGAAAAATTCTTGGTCATGAAAGTTGTAGATTAGGTCTTTCCCTTTTCAAAAAGTACAAGAACATGTCTTGATTCATCCTAGAACTCAAGATATGGCCTTTCAAAGTTGGAAAAAATCCTAAAATTTCAAGTTTCATGTCAAAGAGGGATTTTGCAAATTGGCATGTTCAAGCATTCTAATGACTTCTAATAGGCACAAATACTTCACAACATGTCAAGACAACATCTAAACATCAGAATTGGCCCAAGTTTTCATTACTTTCATGACTTGAACTTCAAGAAATCACAAAAGGGCCAAAACTCTCAAGAATTGCAAAATGCATTGGATTCTCTCATCCACTTGTGCCAGCTGCATCAAAACCATTCCATGGCTCTCCATGAAACTTGATGAGGCCAGACACCTCAAGAAATCAGACCTGCCATGGCCCATACCTCAAGTACACAAATCTTGACTTTTTTGCAAAACACCCCATACCAATTAACCTGTGCCACAACATCTTTCTGAGCATTTCCATTGGCTAAAGCAAACATTATGGAACACATTTCATAACACACAAGCAGTTGAATCATCCAAGAACTCAGAATCCACAAAATTTGTCAAAAACTTCCCTTCTTTGAAACTCAAAAACCAACCACTGAAACTTCAATTTTCTTTCACCAATCATCTCCACATAACCTAAGGATCACAAAGCACCCTTCACCATAACCGAAAAGCCACTAAATCAGAAATACGATTTCTGCATCCTCAGAACCAAACACCTCAAAACAGCCATCACAAGCTTGCTCTAAGCTCATCTTCATCATCAGGAAGATCATTGGGGTGATTTTGAACCAAGAGGGAGGCCAAAAATCTCAAGAACACAAAGCTTGAACTCAGGTAGCTTCATGAACTTTTTTTCCAGAACTTGTTATTTAAGTTTCTAAATGAATCTACATGCTTCACTGATCATCCTGATATAATTTGTTTTGAAAATGATTGAGAAATGAGCATGTATTGAATTTCTGAAAGTTTTGTTCATTTTCACGATTTGCTTTGAATCTTGTTTATGATGTATGATAAATTTGTTTTGATGATGGATTCTTGTTGAGGGAGGTTTGTAGATCATTTCTGGAGCTTTAGAGCTTTTGATTTAGCCTAGGGAAAAAGATATGTGTTTTGGCTGGCCGAAGAAGATGACCGGAGCTAGCTCCGGTCAACTGAAAATGCTTAGGGTTTGTAATTAGGGCTAATCTCCCCAGTTTGAATGTGGGCCGTAGGATTAGGATTAGCGCGTGTTTGGAGGGTCCAGATCATTTCACTTAAAACCCTAATTTTAATCAATTAATTAAATCAGGTAATTAGCCAGTTTGAATATGGGCCATTGATATGCGCGTGCAGTCAATTCCCTCCCTTTCCAGTTCAAATCTCATCCCTTGGATCAACATACTTCTCATTTTTGTTATTTTTATTTCATTTTAATTGCATTTTCTTGCATATTTAATTTCAAATACCAAAAAGCATCCCAAAAATATTTCCTATTGCATTTCTGATCCAAACATTTTTCTCAACCCAAAAATGATTTTTATTTTATTTTTTGAATAAAAAAAGTATTTTTAAAATATTTAAATGTTATTTTTAATTAATTAAAGTCTTTTAATTAATTAAAAATACATTTAGGTTTCTAAAAATCACCAAAAAAATCATGAATCATCCCAATGCCTTTAGAAACATTTTCAAACTCTTTACACAAATTTATTTTTAGGTTTGATCATAGTTTGTGAATTTTCTTTGAATTAAGGGTCATTAAAATCATATTTTTGAACCCTAACTTTAAAAAATCATTTCTGCCTAACCAAGAAGAGTTTGAAGTTGATTCTTTTTGCATTGTTTTGCATATGGCATGTAGTTTATAGGTCTTTTTACTCATGAATTTATCTTGCATTTTCAATTTGATTTGCATTTTCCCATTTGAACCTCCAAAAAACCCTAGAAAACTTAGGAAATTCATAACTTTTGATTGGTTAGGCTTCTGACCTTCTCCTTTGGGGTGTGACCTAGTATGGGATTAGTGTTTGTTTGAGTTTGGTTTCAATGTTTTATCATTTCACGTGCTTCTGTTTTGCTCATTTGCATCTTGCTTGTCAATAAAACCCTAATTTCTCATGTTCATTTGCATTCACCTTGCATATGCATCCTTACATGAAATTGCCATGACATTTCTTGCATTCATATGTCATCTTAGACATCTTAGGACATGTTATAATCATGCTTGATCATTTCTTCATTCATTTGCCATGACTTGCATTCATTTCATTTTATTAACTTTCATGTGTTTTCAAACTTCAAAGCATGCTTCCATTTGCATCTCATCTTTGTATGATCATTCATATACATGTTGTATGCCTTTGCATCATCTCACATGACATTAACATTGCATAAACACTTCTGACTTTGGTCATCTCATCTCATTACATTTCATTTCATTTCATTTCTTTATGCCTTGTACTTTATGCCCATGCTAACATTTTCGGGTGGTAAGTTACATTGAGAAGTGGATTTACCTTCACTTCTCACTTCTTCTTAACTCTTTCATTTGCACTTTTCCTATCTTTTAAGTGAACCTGTTCACTTGTGTTCCATCTCTCTCACTTTCTTTCTTTAAGTTACTTATCTTCTTCATTGAAGTAAGTAACTTATTTTTCTGCTTCTTCCTCCTTTCATCTGCTTCTTCCATTGGTGGCTTCCTTGAAGATCTTTCTTAAGCCTCACAAACCATAGGAACATCCAAGCATGATAATGATTAGGGTTGTAATTAGTCCTCCTTAGCTTTTTACCTTTGAGTCTCCTTGAGTCTCTCTTCTCATCTCAATAATCAGAGACTAAACTCTTAAAGTTTTAGGACTTTGGAATTAGGGTTATGCCTGCATCCTTCTCTTAGGATGGAATGTATAACTTTAATCCTAAGTGTTAAACCTTTAATTTGTTTAAAACGATTAATCAAATCATCTTAATAATCACTAAGACTTTATCTTGTAACTTGGGCCTTACATTAGGGTTCTAATTCTTCCTTATGGTTAAGAAGGACTAACCTTAGTGTTTAATGGACAAGTCCCCCTCAAGTTGTCTTACAAACCATAAAATTCACTTCTTAATTTCATCCCTTAATTAAAATCCACTTAATAAAGGCTTTGTTATATAATGAATTTAATCCCTAACCATGGATTAAGTTGAGGTACCTTCCTTAGCTTAAGTGTTCTTATCTATTATCCTTCTATTAGGATGGTGTAATGAGTTCACTAATTTGTGATTAGAGATTAAACTCATTACTTAACACTAAACAAAAACCCAAAAAAATCTAAATAATCACAAGTAGGTTAATGATCTTAATCCTACATTATCATGGAAATTAAGTTGAGATGCTTATCTCATACTTAAGTAGGCTCATTATCCCTAATCAGGGAGGATATAATGCGTTTATAAGCCTTTCATTTATGCTTAAGCTCATTAACTTATGCCAAACACCAAAAACAATAACAAAACTGAAAACACAAAAACAAACAATAATCGTCTCCTCCGGGATTCTTTTTTCATCACACTCATTCATAACGAGAACTTGCTTCTTCCGTCTAATGCAAGACAATTAGCACTCGAGCCAGACGAGTCATACATTTGAGCATAGACAAGAAAGCAGTTCACAGTCAATTTATCTTTCAGTCTCTTTGAGTCGAACTACGGTGTTCTGACTTCCTCATTGCACGCGAGGATACGTAGGTATAACTTAACTGTTATCGAACAAAAGTCTTTTTGTCTTCCCCCTCTTTCAACATTCTTTTCTAAGCCTCAGTTCCTGAGCAATTCACCTTTTTGCAGTGACACTTGTACTTTCTTCCCCTAGCTTTTCACACAGATAGCACATACACTTACCCCTTTTAAACACAAACTTTTAAGCGTGGATCCCGTTGAGTACGACGTACAATCTGAGTGCTAATACCTTCCCAGGTTGTAACCAACCCCCTTTCTCAGTTTCTCTAGTTCGCGACCGTCTTATCCATCCTTTTTTTAGGTTTATATAACATTACCTTTCCTTCGGGATAAAAATTCCTAGCTGGCGACTCTATTCACCTTCACCTTCATCTTCTCTCTTCGCCGACCGTTCACACTTGTACCGGGATGCAAATCTTCGGGAGCGACAACTTGGCGACTCTGTTGGGGACTTATCTTGCAACCAGGGCTTCTGGTTCTTTTTGTGGGTTTCTCCTAGCGCTTGTTTGATTTGTTTTTATGAGGGTGTTATGTGTTACTTGTGCTTATTGTTTATTTCTTTATTTATTGCTTTTTGTACATCTTTATTTATTGCTTTCATTTACAGTTTTATGCATTTCATAATGTTATCATCATATGTGTTGGATCTGTTGTTTCTTTTGGTGGGTGGGATTGTTGAGTGATTAAGGTTCCATACCGGGGACCTGAGTGACACATAGGATAGAGTGGCTTCATATTCTTTCCCATTCCATTTCGGTCTGGTGTGGGAATATGAAACACGGTTCAGACATGGGTTTCTTCTTGAGAACTCTGTGCTACGGATTTCCTGTAGTACTAGTGCTATCTGGGAAGCCTGCTAAGTCTGGATGACCTTTTTATGACCTTCAGCATCTGAGGTGAATTAGAGGAGGATCTTTTATGGTTATTGTAAACACTGTACCTCTGGGTTAGAAGTGTTTACACTTCTCATAACTGATTCAAGTCTGAGGATCCTTGTTCTAGAACAATACATGTGAGGGGGTTGGGGATGTTTACAGGTTTATAGGAACCCTTGGCCTCATCATACCTTGTTACTAGTTTTGTTAAGGCTGTATCATTTTGGACTGTTCTTGTGAAACCCTGGACTTGTGACTCTTTATTTGAGTCCCCCACCTGGTTACTGGTTTTCTAAGCCTCCATCCAGACTTATGAACACACATGGACCTTATCAAGGCAGATAACAGATCCGGAACTTGATCACAAACCCTTGCATATCATTCTACATACATCATTTTGCATCGTTTAACATTTGTCTATTTGTTTTACAGGGTATCCACATATTATCTTTGGTTTGGTTTTGACCTGTTCTGCTGCTCAGATTCCTTCAGCTATTTGCACCAGCTATCTTCATCAGAGATTCTTTACAGCTCTCTTCACCAGTTGTCTTCATCAGCGACTTTTCTCCAGCACCTTCTCCAGTTATCTTCGTCAGTTTTCAGCAGTTACCTTCATCAGTGGTTCTCCTCATTTTTCTTCACTAGCATCCATTGTCAGCATGGACACTTCCAGGAAGAGCAACATCACCTATCATTTCTTTGAGCCCACTTTGATAGGCATCAGACATATTCAGTCTCTCATCACTCCTGATCATGTCCCTTTATTCAGGGAACATTATGGAGGCATTATGGACATGATCATGGACCTGAATGCATCCCAAAGGAGCATGATCCACACTTGCTTACAGTTTTATGATCCTCCTCTCAGATGCTTCACTTTCCCAGATTTTCAGCCAGGACCATTGATGGAAGAGTTCTCCATGTTGTTAGGTGTCCCTATCAGGAGAGGGATCCCCTTCGATCCTGATATGGTTGCTCCCAAGAATGAAGATATAGCTAAGGCTTTGCACTTGGATCTTACCCTTATTGACCAGAGCATGACCACCAAGGCTGGGATCCCAGGCCTTCACTTGGATTTCTTGATCTCCCAGGCCACCCTGCATGCTGCAGCAGGGAGGTGGGATATTGTTTGTGCACTCTTGGCACTCAGCATATATGTGTAATACCTCAAACTTTTCCCTCTCATATCTTCCACATTTTGCATAGCATTTTGCATTCATAAATTCATAAAATAACCAAAAAAACATTGCATCACATTGCATAGCTGAGGCCTGGGTATGGGATCAACGATTGGAGAAACTGAAGGCATTACAAAGGCAATCGAAGGGCCATAAAGCTTCCCAACCTTGTGCAAGGGGCTCACAATATCCCACAAGTCTTCACTTGAAGCCACAAGCCATGGAAAGATGGGGTCAAATCAAAGGAGGCAAGTAGTGCAATATTTCCTAATGAAAAGTCCGAATTAGGGTTTCACTTCTATGGGGCTTCTTCATGAAGTTGTGATTCCAAGAGGGTTCCTTTGTCTCATATGTGATGTCAAAGGCCTAGGGTTCAAATCTCGTCCACAAATTCATTTTGGAAGGGGTTCGACTGGCCAGACGACGAAAAATCGAGGAATTGGAGAAAAGGCAACCGAGCTAGGTAAAAAGGGTCGACTCCGGACTTTTAAGATCGAAATCATGAAATTAGGGTTACAATGATCCTATGTTTCAAATTTGGTCAAGAAATGATGGAGGAATCATAAAAAAAAATCAAAGGAAAAATCATTTGAAAAGTAGTTGGTTTTGCATTTCCATCCACTTTTCCTTCCACTTTCTTTCCACACTTCCTTTCATTCTTTCCATCTTGTTTTTCCATTTCAATTCCACTCCATTTCCCTTGGAAACTTCCACCATGTTCTACCATCTTCTAGAGTATTCCAAGGAATATTCCAAGGAATATTCGAAGGAATATTCCCTTTTCCAACCCTAACCCTAACAAACTACCAAACTTAATTTTGGATCCCAAGCCTAACTTTTGGGCCCCAAACCTAATTCCATTCCAAACCTAGCTCCAAGCCTAGCCTTTATATAACCATTAATCACTTCATTGAGAGGGGTTCACACCATTTTCCAATTTTTCACTCTTTCATAAGCACTTTCTCTCTCTCTCTCACTTTTCTTCCTTTTTCCCCTCCTTTCACTAAAGCTTTTTGGATAAGCTCTTCAAGTTTCACATTGAAACTTGAAGATCTTGAAGCTTAAGCCTCCAACCTTCATATTTTGTGGATTGTGGAAGAAGAAGCTACTGAATTTTGTGGGGATTTTCGACTTATCGGAAGCATACGAAGGTTCAAACGTCAAGAACACATTTATTTTGCGGTTTCTCGGTTTTCTCGGTTTTCTCTTCGATTAAGCTCTGATTCTTGCAACATTCACCGAAGCACTTCTCCGCTTCGTAGGTTGGTGATTTAAATCACTTCTCCTTTAAGTTATTCTCTTCATCTCGCCGTTTCGGCATTCTTTAATTGCTCTTTTTTCGCTTTGTTTGAAATCGTTTCGTTTCGATTATGTTTGCTTGTGATTTGTGATTTTTGTTGGATTTGGATTCAAAGTGTTAATAGATATAGGTTCTATCATGTGTAAATAAGCTCAAATTAAGTAGAAATTAGTGTTAGCATGTTCCTAGATATGTTAGGGATCATTAGAAGTGAGTTTGTGGCCAAAAACACTTATTTTCAAAGTTTTTTTTCAATTCTGTTCAGCGTTAACCGGTTAACGCATTTGGCTAACCGGTTAACGTGTGCGTTTAGCCATAAATGACTGCTGTCCAGGGTCTGTTAACCGGTTAACGCATATGGTTAACCGGTTAACGCTGTTGATATTTGGATTTTTGGTTTATTTGATTGCTCATTCCTAAGTCCTAGTGCCTCTAATGTTCATACATGTTTAGGTAGTGATTTTAGGGAATTTTTGAGTCCATTTCCAGTAGCTCATTCCCCATTTCGAGTCGTTTCGACACGATTCCGTACATGTTGTGTGTTATGCATTTTTGTGTTCTTTGTGCATAGCTTGAGTTTCTTGCATTTTGTTGCTATGTTTATGCATCTTTAGGTAAGTAATAATCATGTTGCATTCTATTTTTACATGTTTCACATTGCATTAAATCATTTTTGCATTTCATTATGTTGATGCATGTTGCATGTTGCATAATCATGTATGTATGTGCATTTGGTGGCATTTTGTTGCATGCTTGAACATATCACTTACATCAATTCACTTCTGAATTTTGCATTAGTTTTAGTATGTTTGTTGAACTATCATGTTGCATGTTCATAATCAATGATCATCATGTTCATATGCATGTTTATATGCTACTTTGTGCATTACTTGTTGCATAATCAACCATGTGATGCATTCTTGCATAATCCTTCAAAATGCTCATGTTCATTCAATTATGTATGATGGTCCATGTTCAAATGCATGTTCATGTTTGAGATTGGTGCATTTTTTATTGAGTTTGTGCATTAAAAAAATGAAAATAATCAATTCTGGATTTTACATTTCATAGCTGTTTTTGCATATAGGTGCCGTAAAATGTATGTTGTTTGTTTATGTATATGCTGTATTTGACTTTCTACACCTACTTTTTCATGCTGCATGCTGGTTGTAAAAAGCTGACTTGTGTTATGCATTATTTTCATAGCTGTTTGTATTTTAGGGGCTGTAATAGGTGCTGGATTTTTGTTTTAGCATTCTTTTAGTTCTCTAGAATTAAGAAAGTCATTAGGACTTAATTGTTGTGTGTTTGCTTTATTATTTTTAATAAAAATGCAACACTAACCTTTGTTTTGTAGAGGGGAGATTGCGGTAAGTTTCCTTCACCTTATCCTTTTCTTTTTATACATTTGATTTGCATTTAATTCATTTTTTCCTTCCATATTTGTGTTTGGTAGGATTCCCCTTTGTTAGGACCAACTTACCTTCCTTAGGAAGTAAGTTGCATCCTTCTTTCTTTTCCTTTTGTTCCTTAGGATTAGAAAACCGCACTAACCATTAGGATCTCCCTTTTGTGAATAATAAATAACTTAGGGTTGGTCTTAGTCCCCTTAGTTTTTGTCCTTTTTCCGACTTGAGTCATTCTTTCTCACCTCATGAAGAAAAGCAATAAAACACCTAATAAAGGTTGAACGTTCCTGTACGACATGAGACTTTGTTGCGGAGTGCTTATGCGCGTCCTGTTTCGGGGCGAGGCGTAAGTACTTCCCGCGATGGATAGGTCTTAGTATGAGAATGTTCACAAACAAATTCAAAACACTTCTCATAAAAGACAAAAACAAATAATAAGCGACTTTCCTGCGGGAACTTTTTTTCTCATCTCATTCATTCTGAACGCGAACTCGCAACAACTTGTCTCGCATGCAAGACGGTAAACACACTCATACCAGACGAGCCTGCAACACCTGAGCATAGACATACGCAGTTCCAGCGCATAAAAAACACAAACAAATAGTTCTCGCCTTAGTTAGGAGAACTATGTCGACTCTGATCCTCATTATCCCGATGAGGTACGTAGGCAGCGGGGTAGGGCCCGTTCGAGCACATTCTTTATTTTCCCTACATTTTCCCCGTTCTTTCTCTTTGTTTTCTTTCCATTCTCTTTTCTTATTCCTTTCTCATTTCATTCTCGTTCCAGTAGCAGTTTTATTCAGCAGCATATTTTCCTCACCCTTTGAAACAAAACAAGCAAGCGTGGATCCCGTCGGGTACGGCGGACGGTCTGGGGTGCTAATACCTTCCCAGGTCGTAACCGACTCCCGAACTCAGATATTTGGTTCGCAGGACCTTGTCCTTTCCTTCTTCCTCAGGTTTGTGCAACATTACCTTTCCCATTCTTTCGGGATAAAAATGTCTGGCTGGCGACTCTACCTCTTCTGCGCCACTTTCGCGTTTGTACTAGGATGAAAATCCCAGGAGCGACAATATGGAGTCATCTTGTTTGCAGACGAGCCCAAGTTTGTAAGCAAGAGTGTTATTCACCTCTTCTTGTTGAGGAATCTAGTCCCTACCCTGCTTGGAGACTTTTACTACTCCGTGCATCAAAGGAATGAGAAGCAAAGGGGGAGATTAGTCAGATGATGTGCACCCCTCTTCTATTGTTGGTTGTTAAGACACTTGCCGAAGTCAGACACTTTCCTGAATCCTCATCAGCCAAGGAACTGGGCTAAGAGATTGATTGCCCTTACATCATAAGACATCAAATGGTGCACTCAGAGCACCAATGGCAAAGATATCATCACTAGCTGTGGGCAATATCCCAATGTACCCTTGATTGGAGTAAACGGTTGCATCAACTACAACCTTTTGCTTTTCAAGAGGCAATTAGGGTATGCTTTGGTACATCCCCCAAGAGGGAAAAATTTGACAGAAACCCTCTATTGTGACATCCAGCACAACCTTGCCATTGTCAGACAAGCTGCCTGGGCTTGGGACCATATTCAAACTAAGGGAACAACTATTCTTGGCAAGTGCAACAACATTGCTTCAGTTCAGTGTCTTGATTGGTCTCGTACCAGGGGGAAGATCACCCGTATGCCATTCACCTTGGAGGATGTACCTGGTCCATCAGCAGTGGAGCCTGCAGCTACTGTCAGCCTAGAGGAGTTTGAGAAATTAAAGGAAAGGAATACTCAACTCTCTGAAGCCTTGAATAAGACCCTCTGGGAGAGGAATGACAGCCGTCTGGATAATGAAAGATTAGAGAAGCTCCAGATTGAGCACTTGACCAAGATTTAGAAGACGAATGACTACATCATAAAGGCTAGAGCATGAGAGTTAGTGTTGAATAATGCTTGCAAGGAAGCTAAGACTCAGAAGGCCAGAGCTGAGCATTACTTAGAGGAGAGTCATGCTAGGTGGATCAGGATCACTGAGGCTCGTGCACAGGAAGATCAAAGGATCCAAGCTAAGATAGAGCAGCTAGAGGCTAGTGAGAAGAAGAATCAGGCAACTTTGTTAGCAACACAGAAGGAGATCTCTGAGTTGAAGCTCCGGGCGGGGTTGAAGAGATCAAAGGACCAGGAACCTTCTTATCAGGACCATTACAGAGCACCCAGTTGGCCCAGTGACTGAGGCTCTCCTGAAAGAAGTCAGAGAGGATGACTTTGGACTGGATGTTTGATTTCTTTGTATTTGTACCTCCTTTTGTGTGTACTTTTGATTTTGTTGTTGTAACCCACCATGGGATTTTTGTTGTAATCAAACTATGTATCTTCACAGTTTTTGTAATATATGGTTTGTATTACTTCATGGGCTTTTATCTCTCTGCAACATCATCATTTCCTCGAGGTCTGGAAGATCAAAACCAAAGAACCAAACCGGATACCCTTGGAAGACAAATAGGCATCCTACATTGCATACTAACATTTTCTCTTTGTTTTGTAGGTTTTTGTTTTGTTGTTGTTTCTCACTTTGTTGTGGTTTCAGGAAACATTGCTCGTAGAAGAGTGTTCCCTGTAAATAAAGTGCACCGGTATTCGACAAGAAACAACCTTCCGGGATTACAAATGGATCAGGTTCAACAAGACTTGACTGAAGTGAGAGCCCAAATGGCCAATGAGAGGACAGAGATGAGGGCCCAAATGAATCAATTTATGACAGTGATGACTGGATTGGCTCAGAGCCAGGAGAGACTGAGAGAGTTAGTCGAGCGGCAAACTCCCGAGGAAAACCATCCGGGTACAGGGGGTACCAGCAACAACGATCACGTACAGCCTCGTATTGATCCCCCTGAGTTTGGACCTCATATGAACCCAGACATCAATGCTATAAGAAACACCCAAAGTAACACTGGAGGGAGGGCTTTGCATGAAGACCCTCAGGAAGAACAGTTTACTGTGGTTGGGGCTGGAGACAAAGTTTACGATCGTCGGTTGGATAAAATTGCAGAAAAGCTAAGGTCTCTTGAATCCCAAAAATCTCTGGGTTTTGATGTCATGGATATGGGATTAGTGGTGGGGGTTAGAATTCCTCATAAGTTCAAACCTCCTTGTTTTGAAAGATACAATGGCACATCCTGCCCACGCACCCATCTTCAGTCTTTCCTGGGGAGATTGAAAGCCCACGCCATGGATGAGAAACTGTGGATGTTTTACTTTGAGGATAGCTTGACAGGGGCATCCCGAGAGTGGTATTCTCATTTGACCAAAGCCACAGTAAGGAATTGGAAAGACTTGGAAGAAACTTTCATTCGTCAATATCAGTATAATCTGGACATGGCGCCAAACAGAACCCTTCTGATGGGAATGTCACAGTCTTCCCGAGAAAGCTTTAGAGAGTATGCCCAAAGGTGGAGGAAATTAGCTGTTGTCATTCAACCCCCGATGTCAGAAAGGGAGATGGCAGATATGTTCATGAACACTCTCAAGGGTACTTATATTGACAGATTGGTTGCATTTTCTTCCACCAGCTTTGCAGACGTGGTTATAGCCGGGGAAAGAATTGAGAGCTTACTGAAGATGGGAAAGATTTCCGACAACGGTGCCAATTCAAGCAGTGCAAGGAAGCCATTTGCGGGCCCCCGCAGATCCGGTGAAACAAATTTTGTACATATGGGAAGAGGAAGACCCCAGTATCTGCCGAGATCAGTTGACGCTATCACTATTCCTACGCCACCTCCTCAATATACTCAACAACCACAACACTTTCCTCAACAACCACAGTTTCCTCAACAGAGATCCTACAACAACAATAACAACAACCAACAATAACGCCCTTTTCAGTAGCGGCAATCTCAGATCAACAGGGTGATCGACCCTATACCAATGCCATATGCCACATTGTTGCCACAACTCCTAAAGCTTAATCTTGTCGAGTTAAGGACATTGGCTCCACCTGATCCTCAGAACCTTCCAAGAAATTACGATGTCAATGCTAGGTGTGCTTTTCATTCCAATGCACCTGGTCATGCTACAGAAAAGTGCAGGGCTCTGCACATGAAGGTCCAGGATCTGGTAGATTCAAAGGCCCTAAATTTTGCACCACCTCCTAATGTCACGAAGAATCCTATGCCCAACCATGGTGGGCCAAGGATAAATTCAATAAATGAGGGCTCACCCATGAGTTTGATTGAAGATACTGCAAGTATTCAGACACCTCTGGCAGAGGTTAAAGCTCAGCTTTTGAAATGCCAGGTGTTTCCAGGTTGTGAGGCCTGTTGTGAATCTTGCAAAGTTTCCGTGAACGCGTGTGCAAGCTTGAAGAATGGAATCAATGGCTTGATTAAAGAGGGTATGCTGCAAATAACAACAACCGCTTCTACAACACCAGCAACTCCTAAATCAGCAACAACAAGTGTTTCTCCAACAACTGCAAAGACAATTGTTCCTACAGACTCGTCTACAAAATCAGCAACCACCTCTTCCATCACTTCAACAAACAACAGTTCCATTGCACCTACTTCTACAACTACAACAACCACCAACAACGACGTCTCCACTGTTACTATCTATTATGACCCTACAACGGTCCCAAACTCCAGCAACTTTCAACAAAAATCTCAGCAACAGTTTCAGCAACAACCAAGCTTCAATTCACCACCACCAACATCCACCAGAAGTCCTGTCACCATTTTTTATGATCCACATACAATAACAGTTCCAACCTCTACTGCAGTTAGCCCAGTCATCGACACGGTGCCAGGGCCTATTCCATATGACAAAGACAATGTTGTACCATGGCACTATGGTGCAGAACTTTACTGCAACGGAGAAAAAGTCCTTCTTGATTCTTCGGTTCATACACCACAAGTGGATAATGTTGGGGGAGGCGGAGGCTTCACCCAAAGCGAATGCCTCTTCGCGTCACAAGCTCCGAGAACCAGTACTGAGGCAGAGGTTGTTGCCAAAGCCAGAGGGAAATGTGTGGCACCTGAAGAACTTGCACCAAAAGAGACTTATAAATCATCCTTTGATCAAGATGTGGATGAATTTATGACGATAATTAAAAGAAGTGACTACAAGGTTGTGGATCAGCTCCACTAGACCCCTTCCAAGATCTCTATCTTATCCTTGTTGTTGTGTTCCAAAGCTCATCGGGATGCACTACTTAAAGTTATGCACGCTGCCTACGTGCCAGAAGAGATCACAGTGAATCAGCTTGAGACAGTGGTGTCTAATGTCAATACTAGCCATGGGCTAGGTTTCACCAATGCTGACTTAACAACGGAAGGAAGTCACCACAACAAAGCTTTACACATCACTTTGGAGTGTAAAGGGGATGTGCTCTCTCATGTTCTTGTTGACATTGGGTCTTCACTCAATGTATTTCCAAAGAAAGCTCTTTTCAAGCTCGAGTATGATGGAATAGCTCTCCGACCAAGCAATCTGGTGGTCAGGGCTTTTGATGGCTCCAAGAGGTCTGTTCTTGGAGAGGTGGAGATGCCTGTGATAATCGGTCCGCAGGTCTTTCAGACTTCTTTCTATGTAATGGACATTCAGCCGGCCTACAACTATTTGTTGGGTCGACCATGGATTCACGCCACTGGCGTAGTTACGTCGACCCTTCACCAGAAATTGAAATATGAGCGGGAAGGACAGATTATCACCATTTGTGGTGAAGAGGATATCTTTGTTAGCCATATGGTTACATACAAATATATTGAGATGGATGGCGAAATCTAGGAAACCATGAGCCAGGGGTTCGAGGCTCTGAACGTCAATGAGGCGACGACTGAAGTATTTGCTGCATCCCAGGAGGATAGGATGGGTACTTCAATTGTCTCCTATCAGCAAGCCCGGAAGGTTGTTGAATATGGAAATGCCCAAGGCTGGGGAAAGCTTCTACCGGTGGAGAAAAAGGAGGACATATTCGGTTTGGGTTACAAACCATTCCGACAAGATCAATCAGAGGCTGCTAAGGAGCCCAAGTTCATCACTGGGGGGATGCTCACTCCAGATGCTGTTAACAACGTGGAAGACGGGGAGGAAAGCGACCTCAACCTGGAGAGCTGGATACGTCCAAGGATCCCGGGTCACCAAGTCCTTAACTGGTCTTCCCAGGAAATTATAAGGGTTACTCCTGCAGAGTAATTATTATATCCTGCTTTTTTCAGCATGCATCAAGTCCTGCATCTTGCCCAAGGTGTCAGGACTCATTTTATAATCGGGCCATATTGTAATTTTGTGCAAATGGATTATCAATGAATATCGGACATCTTTTGCAAACAAGTATCTTTTTCGCTCACTATCTTTTCATTTTTTTTTACTTTTGTACAAAACAATAAAATGACAATTTTTTCAAAATAAATAACTTCATTTTACACTTTTCCAAACAAGATTAAAATTGATCACTAAAACGAACCAATCTCAAACCTTGCAGAGATTATCCTCCAGATTGAACTGGCAACAGCACTGCTATGACCTTGTATGACTTCGACAATCCAATTAATCAAGCTGATAAAGGGGTTGAAGAGACTATGAGTTACCTGAAGAGTTAGCCAAGTTGTTGAGACAAGAAGAGAAAGTGATCACTCCTCATCAGGAGGAGGTTGAAACAGTGAATCTTGGTACCAAAGAGGATTTGAAAGAAGTGAAGATTGGGGCCGGTCTGCAAGCTTCAGTAAAAGAACAGCTTATTGACATGCTTCGAGAATATGTCGATGTCTTCGCTTGGTCCTATCAATACATGCTAGGTCTAGATACGAATATTGTTATGCACAAGCTACCTTTGAAAGAAGATTGCCCTCTAGTGAAGCAAAAGCTACGCCGTACTCGTCCAGATATGGCCATGAAGATTAAGGAAGAAGTACAAAAACAGTGGGACGCCGGTTTCCTTGCTGTAACTAGTTACCCGCTATGGATTGCTAACATTGTACCTGTGCCTAAGAAGGAGGGCAAAGTACGAATGTGTGTGGATTACCGAGACCTGAACAGAGCTAGCTCGAAGGACGACTTCCCATTACCTCACATTGATGTATTGGTCAACAACACAGCTCAGTTCTCGGTATTTTCTTTTATGGATGGTTTTTCTGGGTATAATCAGATCAAGATGTCACCCAAAGATATGGAGAAAACAACCTTCATCACACCTTGGGGCACATTTTGTTACAAGGTAATGGCATTTGGACTGAAGAATGTCGGCGCAACTTATCAACAAGCTATGGTAACATTATTCCACGACATGATCCACAAAGAAATTGAATGCTACGTGGATGACATGATTTCCAAGTCCCTCACCGAAGAAGACCATCTGGTAAACCTGCTGAAGTTATTCAAGCGTTTGAGAAAGTATCAGCTGAAGCTAAACCACAACAAATGCACATTTAGGGTGAGGTCTGGTAAGTTGCTGGGATTCATCATAAGTGAAAAGGGAATTGAAGTTGATCCTGACAAAGTCAAAGCCATTCAGGAGATGCCTGCACCTAGGACTGAAAAGGAAGTTCGGGGGTTCCTAGGTAGATTGAACTACATATCAAAGTTCATATCTCATCTAACTGCAACTTGCGAACCCCTGTTCAAGCTGTTAAGGAAGGAACAAACAGTCAGGTGGAACGAAGATTGTCAGAAGGCTTTTGACAAGATCAAGGAGTACCTAAAAGAACCTCCAATTCTTATGCCTCTAGTTGAAGGAAGACCTCTAATAATGTACCTGACAGTATTAGAAGGGTCAATGGGGTGTGTGATGGGCCAACATGACGAGTCTGGTTGAAAAGAGTTTGCAATATACTACCTAAGCAAAAAGGTTACCGACTGTGAACAACGTTATTCACTGCTCGAGAAAACTTGTTGTGCTTTAGCGTGGGCTGCTCGCCGACTAAGACAATATATGTTGACTCACACTACTTTATTGATCTCAAAAATGGACCCCGTCAAGTACATATTTGAGAAGCCAGCACTTACCGGAAGGGTTGCAAGATGGCAAATGATTCTGACAGAGTATGACATTCAGTACACATCTCAAAAGGCCGTCAAAGGCAGTGTACTGTCTGACTATCTAGCTGAGCAACCCATTGATGATTACCAGCCCATGAGATTTGACTTCCCTGATGAAGACATCATGTACTTAAAAGCAAAAGATCATGAAGAGCCTGTTCACACTGAAGGGCCTGACCCAGAAGAAGAGTGGACAATGATGTTTGATGGGGCTGTCAATATGAATGGTCGTGGAGTTGGTGCAGTGCTCATTACACCTAAATGAATTCATATGCCTTTCTCGGAAAAACTCACATTTTCCTGCACTAACAACGAAGCAGAATACGAAGCATGTATCATGGGTCTCGAGGAAGCCATTGACCTCAGGATCAAGACTTTGAATGTTTTCGGAGATTCAGCCTTGGTAATCAATCAAACCAACGACAAATGGTATACTCACCAAGAACATCTGATCCCATACAGTGACTATACGAGGAGATTATTGACTTTCTTCACAACAGTCAAACTTGAGTACATCCCTCGAGACGAAAATTAGTTCGCAGATGCTTTAGCTACCATTTCCTCCATGATCAAGGTTCAAACTGCCAATTATGTGCCTCGGATTTCGGTATCCATACTAGACCGACCAACATACGTATTCTCTGTGGACATTGCTAAAGATGACAAGCCTTGGTTCCATGACATCAAATGCTTCTTGGAGGATCAGACATACCCACCTGGGGCATCATCCAATGATAAAAAGACATTAATAAGGCTGGCCGGTAGCTTCTTCCCTAATGCTGATGGTTCATTATACAAGCGAAACTTTGACATGGTACTACTCAGATGTGTTGATAAGAAAGAAGAAAACTTGCTAATGCACGAGGTGCATGAAGGCTCTTTCGGTACCCATGCTGGAGGACATGCAATGGCTAAGAAATTATTAAGATCAGGTTACTACTGGATCATAATGGACGCAAACTTTTGTGCCTATGCCAGAAAATGCCACAAATGCCAGATCTACGCAAACAAAGTACATGTGCCTCCAAATCCTTTGAACGTGATGTCTTCACCTTGGCCCTTTGCCATGTGGGGCATTGACGTGATTGGAAAGATTGAACCGACTGCTTCAAATGGCCACAGATTCATCCTGGTAGCCATTGATTACTTCACCAAATGGGTTGAAGCAGCTTCGTGTGCAAACGTCACCAGACAAGTGGTAGCCAGATATCTGAAAAGAGACATCATCTGTAGATATGGAGTTCCCGAGCGAATCATTACTGATAATGGTTCCAATTTGAACAACAAAATGATGGCAGAACTGTGTCGGGACTTCAAAATCCAACATCACAACTCTTCTCCTTACAGGCCAAAGATGAATGGCGTTGTTGATGCGGCTAACAAAAACATCAAGAAGATTGTGCAGAAGATGGTGGTCACTTACAAAGACTGGCATGAAATGCTACCATTTGCCTTGCATGGGTATCGAACCTCAATCAGAACGTCTACTGGGGCAACACCTTATCAGCTTGTGTACGGTATGGAAGCTGTCCTACCTGTTGAAGTTGAGCTACCCTCCTTACGGATAATGATGGATGTAAAGCTAGACGAAGTAGAATGGGTCCGATCTCGGTACAATCAACTGAATTTGATCGAAGAGAAGAGATTAGCTGCAATTTGTCATGGGCAATTATATCAGAAAAGGATGAAGAAAGCCTTCGATCAGAAAGTCAGGCTTCGAGAATACCAAGTGGGAGATCTTGTGTTGAAAAAACTTCTTCCTCCTCATACAGACCACAGGGGCAAGTGGACTCCAAACTACGATGGTCCATTCATAGTAAAGAAGGTTTTCTCTGGTGGAGCACTGATGCTCACTACTATGGATGGTGAAGATTTCTTATCCCCTGTAAATTCAGATGCAGTTAAAAAATACTTCGCATAAAAATGAACCGATGGACATAAAAATAGAATGTAAGTCCAGGCAAAAATAGTGCATCCCGGCGAGTCAAAAACAGAATAAAAGACTCGGGCAAAAATAAGGGAAAATTGAAAAAATATACACCCACTGATTTGAAAAGCCGCATTGGACAGTTCATGCAAAAATAGGTATCCTTGTGGATTGAAAACCCGAAAGGGAGATCCATGCAAAATCAGGGAATAAGCAAACAATTGTATTCTGAATTCGTCTGTATCACTCACAACACGACAAGCTTCGAAAGGATAAAGCATCAGTCAGAATAAACCTTCTTCACAAAGCAAGATGAGAAGAACGTCAAGGTCATACAGGTCATAGCAAAGGAAGTTCACTGGAACGTCGTCATCAACATTGTCAACACTTTTATTTTCTCAATTTATAGCAATCTCCTCATTCCATGGGATTTGTTTTTTTGATTGTATTTTCCAATTCAGGGCACCCAGATTAATAAAATCAGAAGTTTTCAGTCACACCTCATTTTGAACATTTTAGTTTCGTTTGCAAAATGTCCAATATTCATGATATAGTACTTGCATAAAACAAATGAGCCATTTTAATAAATGCTTGCAGGAAGTAAATTTACCTTTAGGAATATCAAACTCCTATGACGGAATCCGGTAAGGGATACCTCGGGATACTTGTGTGTTTCTTTTGTCTTAACAGATTGCAGGTATTCAATACGCAACATGAGGCATGTCAAGCATCGCATCCCCAGCAGGCTAATTCCCGGAAGAGCAATATCTGAAATGTTTTTCCCCAACGAAGTTGTCAAAGCCTCCTCATCCACAGCATAAGTCTACTCAACATGAGCTTCCCCAGCCAAGATCCCCACCAGAGTGCCAGATCTCTCATCCCCAGCAAGGATAAAAGAACTATCTCCCCATAGGAGCTTCCATTCTCTCCCCAGAAGAGCAATGCCTGAAACTCTTACACAACAAAGTGACGAAAGTTTCCTTCTCCCCAGTTGAGTTCTCCTTACAGGTAGATCAACCAATGATCTACTTCCCCAAGCAGAGCTATATCTCTTGGCAGATCCAATGATTTCTTCCCCAGCCGGGACATCCTTCCAAGCAGATCAGCCAGAGATCTTCAGCAGGATCCGAATCCCGGATTGGTTTTCTCTTTTGCATAATCATAACATTAGCATCATATTCACCAAATAAGCGTAGCATTCCGTCTGATACAGAGCATTACGACAAAAATCAAACATTTGCATGATCACAAGCCAAGTTCGAGCCAGTCACCTGTTATTACCATCATTGTTCCATCAGTATATAAAACTCATATCCCCTGCAGACATAAGCCAAAGCGTCCCCTTTTGCACTCTCAAATACAGATACCTATACATGCTCTTTTTGACACTCGTCTGTGTCATTCTTCCCCCAACATGCTTGCCAAAACACTTTCTACAAACCAAGTGCTTATTTATAACACACTCTTTTCGACACCCGTCTGTGTCATCCTATCCCCACAGAAAGCCAAAGCATATTCTTTGCATTCTCGAAACAAATGCCTGTTTATATATAGTACATACTTGACACTCGTTCGTGTCATACATTCCCCAGCAAGTTGAACACTCGACCGTATCTTGCACATACTTCAATCAACAAACCAATACTCACTCATACTTATGCAGAAGTGTTTGATGCTCGTACGCATCTTGTTTATATATCACTCCTCAACAGATCCGACACTCACCTGTGTTCTTTGTTAACCAGTTGGTACTCGTCCGTATCATCATCTCTGAACACGCGTCAGCGTTTGTTTCTACCGATACTCGTTCGTATCATGGTCCTAAGGATGCTCGTCTACATATTTAATCTATACACAACGTCAAACACTTATACCTTTTATTCTTGAGCGTGAACACTCGTCCGTGTTTACCGTTCCCTAGTAAGTCACCAACAAAACAACTTTCTTCTATCTGACATTCGTCCTATGTCTTGATATTTTGGCAGCCGTCCCCTGCCAGGTGATCGTCCTTCACCTTTTGATGACCGTCCCTCATCCCTTCCCCAGCGGAGTCCCCATTAGTGGAACCTTTTTCTATCCGACATTCGTCCTATGTCGTGATAAAGAGAAGTCGTCCCCTGCTAGGTGATCGTCCTTCACCTCTTCATGATCGTCCTTCATCATTCTATCTGATGGTCGTCCCCATCGTTGATCTTGTTATCCGACATTCATTATATGTCGTGATAAACCCTGAGAGCAGCCGTACCATGCTAGGTGATCGTCCTTCACCTCTTGATGATCGTCCTTCATCATGCTTATCCGATGGCCGTCCCCATCGTCGACCTTTTCCTATCCGACATTCGTCCTATGTCGTGATAAAGAGCAGCCGTCCCCTTCTAGGTGATCGTCCTTCACCTTTGATGACCGTCCCTCATCATCATTTCATTTATTCTTTAACCCGATGGTCGTCCCCATCGTTGTTTACTTTACTTTGCAAACCTGATGGCCGTCCTCATCATTTCCTTTACTTTAATCCCCTGAGAATCTTGTTTCTTTACCTGATGGTCGTCCCGTCATGGTCTATTTATTTCCCTAGCTTGTCGGTCGTCCCCATCATTGCTTAGCTTACCACTTTATCTCCAACAGTCGTCCTCTACTCGATGGCCGTCCTCCATATCCTTCATTTGATAATCATGCTATACTATATTTTACAATTTATATCCCTTTTCTTCTTCTATTTAGCGAGTGCAAATTTTGGATTGTCTTTGGTATTCAACCACAAGTTATCTTGCTTGTCTGTTAAGCTAGGCGCTTACATCCTGCACAGCTAACTCATGTTTGAATAGGGGCAGCTGTAAACACCCCAAATTTTCCCTCACCTTTTCTCACACCGTGGCTTGTGATCTTTCATTTTTGCATAAGCATAAGCATACCACCTCATATTGCATATTTGTTTCACTGCATAGTTCAAGTTCATCTGCATCTAGGGTTTGTGATCTGAGCAATCCAAGGATCCATATGAGCCATCCCAAAGGCCTCAAAGATTTCCAAGAGGGTCCATGTGTGTTCTATCATCATATTATGTCCCTCAAAGTTCATGGAAGTCAAGAGATCACAAGAACTGGCAAGGCATGGAAGCAGAGCTAGGGTTTTCACTACGCAGATGACCAAAATTAGGGTTTTGGTTTCAGAGGCTTTAGATCCAAATTTTTGGGCCATTCTTGTTTCTAATTTTCTTAAGATTTTATAAGGATCATATGTACCAAGTTTTATGAAGAAATTCATTACGGAAGTCATTTGTTCACTGGGTAACTTCTTGAGCAAGTTAAGTCAAAATCAGGGCATCTGAGGCCCCCAACAATGGAACCAAAGGGGTATTTTCATCAAATTTAAGTTCTATGATCTTTATTTTATCTTAGAAGTGGTTGGAAGTTCACAAGATTGAAGAATTTTGAGCCATTTGCAAACTTGCCATTTTTGGAAATAACTTGAAATGCAAATTTTCCATTTTGGGAAACTTTTTCAACCTCCTCTTTCATGACCAAAAATGCTTCAAATGAAAAGTTCTTGGTCATGAAAGTTGTAGATTATGTCTTTACCTTTTAAAAAAGTACAAGAACATGTCTTGATTCATCCTAGAACTCAAGATATGCCCTTTCAAAGTTGGCAAAAATCCTAAAATTTCAAGTTTCATGTCAAAGAGGGATTTTGCAAATTGGCATGTTCAAGCATTCTAATGACTTCTAATAGGCACAAATACTTTACAACATGTCAAGACAACCTCTAAACATCATAATTGACCCAAGTTTTCATTACTTTCATGACTTGAACTTCAAGAAATCACAAAAGGGCCAAAACTCTCAAGAATTGCAAAATGCATTGGATTCTCCCATCCACTTGTGCCAGCTGCATCAACACCATTCCATGGCTCTCCATGAAACTTGATGAGGCCAAAAACCCCAAGAAATCAGATCTGCCATGGCCCATAACTCAAGTACACAAATCTTGACTTTTTTGCAAAACACCCCATACCAATCAACCTGTGCCACAACAACTTTCTGAGCATTTCCATTGGCTAAAACAAACATTATGGAACACATTTCATAACACACAAGCAGCTGAATCATCCAAGAACTCAGAATCCACAAAATTTGTCAAAAACTTCCCTTCTTCGAAACTCGAAAACCAACCACTAAATTTTCAATTTTCTTTCACCAATCATCTCTACATAACCTAAGGATCACAAAGCACCATTCACCATAGCCTAAAAGCCACTAAATCAGAAATACGATTTCTGCATCCTCAGAACCAAACACCTAAAAACAGCCATCACAAGCTTGCTCTAAGCTCATCTTCATCATCAGGAAGATCATTGGGGTGGTTTTGAACCAAGAGGGAGGCCAAAAAGCTCAAGAACACAAAGCTTCAACTCAGGTAGCTTCATGAACGTTTTTTCCAGAACTTGTTATTTAAGTTTCTAAATGAATCTACCTGCTTCACTGATCATCCCGATATAATTTGTTTTGAAAATGATTGAGAAATGAGCATGTATTGAACTTTTGAAAGTTTTGTTCATTTTCACGATTTGCTTCGAATCTTGTTTTTGATGTATGATAAATGTGTTTTGATGATGAATTCTTGTTGAGGGAGGTTTGTAGATCATTTCTGGAGCTTTAGAGCTTTTGATTTAGCCTAGGGAAGAAGATAGGTGTTTTGGCTGGCCGGAGAAGATGACCGGAGCTAGCTCCGGTCACCTGAAAATGCTTAGGGTTTGTAATTAAGGCTAATCTCCCCAGTTTGAATGTGGGCCGTAGGATTAGGATTAAGCGCGTGTTTGGAGGGTCCATATCACTTCACTTAAAACCCTAATTTTAATCAATTAATTAGCCAGTTTAAATATGGGCCATTGATCTGCGCGCGCAGTCAATTCCCTCCCTTTCCAGTTCAAATCTCATCCCTTGGATCAACATACTTCTCATTTTTGTTATTTTTATTTCATTTTAATTGCATTTTCTTGCATATTTAATTTAAAATACCAAAAAGCATCCCAAAAATATTTCCTTTTGCATTTTTGATCCAAATATTTTTCTCAACACAAAAAAGATTTTTATTTTATTTTTTGCATTAAAAAGGTATTTTTAAAATATTTAAATGTTATTTTTAATTAATTAAAGTCTTTTAATTAATTAAAAATACATTTAGGTTTCTAAAAATCGCCAAAAAAAATCATGAATCATCCCTATGCATTTAGAAACATTTTCAAACTCTTCACAAAAAATTAGTTTTACGTTTGATCATAGTTTGTGAATTTTCTTTGAATTAAGGGTCATTAAAATCATATTTTTGAACCATAACTTTAAAAAATCATTTATGCCTAACCAAGAAGAGTTTGAAGTGATTCTTTTTGAATTGTTTTGCATATGGCATGTAGTTTATAGGTCTTTTTCCTCATGAATTTATCTTGCATTTTCAATTTGATTTGCATTTTTCCCTTTGAACCACCCAAAAACCCTAGAAAACTTAGGAAATTCATAACTTTTGATTGGTTAGGCTTCTGACCTTCTCCTTTGGGGTGTGACCTAGTATGGGATTAGGGTTTGTTTGAGTTTGGTTTCAATTTTTTATCATGTCATGTGCTTCTGTTTTGCTCATTTGCATCTTGCTTGTCCATAAAACCCTAATTTCTCATGTTCATTTGCATTCACCTTGCATATGCATCCTTACATGAACTTTCCATGACATTTATTGCATCCATATCACATATTAGACATCTTAGGACATGTTAGAATCATGCTTGATCATTTCTTCATTCATTTTCCATAACTTGCATTCATTTCATTTCATTAACTTTCATGTGTTTTCAAACTTCAAAGCATGCTTCCATTTGCATCTCATCTTTGTATGATCATTCATATACATGTTGTATGCCTTTGCATCATCTAACATGACATTAACATTGCATAAACACTACTGACTTTGGTCATCTCATCTCATTACATTTCATTTCATTTCTTTATGCCTTGTACTTTATGCATTCATGCTAACATTTTCAGGTGGTAAGTTACATTGAGAAGTGGATTTGCCTTCACTTCTCACTTCTTACCTCTTTCATTTGCACTTTTCCTGTCTTTTAAGTGAACTTATTCACTTGTGTTCCATCTCTCTCACTTTCTTTCTTTAAGTTACTTATCTTCTTCATTGAAGTAAGTAACTTATTCTTCTGCTTCTTCCTCCTTTCATCTGCTTCTTCCATTGGTGGCTCCCTTGAAAATCTTTCTTAAGCCTAACAAACCATAGGAATATACAACCATGATAATGATTAGGGTTGTAATTAGTCCTCCTTAGATTTTTACCTTTGAGTCTCCTTGTGTCTCTCTTCTCATCTCAATAATCAGAGACTAAACTCTTAAAGTTTTAGGACTTTGAAATTAGGGTTATGCCTGCATCCTTCTCTTAGGATGGAGTGTATAACTTTAATCCTAAGTGTTAAACCTTTAATTTGTTTAAACCTCTTAATAAAATCATCTTAATAATCTCTAAGACTTTATCTTGTAACTTGGGCCTTACATTAGGGTTCTAATTCTTCCTTATGGTTAAGAAGGACTAACCCTAGTGTTTAATGGACAAGTCCCCCTCAAGTTGTCTTACAAACCATAAAATTAACTTCTTAATTTCATCCCTTAATTAAAATCCACTTAATAAAGGCTTTGTTATATAATGAATTTAATCCCTAACCATGGATTAAGTTGAGGTACCTTCCTCAGCTTAAGTGTTCTCATCTATTATCCTTCTATTAGGATGGTGTAATGAGTTCATTAATCTATGATTAGAGATTAAACTCATTACTTAACACTAAAAAAAACCCAAAAACATCTAAATAATCACAAGTAGGTTAATGATCTTAATCCTACATCCTCATGGCAATTAAGTTGACATGCTTATCTCATACTTAAGTAGGCTCATTATCCCTAATCAGGGAGGATATAATGAGTTTGTAAGCCTTTGATTTAGGCTTAAGCTCATTAACTTATGCAAAACACCAAAAACAATAACAAAACTGAAAACACAAAAACAAACAATAACCGTCTCCTCCAGGATTCTTTTCTCATCACACTCATTCATAACGAGAACTTGCTTCTTCCGTCTAATGCAAGACAGTTAGCACTCGAGCCAGACGAGTCATACACTTGAGCATAGACAAGCAGGCAGTTCACAGTCAATTTATCTTTCAGTCTCTTTGAGTCGAACTACGGTGTTCTGACTTCCTCATTGCACGCAAGGATACGTAGGCATAACTTAATTGTTATCGAACAAAAGTCTCTTTGTCTTCCCCCTCTTTTAACATTCTTTTCTAAGCCTCAGTTCCTGAGCAATTCACCTTTTTGCAATGACACTTGTACTTTCTTTCCCTAGCTTTTCACACAGATAGCACATACACTTACCCCTTTTAAACACAAACTTTTAAGCGTGGATCCCGTCGAGTACGACAGACAATCTGGGTGCTAATACCTTCCCAGGTTGTAACCAACCCCCTTTCTCAGTTTCTCTGGTTTGCGACCGTCTTATCCATCCTTTTTTAGGTTTATGCAACATTACCTTTCCTTCGGGATAAAAATGCCTAGCTGGCGACACTATTCACCTTCACCTTCATCTTCTCTCTTCGCCGACCGTTCGCGCTTGTACCGGGATGCAAATCTTCAGGAGCGACAAGTTCCAAACCATGTTTTGAGCCCCAAACCTAAGTGGAATTTATACCATTTCTCTCCAAACCTCAAGGAGAGACTTCATAATTTCATTTTCACTCTCAATTTTCTGGTTTTCTCTCTCATTTTTCTCTCCATTTTCTTCAAACCCTTACACACTCAAAGTTCCATTTTCTTCAAATATTATCAAATTTCACCTTGAAATTTGTTAATCTTGGAACTAAGTCTTCATCCATTGAATCTCTACACATTTAATTATGGTTTTGCTACTGATTTGGATCTCAATTTTTGCATTGGAAGTGCTTTTGGATTAAGATTTTGCATCAAGTTCATCATCTTGCATTTATTTTTCAATTGCTTGAAGAGGAGCATTAGGTCTTTTGGATTTTTTATTTTGGTTCATCAATTGCAGCTTAATCAACACTTACCAAAGCAAACCTCAACTTTGTAGGTTGGTTAATTCAAGTTCTACTTTTATTTTTAGCTTATTTGCATTTTTTTGATGTAGATACATATTATTATTGTGTTGATTGATCCATTTGTGGATTAATTTGTGTGATGTTGTTTATGGATCCAATTCTTGCTTGATTTGTACTTGATTTGATGTAATTTTCGTGCATAATTGAGTGGAGGAACCTCTGTTGATTGTGAAAATAAGCTGTTGTGGGAAAGTTCTTTTTCATGCAGGATTTTTGCTACCGATTCAGTGTTATCCGGTTAACACATTAGTTAACTGGTTAACATAATGTAATTTTGCGTGTTTATGCAGGTTTTGGGGGTGTTAACCGGTTAACACTTTGGTTAACCGATTAACACTGGAGCAGATTTTGTTTTTTGGGCATTTTCATGAGTGTTTGCATGTCATTCCATACTTAATCATCATGGATCATTGTGATATCATTTTAGGGGATTTTAGGAACTGTTTGCATGCGTGTTGATGTATGTTGACAATCTTTTGACGCGCGAGTTTGTGCATTTCCGATACTTGGCATAATCATGTGTTACATCTATTAAGCATTATGCATGATGATTGCATGTTTGCATGTACTTGTTTGCATGATAATAATTGTTCAATATGTTGGTGTGCACTGTCTATATGCATTTTTCATATTTTCATACTCACACACATAAACTTGAAATTACATGAATGTTGGTGTTTGCCCAAAGGTGATACATGATTCAATGTCGATGATGTGCATTCTTAGTGCATTGTTACCATGTGTTGAGATGTATGCATTAGTATATGTTCTTGATTGCATATTGATCATAGATGCATTCAATCTTGTATGTTCATTTCTTGGGTATGTGATGCATTTGGAATTATTAGATGCATATTCATGCTTGCTTGTTGATGGTTATACATGCTTTTTAATGCATGAACATGGTTCATTCTTGGCATGCCATTGTTTCATGATGCATGAGATTGTGCATTTAATCTTGAGGTTCATTTTTTGCATCCAAATTTGCCTTGCATTCTATTGTTGTCTTACTGCATAAGTGTTATAGAAAGTGTGCAGTTTGTGTACTGTTTTGACTTCTAACACCTATCTTGGTGTTGAATGTGAGTTGTTATATGTTGTTTGTGCTTACTTGTTGGTTTCATGCCTATGCAGGTGCTGGAGCGTTGTGGTAAGTGTTGTTTAGGTTTTATTTCCTTGTTTTTCTTTGGTTTTCCCTTGTTTTTGTTTGTTCCTTTAGGTGCCTAGTCCAAACTTAATTTTTGATTAAGTTGGAATAGGATAGAAACCTTGACCTTAAGATCAATTTTGCATGATAATATTAGGGTGAGTCTTAGTTTCCCCGTAGATTTTCCTTTTTCTCTCTTTGAGTCTTTTTTTTTCATCTCAAATATCAAATCCAAAAACACCTAATAAAGGTTGAAATAAATTCATGTGCCATGAGCCTTATTCCATGGGGCACTTGCATCTATCCCATCTTGGGGGTAATGTGAGCTTATCTATCAATGATGCACAAGTCTTCAACATGAAGTTATTTCACAAATAATCTAAAAGACACTTCTTCATTCAAAAGTAACAAAAACACTTAATAAAGAAAATAGGCTAGTGTGCTTAAGCCTTGATCATTGGAACTATGCTTGGGGATCTTCTCCATACTTAGTGTGCCTCTTCTTCATTCCATATTGGAGTAATATAGGAAGTACACACTCCATTAAATGATACTTGAATACACTCTTTTATGAAAACTCGCAAATAAAAAATCTTCTAAAATCTTCAAACAAACAATAAGCATCTTTCCTTAGGGAATTCTCTTCTCATCACCCTCATTCTAAATGAAAGAACTTGCTCCTACTTGTCATTTGCAAAACGGTAAACGCACTCCTTTCAGACGAGCTTGCAACACGTGAGCATAGGCATAAGCAGTTCCCATCTAAAAAACACAAACAAGTTGTGTCGGTCTTATTGAGTCAAACTACAATGTTCTAACTTTCCTATTGCACAAAGGGAATACGTAGACACAAGCGACGACACTTGGAAAACACAATCCTTCAGTCTATTTCCTTGTTCCTCGTGCCATTTCATCTCCTTATCCTTTCCTTTCATTCTTTCTTATTTCCTTGCAGTCCTTTCCAGTAGTAGTTGCAGCAGTAGCTAATACCCTCACCCTTTGAAACTGTACTAGCAAGCATGGATCTCGTCAAGTACGACAAACGATCTGGGGTGCTAATACCTTTCTAGTTCATAACCGACTCCCTTACCCTTTCTCTTTGGTTCGTGAGACCCTTCCTTCTCCTTCTTGTGGTTTTGTGCAACATTACCCCTCCTTCGAGATAAAAATTCCATGCTAGCGACTCTTCCTTTTTCGTGCCACTTTTGTATTTGTACCGAGATGGAAATCCCGAGAGCAACAGTTGACAACTCTGCTGGGGAACTTCTTTCCCCTATGCGAGTCAATCCTAGTACTTGTATGTTTCTGTTTCTGTGGGTGTTTATCTATTTTTTTGCTATGTGCTTTAGTTTAGCTTTACTCTTTTATTTACAGTTTATTGCTTTACTTTATTTACTTCTTTCCATATTTATATTCATGCATCATTATGCTAGATTTTCTAGTTTTCTTGGTGGGATGGGAGTTACTGTGAGATGAGCCCAATACCTAGGCTCGAGTGTACCATAGACTTTAGCATGGACAGTCACTTTGCTATCATGATATCTTGTCATGCGAGTAGTAGTGAGTTCCACACCCAGATTGCGACTGTCTTGGAAATGTTCTATTATAGGGGTCTTCCCTATTCCAGGATACGACCTTGATAGTTATGTGCATCCAAGGACCGATCACTGAGGGCCTTTGTGGAAGCATCCCTCTCCATTGGTGACAGTGGAAAACCATATTTTTTGGCAAACCCACTCGGACCCGAGGGCCCACTAGGAACTCACATAGGATGGCCTTGTTCTCTCATAAGAATCTAGTTAAAGTACTCCTCATATGGCGATAGTATTGTATCCTTCGGGATGAATGTACTATTGCTTCTCGACCTCAGTGCTTGAAGCTGGGGACTTATGTGAGATGCTTTTTTATGGGAATTAGTGGAGACCTCCTCGATTAATGTAAAATGCCAACCCAAAAAGGATGATTGTATTATCGCTTCTCGACCTGAGAGTCAGAGAAGCTAACCCTTAGCACTACCTGTGAGAAGAAGGGATTATTTACAGGTTTGCAGGAACCTTGACCTTCAACATAGTGTCGCTCCCCCGAAAAGACACCGAGTCAAATAGGGTACAGACGCGAACGATCGACGAAAGGAGAAAATGAAGGTGAAGATGAATAGAGTCGCCAGCTAGGCATTTTTATCCCAAAGGAAAGGTAATGCTGCATAAACCTGGAGAAAGATGGATAAGACGGCTGTGAACCATAGAAACTAAGAAAGGGGGTTGGTTACAACGTGGGAAGGTATTAGCACCCAGATTGTCCATCGTACTCGACGGGATCCACACTTACAAGATTGCGTTTAAAGAGGAAGTGTATGTGCTATCTGTATGCAAAAGCTGGAGAAGAATATACAAGTGTCAGTGTAAAAGGTGTGAATTGCTCAGGACTGAGGCTTTTAAAGAATGCTGAAAGAGGGGGATAACAAAGAGACTTTTGTTCGATAACGGTTAAGTTATGCCTACGTATCCTCGCGTGCAATGAGGAAGTCAGAACACCATAGTTCGACTCAAAGAGACTGAAAGATAAATTGACAGTGAACTGCTTGCTTGTCTATGCTCAAATGTATGACTCGTCTGGCTCGAGTGCTAACTGTCTTGCATTAGACGGAAGAAGCAAGTTTTCGTTTGTGAATGAGTGTGATGAGAAAAGAATCCCAAAGGAGACGATTATTGTTTGTTTTTGTGTTTTCAGTTTTTTATTGTTTTTGGTATCTTGCATAAGTTAATGAGCTTAAGCCTAAATCAAGGGCTTGTAAACTCATTATATCCTCCCTGATTAGGGATAATGAGCCTACTTAAGTATGAGATAAGCATCTCAACTTAATTACCATGATGATGTAGGATTAAGATCATTAACCTACTTGTGATTATTTAGATGTTTTTTGGGTTTTTGTTTAGTGTTAAGTAATGAGTTTAATCTCTAATCACATATTAGTGGACTCATTACACCATCCTAATAGAAGGATAATAGATGAGAACACTTAAGCTGAGGATGATACCTCAACTTAATCCATGGTTAGGGATTAAATTCATTATATAACAAAGCCTTTATTAAGTGGATTTTAATTAAGGGATGAGATTAAGAAATGAGTTTTATGGTTTGTAAGACAACTTGAGGGGGACTTGTCCATTAAACACTAGGGTTAGTCCTTCTTAACCATAAAGGAAGAATTAGATTCCTAATGTAAAACCCAAGTTACAAGATAAAGTCTTAGTGATTATTAAGATGATTTGATTAAGAGGTTTAAACAAATTAAAGGTTTAACACTTAGGATTAAAGTTATACACTTCATCCTAAGATAAGGATGCAGGCATAACCCTAATTCCAAAGTCCTAAACCTTTAAGAGTTTAGTCTCTGATTATTGAGATGATAAGAGAGACTCAAGGAGACTCAAAGGTAAAAACTAAAGGGGACTAATCACAACCCTAATTATTATCATGCTTGGATGTTCCTATAGTTTGTAAGGCTTAAGAAAGATCTTCAAGGAAGCCACCAATGGAAGAAGCAGATGAAAGGGGGATGAAGCAGGAGAATAAGTTACTTACTTCACAGAAGAAGATAAGTAACTTAAAGAAAGAAAATGAGAAAAATGGAACATAAGTGAACAAGTTCACTTAAAAGACAAGCAAAATGCAAATGAAAGAGATAAAGAGAAGTGATAAGTGAAGCCAAATCCACTTCTCAAAGCAACTTACCACCTGAAAGTGTTAGCATGAATGCATAAAGTATAAAGCATAAAGAAATGAAAAGAAATGAGACGCAATAAGATGAAATGACCAAAGTCAGAAGTTTTTATGCAATGTTAATGTCATGTGAGATGACGCAAAGGCATACAACATGTATATGTATGATCATACAAGAATGAGATGCAAATGGAAGCATGCTTTAAAGTTTGAAAACACATGAAAATTAATGAAATGAAATGAATGCAAATTATGGAAAATGAATGAAGAAATGATCAAGCATGGTTCTAACATGTCCTAAGATGTCTAAGATGACTTATGAATGTAAGAAATGTCATGGAAAGTTCATGTAAGGATGCATATGCAAGGTGAATGCAAATGAACATGAGAAATTAGGGTTTTATGAAAGTATGAGATGCAAATGAACAAAACAGAAGCATATGACATGATAAAAATTTGAAGTCAAACTCAAACAAACCCTAATCCCATACTAGATCACACCCCAAAGGAGAAGGTTAGAAGCCTAACCAATCAAAAGTTATGAATTTCCTAAGATTTCTAGGGTTTTTGGGTGGTTCAAATCGAAAAATGCAAATCAAATTGAAAATGCAAGATAAAATTCATATGGAAAAAATCCTATAAACTACATGCAACATGTAACATAATGATTTTTTAAAGTTAGGGTTCAAGAAATGATATTTAATGACCCTTAATTCAAAGAAAATTCACAAACTATAATAAAACCTAAAAAGAAATTTGTGTGAAGAGTTTGAAAATGCTTCTAAATGCATTGGGATGATTCATGATTTTTTGGTGATTTTTAGAAACTTAAATGTATTTTTAATTAATTAGAAGACTTTAATTAATTAAAAATAACATTTAAATATTTTAAAAATAATTTTTTAATGCAAAAAATAAAATAAAAAACATTTTTGGAATGGGAAAAATATTTAAAGTCAGAATGCAAAAGAAAATATTTTTTGGTATTTTAAATTAAATATGCAAGAAAAATAGAAAGAAAATAAAATAAAATGAATTAAAATGGATAGTCAACTGATCCTAAGGCTTAGATTCAAATCCAGGGGGTGGGGGTTGACTACGCGCGTGAATCAGTGGTCCAGATCACTCTTGACTAATTAAACCTAATTAATTTAATTAATTCTATTTAGGGTTTAATGACTCAATCTAAGCCATCCACGCACGCGGTCAAAACAGATCCAAGGGCCACCATTCAAACTGGAAACTAAACCCTAATTACTTTCAGGTGACCGGAGCTAGCTCCAGTCATCTTCTCCGGCAAGCCAAACCACATATCTTCTTCCCTAGGCTAAATCAAACCCTATAACTCTCCAGAAATGATCTACTAACATCCATAAGCAAGAATCCATCATCAAAACACATTTATCATACATCAAAAACAAGATTCGAAGCAAATCGTGAAAATGAACAAAACTTTCAGAAGTTTAATACATGCTCATTTCTCAATCATTTTCAAAACAAATTACATCAGGATGATCAGTGAAGCATGTAGATTCATTTAGAAACTTAAATAACAAGTTCTGGAAAAAAAGTTCATGAAGCTACCTGAGTTGAAGCTTTGTGTTCTTGAGCTTTCTGGCCTCCCTCTTGGTTCAAAACCACCCCAATGATCTTCCTGATGATGAAGATGAGCTTAGAGCAAGCTTGCAGAAGGTGCTCTGGAAACCGTGCTGGGGAAGGATGATACGAACGAGTGTCAAAAGAGTATGTATAGGTATCTGTATTTGGGAGTGCAAAGGGGACGCTTTGGCTTATCTCTGCAGGGGATATGAGTTTTTATATATTGATGGAACAATGATGGTAATAGTAGGTGACTAGCTCGAACCTGGCTTGTGATCATGCAAATGTTTTATTTTTGCCGTAATGCTTCGTATTAAACGGAATGCTACACTTATTTGGTGAATATGATGCTAATTCTATGATTATGCAAAAGAAAAAACCAATCCGGGACTCGGATCCCGCTGTGATAAAGATCTCTGGCTGATCTGCTTGGAAGAATGTCCCGGCTGGGGAAGAGATATTTGGATCAGTCTGGAGATATAGCTCTGCTTGGGGAAATAGACCATTGGTAGATCTATCTGTAAGAGGAACTCAGCTGGGGAAAAGGAAACTTTCGTCACTTTGTTGGGTACGAGTTTCTGGCATTGCTCTTCTGGGGAGAGGATGGAAGCTTTTGTGGGGAGATAGTTCCTTTATACTTGCTGAGGATGAGAGATCTGGAACTCCGGTGGGGCTCTCGGATGGGGAAGCTCCTGTTGAGTAGACTTATGCTGGGGATGAGGAGGCTTTGACAACTTCGTTGGGGAAAAGCATTTCAGATATTGCTCTTCCGGGAATTAGCCTGCTGGGGATGCGATGCTTGGCATGCCCCATGTTGTGTATCGAATACCTGCAACCTGTTAAGACAAAAGAAACGCATAAGTATCTCGAGACATCCCTTACCGGATTCCTTCATAGGAGTTAGACTTTCTTGAAAGTAATACATTTCCTGCAAGCGTTTATTAAAAATGGCTCATTTGTTTTATGCAAGTCCTGTATCATGAATATTGGACATTTTGCAAACGAAACAAAAATGTACAAAAACGAGGTGTGACTGAAAACTTCTGATTTTATTAATCTGGGTGCCCTGAATTGGCAAATACAGTCAAAGAAACAAATCCCCTGGAATGAGGAGATTGCTATAAATTGAGAAAAGTAAAAAGTGTTAGCAATGTTGACGACGCTCTGGTGAACTTCCTTTGATATGACCTGTATGACCTTGACGTTCTTCTCATCTTACTTTCTGAACAAAGTTGATTCTGACTGATGCTCTATCCTTTCGAAACTTGCCGTGTCGTGAGTGATACAGAAGAATTCAGAATGCAGTTGTCCGCTTATTCCCTGATATTGCGTGGATCGCCCTTTCGGGTTTTCAATCCACCGGGATACCCATTTTGCCTAAGCTGTCCAATGCAGCTTTTCAACTCAGTGGGTGTACATTTTTTGTTAATTTTCCCTTATTTTTGCCCGAGTCTTTTATTCTGTTTTTGACTCGCCGGGATGCCCTATTTTTGCCTGGACTTACATTCTATTTTTATGTCCAGCGGGTCATTTTTATGCGAAGTATTTTTTAACTGCATCTGAATTTACAGGGGATAAGAAATCTTCACCATCCATAGTAGTGAGCATCAGTGCTCCACCAGAGAAAACCTTCTTTACTATGAATGGACCATCGCAATTTGGAGTCCATTTCCCCTGTGGTCTGTATGAGGAGGAAAGACTCTTTTCGGCACAAGATCTCTTACTTGCTATTCTCGAAGCCTGACTTTCTGATCGAAGGCTTTCTTCATCCTTTTCTGATATAACTGCCCATGAAAAATTGCAGCTAATCTCTTCTCTTCGATCAAATTCAGTTGATTGTACCGAGACCGGACCCATTCTACTTCGTCTAGCTTTACATCCATCATTACCCGTAAGGAGGGTAGCTCAACTTCAACAGGTAGGACTGCCTCCATACCATACACAAGATGATAAGGTGTTGCCCCAGTAGATGTTCTGATTGAGGTTCGATACCCATGCAAAGCAAATGGTAGCATTTCATGCCAGTCTTTGTAAGTAACAACCATCTTCTGCACAATCTTCTTGATGTTCTTGTTAGCCGCCTCAACAACGCCATTCATCTTTGGCCTGTAAGGAGAAGAGTTGTGATGTTGGATTTTGAAGTCCCGACACAGTTTTGCCATCATTTTGTTGTTCAAATTAGAACCATTATCAGTAAGGATTCGCTCGGATACTCCATATCGACAGATGATGTCTCTTTTCAGGAATCTGGCTACCACTTGTTTGGTGACGTTTGCATATGAAGCTGCTTCAACCCATTTGGTGAAGTAACCAATGGCTACCAGGATGAATCTGTAGCCATTTGAAGCAGTTAGTTTGATCTTTCCAATCATATCAATGCCCCACATCGCAAAGGGCCAAGGTGAAGACATTACGTTCAAAGGATTTGGAGGCACATGCACTTTATCCGCATAGATCTGGCATTCATGGCACTTTCTGGCATAGGCACAACAATATGCATCCATTGTGATCCAGTAGTAACCTGATCTTAATAACTTCTTAGCCATTTAATGTCCTCTAGCATGGGTACCGAAAGATCCTTCATGCGCCTCGTGTATCAGCAAGTCTGCATCTTTCTTATCAACACATCTGAGTAGTACCATGTCAAAGTTTTGCTTGTATATTGAACCATCAGCATTAAGGAAGAAACTACCGGTCAGCCTTCTTAGTGTCTTCTTATCATTGGATGATGCCCCAGGTGGGTATTTTTGATCCTCTAAGAAGCTCTTGATGTCATGGAACCATGGCTTGTCATCTTTAGCAATGTCCACAGAGAAAACGTATGTTGGTCGGTCCAGTCTGGATACTGAAATCCGAGGCACATAATTTGATGTCTAAATCTTGATCATGGAGGAAATGGTAGCTAGAGCATCTGCGAACTGATTTTTGTCTCGAGGGATGTACTCAAGTTTGACTCTTTTGAAGAAAGTCAATAATCTCCTCGTGTAGTCACGATATGGAATTAGATGCTCTTGGTTAGTGTACCATTTGTTGTTGGTCTGATTGATTACCAAAGTTGAATCTCCGAATACATTCAATGTCTTGATCCTGAGGTCAATGGCTTCCTCAAGACCCATGATACATGCTTCGTATTCTGCTTCGTTGTTAGTGCAGGCGAAGGTGAGTTTTTCCGAGAAAGGCATATGAACTCCTTTAGGTATAATGAGCACTGCACCAACTCCACGACCATTCATATTGACAGCCCCATCAAACATCATTGTCCAATCTTCTTCTGGGTCAAGCCCTTCAGTGTGAACAGGCTCTTCATGATCTTTTGCTTTTAGGTACATGATGTCTTCATCAGGGAAGTCAAATCTCATTGGCTGGTAATCATCAATGGGTTGCTCAGCTAGGTAGTCAGACAGTACACTGCCCTTGATGGCCTTTTGAGATGTGTACTGAATGTCATACTCTATCAGAATCATTTGCCATCTTGGAACCCTTCCGGTAAGTGATGGCTTCTCAAATATGTACTTGACGGGGTCCATTTTTGAGATCAATAAAGTAGTGTGAGTCAGCATATACTGTCTTAGTCGGCGAGCAGCCCACACTAAAGCACACCAAGTTTTCTCGAGCAGTGAATAACGTTGTTCACAGTCGGTAAACTTTTTGCTTAGGTAGTATATTGCATACTCTTTTCGACCAGACTCGTCATGCTGGCCAACACACACCCCATTGATCATTCTAATACTGTCAGGTACATTATTAGAGGTCTTCCTTCAACTGGAGGCATGAGAATTGGAGGTTCTTGTAAGTACTCCTTGATCTTGTCGAAAGCCTTCTGACAATCTTCGTTCCACCTGACCGTTTGCTCCTTTCTTAACAATTTGAACAAGGGCTCACAGGTTGCAGTGAGGTGAGATATGAACCTCCATTGATATGTAGTTCAATCTACCTAAGAACCCCTGAACTTCCTTTTCAGTCTTAGGTGCAGGCATCTCCTGAATGGATTTGACTTTATCGGGATTAACCTCAATTCCCTTTTCACTTACGATAAATCCCAGCAACTTACCAGACTGCACCCCGAATGTGCATTTGTTGGGGTTTAGCTTCAGCTGATACTTTCTCAGACGCTTGAACAACTTCAGCAGATTTACCAGATGGTCTTCTTCAGTAAGGGACTTGGCAATCATGTCATCCACGTAACATTCAATTTCTTTGTGGATCATGTCGTGGAATAATGTTACCATAGCCCGTTGATAAGTCGCACCGGCATTCTTCAGTCCAAAAGGCATTACCTTGTAACAAAATGTGCCCCAAGGTGTGATGAAGGTTGTTTTCTCCATGTCTTCAGGTGACATCTTGATTTGATTATACCCGTAAAAACCATCCATGAAAGAAAACACCGAGAACTGAGCTGTGTTGTCGACCAATACATCAATGTGAGGTAATGGGAAGTCATCCTTCGGGCTAGCTCTGTTCAGATCTCGGTAATCCACACACATCCGTACTTTTCCATCCTTCTTAGGCACTGGTACAATATTAGCGACCCACGGCGGGTAACTAGTTACAGCAAGGAAACCGACGTCCCACTATTTTTATACTTCTTCCTTAATCTTCATGGCCATATCTGGACGAGTACGGCGTAGCTTTTGCTTCACTAGAGGGCAATCTTCTTTTAATGGCAACTTGTTCATAACAATATCCATATAAGACCTGGCATGTCCTGATAGGACCAAGCAAAGACATCGACGTATTCTCGAAGCATGTCAATGATCTGTTCTTTTACTGAAACTTACAGACTGGCCCCAATCTTCACTTCTTTCAAATCCTCTTCGGTACCAAGATTAACTGTTTCAACTTCCTCTTGATGAGGAGTAATCTCTTTCTCTTCTTGCCTCAACAACCTGGCTAACTCTTCAGGTAACTCATAGTCTTCTTCAACCCCTTCATCAGCTTGATTAATCGGATTGTCGAAGTCATACAAGGTCATAACGGTGCTGTTATCGGTGCAATCTGGATGGTAATCTCTGCAAGGGTTGAGATTTGTTCGTTTTAGTGATCAATTTTAATCTTGTTCAGAAAAATGAAGTTATTTATTTTGAAAACATTTCCATTTTATTGTTTTGTACAAAAGTGAAAAATGAAAAGACAGTGAGCGAAAAAGAGACTTGTTTGCAAAAAAAGATGTCCGATATTCATTGATAATCCATTTGCACAAAATTACAATATGGCCCTATTACAAAATGAGTCCTGATGCATTGGGAAAGATGCAGGACTTGATGCATGCTAAAAAAGGCAGGAAATAATAATTACTCTGCAGGAGTCACCCTTATAATTTCCTAGGAAGACCAGTTAAGGACTTGGTGACCCAGGATCTTGGATGAATCCAGCTCTCCAGGTTGAGGTCACTTTCCACCTCGTCTTCCACGTTGTTAATAGCATCTGGGGTGAGCATCCCCCCACTAATGAATTTGGGCTCTTTAGCAGCCTCTGCTTGATCTTGTCGGGATGGTTTGTAACCCAAACCGAATTTGTCCTCCTTCTTCTCCACCGGTAGCAGCTTGCCCCAGCCTTGGGCATTTCCATCTTCAACAACCTTCCGGGCTTGCTGATAGGAGACAATTGAAGTACCCATCCTATCCTCCTGGGATGCAGCAAATACTTCAGTCGTCGCCTTATTGACATTCAGAGCCTCGAACCCCTGGCTCATGGTTTCATGGATTTCACCATCCATCTCAATGTATTTGTATGTAGCCAGATGGCTAACAAAGATATCCTCTTCACCACAGATGGTGATAATCTGTCCTTCCCACTCATATTTCAATTTCTGGTGAAGGGTCGATGTAACTGCACCAGAGCGTGAATCCATGGTCGACCCAACAAACAGCTATAGGCCGGCTGAATGTCCATCACATAGAAAGTAGTCTGAAAGACCTGCGGACCGATTATCACAGGCAGCTCCACCTCTCCAAGAACAGACCTCTTGGAGCCATCAAAAGCTCTGACCACCAGATTACTTGGTCGGAGAGCTATTCCATCATATTCGAGCTTGAAAAAAGCCTTCTTCGGCAAGACATTGAGTGAGGACCTAGTGTCAACAAGAACATGATAGAGCACATCTCCTTTACACTCCAAAGGGATGTGTAAAGATTTATTGTGGTGACGTCCTTCCGTTGTCAAGTCAACATTGGTAAAGCCTAGCCCATGGCTAGTATTGACATTAGACACCACTGTCTCAAGCTGATTCACTGTGATCTCCTCCGGCATGTAGGCAGTGTGCAAGACTTTAAGTAGTGCATCCCGATGAGCTTCGGAACACAACATCAGGGATAAGATGGACATCTTAGAAGGAGTCTGGTGGAGCCGATCCACAACTTTGTAGTCACTTATTTTAATTATCTTCATAAATTCATCCACATCCTGATCAAAGGATGATTTATGAGTCTCTTTTGGCGCAGGTTCTTCAGGTGCCACACTTTTCCCTTTGGCCTTGGCAACAGCCTCTGCCTCAGTATTAGTTCTCGGAGCTTGTGACGCGAAGAGGCGTCCGCTTTGGGTGAAGCCTCCGCCTCCCCCGACATTATCTACTTGTGAGGTAGGAACTGAAAAATCAAGAAGGACTTTTTCTCCGTTGCAGTAAAGGTCTGCACCATAGTTCCATGGTACATCATTGTATTTATCATATGGAATAAGCGCTGGCACCGTGATGGTGACTGGGCTAACTGCAACAGAGGTTGGAACCGTTATTGTTTGTGAGTTATAAAAGATGGTGACAGGACTTCTGGTGGATGTTGGTGGTGATGAATTGAAGCTTGGTTGTTGTTGAAACTGTTGCTGAGATTTTTGTTGAAAGTTGCTGGAGTTTGGGACCGTTGTAGGGTCATAATAGATGGTAACTGTGGAGACTTCGTTGTTGGTGGTTGTTGTAGTTGTAGAAGTAGATGAGACGGAACTATTGTTTTTTGAAGTGATGGAAGAAGTGGTTGCTGATTTTGTAGACGAGTCAGTAGGAACAATTGTCATTGCAGTTGTAGGAGGATCATTTGTTGCTAAAAAAGGAGTTGCTGGTGTTGTAGAAGTTGTTGTGGTTATTTGCAGAATGCCTTCTTTGATCAGGCCATTCATGCTATTCCTCAAGCTTGCAAGATTCACAACAGGCCTCAAACCCTGGAAACACTTGGCATTTCAAAAGCTGAGCTTTAACCTCTACCAGAGGTGTCTGAATACTTGCAATATCTTCAATCAAAATCATGGGTGAGCCTTCCTCTATTGGATTGATCCTTGGCCCACCATGGTTGGGCATAGGATTCTTCATGACATTGGGAGGTGGTGCAAAATTCAGGGCCTTTGAATCTACCAGGTCCTGGACCTTCATATGCAGAGCTCTGCACTTTTCTATGGAGTGACCAGGTGCATTAAAATGAAAAGCACACCTGGCGTTGACGTCGTAATTTTTCGGAAGGTTCTGAGGATCAGGTGGAGCCAATGTCCTTAACTCGACAAGATTGAGCTTTAGGATTTGTGGCAGCAATGTGGCATATGGCATTGGTATAGGGTCAATCACCCTGTTGATCTGAGATGGCCGCTGTTGGAAAGGGCGTTGTTGTTGGTTGTTGTTATTATTGTTGTAGGATCTCTATTGAGGAAACTGTGGTTGTTGAGGAAAGTGTTGTGGTTGTTGAGTATATTGAGGAGGTGGAGCAGGAATAGTGACGACAACAACTTATCTGGGCAGATACTGGGGTTTCCCTCTTCCCATATGTACAGAATTTGTTTCACCGGATCTGTGGGGTCCTGCAAATGGCTTCCTTGCACTGCTTGAACTGGCACCGTTGTCAGATATCTTCCCCATTTTCAGTAAGCTCTCAATTCTTTCCCCGGCTATAACCACATCTGCAAAGCTGGTGGAAGAAAATGCAGCCAACCTGTCAATATAAGTACCCTGGAGAGTGTTCATGAACATATCTTCCATTTCCCTTTCTGACATCGGGGGTTGAACGGCAGCGACTAATTGTCTATACCTTTGGGCGTACTCTCTAAAGCTTTCTCGGGAAGACTGTGACATTCCCATCAGAAGGGTTCTGTTGGAGCCATGTCCAGATTATATTGATATTGACGAATGAAAGCTTCTGCCAAGTGTTTCCAATTCCTAACTGTGGCCCTGGTCAAGTGGGAGTACCATTCCCGGGGTGCCCCTGTCAAGCTATCCTCAAAGTAAAACATCTATAGTTTCTCATCCATGGTGTATGCTTTCAATCTCCCCAGGAAAGACTGAAGATGGGTTCGTGGGCAGGATGTGCCATTGTATCTTTCAAAAGAGGGAGGTTTGAACTTGTGAGGAATTCTAACCCCCTCCACTAATCCCATATCCATGACATCAAAACCTAGAGAGTTTTGGGATTCAAGAGATCTTAGCTTTTCTGCTATTTCATCCAACCGACGATCGTAAACTTCGTCTCCAGCCCCAACCACAGTAATATGTTCTTCCTGAGGGTCTTCCTGCAAGGCCCTCCCTCCGGTGTTACCTTGGGTGTTTCTTATAGAATTGATGTCTGGGTTTAGATGAGGTCAAAATTCAGGGGGATCAGTACGAGGCTGTACGTGATCGTTGTTGCTGGTACCCCTTGTACCCGGATGGTTTTCCTCGGGAGTTTGCCGCTCGACTAACTCTCTCATTATCTCCTGGCTCTGAGCCAATCCAGTCATCACTGTCATAAATTGATTCATTTGGGCCCTCATCTTTCTCCTCTCATTAGCCATTTGGGCTCTCACTTCAGTCAAGTCCCGTTGAACCTGATCCATTTGTAATCCCGGAAGGTTGTTTCTTGTTGGATACTGGTGCACTCTATTGACGGGGAACACTCTTCTACGAGCAATGTTTCCTGAAACCACAACAAAGTGAGAAACAAACAACAAAACAAAAACCTACAAAACAAAGAGAAAATGTTAGTATGCAATGCAGGATGTCTATTTGTCTTCCAAGGGTATCCGGTTTGGTTCTTTGGTTTTGACCTTTCCAGACCTCAGGGAATGATGATGTTGAAGAGAGATTAAGCCCACAAAATAATACAAACCATATATTACAAAGAGTGAAGATACATAGTTTGATTACAATAAAGTCCCCATGGTGGGTCAAAATACAACAACAAAATCAAAAATACAAACAAAAGGAGGTACAAATACAAAGAAATCAAACATCCAGTCCAAATTCATCCTCTCTGACTTCCTTCAGGAGAGCCTCAGTTACTGGACCAACTGGGTGCTCTATAATGGTCCTGATAAGAAGGTTCCTGGTGGCAATGGCACTGGTCAATTTCTTGTGCTTATCCTGATCCTTTGATCTCTTTAACCCCGCCTGGAGTTTCAACTCAGAAATCTCCTTCTGTGCTGCTAACAAAGCTGCCTGATTCTTCTTCTCACTAGCCTCCAACTGTTCTATCCTAGCTTGGGTTCTCTGATCTTCCTGTGAACGGGCCTCAGTGATCCTGATCCACCTAGCCCGACTCTCCTCTAAGTAATGCTTAGCTCTGGCCTTTTGAGTTTTAGCTTCCTTGCAGGCATTCTTCAACACTAACTCTCCTGCTCTAGCCTTTCTGATGTAGTCATCCGTCTTCTCAATCTTGGTCAAGTGCTCAATCCGGAGCTTCTCTAACCTTTCATTATCTAGACGACTGTCATTCCTCTCCCAGAGAGTCTTCTTCAAGGCTTCAGAGAGTTGAGTATTCCTTTCCTTTAATTTCTCAAACTCCTCTAGGCTGACAGTAGATGCAGGCTCCACTGCTGATGGACCAGGTACATCCTCTAAGGTGAATGGCATACAGGTGATTTGTCCCCTGACACGAGACCAATCAAGATACTGAGCTGAAGCTATATTGTTACACTTGCCAAGGATAGTTGTCCCCTTAGTCTGAATATTGTCCCAGGCCCAGGCTGCTTGTCTGACAATGGCAAGGTTGTGTTGGATGTCACAATAGAGGGTTTCTGTCAAATCTTGCCCTCTTGGGGGATGTACCAAAGCATAGCCTAATTGCCTCTTGAAAAGCAAAGGGTTGTAATTGATGCAACCTTTTACTCCAATCAAGGGTACATTGGGATACTGCCCACAACTAGTGATGATATCTTTGCCCTTGGTGCTCTGAGTGCACCATCTGATGTCTTCTGATGTAAGGGTAATAAATCTCTTAGCCCAGTTCCTTGGCTGATGAGGATTCAAGAAAGTGTCTGACTTCGGCAAGTGTCTTAACAACCAACAGTAGAAGAGGGGTGCACAACATCTGACCAATCTTCCCCTTTGCTTCTCATTCCTTTGATGCACTGAATAATAAAAGTCTCCAAGCAGGGTAGGGACTGGATTCCTCAACAGGAAGAGGTGAATAATACTCTTGCTTACAAACTTTGGCTCGTCTGCAAACAAGATAACTCCATATATGCTAAGTGCCAAGAGTGCACAAACAGTATCCCATTTCCCTGCTGCAGCATGCAGGGTGGCCTGGGTGATCAAGAAATCCAAGTGAAGGCCTGGGATCCCAGCCTTGGTGGTCATGCTCTGGTTAATGAGGGTGGACTCCAAGTGCAAAGCCTTAGTTATATCTTCATTCTTGGGAGCAACCATCTCAGGGTTGAAAGGAATCCCTCTCCTGATAGGGACACCTAACAACATGGAAAACTCTTCCATCAAAGGTCCCAACTGAAAATCTGGGAAAGTAAAACATCTGAGAGGAGGATCATAAAACTGAAAGCAAGTGTGGATCATGCTCCTCTAGGATGCATCCAGGTCCATGATCATGTCCATAATGCCTCCATAATGTTCCCTGAATAAAGGGACATGATCAGGAGTGATGAGAGACTGGATCTGTCTGATGCCTGTCAGAGTGGGCTTAAAGAAATGGTATGTGTGTAACACGGTGGGAGAACTTACTTTCTATAAATTTTGCGGATAGCAAGAGTCGCCACCGACTTTTATTTTATCCAAGTGGAAAGGACATAAAAGAACAGGAAAGACCTATTTTTAAAAGACTTGAGTTCTGGGGGTAGGTTATACAAAGGGAAGGTGTTAGCACCCTTTATATCCATGGTTGTCCATGGGCTCTTAGTTACTTAGATCACTTTGTTTGTTTGCAAGAGTGTAGTGTGTGATTAGAAAAATTTCTTTAAGTACTTGGTAATGGCCCTCGTATGGGTGTATACAAAGCCTAGTTTAGAAATTGTGAGGTGTAAAAGTAATTTTGAAATGTGTGAGCAAGTAATTATGAGATACCTACCCTATATTAAGTCTTTCGTGTTCTCGTATGTTCTTTCAATGGTAAGACTATCCTTATTATTATGGAATAGGTAGTCATTACCTTGGATGTGTTTAAGGGACAAGCGTAGGGTCATCGTATGGTCATAGAAGGCAACAAGTAAGGGTGTCTTTAGCAATTCGTAGGGACTTATCATCATTTATTCGAAGGGACAAGATCTTTATCATAGGCAACCTCAAATGGACTTGATCTTTTAAACTGTAGGGTCTTGATGATTTTTATGAAGGGACTTTGCTTAAGACACTCCTACATTCGAGGAACTTGACCATATTTAAGGCAACCAAGAGGGGTAACCTAGGAAGTGCAAGATGGCGATCAAAGATCGACTTACGTGTGTGAGTGTTTATATTCAAGTATTTATCTTATTTAATTAATTATCTAAATTATTTTAATTACATATAGGTTATACACACCCTAAGATTACTAACCATATAGAAAATAATTACAAAAATAAAGCAAAGATATAAAATAAACCTATTACATGGCTTTAGCAATTACATAATAATAAAATAATAATAATAATAAATATAATAATAATAATAAATAAGCAATAATCAAATATTAGTAATAATAATAATAAGGGTTAGAAAAAGTAATAAATAAAGGAAATAAGAATTTAACAAGAAAAATTAATATTAGAAAAGTTTTTTAGAAGTTAGTTAAGAAAATAAGTTTAATAATAACAAACAAATAACAAATTATTTACATATTAATAAAAAAATTAATAATATAATTAGGGTTTAGAAAAATTAGGTTAATTTTTTAGGGTTAGGATAAAAATTAGGGTTGACAAAAAATTAGGGTTCATATTAAGAAAATTAGGGTTTTTAAATTATAATGATACATTATTAATTTATTTACTAAAATACATAATAATTATATATAAACATATTATAAAATAAATACAAATAATTTACATTTAAGAAAATAAAGTATGAATTTTAGAAAATATAAAGTTTTAGAAAAATATTATTGATTATTATTTAGAAATTATTTTAATTATATTAAATTAAATTAAAACTAAGAAAATAGTTAAAATAATGAAAATATGGACAAAACCCTAAAAAGATAGGACCTGGGATTTGAACCCAGGTCCCTTACCTCAACAACAACACTTCAAAACCAGCTGAGCCAGCATGCGCTGGTGTTAGCTATATGCAATGCAATCATTATATTATAAACCTGCAAAACAAAAATAATTATGAAAAAAAATGTTGGAACCTAGGATTCGAACCCTTGACCATCACAACAACAACCAAACACTCCAACCACTAAGCCACAAGGGGCGCGTCTGCAAGCTAATCAACAAACAAACATAATATATTAAGTCAGTTGAATAATGGAAAAATTAAGCAAAATATGTTGTCACCAAGGATCGAACGCAGGTCACTACCATAACACGCATACGCCTTCACCACTGGGCCAAGCAGCATCTGTTGAAACAATATGAAATCAATTCAATAAAATATTAAATCAAATATTTGAATTCCATCTGCGCGCCAAACTGACTTCATCTTCTTCCTATTTCCTGCGAAAACACCTGCAAATTCATCCACAATTTTTCCTGCGAATTTTGAATTTTAAGAACCTGCGAAAACTAGATCTTTCTTAATACGCAAAATTTTATCAAATTGATCACATAGACATGATCCACACATCATACACAGTTCATTGATGTTCTTAGAATTTATTTATATTGGTTTAATTGAGAAACCCTAAACGACCACCCTAAACCCTAACAATGGCGAATCCTTGGTCCTGCATCAAAGCTCAAATTAAACCATCCAGAAACATTCATTGGTTCATTATAAACACAAAACATCAGTCAAACACAATTTATCATGCATGAATAGAAGAAAACGAAAAATCATAAAAAGTGTAAGAACATGGATTTGGTTTATGCAAATGGTAATGATTTGGATGTTGTTGATGATCGAAACATGATCAGTGAGTCTCAAGGAAGCTAATGCAACCTTTATTTTGTCTTGAAAGTTTATCTAGGTCAAAAACCGAATGTGAATTTTTGTGTGAAAATTTGAAGTTGAATGGTGTTCTTGGAGGCTCTGAATTTCGTCCTTTGAGCTGACAGCTTCTTTATGAACTTATAGTGATGTGAATTAGGTCAAGACTTTGTGGATTTGTGGGCTTTCTTGCATAACTTGAGTGTGAAGAAATCTCATGATCAAAATATGTGAAAAATCAAATCTTTTCATACCAATCTATTCTAGCACGAATTTGGATCAGATCAATCATCTCTAAATAATGTTTATGACCTTCTAGAACAAGAATCAAATTTAAATATTGAGTTTTCATATTTTATTTTAATTTAAATTGATTTTAAATGAATAAAATCAAAATAAATAAAAAATAAACTATAAAAATCTGAATAAATGATATTTGATTCGTGCGTGATGTCATGGTAGAGATTGGGTCATAAAAATGCAAGCCCATGTGGAAAGAATTGGTTCTAAGACCCCATTTGCTCAATAAACCTCTCAAACATTTCCCAACTTTGCAAAGGCACAAATCCCTCAATTTTAAGGATATAAAGGTGTTCTTGGACATTTTAGAAAGCTTAGAGATTCCTATAACCAACCTCTTTGGTCTCATGTCCATATCCTTTACCATTTTCAAATTATGCTCTTTGGAAGATGTTGACTTTTTGTTGACTTTTAAAATGACCTATAATGTCTTAGCCCATACCTTCCAAATGAAGCATTTTTGGGCTTGGCTTGGGAGACACAAAGTTGTAGAGAATTCAATTTCCTTCAAAATGAGCTTTGGATGGAAATTTTTTGATGAAGCATGTGAAAGTTATGGATGGTCAAAGTTCAGTTGACTTTTTCTATGAAAACCCTAATTTAGAAACTCCTGATTCTTGATGATCTGAAATCTCCTTGATGAATCATGATCAACCATTGATCAAATGATGAATTTTACTTCATATACTTGATGTTGGCAAAACATAATGAAGTTTGACTTTGGGTTGACCACAGTTGACCTTAGTTTGACTTTTTGACAACTTTGACTGATTTTAGCCTATCTGATCATCTGACTGAGCAAACCTTTTGGGAAAGCCTTGAAACTTGACATAGGTATTCTTGAAGACGTGTAGGATTCTATGAATCTCACTTGAGGCCTTGGAAGTTCATTTAGCCTGATGAAATCCAAAACCCTAGTTTAGGATGCATTACTTAGGAGGATGCTTTGTCTGAGAGGATTGTCAAACTTTCTGACTAATTGTGAACCTTGTGAACCTCTTGAGATACCTTGTGAACCTTGTGAACCTCTTGGGACACCTTAGTACACAATTTATTGTCTAGGTGAGGGCAAATTTTGGGGTGCAACAATGTGATGTTGCTCTTCCTGGATGTGTCCATGCTGACAATGGATGCTGATGAAGGAGACTGAGGATAACTACTGAAGATTATTGGAGAAGATACTGGAGAGGATCTCTGATGAAGACAACTGGTGAAGATGCTGGAGAGGATCTCTGATGAAGACAACTGGTGAAGATGCTGGAGAAGGTGCTGAAGAAGAAACTCTGATGAAGGCAACTGACGAAGATGCTGGTGCAGATAACTGAAGAAGTCTGAGCAGCAGAACAGGTCAAAACCAAATCAAAGATAAGATTTGGATACCCTGTAAAACAAATAAACAAATGTTAAATGATGCAAAATGATGTATGCAGAATGAAATGCAAAGGGTTTGTGATCAAGTGTTGGATCTGTTATCTGCCTTGATATGGTCCATCTGTGTTCATAAGTCCGGATGAAAGCTTAGAAACCAGTAACCAGGTGGGGGACTCAAATAAAGAGCCACAAGTCCAGGGTTTCACAAGAACAGTCCAAAATGATACAACCTTAACAAAACTAGTGACAAGGTATGATGAGGCCAAGGGTTCCTGCAAACCTGTAAACATCCCAACCCCCTCACATGTATTGTTCTAGAACAAGGATCCTCATACTTGGATCAGTTATGAGAAGTGTAAACACTTCTAACCCGGAGGTACAGTGTTTACAATAACCATAAAAGATCCTCCTCTAATTCACCTCAGATGCTGAAGGTCATGAAAAGGTCATCTAGACTTAGCAGGCTTCCCAGATAACCCTAGTACTACAGGAAATCCGTAGCATAAAGTTCTCAAGAAGAAACCCATGTCTGAAACGTGTTTCATATTCCCACATCAGACCGAAATGGAATGGGAAAGTATATGAAGCCACTCTATCCTATGTGTCACTCAGGTCCCCGGTATGGAACCTTAATCACTCAGCAATCCCACCCACCAAAAGAAACAACGGATCCAGCACAGATGATGATAACAGTATGAAATGCATAAAACTATAAATGAAAGCAATAAATAAAGCTGTACAGAAAGCAATAAATAAAGCAATAAACAATAAGCACAAGTAGCACATAACACCCCCATAAACACAAATCAAACAAGCGCTAAGAGAAACCCACAAAAAGAACCAGAAGCCCTGGTTGCAAGAATACCTCTCCAGCAGAGTCGCCAAGCTGTCGCTCCCCCGAAAAGACACCAGGTCAAATAGGGTACAGACGCGAACGGTCGGCGAAAGGAGAAAATGAAGGTGAAGATGAATAGAGTCGCCAACTAGGCATTTTTATCCTGAAGGAAAGGTAAAGCTGCATAAACCTGGAGAAAGATGGATAAGACGATTGCGAACCAGAGAAACGGAGGAAGGGGGTTGGTTACAACCGAGGAAGGTATTAGCACCCAGATTGTCCATCATACTCGACGAGATCCACGCTTACAAGATTGCGTTTAAAGGGGTAGTGTATGTGCTATCTGTGTGAAAAAGATGGAGAAGAATATACAAGTGTCAGTGTAAAAGGTGTGAATTGCTCAGGACTGAGGCTTTTAATGAATGCTGAAAGAGGGGGATGACAAAGAGACTTTTGTTCGATAACAGTTAAGTTATGCCTATGTATCCTCGCGTGCAATGAGGAAGTCAGAACACTGTAGTTCGACTCAAAGAGACTGAAAGATAAATTGACTGTGAACTGCTTGCTTGTCTATGCTCAAGTGTATGACGCGTCTGGCTCGAGTGCTAACTGTCTTGCATTAGACGGAAGAAGCAAGTTCTCGTTTGTGAATGAGTGTGATGAGAAAATAATCCCGAAGGAGACGATTATTGTTTGTTTTTGTGTTTTTAGTTTTTTATTATTTTTGGTGTTTTACATAAGTTAATGAGCTTAAGCCTAAATCAAGGGCTTGTAAACTCATTATATCCTCCCTGATTAGGGATAATGAGCCTACTTAAGTATGAGATAAGCATCTCATCTTAATTACCATGATGATGTAGGATTAAGATCATTAACCTACTTGTGATTATTTAGATTTTTTTTGGGTTTTTGTTTAGTGTTAAGTAATGATTTTAATCTCTAATCACAAATTAGTGGACTCATTACACCATCCTAATAGAAGGATAATAGATGAGAACACTTAAGCTGAGGATGATACCTCAACTTAATCCATGGTTAGGGATTAAATTCATTATATAACAAAGCCTTTATTAAGTGGATTTTAATTAAGGGATGAGATTAATAAATGAGTTTTATGGTTTGTAAGACAACTTGAGGGGGACTTGTCCATTAAACACTAGGGTTAGTCCTTCTTAACCATAAAGGAAGAATTAGAACCCTAATGTAAGGCCCAAGTTACAAGATAAAGTCTTAGTGATTATTAAGATGATTTGATTAAGAGGTTTAAACAAATTAAAGGTTTAACACTTAGGATTAAAGTTATACACTCCATCCTAAGAGAAGGATGCAGGCATAACCCTAATTCCAAAGTCCTAAAACTTTAAGAGTTTAGTCTCTGACTATTGAGATGAGAAGAGAGACTCAAGGAGACTCAAAGGTAAAAACTAAAAGGGACTAATCACAACCCTAATTATTATCATGCTTAGATGTTCCTATAGTTTGTAAGGCTTAAGAAAGATCTTCAAGGAAGCTACCAATGGAAGAAGCAGATGAAAGGAGGATGAAGCAGAAGAATAAGTTACTTACTTCACAGAAGAAGATAAGTAACTTAAAGAAAGAAAGTGAGAAAAATGGAACACAAGTGAACAAGTTCACTTAAAAGACAAGCAAAATGCAAATTAAAGAGATAAAGAGAAGTGAGAAGTGAAGGTAAATCCAATTCTCAAAGCAACTAAACAACAGTGAAATAAATGGGAAGTACATGGATGCAATTTTTTTTTGTTTTCAACGCAAGTAAAGAAAAAATGAGCGAATGCGACATAATTAATTCAAAAGGTGCAGGAACACTACATTAACATTACCATTAAAAACAACAACATTTAAAAGACAAGTAGCTGCTAACAGGAAAGAAACTACAATGCAAATGATAAAAAGGATACAATGATCACCAACTCTGATGACATCTTCTCGTACGGACCACTGAAATCAGGAGACGCTCCTCCGAAGTCTTTGAACTCAATCAGGCGAGAGGTTGACGTGCACAACCAATCTTCCTTTTGGAAAGGATATGTAGCCCTTGTCGATCAACTGTTGTACTTTGGCTTGAAAAGCTTTGCAATCTTCAGTTGAATGCCCCATTGATCCACCATGATACCCACACTGCTCATGAGGATTGTACTCTGGAGGGTACGGCTCTGACAACGGCTTAAGAAGCTTAGGAACCACCAAAGAGCTCTGAATTAGATGCGGCAAGAGTTCACTGTATGCCATGGGAACTGGATGAAGAGGAGCGTTCCTTCTTTCTAGATTGTTGTGAGGCCGAGGTTGGCTCTGAAGTTGATTCTGAGGTCTTTGACCCTGAGCTTGCAGATTTGGACGAGGAGGAGTCCAGGGCTTTTGATACGGTGCTCTGAACATTGTCGAATGCCCATAAGAGGAACCTGACACAGGAAAAGATGATCTCTGCGAAGATGATGGTCCAGAATGTTCAATATTAGCCATGAATGCACTGATTCCATAATCGTCTTCCCCTTGGGAGCTACCAAAAGATCCACTTTGATTAGCTGGGATGTTCGAAGAGTCCTGAATCTTTCCATGTTTGAGTAGGCTCTCAATGCGCACTCCAACTATCATCAAATTAGAGAAGCTTGACGTCCCAATGCTACTCATTCTTTCCAAGTACGGACCTTGTAACGTGCCCACGAACAGGTCCACTAATTCTCTGTCTGAAGGTGGTGGTTGCACTTGGGCTGCGAACTCTCTCCACCGTTGTGCATATTCTCTGAAAGATTCACCACTCCTCTGAGATAGGCTCTGCAAGTGCATGCGACTGGGCGCCATGTCCACATTGTACTGGTATTGCTTTACGAAAGCTCTGGATAAATCATTCCAAGATCGGATACGACTACCTTCCAAATCCATATACCAACTTAAGGATGCCCCACTTAAACTGTCCTGAAAACAGTGAATCATCAACTCATCGTTGCGGGCGTAAGAAGTCATTTTTCTGCAGAACATCACCAAATGACGCTTCGGGTAACTGACACCAGTGTACTTCTCGAACTTCGGAGTTTTGAAATCTGGAGGTATGACAAGACCAGGCACCAAACACAGGTTTAGAGCATCAAAACCAAAGGCATCAAGATCAGCTAAGGCTTTGAGTTGCTCATCCAACACACAAAACTTTTCAGCAGGATCAATAGCTCGTGGATCCTTGGTTTTCACAAGAGGGATTGCCCCTTGGAAGTTCGGCATAGGGAAAGCAAAGCTCTGATAATCCGTAGCATCATAAGAAGATGAAGGTCCACCTCGGAAAACAGATGGTTCAGGTACACTCTGATTCACGATCGGGGTCTGTGCAGGCTGAGCTTGAGTAAGGTTGTTCACTTGCGAAAGATCCTCATCAGGAGAAAGACCATATACAAGATTGGTCATCAAAGTGAAACCAGATGGAAAGTCAACATTCTGACGGTTGTTCTCTGACATGGCTACTGATGGTTTCCAAACTGACCTTTTTTTTTAACTCTTGACACTGCTCAGTCAAACTTCAAATAATTCTGATGTCTTCCAACGGTTACCACTTGTTCAGACTGAGTATCGGGAAATCAGCTGGCTGGTCATGGACAAAAGAGGAAGGATGAGCTCTCTGGAAAAAGGATATGCAATGTTGATGCAAATGCAAAATGCAATATGATGATGCAAAAGATGCAAAGACATGGGATCACAGCCGGAAACTGCCTGGAATCTGGAATACTGAGCAAAGAATCGAGTGTCTGTAACCACAAGATCTCTGTATTATAACCCAAAATAGTAACCGAGAACCAAAGGTCAAGAACTTCAGAATCATAGTGACCGGATCAAAACAAGCCTGCACTGATAATGAGGGTATGTTGAGGTCAATGGTTCCTGCAAAACTGTAAACCCCTCCAATATCACGGGTGTGCTCCGGGTCAAACATCACGGACTCTCAAAGCCGAATAACAATAATACGTTCACCATTTCCGAGAAATGGCTCATGACCAGATCAGGGAACCGGTTTGGCATTATGTACTACGCAGGGAGGCCTCAGCTGAGTCCGGGAAAAATAAGCATCCCTTATAAGTCCCCAGCTTCGAGCGCTGAAATTGAGAAACAATAGTACATTCAACCCGTAGGATACAGTACTATTGTCATACAACCAGATGCTTTGACTTGGTTCCTATAAGAGAACCAGGTCATCCTATGCGAGTCCCCAGTGGACCCTCGAGTGCGAATGGGTTTGCCATAAAATGTGGTCTGCCACTGCCACCACTGGAGAGGGTTGTTTCCACAAAGGTTCTCAATGATCGGTCCCCAGATGCACATAACTATCAAGGTCCTATCCCGAAGTGGAGGAAATCCCCACACAAGATATTTCCAAGACGGTCACAATCTGGGCGTGAAACACATCGCCACTCATCATGTCACATGTGAGTACAATATATCCACTCTAATCCTATAGTGCACTCAAGACGTGTACGTGGCTTATCTCTCAGAAACAGTATCACCCGAGCCCACCAAACAGAAAACTAGTCCAGACAGTCCAGTATGATATATGATGCGGAAAATAAATACTGAAAACTGTAAATAAAGCTGTAAATAAAACTATAAATAAACAACAGTAAAGATACAACATACAACAACAAACAATCAACACCCAAAGAAACAGAAACAAACAAGCGCTGGGAGAGACTCTCAAGGGAACCAGAGATTCTGGGTTCGGTCCCCAGCAGAGTCGCCAGCTGTCGCTCCCCGGATTTCCATCCTGGAACAAACGCGAAAGTGGCGCGGAAAAGAAAAGAGTCGCCAGCCAGGCATTTTTATCCCGAAAGAACGGGAATGGTAATGCTGCACAAACCAGAAAAGAAAAGGAAGGACACGGGTCCTGCGAACCAAAGAGACTGAGTTCGGGAGTCGGTTACGACCTAGGAAGGTATTAGCACCCAGATCGTCCGCCGTACCCGACGGGATCCACGCTTGCAAAGAAACTGTTTCAAAGGGTGAGGAAATCGAAAACTGCTGCAAAAGAAAGGAAGTGGAACTGGAAAAGGGAACTGAGAAAGGAAATGAATAAGAAATGAAAAGGAAAAATGTAGGGAAAATAAAGATTATGCTCGAACGGGCCCTACCCCGCTGCCTACGTACCTCATCAGGACAATGAGGATCAGAGACGCCGTAGTTCCCCTAACTAGGGGTAGAAAAGAGATTGCTTGTGAATTAAGGCTTGAACTGCCTATGCCAATGCTCAGGTGTTGCAGACTCGGACGACGAGTGCGTAACCGTCTTGCAAAGTGACAAGTAGGAGCAAGTTCGCGTACGGAGCGAAGGAGATGAGAAAAGAATTCCCGAAGGAAAGACGCTTATTGTTGGTTTATGTTTTTTATGAAGCTTTTATGAGTGGAGTTTGCATAGGTAAGTGTACCTAAGTCTTACTCACTGGGATGTGTACGTCTCACATCATCCCGAAATGGAATGCGCAAGAGGCACACCTATCTATGGAGGAAATCCTCAAAGCTAGTCCCACAAGTGAAGGCTCAGACACACTGACCTATTAACATTTATTAAGTGCTTTTGTGATTTTTTTGGGTTAAGAAGTGTTTTTTTAGGCTTTTATTTGTGAGGTAATCTCATGCTAAGACCTATCCACCACGAGGGATATCCAACACCTCGCCCCGAAACGCAACGCGTGCAGGTATCTCATAGCAAAGTCTCGTGTCACATGAAAAGATTCAACCTTTATTAAAGTGAATTAAAATTAAGTGTGAAGATAAGAAGAGAGAGAGCACCAAAAGGATCACCAAGGTAAAAGACTAATGGGAGACTAAAGAATCCTAAGTGTTGTCATGCATGGATATCTTAGGTTAGTGAAGTTTACTATCCTAATGAAGGAGAAGAAAAGAAGAGAAAGATGAAAGGAGAAGCTCCATGGTGGCCTAAGCACTCCTCAAGTAGGATAAGAAAGCATGAAAGAAGATGAGGAAGAAGAATTAAGATGAAAAAGAAATAAGAATGAGAGATGAAAACACAATGGAGTAATCGAACAAATGCACAAACAGAGCCTACACCAGCAGGACTTCCAGATGCAGCAGCATGCAATAATTAAAATCGGGCCTCAGTGATACCTAACAGAGAAGGTCGGTTGCCTCTTCAATAAGCTCAAGAAGAAATATCAAGTCCAGAATGATTTCAATAGTCAAGCAGAATTGCCAAATATCAGGGCATCAGATCAAAGTCAAGTGCAAGCATCCATCATCCAGAATTCAAGCCGAGAATCAGTCCATGCAAAAACAAAGTCTAAGTTCAATTGGTGTCCAAAGGTCTCATTAGTCCAAGTAAGATTATGGAACAATTTGTCAGAAAGTCAGCATCAAGCAACAATATCCATTATCGAAATCGGGCAATGAACCTACAAAACGTCAAACCAAACTTGCACCAAAATCAAACAAAACTCTATTTAATTAAACCAAAAATTAGGTAATAAATTCTAAGATTACACACAATTCCACTCCGTTAAATTGAAAATAGAACCAAAGTTATATTAAAAAGTTACTACTCAAAATTAACAAAAATTAAGAAAAAAAATCCAATTAAATTTTAAACTAAAAAAAAAACAAATACGTTTTTAGCCCAAAGATAACCCAAAGACTAAACAAACTTTGCTATCACAAATTAACTAAGAATTAAAACCAATATTAAGAACTAAAATAAATAAAGAAAAAACTATCCCCAAAGAAAACAGGGGGAGGGTCAACGCTGATATGCTGGGTGCTGATAACAAAAGACCGGATGGGCTTAACACCTAGGAACAACAAATAAGCCCATAGATTAAAAAAAGAACCAGCATAAAAATACTAATATTTATAAATAAATAAACATATAGTAAAAAAAAGAAAAATAAAAAAGAGAAAGGGAAACAAAATAAAATCCGAAACGCACGCCATCACTTTCTGGAAAACCAAAAAGACAAACAACACGCTCTCTCTCAGTCGAACAATTCGCGGAGGTTCCCCAGATCACTTTCGTTTTCAACTCGCCGTGAATCTTTGAGTCTCGCTCTCTCTCCAATCATCGGTGGTTTATCCCTCAAATCACGGCTTTGATTTCGCCGGTGAGTTTTCGGTTTGAAGCGTTTTTGCTTGTGCGAATCTGAGTTTCCAACTTAACTCTTCATCTTTATCTTCTGTACTTTATATCTCATCTTCATCTTTTCTGATTTTGGCTTGGTTCTGTTGCTGTTGTTGAAGAGTGAGGGATTGTGTGAGAGTATTGATTTATTGTTGTTGATGTGGTGAAGGTTTGAGCTGAGGGTTCGGTTGTGACATGGTGATGCAGAAATGGCGGAACAGAGGTGTGGTTTGAATTTGCCGAGGGAAAAAAGAGTGAAATATTTGCGTGCTGTTGTTGTTGTGTTGTTTGGGGTTGCAAATTTGATTTACAGGTTGAAGGAGAGGGTCAGATGAGTGAAGGTTGAAAAATGAGGAGATTGTTGAATGGAGGAAGGAAGAAATTTTGTTTTTGGGTATTGAAGAGGATTTTTTGTAATTTTAAGGAGGAATGGTTAATGGTTGTATTTGCGGGATGCAGTTTGTTGCTGTTGTTAGTGAGCTGGAGAAGAGCGTTGATGCAGGTGATTGTTGAGGTGCATTTTTTGCGGAATCCGTGTGAGTGTTGCGTGAATCTCGCGAATTGTAGTGGATTTGCAATTTTGAGTGGAATTTGTGAGGTTGTGCGAAAAGATGCTCATGACAGTTGTGAAATGGTGTACGCTTGTGAAACCTGGCATTGGCATGTGCGTGGAGCTGCGCGGAGAAAGTTTATGGAGTTTTATTTAATTTTTAATAATAATAATATGCAATGTGTACTGGTATGGTAAAAGAAGTGGGCACGCTGTCTTGTTATGCAAAAGAAAGAAATTTTTTTTTTACTGAGGCATCAAATAAGTGGTGGTGGGTAATATGTGATATAAAGCAAATACCAAATTTTAATTTGTTTGTTGATTTTGGAATGTAAATAGGCCTTCTTTGTATTGTTAGTGGGCAAAAAATGGTAAGAAGAAAATGTATATAATTTTGTAGATGAACTAATGGAATTAGCAATTAAATTAAAAATGAATATTGGACCAAATTAAATGAATTTTTTGAAAATGGGTTTAATAAAAATGGCTAGATGGTGAGAAAAATGATATGAATAAAAAAGGGAAAATAGAAGATTGATATTGGAAAATTAAAAATGAGAAATGAATATATGGATTGACAAAATGGAACAAAGATAAATCGGCCAACGGATAGAAAATAATGGGAATAAATGGAAAATTAAGAAGAGAAAAATAACAGGATATAAAAATGAAATGAATTGAGAAAATGAAGGGTGGATAAAAAAAAGAAGAAGAAATTTGGACATAAGTATTAAATTGGATATTGGTAGATGGGTTTAACAAATGGATTTGAATATGAGAATTGGTTCTAAAACTTTGAATTTGAAATGGTTATAAGAACTTGTATGAAATCTCAACACACATTTTGATGAAACTTAACCTAACAGCCATACTCGAACTTCTTCCCACAATTTCTGATAAAATGAAACTCGTGAACCATTGAAGTAACTTATAACAACTCTCTGAATTAATCATCCTCTGAAACTTTGGCCAAATAAATGACGAATCACTTTGAATCTGCACGAATCAATCACTGGAAAAATGAATCCACAAATGAACAACTGAACAAATGAAATGGCCCAAAGCTTCTCGTGAACCACAACTTGATGACCTGACGAATTCAACACACCACAACTTGACTTTGAACACTCATTGCCTGAGAAATAGCCCTGACACAGATAACTTGCACTTGAAGAAATCCCCTCATAAATTGATGAAGAGGAAAATATTCTGATAACGGACCAGATGAATAAGTGAACAGTCTTCAGACATGAAGTCCTTGGAAACCACAAAATCAGGGAAATAAACCCTAATTTTGACAAGAGCATAAGAAAATGATGTCATTGATTGTTGCATGGTGAAATCCTTAAATCCTCTGATAATCTGCAAATAATGACGTGAAACCCCACTCTTCAGGAAATACCGATCCCATGTCTTAGGAGCCTATGCAAATGGTATGCAAAATGTGTATGAATGCAAAACGAAAAGCCAGAAAACCAGAGGGAAAATTTGGGGTGTCTACAGCTGCCCCTATTCAATCAACTGTTAATCTGAAAAGGATGAGAGCAACGGCTACCAGACGTTCGAGATAAACAGTGATTGAATACCAAAAAGACCCTGAAAATTTGCACTCTGCAGGAGAATGCAGAAATGGGAAATAAACCCAACCAAATGACGCTTTGGTGATCTAAAATGGAGAGAAAGCAGACGAGCTCCTCCCTAGTTGAAACTGTTACGCCAGAATAGGAAACCTAGACAGACAGGTCTTCTTCGAACAATCCTGTTACGCTAGGAGCTGGACATACGAGTCCCCACATACTTTGCAAAACATATAACCTGAGACAGACGAATCTCCTTCGGATATACCTGTTATGTCAGGATCGGTAACCATTTTGACATTTATTCCCACAGTCAGGATTTTAAACCTCTTCAATACAGACGAGTATTGGATGATCATCAAGAGAACACAAACGAGTGCCAAAAGTCAATGATACAGACGAGTACCAGACGATGATCCAAGAAACACAGACAAGCGCTTCAGGCAATGATACAGACGAGTATCAGCCACTGGTATAGACGAATACCAGAAATTCAAAGACAGATGAGCATTTGGAGTAGCAATACAGACGAGTGCCATAATGATTATCAAATCAACACATGTGGATATAAGCTAACACAGACGAGTGCGAGGGATGATACAAACGAGTATCCAAACAATGCAGACGAGCTTCAAACAGATAACCAACGCAAACGAGCGTTGGAGAACGCGTACGAGCATCACCTAAGTCCAAACACAGACGAGTGTCGAGCACCAAAAGGAAGTTACACACAGACGAGTGCTGGAGTGCGCAAACGAGCAACAAACAAACATCACACAGACGAGTGATGAGCATCAAACGGAAGTTACACACAGACGAGTGTCGAGAAGTGCAGACGAGCAACAACAACAACATGAGAAACTGCTGGGGAAAGCAAGCGAGCAATAACAAAATGTGAACACAGACGAGTGTTGGGGCAATGCTGACGAGCAACTACCAAACATCGACCGCAGGCGAGTGCTGAGGAATGCTGACAAGCAACAACTAGACATCCTGATTGGCAATAAGATTCACAACCCTGCATGGGAGAACTAGGTCAAGAGTTTTGGACGATGCTTAACTCTGACTGGGGAGATGAATAACTGTCTGTAGCATCCCAATGGCCAAAAATAAATTGGCGACTTCTCTGGGGAATATTTCAATGATGGGAGTGAATCCCTATCATGAAACTCTGTGGGGAATAACCATCTTCAGACTTGGCTGGGGAAGCTGCTTCGTCAAAACTCTTGTCGGGGAGAGAATTCTGACAATTCTAACTCTGTGGGGAAGTGCAAGGCCTTCAGCTAACTGTTGGGAATACTTCACAGTGGAAAGACAACTCCGCTTGGGGATGAAAATAATCCAATTAGCCTTGAAGTTCTGTTGGGGATATCAACTGCTCTAACTCAGCTGGGGAAATATCAACCTTCTGGCTTGGCCGAGGAAAAAGTTTGGAAATGCTCTGCTGCGGAGAGACTTTGCTGGAGAATTAGAGATCAAAATAGGCCAAATTATGCCCCAGGCGTAGTACGATGACTGCGTTGGGAAGATATGCCAATGAAAATTGGACTTTGACTGTGGAGAATAACCAACTTCTCATGAGGAAACCTTGTCGGCTGAAGGAAAATTCTCTGCTCGGGGAAGAAATAAACCTCCAAAAACCATGTTGGGAAAATAAATACCAGACATTCCCTGAAAATTAACTCGGTGATTCAAATTTCTGAGCTCGACAGGTGCATACTGATCATCAAGAGTGCACAAGCATTCCTTACTCCTGAAACTGTTTCATACAGTATCATCTATGAAACAATCGTCTTTAGAGGATTTTACAGAAGACATTGCATCCAGAATTGCCCCAGTGTCTTCAAACTCTCGCAGAAATCAAACGGATCTTGAGATAATTGCCCCAGATTGCGTCTTGTAACGGCTCTTGCTCCACACTAGAGAGAAAACAGAAACCATGCGGTATGAAGATGCAATGAAAATGGTGTAAGATGAAGACGTATGCTCAAGATGCTAAGGATATGATGATATGCAAGCGGGAGATAACGAAACAAGGATGGTTGGGCGCAAGGCCGGGTTGATAAAGATTTTTGGTATAATTTTTTTTGTTGCCAAGCAATTGGACTTTAAAGGTGAATTACCAGACGAGAACCGGTTTATTGAAGGTAGGCCAACAGACGAGAACTGATGGGCAAAGAATAAGTCATCAGACGGGAACTGACTCCTTGGGTGTTCATTTTCAAACGAGAATTGACTCTGAAAAAGAAAGACTACCAGATGGGAACTGGCGTTCAACAGGTTAAATGAAAAACTGACCAGACGGGAACTGGTTAAAATATTCGCCTACCAGACGAGAACTGGTATTTGAAGTTGGTTTGCCAGATGAAAACTAGACTCTGAATAGGTTTGTCGGACGAGAACTGGACTTTGAAATGGTTTGCCAGACGAGGACTGGACTTTGGAAAGGTTTGCCAGACGAGAACTGGACTTTGGTACAGTTGATAAGTTGGGGTTACGAGGCCCTCTGATGTGAGACTGATGATGCGGGGATTATGCTCAATGCAAATATGATGCATATTCTCTATATGCTCGAGTGAAGCGACATGAGTAACGTATGCAAATGATTTATACAATGCTCATGAAAAGCTATAAAAACTCCCAAGGTGGGAAGAAAGGTCTTAGTGACAAGGCTTCTGGTTGAGAAGGGTGACAAAGGCGAGGGTGGGTAGCATGATTCCCCGATACTCATCTTGAACTCGGAGATCACTGATATAACTTGCTCTATGTAGCTAAAGCTGCCCCAGCTGGGTGAGTCTCTGAACAGAATGTCACTGATTATCCAATTTCTGGAATGGCATACTTGGATGTTCTCTCAAGGATAGTCGCACTTGGTGAACTCTGGAAGTGTCCTGCCCCGGTGTGAGCATGGAGGCGACTTGACTCATTCTGACCGAGCATTGGAAGAATTCATCCTTAGTCAATAGAAACTTCTGGGAGCCCTGCCCCTGCTTGGCAGATTCAGTTCTGATCAACTGACTGTTGAATAATTTCCTTTCGATCAACTAATGCTTGGGAAGCTTGCTTTAGGCCTACTGATTCTTTGGTCAACAAAGCCACTGGATAACATGCTCCTGATTCATAGGCCTACACGATGCTCTTGAGTCTGATCATCATTGTTGAATGATCAAGTTCCCTCTGATTGCTCTTTGTAGGAACTTCCCTGAAAACACAGGTTGACTTGCAATTAAAACTGCTTATTTACAAATTGTAATTTTAATGCAGTGCACATGCAAGTTTTGAAAATTTATATATTTGAATGTTGTGACAGTGTGTGATGAATGGACGATTAGTCCAAACGTAGTGTTGAGTTTGCAATTAGGAGTCAGTTTACGCAACCTTGTCGCAGTATGCTTCCATAATTGAACCTAATTCAATTAGGACTTTCAAGGGTTATAACGTGGTCTGGTTCACAGTTTTAGAAAGAAAGATTTGTGGCTCAACGTTTATCTGTGCCCACCCATTCTCCTTGATGTTCTCCGGTCTTATGTTCAGCTAATTTGACCTGAGTGCTCGCCTCTCGAAAGGGTTTTGTAATGGTTGAGGAACCAATGAAGTTGACGGTTTAAGCACCAATGAGGTTTCTTGGAGTAACAGTCACCCCTTCTGACTTTGTGTCTGGTCACACGACTTTGTTCTAATGGAACTTTTTTCTTTCTAATTTTTTTTACTCCCTAATTTTTGCCTGGACTGATTCTTTCTGATTTTTTTTTTGAAATTTTGAAGTCCAGCGGGATGCCCTAACCTTTGCCTAAGTCATTTGTTTTCACTTATTTTTTTCCGACTTCGCAGGCTTTATCTTTTTTTTTTCTTTTGATTTTTGTTGAACAAATCGTGTGACACTGGTTGTCTGACTTGCGTGAAAGGGTAATGACTGCCTTATTCCTTTGTTGTTGAGGGATAACCATTTTGGTTTCACATCTCTTGACCTCTTGAGGTGTAATGAATAAAAGGTAATGGATCCTCTGATGCACACTCCTTTGGAAATTTGAACGCTCTGTCAGATTAACTGATGACTACCTGTAAACACCCCAAATTTGCCCTCACCCATTCACACCATGGCTTGTGACCATCTCATATGCATAAACACAATCATATCGTCTCACATCTCAATTTTGAATCACTGCATAGCTTCTAAGGCATCTGCACCTAGGGTTTGTGATCTGAGCAGTCCCAAAGCATCTTGAGTTACTCCAAAGGTCGTCAATCACTTCAAAGGGGTCCATGTGTGTTCGAGCGTCGTGTTGTACCTTCTCAAGGTCAAGAATGTCAAAGAACCACAAGAAATGAGATTGGCATGGAAGCAAGAAACCAGCCAGGAAGTACCAGAAACCAAAGTTTCAGTTCAAGATGGTCTTCGCTTTTCAAACATGGAGGCACAATTCACCAAGTCATCAAATTAAGGTTTTGCGGTTTGGAATTGAGAGAAGATTGATCCATAATGTGAGATGTTTGTTTCTTTCCTGAAAAAAAGCATTGCAACCAAGACTATTGCTCCTCTGGCTACTTGAAACGCAAGATCATGTTCAGACTAAGAAGAATGAATGTTGTTTAAGATACTTTGAATTGCGAAATTTACTCTTGAGGCTTTAAGAGACCAAATTTGCTGTCTCCTCGTTTAAATCTTTCAAGTCGGGGGGATGATGTTATTTCAAGGTTATTTCTGAAGTATCGTCATTTCTTTTTAATATTTTGAGAAGTAATTTGAAGAGAGAAGGTTTGTTTATTCGAGTGACTTTACATGGGATTACCATTGGCATGAGATTGAATTTGATGGCTTGATTCTTGAATTCTTTTTGGAATGCGTTTAAGTGCCAAGTTTTGTTTTGGTCATTGGCAAGATTGATGTTGTTGTTTCTAAGACGTGATCTTTTTTAGAGATATGGTTTTGGAACAAACGAAGGTGTTCAAGTCTAAAGTAATTATTTTCCGAGTCCAAGGCGAGACTATTTCGTATGAAATCCGTATTGTTACTCCCAAAGTGTTTACAATTTAAATACTTTTTGAATTCAGGAGTTTATCAAAATAATGACATTTGATTTTACAAGTCAGTAAGGGAATTTGCCCAAATCTAAAGACTTGTGTCCTCATCCCCAATCTCAAAAATTAAAGTCTAATGCTACAAGGGAAATATAGAAAACAGGATGGCCAACGAATTTGAAGTTAGTTACATTGCTACAAGGTTACATCTCAAAGCTACATTGCTAATTTGCCACAAAAGCTGTTACATCTCAAAGCTACATTGCTAATTTGCCACAAAAGCTGTTACATTTCAAAGCTACATTTGCCACAAAAGCTGTTACATTTCAAAGCTACATTGCTAATTTGCCACAAAAGTTGTCACGTTTCAAAGTTACATTGCTAATGCTACAAAAGCTGTTACGGTTACGAAAGCAAATTCAGAATGCCTAGTTACATTGCTAACTCGCTACCAAAAGCTGTTACAGTTACAAAAGCAATTCAAAATTCCAAAGTTTTTCAGCCTATGCTATCTTTTAATCAAGACGGAGAAACGCTTTTGCCGCTACCATATTTGTTGATTGTCCGAAACGGCTTGCAAATGACGGCCTCGTATCAGTTCAGCCATCCGAATCTTCACCGACCCCAATCTTAGGCTCCAGCACGTCGAACATGAAAAAAGAAACAAAAAGAATCATGAGCATCTCTTTTCAAATTAAAATCTCAGTTAGACAATAAAGGAAAGGAACATTCATTCCATGGTCTCTTGCCGTCTCAATTTGGACGAGTTCTACGGCATATTTCAACACAGTTTCATGGGCATTAGCATATTAGACATATCACAACAGGACCAGATTTGAATTCTAACATCACAACATGGCTAAATCTAACATCAGCAAAGTTTTGGGCAAGAGGACAAGAAGATACCTTGAAAACAGAAACTAGCACACAAAAGGTACTACATTTTGGAATTGAGAGTGCACGGGAAAAGGCCATACGGCTGCATTTTTTGCTTGCACCATACACAAACTCCGAAAGGCTCACTGCAGGCTCACATCAATGTACTATGACCTGCAAATCACAACACCAATATCACAAAAAGGACAGAAAGTTTCTAAAAAGAAAATTCAGTTCATTTCCAACTGATTCAAACTAGACTGTCACAACAACAAGGACAACATTTTGGCATAAAGAAGAAGCATCCTGCAGGCTGTTGGAATCATGGATTCAAAACCTGCATCAGAAGTACAACAAGAGAAAAAGCAAACATCAGATCATAGCTTTTGAAAAAGCAGTGAGATTGAAAAAGAAAAGAAAAGCAAGATTGATATATACTCACCACTTGACAGAATAACAACAGACTTTTCCCCCCCTCATCTTCATCAGCTTCATCAACAGCAGACCATCACCCTTAACTGTGAACAAAAACACAAACACAGCAGCTTCGAAAATGCAGAAAGACAACATCAAAATTTTGTTTTCGTAAGACAATCACAAAAATACAGACTTATTCTTTTCATAACAGAAAAACCAAATTACCTTTGAGGTTGAAGGACCAGGCGTTTTGTGACCTAACATCTTCTGGACACCATCAATTTTCACGGAACCGTCACAACGCACCTTTCTTCAACACCATCCGCGATCATCATCACCAATTGCATCGTTCACCGTCACCAACCTAACAACCTGTGAGGTTCAAAAGCGTCGTCGAGTGAGAACCTAGACCGCAAGAAGAAGAAAAGCCAGCGGAAAGTGAAGGGGACAAGATCCTCAGAACCAAAAACTCACCACAAATTTCCAGAGATCGTAGATTGGTAGTTTGTTACTTACCCTTTTACCTTTGAAACACTGCTGTTGTTGTTGCTTGTCTCGCTTCTCCTTCGTCTCCGTTTTCTTCACTTTGCCGCTTATAACATGTTGATTTAACGCAATTTTAATAAGGTTTGGGGTTAGAGAACGAATTTGGGGGGAGACGGGTTTGTTCTTCGTGAGCTTCTGGATTTCAGAAAAAAAAGAAACGTACGCCTTCTCACTTTTGCCGTTAGGTCATTGTTTAGGGTTTGCCAACCTTTCCCTTTTCTTTTTTGACCGAACCGGGTCAAGGGATTGGGTCTGACCCGCTTGGCCAGCCCACGGATCTGCCGCTAGGTGGGCCTCCTTGTTGGTCAGCCAACATCTTTTCTCCTTTTAAGAGTTTTATTAAGTTTTCTCATTATTTTTCTCAAGTTTTGTTTTATAATCCTTCTTAAACTTTCTTTTCTTTCTTTTATTTTATTAATTATATTTTCTTTTCATACTTAATTAATAATGACCATAGTTATTTTAAAAATATATTATTATTAGATTTTCTTTAACTTTGTTAAGACATTAGTTTAATTTTAGTTAATATTTTTGTTAAAAAAAAAAAGGGGTTTAGAAACATTGTTTTAGCAATTTATTATTAATGTGGTTTAGATTTTAATTCCGTGTATTAGAATTTGTGTTTAACCTTGATTCTAGTTTGAGCTCGATTTTGTATGTTCATTGTCCAATTTCCAGGATGGCAGACGTAGTTTGACGTCGACCTTATGATTAATCCTTTCTTGTGATCTTGTTGCACTTTTGTATGTGTATTGGAGTGAGTTTGCTCCTCCCTGTTTATTTCACCTTTCTTTCCTCAAGTGACTTGACTTCTTGAATGAAGCAAGTCGCTTTGCTTCTCTTGATCTGTTCATCTGCTTCCTGGTGGCTCCTTTGAAGATTGTTCTTGAAAACCTCACAAACATTAGGACCAACCAAGCATGATAATGAATTAGGGTTTTGATTAGTCTCCCCCATAGTTTTTACCTTTGTGTCTCTCCTTGAGTCATCTCTTCTCATCTCATAATCAGGGACTAAACCCTAAAGGCTTTAAGACTTTGTGATTAAGATCATGCCTGCATCCTTCTTTTAGGATGGAGTGTATAACTTTAATCCTAAGTCTTGGACCCTTAAGGTGTTGAACTCTCTTAATTAATCCATCTAATAATCATCAAGACATTACACTTGTAACTTGGGCCTTGCATTAGGGTTCTAATTCTTCCTTAATTGGTTAAGAAGGACTAACCCTAAAGTTAATGGACAAGTCCCCCTCAAGTTGTCTTACAAATCATAAAAAACACTTCATCATCATATCATTAATAAAATCCACTTAATCAAAGGTTTGTTCTGTCATGGGTTTAATCCCTAATCATGGATTAAGCTGAGGATCCTTCCTCAGCTTAAACACCCTCATCTATTATCCTTCTTTTAGGATAGTGTAATGAGCCTGTTAAATCCCTGATTATGGCTTAACCTCATTACTTAACACTAAACAAAAATCACAAAAACATCTAAATAATCACAAGTAGGTTAATGATCTTAACCCTGCATCAAAGGTGATTAAGTGTGAGAATCTGACTTCACCCTTAAGGTAATTCTCATTACCCCTAATCAGAGGGATGATGTGATGAGTTTACCAAATCCATTGATTTAGGTTTAAGCTCATTATCTTATGACAAACTCCAAAAAGCAATAAAAGACTGAAAACTCAAAAACAAACAATAATCGTCTCCTTCGGGATTCTTTTCTCATCACCTTCACTCACAATCGAGAACTTGCTTCTTCCGTCTAATGCAAGACAGTTTGCATCTGTGCCAGACAGATCATACACTTGAGCATAGACTGCAAGCAGTTCACCAGTCAATTCTTTCAGTCTCTTTGGGTCGAACTACGGTGTTCTGACTTCCTCATTGCACGAGAGGATACGTAGGCATAACTTAACGGTTATCGAACAAAAGTCTCTGTATATTCCCCCTCCTTCCAGCTTCATTCTTTAGCCTCATGGTCATGAGCATTTCATTCCTGATCTCACACTGACACTGTACATTTATACACATCACATTTCTTTACACTGACACCTGTACATCTTTTTCCAGCTATTTTATACACAGATTGCACTGACACTACCCCTTTAAAACACAAATCTTTTAAGCGTGGATCCCGTCGAGTACGACGGACAATCTGGGTGCTAATACCTTCCCAGGTTGTAACCGACCCCCTTTCTCAGTCTCTCTGGTTCGCAAACCGTCTTATCCATTTCTTTCTAGGCCTATGCAGCATTGCCTTTCCTCCGGGATAAAAATGCCTAGCTGGCGACTCTATTCATCTCCAGTGAGTTCACGACTGTGTGTTCTCATTGTCCCTCTCGCCGACCGTTCGCGTCTGTACCTTTATTTGGGCCAGTCCCACTTGTCGGGAGCGACAGCTTGGCGACTCTGCTGGGGAAGGCTTCTGCAACCAGGGCTTCTGGTTCCTTTTTGTGGGTTCCTCCTAGCGCTTGTTTGATTTGTGTTTACTGGGGTGTTAGGTGTTATTTGTGTTTGTATATTTGCTTTATTTACTGCTTTCTGTACAGCTTTATTTATTGCTTTCTTTACAGTTTTCATATATATCATACTGTCATGCTGTCTGTGTTGGATCTGGATTGTTTTGGTGGGTTGGGGTTCCATTGAGAGTTTAGGTCCTATACCTGGGACCTGAGTGACACCTAGGTTAGAGTGAATCATATTCTTTCCCAGTCAATTTTCAGTCTGGTGCGGGAATATGAAACACGGTTCAGATATGGGTTTCTTCTTGAGAACTCTGTGTTGCAGATTTCCTGCAATGCTAGGGGGATCTGGGAAGCCTGCTAAGTCTGGATGACCTTTTAGTATTGACCTTCAGAAATTGAGGTGAATTAGAGGAGGAATTGTTATGGTAATTGTAAACACTGTACCTCCGGGTTAGAAGTGCTTACACTTCTCATAACAGATCCAAGTCTGAGGATCCTTGTTCTAGATCACTACCTGTGAGGGGGTTGGGCTGTTTACAGGTTTGCAGGTACCTTGACCTCAGAATACCCTGTTACTTTGACTTTGTTAAGAATGCTTCATGTTGGATAGTTCTTGTGATTCTAAAACCCTGGACATGTGGCTCTTTATTTGAGTCCCCTACCTTGGTTACTGGATTTCTTAGACCTCCATCCGGAATTCTTGAACACACATGGATCTATACCAAGGCAGTTTATCCAGATCCAGCTCAGTCACAAACCCCTTGCATATCATTTGCATACATCCTCATTGCATCATATTAACATGTGCTTATTTGTTTTTCAGGGTATCCATTTTCATCGGGTTTTGGTTTTGACCCCATCTGCAACTTTGACCCATCTTCATCAGCATCTGTTTCAGTTTTATCTGTCTGCTTCAGCACCAGCCAATCAGTGGCTCTCCCTGCTTCAGCATTCTGCTCAGTCTTCAACATCATGGCTCCAAAGAAGAACAACATCACCTATCATTTCTTCCAACCAGATTTGTCAGACCTCAGGAGGATCCAAACCCTGATTACACCAGATTACATCCCTTTGTTCAGGGAACATTATGGGGACATACTTGACCTAGTTATGGACATGGACCCGTCTCAGAGGAGCCTGATTCATACCTGCATTCAGTTCTATGACCCCCCATTGAGATGCTTTACATTTCAAGACTTCCAGTTGGGTCCTCTTTTGGAAGAATACTCATCTTTGACTGGTTTGCCTATCAAGAGGGAGATCCCATTCAATCCTGAAATGGATTTTCCCAGCAGTGGGGAGATAGCCAAAGCTTTGCACCTGGAACCTGCTTTGATTGAACAACACATGACCTCTAAATCTAGTGTCCCTGGATTACAGCTGGATTTCCTAATCTCTCAAGCTAGTCTGAAGGCCTCCCTGGGGGAGTGGAAAGCTGTTTGTGCTCTGTTGGCTTTAAGTGTGTATGGAATTGTGTTATTTGCAGATGAGCCCAGATTCATCAGCAAGAGTGCAATCCATTTGTTCATCTTGAAGAACCCAGTGCCTACCTTGTTGGGTGATCTCTATTACTCAGTACATCAGAGGAATGAGAAACAGAGAGGGAAGTTAGTGAGGATTTGTGCTCCACTATTCCATGCCTGGCTTCTCAAGCATCTACCTAAGACAGATGCATTCCTAAACCCTCACCAGCAAAGCAACTGGGCAAGGAGACTTTCTGTCCTAACTACAGCAGATATCAGGTGGTGCAATCAAAGTACCAAGGGCAGAGACATAATCACTAGCTGTGGGCATTTTCCTAATGTGCCTTTGGTAGGAGTCAAGGGAAGTATCAATTACAACCCCCTGCTGTTCAAGAGGCAATTGGGTTATGCACTGGTTCATGCTCCTAGGGAAAAGGACTTGGCTGAGACCCTCTACTGTGAGAACAAGGTTAGTCTGGCAACTGTTAGACAGGCTGCCTGGGCCTGGGATCATGTTCAAACCAAGGGAATCACCATTCTGGGGAAGTGCAATAATGTGGCATCAGCCCAATATCATGAGTGGTCCTATGCTAGGGCCCAAATCTCAGGATTGCCCTTCACCATCAAAGACATGCCTGAGTCATCTTCAGCACCACCTCCAGCAATAGTCAGCCTGGAAGAGTTTGAAAGCTTGAAGGACAGGAATGAGAAGTTATCCCAAGCCTTGCAGAAAACCCTCAGGGAGAGGAGTGAAGGTGTGAGGGAGATTGAAAGATTGGAAAAGTTGAGGGTGGAGCATTTGACCAAGATTGAGAAGTCTGGGGATTATATCAACAAGTCTAAAGCTGGTGAGCAGATTCTGAAGAATGCTTGTAAAGAAGCCCAGTTCCAAAGAGCAAGAACAGACTTGTACTTGAAGGAAAGTCAGGCCAGGTGGGTCCGGATCACTGAGGCCCGTACTCTAGAAGACAAGAGAGTTCAAGATAAGATGGAGCAGATGGAAAAAGCCCTGGCAGCAGCCCAGGAGGAAAATTCAGAGCTAAGAATCAAAGCTGGAGTGAAGAAATCCAAAGATCAAAGTCAGAACAAGAGGTTGACTGCAGCTGTTGCAACAAGGAACCTTCTCATCAGAAGTCTCACGGAGCGTCCGACTGATCCTGTGACCGAAGCACTTCTTAAGGAAGTTCGCGAGGATGAGTTTGGCCTTGGAGTCTGATTATTTGCTTGTTGTTGTTCCTTTTCCATGTACTTTTGCTTTTTGGTGATGTATTTTTGACCCCTTAGAGGGCTAGTGTTGTAAAAAATGAACAATTTGTATTATTTTACCTTTGTAATATATTTGTGTTTGTTTCCATCTGGGATCACTTCAAAAGCAACTTCAACAGCATCATCTTCAAGGGTCTGGACGGGTCAAAACTGAAGACCAAGCCGGATACCTTGATAGCAAATAAGCATACTGCATTGCATACTAACCCTTTTGTTTGTTTTGTAGGTTTTGTTTTATTGTTTCTAACCTCTGTTGTGACATTCAGGAATTATTGCTCGCCGCAGGCTATTCCCTCTCAACAGGCCACACAGGTACCCTACAAGAAACAACCTTCCGGGCATCCAGATGGACCAGTTGCAGCAAGACCTCAATGAGGCCAGAACCCAGATGGCTAATGAAAGGGTGGAGATGAGGACCCAAATAACTCAGTTCATGGAAGTGATGAATAATTTAGCTCAAAGCCAGGAGAGGCTTAGAGTTCTGGTAGAGGGGAGAACTCAAGATGACCCCCATGTGGGAACTGCTGGCACCAGTAACAATGAAAGGGTGCAACCACATGTTAACCCCCCTGTATTTGGTCCACACCTACATCCTGAGATTCATATTCCTGCAAACGTTCAAGGAACAGCTACTGCAGCCAGAGTACTTCAAGAGGATCCTCAGGAGGATCAGTTTACAGTCATGGGTGCTGGAGAGGAAACCTATGATAGGAGATTGGATGAGTTGGCTGAGAAGTTGAGGTCTTTGGAATCCCAAAATTCTTTGGGGTTCGATGTCACGGACATGGGTTTAGTAGAGGGGGTCAGGATCCCTCACAAGTTCAAGCCTCCATGTTTTGAAAAGTATAATGGGACTTCTTGTCCTCGAACCCATCTGCAATCTTTTCTCGGAAGATTAAAAGCTTACACCATGGACGAGAAATTGTGGATGTTTTACTTCGAAGATAGCTTGACTGGAGCATCGAGGGAATGGTATTCCCACTTGACAAGAGCAACTGTAAGATGCTGGAAGGACCTGGCAGAGGCCTTCATCAGACAGTATCAGTATAATCTGGATATGGCACCCAATAGGACCCTCCTAATGGGGATGTCACAGTCATCAAGAGAGAGCTTCAGAGAATATGCTCAAAGATGGAGACAGCTTGCTGCTGCTGTCCAGCCACCTATGTCTGAAAGAGAGATGGCTGATATGTTCATGAATACCCTTCAGGGAACCTATATTGATAGGCTAGCTGCTTTCTCTTCCACCAGCTTCGCAGATGTTGTTATAGCCGGGGAGAGAATTGAAAGCCTATTAAAGATGGGTAAGATATCTGATAATGGTGCTAGTTCGTCCAGTGGTACAAGAAAGCCTTTTGCAGGCCCTAGAAGAGCTGGCGAGACCAATGCCATTCATACCAACAGGGGTAGGCCCCAATATGTTCCAAGAACAATAGCAGCAGTCACCATTCCTGCTCCAGCTCATCCTCAGCCAGTCTACCAACCTCCGCAACAAAACTTCCAACAACAACCTCAGTATCATCAGAATCAATATCCTCCAAGAAACAACTACAACAACAACTCCAACAACAACAATCAACAGAGGCCATTCCAACAGAGGCCCTCCCAAGCTAACCGAGTGATCGACCCGATCCCAATGCCGTATGCTGCCTTGCTGCCACAACTTCTGAAGCTCAACTTGGTTGAGCTAAGAACGTTGGCACCTCCGGACCCCAACAGTCTACCAAGAAACTATGACTCCAACGCTAGGTGTGCTTTTCATTCGAACGCACCTGGTCACAGTACAGAAAAATGCAGGGCTCTGCATATGAAGGTACAAGACTTGGTAGACTCCAAGGCTCTGAATTTTGCACCTCCGCCCAATGTCAACAAAAACCCAATGCCAAACCATGGTGGTCCTCGAATTAACGCAATTGAAGAAGACACACCGTCTTATTTCATAACCAGTGTGGATCAGATCAGGACACCATTGGTGGAAATCAAAGCTCAACTCCGTGAAAACAATATATTTCCGGGGTGTGAACTAGGGTGCCCCTACTGCAATATTTCTTGGAATGGGTGTGAAGACTTGAGGAATGGCATTGACAGCCTTATCAAGAGTGGCCTCTTACAAATCACTACATCATTTCCGGCACATCCGGCAGCTTCATCAACAACGGTTTCAGACCCTCCTACAAATGCAACAACTATTGTTCCCAATAATTCAACAACCACATCAGCAAGTACTTCATCTGTCCTTCCAGATGACCAGTTTTCAACAGTTTCTCCTGCTACAACATCAGCTTCATTCCATTTCGACTCTCCATCTACAACAACAACAGTCCTTCCATCAGGACCTCCTACAACTCCAGCAAACGATCATGAAGATGTCTCTACTGTTACCATCTTCTACGATCCAGAAAATAACTCCGCCTACCATTCAGAGGGTGCTGCTCCCACTAGAGCACCAGTTACTATCTTTTATGATCCACAAACAATTGCAGTCCCTTCAGCAGCATCAATCAGTCCGGTTACCGTCACAGTACCTGGACCTGTACCGTATGAAAGCAATAGGGCCATCCCTTGGCACTATGGCTCTGACGTGTACTGTGAAGGGAAAAGAATCACTCTGGAAACATCAGCACCTGCACCACAAATTGATAATGTGGGCGGAGGCGGAGGCTTCACCCGAAGCGGACGTCTCTTTGCTTCACAAGTCCAAAGACCTAATGCCGAAGCAGAAGCTGCTGCCAAGGCAAAAGGGAAAGGCCCGGTGCAGGAAGATCCAGCTGCCAAGGAAGCCCTGAAGACTCCATTTGATCAGGAAGTTGATGAGTTTATGCGGATCATCAAGAAGAGTGACTATAAAGTTGTGGATCAGCTTCATCAGACGCCGTCCAAAATCTCCATCCTCTCACTGCTCATGTGCTCCGAAGCCCATCGGAATGCACTACTGAAGGTACTGCACGCAGCTTACGTGCCCGAGGAGATTACTGTCAACCAATTGGAAACCGTTGTTGGAAATGTTACTGCTAGCAATGGGCTAGGGTTTACCAATTCTGACCTGACAGTGGATGGCCGCAATCACAACAAAGCCTTGCACATAACCATGGAATGCAAAGGAGCTGTCCTTTCACATGTGCTGGTGGACACAGGATCATCCCTGAATGTCTTACCAAAGAAGGCTCTGGTGAAGCTTGAATATGATGGACTGGCATTGAGACCCAGCAACCTGGTGGTTAGAGCTTTTGATGGCTCAAAGAGATCGGTGCTGGGAGAAGTAGAGCTGCCTGTGACAATTGGCCCGCAGACATTTAAAACTATCTTTTATGTGATGGACATTCAGCCCGCCTACAACTGTTTGTTGGGTAGACCCTGGATTCACGCCGCTGGAGCAATAACGTCTACCCTTCACCAAAAGTTAAAATATGAGTGGGAAGGCCAAGTTGTCACAATCTGTGGGGAGGAGGATATATTTGTTAGCCATCTGGCTACTTACAAGTATATTGAAATGGATGGAGAGATCGTTGAAACCATGAGCCAAGGTTTTGAGGCCTTGAACGTGAATGAAGCATCTGCTGTTTCAGGGATCTCCATGTCGTCATACCAACAAGCCCGGAAGGTTGTTGAGGAAGGAACTGCCCTAGGCTGGGGCAAGGTCTTAGCTGTGGAGGAAAAGAAGGACAAGTTTGGGTTGGGTTACAAACCAACTCAACATCAAGTGAAGGCTGCTGGAGAGCCTGGTTTTGTCAGTGGGGGAATGCTTACCCCCGATGCTATCAACTGCCTGGAAGACGAGCTGGAAGAGGAGCGCAACCTGGAGAATTGGATTCGTCCAAAGGTCCCGGGGAGCAGTGTCTCGAACTGGTCTTCCCAGGGAATTATAAGTGTTACTCGAGCAGAGTAATTATTATTTCCTGTATCTTTTATAGCATGCATCAAAGTCTTGCATCTTGCCCAAGATGACAAGACTCATTTTGTAACCAGGGCCATCTGTACTTTTGTGCAAACAAGATTAAATTAATGAAATATCAGACAATCTTTTTGCAAACGAGTCTTTTTCTTTTCTGCTCACTGTTTTTCCATTTTTCTTTTTGTACAAAAATAAATGGCGGTGTTTTCAAAATGATAACTTCATTTCACTTTTTTCTAAAGCAAGATTAAAATCAATCACTAAAATGAACCGACTTAACCCTTGCAGAGAGTGCCTTCCAGACAGCACCGACAACAGCACAGCTATGACATCGTATGACTTTGACAATCCTATCAATCAAGCTGATGAAGGGGTTGATGAAGAATATGAGCTTCCTGAAGAGCTAGCCAGGTTGCTGAGACAGGAGGAAAAGGTTATTACTCCTCATCAGGAGGAGATTGGAGTGATTAATCTTGGTACGGAGGAAGACGTGAAAGAAGTCAAAATCGGGGCCTGCCTGCAAGACTCAGTGAAGAGACAACTGATAGATCTGCTTCAAGAGTATGTTGATGTGTTTGCTTGGTCCTACCAAGATATGCCAGGGTTGGATACCGATATTGTTATGCATAAGCTGCCTTTGAGGGAAGAATGCCCACCAGTCAAACAGAAGTTGCGCCGAACTCGCCCAGACATGGCTATGAAAATCAAGGAGGAGGTACAAAAGCAATGGGACGCCGGGTTCCTTGCTGTGACTAGTTACCCGCCGTGGGTTGCTAACATAGTACCTGTGCCTAAGAAGGACGGTAAGGTAAGGATGTGTGTTGATTACCGGGATCTGAATAGAGCTAGCCCGAAAGATGACTTCCCATTACCTCACATTGATGTATTGGTGGATAATACGGCTCAGTTCTCGGTATTCTCCTTCATGGATGGATTTTCAGGATACAACCAGATCAAAATGTCACCTGAAGACATGGAGAAGACAACATTCATTACACCTTGGGGCACGTTCTGTTATAAGGTGATGCCATTCGGACTGAAGAATGCTGGTGCCACCTATCAACGGGCTATGGTAACATTATTCCACGATATGATCCATAAGGAAATCGAGTGTTATGTGGATGACATGATTGCCAAGTCCCTTACGGAGGAAGACCATCTGGTGAATCTGCTCAAGTTGTTCAAGCGTCTGAGAAAATATCAACTGAAGTTGAACCCCAACAAATGCACATTCGGGGTGCGGTCCGGTAAACTGTTGGGATTTATTGTAAGCGAGAAAGGGATTGAGGTTGACCCTGATAAAGTCAAAGCCATCCAAGAGATGCCTGCACCGAAAACTGAGAAAGAAGTTCGAGGTTTCTTAGGAAGATTGAACTACATCTCAAGGTTCATATCTCATCTCACAGCAACCTGTGAACCCTTGTTCAAGCTGCTAAGAAAAGAACAAACGGTCAGGTGGAACGAAGATTGCCAAAGGGCTTTTGACAAGATCAAAGAGTATCTACAAGAACCTCCAATCCTCATGCCGCCAGTTGAAGGAAGACCTCTGATTATGTACTTGACAGTATTGGAAGAGTCAATGGGGTGTGTGCTGGGCCAGCATGACGAGTCTGGTCGAAAAGAGTATGCAATATACTACCTAAGCAAAAAGTTTACCGACTGTGAACAACGTTATTCACTGCTCGAGAAAACTTGCTGTGCTTTAGCGTGGGCTGCTCGCCGACTGAGGCAGTATATGTTGACCCACACTACCTTGCTAATCTCAAAGATGGACCCAGTCAAGTACATATTCGAGAAGCCAGCTCTTACCGGACGGGTTGCAAGATGGCAGATGATTCTCACAGAATATGACATACAGTACACCTCTCAGAAAGCCATCAAGGGCAGTGTACTATCTGAATATCTTGCTGAGCAACCCATTGATGATTACCAGCCGATGAGGTTTGACTTCCCTGATGAAGACATCATGTTCATTAAAGCAAAAGATCACGAAGAGCCTATTCACACTGAAGGGCCTGACCCAGAAGAAGAGTGGACTATGATGTTCGACGGGGCTGTTAACATGAATGGCCGTGGTGTTGGTGCAGTACTCATTACACCCAAGGGAGTTCACATGCCATTCTCGGCAAAACTCACTTTCAACTGTACTAACAACGAAGCTGAATACGAAGCTTGTATTATGGGTCTTGAGGAAGCCATTGACCTCAGGATCAAAACATTGACCGTATTCGGAGATTCAGCTTTGGTAATCAATCAGACCAACGGAAAATGGTACACGCACCAAGATCACCTGATACCTTACAGGGACTATACGAGAAGGTTATTGACTTTTTTCACAACAGTCAAACTTGAGTATATCCCTCGGGACGAGAATCAGTTTGCAGATGCTCTTGCTACCATTTCGTCCATGATCAAAGTTCAAGCTGCTAACTTTGTACCTCAGATTTCAGTATCGAGACTAGATAGACCAGCATATGTATTGGCAGCAGATGTTGTCAAGGATGATAAGCCTTGGTTCCACGACATTAAGTGCTTCTTGGAGGATCAAACATACCCACCTGGGGCATCTTCCAATGATAAGAAGACTTTAAGAAGGCTTGCTGGAAGTTTCTTTCTGAACACTGATGGATCTTTATACAAAAGGAACTTTGATATGGTACTCCTCAGGTGTGTTGGCAAGACGGAAGCAGATCTACTGATGCATGAAGTGCATGAAGGCTCTTTTGGTACCCATGCTGGAGGACATGCAATGGCTAAGAAATTGTTAAGATCAGGTTATTACTGGATCACAATGGATGCAGACTGTTGTGCCTATGCCAGGAGATGCCACAAATGCCAGATCTACGCGGATAAAGTGCATGTACCTCCAAATCCTTTGAACATCATGTCTTCACCATGGCCCTTTGCCATGTGGGGCATTGACATGATCGGCAAGATTGAGCCAACTGCTTCAAACGGCCACAGATTCATCCTGGTCGCCATCGACTATTTTACAAAGTGGGTTGAAGCAGCCTCATATGCAAATGTCACAAGGCAAGTGGTAGCCCGATTCCTAAAAAGAGACATCATCTGCCGGTATGGAGTTCCCGAGCGAATCATTACTGATAATGGTTCAAATCTAAACAACAAAATGATGGCAGAGTTATGCCGGGACTTCAAGATCCAACATCACAATTCTTCTCCTTACAGGCCAAAGATGAATGGCGCTGTGGAGGCAGCAAATAAGAATATCAAGAAGATTGTGCAAAAGATGGTAGTCACCTATAGAGACTGGCATGAAATGCTGCCATTTGCCTTGCATGGGTATCGCACATCAATCAGGACGTCCACTGGGGCAACACCGTATCAACTTGTATATGGTATGGAAGCAGTCCTACCAGTTGAAGTTGAATTACCCTCGCTACGGGTATTGATGGATGTCAAACTGAGTGAAGCAGAATGGGTTAGGTCCCGATACGAGCAACTGAGTCTGATCGAAGAGAAGAGATTGGCTGCAATCTGTCATGGGCAGCTATATCAGAAGAGAATGAAGAGAGCCTTCGATCAGAAAGTCAGGCATCGAGAATACCAAGTGGGAGATCTTGTGCTAAAAAGAATCCTCCCTCCTCATACAGACCACAGGGGCAAATGGACTCCGAATTATGAAGGACCATTCGTCGTCAAGAAAGTTTTCTCTGGTGGAGCTCTGATGCTCAGCACCATGGATGGTGAAGATTTTCCATCCCCTGTGAATTCAGATGCGGTTAAAAAATACTTCGCATAAAATGACCCGCTGGACATAAAAACAGAATGCAAGTCCAGGCAAGAATAGGGCATCCCGGCGAGTCAAAAACAGAATAAAAGACTCGGGCAAAAATAAGGGAAATAAACAAAAAAAAATGTACACCCGCTGAGTTGAAAAGCCGCATTGGACAACTCAGGCAAAAATGGGTATCCCGATGGATTGAAAACCCGAAAGGGCGATCCATGCAAAATAAGGGAATAAGCGAACAACTGCACTCTGAATTCGTCTGTATCACTTACAACTTGGAAAGCTTTGACAGAATCAAGCTCCGATCAGAATCAACTCTCTCCAGAAAGCAAGACGAGAAGAACGTCATTGTCATACGAGTCATAGCGGGAGAGGAAGCTCCTCAAAGCGTCATCAACACTGCCAGCACTTTGTTTCTCAATTTGTAACATTCTCCTCATTTCAGGAGATATGTCTCTTTGACTGTATCTTGCCAATTCAGGGCACATGAATTAATAAAATCAGATTTTCAGTCATGTCTCGTTTTTTACATTTTTATGTTTTGCAAAGAATTGTCTGATGTCTCTAAAAACACAATTGCATAAGTACAGATGCCTTTCTCTAAAAATAAAGCACATGCTTACAGGGAATATACTTACTCTCGAAAGTACTTATCTCCTATGACGGAATCCAGTAAAGGGTACCTCGGGACCATTTGTGCGTTTCCTTATCTTTGCAGGATTGCAGGTATCCAGAACGCAGCTTGGAGCATGCAAGGTATATCTCAGCAAGCTGGCAAATCAACAAAAGATATCAGCATCCGAAATGCTCTATCCCCCAGCTGAGTTGCTTCCCATTGCTCTCCCCAGCTGAAGAACCAACTGTCTTTTCTCAGTTAAATACAAGATCAGGGAATCATCTCCCCACAGAGCTTCAAGCCTCTATTCAGAAGAGCAACGCACGAAGAAGTCACAACAGAGGGGAGGAACGCTTCTACAAACCCCAGCTGGGTCCCGTATTATAAGGATATGTCAATCAGTGACTTATATCCCCAAACAGATACATCATTAGATCTACCAACGATCTCATCCCCAGCTGGGATGTTCACTCCAAGTAGATCAGCCAGAGATCTTCGCAGCAACGGGATCCGAGTCCCGGATCTTTGCCTCCTTGCATGATCATAGCATTCGCATCATATTCACCCTCAGAGCGTAGCATTCCGTCTAATACGGAGCATTACGGCAAAAATCAAACGCATAGCATAATCATAAGTCATGTTGTGAATCAGCACTTGTAAATAATGACTACTCATTATCATTATACAGAAAAATCCCCATCAGAGTCCCAGCAAAAGCAGTTGCCTCACAAATCACAAACACCAATATCTACACCCTTTGGCACTCGTCCGTGTCATCATTCCCCAGTAGAGTTGCCCGAGCATCCTTTACGAACAAGATCACCCATACTACAGATACTTCCTGACACCCGTCCGTGTCAAATCACCAGCAGAAGCCAAAGACATCCTCTTTGCACTCACATATACCTATACACAATCCTTGACACCCGTCCGTGTCATATCCCCAGCATGATCGCCTATACATATACATACTTTTTCTTGACACCCGTCCGCGTCATATCCCCAGCGCAGTCGTTTACACCTCCGTTACCCACATACCTTTTAATATTATACTTTCCTCTCTTGGCACTCGTCCGTGTCACTCTCCCCAGCAGATAAACACTCATCTACACAAATACAATACTCACTACTCATGATACACTTATACCGATACTCGTCCGTATCTTGTATACACCATCACTCATATCCCCACAGATTCGACAGTAGTCCTTGTTCTTTGTTAACCCGTTGGTACTCGTCCGTACCATCATCTCAGAACATTGCGTCTAGTGTTTGTTTCTACATGATACTCGTCCGTATCATAATCTTAAGGATGTTCGTCCGCATTTTTAATCCATACACCGTGTCAAACACTTATGTCTTCTTGAATATAGATACTCGTCCGTGTCTACTATTCCTCAGGAGAGTCCTTTCAGATACAACACTCGTCCGTGTGCTTTGTTAACTAGTTGATACTCGTCCGTATCATCATCTTTGAACTCGCATCAGTATTTGTTTCTACATGATACTCGTCCGTATCATAGTCTTAAGGATGCTCGTCCGCATCTTTAATCTATACACAATACCAAACACATATACCCTTTTGTTTCTTGGATATAAACACTCGTACGTGTTTACTATTCCCCAGTAGATCACCAACAAAGCAAATTTTCTTTTCATCTGACACTCGTCCTGTGTCATGATAACCCTGAGAGCAGCCGTACCCTGCTGAGTGGTCGTCCTCCACTTCTTGATGGTCGTCCTCCATCATGCTCATCCGATGGCCGTCCCCATCGTTGATTTTAGCAGCCGTCCCCTGCTAGGTGGTCGTCCTCCACCTTTTGATGATCGTCCTTCATCACTTTATCCAATGGCCGTCCCCATTGTTGATTTTGGTTACCTAACACTCGTCCTGTGTTATGCTAAACCTTGAGAGCAGCCGTACCCTGCTGAGTGGTCGTCCTCCACTTCTTGATGGTCGTCCTCCATCATGCTCGTCCGATGGCCGTCCCCGTCGTTGACCTTTTCTATCCGATGGCCGTCCCCATCGTTGATATTTTTGGCAGCCGTACCCTGCCAGGTGGTCGTCCTCCACCTTTGATGGCCGTCCCCATCATATTTCTTTTATGCCCAACAGAGCAGCCGTCCCCTGCTAGGTGATCGTCCTTCACCTTTGATGGCCGTACCCCATCATCTGTTTATTTCATTTATTCTTTAACCCGATGGCCGCCCCGTCGTGGTCCCTTTTCCTTTTTAACCCGATGGCCGTCCCCATCGTCGGTTACTTTGCTTTATGAACTTGATGGCCGTCCCCGTCATGTTCTGTTATCCCCAGAGAATGTTACTACCTTATCTTGATGGCCGTCCCCATCATGATATCCTATTTTCCCCAGCTAGTCGGCCGTCCCCGTTTTAGCTTTACCTTCTATCCCCAGCATGTCGGCCGTCCCCGTCATTGCTTTATTTTGCACACTTTTCCCAGCATGTCGGCCGTCCCCGTCATTGCTATTTACCCAGCAGCCGTCCTCTGCTCGACGGTCGTCCTCCGTCACACACACTTTATAATGTGCTTTATTTGCTTTTACAATCTATATCCCTTTTCTTCTTCATTTTGTGAGTGCAAATTTTGGACTGTCTTTGGTATTCAACCACAAGTTATCTTGTTTGCCTGTTAAGGCGCTGCTTACATCCTGCACAGCTAACTCATGTTTGAATAGGGGCAGCTGTAAACACCCCAAATTTGCCCTCACCCATTCACACCATGGCTTGTGACCATCTCATATGCATAAACACAATCATATCGTCTCACATCTCAATTTTGAATCACTGCATAGCTTCTAAGGCATCTGCACCTAGGGTTTGTGATCTGAGCAGTCCCAAAGCATCTTGAGTTACTCCAAAGGTCGTCAATCACTTCAAAGGGGTCCATGTGTGTTCGAGCGTCGTGTTGTACCTTCTCAAGGTCAAGAATGTCAAAGAACCACAAGAAATGAGATTGGCATGGAAGCAAGAAACCAGCCAGGAAGTACCAGAAACCAAAGTTTCAGTTCAAGATGGTCTTCGCTTTTCAAACATGGAGGCACAATTCACCAAGTCATCAAATTAAGGTTTTGCGGTTTGGAATTGAGAGAAGATTGATCCATAATGTGAGATGTTTGTTTCTTTCCTGAAAAAAAGCATTGCAACCAAGACTATTGCTCCTCTGGCTACTTGAAACGCAAGATCATGTTCAGACTAAGAAGAATGAATGTTGTTTAAGATACTTTGAATTGCGAAATTTACTCTTGAGGCTTTAAGAGACCAAATTTGCTGTCTCCTCGTTTAAATCTTTCAAGTCGGGGGGATGATGTTATTTCAAGGTTATTTCTGAAGTATCGTCATTTCTTTTTAATATTTTGAGAAGTAATTTGAAGAGAGAAGGTTTGTTTATTCGAGTGACTTTACATGGGATTACCATTGGCATGAGATTGAATTTGATGGCTTGATTCTTGAATTCTTTTTGGAATGCGTTTAAGTGCCAAGTTTTGTTTTGGTCATTGGCAAGATTGATGTTGTTGTTTCTAAGACGTGATCTTTTTTAGAGATATGGTTTTGGAACAAACGAAGGTGTTCAAGTCTAAAGTAATTATTTTCCGAGTCCAAGGCGAGACTATTTCGTATGAAATCCGTATTGTTACTCCCAAAGTGTTTACAATTTAAATACTTTTTGAATTCAGGAGTTTATCAAAATAATGACATTTGATTTTACAAGTCAGTAAGGGAATTTGCCCAAATCTAAAGACTTGTGTCCTCATCCCCAATCTCAAAAATTAAAGTCTAATGCTACAAGGGAAATATAGAAAACAGGATGGCCAACGAATTTGAAGTTAGTTACATTGCTACAAGGTTACATCTCAAAGCTACATTGCTAATTTGCCACAAAAGCTGTTACATCTCAAAGCTACATTGCTAATTTGCCACAAAAGCTGTTACATTTCAAAGCTACATTTGCCACAAAAGCTGTTACATTTCAAAGCTACATTGCTAATTTGCCACAAAAGTTGTCACGTTTCAAAGTTACATTGCTAATGCTACAAAAGCTGTTACGGTTACGAAAGCAAATTCAGAATGCCTAGTTACATTGCTAACTCGCTACCAAAAGCTGTTACAGTTACAAAAGCAATTCAAAATTCCAAAGTTTTTCAGCCTATGCTATCTTTTAATCAAGACGGAGAAACGCTTTTGCCGCTACCATATTTGTTGATTGTCCGAAACGGCTTGCAAATGACGGCCTCGTATCAGTTCAGCCATCCGAATCTTCACCGACCCCAATCTTAGGCTCCAGCACGTCGAACATGAAAAAAGAAACAAAAAGAATCATGAGCATCTCTTTTCAAATTAAAATCTCAGTTAGACAATAAAGGAAAGGAACATTCATTCCATGGTCTCTTGCCGTCTCAATTTGGACGAGTTCTACGGCATATTTCAACACAGTTTCATGGGCATTAGCATATTAGACATATCACAACAGGACCAGATTTGAATTCTAACATCACAACATGGCTAAATCTAACATCAGCAAAGTTTTGGGCAAGAGGACAAGAAGATACCTTGAAAACAGAAACTAGCACACAAAAGGTACTACATTTTGGAATTGAGAGTGCACGGGAAAAGGCCATACGGCTGCATTTTTTGCTTGCACCATACACAAACTCCGAAAGGCTCACTGCAGGCTCACATCAATGTACTATGACCTGCAAATCACAACACCAATATCACAAAAAGGACAGAAAGTTTCTAAAAAGAAAATTCAGTTCATTTCCAACTGATTCAAACTAGACTGTCACAACAACAAGGACAACATTTTGGCATAAAGAAGAAGCATCCTGCAGGCTGTTGGAATCATGGATTCAAAACCTGCATCAGAAGTACAACAAGAGAAAAAGCAAACATCAGATCATAGCTTTTGAAAAAGCAGTGAGATTGAAAAAGAAAAGAAAAGCAAGATTGATATATACTCACCACTTGACAGAATAACAACAGACTTTTCCCCCCCTCATCTTCATCAGCTTCATCAACAGCAGACCATCACCCTTAACTGTGAACAAAAACACAAACACAGCAGCTTCGAAAATGCAGAAAGACAACATCAAAATTTTGTTTTCGTAAGACAATCACAAAAATACAGACTTATTCTTTTCATAACAGAAAAACCAAATTACCTTTGAGGTTGAAGGACCAGGCGTTTTGTGACCTAACATCTTCTGGACACCATCAATTTTCACGGAACCGTCACAACGCACCTTTCTTCAACACCATCCGCGATCATCATCACCAATTGCATCGTTCACCGTCACCAACCTAACAACCTGTGAGGTTCAAAAGCGTCGTCGAGTGAGAACCTAGACCGCAAGAAGAAGAAAAGCCAGCGGAAAGTGAAGGGGACAAGATCCTCAGAACCAAAAACTCACCACAAATTTCCAGAGATCGTAGATTGGTAGTTTGTTACTTACCCTTTTACCTTTGAAACACTGCTGTTGTTGTTGCTTGTCTCGCTTCTCCTTCGTCTCCGTTTTCTTCACTTTGCCGCTTATAACATGTTGATTTAACGCAATTTTAATAAGGTTTGGGGTTAGAGAACGAATTTGGGGGGAGACGGGTTTGTTCTTCGTGAGCTTCTGGATTTCAGAAAAAAAAGAAACGTACGCCTTCTCACTTTTGCCGTTAGGTCATTGTTTAGGGTTTGCCAACCTTTCCCTTTTCTTTTTTGACCGAACCGGGTCAAGGGATTGGGTCTGACCCGCTTGGCCAGCCCACGGATCTGCCGCTAGGTGGGCCTCCTTGTTGGTCAGCCAACATCTTTTCTCCTTTTAAGAGTTTTATTAAGTTTTCTCATTATTTTTCTCAAGTTTTGTTTTATAATCCTTCTTAAACTTTCTTTTCTTTCTTTTATTTTATTAATTATATTTTCTTTTCATACTTAATTAATAATGACCATAGTTATTTTAAAAATATATTATTATTAGATTTTCTTTAACTTTGTTAAGACATTAGTTTAATTTTAGTTAATATTTTTGTTAAAAAAAAAAAGGGGTTTAGAAACATTGTTTTAGCAATTTATTATTAATGTGGTTTAGATTTTAATTCCGTGTATTAGAATTTGTGTTTAACCTTGATTCTAGTTTGAGCTCGATTTTGTATGTTCATTGTCCAATTTCCAGGATGGCAGACGTAGTTTGACGTCGACCTTATGATTAATCCTTTCTTGTGATCTTGTTGCACTTTTGTATGTGTATTGGAGTGAGTTTGCTCCTCCCTGTTTATTTCACCTTTCTTTCCTCAAGTGACTTGACTTCTTGAATGAAGCAAGTCGCTTTGCTTCTCTTGATCTGTTCATCTGCTTCCTGGTGGCTCCTTTGAAGATTGTTCTTGAAAACCTCACAAACATTAGGACCAACCAAGCATGATAATGAATTAGGGTTTTGATTAGTCTCCCCCATAGTTTTTACCTTTGTGTCTCTCCTTGAGTCATCTCTTCTCATCTCATAATCAGGGACTAAACCCTAAAGGCTTTAAGACTTTGTGATTAAGATCATGCCTGCATCCTTCTTTTAGGATGGAGTGTATAACTTTAATCCTAAGTCTTGGACCCTTAAGGTGTTGAACTCTCTTAATTAATCCATCTAATAATCATCAAGACATTACACTTGTAACTTGGGCCTTGCATTAGGGTTCTAATTCTTCCTTAATTGGTTAAGAAGGACTAACCCTAAAGTTAATGGACAAGTCCCCCTCAAGTTGTCTTACAAATCATAAAAAACACTTCATCATCATATCATTAATAAAATCCACTTAATCAAAGGTTTGTTCTGTCATGGGTTTAATCCCTAATCATGGATTAAGCTGAGGATCCTTCCTCAGCTTAAACACCCTCATCTATTATCCTTCTTTTAGGATAGTGTAATGAGCCTGTTAAATCCCTGATTATGGCTTAACCTCATTACTTAACACTAAACAAAAATCACAAAAACATCTAAATAATCACAAGTAGGTTAATGATCTTAACCCTGCATCAAAGGTGATTAAGTGTGAGAATCTGACTTCACCCTTAAGGTAATTCTCATTACCCCTAATCAGAGGGATGATGTGATGAGTTTACCAAATCCATTGATTTAGGTTTAAGCTCATTATCTTATGACAAACTCCAAAAAGCAATAAAAGACTGAAAACTCAAAAACAAACAATAATTGTCTCCTTCGGGATTCTTTTCTCATCACCTTCACTCACAATCGAGAACTTGCTTCTTCCGTCTAATGCAAGACAGTTTGCATCTGTGCCAGACAGATCATACACTTGAGCATAGACTGCAAGCAGTTCACCAGTCAATTCTTTCAGTCTCTTTGGGTCGAACTACGGTGTTCTGACTTCCTCATTGCACGAGAGGATACGTAGGCATAACTTAACGGTTATCGAACAAAAGTCTCTGTATATTCCCCCTCCTTCCAGCTTCATTCTTTAGCCTCATGGTCATGAGCATTTCATTCCTGATCTCACACTGACACTGTACATTTATACACATCACATTTCTTTACACTGACACCTGTACATCTTTTTCCAGCTATTTTATACACAGATTGCACTGACACTACCCCTTTAAAACACAAATCTTTTAAGCGTGGATCCCGTCGAGTACGACGGACAATCTGGGTGCTAATACCTTCCCAGGTTGTAACCGACCCCCTTTCTCAGTCTCTCTGGTTCGCAAACCGTCTTATCCATTTCTTTCTAGGCCTATGCAGCATTGCCTTTCCTCCGGGATAAAAATGCCTAGCTGGCGACTCTATTCATCTCCAGTGAGTTCACGACTGTGTGTTCTCATTGTCCCTCTCGCCGACCGTTCGCGTCTGTACCTTTATTTGGGCCGGTCCCACTTGTCGGGAGCGACACTACCCTGCCCCGGGTTAAATGTGAGGGTTTTTTCATTTAGAAAAGAAACTCCTACTTCAAAGCTCGAAGGGGTTGACGAGGGTCTATCTCCCTTATATCTCCGGTGTTTGGGAATTGAAATAATGCCTGTACATCGTCAGCAGGCTCTACCCCGAAAGCAAACCTTCAACAATTATGGGTATTCAGTTGTCATCATCCTCCCTCAAACCTGCTAAACAACAATGAAATAAATGGGAAGTACATGGATGCAATTTGTTTTCTTAATGCAAGTAAATAAAAAATGAGCGAATGCGACATAATTAATTCAAAAGGTGCAGGAACACTACATTAACATTACCATTCAAAACGACAACATTTAAAAGACAAGTAGCTGCTAACAGGAAAGAAACTACAATGCAAATGATAAAAAGGATACAATGATCACCAACTCTGATGACATCTTCTCGTACGGACCACTAAAATCAGGAGACGCTCCTTCGAAGTCTTTGAACTCAATCAGGCGAGAGGTTGACGTGCACAACCAAGCTTCCTTCTGGAAAGGATATGTAGCCCTTGTCGATCAACTGTTGTACTTTGGCTTGAAAAGCTTTGCAATCTTCAGTTGAATGCCCCATTGATCCACCATGATACCCACACTGCTCATGAGGATTGTACTCTGGAGGGTACGGCTCTGACAACGACTTAAGAAGCTTAGGAACCACCAAAGAGCTCTGAATTAGATGCGGCAAGAGTTCACTGTATGCCATGGGAACTGGATGAAGAGTAGCGTTCCTTCTTTCTAGATTGTTGCGAGGCCGAGGTTGGCTCTGAAGTTGATTCTGAGGTCTTTGACCCTGAGCTTGCAGATTTGGACGAGGAGGAGTCCATGGCTTTTGATACGGTGCTCTGAACATTGCCGAATGCCCATAAGAGTAACCTGACACAGGAAAAGATGATCTCTGCGAAGATGATGGTCCAGAATGTTCAATATTAGCCATGAATGCACTGATTCCATAATCGTCTTCCCCTTGGGAGCTACCAAAAGATCCACTTTCATTAGCTGGGATGTTCGAAGAGTCCTGAATCTTTCCACTTTTGAGTAGGCTCTCAATGCGCACTCCAACTATCATCAAATCAAAGAAGCTTGACGTCCCAATGCTACTCATTCTTTCCAAGTACGGACCTTGTAACGTGCCCACGAACAGGTCCACTAATTCTCTATCTGAAGGTGGTGGTTGCACTTGGGCTGCCAACTCTCTCCACCGTTGTGCATATTCTCTGAAAGATTCACCACTCCTCTGAGATAGGCTCTGCAAGCACATGCGACCGGGCGCCATGTCCACATTGTACTGGTATTGCTTTACGAAAGCTCTGGATAAATCATTCCAAGATCGGATACGACTACCTTCCAAATCCATATACCAACTTAAGGATGCCCCACATAAACTGTCCTGAAAACAGTGAATCATCAACTCATCGTTGCGGGCGTAAGAAGTCATTTTTCTGCAGAACATCACCAAATGACGCTTCGGGCAACTGACACCAGTGTACTTCTCAAAATTCGGAGTTTTGAAATCTGGAGGTATGACAAGACCAGGCACCAAACACAGGTTTAGAGCATCAAAACCAAAGGCATCAGGATCAGCTAAGGCTTTGAGTTGCTCATCCAACACACAAAAATTTTCAGCAGGATCAATAGCTCGTGGATCCTTGGTTTTCACAAGAGGGATTGCCCCTTGGAAGTTCGGCATAGGGAAAGCAAAGCTCTGATAATCCGTAGCATCAGAAGAAGATGAAGGTCCACCTCGGACAACAGATGGTTCAGGTACACTCTGATTCACGATCGGGGTCTGCGCAGGCTGAGCTTGAGTAAGGTTGTTCACTTGCGGAAGATCCTCATCAGGAGAAAGACCATATAGAGGATTGGTCATCGAAGTGAAACCAGATGGAAAGTCAACATTCTGACGATTGTTCTCTGACATGGCTACTGATGGCTTCCAAACTGACCCTTTTTTTTAACTCTTGACACTGCTCAGTCAAACTTCAAACAATTCTGACGTCTTCCAACGGTTACCACTTGTTCAGACTGAGTATCGAGAAATCAGCTGGCTGGTCATGGACAAAAGAGGAAGGATGAGCTCTCTGGAAAAAGGATATGCAATGTTGATGCAAATGCAAAATGCAATATGATGATGCAAAAGATTCAAAGACATGGGATTACAGCCGGAAACTGCCTGGAATCTGGAATACTGAGCCAAGAATCGAGTGTCTGTAACCACAAGATCTTTGTATAATAACCCTAAATAGTAACCGAGAACCAAAGGTCAAGAACTTCAGAATCATAGTGACCGGATCAAAACAAGCCTGCACTGATAATGAGGGTATGTTGAGGTCAATGGTTCCTGCAAAACTGTAAACCCCTCCCAATATCACGGGTGTGCTCTGGGTCAAACATCACGGACTCTCAAAGCCGAATAGCAATAATACGTTCACCATTTCCGAGAAATGGCTCATGACCAGATCAGGGAACCGGTTTGGCATTATGTACTACGCAGGGAGGCCTCAGCTGAGTCCGGGAAAAACAAGCATCCCTTATAAGTCCTCAGCTTCGAGCACTGAAATCGAGAAACAGTAGTACATTCAGCCCGTTGGATACAATACTATTGTCATACGACCAGATGCTTTGACTGAGTTCCTATAAGAGAACCAGGCCATCCTATGCGAGTCCCCAGTGGACCCTCGGGTGCGAATGGGTTTGCCACAAAATGTGGTCTGCCACTGCCACCACTGGAGAGGGTTGTTTCCACAAAGGTTCTCAATGATCGGTCCCCAGATGCACATAACTATCAAGGTCCTATCTGTAAACATCCCAAATTTTCCCTCACTCATTTCACCATGGCTTGTTATCTTTTCATTAGCATAAGTTCAATCATATCATCTCATATTACATTTTTGCTTCACTGCATGGTTTCAAAGTCATCTGCATCTAGGGTTTGTGATCTGAGAAATCCCTGAGCTATCTGAGCCACTCCAAAGGTCATCAATCATCTCAAGAGGGTCCATGTATGTTCAAGCATCATATTATATCCTCCCAAGATCAAGAAAGTCAGAAAAATCACAAGAACTGAGGAAGGTATGGAAGCAGAACCAAGCTTAACTCCACAGATGACCTAAAATTAGGGTTTTGGTTTCAGAGGCCATAACTCCAAATTTTTTGCTCATTCTTGTTTCTATTAGTCATTATATGTTATAAGGATCATGCACACCAATTTTCATGAAGAAATTCAATGGGGAAGGCATCTGATCATTAAATGACTTCTTGAACAAGTCAGTGCAAAATCAGGGCATCTGAGGCCCCCAATCACCCAACCAAAGGGTCTTCTCCATCATTTTGGGTGTATATGATCTTTATTTGATCTTAGAAGAGGTTAGAAGTTCACAAAATTAAAGAATTTCAAGCCATTTGCAAAGTTGCCCTTTTGGGAAAGTGACTTGTAATGCAAAATTGCCATTTTGGGAAAGTTTTTCAACCTCCTCTTTTTGATTCAAAAATGCTTCAAATGAAAAATTCTTGGTCATGAAAGTTGTAGATTGGATCATTCCCTTTTCAAAAAGTACAAGAACTTGAGCTAATTCATCATAGAACTCAAGTTATGGCCTTGCAAAGTTGGGAAAAATCACAAAATTTCACTTATGCACCAAAGAGGGAAGTTTGCAAAAACACTTGCCAAAGCATTTTGTGACTTCAATTTGACTTCTAACCATTACACAAACATCATACATGACATAAAATTCAGAATTGCCCAAAGAAATTCCAAGTTTCATGCCTTGAACTTTACAAAATCCAAAAGGGGCCAAAACTTCATGAATTTGCAAAATGGATCAAAACCTTTCATCCACTTGCCACAACTCATCAAATCTGATTTCATAGCATTCCTTGATCCTTGCTGCGCATAGCCATGCCCCTGTCTTAGCCTGCCACTTGCCCATACCCCAAGTACACCAACTCTTGACTTTGTGCATTTTGCCCCATACCAATCAACATAGGCCATCGCCCACCCCCTGACCTATCCCAGCATGATATGTGTACCAAAAGCAAGCCATTCCATAACATAACACAAGCTGAAACCTCCAAGAACTCAGCAATTACAAAAACTTCCTCTTATGCAAAAGCCTTCGAAATTCATAGCTCAGCCATCAAACCTCAAAACAAATTCCATCATTCAACTCCATATCCATTGCTGATCATTTCCCACCCTTCATTTTCCCCTAAAACACCCTGAATCAAAAACACGATTTTGACATTGCTTGAACTGAATTTCTGCCAACTTCATTTAGAGACCATTTAAACTCCAACTAAGCATCACAAACTCTTCAGGAGGATCATTGGAGCTGATTTGAAGCAAAGAAGCAGCCAGCCAGTGCCATTTTTGAAAGCTTCAGTTCAGGTATCATCAAGAACATTTTTTCCAGAAATGATTTCTTAAGTTCTTAGATTGTTCTCCTTGCTTCACTGATCACACTGCACCTTTTGGTTTTGAAAATGATCCAGTTTTAAGCATGTATGAAGCTTCTAAAATTTCTGAGAAATTTTCCGTTTTGCTTTGAATCTCTCTGTTCATATGAAATAAATTCTGTTTGATGGCTGATTCTTGTTTAGAATGGGGTGGGGATCATTTCTGGAGAGTTTAAGGGCTTAGGGTTGCGTATTGAGGGAGATTGGATGAGAGTATAGCCGGAGAAGATGATCAGAACACTGTTCCGGTCACCTGAAAGTGATTAGGGCTCAGATTATGGTTTTAATCATAATTAGCGTAGTTTGAATTCTGGCCCTTGGATAGCACGCGAAGTCAATTCCCTCCATCTTGAGTTTGAACCTGAGCCTTTGGATTGGTTGACTTTCTCATTTTCTCATTTTATTTAATAATTATTTCATTTGTTTTCTATTTATTTGAACGAATTTTAAAAAATAGCAAATGACATCAAAAAATTCTGGAAATTTTATTCCAAGCTTTTATTTATTTTCAGAAACCAAAAATATTTTTATTTTTATTTTTGCATTAAAAAATATTTTTAAATCATTTAAATGATTATTTTTAATTAGTTAATGAGGATTAATTAATTAAAAATACATTTAGGTATTTAAAAATTCCAAAAAAATTCAGAGAGCTTTTTAAAACATTTAGAAACATTATCAAACCCTTCACACAAATTTATTTTTGGTTCTTGACCTATTTTGACATTTTTATTTGGATTTAGGGTTCTTAAAAGTCAATATTTTTACCCTAACTTAGAAAAATCCTTTCTGCCTAACCATGAAGAGTTTGATGTTAGTTCTTTTTGCATTGCATTCCTCATGTCATGTAGTTGCTAGGATAAAATTGGTTTGAATTTATTCTTCATTTTCAATTATTTTTGCATTTATCATTGAGAGGTATCTTAAAACCCTAGCAAACTTGAGAAAATCACAACTTCTTTAGGGTTAAGAGTTAGGTCTTCCCTTTTGGTCAGTGAACTTGTATAGGTTTAGGGTACCTTTGATTCCATTTTCAATTTTTTATCTTGTCATTTGCTTCTGATTTTGAATTTTGCTTTGTATCTTGTGCATAAACCCTAATTTACATCTTCCTTTGCATTCATTCCTCATATGCTTGCATACATGAACTTACCATGACATTCTGTGCATACACATGACATACAAGACATCTTAAGATATATTGAAATCATTTTTGATCATTGCATCATCCATTTGCCATGCTTTTGCTTTCATTTCATGTCATATGCATTCATGTATTTCCATGATTCTTACATGTTTCATTTGCATCCTCCTTGCTTGTATAATCATCCACATCACATGACATGCTTTCATACCATCCCTTAGCATCATTTGAATCATGATTATGCTTCTGACTTTGGTTTTCATCCTTGCATTTCATCTCACTTTTATTTCATTTCATTTCTTGTTGCTAACTTTTCAGGTGGTAAGTGTTTGAGAAGTGAATTTGCCTTCACTTCTCATAATCTCTTCTCATCTCTCTTATGCATTCATTGCTGAATTTTATTTGTGTATTAGAGTGAGCTTGCTCATTCATGCTCCCTCCTCTCTCTTTTTCTTCAAGCAACTTATCTTCCTAAGTGAAGTAAGTTGTCTTGCTTCTTCTGCTTTTCCTCCTTTCATCTGCTTCTTCCTTGGTGGCTTTTCTCTTGAAGATCTTTTGCAAGCCTCATAAACCCTAGGAACATCCAAGCATGATCACAATTAGGGTTTGATTTAGTTCCCCATTAGTTTTTCCTTTGTGTCATCTTTGTGTCTTCTCTTCTCATCTCTTAATCAAGGACTAAACCCTTAAGGCTTTAAGGCTTTGTAATTAGGGTTATGCCTGTATCCTTATATTAGGATGGAGTGTATAACTTTAATCCTAAGTGTTAAACCCTTAATGTGTTTAAATCCTTTAATCAATCCATCTAATAATCACTAAGACATCAAGCTTGTAACTTGGGCCTTGCATTAGGATTCTAATTTTTCCTTAATTGGTTAAGAAGGACTAACCCTAGTGTTAATGGACAAGTCTCCCTCAAGTTGTCTTACAAACCATAAAATCCATTTCTTAATCTTACCATTAACTAAAATCCATTTAATAAAGGCTTTATTTTGTCATGAGGTTAATTCCTAATCATGGATTAAGTTGAGGAGCCTTCCTCAGCTTAAATGTTCTCATCTATTATCCTTCTATTAGGATGGTGTAATGGGTCCATTAAATCCTTGATTATGGCTTAAACTCATTACTTAACACTAAACAAAAACTCCAAAAAACATCTAAATAATCACAAGTAGGTTAATGATCTTAATCCTACATCATGGTGATTAAGTGTGAGGTGCTTACTTCATACTTAAGGTATTCTCATTACCCCTAATCAGAGGGAAGATGTGATGAGTTTACTAACCCTTGGTTTAGGCTTAAGCTCATTAACTTATGACAAATCCAAAAGCAATAAAAGATTGAAAATACCAAAAACAAATAATAATCGTCTCCTCCAGGATTCTTTTCTCACCTCATTCACTCATAAACGAGAACTCGCTTCTTCCATCTAATGCAAGACAATTTGCACCTGAGCCAGACAGGTTATGCACTTGAGCATAGACTAGTAAGCAGTTCATCAAGTCAATTTATCTTTCAGTCTCTTTGAGTCGAACTACGGTGTTCTGACTTCCTCATTGCACGAGAGGATACGTAGGCATAACTTAACTGTTATCGAACAAAAGTATTTGTATATCCCCCCCTTTCAGTATTATTCTTTTAGCCTCATGTTTTTGAGCTTTGCACTCCTGTTCCAGCACTGACACTTCACACATTTCACTTCACATTTATTTTGCACTGACACTTGCATTCTTTCTAGCTTTGATACACAGATTGCACTGACATTACCCCTTTAAAACACAAATCTTTCAAGCATGTATCCCGTCGAGTACGGCGGACAATCTGGGTGCTAATACCTTCCCAGGTTGTAACCAACCCCCTTTCTCAGTCTCTCTGGTTCGCAACCGTCTTATCCATCTTTTCTTAGGTTTATGCAGCATTACCTTTCCTTCGGGATAAAAATGCCTAGCTGGCGACTCTTTTTCTTTTCAGTTCACCCTTGTGTCTTCTCTCCTTCTCGCCAACCGTTCGCGTCTGTACCCCATTTGAGTTAGCCTCATTTGGTGGGAGCGACAGCTTGGCGACTCTGCTGGGGACCCTTATATTGCAACCAGGGCTTCTGGTTCTTTTTGTGGGTTCCTCCTAGCGCTTGCTTGATTTGTGTTTACTGGGGTGTTATGTGCTATGTGTGTTCATTTATTTTGCTTTATTTATTGCTTTATGTACAACTTTAGTTATTTGCTTTCTTTACTGTCTAATGCATATTTCATACTGTCATTGCTGGATCTGGATTGTTGTTTTGGTGGGAGGGGTTCCATTTAGAGTTTAAGGTCCTATACCTGGGACCTGAGTGACACCTAGGCTAGAGTGGTTCATGTTCTTTCCCATTCCATTTCGGTCTGGTGCGGGAATATGAAACACGGTTCACATACCAATCTAACCCCTCAGGTTTTAGAAAATTGAACAGGGGCAGCTGTTGCACCCCAAAATTTGCCCTCACAATACAAGACTTTGTGTGCTAAGAAGGTTCACAAGGTTTACAAGACCTTTCATGAGGTTCATGAAGTTTACAAGACACTTTATGAGGTTCACAAGGTTCACAAGACCTTTCATGAAGTTCATGAAGTTTACAAGACACTTTATGAGGTTCACAAGGTTCACAAGACATCTTATGATGGTTCACAAGGTTCACAAAGTTCACAATTGGTCAGAAGTTTGACAATTCCCTCAGACAATGCATCCTCCTAAGCAGTGCATCCAAAACTAGGGTTTTGACTTTAATCAGGCTAAATGGACTTCCAAGACTTCAAGTGAGCTTCATAACATCTTATATGTGTTTAAGAACCCCCATGACAAGTTTCAAGACTTTTCTCAGAGGTTTGCTAAGTCAGATGATCATATAAGTCAAAATCAGTCAAAGCAGTTAAAAAGTCAAACAGAGGTCAACTATGGTCAAACCAAAGTAAAACTTCATGATTTTTTGCCAACATCAAGTATATGAAGTAAAATTCATCATTTTGATCAAGGGTTGATCATGACTCATCAAGGATATCTCAGATCATCAAGAATCAAAGGTTTCTAAATTAGGGTTTCCTCAGTAAAAGTCAACTAAACTTTGACCAGCCATAACTTTCACATGCTTCATCACCAATTTTCCATCCAAAGCTCATTTTGAAGGAAATTGAATTCTCTACAACTTTTTGTATCACAAGCCAAGCCCAAAAATGCTTCATTTGGAAGGTATGAGCTAAGACATTATAGGTCCTTTTGAAAGTCAACAAAAAGTCAACAACTTCAAAAGGGCATAACTTGAGAATGGTAAATGATATGGACATGAAACCAATGGGGTTGGTTAGAGGACTCTACAAGCTTTCCAAAATGTCCAAGAACACCCTCATAGCATTAAAATTGAAGGATTTGTGCCCTTGCAAAGTTGGGAAATTTTTGGTTGGTTTATGAAGAAAATGGAGGTTTAAAACAAATTTTTTCTAAATGGGCTTGCCATATGATGATCCAATCCATACCAATACTTCATGCACGACCCAAGTCTCTAAAATTCAGATTTTTCATCATTTTATTTTATTTATTTTGATTTTATTCATTTAAAATCATTTTAAATTAAAATAAAATAGAAAAATCAAATATTTAAAAGAGATTGAGCTTCTAGAAAGTCATGAATGCAACTTGGATCAAATTGATACAAATATAATGGTGATTGGCTTGAAATAGAAAGGGTTTATGCAAGAATATTTGAATTTTAAAGCTTAATCTTTTTCAATCTTTTTTCAATCAAATCTTTCACACAATGATCCACTTTTCTGACCTAAATCCATTCCACTATAAGTACACAACACAAACCTAGTGCATTGAGACGAAATTCTGGCCTCAAGAGTAAGTTTCAATCTTCAAAAATTCACCTAAAGCTCATAATTCGGATTCTTGGTTAGAGGTGATATCAAAGCATTCTAAAGGTTCAAACATGTTCCTTGAACATCTCTGATGCGATACCAATCATTATTTGCATCCAAAACCTCATGAATTGCATAAATCGAATCCGTGTTCATTCAACATTTGAATTTTTTCGATTTCATGGTTTCAATAGTTTTTAATTGATTTTGATTGACTAATTGTGTTTGTTTCTTTGCATGGAACCTTTCTGGACAGTTAAATTAGAGTTTCATGGACTAAATCGAGATATGCCATAGTTAGGGTTTACTGACCTCAATTAGGGTTTTATGATTTATCACGTATAAATGAGTTTGAAGGATGTGGTTGTGTTGTATGGACCTCAAGGAACTTATTGCACTCATCAATTTAAAGAAATTTTGCTGTTTGCTTGGTGTTTGTTAATTCGCAGGTTTTAATGCATAGGAAAAACTGTAGATAAATTTGCAGGAGAATTCGCAGGAAAACCTGCGAATTCCAGAGGAAGAAGACGATGATCAGTGGCGCGAAATTTTGGTTTAAAATTTAATCTTAATATTTTATGAATTGTTTCTGTTTTGTTTCACAACAGCAGTGTTGGCCCAGTGGTAGGGAGCGCTTGTGTTATACCTGGAGGTCTTTGGTTCGAATCCTGGGTTCACCACCCTTTTCTTATTATTTTCAGTTAATTAGAAATCTTAAAATATAATGAATTGTGTTGGTAATATTGACAGATGCGCCCTCCTGGCTGGAATGGTAAGAGTGTTTGTGTGCTGTGTAAAGGTCCTGGGTTCGATCCCCCCAGGCCTTTTGTTTTGCTTTCTTTTTTTCTTTGATTTTTCAGGTTAAACAACAAAACCAATTGGAGGGAATTGCTATCACGCGCGCGCCTGTAGCCCAGTGGTAACTCTTCATTCAGGTACCAGGGAGGTCATGGGTTCAAATCCAGGCCTCCCAATTTTTTTTAAGACTTAGCAATTTTCTTTCTATTTTCCTTTTCTTATCTTATTCTTTAAATTTTAATTAATTATTATGTTTTCATAAAATAAATTATATATATTTTGTATTGAGATTTTATTTTATAAATTATTAATATGTATGTATTATTATTATATATAACTTATTTGTATAATTGAGTTAATATTTAATATTTAATACTTTTGTATGTAAAACTTAATTCATTTTTATAAACCCTAAAAAATTATATTTTTCTAAAACCCTAATTTTCTTTTTACTTAAAATTTAATTTTTAATTTCTTACTTATAAACTTTAATCATGTACATTTTAATATTTGTTTATAATTTAATCTTGTATATAAATATGCTTAAAATAATAATTTTTAATATATGTTTAAAAATAGTTGAAACTTTGTTAATTTAATTTGTAAATATAATTTTATTTTCATAATGTGTTTATAATTAACTTAATTTTTATAATTTGCACATAACTTAAAACTTTATAATAATTAGTATAATTGTTTATATTTTAATATTAAATAATAATTGTTTATAAAATTGAACTTTTAATTATTATAATATTCTTGTTTATTTCATTATTATTATTAATTATATTTATGTGATATTTATTTATTACTAACCCCATTCAATTTTGTATTATTTTTTATTATTATTATTTTTCACTAACCCAATTATTACTATTATTTATTTAATTCGCTTTTATTATTATTATTATGTAATTGTTCCTGGATGTAATATTTTAATAATAGTATTTAAATATTTATTTTATGCTATGGTTAGTAAAATAGGGAGTGTAAACATACTTGTAATATAAAATCAATTTAGATCATATTTTGAAAGATAAATATTAAAATTGTACACTCACACACGTAAGTCGATCTTTGATCGCCATCTCACTTCCATAAGGATACCTCTCATGTTGCCTAACCAAAAGGTCAAGTAGGGTGTATAAAAGCAAAGTCCCTCAATTTCACATCATCTAGTCCCTTAACAAATAAAAGATCAAGTCCCTTTCGAATGTTGCCTTCGTAATGATCTTGTCCCTTTCGAATAAAGATGATAGTCCCTTCAAAATTGCTTATACACCCCACAGTTGCCTAAATAAACAGTTGGAGAGTGTCAACATCCGTGATTGGAATGATCTTGCTGAGGCCTTTTATAAGCAATATCAATACAATGCTGATCTAGCCCCTACTCGCATGCAACTCCAAAGCATGTATATGGGTGCTAAAGAGAATTTCAAGGAGTATGCCCAGAAGTGGAGAGATTTGGCTGGTAGGGTACAACCTCCTCTAACTGATAGAGAGTTAGTGGATATGTTCATGTGTACGTTGAATGGTCCTTTTTACAGTCATCTCATTGGAAGCTCATCATCTGGCTTCACTGAGTTGATAATGACAGGAGAGCGCGTAGAAAGTGGTATAAGGAGTGGCAAGATCCAAGTGGGTGCTTCTTCATCAAGTACTACAAAGAAGCCCCCTAGTGGGAAGAAGGAGTCAAATGATGTTTATGGTCAACCTGATCGTAATAGGAGGCACCAATCTGTGAGTGCAGTTCATATCTCCAATCCTACTCCTGCAACACCAGAACCACCACAGGGCAATCAACAGAGGCCTAGAAGATAGTTCACCAAGTTCAACATGTCACTGGCCCAAGCCTTGCAACACTTGTTGAAGGGTGAACTCATTACTTTGAAGGACCCTCCTCAGAACCCCAATGTTACCTCTCCCAGGTACAATCCTAATGCACGATGTGCATATCATTCTAATTGCCCGGGACATGATACCAATAATTGCTGGATATTGAAGAATAAGATTCAAGATATGATAGATGCTGGAGAGATTGAGTTTGACCCTCCGGGTACTCCAAATGTGATAACTGCTCCTATGCCAAATCATGAAAAGACTGTCAATGCCATTGATGAAGATTCACATATTTCCTCAGTTGCAGATGTGACTACACCATTGTCTGTTATTAAGAAGAAGTTGGTACAAGCTGGGTTCTTTCCAGGTTGTAATGAAGATTGTTTCTATTGTACTTATAAACCGGATAGTTGCTGGAAGTTGAAGGACGATATTCAACGACTCATGGACAATTACACCATATTGTTTGAGAGGACACCTTCTGTGGAAAGCATGGTTGAACATATAACTAAAGGTGCGAAGGTTGAAGACGTGGATATGGTGGCCATAGTTAGTGTGACTTCTTGGTTGGTGCTTATGTTCCTTAAGTCAAGTTGAGGATAATATGAGGCTGCCATATGTTGTCAATGCACTAATTAACTTTTAGAACCCTAGTTATCCCATCTTGGCCTTTAGAAAGTAGTGAGATAGCCGGCTTTGGTGAAGACTGAAGTTGGTTGATACTCGATGCTACGCTCATTGAGATTCTAAACTTGGAGGGTTTTGGTTGGCAAGTAAGTTGCCTACTGAACAACCACCCTTGTGAAGGATCAATGATATTGAGATCCCTTAGAACCTGGTTATTTTTGTAGGACAGGATGAACCATCTAAACTTCAGGGGAGGGTACTTACCTTTGAACCTCATGCAAGCCTTTAAACCTAGGGCTATTGTGTGACTTGTTTGTGTGTGCCACATGTTTGTGATTGAGCATAACATCATGACATCATCATGCATCATAAGCATATCATTTTCACTAACTATTCCAAGGACCAAAGGATTTATCTTTGTTCTTTGTTGCAGGTCATGGCTTCTGCTCGTAGAAACACTATCAGGATCAACTTTGTAGGCATACCTCCTAAGCTTAAAGAGTTGGTTTCTCAAGTGTCTGATCATTCCCAGTTTATCAAGAGACATGGTCACCTATTGGATCTAGTCACCTCAGGGTTCAATGAAGACATGATGAGTGTTCTGTTTCAGTTCTTTGACCCTAAGCACCATTGCTTCACATTCCCCGACTATCAACTGGTTCCTACAATGGAAGAGTTCTCTAAACTTCTGGGTATACCTGTACTTGATCAGAAACCATTCACAGGCTTGGAAAAAGAGCCTAAACCTGAGGTTATTGCTGCAGCTCTACATCTAAAGAAGTCTGACATTGTTCTAGAAACGAGAAGCGGAGTTAAGGGTATTCTTGCTAAGGTATTAATGGATAAGGCTCAAGTGTTCTTGAAGGCTATGAGCTATGATGCTTTTGAGGAGATCTTAGCCTTGCTGATTTATGGCTTAGTGTTGTTCCCCAATCCTGATCAGTTCATAGACGTTCACGCCATCAACATATTCCTGAGTCATAATCCAGTGCCTACATTACTTGGAGACATCCTACATTCTCTTCATACTCGTACTACAAGGGCAAGAGGAACTCTGATGTGCTGCATGCCTTTGCTTTCTAGGTGGTTTATTTCTCACCTTCCTCGCTCAGTGATGAAGAATGAACAAGGGTTCAGGTGGTCCAAACGGATCATGTCACTCTCTCATTCAGATATCCATTGGTGCTCCAGATCTATGGAGAATGTCACTATCATTGACCGTTGTGGGGAGTTTCCTAATGTGCCACTTCTAGGCATAAGAGGAGGCATTACTTACAACCCTTCCTTAGCTTTACGACAGTTCGGTTACGCTCGGAGTGATGGTCCACATGACATGTTGATTCAGGGTATTGTGTTTGACTACGACAACGATCTGAAAGGTTACCGTCAGAGGTTCATACGAGCATGGGGAAAAGTGAACAAGGTTGACAACAAGACTCTAGAGCCTAAGTACACTATTCCTATGGAGGCTTATCTCAGATGGGTGCGATCTCGTGCTCAGACTCTAATGATGCCATATCCTGCTATCCTGCCAGTTACCATGGAACCTGTTGCTGAAGGAGATACTTCTTATACCATCCTTCACCCAGACATGCCTACTGACATGGAAGACGTACAGAGATCCTGGATCCAGCTGAAGGAGCAAAGGGATACTTTCGAGGCTCATTACAAAGCAAGCCAAGAAAGAATCCTGGAACTAACAAAGCAACTTCATGAGGAACGGAATCTCAACTCATACCTCAACACAAAGAGGAAACGTCCATGGGAGACTTAAAACCCCATCTTTTGTATTTATTTCATTTCATTTTGTAAGCCAAAAGGGCAAATAAATTTATTACTAATAAAAGTTTACTTTCTTAATTGTTTAAGCAAATTTAAATCCTGCGGTCCTTGAAAAACATTGCATATGCATACCATATCATTGCATCACAGGTTTCTTGTGCACAGGTTTCTTATCTTCTCGCTGTTTATTTCAGCAATGGCTCTTGAACAAACAGTCAAAGATCTCCAGGCTCAGAATGCCCGATTCCAAGAGTTGATTCTGAACTTGTCCAAGGGACAAGATGAGTTGAAGACACTGCTGGCTAAGAAGAAGAGTCCTGAGGACAACAAGGATGGTCAGTTGGAACAATTGCAAGCTGAGATAACAGAAATGAGGATCCAGATGAATGGCCAGGTGGCTCTTATCCAAAGTTTAGCTCAGGGGCAAGAAGAGCTGAGAACCTTTGTCCAAAAACTTCAAAGTAATGGAGTCAGGAATCTAATTGTCAATCAACCTCCGTTAAAACAAGCTGATTTGGTTGAAAGGAAGATGAGGATAAAAGAAGGTAAGAAACCGGTTACCACTGATTGTTCTTCAGTTAAAGAAAAAAGACATGGTAAAGTTAATCCACCTCAACACAAGGGATGTAGAAGACAGTTTATCAAATTCAGCACTCCAATGTCACAAATTCTGCAATGCTTGTTGGAGATGAAACTAATTTCCTTGAAAAATTCTCCTCAAAATCCTAAAACTTCCTCTCCTCGCTATAATCCCAAGGCAAGGTGTGGGTATCACTCCAACTGTCCTGGACATGATACTAATAGTTGTTGGACATTGAAGAAAAAGATCCAAGACCTGATTGATGAAGGAATCCTTGAGGTTACTCCAGAAGGTCAAGTTGAATTCTACTATCACCCATCAAACACCGAAGCTGCAAGACAAGTTGCCCAGTGTAGCAAGAAAGGAAGCCTACCTATTCCTGTTGAGATATGGGGCACCTTGGGACATCCAAGTGGTAAATTTGATTTCATGGTGAAGTATACTGCTCCTCAAAGTTCACAGATTGCAATTGAGGACATTCAGCCAACTGGATAGGACAACATTTGAATTTTCATTTGTAATTTCTTTTATTTGTTTGAATACTTACTATTATGTTAAACTTTTGTTTTCATTAATGCATTGCATATGTTTGTCTTGAATTAATCCATTCGTTCCACTATATTTTGAATTATGCTTCTTATTTCTATCTTGTTCTATTTAACTCCTGATAAAGCTATAAGCCTGTAGAGGGAGGATGATGAAAACAATACCATAATATTAGGCAGTATGCTTTTGAACAGACTATGCTGACGATGTACAGGCATTGTTTCAATTCCTAAACAGTGGAGATATAAGGAAGTTAATCCCTAGTCAACCCTTTTGAGCCTATGAAGTAGGAGTTTTTATTCTCGCACAAATTAAAACCCTTATTCATAACCTGGGGCAGGGTAGTTACTCAGTTAACTCAAATATGCCAATTATCTGTGTTGTACACAACTAATGATGGTTCTCTATAATCATTAAACCTGACACTCAATATCCAGCAAAAGAAAAGCCTACTAAGTCAAAACCTATGAAGGAGACTTAGTAAAACATTAAGACATCCCGCTGACTGTCACCTTGAAATAAACAGTACAGGCAAAAAGAAGGGATAACAAAGTCAAAAGAAAAAAAGAGGTCACTATGAATCCTCAACAAAGAAAGATGACTGAATGTTCAAATAAATTTTTGGTGGCTGAACCATCACAAATGTCAGTGTTACAATACTAAACTTCTTTGGAACTTCAGTGCATAAGTTAACTGAGTATAGGACTGAAGAACATCATGGAGATTGGGTTGGGTACAAATAAAATTTGAGCCTTTATCTTTTGTTTCTTAAACCATGAGCCAGGCCACGTTACAACCCTTTAAAAGTCCTAACTGCAGCATTGTTAGTTCGAAAGCGTACTGCTACAAAAAGGTATCCTGACTCCTTTAGGGCTTATTATAAAACTTGAGTTAATATCACAGTTTTCTTAAAAAAAAAATCCTTTTTCAAAAACTTCAAGACAGACATAAGCATTGCATTTTTGAATACATTTGTTTGCATATACCTGAGTGTTTGACAAATGGAGAAACTTACAGGATGAATGTTCAATGAACCAAAGTCCTTCCGATAAACAAAGTTGCTTCCTGGATCAAAGTCCATGTATACAAAGGGGCATAGTCATTATCTCCCAATCAAGGGGGCAGGCCATGATACTGCCTAACTCATTTGGGGCAATCAGGACAAGATTCAACTATGTTTAAGCAGCCAGAGGCAGATCCCCTCATCTATCTGAAGTGCCAAGGGTAACATTACAGAGTTCATAATGACAGGGGCATAGTCACTGTTTCCAAATCAAAGGGGCATACCAAGTTACTGTTCAATTCATTCGGGGTAATCAGGTCCAGATTCAACAGTGCTTAATAGCCAGGGGCAGCTTTCCTCATGTATTTGAATTACCAAGGGTAACATTATAAAGTTCATGATGTCAGGGGCATATTATTGTGGGGCATTCTGCTTATTTCTCTTGAGATAACTACCTTCAGATACTTCCCTTTTGGGATAATTCATCCTCAACCAAGGGGCAATGCTTTCTTTTCAAATCTAGTAGCCGGAGCGTATATGGTCCATTACAATTTGAAGACACATTCCTCTCGTTATATTACCTTGATTTGGAGTTCTCAGCAGAAGCCATTGTGGGAATTAATTGTCTACGCCGGTAGTATCAGATGGTGTCAGTATCATATCTTCAGATCCAACCATGAGGATTTCTGGGAAGGTATTCAGGAAAGTTAAGAATCTCATGAGCTCTAAATCCATTTGGTTATACGCTCTCAAAGATGAAACGATTCTATTTTTAAGTTCAGCTTTACTTTTCCCTCTTTATTCAGGGTTACTTTTTCCCTTTTACCTAAGCAAAAACATCCATTGGTTGTGTTTGAATGTATGTATGCTTTTGAATATGATTGATGTTTACCAGAAATGCATAGATGCTTAATATGATTGATGTTTACCAGAAATGCATGAAAATGCAGTAATAGTATTTACTAAGGACAAACGAGGAAAGGATTTCAACGAAGCTTCGCCGGTTCATTCCCACAAGACAGCTACAAGTCCCCCGGTAGGGCAAATCCATCTTCATAAGTACTTCGAGTCACATCTCCCCTGGAATTTATATCCATCTATTTTATCCTCATACGGATAGTCGGGAATTTATTTTTCCAAAAGGAGCACGATGAACGAAGACGGGAGGTTATGTATACCTTACTATCGAACGAAGACGAAAAGTTATGTATACCTTACTATCAAACGAAGACGGGAAGTTATGAGTACTACATTATTAAAAGGGGAACAAGTTCCTCATATTCTCCAACAATAAATCGGGATTTATTTTCCCTGGCCAGCAGTTGTTATACGAAGATATCCAGACGCTTCAGGCTGCATGATGCATACATCATTTACATCATATCATACATATCCATAAATACATAATACATTACTTAAGTGCATCATATTATACATGCATACATAATGCATAAGCTAATATTATCATACAGAGTGTTGTAATCTTGTTTTTCAGATTAATTCTCCAGCAGACAGACTTCATCAACAACTCATGACTTTGGGCCGTTGTTTATCTTCCCAAAAGTTATACCTCAGGACGTTGTTTATCCTCCTGAAAGCTATCATTACCTTGGGCCGTTGTTTATCTTCCCAAAGGTTACATCATTTCCTCAGGACGTTGTTTATCCTCCTGAAAGCATATCATGACCTCAGGACGTTGTTTATCCTCCTGAAAGCATACCATGACTATTGGGCCGTTGTTTATCCTCCCAAAAGTTATACTTATACCTCAGAACGTTGTTCATCCTTCTGAAAGCATATCATCACCTCAGGACGTTGTTTATCCTCCTGAAAGCTACCATTTCCTCAGGACGTTGTTTATCCTCCTGAAAGCTATCATTACCTTGGGCCGTTGTTTATCTTCCCAAAGGTTACATCATTTCCTCAGGACGTTGTTTATCCTCCTGAAAGCATATCATGACCTCAGGACGTTGTTTATCCTCCTGAAAGCTATCATTACCTTGGGTCGTTGTTTATCTTCCCAAGGGTTACTCTATTTCCTCAGGACGTTGTTTATCCTCCTGAAAGCTATCATTCCCTCAGGACGTTGTTTATCCTCCTGAAAGCTATCATTACCTTGGGCCGTTTTTTATCTTCCCAAAGGTTACCATTTCCTCAGGACATTGTTTATCCTCCTGAAAGCATACCATGACTATTGGGCCGTTGTTTATCCTCCCAAAAGTTATACTTATACCTCAGGACGTTGTTTATCCTCCTGAAAGCATACCATGACTATGTGGCCGTTGTTTATCCTCCCAAAAGTTATACTTATACCTCAGAACGTTGTTCATCCTTCTGAAAGCATATCATCACCTCAGGACGTTGTTTATCCTCCTGAAAGCTACCATTTCCTCAGGACGTTGTTTATCCTCCTGAAAGCATATCATGGGATGTTGTTTATCTTCCCAGAAAGTTATATCTTCATATTTTGGACTGCTTTACCCTCCAAGAAATGTATCTGAAGAATGTTTCTCTAAGTGGCATCTTTAAGCCCACTCAAGCATATTCAACTAGTCATCAGTATCACTCTATGCACCGGTGAGTGCAAATTTTTGGGCTTTTGTGTTCAATCCCCTTCAACCTTCCAAGTTACGACTGACACATATACCAATCTAACCCCTCAGGTTTCAGAAAATTGAACAGGGGCAGCTGTTGCACCCCAAAATTTTCCCTCACAATACAAGACTTTGTGTGCTAAGAAGGTTCACAAGGTTCACAAGACCTTTCATGAGGTTCATGAAGTTTACAAGACACTTTATGAGGTTCACAAGGTTCACAAGACCTTTCATGAAGTTCATGAAGTTTACAAGACACTTTATGAGGTTCACAAGGTTCACAAGACATCTTATGATGGTTCACAAGGTTCACAAAGTTCACAATTGGTCAGAAGTTTGACAATTCCCTCAGACAATGCATCCTCCTAAGCAGTGCATCCAAAACTAGGGTTTTGACTTTAATCAGGCTAAATGGACTTCCAAGACTTCAAGTGAGCTTCATAACATCTTATATGTGTTTAAGAACCCCCATGACAAGTTTCAAGACTTTTCTCAGAGGTTTACTAAGTCAGATGATCATATAAGTCAAAATCAGTCAAAGCAGTTAAAAAGTCAAACAGAGGTCAACTATGGTCAAACCAAAGTAAAACTTCATGATTTTTTGCCAACATCAAGTATATGAAGTAAAATTCATCATTTTGATCAAGGGTTGATCATGACTCATCAAGGATATCTCAGATCATCAAGAATCAAAGGTTTCTAAATTAGGGTTTCCTCAGTAAAAGTCAACTAAACTTTGACCAGCCATAACTTTCACATGCTTCATCACCAATTTTCCATCCAAAGCTCATTTTGAAGGAAATTGAATTCTCTACAACTTTTTGTATCACAAGCCAAGCCCAAAAATGCTTCATTTGGAAGGTATGAGCTAAGACATTATAGGTCCTTTTGAAAGTCAACAAAAAGTCAACAACTTCAAAAGGGCATAACTTGAGAATGGTAAATGATATGGACATGAAACCAGTGGGGTTGGTTAGAGGACTCTTCAAGCTTTCCAAAATGTCCAAGAACACCCTCATAGCATTAAAATTGAAGGATTTGTTCCCTTGCAAAGTTGGGAAATTTTTGGTTGGTTTATGAAGAAAATAGAGGTTTAAAACAAATTTTTTCTAAATGGGCTTGCCATATGATGATCCAATCCATACCAATACTTCATGCACGACCCAAGTCTCTAAAATTCAGATTTTTCATCATTTTATTTTATTTATTTTGATTTTATTCATTTAAAATCATTTTAAATTAAAATAAAATAGAAAAATCAAATATTTAAAAGAGATTGAGCTTCTAGAAAGTCATGAATGCAACTTGGATCAAATTGATACAAATATAATGGTGATTGGCTTGAAATAGAAAGGGTTTATGCAAGAATATTTGAATTTTAAAGCTTAATCTTTTTCAATCTTTTTTTAATCAAATCTTTCACACAATGATCCACTTTTCTGACCTAAATCCATTCCACTATAAGTACACAACACAAACCTAGTGCATTGAGACGAAATTCTGGCCTCAAGAGTAAGTTTCAATCTTCAAAAATTCACCTAAAGCTCATAATTCGGATTCTTGGTTAGAGGTGATATCAAAGCATTCTAAAGGTTCAAACATGTTCCTTGAACATCTCTGATGCGATACCAATCATTATTTGCATCCAAAACCTCATGAATTGCATAAATCGAATCCGTGTTCATTCAACATTTGAATTTTTTCGATTTCATGGTTTCAATAGTTTTTAATTGATTTTGATTGACTAATTGTGTTTGTTTCTTTGCATGGAACCTTTCTGGACAGTTAAATTAGAGTTTCATGGACTAAATCGAGATATGCCATAGTTAGGGTTTACTGACCTCAATTAGGGTTTTATGATTTATCACGTATAAATGAGTTTGAAGGATGTGGTTATGTTGTATGGACCTCAAGGAACTTATTGCACTCATCAATTTAAAGAAATTTTGCTGTTTGCTTGGTGTTTGTTAATTCGCAGGTTTTAATGCATAGGAAAAACTGTAGATAAATTCGCAGGAGAATTCGCAGGAAAACCTGCGAATTCCAGAGGAAGAAGACGATGATCAGTGGCGCGAAATTTTGGTTTAAAATTTAATCTTAATATTTTATGAATTGTTTCTGTTTTGTTTCACAACAGCAGTGTTGGCCCAGTGGTAGGGAGCGCTTGTGTTATACCTGGAGGTCTTTGGTTCGAATCCTGGGTTCACCACCCTTTTCTTATTATTTTCAGTTAATTAGAAATCTTAAAATATAATGAATTGTGTTGGTAATATTGACAGATGCGCCCTCCTGGCTGGAATGGTAAGAGTGTTTGTGTGCTGTGTAAAGGTCCTGGGTTCGATCCCCCCAGGCCTTTTGTTTTGCTTTCTTTTTTTCTTTGATTTTTCAGGTTAAACAACAAAACCAATTGGAGGGAATTGCTATCACGCGCGCGCCTGTAGCCCAGTGGTAACTCTTCATTCAGGTACCAGGGAGGTCCTGGGTTCAAATCCAGGCCTCCCAATTTTTTTTAAGACTTAGCAATTTTCTTTCTATTTTCCTTTTCTTATCTTATTCTTTAAATTTTAATTAATTATTATGTTTTCATAAAATAAATTATATATATTTTGTATTGAAATTTTATTTTATAAATTATTAATATGTATGTATTATTATTATATATAACTTATTTGTATAATTGAGTTAATATTTAATATTTAATCCTTTTGTATGTAAAACTTAATTCATTTTTATAAACCCTAAAAAATTATATTTTTCTAAAACCCTAATTTTCTTTTTACTTAAAATTTAATTTCTAATTTCTTACTTATAAACTTTAATCATGTACATTTTAATATTTGTTTATAATTTAATCTTGTATATAAATATGCTTAAAATAATAATTTTTAATATATGTTTAAAAATAGTTGAAACTTTGTTAATTTAATTTGTAAATATAATTTTATTTTCATAATGTGTTTATAATTAACTTAATTTTTATAATTTGCACATAACTTAAAACTTTATAATAATTAGTATAATTGTTTATATTTTAATATTAAATAATAATTGTTTATAAAATTGAACTTTTAATTATTATAATATTCTTGTTTATTTCATTATTATTATTAATTATATTTATGTGATATTTATTTATTACTAACCCCATTCAATTTTGTATTATTTTTTATTATTATTATTTTTCACTAACCCAATTATTACTATTATTTATTATTTTGTTTATTTATTTAATTCGCTTTTATTATTATTATGTAATTGTTCCTGGATGTAATATTTTAATAATAGTATTTAAATATTTATTTTATGCTATGGTTAGTAAAATAGGGAGTGTAAACATACTTGTAATATAAAATCAATTTAGATCATATTTTGAAAGATAAATATTAAAATTGTACACTCACACACGTAAGTCGATCTTTGATCGCCATCTCACTTCCATAAGGATACCTCTCATGTTGCCTAACCAAAAGGTCAAGTAGGGTGTATAAAAGCAAAGTCCCTCAATTTCACATCATCTAGTCCCTTAACAAATAAAAGATCAAGTCCCTTTCGAATGTTGCCTTCGTAATGATCTTGTCCCTTTCGAATAAAGATGATAGTCCCTTCAAAATTGCTTATACACCCCACAGTTGCCTAAATAAACAGATGTCCCTTCACTTGTCCCTCACATCCAAGGTAATGACTACCTGTTCCTTAATAATAGGGATAGTCTTACCATTTAAAGGATTCAAGAACAAAAAAGACTTTAAACTTAGGGTAGGTTCCTCTTAGATACTTGCTCACTCTTCAAAACAATTTTAAACACTTCACATATTTCAAACAATTTTCAAAACAAAGGTTTTTTACGCATCCGTACATGGATCATTATCAAACTCTTAAGAAAATTTCTATTCACACACTTCACATTTTCAAAAACATTTTAAAGTGAGCTAAGTAACTAAGAGCCCATGGATAACCATGGATGTAAAGGGTGCTAACACCTTCCCTTTACATAACCTACCCCCCGGACCCAAAAATCTTTTAAAAAGGTCTTTCCTGTTCTTTTATGCCTTTCCTTTGGATAAAATAAAAGTCGGTAGCGACTCTTGCTATCCACAACATAACTAAAGTCAGTTCTCCCACCGTGTTACACTTATGTCCGGAGAATCCAACCCCATACTACTGATAAGAAGTTATGGATCCATTTTTTCCAAGAGAGTTTATCTGGAGCTCAATTGGAATGGTACTATCAGTTGGAGAGTGTCAACATCCGTGATTGGAATGATCTTGCTGAGGCCTTTTATAAGCAATATCAATACAATGCTGATCTAGCCCCTACTCGCATGCAACTCCAAAGCATGTATATGGGTGCTAAAGAGAATTTCAAGGAGTATGCCCAGAAGTGGAGAGATTTGGCTGGTAGGGTACAACCTCCTCTAACTGATAGAGATTTAGTGGATATGTTCATGTGTACGTTGAATGGTCCTTTTTACAGTCATCTCATTGGAAGCTCATCATCTGGCTTCACTGAGTTGATAATGACAGGAGAGCGCGTAGAAAGTGGTATAAGGAGTGGCAAGATCCAAGTGGGTGCTTCTTCATCAAGTACTACAAAGAAGCCCCCTAGTGGGAAGAAGGAGTCAAATGTTGTTTATGGTCAACCTGATCGTAATAGGAGGCACCAATCTGTGAGTGCAGTTCATATCTCCAATCCTACTCCTGCAACACCAGAACCACCACAGGGCAATCAACAGAGGCCTAGAAGATAGTTCACCAAGTTCAACATGTCACTGGCCCAAGCCTTGCAACACTTGTTGAAGGGTGAACTCATTACTTTGAAGGACCCTCCTCAGAACCCCAATGTTACCTCTCCCAGGTACAATCCTAATGCACGATGTGCATATCATTCTAATTGCCCGGGACATGATACCAATAATTGCTGGATATTGAAGAATAAGATTCAAGATATGATAGATGCTGGAGAGATTGAGTTTGACCCTCCGGGTACTCCAAATGTGATAACTGCTCCCATGCCAAATCATGAAAAGACTGTCAATGCCATTGATGAAGATTCACATATTTCCTCAGTTGCAGATGTGACTACACCATTGTCTGTTATTAAGAAGAAGTTGGTACAAGCTGGGTTCTTTCCAGGTTGTAATGAAGATTGTTTCTATTGTGCTTATAAACCGGATAGTTGCTGGAAGTTGAAGGACGGTATTCAACGACTCATGGACAATTACACCATATTGTTTGAGAGGACACCTTCTGTGGAAAGCATGGTTGAACATATAACTAAAGGTGCGAAGGTTGAAGAGGTGGATATGGTGGCCATAGTTAGTGTGACTTCTTGGTTGGAGCTTATGTTCCTTAAGTCAAGTTGAGGATAATATGAGGCTGCCATATGTTGTCAATGCACTAATTAACTTTTAGAACCCTAGTTATCCCATCTTGGCCTTTAGAAAGTAGTGAGATAGCCGGCTTTGGTGAAGACTGAAGTTGGTTGATACTCGATGCTACGCTCATTGAGATTCTAAACTTGGAGGGTTTTGGTTGGCAAGTAAGTTGCCTACTGAACAACCACCCTTGTGAAGGATCAATGATATTGAGATCCCTTAGAACCTGGTTATTTTTGTAGGACAGGATGAACCATCTAAACTTCAGGGGAGGGTACTTACCTTTGAACCTCATGCAAGCCTTTAAACCTAGGGCTATTGTGTGACTTGTTTGTGTGTGCCACATGTTTGTGATTGAGCATAACATCATGACATCATCATGCATCATAAGCATATCATTTTCACTAACTATTCCAAGGACCAAAGGATTTATCTTTGTTCTTTGTTGCAGGTCATGGCTTCTGCTCGTAGAAACACTATCAGGATCAACTTTGTAGGCATACCTCCTAAGCTTAAAGAGTTGGTTTCTCAAGTGTCTGATCATTCCCAGTTTATCAAGAGACATGGTCACCTATTGGATCTAGTCACCTCAGGGTTCAATGAAGACATGATGAGTGTTCTGTTTCAGTTCTTTGACCCTAAGCACCATTGCTTCACATTCCCCGACTATCAACTGGTTCCTACAATGGAAGAGTTCTCTAAACTTCTGGGTATACCTGTACTTGATCAGAAACCATTCACAAGCTTGGAAAAAGAGCCTAAACCTGAGGTTATTGCTGCAGCTCTACATCTAAAGAAGTCTTACATTGTTCTAGAAACGAGAAGCGGAGTTAAGGGTATTCTTGCTAAGGTATTAATGGATAAGGCTCAAGTGTTCTTGAAGGCTATGAGCTATGATGCTTTTGAGGAGATCTTAGACTTGCTGATTTATGGCTTAGTGTTGTTCCCCAATCCTGATCAGTTCATAGACGTTCACGCCATCAACATATTCCTGAGTCATAATCCAGTGCCTACATTACTTGGAGACATCCTACATTCTCTTCATACTCGTACTACAAGGGCAAGAGGAACTCTGATGTGGTGCATGCCTTTGCTTTCCAGGTGGTTTATTTCTCACCTTCCTCGCTCAGTGATGAAGAATGAACAAGGGTTCAGGTGGTCCAAACTGATCATGTCACTCTCTCATTCAGATATCCATTGGTGCTCCAGATCTATGGAGAATGTCACTATCATTGACCTTTGTGGGGAGTTTCCTAATGTGCCACTTCTAGGCATAAGAGGAGGCATTACTTACAACCCTTCCTTAGCTTTACGACAGTTCGGTTACGCTCGGAGTGATGGTCCACATGACATGTTGATTCAGGGTATTGTGTTTGACTACGACAACAATCTGCAAGGTTACCGTCAGAGGTTCATACGAGCATGGGGAAAAGTGAACAAGGTTGACAGCAAGACTCTGGAGCCTAAGTACACTATTCCTATGGAGGCTTATCTCAGATGGGTGCGATCTCGTGCTCAGACTCTCATGATGCCATATCCTGCTATCCTGCCAGTTACCATGGAACCTGTTGCTGAAGGAGATACTTCTTATACCATCCTTCACCCAGACATGCCTACTGACATGGAAGACGTACAGAGATCCTAGATCCAGCTGAAGGAGCAAAGGGATACTTTCGAGGCTCATTACAAAGCAAGCCAAGAAAGAATCCTGGAACTAACAAAGCAACTTCATGAGGAACGGAATCTCAACTCATACCTCAACACAAAGAGGAAACGTCCATGGGAGACTTAAAACCCCATCTTTTGTATTTATTTCATTTCATTTTGTAAGCCAAAAGGGCAAATAAATTTATTACTAATAAAAGTTTACTTTCTTAATTGTTTAAGCAAATTTAAATCCTGCGGTCCTTGAAAAACATTGTATATGCATACCATATCATTGCATCACAGGTTTCTTGTGCACAGGTTTCTTATCTTCTCGCTGTTTATTTCAGCAATGGCTCTTGAACAAACAGTCAAAGATCTCCAGGCTCAGAATGCCCGATTCCAAGAGTTGATTCTGAACTTGTCCAAGGGACAAGATGAGTTGAAGACACTGCTGGCTAAGAAGAAGAGTCCTGAGGACAACAAGGATGGTCAGTTGGAACAATTGCAAGCTGAGATAACAGAAATGAGGATCCAGATGAATGGCCAGGTGGCTCTTATCCAAAGTTTAGCTCAGGGGCAAGAAGAGCTGAGAACATTTGTCCAAAAACTTCAAAGTAATGGAGTCAGGAATCTAATTGTCAATCAACCTCCGTTAAAACAAGCTGATTTGGTTGAAAGGAAGATGAGGATAAAAGAAGGTAAGAAACCGGTTACCACTGATTGTTCTTCAGTTAAAGAAAAAAGACATGGTAAAGTTAATCCACCTCAACACAAGGGATGTAGAAGACAATTTATCAAATTCAGCACTCCAATGACACAAGTTCTGCAATGCTTTTTGGAGATGAAACTAATTTCCTTGAAAAATTCTCCTCAAAATCCTAAAACTTCCTCTCCTCGCTATAATCCCAAGGCAAGGTGTGGGTATCACTCCAACTGTCCTGGACATGATACTAATAGTTGTTGGACATTGAAGAAAAAGATCCAAGACCTGATTGATGAAGGAATCCTAGAGGTTACTCCAGAAGGTCAAGTTGAATTCTACTATCACCCATCAAACACCGAAGCTGCAAGACAAGTTGCCCAGTGTAGCAAGAAAGGAAGCCTACCTATTCCTGTTGAGATATGGGGCACCTTGGGACATCCAAGTGGTAAATTTGATTTCATGGTGAAGTATACTGCTCCTCAAAGTTCACAGATTGCAATTGAGGACATTCAGCCAACTGGATGGGACAACATTTGAATTTTCATTTGTAATTTCTTTTATTTGTTTGAATACTTACTATTATGTTAAACTTTTGTTTTCATTAATGCATTGCATATGTTTGTCTTGAATTAATCCATTCGTTCCACTATATTTTGAATTATGCTTCTTATTTCTATCTTGTGCTATTTAACTCCTGATAAAGCTATAAGCCTGTAGAGGGAGGATGACGAAAACAATACCATAATATTAGGCAGTATGCTTTTGAACAGACTATGCTGACGATGTACATGCATTGTTTCAATTCCTAAATAGTGGAGATATAAGGAAGTTAATCCCTAGTCAACCCTTTTGAGCCTATGAAGTAGGAGTTTTTATTCTCGCACAAATTAAAACCCTTATTCATAACCTGGGGCAGGGTAGTTATTCAGTTAACTCAAATATGCCAATTATCTGTGTTGTACACAACTAATGATGGTTCTCTGTAATCATTAAACCTGACACTCAATATCCAGCAAAAGAAAAGCCTACTAAGTCAAAACCTATGAAGGAGACTTAGTAAAACATTAAGACATCCCGCTGACTGTCACCTTGAAATAAACAGTACAGGCAAAAAGAAGGGATAACAAAGTCAAAATAAAAAAAGAGGTCACTATGAATCCTCAACAAAGAAAGATGACTGAATGTTCAAATAAATTTTTGGTGGCTGAACCATCACAAATGTCAGTGTTACAATACTAAACTTCTTTGGAACTTCAGTGCATAAGTTAACTGAGTATAGGACTGAAGAACATCATGGAGATTGGGTTGGGTACAAATAAAATTTGAGCCTTTATCTTTTGTTTCTTAAACCATGAGCCAGGCCACGTTACAACCCTTTAAAAGTCCTAACTGAAGCATGGTTAGTTCGAAAGCGTACTGCTACAAAAAGGTATCCTGACTCCTTTAGGGCTTATTATAAAACTTGAGTTAATATCACAGTTTTCTTAAAAAAAAAAAATCCTTTTTCAAAAACTTCAAGACAGACATAAGCATTGCATTTTTGAATACATTTGTTTGCATATACCTGAGTGTTTGACAAATGGAGAAACTTACAGGATGAATGTTCAATGAACCAAAGTCCTTCCGATAAACAAAGTTGCTTCCTGGATCAAAGTCCATGTATACAAAGGGGCATAGTCATTATCTCCCAATCAAGGGGGCAGGCCATGATACTGCCTAACTCATTTGGGGCAATCAGGACAAGATTCAACTATGTTTAAGCAGCCAAAGGCAGATCCCCTCATCTATCTGAAGTGCCAAGGGTAACATTACAGAGTTCATAATGACAGGGGAATAGTCACTGTTTCCAAATCAAAGGGGCATACCAAGTTACTGTTCAATTCATTCGGGGTAATCAGGTCCAGATTCAACAGTGCTTAATAGCCAGGGGCAGCTTTCCTCATGTATTTGAATTACCAAGGGTAACATTATAAAGTTCATGATGTCAGGGGCATATTATTGTGGGGCATTCTGCTTATTTCTCTTGAGATAACTACCTTCAGATACTTCCCTTTTGGGACAATTCATCCTCAACCAAGGGGCAATGCTTTCTTTTCAAATCTAGTAGCCGGAGCGTATATGGTCCATTACAATTTGAAGACACATTCCTCTCATTATATTACCTTGATTTGGAGTTCTCAGCAGAAGCCATTGTGGGAATTAATTGTCTACGCCGGTAGTATCAGATGGTGTCAGTATCATATCTTCAGATCCAACCATGAGGATTTCTGGGAAGGTATTCAGGAAAGTTAAGAATCTCATGAGCTCTAAATCCATTTGGTTATACGCTCTCAAAGATGAAATGATTCTATTTTTAAGTTCAGCTTTACTTTTCCCTCTTTATTCAGGGTTACGTTTTCCCTTTTACCTAAGCAAAAACATCCATTGGTTGTGTTTGAATGTATGTATGCTTTTGAATATGATTGATGTTTACCAGAAATGCATAGATGCTTAATATGATTGATGTTTACCAGAAATGCATGAAAATGCAGTAATAGTATTTACTAAGGACAAACAAGGAAAGGATTTCAACGAAGCTTCGCCGGTTAATTCCCACAAGACAGCTACAAGTCCCCCGGTAGGGAAAATCCATCTTCATAAGTACTTCGAGTCACATCTCCCCTGGAATTTATATCCATCTATTTTATCCTCATACGGATAGTCGGGAATTTATTTTTCCAAAAGGAGCACGATGAACGAAGACGGGAGGTTATGTATACCTTACTATCGAACAAAGACGAAAAGTTATGTATACCTTACTATCAAACGAAGACGGGAAGTTATGAGTACTACATTATTAAAAGGGGAACAAGTTCCTCATATTCTCCAACAATAAATCGAGATTTATTTTCCCTGGCCAGCAGTTGTTATACGAAGATATCCAGACGCTTCAGGCTGCATGATGCATACATCATTTACATCATATCATACATATCCATAAATACATAATACATTACTTAAGTGCATCATATTATACATGCATACATAATGCATAAGCTAATATTATCATACAGAGTGTTGTAATCTTGTTTTTCAGATTAATTCTCCAGCAGACAGACTTCATCAACAACTCATGACTTTGGGCCGTTGTTTATCTTCCCAAAAGTTATACCTCAGGACGTTGTTTATCCTCCTGAAAGCTATCATTACCTTGGGCCGTTGTTTATCTTCCCAAAGGTTACATCATTTCCTCAGGACGTTGTTTATCCTCCTGAAAGCATATCATGACCTCAGGACGTTGTTTATCCTCCTGAAAGCATACCATGACTATTGGGCCGTTGTTTATCCTCCCAAAAGTTATACTTATACCTCAGAACGTTGTTCATCCTTCTGAAAGCATATCATCACCTCAGGACGTTGTTTATCCTCCTGAAAGCTACCATTTCCTCAAGACGTTGTTTATCCTCCTGAAAGCTATCATTACCTTGGGTCGTTAATCTTCCCAAAGGTTACATCATTTCCTCAGGACGTTGTTTATCCTCCTGAAAGCATATCATGACCTCAGGACGTTGTTTATCCTCCTGAAAGCTATCATTACCTTGGGCCGTTGTTTATCTTCCCAAGGGTTACTCTATTTCCTCAGGACGTTGTTTATCCTCCTGAAAGCTATCATTCCCTTAGGACGTTGTTTATCCTCCTGAAAGCTATCATTACCTTGGGCCGTTTTTTATCTTCCCAAAGGTTACCATTTCCTCAGGACATTGTTTATCCTCCTGAAAGCATACCATGACTATTGGGCCGTTGTTTATCCTCCCAAAAGTTATACTTATACCTCAGGACGTTGTTTATCCTCCTGAAAGCATACCATGACTATTGGGCCGTTGTTTATCCTCCCAAAAGTTATACTTATACCTCAGAACGTTGTTCATCCTTCTGAAAGCATATCATCACCTCAGGACGTTGTTTATCCTCCTGAAAGCTACCATTTCCTCAGGACGTTGTTTATCCTCCTGAAAGCATATCATGGGATGTTGTTTATCTTCCCAGAAAGTTATATCTTCATATTTTGGACTGCTTTACCCTCCAAGAAATGTAACTGAAGAATGTTTCTCTAAGTGGCATCTTTAAGCCCACTCAAGCATATTCAACTAGTCATCAGTATCACTCTACGCACCGGTGAGTGCAAATTTTTGGGCTTTTGTGTTCAATCCCCTTCAACCTTCCAAGTTACGACTGACACATATACCAATCTAACCCCTCAGGTTTCAGAAAATTGAACAGGGGCAGCTGTTGCACCCCAAAATTTTCCCTCACAATACAAGACTTTGTGTGCTAAGAAGGTTCACAAGGTTCACAAGACCTTTCATGAGGTTCATGAAGTTTACAAGACACTTTATGAGGTTCACAAGGTTCACAAGACCTTTCATGAAGTTCATGAAGTTTAAAAGAAACTTTATGAGGTTCACAAGGTTCACAAGACATCTTATGATGGTTCACAAGGTTCACAAAGTTCACAATTGGTCAGAAGTTTGACAATTCCCTCAGACAATGCATCCTCCTAAGCAGTGCATCCAAAACTAGGGTTTTGACTTTAATCAGGCTAAATGGACTTCCAAGACTTCAAGTGAGCTTCATAACATCTTATATGTGTTTAAGAACCCCCATGACAAGTTTCAAGACTTTTCTCAGAGGTTTGCTCAGTCAGATGATCATATAAGTCAAAATCAGTCAAAGTAGTTAAAAAGTCAAACAGAGGTCAACTATGGTCAAACCAAAGTCAAACTTCATGATTTTTTGCCAACATCAAGTATATGAAGTAAAATTCATCATTTTGATCAAGGGTTGATCATGACTCATCAAGGATATCTCAGATCATCAAGAATCAAAGGTTTCTAAATTAGGGTTTCCTCAGTAAAAGTCAACTGAACTTTGACCAGCCATAACTTTCACATGCTTCATCACCAATTTTCCATCCAAAGCTCATTTTGAAGGAAATTGAATTCTCTACAACTTTGTGTCTCACAAGCCAAGCCCAAAAATGCTTCATTTGGAAGGTATGAGCTAAGACATTATAGGTCCTTTTGAAAGTCAACAAAAAGTCAACAACTTCAAAAGGGCATAACTTGAGAATGGTAAATGATATGGACATGAAACCAGTGGGGTTGGTTAGAGGACTCTACAAGATTTCCAAAATGTCCAAGAACACCCTCATATCATTAAAATTGAAGGACTTGTTCCCTTGCAAAGTTTGGAAATTTTTGGTTGGTTTATGAAGAAAATGGAGGTTTAAAACAATTTTTTTCTAAATGGGCTTGCCATATGATGATCCAATCCATACCAATACTTCATGCACGACCCAAGTCTCTAAAATTCAGATTTTTCATCATTTTATTTTATTTATTTTGATTTTATTCATTTAAAATCATTTTAAATTAAAATAAAATAGAAAAATCAAATATTTAAAAGAGATTGAGCTTCTAGAAAGTCATGAATGCAACTTGGATCAAATTGATACAAATATAATGGTGATTGGATTGAAATAGAAAGGGTTTATGCAAGAATATTTGAATTTTAAAGCTTAATCTTTTTCAATCTTTTTTTAATCAAATCTTTCACACAATGATCCACTTTTCTGACCTAAATCCATTCCACTATAAGTACACAACACAAACCTAGTGCATTGAGACGAAATTCTGGCCTCAAGAGTAAGTTTCAATCTTCAAAAATTCACCTAAAGCTCATAATTCGGATTCTTGGTTAGAGGTGATATCAAAGCATTCTAAAGGTTCAAACATGTTCCTTGAACATCTCTGATGCGATACCAATCATTATTTGCATCCAAAACCTCATGAATTGCATAAATCGAATCCGTGTTCATTCAACATTTGAATTTTTTCGATTTCATGGTTTCAATAGTTTTTAATTGATTTTGATTGACTAATTGTGTTTGTTTCTTTGCATGGAACCTTTCTGGACAGTTAAATTAGAGTTTCATGGACTAAATCGAGATATGCCATAGTTAGGGTTTACTGACCTCAATTAGGGTTTTATGATTTATCACGTATAAATGAGTTTGAAGGATGTGGTTGTGTTGTATGGACCTCAAGGAACTTATTGCACTCATCAATTTAAAGAAATTTTGTTGTTTGCTTGGTGTTTGTTAATTCGCAGGTTTTAATGCATAGGAAAAACTGTAGATAAATTCGCAGGAGAATTCGCAGGAAAACCTGCGAATTCCAGAGGAAGAAGACGATGATCAGTGGCGCGAAATTTTGGTTTAAAATTTAATCTTAATATTTTATGAATTGTTTCTGTTTTGTTTCACAACAGCAGTGTTGGCCCAGTGGTAGGGAGCGCTTGTGTTATACCTGGAGGTCTTTGGTTCGAATCCTGGGTTCACCACCCTTTTCTTATTTTTTTCAGTTAATTAGAAATCTTAAAATATAATGAATTGTGTTGGTAATATTGACAGATGCGCCCTCCTGGCTGGAATGGTAAGAGTGTTTGTGTGCTGTGTAAAGGTCCTGGGTTCGATCCCCCCAGGCCTTTTGTTTTGCTTTCTTTTTTTCTTTGATTTTTCAGGTTAAACAACAAAACCAATTGGAGGGAATTGCTATCACGCGCGCGCCTGTAGCCCAGTGGTAACTCTTCATTCAGGTACCAGGGAGGTCCTGGGTTCAAATCCAGGCCTCCCAATTTTTTTTAAGACTTAGCAATTTTCTTTCTATTTTCCTTTTCTTATCTTATTCTTTAAATTTTAATTAATTATTATGTTTTCATAAAATAAATTATATATATTTTGTATTGAAATTTTATTTTATAAATTATTAATATGTATGTATTATTATTATATATAACTTATTTGTATAATTGAGTTAATATTTAATATTTAATACTTTTGTATGTAAAACTTAATTCATTTTTATAAACCCTAAAAAATTATATTTTTCTAAAACCCTAATTTTCTTTTTACTTAAAATTTAATTTTTAATTTCTTACTTATGAACTTTAATCATGTACATTTTAATATTTGTTTATAATTTAATCTTGTATATAAATATGCTTAAAATAATAATTTTTAATATATGTTTAAAAATAGTTGAAACTTTGTTAATTTAATTTGTAAATATAATTTTATTTTCATAATGTGTTTATAATTAACTTAATTTTTATAATTTGCACATAACTTAAAACTTTATAATAATTAGTATAATTGTTTATATTTTAATATTAAATAATAATTGTATAAAATTGAACTTTTAATTATTATAATATTCTTGTTTATTTCATTATTATTATTAATTATATTTATGTGATATTTATTTATTACTAACCCCATTCAATTTTGTATTATTTTTTATTATTATTATTTTTCACTAACCCAATTATTACTATTATTTATTATTTTGTTTATTTATTTAATTCGCTTTTATTATTATTATGTAATTGTTCCTGGATGTAATATTTTAATAATAGTATTTAAATATTTATTTTATGCTATGGTTAGTAAAATAGGGAGTGTAAACATACTTGTAATATAAAATCAATTTAGATCATATTTTGAAAGATAAATATTAAAATTGTACACTCACACACGTAAGTCGATCTTTGATCGCCATCTCACTTCCATAAGGATACCTCTCATGTTGCCTAACCAAAAGGTCAAGTAGGGTGTATAAAAGCAAAGTCCCTCAATTTCACATCATCTAGTCCCTTAACAAATAAAAGATCAAGTCCCTTTCGAATGTTGCCTTCGTAATGATCTTGTCCCTTTCGAATAAAGATGATAGTCCCTTCAAAATTGCTTATACACCCCACAGTTGCCTAAATAAACAGATGTCCCTTCACTTGTCCCTCACATCCAAGGTAATGACTACCTGTTCCTTAATAATAGGGATAGTCTTACCATTTAAAGGATTCAAGAACAGAAAATACTTTAAACTTAGGGTAGGTTCCTCTTAGATACTTGCTCACTCTTCAAAACAATTTTAAACACTTCACATATTTCAAACAATTTTCAAAACAAAGGTTTTTTACGCATCCGTACATGGATCATTATCAAACTCTTAAGAAAATTTCTATTCACACACTTCACATTTTCAAAAACATTTTAAAGTGAGCTAAGTAACTAAGAGCCCATGGATAACCATGGATGTAAAGGGTGCTAACACCTTCCCTTTACATAACCTACCCCCCGGACCCAAAAATCTTTTAAAAAGGTCTTTCCTGTTCTTTTATGCCTTTCCTTTGGATAAAATAAAAGTCGGTGGCGACTCTTGCTATCCGCAACATAACTAAAGTCAGTTCTCCCACCGTGTTACACTTATGTCCGGAGAATCCAACCCCATACTGCTGATAAGAAGTTATGGATCCATTTTTTCCAAGAGAGTTTATCTGGAGCTCAATTGGAATGGTACTATCAGTTTGAGAGTGTCAACATCCGTGATTGGAATGATCTTGCTGAGGCCTTTTATAAGCAATATCAATACAATGCTGATCTAGCCCCTACTCGCATGCAACTCCAAAGCATGTATATGGGTGCTAAAGAGAATTTCAAGGAGTATGCCCAGAAGTGGAGAGATTTGGCTGGTAGGGTACAACCTCCTCTAACTGATAGAGAGTTAGTGGATATGTTCATGTGTACGTTGAATGGTCCTTTTTACAGTCATCTCATTGGAAGCTCATCATCTGGCTTCACTGAGTTGATAATGACAGGAGAGCGCGTAGAAAGTGGTATAAGGAGTGGCAAGATCCAAGTGGGTGCTTCTTCATCAAGTACTACAAAGAAGCCCCCTAGTGGGAAGAAGGAGTCAAATGCTGTTTATGGTCAACCTGATCGTAATAGGAGGCACCAATCTGTGAGTGCAGCTCATATCTCCAATCCTACTCCTGCAACACCAGAACCACCACAGGGCAATCAACAGAGGCCTAGAAGATAGTTCACCAAGTTCAACATGTCACTGGCCCAAGCCTTGCAACACTTGTTGAAGGGTGAACTCATTACTTTGAAGGACCCTCCTCAGAACCCCAATGTTACCTCTCCCAGGTACAATCCTAATGCACGATGTGCATATCATTCTAATTGCCCGGGACATGATACCAATAATTGCTGGATATTGAAGAATAAGATTCAAGATATGATAGATGCTGGAGAGATTGAGTTTGACCCTCCGGGTACTCCAAATGTGATAACTGCTCCCATGCCAAATCATGAAAAGACTGTCAATGCCATTGATGAAGATTCACATATTTCCTCAGTTGCAGATGTGACTACACCATTGTCTGTTATTAAGAAGAAGTTGGTACAAGCTGGGTTCTTTCCAGGTTGTAATGAAGATTGTTTCTATTGTGCTTATAAACCGGATAGTTGCTGGAAGTTGAAGGACGGTATTCAACGACTCATGGACAATTACACCATATTGTTTGAGAGGACACCTTCTGTGGAAAGCATGGTTGAACATATAACTAAAGGTGCGAAGGTTGAAGAGGTGGATATGGTGGCCATAGTTAGTGTGACTTCTTGGTTGGAGCTTATGTTCCTTAAGTCAAGTTGAGGATAATATGAGGCTGCCATATGTTGTCAATGCACTAATTAACTTTTAGAACCCTAGTTATCCCATCTTGGCCTTTAGAAAGTAGTGAGATAGCCGGCTTTGGTGAAGACTGAAGTTGGTTGATACTCGATGCTACGCTCATTGAGATTCTAAACTTGGAGGGTTTTGGTTGGCAAGTAAGTTGCCTACTGAACAACCACCCTTGTGAAGGATCAATGATATTGAGATCCCTTAGAACCTGGTTATTTTTGTAGGACAGGATGAACCATCTAAACTTCAGGGGAGGGTACTTACCTTTGAACCTCATGCAAGCCTTTAAACCTAGGGCTATTGTGTGACTTGTTTGTGTGTGCCACATGTTTGTGATTGAGCATAACATCATGACATCATCATGCATCATAAGCATATCATTTTCACTAACTATTCCAAGGACCAAAGGATTTATCTTTGTTCTTTGTTGCAGGTCATGGCTTCTGCTCGTAGAAACACTATCAGGATCAACTTTGTAGGCATACCTCCTAAGCTTAAAGAGTTGGTTTCTCAAGTGTCTGATCATTCCCAGTTTATCAAGAGACATGGTCACCTATTGGATCTAGTCACCTCAGGGTTCAATGAAGACATGATGAGTGTTCTGTTTCAGTTCTTTGACCCTAAGCACCATTGCTTCACATTCCCCGACTATCAACTGGTTCCTACAATGGAAGAGTTCTCTAAACTTCTGGGTATACCTGTACTTGATCAGAAACCATTCACAAGCTTGGAAAAAGAGCCTAAACCTGAGGTTATTGCTGCAGCTCTACATCTAAAGAAGTCTTACATTGTTCTAGAAACGAGAAGCGGAGTTAAGGGTATTCTTGCTAAGGTATTAATGGATAAGGCTCAAGTGTTCTTGAAGGCTATGAGCTATGATGCTTTTGAGGAGATCTTAGACTTGCTGATTTATGGCTTAGTGTTGTTCCCCAATCCTGATCAGTTCATAGACGTTCACGCCATCAACATATTCCTGAGTCATAATCCAGTGCCTACATTACTTGGAGACATCCTACATTCTCTTCATACTCGTACTACAAGGGCAAGAGGAACTCTGATGTGGTGCATGCCTTTGCTTTCCAGGTGGTTTATTTCTCACCTTCCTCGCTCAGTGATGAAGAATGAACAAGGGTTCAGGTGGTCCAAACTGATCATGTAACTTCTACTTTATATCAGAAGTTGAGATATCCAGTAGAGGGGAAAGTTGTCACCGTCTACGGAGAGGAAGGACATATGATTAGCCATGTGAACACATTTAAATATCTCGAAGTGGAAGGTGAATATGTTGAAACTCCATGCCAGACGTTTGAAGTAGTTCCTTGGGTTGTTAATAATTTTGAAGCTCCTCCTGTTGTCAAGAAAGTTCCTGTGGTCACCAGAGTACCTCCTACAATGGCTTCCCTCAAGGATGCTAGAGCTGTGGTGGATGAAGAGTCCCAGAAGGCTGTTCGTCATGCGCGTGATGTTCGTATCACCAATCAGGGGATTATGAAAGATCAGATCAATGATGTGGGTGACTATGATGAAGATTACAACTTGGATGCTTGGATTTTTCCTACTGTGGGTGTTGGGCTCAATAATTGGAAAGCTGAGGATGTTATTCCTATCTCCTTTAGTCAGGAGTAAATACTATTACTGTGTTGTTACTTTTAAGTTTGTAATTTTTGAACAATTAAACTCTTAAGCTTCGTGCCTTACCCGGGGCACAATGGTATGCTTGTTTCGGGATGTCATTTCATTTGCATACTTCATTCAATAAAAATCAGTGGACGTTTCGTTTTCGTAAATATTGTGTTCCTTGTCTTTCTTTTATTTTATTTTTTCATCAGCTATGTGTTCTTACACACACCCACATCACTAAAATGCAGATCCTCATCCACTCTGGATCCTGTTGATAACAGTTCTACTATTGCCAATTATAATTTCGAGAATCCGATCTATCAGGCTGAAGATGGAAAGGAGGACGATTGTGAAGTACCTGTAGAGATTTCTAGGTTGTTACAACAAGAAGAGAAAGCTATACAGCCACATGAAGAGCCAATCGAAGTTGTGAATCTGGGAACTGAAGAAAACAGGAAAGAGGTCAAGATAGGGGCTGAACTAGAGGATGGTGTTAAGAGCAGGTTGATTCAGATGTTACATGATTATGTGGAGATCTTTGCTTGGTCCTTTGAAGATATGCCAGGGTTAGATACAGACATTGTGGTTCATCGTTTACCAGTAAAAGAAGATTGTCGTCCAAAGAAGCAAAAAGTTCGTCGCATGCGTCCTGAAATGTCAGAGAAGATTAAGGCAGAGGTGATGAAACAGTTTGATGCAGGGTTCTTAGCTGTGACTTCTTATCCTCAATGGGTTGCAAATGTGGTTCTGGTACCTAAGAAAGATGGTAAGGTACGTATGTGTGTAGATTACAGGGATTTGAACAAGGCCAACCCCAAAGATGACTTTCCACTTCCTCATATTGATGTTCTGGTAGACAACACTGCTCAGCATAAAGTATTCTCTTTCATGGATGGTTTCTCTGGTTACAATCAAATCAAGATGGCACCTGAAGATATGGAGAAGATAACATTTGTTACACAGTGGGGCACCTTTTGTTATAAAGTGATGCCATTTGGTTTGAAGAATGCAGGGGCAATATATCAGCGTGCTATGGTGGCTTTGTTTCACGATATGATTCATCATGAGATAGCGGTGTATGTGGATGATATGATAGCCAGGTCCCAGAATGAAGAGCAACATCTTGATCATTTGCATAAGTTGTTTGAGAGATTGAAGAAACACAAGCTGAGATTGAACCCAAACAAGTGTACTTTTGGAGTTAGGTCTGGTAAACTCCTGAGTTTCATTGTCAGTGGAAAAGGTATTGAAGTAGATCCTGCGAAAGTGAAAGCTATACAAGAGATACCCGCTCCCCGTACTGAGAAGGAGGTTAGAGGTTTCTTGGGACGATTGAATTACATTGCAAGATTTATTTCCCAATTAACTGCCACCTGTGAGCCAATCTTCAAGTTGTTGAAGAAAGATCAGGTGATGGAATGGAATGATGAGTGCCAGATTGCCTTTGATGAAATCAAGAGATATCTTCTAGAACCTCCAATTTTGATGCCACCAGTTGATGGAAGACCCTTGATTATGTACTTAACAGTATTAGACAACTCAATGGGGTGTGTGTTGGGGCAACATGACGAGTCTGGTCGAAAAGAGCAGGCAATATACTACCTTAGCAAAAAGTTTACCGACTGAGAAACAAGATACTCACTGCTCGAGAAAACTTGCTGCGCTTTGGCATGGGCTGCTCGCCGACTAAGACAGTATATGTTGACTCATACTACCTTATTGATTTTGAAGATGGATCCAATCAAGTACATATTCGAGAAACCTGCTCTCTCCGGGAGAATAGCAAGATGGCAAATGATCTTGACAGAATATGATATACAGTACACTACTCAGAAGGCCATTAAAGGAAGTGTTGTGGCTGATCATTTGGCTCATCAAGCAGTGGATGATTATCAGACAATGAGTTTTGAGTTCCCCGACGAAGACATTATGATCATTACCAAAGAACCTGGACAATATGACGGACCTGAACAAGGATCCCGATGGACTATGGTTTTTGATGGAGCTTCTAATGCACTTGGTAATGGTGTTAGTGTTGTGATTAGTTCCCCTGAAGGTTGCCATACCCCGATTACTGCAAGACTTTGTTTCTATTGTACCAATAACATGGCTGAGTATGAGGCATGTATCCTGGGTATCAAAGCTGCCATTGATATGAAGATTCAGTTCCTGGACGTATATGGAGATTCAGCCCTGGTAGTAAGTCAGATCAAAGGAGATTGGGATACCAAGCATGATAATCTCATTCCTTACAGAGAGTATGTGTTGTCTCTGATCCCACATTTCAAAGAGATTACCTTTGGACATATTCCACGAAAAGAAAATCAGTTGGCAGATGCCTTAGCCACCATGACATCCATGTTTGAGATCAGCTGGGATGATGAAGCTCCTAAGATTACTATTGATAGATTTGAAAAGCCTGCATACTGCAATGAGATTGATACTGAAGAAGCAGAGGAGAAGCCTTGGTTCTATGAAGTGAAAAGATATCTTGAAAATCAGGAGTTCCCTGAAGGGGCATCTGTCAAAGATAAGAAGTTTCTGAGGAGGTTTTCTGCTAAGTTCTTTTTGAGTAATGGAATTTTGTACAAGCGCAATCATGATTCAACTTTGCTTCGTTGTGTGGATAAGAAGGAAGCAACAGAGATTATGAAAGATATGCATGATGGGATCTTTGGCACTCATTCTAGTGGTCATACTATGGCAAAGAAGATATTGAAAGCAGGTTACTATTGGTCTACCATGGAAGCTGACTGCTATCAACATTCCAGAACATGTCACAAGTGTCAAATCTATGCTGATAAAATACATATACCTCCATCACCATTGAATGTGTTGACTTCTCCTTGGCCTTTTGCCATGTGGGGCATTGATATGATTGGTGAGATCAAGCCTACTGCTTCTAATGGGCATCGTTTCATCCTGGTTGCTATTGATTACTTCACAAAGTGGGTGGAGGCAGCTTCATTTGCATCTGCCCATTGAAGTTCAGATCCCCTCCTTAAGAATCATGAAGGATACAGGCTTGGATGAAGATGAATGGATTCAGACTCGACCAGATAAATTTGATTGATGAGAAGAGGTTAGCAGCTGTTTGTCATGGTCAGATGTACCAGAAACGGATGATCAAGGCTTTTAATAAGAGGGTTAAGCCAAAGGTATATCAGGTTGGTGACTTGGTAATTAAGCGTATTATATTGCCACAGGGTGATCCTAGGGGCAAGTGGACTCCTACATATGAAGGACCATTTGTGGTCAAAACAGTATTCTCAGGAGGTGCCATGATACTTACTACTATGGATGGTGAAGACTTCCCGCAGCCTGTAAACATAGACATAGTTAAAAAATACTACGCATAAAAAGAGACCCACTAGGTTGACTGGCCTAGGCAAAAATAAGGGCATCCCGGCGAACCAAAAGGGTTCGGGCAAAAATTAGGGATATATATAAAAAAAATGTACACCCGACAAGTCGAAAACCTGAAAAGGCGGCTTGGGAAAAAAAGGGTATCCCGGTGGATTTAAAACCTGAAAGGGCAATCCAGGCAAAAGTTAGGGATTAAAGCGTATGACTATGTCTCGTTTGGATCACCCATGTAACTCCAACCAGTTGTGCTACTTAATTCAAGCTCGAACAGATAAAGCTCAATCCAATCGTTTCCGTCTCAACAGCAGAAGATGAGATACTTCAAGATAATGGCAATAGTAGAATTGAAACTCAATAGGATTATTTTCCACATAGCTGATTTTCTTTGCTTTGTAAAATTTTTTTTTTTTTTTACGACGAATTCCTCTTACTAGGATTTCTGTCTCCTTGTACAAACTTGCCTATGTATAGGCCACTTTGTGATATAAATAAAATTCCATCTTTGAATCCAGATTTACTTTTACCCTATTTACATAAGCGAAACGTCCATTGGTTGTGTTTGAATGTATGTATTTGAATATGATTGATGTTTACCAGAAATGCATAAATGCTTAATATGATTGATGTTTACCAGAAATGCATGAAATGCAGTAATAGTATTTACTAAGGACCAACGAGGGAAGGGATTCAACGAAGCTTCGCCGGTTCATCCCCACAAGTCAGCTACAAACCCCCAGTAGGGCAAATCTATCATCATAGATACTTCAAGTTACATTTCCCCTGGAATTTATGTCCATCTCTTTTATCCTCAGTCGGGATACTCAGGAACTTATTCTTTCAATAGGAGTACGACGAACGAAGATGGGAGGTTATGGATACCATACTATCAAACAAAGACGGGAGGTTATGGATACCATACTATCAAACGAAGACGGGAGGTTATGGATACCATACTATCAAACGAAGACGGGAGGTTATGAATACTATGTTATCAAACAAGACGGGAACGAGTCCCTCATATTCTTCACTATATTATCAAACAAGATGGGAACGAGTTCCTCATATTCTTCAGCAAATCGGAATTTATTTTCCCTGGCCAACAGTTGTTATACGAAGATATCCAGACGCTTCAGGCTGCATGATTCATACATACATCATCTACGTCATACCATAACATACATATCCATAAGTACATAATACATTACATGCTTACATAATGCATAAACTAACATTCTCCTTGCAGGATAGTTATATGCAGGTAAAACAATATCAACAACTTACAACGGGTCAGAAATGATCCATGCATTTGCTCAAGTTGTCCTCGAATAGCAGGCAAACAGTCTGTAAAAAGATCCATTCCCTGGTTCAAGACATTATTCAGAAGAACAAATCCTGACGTTCTTTTGACCCTTAAGAACAAATCCTGACGTTCTTTTGGCCCTTGAATAGCAGGCAAACGGTCTGTAAAAAGATCCATTCCCTGGTTCAAGACATTATTCAGAAGAACAAATCCTGACGTTCTTTTGACCCTTAAGAACAAATCCTAACGTTCTTTTGGCCCTTGAATAGCAGGCAAACGGTCTGTAAAAAGATCCATTCCCTGGTTCAAGACATTATTCAGAAGAACAAATCCTGACGTTCTTTTGACCCTTAAGAACAAATCCTGACGTTCTTTTGGCCCTTGAATAGCAGGCAAACGGTCTGTAAAAAGATCCATTCCATGGTTCAAGATATTTTTCAGAATAACAAATCCTGACGTTCTTTTGACCCTTAAGAACAAATCCTGACGTTCTTTTGGCCCTTGAATAGCAGGCAAACGGTCTGTAAAAAGATCCATTCCCTGGTTCAAGATATTATTCAGAAGAACAAATCCTGACGTTCTTTCGACCTTGGAGAGCAGGCAAACGGTCTGTAAAAAGATCCATTCCCTGGTTCAAGATATTTTTCAGAAGAACAAATCCTGACGTTCTTTTGACCCTTAAGAACAAATCCTGACGTTCTTTTGGCCCTTGAATAGCAGGCAAACGGTCTGTAAAAAGATCCATTCCCTGGTTCAAGATATTATTCAGAAGAACAAATCCTGACGTTCTTTCGACCTTGGAGAGCAGGCAAATGGTCTGTAAAAAGATCCATTCCCTGGTTCAAGATATTATTCAGAAGAACAAATCCTGACGTTCTTTTAACCTTGGAGAGTATGCAAACGGTCTGTACAAAGATCCATTCCCTAATCCAAAATACTTCCAGAAGAGATAATTATCATAAGATTCATTTCTACTGGTCCATTCAACAACTCAGATCATGTTGCATAAATGATTCAGAGACGGCTTATACAAAGACCTAGTACTGATATCCAGTATCAACATACAGACATCACCACATCCAGATATTTTAGATGGCATCTCTAAGCCCATCTCCAGGTCATCCTGATGGCATCTTTAAGCCCACTCAAGCATATACAACTAACCATCAATGTTACTCTATGCACTGGTGAGTGCAAATTTTTGGGCTTTTATGTTCAATCCCCTTCAACCTTCCAGGTCACGAATGGCACATATACCAATCTAACCCCTCAGGTTTCAGAAAATTGAACAGGGGCAGCTGTTGCACCCCAAAATTTGCCCTCCACAAGACAAGTCATTGTGTCTTAAGAGGTTCACAAGGTTCATAATGTTCATAAGACATCTCATGAGGTTCACAAGGTTCACAAAGTTCACAATTAGTCAGAAGATGTGACAATTCCCTCAGACCATGCATCCTCCTAAGCAATGCATCCTAAACTAGGGTTTTGACTTTAATCAGGCTAAATGGACTTCCAAGACTTCAAGTGAGCTTAATAACATATTATATATGTTCAAGAATCCCCATGACAAGTTTCAAGACTTTTCCCAAAGGTTTGCTCAGTCAGATGATCAGGTAGGTTAAAATCAGTCAAAGCAATTAAAAAGTCAAACTGAGGTCAACTGTGGTCAAACCAAAGTCAAACTTCATGATTTTTTGCTAACATCAAGTATATGAAGTAAAATTCATCATTTGATCAAGGGTTGATCATGATTCATCAAGGAGATTTCAGATCATCAAGAATCAGGAGTTTTTAAATTAGGGATTTCACAGGAAAAGTCAACTGAACTTTGACCAGCCATAACTTTCACATGCTTCATCAAATTTTTTCCATCCAAAGCTAATTTTGAAGGAAATTGAATTCTCTACAACTTTGTGTCTCACAAGCCAAGCCCAAAAATGCTTCATTTGGAAGGTATGAGCTAAGACATTATAGGTCCTTTTAAAAGTCAACAAAAAGTCAACAACTTCAAAAGAGCATAACTTGAGAATGGTAAAAGATATGGACATGAAACCAATGATGTTGGTTAGATGACTCTTTAAGCTTTCCAAAATGTCCAAGAACACCCTCATAGCATTAAAATTGAAGGATTTGTGCCCTTGCAAAGTTGGGAAATTTTAGGGAAGTTTATGAAGCAAATAAGGCCTTAAATCAAATGTTTGCTAAATGAGCCCACCAAATTGCCATCCCATCTTTACAAAAACACCAAGCACGACCCAACCCATCTATTTTATGATTTTTTATTTTTTATTTCATATTTATTTGAATTTTATTCATTAAAATACAATTTAAATTGAAATAAAATATAAAATCATATATTTAAAAAGGGATTTTGCTTCTAGAAAGTCATAAACATTATTTGGATTAGATTGATACACAAGTTATGAGGATTGTCCCAAAATAGCAAGGTTAGATCAAATAAAAATCAAGTTTTATGACATGATCTTTCTCAATCTCAAATGATCAAAATATCCAAAGTGTGATACAATTTTTTGACCTAATCTCATTCATATATATACATAGAACTTTGAGCAGCCTAGAGGACACGAAAATTCAGCCTCCAAAGGTAAGAACAAAGTTTCAAAATTCACCCTAAGAACACCAATTCGGTTTGATTCCTAGAGCTGTTTTCAAGACAAACCAAAGGTTGCAACTTGTTCCTTGGAGTTCATGGATTGATTCTGGATCATAACATCATCCATTCATGCCTTAAATTACACAAACTGAATGCATCTTCTTCATGTTCTAAATTTTTTCGATTAGAATGATTTGTGCATTAATATTGAAAACTAACTATGGATTTGTGTTTGTTGTGATGTTTAGAAACTTTCTGGATGATTTAATTCAATTATTGTGGACTATATCGAAATTCACCATTGCTAGGGTTTGGAGCTTCAAATCGGGAACCAAGCATTTAGGGCCTCAAAACGAAATCTAAGAACATGGCTGTGACATATAATCCTTGTATAATTGATCTGGGCTGTTAATTTGAATTAATGTTGCGATTTGATTGATATTCACAAAAACATAGGATTCTGGTTTTGAAAGTTTGCAGGAAAATTCGCAGGAGAAAGCCTAGGAAATTTCGCAGGTAATTCAAATGAAGAAGATGAAGTATGGCGCCAAATTCATATTTAAAAATTGGGTATTATATTTTATGATATTATGGTGGATATTATTTCAGAAGAACATCTTGGCTCAGTTGGTTTGTGTATGTGCGCGTGAGGTTGATGGTCCTGGGTTCGAATCCCCCCAGGCCATTTTGTGTTTGTTTTGCTTTTTCTATGATTTTTACAGGTTATGAAACAAAACGTATTCATGCCCATCTGTAAACACCCCAAATTTGCCCTCACCCATTCACACCATGGCTTGTGATCATCTCATATGCATAAATACAATCATATCATCTCATATCTCATTTTTGATTCACTGCATAGTTTCTAAGGCATCTGCACCTAGGGTTTGTGATCTGAGCAATCCCAAAAGCATCTTGAGCCATTCCAAAGGCCACTAATCAACTCAAAGGGGTCCATGTGTGTTCATATGTCATATTCCATCTCCTCAAAGTCAAAATTGCAGAGGAATCACAAGAACTAGGGTTTGAGTGGATGCAGAGCCAGGATGAACTGCACAGTTGACCTAAAATTAGGGTTTTGGTTTCAGAGGCCATAACTCCAATTTTTTTGGTCATTCTTGTTTCAATTGGTCTCTATATGGTATAGGGAGTATGCATATCAATTTTCATGAAGAAATTCCATGGGGAAGTCATCTGATCAAAGGTTGACTTTTCAGACAAGTCAGTGCAAAATCAGGGCATCTGAGGCCCCCAATGACCCAACCAAGGGGTGATCTTCATCATTTTGAGTGTATATGATCTTTATTTGATCATGGAAGAAGGTTGAAGTTCATAGAAATCAAGAATTTAGGGTTTTTGCAAATGTTGACTTTTTGGGCATAGTTGACTTTTCAAGAATGCATCATTTTAGGTCATTTTTCAAGCCATGATTCTTGATCCAAAAATGCTTCAAATGAAAAAACTTTGGTCATGAAAGTTGTAGATCTCATTTTTTCCCTTTTCAAAAAGTACAAGAACATGATCAAACTCTTCTTGAATCAAAAGTTATGGTGTGACAAAGTTGCCAAAAATCACTTATTTTCAAGATATGCACCAAGTGTGAAAATTGCAAAATCATGTACTAAGTCAAATTGCAACTTCTAATTGGTATCAAACCTTCACATAAACATCATGCAAGTCCTAAAATTCAGAATGAACTAGGCATTGCTCATGTTTCATGACTTTTGGAACAAGAAAATCACATGAGAACCATAAAGTAACAAGTTGCAAAACCACTCATTTCTCTTCACCAACTTGCTGCATTGGTCCTTGAATCAAGCTAGCCTCAAACACTCATCATGCTGCGCAGCCCATGCCCATTGTACTTGCCTAGCACCTCACCATACTTGCCTTACACAAAAGTTGACCTTTTTGCAAAAGTGGCTACACCTATCCATAAAGCACAAGTCACATCCTCTGACCAATTGGATTAGTTTATACTATCCATTTGCAAGCCATTCCAAGTACTAAGCAAGGCTGAAACACTCTACACCAACACATTCACAAAAACACCCCACATTGCATAAGCTTTCGAATCTCTCTGCCCAGCCACAAAAACACTCAAACCATTTTCTCCATTCAACTCACCATGTATCACTGAGTAGAAACCACCAAGAACACAAGCCTGAAACAGCCAAAGCATCCCACTGCCATTTCTCACCTCATTTTGCAGTTTCATTCGAAACTCTCACCCTAGCTCACAAACAGCCAAACAAACCTTGCAGACCTTCTCCACATATCATTTGGACCCCAAACAACCATTCACAATGGCCTGAAACCACTAGAAACTCCATAGCCATTCTTGACTGAGGTGAAGCAGAAACTGTCGAAGCTCATCAACCAGCCTACATAAATTGTTCTAAGGCATTCAAACGTCATCCAGAGGTCCTAAGGAGTGGATTGAACAAGGAGAGGTGGCCAGAAAGTTCTCAGGTTGAAAGCTCCAAATCTCAGGTAGCTTGAAATTCATTTTTCCAGAAATCATTTTTCTTGTTACAAACTTGTTCTATGTGATTCACTGATCATCCTGATGTTCTTAGTTTTTGAAATGGCTTTGATTTGAGTATGTAATTTGTCTCTGAAGCTTGCGTGCCCTAGTTTTTATTTCTTTCGATTCAGCTTGTTTAGGAAGAAGAAATGTGTTTTGAGAGAGGGGTTTGATTCGTGAGAGGTTGGGGATCATTTCCCTTTTCTTAGTTTTCATTTTTGATACGATTTGAGAGGTTTGGGGATTTCTCAGGTGAAATGCTGGCCGGAGAAGACGACCGGAAGTCTTCTCCGGCAGCCTGAATGTGATTATGCCCTAATTATGTGATTAAATGCCATTTGAATTTGAGCCATCAGATGCGTTGAAAAGGTTGACTTCGCGCGCGCGTGGATGGCTAGGATGTAGTCATTAAACCCTAATCAGCATTATTTATTTAATTAATCAAAATTAAATCTGTTTGAATGTGAGCCACAAGATCACGCGCCAAGTCAACCATCTCCTCCCCAGATTGCATCTCAGCCTCTCATTCTGATTACTTTCACTTTTATTTAATTTTTATTCATTTTCTTTTCAATTAACTTGCATATTTAATTTAAAATAGCAAAAAATACATAAAAATTATGAAACTTTTTCCTCTGAGTTTTGTTAATTTTTATGACATAAGAACATTTTTATTTTATTTTTTATCATTAAAAAAGTATTTTTAAATATTTAAAAGATTATTTTTAATTGATTAATGGGAATTAATTAATTAAAAATACTTTTAGGTATTTAAAAATTACAAAAAAATTCATGAAATGTTCTAAGACATTTAGAAACATTGTCCAACCTTCAAACCAAATTTCTTTTTTGACCTTGATGCATTTTAAGAATTTTTCATTGAATTAAATCATTTTTTATGCATTATTTTGATCATGGGTTCAAAAATTCATTTCTGCCTATTGGAGAAGGTTTGGACATTGATTCTTTTTGCTTTGTTTTGTGTTTAGCATATAGTTTCTAAGATAAAATGGCCATGACTTGATCTTGCATTTTCCAATTGTTTGGCATTTCTTTTGTTAAGAACCCTAAAAAACCCTAATAACTTAGAAAATTCATATCTTGAGATTGGTTAAGAGTTGGGAGTTCCCCTTTGGGAAGTGGTTCATTATAGGTTTAGGGTTTCTTTGGGCACCATTTTCCATTTTTGATCTTAAGGTTTACTTCTGTTTTTGGTTTTTGTTTGATGTTTGATCCATGAACCCTAATTTGGGCTTCCATTTGCATCCTTCTTGCATTTCCTTGCATAACATGACTTGTCTTTGCATTTTGTGCATTCTTGTGATCCATTTGACATCTTAAGACATGTAGGAAGCATGTTTGATCATTGCATTACATATTTGCCATGTCATTTGTCTTGTATGCTTCATAACATTTCATGTTTGTTCATGCTCCTTAGCTTGCATCATTTGCATCCATGATCTTGTATGAACATCTCCATGTCTTGCCTCATGTTTGCAGCACTTCATAACATCATAATCATCATCAACATGCTTCTGGTTTTGCTTTGCATCATACCATTTCATCTCATCTTGCATTGCATTGCATTTCTTTCTAACATTTCAGGTGGTAAGTAAACTTGGGAAGTGAATTTGTCTTCACTTCTCATACCTTTTCTTTTCATCTCTCTTGCATCCATTGCTGCATTTCTATTTGTGTTTGAGATTGAGCTTGCTCACTCTTCTTCCTCCCCCTTTCTTTCTTCAAGTGACTTGACTTCTTGAATGAAGCAAGTCACTTTGCTTCTCTGGGTCTTGTTCATCTGCTTCCTGGTGGCTCTTTTGAAGATTGTTCTTGTAAACCTCACAAACCTTAGGAACAACCAAGCATGACAATGAATTAGGGTTTTGATTAGTCTCCCCTCATAGTTTTTACCTTTGTGTCTCTCTTGAGTCTTCTCTTCTCATCTCATAATCAGGGACTAAACCCTAAAGGCTTTAAGACTTTGTGATTAAGCTTATGCCTGCATCCTTCTCTTAGGATGGAGTGTATAACTTTAATCCTAAGTCTTGAACCCTTAATGTGTTTAAATCTCTTAATCAATTCACTTAAATAACTATCAAGACATCACACTTGTAACTTGGGCCTTGCATTAGGGTTCTAATTCTTCCTTAATTGGTTAAGAAGGACTAACCCTAGTGTTAATGGACAAGTCCCCCTCAAGTTGTCTTACAAATCATAAAACTCACTTCATCATCATACCATTAATCTAAAATCCATCTAATAAAGGCTTGTTTTGTCATGGGTTTAATCCCTGATCATGGATTAAGTTGAGGAGCTTTCCTCAGCTTAAACATTCTCATCTATTATCCTTCTTTTAGGATAGTGTAATGGGTCTGTTTAATCCCTGATTATGGCTTAACCTCATTACTCAACACTAAACAAAAACACCAAAAACATCTAAATAATCATAAGTAGGTTAATGGTCTTAATCCTGCACCAAAGGTGACTAAGTGTGAGAATCTGACTTCACACTTAAGGTATTCTCATTACCCCTAATCAGAGGAAGGATGTGATGAGTTTACTAACCCATTGGTTTAGGCTTAAGCTCATTAACTTATGACAAAATTCAAAAGCAATAAAAGACTGAAAACTCAAAAACAAACAATAATCGTCTCCTCCGGGATTCTTTTCTCATCATATTCACTCATAACCGAGAACTTGCTTCTTCCGTCTAATGCAAGACAGTTTGCATCTGTGCCAGACAGATCATACACTTGAGCATAGGCAAGTAAGCAGTTCACAAGTCAATTCATCTTTCAGTCTCTTTGGGTCGAACTACGGTGTTCTGACTTCCTCATTGCACGAGAGGATACGTAGGCATAACTTAACAGTTATCGAACAAAAGTCTCTGTACATTCCCCCTCTTCTAGCCTTATTCTTTAGCCTCATGATCTTGAGCATCTTATTCCAGTTCTCACACTGACACTGTACATATCACACATCACATTTCTTTACACTGACACCTGTACATTCTTTTCCAGCTATTTTATACACAAATTGCACTGACACTACCCCTTTAAAACACAAATCTTTTAAGCGTGGATCCCGTCGAGTACGACGGACAATCTGGGTGCTAATACCTTCCCGGGTTGTAACCAACCCCCTTTCTCAGTCTCTCTGGTTCGCAAACCGTCTTATCCGTATCTTTCTAGGTCTATGCAGCATTGCCTTTCCTCCGGGATAAAAATGCCTAGCTGGCGACTCTATTCATCTCCAGTGAGTTCACGGCTGTGTGTTCTCATTGTTCCCTCTCGCCGACCGTTCGCGTCTGTACCCTCATATGACCATGGTGTCACTTGTCGGGAGCGACAGCTTGGCGACTCTGCTGGGGACCCTTATACTGCAACCAGGGCTTCTGGTTCCTTTTGTGGGTTCCTCCTAGCGCTTGTTTGATTTGTGTTTACTGGGGTGTTATGTGCTTGTATTTATTTTTGTTTATTGCTTTATGTACAGTTACTTTACTGCTTTCTTTATTGCATTTATTTATATCATACTGTCATTGCTGCTGGCTGGATCTGGTTGTTTGCCTTGGTGGGTGGGTGATTCATTGAGAGTTAAGGTCCTATACCTGGGACCTGAGTGATACCTAGGCTAGAGTGAATCATATTCTTTCCCATTCCATTTCGGTCTGGTGCGGGAATATGAAACACGGTTCAGATATGGGTTTCTTCTTGAGAACTCTGTGTTGCAGATTTCCTGCAATGCTAGGGCTATCTGGGAAGCCTGCTAAGTCTGGATGACCTTTTAGTATTGACCTTCAGAAACTGAGGTGAATTAGAGGAGGAATTGTTATGGTTATTGTAAACACTGTACCTCCGGGTTAGAAGTGTTTACACTTCTCATAACTGATCCAAGTTTGAGGATCCTTGTTCTAGATCATCACCTGTGAGGGGGTTGGGCTGTTTACAGGTTTGCAGGTACCTTGACCTCAGAATACCCTGTTACTTTGACTTTGTTAAAGAATACTCCATGTTGGACAGTTCTTGTGATTCTAAAACCTTGAAATTGTGGCTCTTTATTTGAGTCCCCCACCCTGGTTACTGGATTTTTAGACCTCCATCTGGGATTCTTGAACACACATGGACTTATATCAGGGCATTTTGATCAGATCCAGCTCGGTCACAAACCCTTGGCATATCATTTGCATACATAACCATTGCATCATATTAACATTTGCTTATTTGTGTTTCAGGGTATCCATTTTCATCTGGTTTTGGTTTTGACCCCATCTGCATTACTGACCTATCTCCACCAGCACTAGCTTCAGCTTGTCAGCCATATACTTCAAATACTTGCACTAGCCAGCCAGTGGCCCACTTCTCAACATCTTCATCAGCACCCTACTCAGTCTTCAGCATCATGGCTCCAAAGAAAAGCAACATCACTTATCATTTCTTCCAACCAGACTTATCAGACATCAGGAGGATCCAGACCCTGATCACCCCAGAGCACATACCTTTGTTCAGGGAGCATTATGGGGATATACTTGACTTGGTTATGGATATGGACCCATCACAGAGAAGCCTGATCCATACCTGTATTCAGTTTTATGACCCCCCATTGAGATGTTTCACCTTTCAAGACTTTCAGTTGGGGCCTCTTTTAGAAGAATACTCATCTTTGATTGGTTTGCCTATCAAGAGAGAAATCCCTTTCAACCCTGAAATGGTCTTTCCCAGCAATGGAGAGGTGGCAAAAGCTCTGCACCTGGAACCTGCTTTGATTGAGCAGCATATGGCCTCTAAGGCTGGGATCCCTGGTTTTCATCTTGACTTCCTGATTTCCCAAGCTAGTCTGAAGGCCTCCCTGGGGGAGTGGAGAGCTGTTTGTGCTCTGTTGGCCTTAAGTGTATATGGAATTGTGTTGTTTGCAGATGAGCCTCGATTCATCAGCAAGAATGCAATCCATTTGTTCATCCTGAAGAACCCAGTGCCAACTTTGCTAGGAGATCTCTATTACTCAGTACATCAGAAGAATGAGAAGCAGAGGGGGAGGCTAGTGAGGTGTTGTGCTCCATTATTCCATGCTTGGCTTCTAAAGCATCTACCCAGGACAGATGCCTTTCTAAATCCTCATCAGCAAAGCAACTGGGCTAAGAGGCTCACTACTCTCACTTCAGCAGACATCAGATGGTGTACTCAAAGCACCAAGGGCAGAGATATAATCACAAGCTGTGGGAACTTTCCCAATGTGCCTTTAATAGGGGTCAAGGGAAGTATCAATTACAACCCTCTGCTGTTCAGGAGGCAATTAGGCTATGCACTGGTCCATGCTCCTAAGGCACAGGACTTGGTGGAGACCCTCTACTGTGAGAACAAGATTAGTCTGGCAACTGTTAGGCAGGCTGCCTGGGCCTGGGATCATGTTCAAACCAAGGGAATCACCACTCTGGGGAAGTGCAATAATGTGGCATCAGCACAATATTATGAGTGGTCCCATGCAAGGGCCCAATTCTCTGGAATGCCCTTCACCATAGAAGACATGCCTGAGTCATCTTCCGCACCACCCCCTGCCACTATCAGTTTGGAGGAGTTTGAGAGCTTGAAGGAAAGAAATGAGAAGTTAACCCAGGCTTTGCAGAAGACCCTCCGGGAGAGGAGTGAAGGTGTGAGGGAGATTGAAAGATTGGAGAAATTGAGAGTGGAACACTTGACTAAAATTGAGAAGTCTGGAGATTATATCAACAAGTCTAAAGCTGGTGAACAGATTCTGAAGAATGCTTGTAAAGAAGCCCAGTTCCAGAGAGCAAGGACAGACTTGTATTTGAAAGAGAGTCAGGCCAGGTGGGTCCGGATCACTGAGGCCCGTACTCTAGAAGACAAGAGAGTTCAGGACAAGATGGAGCAGATGGAAAAAGCCCTGGCAGCAGCCCAGAAGGAGATATCAGAGCTGGAAATCAGAGCTGGAGTGAAGAGGTCTAAAGACCAAAGTCAGAACAAGAAGTTGACTGCAGCTGTTGCAACTAGAAACCTTCTCATCAGAGGTCTCACGGAGCGTCCGGCTGATCCTGTGACCGAAGCACTTCTTAAGGAAGTTCGTGAGGATGAGTTTGGCCTTGGGGTTTGATCATTTGCTTGTTGTTATTCCTATTCCATGTACTTTTGTTTTTGTGATGTATTTTGACCCCTTAGAGGGCTGATGTTGTAAAAAGAACAAGATGTATTATTTCACCTTCTGTAATATATTTGTGTTAGTTTCCATCTGGGTTTACTTCGAAAGCAACTTCAACAGCAGCATCTTCAAGGGTCTGGAAGGGTCAAAACTGAAGGCCAAACCGGATACCTTGAGAGCAAATAAGCATAACTGCATTGCATACTAACCCCTTTGTTTGTTTTGTAGGTTTTTGTTTTGTTGTTGCTAACCTCTGTTGTGAATCTCAGGAATTATTGCTCGCCGCCGGGTATTTCCTCTCAACAGGCCACACAGGTACCCAACTAGAAACAACCTTCCGGGAATTCAGATGGATCAGATGCAGCAAGACCTCACGGAGGTCAGAAACCAGATGGCCAACGAAAGGCTGGAGATGAGAACTCAGATAACGCAGTTCATGGAAGTAATGAACAATTTAGCTCAAAGCCAGGAGAGGCTCAGAGCTTTGGTAGAAGGGAGGAATCAAGATGAGCCCCATGTGGGGACTGCCGGCACAAGTAACAATGAACGGGTGCGACCCCATGTTAACCCTCCTGTGTTTGGCCCACATCTACATCCTGAGATTAACATTCCTGCAAATGTTCAAGGGACAGCCACTGCAGCCAGGGTACTTCAAGAAGACCCTCAGGAGGACCAATTTACAGTAATGGGTGCTGGAGAGGAAACTTATGATAGACGGTTGGAAGAGATAGCTGAGAAGTTGAGGTCCTTAGAATCTCAAAATTCTTTGGGCTTCGACGTTACGGACATGGGTTTGGTAGACGGGGTCAGGATCCCCCATAAGTTCAAGCCTCCTTGTTTCGAAAAGTATAATGGGACTTCATGCCCCCGGACTCATCTACAATCATTTCTGGGAAGGCTGAAGGCCTATACAATGGATGAGAAATTGTGGATGTTCTATTTTGAAGATAGCTTGACTGGAGCTTCGAGGGAGTGGTATTCCCATCTGACAAGAGCAACAATTAGATGCTGGAAGGACCTGGCAGAGGCCTTCATCAGACAGTATCAGTATAATCTAGACATGGCACCCAACAGGACTCTCCTGATGGGAATGTCACAGTCTTCGAGGGAAAGTTTCCGAGAATATGCCCAGAGATGGAGGCAATTGGCTGCTGCCGTTCAACCACCAATGTCTGAGAGAGAAATGGCAGACATGTTTATGAACACTCTTCAGGGAACATATATTGACAGGTTGGCTGCTTTCTCTTCTACTAGCTTCGCAGATGTTGTCATAGCTGGGGAGAGAATTGAAAGCCTGTTAAAAATGGGTAAGATCTCTGATAATGGTGCCAGTTCGTCCAGTAGTACAAGAAAGCCTTTTGCAGGCCCGAGAAGAACTGGCGAGACCAATGCCATTCACACCAACAGGGGTAGGCCCCAATATGCTCAGAGGTCCATAGCAGCAGTCACCATTCCTGCTCCAGCTCATCCTCAACCTGTCTATCAACCTCCTCAACAAAACTACCAACAACAACCTCAGTATCACCAGAATCAGTATCCTCCAAGGAATTACAACAGCAACAACACCAACAACAACAATCAACAAAGGCCATTCCAACAGAGGCCATCCCAAGCTAACCGAGTGATCGACCCGATCCCAATGCCGTATGCTGCCTTGCTGCCACAACTTCTGAAACTCAACCTGGTTGAGCTAAGAACGTTGGCACCTCCGGATCCCAACAGTCTACCAAGGAACTATGACTCCAATGCTAGGTGTGCTTTTCACTCAAACGCACCTGGTCACAGTACAGAAAAATGCAGGGCTCTACATATGAAGGTACAAGACTTGGTAGACTCCAAGGCTCTGAATTTTGCACCGCCGCCCAATGTCAATAAAAACCCTATGCCAAACCATGGTGGTCCTCGAATTAACGCTATTGAAGAAGACCAACCGTCTTATTTAATAACCAGTGTGGATCAGATCAGGACACCATTGGTAGAAATCAAAGCTCAACTCCGCGAAAACCAAATATTTCCGGGGTGTGAACTAGGGTGTCCATATTGCAATATTTCATGGAATGGGTGTGAGGACCTGAGGAATGGCATTGACAGCCTTATTCAGAGTGGCCTGCTACAGATCACTACATCATTCCCGACAAATCCGGCAACTTCATCAGCAACGGTTTCAGACCCTCCTACAACCGCAGCAACTATTGTTCCCGACAATTCACCAGCAACATCAACAAGTACTTCACCTGTCCTCCCAAATGATCAGTTTTCAACAGTTTCTCCTGCTACAACTTCAGCTTCATTCCATTTCGAATCTCCATCAACAACAACAGTCCTTCCAACAATACCTCCTACAACACCAGCGATCAATCATGAAGATGTCTCCACTGTTACCATATTCTACGATCCTGAAAATAACTCCGCCTACCATTCAGAAGGTGTTGCTCCCGCCAGAGCACCGGTTACAATCTTTTATGATCCACAAACAATAACAGTCCCTTCAGCAGCAGCAATCAGTCCAGTCACTGTCACGGTGCCTGGACCAGTACCATATGAAAGCAATAGGGCCATCCCTTGGCACTATGGCTCTGACGTGTACTGTGAAGGGAAAAGAATCACTCTTGAAACATCAGCACCTGCACCACAAGTAGATAATGTGGGGGGAGGCGGAGGCTTCACTCGAAGCGGACGTCTCTTTGCTTCACAAGTTCAAAGACCCACTGCCGAAGCAGAAGCTGCTGCCAAGGCGAAAGGAAAAGGCCCGGTGCAGGAAGATCCAGCTGCCAAAGAAACCCTGAAGACTCCATTCGATCAGGAAGTGGATGAGTTTATGCGGATCATCAAAAAGAGCGATTATAAAGTTGTGGATCAGCTTCACCAGACGCCATCCAAAATCTCCATCCTCTCACTGCTTATGTGCTCCGAAGCCCATCGGAATGCACTACTTAAAGTCTTGCACGCAGCTTACGTGCCTGAGGAGATTACTGTCAACCAATTGGAAACCGTGGTTGGGAATGTTACTGCTAGCAATGGGCTAGGGTTTACCAATTTTGACTTGACAGCGGATGGCCGCAATCACAACAAAGCCTTGCACATAACCCTGGAATGCAAAGGAGCTGTCCTTTCTCATGTGCTGGTGGACACAGGTTCTTCCCTGAATGTTTTACCAAAGAAGGCTCTGGTGAAGTTAGAATATGATGGATTGGCATTGAGGCCCAGCAACCTGGTGGTAAGAGCCTTTGATGGTTCGAAGAGATCGGTTCTGGGAGAGATCGAGCTGCCCGTGACGATTGGTCCGCAGACCTTTAAAACTATCTTTTATGTGATGGACATTCAGCCCGCCTACAGCTGTTTGTTGGGTAGACCCTGGATTCACGCCGCCGGCGCAATAACGTCTACCCTTCACCAAAAGTTAAAATTTGAGTGGGAAGGTCAAGTTGTCACAATCTGTGGGGAAGAGGATATCTTTGTTAGCCATCTGGCTACTTACAAATACATTGAGATGGATGGGGAGATCCATGAGACAATGAGCCAAGGTTTTGAAGCCTTGAATGTCAATGAAGCATCTGCTGTGTCAGGTATCTCCATGTCGTCTTATCAACAAGCCCGGAAGGTTGTTGAGGAAGGAACTGCCCTAGGCTGGGGCAAAGTTTTAGCTGTGGAGGAGAAGAAGGACAAATTTGGGTTGGGTTACAAACCAACTCAACATCAAGCAAAGGCTGCTGAGAAGCCTGGATTTGTCAGTGGGGGAATGCTTACCCCTGATGCTATCAACTGTCTGGAAGACGAGCTGGAAGAGGAGCGCAATCTGGAGAATTGGATTCGTCCAAAGATCCCGGGGAGCAGTGTCTCAAACTGGTCTTCCCAGGAAATTATAAGAGTTACTCATGCAGAGTAATTATTATTTCTAGTATTTTTTTATAGCATGCATCAAAGTCTTGCATCTTGCCCAAGATGACAAGACTCATTTTGTAATCAGGGCCATCTGTACTTTTGTGCAAACAAGATTAAATTAATGAAATATCAGACATCTTTTTGCAAACGAGTCTTTTTCTTTTCTGTTCACTGTTTTTCCATTTTTCTTTTTGTACAAAAATAAATGGCGGTGTTTTCAAAATGATAACTTCATTTCACCTTTTTCTAAGGCAAGATTAAAATCAATCACTAAAATGAACAACTTAACCCTTGCAGAGAGTGCCTTCCAGACAGCACCGACAATAGCACGGCTATGACATCGTATGACTTTGACAATCCGATCAATCAAGCTGATGAAGGGGTTGAAGAAGAATATGAGCTTCCTGAAGAGCTAGCTAGGTTGTTGAGACAGGAGGAGAAGGTCATTACTCCTCACCAGGAGGAGATTGAAGTGATTAACCTTGGTACGGAGGAAGACGTGAAGGAAGTAAAAATCGGGGCCTGCCTGCAAGACTCAGTGAAGAGACAACTGATAGATCTGCTTCAAGAGTATGTTGATGTGTTTGCTTGGTCGTATCAAGATATGCCAGGGTTGGATACCGACATTGTTGTGCATAAGCTGCCTTTGAGGGAAGAATGCCCACCAGTTAAACAGAAGCTGCGCCGAACTCGCCCAGACATGGCTATGAAAATTAAGGAAGAGGTACAAAAGCAATGGGACGCCGGGTTCCTTGCTGTGACTAGCTATCCGCCGTGGGTTGCTAATATAGTACCTGTGCCTAAGAAGGACGGCAAAGTAAGAATGTGTGTTGACTACCGGGATCTGAACAGAGCCAGCCCGAAAGATGATTTCCCATTACCTCACATTGATGTATTGGTGGATAACACGGCTCAGTTCTCGGTATTCTCCTTCATGGACGGATTTTCAGGATACAATCAGATCAAGATGTCACCTGAAGACATGGAGAAGATGACTTTCATCACGCCTTGGGGCACGTTCTGTTACAAAGTGATGCCATTCGGACTGAAGAATGCTGGTGCAACATATCAACGGGCTATGGTGACATTATTCCACGATATGATCCATAAGGAAATTGAGTGTTATGTGGATGATATGATCGCCAAATCCCTTACAGAGGAAGAACACCTGGTAAATCTGCTGAAGTTGTTCAAACGCCTGAGGAAGTACCAACTAAAGTTGAACCCCAACAAATGCACATTCGGGGTGCGATCCGGTAAGCTGCTGGGCTTTATTGTAAGCGAGAAAGGGATTGAAGTTGACCCTGATAAAGTCAAAGCTATTCAAGAAATGCCTGCACCTAAAACAGAGAAAGAAGTTCGAGGGTTCTTAGGTCGATTGAACTACATCTCACGGTTCATATCTCACCTTACAGCAACCTGTGAACCCTTGTTCAAGCTGTTGAGAAAAGAACAAACGGTCAGGTGGAACGAAGACTGCCAGAAGGCTTTTGACAAAGTAAAGAAATATTTACAAGAGCCTCCAATCCTTATGCCTCCAGTTGAAGGAAGACCTCTGATTATGTACTTGACAGTATTAGAAGAGTCAATGGGGTGTGTGCTGGGCCAACATGACGAGTCTGGTCGAAAAGAGTATGCAATATACTACCTAAGCAAAAAGTTTACCGACTGTGAACAGCGTTATTCACTGCTCGAGAAAACTTGCTGTGCTTTAGCGTGGGCTGCTCGCCGACTGAGACAGTATATGTTGACCCACACTACCTTATTGATCTCAAAAATGGACCCAGTTAAGTACATTTTCGAGAAGCCAGCTCTTACCGGACGGGTTGCAAGATGGCAGATGATTCTCACGGAATACGACATACAATACACATCTCAGAAAGCCATCAAGGGCAGTGTACTATCTGAATATCTGGCTGGGCAACCTATTGAGGACTACCAGCCTATGAGGTTTGACTTCCCTGATGAAGACATCATGTTCATTAAAGCAAAAGATCACGAAGAGCCTATTCACACTGAAGAGCCTGACCCGGGAGAAGAATGGACTATGATGTTTGATGGGGCTGTTAACATGAATGGTCGCGGTGTTGGTGCAGTACTCATTACACCTAAAGGAGTTCACATGCCTTTCTCGGCAAAACTCACTTTCAACTGCACTAACAACGAAGCTGAATACGAAGCTTGCATTATGGGTCTTGAGGAAGCCATTGACCTCAGGATCAAGACATTGACTGTATTCGGAGATTCAGCTCTGGTAGTTAATCAAACCAATGGCAAATGGTACACACACCAGGATCATCTGATACCTTACAGGGACTATACAAGGAGGTTATTGACTTTTTTCACAACGGTCAAGCTTGAGTATATCCCTCGGGACGAGAATCAGTTTGCAGATGCCCTGGCTACCATTTCATCCATGATCAAAGTTCAGGCTGCCAACTTTGTACCTCAGATTTCAGTGTCCAGACTTGACAGACCAGCATATGTGTTCGCAGCAGATGTTGTTAAAGATGATAAGCCTTGGTTCCATGACATTAAGTGCTTCTTGGAGGATCAAACATACCCATCTGGGGCATCTTCCAATGATAAGAAGACTTTGAGAAGGCTTGCTGGTAGTTTCTTTCTGAACACTGATGGGTCTTTATACAAAAGGAACTTTGATATGGTACTCCTCAGATGTGTTGATAAGACAGAAGCAGACTTGTTGATGCATGAAGTGCACGAAGGATCCTTTGGTACTCATGCAGGAGGGCATGCCATGGCTAAGAAATTACTAAGATCAGGATATTACTGGAGCACAATGGATGCCGACTGTTGTGCCTACGCCAGAAAATGCCATAAATGCCAGATTTATGCAGATAAGGTGCATGTGCCTCCCAACCCTTTGAACATCATGTCTTCACCATGGCCCTTTGCCATGTGGGGCATTGATATGATTGGCAAGATTGAGCCAACTGCTGCAAATGGTCACAGATTCATCTTGGTCGCCATTGACTATTTTACCAAGTGGGTTGAAGCAGCCTCATATGCAAACGTTACAAGACAAGTGGTAGCCCGATTTCTGAAGAGAGATATCATCTGTCGGTATGGAGTGCCCGAACGAATCATTACTGATAATGGTTCCAATCTAAACAACAAAATGATGGCTGAATTATGTCGGGACTTCAAAATCCAACACCACAATTCTTCTCCTTACAGGCCGAAGATGAACGGCGCTGTCGAGGCAGCAAATAAGAATATTAAGAAGATTGTGCAGAAGATGGTAGTCACCTACAAAGACTGGCATGAAATGCTACCGTTTGCCTTGCATGGGTACCGTACGTCAATCAGAACATCCACTGGGGCAACACCGTATCAGCTTGTGTATGGTATGGAAGCGGTCCTACCAGTTGAAGTTGAATTACCCTCCTTGCGAGTCTTGATGGATGTCAAACTGGGTGAAGCAGAATGGGTTAGGTCCCGATACGAGCAACTGAGTCTGATTGAAGAGAAGAGATTGGCTGCAATCTGTCATGGGCAATTGTATCAGAAGAGAATGAAGAAAGCCTTCGATCAGAAAGTCAGGCACCGAGAGTACCAAGTGGGAGATCTTGTGCTGAAAAGAATCCTCCCTCCTCATACAGACCACAGGGGCAAATGGACTCCAAATTATGAAGGACCATTTGTTGTAAAGAAAGTTTTCTCCGGTGGAGCACTGATGCTCAGCACCATGGATGGTGAAGATTTCCCGTCCCCTGTGAATTCAGATGCAGTTAAAAAATACTTCGCATAAAATGACCCGCTGGACATAAAAACAGAATGTAAGTCCAGGCAAAAATAGGGCATCCCGGCGAGTCAAAAACAGAATAAAAGACTCGGGCAAAAATAAGGGAAATAAATGAAAAAATGTACACCCGCTGAGTTGAAAAGCCGCATTGGACAGCTCAGGCAAAAATGGGTATCCCGATGGATTGAAAACCCGAAAGGGCGATCCATGCAAAATAAGGGAATAAGCGAACAACTGCATTATGAATTCGTCTGTATTGTCACAACTTGGAAAGCCTTGAAACGATCAAGCTTCAATCAGAATCAGCCTTCTTCAGAAAGCAAGACGAGAAGAACGTCATTGTCATACGAGTCATAGCAGAAGAGGAAGCTCCTTAAAGCGTCGCCAACACTGCTAGCACTTTTGTTTCTCAATTTGTAACAATCTCTTCATTTCAGGAGATATGTTTTCTTGACTGTATCTTGCCAATTCAGGGCACATGAATTAATAAAATCAGATTTTCAGTCATGTTTCGTTTTTTACATTTTATTTGCAAAGAATGTCTGATGTCTCTAAAAAACTAATTGCATAAGTACAGATGTTTTTCGCTAAAAAGAAAGAAAATGGAATACATGCTTGCAGGGAATATACTTACTCGTGAGAATGCTTAACTCCTTTGACGGAATTCAGTGAAGGATACCTCGGGACCTTTTGTGCGTCTCCTTATCTTTGCAGGATTGCAGGTATCCAGAATGCAACCTGGGGCATGCAAGTTACGTTTCAGCAAGTAGGCGAATCATTATCAACTCGGTCTATCTTCCACGTGGCACTGGAGGGTGCCCACTTCCCCAGCAAAGTTGCCAAATCGACATACACTCAATCTCGGCATCTGAAATGCTCTATCCCCAGCTGAGTTGCCTCTTGTTGCTATCCCCAGCTGAGTTGCCTCTCGTACTTCCCCGGCCGAGCTGCCATTTCATCCTCAGCTGAGTACGGGAGTCAGGAAATCATCTCCCCACAGAATCTTCAGCCTCTATCCAGAAGAGCAGCGCATAGAAGATCACAACAGAGTGAAGAAAGCTTCTACAAACCCCAGCTGGGTCCCGTATTATAAGGATGTCAACCAGTGACCTATATCCCCAGCTGGGAGGTCCATTTCCAACAGATCGACCAGAGGTCTTCACAGTGACGGGATCCGAATCCCAGGGTGGTATCTTTGCATAATCATAGCATTCGCATCATAATATCCCCTCAGAGCGTAGCACTCCGTCTAATACGGAGCATTACGGCAAAAAAAATCAAACGCATAGCATAATCATAAGCCATGTTCTGAGTTAACACTTGTGAATAATAACCGTTCATCATCATTATACAAAAATCCCCACCAGAGTCCCAGCAAAAGCAGTTGCCTCTCCAATCACAAACACCAGTATATACACCTTTTGGCACCCGTCCGTGTCAAATCACCAGCAGAAAGCCAAAGACGTCCTCTTTACACTCACATATACTTATATATACACTTTCTCGACACCCGTCCGTGTCATATCCCCAGCGCAGTCGCTTACACCTTTCATCACCCATATACTTGATAATGCTACTTTTCTCTTTTGACACTCGTCTGTGTCACTCTCCCCAGCAGATAAACACTTATATATATACTCACTACTCATTGGTACACTTATACAGATACTCTTCCGCATCTTGTATACATCATCTATAACCCCACAGATTCAACAATAGTCCTTGTTCTTTGTTAACCAGTTGGTACTCGTCCGTATCATCATCTCAGAACATTGCGTCTAATGTTTGTTTCTACATGATGCTCGTCCGTATCATAAGTCTTAAGGATGCTCGTCCGCATCTTTAATCCATACACCGTGTCAAACACTCTTGTCTGCTTGAATATAGATACTCGTCTGTGTCTACTATTCCCCAGAAGAATTCTTTCAGATTCAACACTCATCCGTGTTCTCTGTTAACCCGTTGATACTCGTCCGTATCATCATCTCTGAACATGTGTCAGTTTGTTTCTACATGATACCCGTCCGTACCGTAGTCTTAAGGATGCTCGTCCGCATCTTTAATCTACGCAATGCCAAACACTTATACCTTTTGCTTCTTGGATGTAAACGCTCGTCCGTGTTTACTATATCCCTAGTAGATCACCAACAAATTTTCTTTTATCTGACACTCGTCCTGTGTCATGATAACCCTGAGAGCAGCCGTACCCTGCTGAGTGGTCGTCCTCCACTTCTTGATGGTCGTCCTCCATCATGCTCATCCGATGGCCGTCCCCATCGTTGTTTTTAGCAGCCGTCCCCTGCTAGGTGGTCGTCCTCCACCTTTTGATGATCGTCCTTCATCATTTTATCCAATGGCCGTCCCCATTGTTGATTTTGGTTATCTGGCATTCGTCCTATGTCATGAAAACCTCGAGAGCAGCCGTACCCTGCTGAGTGGTCGTCCTCCACTTCTTGATGGTCGTCCTCCATCATGCTCGTCCGATGGCCGTCCCCATCGTTGACCTTTTCTATCCGATGGCCGTCCCCATCGTTGATATTTTCGGCAGCCGTACCCTGCCAGGTGGTCGTCCTCCACCTTTGATGGCCGTCCCCATCATATTTTCTTTTATCCCCAACAGAGCAGCCGTCCCCTGCTAGGTGATCGTCCTTCACCTTTGATGACCGTACCTCATCATCTGTTTATTTCATTTATTCTTTAACCCGATGGCCGTCCCCATCATATTTTCTTTTATCCCCAACAGAGCAGCCGTCCCCTGCTAGGTGATCGTCCTTCACCTTTGATGGCCGTCCCACATCATCTGTTTATTTCGTTTATTTCTTTAACCCGATGGCCGTCCCCGTCGTGGTCCCTTTTCCTGTTAGCCCGATGGCCGTCCCCATCGTTGGTTACTTTACCTTTATGAACCTGATGGCCGTCCCCGTCTTGTTTCATTAATTTCCAGAGAATTTTACAGCTTTATCTTGATGGCCGTCCCCATCATGATTTTATTTCCCCAGCTAGTCGGCCGTCCCCGTCTTGGCTTTACCTTCTATCCCCAGCATGTCGGCCGTCCCCGTCATCGCTTTGTTTTCCGCACCTTTACAATATACTTTATTTTCCTTTTACAATCTATATCCCTTTTCTTCTTCATTCTGTGAGTGCAAATTTTGGACTGTCTTTGGTATTCAACCACAAGTTATCTTGTTTGCCTGTTAAGCCGTCGCTTACAACCTGCACAGCTAACTCATGTTTGAATAGGGGCAGCTGTAAACACCCCAAATTTGCCCTCACCCATTCACACCATGGCTTGTGATCATCTCATATTCATAAATACAATCATATCATCTCATATCTCATTTTTGATTCACTGCATAGTTTCTAAGGCATCTGCACCTAGGGTTTGTGATCTGAGCAATCCCAAAAGCATCTTGAGCCATTCCAAAGGCCACTAATCAACTCAAAGGGGTCCATTTGTGTTCATATGTCATATTCCATCTCCTCAAAGTCAAAATTGCAGAGGAATCACAAGAACTAGGGTTTGAGTGGATGCAGAGCCAGGATGAACTGCACAGTTGACCTAAAATTAGGGTTTTGGTTTCAGAGGCCATAACTCCAATTTTTTTGGTCATTCTTGTTTCCATTGGTCTCTATATGGTATAGGGAGTATGCATATCAATTTTCATGAAGAAATTCCATGGGGAAGTCATCTGATCAAAGGTTGACTTTTCAGACAAGTCAGTGCAAAATCAGGGCATCTGAGGCCCCCAATGACCCAACCAAGGGGTGATCTTCATCATTTTGAGTGTATATGATCTTTATTTGATCATGGAAGAAGGTTGAAGTTCATAGAAATCAAGAATTTAGGGTTTTTGCAAATGTTGACTTTTTGGGCATAGTTGACTTTTCAAGAATGCATCATTTTAGGTCATTTTTCAAGCCATGATTCTTGATCCAAAAATGCTTCAAATGAAAAAACTTTGGTCATGAAAGTTGTAGATCTCATTTTTTCCCTTTTCAAAAAGTACAAGAACATGATCAAACTCTTCTTGAATCAAAAGTTATGGTGTGACAAAGTTGCCAAAAATCACTTATTTTCAAGATATGCACCAAGTGTGAAAATTGCAAAATCATGTACTAAGTCAAATTGCAACTTCTAATTGGTATCAAACCTTCACATAAACATCATGTAAGTCCTAAAATTCAGAATGAACTAGGCATTGCTCATGTTTCATGACTTTTGGAACAAGAAAATCACATGAGAACCATAAAGTAACAAGTTGCAAAACCACTCATTTCTCTTCACCAACTTGCTGCATTGGTCCTTGAATCAAGCTAGCCTCAAACACTCATCATGCTGCGCAGCCCATGCCCATTGTACTTGCCTAGCACCTCACCATACTTGCCTTACACAAAAGTTGACCTTTTTGCAAAAGTGGCTACACCTATCCATAAAGCACAAGTCACATCCTCTGACCAATTGGATTAGTTTATACTATCCATTTGCAAGTCATTCCAAGTACTAAGCAAGGCTGAAACACTCTACACCAACACATTCACAAAAACACCCCACATTGCATAAACTTTCGAATCTCTCTGCCCAGCCACAAAAACACTCAAACCATTTTCTCCATTCAACTCACCATGTATCACTGAGTAGAAACCACCAAGAACACAAGCCTGAAACAGCCAAAGCATCCCACTGCCATTTCTCACCTCATTTTGCAGTTTCATTCGAAACTCTCACCCTAGCTCACAAACAGCCAAACAAACCTTGCAGACCTTCTCCACATATCATTTGGACCCCAAACAACCATTCACAATGGCCTGAAACCACCAGAAACTCCATAGCCATTCTTGACTGAGGTGAAGCAGAAACTGTCGAAGCTCATCAACCAGCCTACATAAATTGTTCTAAGGCATTCAAACGTCATCCAGAGGTCCTAAGGAGTGGATTGCACAAGGAGAGGTGGCCAGAAAGTTCTCAGGTTGAAAGCTCCAAATCTCAGGTAGCTTGAAATTCATTTTTCCAGAAATCATTTTTCTTGTTACAAACTTGTTCTATGTGATTCACTGATCATCCTGATGTTCTTAGTTTTTGAAATGGCTTTGATTTGAGTATGTAATTTGTCTCTGAAGCTTGCGTGCCCTAGTTTTTATTTCTTTCGATTTAGCTTGTTTAGGAAGAAGAAATGTGTTTTGAGAGAGGGGTTTGATTCGTGAGAGGTTGGGGATCATTTCCCTTTTCTTAGTTTTCATTTTTGATACGATTTGAGAGGTTTGGGGATTTCTCAGGTGAAATGCTGGCCGGAGAAGACGACCGGAAGTCTTCTCCGGCAGCCTGAATGTGATTATGCCCTAATTATGTGATTAAATGCCATTTGAATTTGAGCCATCAGATGCGTTGAAAAGGTTGACTTCGCGCGCGCGTGGATGGCTAGGATGTAGTCATTAAACCCTAATCAGCATTATTTATTTAATTAATCAAAATTAAATCTGTTTGAATGTGAGCCACAAGATCACGCGCCAAGTCAACCATCTCCTCCCCAGATTGCATCTCAGCCTCTCATTCTGATTACTTTCACTTTTATTTAATTTTTATTCATTTTCTTTTCAATTAACTTGCATATTTAATTTAAAATAGCAAAAAATACATAAAAATTATGAAACTTTTTCCTCTGAGTTTTGTTAATTTTTATGACATAAGAACATTTTTATTTTATTTTTTATCATTAAAAAAGTATTTTTAAATATTTAAAAGATTATTTTTAATTGATTAATGGGAATTAATTAATTAAAAATACTTTTAGGTATTTAAAAATTACAAAAAAATTCATGAAATGTTCTAAGACATTTAGAAACATTGTCCAACCTTCAAACCAAATTTCTTTTTTGACCTTGATGCATTTTAAGAATTTTTCATTGAATTAAATCATTTTTTATGCATTATTTTGATCATGGGTTCAAAAATTCATTTCTGCCTATTGGAGAAGGTTTGGACATTGATTCTTTTTGCTTTGTTTTGTGTTTAGCATATAGTTTCTAAGATAAAATGGCCATGACTTGATCTTGCATTTTCCAATTGTTTGGCATTTCTTTTGTTAAGAACCCTAAAAAACCCTAATAACTTAGAAAATTCATATCTTGAGATTGGTTAAGAGTTGGGAGTTCCCCTTTGGGAAGTGGTTCATTATAGGTTTAGGGTTTCTTTGGGCACCATTTTCCATTTTTGATCTTAAGGTTTACTTCTGTTTTTGGTTTTTGTTTGATGTTTGATCCATGAACCCTAATTTGGGCTTCCATTTGCATCCTTCTTGCATTTCCTTGCATAACATGACTTGTCTTTGCATTTTGTGCATTCTTGTGATCCATTTGACATCTTAAGACATGTAGGAAGCATGTTTGATCATTGCATTACATATTTGCCATGTCATTTGTCTTGTATGCTTCATAACATTTCATGTTTGTTCATGCTCCTTAGCTTGCATCATTTGCATCCATGATCTTGTATGAACATCTCCATGTCTTGCCTCATGTTTGCAGCACTTCATAACATCATAATCATCATCAACATGCTTCTGGTTTTGCTTTGCATCATACCATTTCATCTCATCTTGCATTGCATTGCATTTCTTTCTAACATTTCAGGTGGTAAGTAAACTTGGGAAGTGAATTTGTCTTCACTTCTCATACCTTTTCTTTTCATCTCTCTTGCATCCATTGCTGCATTTCTATTTGTGTTTGAGATTGAGCTTGCTCACTCTTCTTCCTCCCCCTTTCTTTCTTCAAGTGACTTGACTTCTTGAATGAAGCAAGTCACTTTGCTTCTCTGGGTCTTGTTCATCTGCTTCCTGGTGGCTCTTTTGAAGATTGTTCTCGTAAACCTCACAAACCTTAGGAACAACCAAGCATGACAATGAATTAGGGTTTTGATTAGTCTCCCCTCATAGTTTTTACCTTTGTGTCTCTCTTGAGTCTTCTCTTCTCATCTCATAATCAGGGACTAAACCCTAAAGGCTTTAAGACTTTGTGATTAAGCTTATGCCTGCATCCTTCTCTTAGGATGGAGTGTATAACTTTAATCCTAAGTCTTGAACCCTTAATGTGTTTAAATATCTTAATCAATTCACTTAAATAACTATCAAGACATCACACTTGTAACTTGGGCCTTGCATTAGGGTTCTAATTCTTCCTTAATTGGTTAAGAAGGACTAACCCTAGTGTTAATGGACAAGTCCCCCTCAAGTTGTCTTACAAATCATAAAACTCACTTCATCATCATACCATTAATCTAAAATCCATCTAATAAAGGCTTGTTTTGTCATGGGTTTAATCCCTGATCATGGATTAAGTTGAGGAGCTTTCCTCAGCTTAAACATTCTCATCTATTATCCTTCTTTTAGGATAGTGTAATGGGTCTGTTTAATCCCTGATTATGGCTTAACCTCATTACTCAACACTAAACAAAAACACCAAAAACATCTAAATAATCATAAGTAGGTTAATGGTCTTAATCCTGCACCAAAGGTGACTAAGTGTGAGAATCTGACTTCACACTTAAGGTATTCTCATTACCCCTAATCAGAGGAAGGATGTGATGAGTTTACTAACCCATTGGTTTAGGCTTAAGCTCATTAACTTATGACAAAATTCAAAAGCAATAAAAGACTGAAAACTCAAAAACAAACAATAATCGTCTCCTCCGGGATTCTTTTCTCATCATCTTCACTCATAACCGAGAACTTGCTTCTTCCGTCTAATGCAAGACAGTTTGCATCTGTGCCAGACAGATCATACACTTGAGCATAGGCAAGTAAGCAGTTCACAAGTCAATTCATCTTTCAGTCTCTTTGGGTCGAACTACGGTGTTCTGACTTCCTCATTGCACGAGAGGATACGTAGGCATAACTTAACAGTTATCGAACAAAAGTCTCTGTACATTCCCCCTCTTCTAGCCTTATTCTTTAGCCTCATGATCTTGAGCATCTTATTCCAGTTCTCACACTGACACTGTACATATCACACATCACATTTCTTTACACTGACACCTGTACATTCTTTTCCAGCTATTTTATACACAAATTGCACTGACACTACCCCTTTAAAACACAAATCTTTTAAGCGTGGATCCCGTCGAGTACGACGGACAATCTGGGTGCTAATACCTTCCCGGGTTGTAACCAACCCCCTTTCTCAGTCTCTCTGGTTCGCAAACCGTATTATCCGTATCTTTCTAGGTCTATGCAGCATTGCCTTTCCTCCGGGATAAAAATGCCTAGCTGGCGACTCTATTCATCTCCAGTGAGTTCACGGCTGTGTGTTCTCATTGTTCCCTCTCGCCGACCGTTCGCGTCTGTACCCTCATATGACCATGGTGTCACTTGTCGGGAGCGACACCATCCACTATCACCAAACACAGCGCAGCCTGGTGGAGAGCTTGTTGGTCCAGGGGATGCAAAGCCTAGGGCCTGGGTTCGAATCCCAGCCCCAGGTAAGTTCTTTTTCTCATTATTTTCCATTTATTTTGTTTTATATTATATTTGATTAATTTAATTAATAATAATATATGTTTAAAATAAATTAGTTATAGTATTTTTTTATATATAATTCAAAACTTATATTTAAAAAAAAAAAAAGGGATTTAAACTTTATTAATAAAAGTTATTTATATTTATTTTATTGTATATATTTAATATTTGTATGTATTTTTGTTGTATAAATAATTCAATTATATTTAGATTAATTTATAACCCTAAAATTTTATATGTAAAAAACCTAATTTTCTTTATAAAACCTAATTTTCTTTATAAACCCTAATTATGTTATAAATATTAATTTATTTGTTTGTAAATTTTAATTATATATATTTATTTTATAATTTGTTTATATTATTATTATGTGTAGTTTTTTATATATATAAATAATTTAATTAAGTTTAGATTAAGTAATTAACCCTAATTTATTTTTTCTAAACAATTAAAAACCCTAACTTTATTTTATGAGTTTAATTTCTTATTTTTATATGCTTACTTAATTATAATTAACAAATATTTTTAACATGTATATATAATTAAATTATTAGAACTATTAATCATATTTATTAGTATATAATATTTATTATTTCTTTTATTAAAATTCTTAAAAATAATTATTTATTTAATTTTTAACTTTTAATTTATTTCTACATTATATTATTATACTAACCTTCTTATATTTATTTTTGTTTGTTATTACTAACCAATTTATTTATTTATTATATGACTACTTATTTAAATTATTTTTATTATTCTTATAATGTAATTGTGCCTATTATGTAATAGTTGTAGAATTATTCTTATTATTTATTTTTTAATTGCCATGGTTAGTAAAATAGGGAGTGTAAACATGTTTGTATTTAAAATTAAATTTAGATCACTAATTTATAAGATAAATACTTGAATTTGTACACGCACACACGTAAGTCGATCTTGGATCGCCATCTCACATTCTTAAGGATACCTCTCATGTTGCCTAAACAAAAAGGTCAAGTAAGGTGTAAAGCAAAGTCCCTTCTCTCATATCATCTAGTCCCTTAAAAGATAATAAGATCAAGTCCCTCCATGGTTGCATTCATAAATGATCTTGTCCCTTTCGAATAAAGATGATAAGTCCCTTCGAATTGCTAAATACACCTTACAGTTGCCTAATCACAGACGTCCCTTCACTTGTCCCTCATACATCCAAGGTAATGACTACCTATTCCTTAATAATAGGGATAGTCTTACCATTTAAAGGATATTTAAGAACATAAAAGATTTAACTTAGGGTAGGTTTCTCTTATGTACTTGCTCACCTTTTCAAAACATTTCAAAAACACTTCACATCTCAAACAATTTTCAAAACAAAGGCTTTATATATATCCGTACATGGATCATTATAAAGTACTTAAGAAAATTTCTAATCACACACTACACTTTTCAAAAACATTTTAAAGTGAGCTAAGTAACTAAGAGCCCATGGATAACCATGGATGTAAAGGGTGCTAACACCTTCCCTTTACATAACCTACCCCCCGAACCCAAAAATATTTTAAGGTCTTTCCTATTCTTTTATGCCCTTTCCTTTGGATAAAATAAAAGTCGGTGGCGACTCTTGCTATCTGCAACATAACTAAAGTCAATTCTCCCACCGTGTTACAACACCAACAGAAGAATTGGGCCAAGAGGCTCATTGCTTTGACTTCAGATGATATCAGATGGTGCACCCAGAGCACCAAAGGCAAAGACATTATCACCAGCTGTGGACAGTACCCAAATGTGCCTCTGATAGGAGTAAAGGGTTGCATCAACTACAATCCTTTACTGTTCAAGAGACAACTGGGTTATGCCTTAGTTCACCCTCCCAGAGGGCAGGATTTAGCTGAGACCCTATATTGTGAAGTACAACCTAATTCAACTGTTGTCAGACAAGCATCCTGGGCTTGGGACAACATCCAGACAAAAGGGGTTTCTATTCTTGGAAGATGTAACAATGTTGCTTCAGCTCAGTATTATGACTGGTCCCGTGCTAGAGCTCAGATTACCAGAATGCCTTTCACCTTGGAAGACATGCCTGGACCATCTACTGTACAGCCAGCAACAACTATCAGCCTAGAAGAATTTGAAAAGTTGAAGGAAAGGAATGAGAAGTTATATGAGGCTCTAAAGAAGACTCTTTGGGAAAGAAGTGACGGTCGTCTGGACATTGAGAGATTGGAAAAGCTCAAGGTTGAGCATCTAACCAAAATTGAAAGGACAGAAGACTACATAAGGAAAGCAAGGGTTGGAGAACAGATATTGAAGAATGCCTGCAATGAGGCCAAAATTCAGAAAGCTAGGGCTGAGCAATATCTGCAAGAAAGTCAGGCTAGGTGGGTCAGGATCACCGAAGCCCGTACACAAGAAGACCAGAAAACTCAAGCCAAGATTGAGCAGCTAGAGGCCAGTGAGAAGAAGCAGCAGGAAGCTTTGTTGGCAGCCCAGAAGGAGATTTCAGAGTTGAAGCTTAGAGCAGGATTGAAGAGATCAAAGGACCAGGACATACATAAGAAGCTGACCACTGCCATTGCAACCAGGAACCTCCTCATTAGGACCATTACAGAGCACCCAGCTGGTCCCGTGACTGAGGCACTCCTGAAGGAGGCCAGAGAAGATGAGTTTGGACTGGATGTCTGATTCTTTGCTTGTTGTTTGTTTCCATTTGATGTACTTTTCCCTTTGTTGTATTTTTGACCCTCCATGGGCATGTATTGTAAAACAAACTATGTATTATTCATCATTTGTAATATATGTTAGTTTATTTTCATTTGGGCTTTCTCTCAACAACATCAAGCATCTTCCTCGAGGTCTGGAAAGGTCAAAACCAAGAACCAAACCGGATACCTTGGAAAACAAATAAGCATACTGCATTGCATACTAACTTTGTTTTTGTTTTGTAGGTTTTGTTATTATTATTGTTTCTAACTTTGTTGTGATCTCAGGAAATATTGCTCGTCGCCGAGTGTTCCCTGTCAACCGCGCGCACCGGTACCCAACTCGTAACAACCTTCCCAGCATTTAAATTGAACAAGTACAGCAGGACCTGTCTGAGGTCAGAAACCAGATGGCTAATGAGAGAGTGGAGATGAGAAATCAGATGTCTCAGTTCATGGCAGTGATGACTGGCTTAGCCCAGAGTCAAGAAAGGTTAAGGGAGCTGGTGGAAAGACAAACTCCTGAAGAGCCTCATCTTGGAACAGGAGGAACTAGCAACAATGAACGGGGCCAGCCTCGTATTGACCCACCAGTATATGGACCTCATCTGGATCCAGAGGTTAACATCCTGAGGAATGTTCAAGGTAACACTGTTGGGGGCCAAATCTTGCAGGAGGACCCTCAAGGAGAACAATTTACTGTTATAGGAGCTGGGGATGAGGTATATGACAGAAGATTGGACAAGATTGCTGAAACGTTAAGATCTTTGGAGTCTCAAAATTCTTTGGGCTTCGATGTGATGGATATGGGACTAGTAGATGGGGTGAGAATTCCCCACAAATTCAAACCCCCATGCTTTGAAAAGTACAATGGTACCTCCTGTCCTCGCACTCACCTGCAGTCTTTCTTAGGTAGGCTCAAGGCTTATACTATGGATGAAAAGTTATGGATGTTCTACTTTGAGGACAGTCTGACTGGAGCTTCAAGGGAATGGTATTCGCATTTGTCTAGAGCCACCATAAGATGCTGGAAGGATTTGGCTGAGGCTTTCATCTGTCAATATCAATACAACCTAGACATGGCTCCCAACAGGACCCTCCTAATGGGAATGTCTCAATCTTCTAGAGAGAAATTCCGGGAGTATGCTCAAAGATGGAGACAGCTTGTTGCTGCTGTCCAACCACCCATGTCAGAGAGGGAAATGGCTGACATGTTTATGAATACATTGCAAGGGACTTATATTGATAGGCTGGTTGCTTTCTCCTCTACCAGTTTTGCTGATGTGGTCATAGCTGGTGAGAGGATTGAAAGTTTATTGAAAATGGGCAAAATCTCCGACAGTGGTGCAAGTTCCTCCAGCAATCCAAGAAAACCTTTTGTAGGGCCCCGAAGGGCAGGTGAAACTAACTCCATTCATACAAACAGGGGCAGGCCTCAATATGCTCACCGGTCAGTAGCAACTGTCACCATCCCAGCTCCAATTCCTCAACAATCATTGTATCCTCAACAACAACAACCACAATATCAACAACAATCTCACTATCCACAACAAAGGTCGTACAATAACAACAACGGTAATCAACAACAGCGTCCCTTCCAACAAAGACCATCACAAGCAAACAGGGTAATTGACCCAATCCCAGTGCCGTATGCTGCATTCTTGCCACAACTCCTGAAACTCAACCTAGTTGAGTTAAGGACATTGGCACCTCTAGATCCTCTTAATATGCCAAAGAACTATGCTGCAAATGCCAGGTGTGCATTCCACTCAAACGCACCAGGGCATAATACTGAAAAATGCAGGGCCTTACAAATGAAAGTCCAGGATTTGGTGGACTCAAAAGCTCTCAATTTTGCGCCTCCTCCGAACGTCACAAGAAATCCAATGCCTAGTCACAACGGGCCTAGGATTAATGCTATTGAGGAGGGCAAACCATCCACTTTAATTAACAGTGTTGCACAAATCCGAACACCCTTGGTTGAAATCAAAGCCCAGCTGTTAGAGTGCCAAGTGTTCCCCGGATGTGAGCTCGGCTGTGGATATTGCAACATTGCTGTTAATGGATGTGAGAGACTGAGAAACGGCATAGATGGTCTTATTAAGGATGGTATCCTTCAGATTACGACAATAGTAACTACAACTCCAACAATTCCTTCATCAACAATCACAGATACTCCTACATCGTCAGCAACCATTGTTCCAACAGATTCTACTACAACTCCAACAACTGCTCAATCAATCACTTCAATGGATACAAGTTCGGTCACAATTCCTTCTACAACGACAACACCCATTATTCCATCAGTTCCTGCTACAACTTCAACACCTTCTACAATATCAGCAACAATTAATGAAAGTGTCTCAGCAGTTACGATATACTATGATCCTACGAATGTTCCTTCCAACAACTCACAACAAAATACTACTCCTGTCAGAGCTCCAGTTACCATATATTATGATCCACACACCATTGTGGTCCCCTCTGCAGCTGCTATCAGTCAAGTTACTATCACAGTGCCGGGGTCAGTTCCTTACGAAAGCAGTAATGCCATCCCTTGGCATTATGGCTTAGATCTATACTGCGAGGGGCAGAAAATCACTTTAGAATCATCAACTTCTTCACCTCAGATAGACAATGTGGGGGGAGGCGGAGGCTTCACTAGAAGTGGACGTCTTTTTGCCTCGCAAATACCAAGACCCGTTGCTGAAGCAGAAGCTGCTGCTAAGGCAAAAGGGAAGAGCATGGTGCAAGAAGAACCAGTTGCTAAATAAGCTTTGAAGACTCCTTTTGATCAAGAGGTTGATGAGTTCATGAGGATCATCAAGAAAAGTGATTACAAGATGGTGGACCAGCTTCACCAAACACCTTCCAAAATCTCCATACTATCATTGCTAATGTGCCCCGAGGCTCATCAGAATGCACTATTAAAGGTCCTGCATGCAGCTTATGTGCCGGAGGAGATTACTGTCAATCAATTAGAGGCTGTGGTTGGAAATGTCAATGCTAGTCATGGACGAGGATTTACCAACGCTGATCTGACAACGGAAGGTCACCATCACAACAAGGCTTTGCACATTACCCTGGAGTGTAAGGGTGCAGTTCTTTCTCACGTACAGGTAGACACCGGGTCATCCCTCAATGTCCTGCCTAAGAAAGCCCTTGTGAAGCTGGAGCATGATGGATTGGCACTACGCCCAAGCAACTTGGTAGTGAGAGCCTTTGACGGTTCTAAAAGATCAGTTCTGGGAGAGATAGAATTACCAATAATGATTGGCCCACAGGTTTTCAAAACGACCTTCTTTGTGATGGAAATACAGCCTGCCTACAGTTGTCTATTGGGTAGACCATGGATACACGCCGCTGGCGCCGTGACGTCAACCCTTCACCAGAAGTTAAAATTCAAGTGGGAGGGTCAAGTCATTACCATTTGTGGGGAGGAGGATATTTTTGTTAGCCAGCTGGATACTTTCAAATACATTGAAATGGATGGGGAGATCCATGAAACCATGAGTCAAGGGTTTGAGGCCCTAAATATTAATGAAACATCTGCTGTGCTTGGGACCTCCATCACGTCATATCAACAAGCCCGGAAGGTTGTTGAGGAAGGTACCGCCCAAGGCTGGGGCAAGCTGCTGCCCGTGGAGAAGAAAGAGGACCGATCCGGGTTGGGTTACAGACCAACTCGACAAGATCAACCAGAGGCTGCAAAGGAGCCCAGGTTTTTCAGCGGGGGAATGCTCACCCCGGATGCTGTGAATAGTTTGGAAGAGGAGTCAGAAGACGAACGCAACCTGGAAAGCTGGATACGTCCAAGGATCCCGGGGAGCCATGTCTCAAACTGGTCTTCCCAGGAAATTATAAGAGTTACTCCCACAGAGTAATTATTATTTCCTGTTTTTAAAGCATGCATCAAGTCCTGCATCTTGCCCAAGATGTCAGGGCTCATTTTGTAATCGGGCCATCTTGTATTTTGTGCAAAGATCAATTAATGAATATCAGGACATCTTTTGCAAATGAGTCTTTTCTTTTTCGCTCACTGTTTTTCATTTTTTATTTTTTGTATAAAAATAAAATGGCAATGCTTTTCAAAATAATAACTTCATTTTTACTTTTTTCTAAACAAGATAAAATTGATCACTAAAATGAACAAATCTAAACCCTTGCAGAGAGTGCCCTCCAGACTGCACCGACAACAACTCCGCTATGACTTCGTATGACTTTGACAATCCAATTAATCAAGCTGATGAAGGGGTTGAAGAAGATTATGAGCTACCTGAAGAGTTAGCCAGATTATTAAGACAAAAGGAGAAGGTTATCACTCCTCATCAGGAGGAAGTTGAGACGGTTAATCTTGGTACAGAAGAAGACTTGAAAGAAGTTAAGATCGGGGCCTGTCTGCAAGATTCGGTGAAAGAACAACTTATTGACATGCTTCGGGAGTATGTGGATGTTTTTTCTTGGTCTTATCAAGACATGTCAGGTCTGGACACCGACATTGTTATGCATAAGCTGCCTCTGAAAGAAGACTGTCCGCCAGTAAAGCAGAAGTTGCGCCGTACTCGTCCGGATATGGCTATGAAGATAAAAGAAGAGGTACAAAAACAGTGGGACGCCGGTTTTCTTGCTGTAACTAGTTACCCGCCGTGGGTTTCTAACATTGTACCTGTGCCTAAGAAAGATAGAAAAGTGAGGATGTGTGTGGATTACCGGGATCTGAACAGAGCCAGCCCGAAAGATGACTTCCCATTACCTCACATTGATGTATTGGTTGACAAGACGGCTCAGTTCTCGGTGTTCTCCTTCATGGACGGATTTTCAGGATATAATCAGATCAAGATGTCACCTGAAGACATGGAGAAGACAACTTTCATCACACCCTGGGGCACATTCTGTTATAAGGTGATGCCATTCGGACTAAAGAATGCTGGTGCCACTTATCAACGGGCTATGGTAACATTATTCCACGACATGATCCACAAAGAAATCGAATGTTATGTGGATGACATGATTTCCAAGTCCCTCACAGAAGAAGACCACCTGGTGAATCTCTTGAAATTATTCAAGCGTCTAAGGAAGTACCAATTGAAGTTAAACCCCAACAAGTGCACATTCGGGGTGCGATCCGGTAAGCTGCTGGGATTTATTGTGAGTGAAAAGGGAATTGAAGTTGACCCTGATAAAGTCAAAGCCATCCAAGAGATGCCTGCACCAAAGACTGAAAAAGAAGTTCGGGGGTTCCTAGGTAGATTGAACTACATTTCGCGGTTCATATCTCACCTTACTACAACCTGTGAACCTTTGTTCAAGTTGTTAAGAAAAGAACAAACGGTCAGGTGGAATGAAGACTGCCAGAGGGCTTTTGACAAAATCAAGGAATACTTACAAGAGCCTCCAATCCTTATGCCTCCAGTTGAAGGAAGACCTCTAATAATGTACTTGACAGTATTAGAAGAGTCAATGGGGTGTGTGCTGGGCCAACATGACGAGTCTGGTCGAAAAGAATATGCAATTTACTACCTAAGCAAAAAGTTTACCGACTGTGAACAACGTTATTCACTGCTCGAGAAAACTTGCTGTGCTTTAGCGTGGGCTGCTCGCCAACTGAGGCAGTATATGTTGACCCACACTACCTTATTGATCTCCAAGATGGACCCAGTTAAGTACATTTTTGAGAAGCCAGCACTTACCGGACGGGTTGCAAGATGGAAAATGATCCTCACAGAATATGACATTCAGTACACCTCCCAGAAAGCCATCAAAGACAGTGTATTGTCTGACTATCTTGCTGAGCAACCCATTGATGATTACCAACCTATGAGATTTGACTTCCTTGATGAAGACATCATGTTCATAAAAGAAAAAGATCATGAAGAGCCTATTCACACTGAAGGGCCTGACCCAGAAGAAGAATGGACTATGATGTTTGATGGGGCTGTTAATATGAATGGTCGTGGTGTTGGTGGAGTACTCATTACACCAAAGGGAGTTCACATGCCTTTCTCGGTGAAACTCACCTTTAACTGCACTAACAACGAAGTTGAATACGAAGCTTGCATTATGGGTCTTGAGGAAGCCATTGACCTCAGGATCAAGACTTTAACTGTATTCGGAGATTCAACTTTGGTAATCGATCAAACCAACGACAAATGGTACACTCACTAGGAGCATCTAATACCTTACCGGGATTATACAAGAAGGTTGCTCACTTTATTCACTACAGTCAAGCTTGAGTATATCCCTCGAGATGAAAATCAGTTTGCAGATGCTCTGGCTACCATTTCATCCATGATCAAAGTTCAAGCTGCCAACTTTGTGCCTCGGATTTCAGTATCCAGACTTGGTAGACCAACATACGTATTCTCTGCAGACCTTGCTAAAGATGATAAGCCTTGGTTCCGTGACATCAAATGCTTCTTGGAGGATCAAACATACCCACCTGGGGCATCTTCCAATGACAAGAATACATTAAGAAGGATAGCTGGTAGTTTCTTCCTGAATGCTGATGGTTCCCTGTACAAGAGAAACTTTGATATGGTACTTCTCAGATGCGTTGATAAGGCAGAAGCAGAATTGCTGATGCACGAGGTGCACGAAGGGTCTTTTGGTACCCATGCTGAAGGGCATGCTATGGCTAAAAAGTTGTTAAGATCAGGCTACTACTGGATCACAATGGATGCAGACTGTTGTGCTTATGCCAGAAAGTGCCATAAATGCCAGATTTATGCAGATAAGGTGCATGTGCCTCCAAATCCTTTAAATGTAATGTCTTCACCTTGGCCCTTTGCCATGTGGGGCATTGACATGATAAGCAAGATTGAGCCGACTGCTTCAAATGGCCACAAATTCATCCTGGTAGCCATTGACTATTTTACCAAGTGGGTTGAAGCAGCTTCATATGCAAATGTCACCAGGCAAGTGGTAGCCCGATTCCTGAAGAGAGACATCATCTGTCGGTATGGAGTACCCGAGCTAATCATTACTGATAATGGTTCCAACTTAAACAACAAAATGATGGCAGAACTGTGCCGGGACTTCAAGATCCAACACCACAATTCTTCTCCTTACAGGCCAAAGATGAATGGCGCTGTTGTAGGGAAAATAAAGATTGTGCTCGAACGAGCCCTACCCCGCTGCCTACGTACCTCATCAGGACAATGGGGATCAGAGACGCCGTAGTTCACCTAACTAGGGGTAGAAAAGAGATTTCTTGTGAATTAAGGCTTGAACTGCCTATGCCAATGCTCAGGTGTTGCAGACTCGGACGACGAGTGCGTAACCGTCTTGCAAAGTGACAAGTAGGAGCAAGTTCGCGTATGGAGCGAAGGAGATGAGAAAAGAATTCCCGAAGGAAAGACGTTTATTGTTGGTTTATGTTTTTTATGAAGCTTTTATGAGTGGAGTTTGCATAGGTAAGTGTACCTAAGTTTTACTCACTGGGATGTGTACGTCTCACATCATCCCGAAATGGAATGCGCAAGAGGCACACCTATCTATGGAGGAAATCCCCAAAGCTAGTCGCACAAGTGAAGGCTCAGACACACTGACCTATTAACATTTATTAAGTGCTTTTATAATTTTTTGGGTTAAGAAGTGTTTTTTTAGGCTTTTCTTTGTGAGGTAATCTCATGCTAAGACCTATCCACCACGAGGGATATCCTACACCTCGCCCCGAAACGCAACGCGTGCAGGTATCTCATAGCAAAGTCTCGTGTCACATGAAAAGATTCAACCTTTATTAAAGTGAATTAAAATTAAGTGTGAAGATGAGAAGAGAGAGAGCACCAAAATGATCACCAAGGTAAAATACTAATGGGAGACTAAAGAATCCTAAGTGTTGTCATGCATGGATATCCTAGGTTAGTGAAGTTTACTATCCTAATGAAGGAGAAGAAAAGAAGAGAAAGATGAAAGGAGAAGCTCCATGGTGGCCTAAGCACTCCTCAAGTAGGATAAGAAAGCATGAAAGAAGATGAGGAAGAAGAATTAAGATGAAAAAGAAATAGGAATGAGAGATGAAAACACAATGGAGTAATCGAACAAATGCACAAATAGAGCCTACACCAGTAGGACTTCCAGATGCAACAGCATGCAATAATTAAAATCGGGCCTCAGTGATACCTAACGGAGAAGATTCTTTGCCTCTTCAATAAGCACAAGAAGAAATATCAAGTCCAGAATGATTTCAATAGTCAAGCACAATTGCCAAATATCAGGGCATCAGATCAAAGTCAAGTGCAAGCATCCATCATCCATAATTAAAGCCGAGAATCAGTCCATGCAAAAACAAAGTCTAAGTTCAATTGGTGTCCAAAGGTCTCATTAGTCCAAGTAAGATTATGGAATAATTAGTCAGAAAGTCAGCATCAAGCAACAATATCCATTATCGAAATCGGGCAATGAACCTACAAAACGTCAAACCAAACTTGCACCAAAATCAAACAAAACTCTATTTAATTAAACCAAAAATTAGGTAATAAATTCTAAGATTACACACAATTCCACTCCGTTAAATTGAAAATAGAACCAAAGTTATATTAAAAAGTTACTACTCAAAATTAACAAAAATTAAGAAAAAAAATCCAATTAAATTTTAAACTAAAAAAAAACAAATAAGTTTTTAGCCCAAAGATAACCCAAACACTAAACAAACTTTGCTACCACAAATTAACTAAGAATTAAAACCAATATTAAGAACTAAAATAAATAAAGAAAAAACTATCCCCAAAGAAAACAGGGGGAGGGTCAACGCTGATATGCTGGGTGCTGATAACAAACGACCGGATGGGCTTAACACCTGGGAACAACAAACAAGCCCATAGATTAAAAAAAGAACCAGCATAAAAATACTAATATTTATAAATAAATAAACAAATAGTAAAAAAAAGAAAAATAAAAAAGAGAAAGGGAAACAAAATAAAATCCGAAACGCATGCCATCACTTTCTGGAAAACCAAAAAGACGGACAACAAACTCTCTCTCAGTCGAACAATTCGCGGAGGTTCCCCAGATCACTTTCGTTTTCAACTCGCCGTGAATCTTTAAGTCCCAGTCTCTCTCCAATCGTCGGTGGTTTATACCTCAAATCACGACTTTGATTTCGCCGGTGAGTTTTCGGTTTGAAGCGTTTTTGCTTGTGCGAATCTGAGTTTCCAACTTAACTCTTCATCTTTATCTTCTGTACTTTATATCTCATCTTCATCTTTTCTGATTTTGGCTTGGTTCTGTTGCTGTTGTTGAAGAGTGAGGGATTGTGCGAGAGTATCGATTTATTGTTGTTGATGTGGTGAAGGTTTGAGCTGAGGGTTTGGTTGTGACGTAGTGATGCAGAAATGGCGGAACATGGGTGTGGTTTGAATTTGCCGAGAGAAAAAAGAGTGAAATATTTGCGTGTTGTTGTTGTTGTTGTGTTGTTTGGGGTTGCAAATTTGATTTACAGGTTGAAGGAGAGGGTCAGATGAGTGAAGGTTGAAGAATGAGGAGATTCTTGAATGGAGGAAGGAAGAAATTCTGTTTTTGGGTATTGAAGAGGATTTTTTATAATTTTAAGGAGGAATGGTTAATGGTTGTATTTGCGGGATGCAGTTTGTTGCTGTTGTTAGTGAGCTGGAGAAGAGCGTTGATGCAGGTGGTTGTTGAGGTGCATTTTTTGCGGAATCCGTGTGAGTGTTGCGTGAATCTCGCGAATTGTAGTGGATTTGCAATTTTGAGTGGAATTTGTGAGGTTGTGCGAAAAGATGCTCATGACAGTTGTGAAATGGTGTACGCTTGTGAAACCTGGCATTGGCATGTGCGTGGAGCTGCACGGAGAAAGTTTATGGAGTTTTATTTACTTTTTAATAATAATAATATGCAATGTGTACTGGTATGGTAAAAGAAGTGGGCACGCTGTCTTGTTATGCAAAAGAAAGAATTTTTTTTTACTGAGGCATCAAATAAGTGGTGGTGGGTAATATGTGATATAAAGCAAATACCAAATTTTAATTTGTTTGTTGATTTTGGAATGTAAATAGGCCTTTTTTGTATTGTTAGTGGGCAAAAAATGGTAAGAAGAAAATGTATATAATTTTGTAGATGAACTAATGGAATTAGCAATTAAATTAAAAATGAATATTGGACCAAATTAAATGAATTTTTTGGAAATGGGTTTAATAAAAATGGCTAGATGGTGAGAAAAATGATATGAATAAAAAGGGAAAATAGAAGATTGATATTGGAAAATTAAAAATGAGAAATGAATATATAGATTGACAAAATGGAACAAAGATAAATCGGCCAACAGATAGGAAATAATGGGAATAAATGGAAAATTAAGAAGAGAAAAATAACAGGATATAAAAATGAAATGAATTGAGAAAATGAAGGGTGGATAAAAAAAAGAAGAAGAAATTTGGACATAAGTATTAAATTGGATATTGGTCGATGGGTTTAACAAATGGATTTGAATATGAGAATTGGTTCTAAAACTCTGAATTTGAAATGGTTATAAGAACTTGTATGAACTCTCAACACACATTTTGATGAAACTTAACCTAACATCCATACTCGAACTTCTTCCCACAATTTCTGATAAAATGAAACTCGTGAACCATTGAAGTAACTTATAACAACTCTCTGAATTTATCATCCTCTGAAACTTTGGCCAAATAAATGACGAATCACTTTGAATCTGCACGAATCAATCATTGGAAAAATGAATCCACAAATGAACAACTGAACAAATGAAATGGCCCAAAGCTTCTCGTGAACCACAACTTGATGACCTGGCGAATTCAACACACCACAACTTGACTTTGAACACTCATTGCCTGAGAAATAGCCCTGACACAGATAACTTGCACTTGAAGAAATCCCCTCATAAATTGATGAAGAGGAAAATATTCTGATAACTGACCAGATGAATAAGTGAACAGTCTTCAGACGTGAAGTCCTTGGAAACCACAAAATCAGGGAAACAAACCCTAATTTTGACAAGAGCATAAGAAAATGATGTCATTGATTGCTGCATGGTGAAATCCTTAAATCCTCTGATAATCTGCAAATAATGACGTGAAACCCCACTCTTCAGGAAATACCGATCCCATGTCTTAGGGGCCTATGCAAATGGTATGCAAAATGTGTATGAATGCAAAACGAAAAGCCAGAAAACCAGAGGGCAAATTTGGGGTGTCTACAAACATTTATATGTATGATCATACAAGAATGAGATGCAAATGGAAGCATGCTTTGAAGTTTGAAAACACATGAAATTTAATGAAATGAAATGAAATGAATGCAAATTATGGAAAATGAATGAAGAAATGATCAAGCTTGGTTCTAACATGTCCTAAGATGTCTAAGATGACTTATGAATGCAAGAAATGTCATGGCAAGTTCATGCAAGATAAAATTCATATGGAAAAAATCCTATAAACTACATGCAACATGTAACATAATGATTTTTTAAAGTTAGGGTTCAAGAAATGATATTTAATGACCCTTAATTCAAAGAAAATTCACAAACTATGATAAAACCTAAAAAGAAATTTGTGTGAAGAGTTTGAAAATGTTTCTAAATGCATTGGGATGATTCATGATTTTTTTGGTGATTTTTAGAAACATAAATGTATTTTTAATTAATTAAAAATAACATTTAAATATTTTAAAAATACTTTTTTAATGCAAAAAATAAAATAAAAATCATTTTTGGAATGGGAAAAATATTTAAAGTCAGCATGCAAAAGAAAATATTTTTTGGATGTTGTTTGGTATTTTAAATTAAATATGCAAGAAAAATAGAAAGAAAATAAAATAAAATGAATTAAAATGGATAGTCAACTGATCCTAAGGCTGAGATTCAAATCCAGGGGGTGAGGGTTGACTGCGCGTGTGAATCAGTGGTCCAGATCACTCCTGACTAATTAAACCTAATTAATTTAATTAATTCTATTTAGGGTTTACTGACTCAATCTCAGCCATCCCCGCACGCGGGCAAAACAGATCCAAGGGTCACCATTCAAACTGGAAACTAAACCCTAATTAGAACCCTAATTACTTTCAGGTGACCGGAGCTAGCTCCGGTCATCTTCTCCGGCAAGCCAAACCACCTATCTTCTTCCCTAGGCTAAATCAAACCCTATAACTCTCCAGAAATGATCTACTAACATCCCTAAGCAAGAATCCATCATCAAAACACATTTATCATACATCAAAAACAAGATTCGAAGCAAATCGTGAAAATGAACAAAACTTTCAGAAGTTCAATACATGCTCATTTCTCAATCATTTTCAAAACAAATTACATCAGGATGATCAGTGAAGCATGTAGATTCATTTAGAAACTTAAATAACAAGTTCTGGAAAAAAATTTCATGAAGCTACCTGAGTTGAAGCTTTGTGTTCTTGAGCTTTCTAGCCTCCCTCTTGGTTCAAAACCACCCCAATGATCTTCCTGATGATGAAGATGAGCTTAGAGCAAGCTTGTGATGGCTGTTTTGAGGTGTTTGGTTCTGAGGATGCAGAAATCGTATTTCTGATTTAGTGGCTTTTAGGCTATGGTGTTATGAAATGTGTTCCATAATGTTTGCTTTAGCCAATGAGAGTGATCAGAAAGTGGGTGGTGGCATAATGTGATTGGTATGGGCCAAGTTGAAAAAATGTCAACATTGTGTACTTGAGGTATGGGCATGGTGCAGGTCTGATTTCTTGGGGTGTCTGGCCTCAGCTGACTTTGTGGAGAGCCATAGAGTTGGTTTTGATGTGCTGGATGGCTTGGATGAAGAGTTATCACATGTTTTGCAAAATTCCCTCTTTGAAGTTTCTTGGATCATAAGTCATGGAAACCCTAAGTTCAATGCACAATTCTGATCCTTTGAGGTTTGTTTGACATATTGTGAAGTGTTTGTGCATATTTGAAGTCATTAGAATGCTTGAATATGCCAATTTGCAAAATCCCTCTTTGACATGAAACTTGAAATTTTAGGATTTTTGCCAACTTTGAAAGGCCATATCTTGAGTTCTAGGATGAATCAAGACATTTTCTTGTACTTTTTGAAAAGGGAAAGACCTAATATACAACTTTCATGACCAATAATTTTTCATTTGAAGCATTTTTGGTTAAGAAAGAGGAGGTTGAAAAACTTTCCCAAAATGTAAAGTTTCCATTACAAGTCATTTCCATTTTTGGCAAGTTTTCAAATGGCTCAAAATTCTTCAATCTTGTGAACTTCCAACCTCTTCTAAGATCAAATAAAGATCAAATAACTTCAATTTGATGAAAATACCCCTTTGGTTCCATTGTTGGGGGCCTCAGATGCCCTGATTTTGGCTTAACTTGCTCAAGAAGTTACCCAGTGAACAGATGACTTCCACAATGAATTTTTTCATTAAACTTGGTACACATGATCCTTATGACATATTGAGAACATTAGAAACAAAAATGGCCCAAAAATTTGGAGTTAAGGCCTCTGAAACCAAAACCCTAATTTTGGTCATCTGTGTAGTGAAAACCCTAGCTCTACTTCCATGCCTTTGCCAGTTCTTGTGATCCCTTGACTTTAATGAACTTTGAGGAGTATAATATGATGATAGAACACACATGGACCCTTTTGGAGAGCTTTGAGGCCTTTGGGATGGCTCAGATGGATTCTTGGATTGCTCAGATCACAAACCCTAGATGTAGATGAACTTGAACTTATGCAGATGAAACAAATATGCAATATGAGGTGGTATGCTTATGCTTATGCAAAAATGAAAGATCACAAGCCATGGTGTGATAAAGAATGAGGGAAAATTTGGGGTGTTTACACATAGCCACTTCATCTGTGTGTACTATGAATACTGACTTGGTTCTATATGGTTTATGGTTCTCAACTTGGGTCTTGTACAAAGATGTTATTATGGCTCTACATAGACACTTGGCTCGCAGTTCAACACTGACACAACATATCTCAACACTGATCACATGCCTGTTGCATACATGACATCATAACATTTCAGTACACATGTTTAGTTATTTCCGAGGATCTCATATCTGAATCATGTAGTTGGATTTCTTTTGTATCAAAATGTAAATTAAAGTAGATAGATTCCTTAGAAATAACTGAAAATGGAATTTGCATACAGCCTTGTATTCATGACAGGTGTTCAGAGACAAATTCTTATCCTGACTTGGTTTCTTAACATAATGGCCAACTTGAATCACAACTATCAGGATATGGATTTGGAACAAATCCAATCGGAGATAACCAAAATGAAGATCTAATTGGGACATTTTATGGCGGAGGTGCAAGCTTTGTCTTATGATCAGAAACTGTTGAAAGAGGAAGTCAACTGGATGAAGACTCAGATGAGCCTAGTTATGGAAATCCTGAATTCGGTGTTAAGAAAACGAAGCAATTGACATCTCTAGTGAGGGGAACTACATCACTCTGATTCTTCATTGGTCATGGGTCAATGGAGATATGTAGGCAGAAGATCGTCAGGTGTTTGCGAGCAACCTTATATGTCAACTTTATCTCTCAGCTTTAGACGTCTCTAGACAGTGTTCAACTCCAGAGTCTTAAGGTCAGAATAATTGGAGAGGGATTATGGTTCTGGGCATGTGGCCATTTCATTGAAAATTGCAAGTCCTTCGGACAAAAAAGCTGTTGAATACTAAAAGTCGCCAAGACTGATATGTCCAGACGGAGTCAAGCCTTTTCAAATATGGCAACCATTTATTTCTATACTGCATTTTCATTTGTAGTTTCTATTGTTTGTTTAAACATTTGTATGCATGCATGAAACTTGTTTGTTTTTGAATGTTAATCATAATAAAATTTACATGTTTTTCTTGAAGAAATCCATTTGTATTCACTCATAATTTTGTGTATGTGCATTGCAATACCAACTGTCGTGCTTAAACTCTCGAGGAAGGATGATGAAGTAAAAACGCAAAAATCTCTTGTGGTGTGCTTTTGAATAAGACCCTGTTGACGGTGTACATGCGTTGTTTCAAATCCCAAACACCGGAGATATAAGGGAGATATACCCTCGCTGACCCATTTGAGCCTTGAAGTATGAGTTTCTTTTTGTATTGAAAAACTCTTGCATTTAACCCAGGGCAGGGTAGGCGTCAATTAGTTTGACCGAGCATTCAAATTTCAAAAGGAGTGCACATCTGAGGATCCATTACCTTTCATTGTAGCACATCAAGAGGTCCAAAGACCATAAACCACAATGCCTATCCCAATCAAGAGGTCCAAAGACTGGAAGCCGCAATGATTATCCTTCATCGACCAAAGAATGAGGCAGTCACAACCCTCGCAGATTAATCAAGACAAACAATGTCACATGATTTGTTATAAAAAAGATGAAAAAGAATTGAAAAAAAAGAAATAAAAAAGCCCGCTAAGTCGAACTTGAAAACAAGCAAATTAGGCAAAAGTTAGGACATCCCACTAGGCTCCAATTGCAAAATATTCAAAAGAATCGGTCCAGGAAAAAGTTAGGGATAAACAGAAAAAAGAATTCAAAAGTGAAAGACAAAAAGGATTACACAAGAAATATCCTTAAGCAAAAAAGCAAAGGTGTGTTACACGAACACAAAAGAAAAAATGGGTGATTGTTACTCCAATAACCTGATTGGTGCTTAAACCATTAGCGTCAATGGTTCCACAACTATCACAAAACCCTTTTTGAGCGGTGAACACTTGAGCCAAATTAGCTTAACGTAGGACTAGAGAACATCACAAAGAGGGATGGGTACAAATAAAACTTTGATCCATAAATCCTTGTTTCAAAAACCGTAAACCAGGCCACAATACAACCCTAAAAAGTCCTTACTAAAACAGGGTTATTTTGAGAGCATACTCCAATGAGATAGTGTTCCTAACTCCTATGAGTGATGCTAATAGAGATTATTCATATTGCATGTGAATTCTTTCTTTCAAAACTAAACAAATAAAATCAATGTCGTATTTTAACCAGTGATTCGATCAGAAGGGTTTGCGACATTTTTTCATAAAGCTTCAAGATTAACATGTGTTTTGAATTAGAATTTTCATTCTCAGAATAAACATTGTCTGCTTGCATACATTTGTTCGATATCAAAGAAGATTACATTTGGGACCGCATTCCAAAAGTTTAACCTTGCCAAGTTGAGAAGTCTGAAACTTCTGAAGGAATGTCATGTCAAAGTGCACTTTTCCAGGAAATGTTGTGAAGCAGGAGCTTTTCCGACAAGTTGTACTAATTTTCAGCCAAACTGGGGCAATCACTTCGAGATTCAAATCTCTCCAAGGGAATATTGTTTGGGCATCCCGTCAAAAATCACTCAGTCAGGGCAATCACTTTAAGGCTCGTACTGGGGCAGGCCACCCCAAGAGTACGATAAGTTCTTTTCTCCAGAAGACTATTAATTGGAAATACATATCCAGGGTTCAGAATACTGGAGCAGAATATCTCTCAGTGATATGAGGTTTTTCATGAATCCTCATGTGGAAATTTCCTTCATAGACCATTCAGTTTGAGGCAGTTATTTCGAGATACGACGAATCATTCCAAGAGTTTGAAGACATGAAGGTGTTTCAGATGTCAGGTTTTCTGTAAAATCCTCTAGAGACATTTTCTTCTAATGAACCCCCTAGTCTGAGGCGATTTGAAAATTGCAAGGAACCATTGTTCACTCATGTAGTTGATCAACACAGAGGTTAGAAACATATGTTATCGCCAACAAAAGGCAACAGGGAGATTTTTCCTCAGCATGCCTCATTGATAATGGTTCCCCAGCAGGTCTCAGTGGATTACCTTTCTCTAACAAAGCAACAAAAGGGGTTGGTATTCCCCTTTGATATTACGTTCTCATATCCTTGGTTGTGGGTCGGTTGACTCCATTTCTTTACACCTTTGTTCGGGTGTTAGATCGATTGATCTTATTTGAGTTGTACATCGATTGGTGTTACTTATCTTCTTTTCGAGTCGTAAATCGGATGATATTACATTCTCGTATCCTTGGTTGTGCGTCGGTTGACACCATTTCCTTTCACCCTTTGTTCGGGTGTTAGATCGGTTGATCTTATTTGAGTTATAAATTGGTTGATGTTACTCCTCTTCTTTTCGAGTCACAAGTCCGATGATATTACAATCTCCTCTCTTTGTTTGTGAGTCACTCAAAAGCCCAACAGCAGATTGGTAGGACAGTAGTCGTCTGGCGCCGTTCCAAAAGAGAAGCCAATAGTCGTCTGGCGTTGTTCAAAAGACAAGCCAATAATTGTCTAAAGTCATACAAAAGACAAGCCAGTAGTCGTTCAAAAGACATTTTCCCAAGTCCAACAGCAGATTGGCAAGCCAGTAGTCGTCTGGCGTCGTACAAAAGATAATTTTACCGCATATCCAGCCAGAGGATAACCAGATGCGAAGATACAATCAATGGATGAACCTTGGAATGCATATCCAGCCAGAGGATTCAATGCATATTCCAGGAGGAGGGTCGATACAGCGCATGTCCAAATGCAAGATCCTGATGGTGAGATTTATCATCAAAATAGTGCAGATCTTTCCAGAAGATCAAATGCATATTGTTTTACCGAATATCCAGCCAGATGATAACCTGACACGAGATTCAGTGCATGTCTATCCCACAGACTAAAATGCACCAATGGGGAGTGTATCCAACCAGAGTATAACCAAACACAAGATTCATACAGTGAATCACCCATTTTTAAAGTCCATTGGCAGTGTGGCAAGCCACTAGTCTTTTGGCGTCATTTCAAAAGAAAAACTAGTAGTCGTCTAGTGTCGTTCAAAAGACAAGCTAGTAGTCATCCGGCGTCGTACAAAAGACAGTTTTTCAAGCCCACCAACAGTGTGACAATCCGATAGTTATCTGGTGTTGTTCAAAAAACAACCCCTATTTGGTTTTCACACCATGGATTACTGTTCACCACATCAGATTTATATCCAAGCAAATTTTATTTGGTTAGGTTTATATCTCTTTTCTTCTTCTCCACAGAGTGCAAATTTTCTAGTTTATTTTGGTATTCAATCATAGTTTATCTCGAACGTTTGATAGTCGTTGCTCTTATCCTTTTCAGATTAACATATGATTGAATAAAGGCATCTGTAACACCCCAAATTTTTCCCTCTCATTCTATATCATTTAGCATACATTTTCATACATTGCATTGCATTCAAATCATAAAAAATAATAAATAATAAAAATAAAGCATACATCATCTGTTGAAGCATATGGTATGTGATCAGGTGTGTTTCGGTGGTAACATCAATCATCAGGTCTCAGAGTCAAGACAAGATCAAAACAGATTACCCAAGTGCATTTCTAAGGTTTTCCACCAAAAGGAGGGAAAATCAAATTTTGCTTGTGTTAACCGGTTAACGCGTGCATTTGTTTGCCAAAAAATGCAGATTTTCAGCATGGAGGGATTTTGTGGTTTTTCACTTTTATTTGATTTGAATTTATTTCATTTCATTTAAATGTGAATTATTGAGAAGGATGTAGAATGATTGTCAAGCCTAATTCCCAAGCTAATTCCTAATCACCTTTCTAAGCAAGCTTCAATCCTAGTTCCAAACCATGTTTTGGGCCCCAAACCTAAGTGGTATTTATACCATTTCTCTTCAAACCTCAACGAGTGACTTCATAATTTCATTTTCACTCTCAATTTTCTGGTTTTCTCTCCACTTTCTTCAAACCCTTACACACTCAAAGTTCTATTTTCTTCAAAGATTATCAAATTTCACCTTGAAATTTGTTAATTTTGGAACGAAGTCTTCATCCAATGAATCTCTACACATCTAATTTTTGTTTTTCTACTAGTTTGGATCTCAATTCTTGCATTAGAAGTGCTTTTGGATTAAGCTTTTACATCAAGTTCATCATCTTGCATTTATTTTGCAATTGCTTGAAGAGGAGCGTTGGAACTTGGGATTTTTTATTTTGGTTCATCAATTGCATCTTAATCAACACTAACTAAAGCAAACCTCAACTTTATAGGTTGGTTAATTCTAGTTCTACTTCTATTTTTAGCTTATTTTCATTTTCTTGATGTAGATCCATAGTATTATTGTGTTGATTAATCCATTTGTGAATTAATTTGTATGATGTTGTTTGTAGATCTAATTCTTTCTTGATTTGTGCTTGATTTGATGTAACGTTTCGTGCATAATTGAGTGGTGGAACCTCAGGTGGTTATGGAAATAAGCTATTGTGGGAAAGTGCTTTTTCATGCAGGATTTTTGCTAGTGATTCAGTGTTAGCTGGTTAACACATTGGTTAACCAGTTAAAACAATGTAATTTTGCGTGTTTATACAGGTTTTGGGGGTGTTAACCGTTTAACACTGGAGCAAATTGTGTTTTTTTGTGCATTTTCATGAGTTTTTGCATGCCATTCCATACTTAATCATCATGGATCAATGTGATATCATTTTAGGGGATTGTTAGGAGAAGTTTGCATACATGTTAATGTTTGTTGGCATTCTTTCGACGCGCGAGTTTGTGCATTTTCGATACTTGGCATAATCATTTATTACATCTATGAAGCATTGTGCATGATGATTACATGTTTGCATGGACTTGTTTGCATGATAATAATTATTCAATATGCTGGTGTGCACTGTCTATACGCTTGTTTTATGTTTTCATATATACTCTCACACATAATCTTGAAATTTCATGATGTTGCTCCCTGGATTTCCATCCTGGTACAAACGCGAAAGCGGCACGGAAGAAGGGTAGAGTCGCCAACCAGACATTTTTATCCTGAAGGAACGGGAAAGGTAATTCTGCCCAAACTGAAGAAAAGAAAGGAAGGAAAAAGGTCATGCGAACCAAAGAAACTAGGTTTGGGAGTCAGTTACAACCTGGGAAGGTATTAGCACCCCAGATCTCTCGTCGTACCCGACGGGATCCATGTTTGCAAAACACTGTTTCAAAGGGTGAAGAAATGAAATAAGCTGCAAAAATAAATACTGGAACTGGATAAGAAAAGAAAAGAAAGGGGGAAAATGTAGGGAAAATAAAAGAGTGCTTGAACGGGCCCTACCCCGCTGCCTACGTACCTCATCTGGACACGAGGATCAGAGACGCCATAGTTCCCATAACTAGGGAGGAAAATGGCTTATGTTTTAAAAGCTTGAACTGCTTATGTCAATGCTCATGTGTTGTAGGCTCGTCTGGCACGAGTGCATTACTATCTTGCAAAGAGACAAGTAGAAGCAAGTTCTTTCGTTTGAAGTGAAAAAGTGAGAATAGAAGTCCCGAAGGAGAGACGTTTATTCTTTGTTTGTGTTTTTTATAAGCTTTTCTGAGTTTGGCACAAGAAAGTGAACTCAAGTCCTTTTCCATGGAATGTATATTTGTTACTACATTCTAATATGGAATGAAGAACAAGCACACCTAAGTGAGAGGAAGATCCCTAAAACATGGTTCCAGAGATTAGGGCATAAGCTCACTAACTCTTTGAAGTTATTAAATGTTTTTGTGATTTGAAATGAAGAAGTGTTTTTTATGATTTTATTTGTGAAAGTAGTCTCATGATTAGACTTGTACGCTATGCTAGAAAAGCTTGTACTATCCCAATATGGGAAGACTACAAGTACCCCATGGAATAAGTCCATACACACAAGACTACTTCAACCATTATTAAGTGTTTTTTAGGTTTTTGTTTGCAAATGAGAAAGAGAGAGCACCGAAAGGATCTCAAAGGTAAAAACTAAAGGGGGACTAACAAATCCTAATTGTTATCATGCATAGGAGTTTGAAGTCTATCCTAATGAAGAGGAAGGAAAGAAGAAAAGAAAGAAAGAAGAAGAAGAAAGGAGCAAAAGGAATCAACTTACTTCTTAAAAGAAAATAAGTTGATCCTAAGAGGGATGAAGAGGAAGTTAGAAATTTATGACTTAATCACATCACAATCACAAGTTAATAAAACATAAAAGGAGAAGGAGGAAGAAGGTTGAGATGTGGAAGCACATCCACACCTCTACACTTACCATAGCCCCTAAAATGGTTAGAAATATTCACAAATGGCAAGAGAAGTTCAAACAAGTTCAAGTCATGGAAGAAAAAATGTTTAAGCATAAAAAAATAACAAATTCATAACTTAATGATCATGGGAGAACTCTAATGTTAGTAATACAAAGCCATACAAAAAGGAGTGAAAGAAATCCCACAAACAACAAATAAGTTATCAAAGAAGAAGTAAGATGAAATTATGTGATTAAATGAAGCAAACAAGTCAAAAATCAACAAGTAAAGTCAAAGTCAGAACCTAAACATCTTGATTATATGCCTAAGAAGAAGATACAATCATCATTCAAAGCATATAGGCACACACTAAGACAAAGGGATAAGATATGAGGAAGTGTGAAGTGAAGTGAAACATGCTTCATGATTGTGGAAAGATGTGATTTAGTGCACAAGGCAAGCATGGGATAAGCAAAGATGAGGTTCATACATAACAACCAGAGATCATACCACATGTTAGAAAGTCTCAAAAAATATCTTATATGATGGCACAAGTGCCTCCCTAAGCAAACAAGCAAGCATAGCTCAAAAACATCCACAAATAAGGTAATTAAAATTCAATCTTCAAATAAATAGTAATCATGCTTCAAAAATTATGACATTAAGCATTAAAGCATCTAAAACATGTACAAATATCAAGGAAAAACCAAAAGCCAAGAATCATAAGTAAAGTCCATCAAACAATTGGTTAAAGTGATGCTAGGGTTACACTAATTTAATCATGAAGCAACAAGCCAAAAGTCAGCCAAACAAAGCCTAAAAAATATCACAAAAATCCTCAAGGTATCCCAACATGTTATAGACACATAGAAAAAGGAACCAGGGTCAGAACTATCATGGAAGTCAAGTTAGAAAATCTACAATCTCAAGTGTTCATGATATAAGGCAAAACAAAAGAAATTAAAGGAACAATTAATTCAGAGCATTATAAATAATATAAAAATAAAATAAAATTTGAGAAAATTTTATAAAATGTTAAGGAACATTCATGATTTTTTGGGAATTTTTAGAAACATAAATCTACTTTTAAAAATTAAATTTGAAAATGAAAGAAAATGGGAAAATAAAAGGAAATAAAAGGCCTGAGGTGAAAATATGAACCCAAACACGTTCAAAATGTTAACTGAGCCTAAGGAGGGTGTGTAAAAAGCAAACCAATAAACCCAGTCCAAAACGTGTAGTCAAGGAGATTATCATAAACCATAGGCTAGTGTTGACCAAAATCTGAGCCACATGATAGATCAAACGCACCAAAACAAAGTCAACAATCAACAAAGTCAGTCAGATGAACGTATGAGATTACACGTGCATGATAACAAACATGAAAAGCCACACAAACTGATTAATTATAAAACACTGAACACGTGCAAGGCAACACCCCTTTTTAATGTGTTGTCACAAAGAGAGCCATCAGATTTGGAAACAAATGCTTGTGATTTCATCTTCTCCAAACACAACTCCTTCCACCTACAAATGGTCCGGTGACGGAGCCCTAGCTACGGTTACAGGAAAACTCATACACAAGAGCACAAGTTGCCAGAATCAAACCAAAATCTCCAAATCTATTCTATTTCACACCATGAACAAGAATATAGGCTTAAAAACAACAAAACTCATCACACAACATGAATCCCAGCAAATAACATTGGATCTACAAATATGAATTTCAACCGAGCACTCATGATATACGTCCAAACACCAAATCAAACACAACATCATGATCAGTGACACTCAAGGAACATTATACACACAAGCATTTAGAGAAATACAAGGCAAATGGAAGCTCACCTGAAAAGTGATATGAAGCAAAATTACTCCTAGAAAACTAGTGAGAGAGTGTAGATCTTCCTCTTTTGAGCTCTATTTGCAAAATAAATGCAAATAGAAGCTTGAAAATGGTTGGATCTTGAGATTCAAGTTCTAGCTCTTCAAAATCGAATCCTCTGATTTCTATCACCAAGGCTTGAAACTAAGCTTGATCTATGATCCTTACACTTTGCTGATGATGATTATGCAAAGAAATGAAGCAATGTGTGGTAGGAAATTAAGATTCAAAGAGAAATGCAAAGAGAGCCAAAATTTTGAAACTGAGAAATGAGAGTGCATGAGGTCCTCTGAATTGAATGATTTGCTTTTATATTCAGGGTTTATGAAGTTGAGTAGGGTTTTAGGTGTGTGAGGGATCAAAAATGAAAGTTTTGGATCAAATTGCAAAAAAGCCAAAGTGTGCACATGACACCATTTTCCCGTGCATTCATCCTACAAACTACATGATCACTCTTCATTTGAGTTACTGAGCACCCTTGGATTAATCTCATGGCTTGAAATGCTTTGGATTGTAAGTTTTGAATGCACATGCAAATTTGCATAATTGTATGTAAATTTGAACCATGGCACGAAAATACAAGTTTCTTTGGGCAAAAATGATCCTTATACATTAAATTTTGGTATTGTGATGAGAGTTGATCCATTAAAACTCATTAGAAGTCAATTTAAACCTTCTTGCAAATGGTACAAAATTTGAATATTTGAAATTTCCTAAAAATGAACCAACTTCCATCAACCATATCTTTTGATTCACACATGCTATGAGGGAGTTCTAGTACTTCTTGGAAAGGGGAGAACAAGCCCTACAACTTTCATGTTTGAGGAAAATTCATTTGAAGCCATCTTGATCATGAAAGAATGGTTTGAAATTAGGGAAAAATTTTCCAAAAGGTAAAGTTTCATTATAAGTTGTCGCTCCCGAGATTTTCATCCTAGTACAAACGCGAAAGTGGCGCAGAAAAGGTAGAGTCGCCAGCCAGGCATTTTATCCCGAAAGAATGAGAAAGGTAATGCTGCACAAACCTGAGGAAGAAGGAAAGGACAAGGTCCTGCGAACCAAAGATTTGGGTTCGGGAGTCGGTTACGACCTGGGAAGGTATTAGCACTCAAGATCGTCCGCCGTACCCGACGAGATCCACGCTTGCTTGTTTGTTTCAAAGGGTGTGAAAGAATACAACTGCTGCTGAACAAATGAACTGCTAACAGGAATGGGAATGGAAATGAAAAACGAGAATGGAAAGAAAACGGAAAATGTAGGGAAAATAAAGAATATGCTCGAACGGGCTCTACCCCGCTGCCTACGTACCTCATCGGGAAAATGAGGATCAGAGTCGACGTAGTTCGCCTAACTAAGGCGAGAACTATTTGTTCGTGTTTTTTATAGCTAGAACTGCGTATGTCTATGTTCAGGTGTTGCAGGCTCGTCTGGTACGAGTGCGTTTACCGTCTTGCATGCAAGACAAGTCTTCGCGAGTTCGCGTTGAGAATGAATGAGGTGAGAAAAGAAGTTCCCGCAGGAAAGTCGCTTATTGTTTGTTATTTGCTTTTTAAGAGTTTTTATGAATTTGGCACAAGGAAGTGAATTCAAACTATTTTCCATGGAATGTGTACTTGCTACTATATTCCAAGATGGAATAGTAGAACAAGCACATCAAGCAAGGAGAATTTATCGAAGACTTGTTCCCAAGGATTAGGGTCTAAGTTCACTAGCTTGCTGAACTTATTACATGTTTTTGTAGTTTTTGTGAAGAAGTATCTTTTAGATTTTCTTTGTGAAAATAATATCTTGATCAGACTTGTACATCATGCTAGACAAGCTCACACTAATCCAAGATGGAATGAATGTAAGTTCCCCATGGAATAAGGCTATATACAAGAGATTCTTTCATGTATTTATTAAGTGTTTTTTTATATTTTGTTTGGAGCTGAGAAAAGAAGTCTCAAGAGGCAAAAGGTCAAATCTAATGGGGGAATAAGACACAATTATAAGTTATCTTATTATGTACAAAAGGTGATCCTATGGATTATGAGGTATTCTAACTTAAGGAGAAGAAAAGCAAGCTAGAGTTCAACTTACTTCCTCAGGAAGTTAAGTTGAATCTAAAGAACAAAAGGGAAACCTATGAACAAGGAACCAAGTGCCAAGGAAAATACAATAAAAATGTGCAAAAGAAAAGAAAAGGAATGAATAATGATTACCTCATCTATCTCCCCCTACAAAACAAATGTTAGCATGATGAAGTAATTTGAACAATTATAACATGGGAAACTTCAATTAAGAACTCACACTAGCTTAAGAAAGGTGTTAGTGAACTTCTAAGGCTAATACCTAAGTCTAAGGTTTCTTATAAGGTAACACACTTCAAAAGTCAGTAGCTAAATCATATTAATATTATCTAAAGGGATTAAGTGAATCAAAATCAACCTATTCCCTAAAGTGTTACTAAACCCTAGTGGAACCTAAGGATGAAGTTAAAAGGACACCTAAGTCCTTTATCATATTAAAATCTCCTAAAATCAAAGGTAAGTGAAAAATCTAGAACTTAACACTACATGAAAGTGAAGGATGAAATTAGATCAAAAGAGAAAGAAGAGATTCAAGTTAAAGATATTCAAACATGGGATTGAAAGGTGGAAGAAAGCACATGGAGACATGGTTCTAAATGTGAAACAAATGAATTAATAAGAAATAAAAAAGGACCCAAGAGACTTGAATTCCCCATATAAAAATCAAAGGCTTGACAAAAATTTAGAATGTAAATTAGATTCTCAAAATATGTTCAAATGAAGTGGTAAGAAGTATCCTAAGGCTAGGTGTCACAAATTAGGGTTTTGGACCTTTAGATGACAAATGAAGTTCAAAAAATGCAAAAGGCTCTAAACTTGAGGTAAACATATGAAAATGATAACAATATATTTATGAGACACAAAACAATTATATCATGAAGTTATCTTATGTACAAATGCAATTTGCGATGGCTAAGATGGAAGGAGAAGTGGAATTAGGTTAAAGTAAGGCAAGCATGACTTATGACTCAAGAAACCCTAAAATATCAAAGGCGAAAGTATAACGATGGTACCCAACACTTAAATAAATCCCCTAAGATCTATAAGACTCAAAATTAATACCTCAGGGTAATGGCATAAATGCCTTATCCTAATGGGATCAAAGGAAGTGAATGAAAGGATAAAAAATGTGACTTATGACCTAAACAACTTAGAAAAATACCAAATGATCATGAAAAATTATGAAACTTGACAATTGAATACAAAATCCAGAGGGTGACTTATATTAAAAAAATCTCACAAAAAATCCTATTTTTGTATGACCAAATGAGGTGTGGAATTGAATTAGGGTTTATGTGCATACATGTGAAAGGATGAGACCAAAACATGACTTATAATGACCTAAAAATCCAAATAAAAATATTTTTGAGAGGCTTAGAGTTCTCTGAGTAATGCAAAAATAATGAACAATTTATCTTTTGTGGTTAAGAAGAACAAAATTAGACAAGTGGATTGGTAAAAAATGGAGAAATTAAGGAAACAATTAATTGGGAAATTAATTTTGCCTTAAAAATAAAAGAAAAATGGAAACCAAAATTATATAAAATTCAAGAAAATTATGAATATCATATATGAATTTCTTGGGAATTTTTGAAAGGCTTTTGGTATTTTATAAAATCAAAAACGAAAATGGAATAAAATGAGTATAAAAAAAATAAAAAGAAATTAGAGGAATTAAACTGATTGGGCCTGGGGGTGAGTATAGCAACAAAATACACTACACTAGGCCATATGCAAACACGTTGGGTGTGCTATTAGGAACCTGAGATTTCCTTCACAAATTATGCAGGTGAGGTCATGTGAATTTTAATTGCTGGCGCGCTGTGGACCCTTAGATGGAAGTGACCCAATGGTTGTGACATGTTCTAACATTAAAACTAGGGCTACTGTTCAGATGGCCGGAGCTAGTCTCCGGTCATCTTCTTCGTCCAATTTACGGCTTGGGCAAACAAAAACCACCATGAAAATGAAATATAAATGTACAGTAACACTCACCTCATTGAGCTGATCAACAATCTAGCCTTTGATTTCATTTATCACGCACACAAGATCAAATCGAAGTCCAAAAGTTCTTGCCCTAAAACTGCAACTAAGCATCTAATATGCATATCAACTAGCCAGTGAATCAAATGCTTCTAGCAAGCTTCAAACATCACAAAACTATCAAAATAACAATAAAACCACACAATTAAGAACAAAGATGAAACCTGTTTACAGAGGAGTCAAAAGTTGAAGAAAACCAGAGAACTTGATCTACTTCTTCGTGCCAAACAATCTTGATCCATAATTGAGTGAAATAAACACTCAATACTTAGAAAAACTTGCAGAAATGGATATGGTGCAGTGATCTTCAAAACTGTGCAGTGAAGAGTCCTTGATGAATCAAGCTAAGCAAGCCATGGATCTTGTGCAAAACTTGATGCTAATGGTGATTGGATGAAGCTTAGAGATTCTTGAGAGAATTTGATGAAGGCAATGTGAGATTCTTGAGAAAAAATGAAGTGTCCTTGTGATTCAGTTAGAGATTGGCTTATATATGTGAGGTTAAGCTTCTAACCAACTCAGTTAATAGTTGGAACCCTAGTTAACTGAGTCAAGTTGGTTATGCTTGAGTTGAAGTTTGTTGAAGTGAGTTGAACAAGGGCAATGTGAAGCTGAGTTTGCTTAGCTCGAATTCTAATCATGTGTGATGAAGAACATGTCCATTATAGTGAGGTTTAGTGATGTGTGATGACGCTGACTAGCACTGCAAGCTAATGTTTTTTATGAAATGCTTCTCATGCTTTCATTTCCAAGGAACATGGCAGCTGGGGTGTGTGAGCATGTAGGATATCATTGGCCCTCTAAGTATGATTGCTTATGATCAATAACATGGTAATGGAGTGTATGCACTGAACTGAAATGAGAAGCTTCATGAAATACATTGCTTACACTAAAACCAAACTAGATGGCATGTTATGATCTCCCCTTGGTTGCAACTTCATGAACAAGGCATCAAATGGTGTGACTCTTGTGCTCAATTTGGAGTAGATGTTGCATACAACAAGCTTCCAGTTCAATCAATCATGGAATGAGACCTCTAAGTATCTCAAATACACCTTTGAACATCATGTCACCATGCTGCATCATGGGCCTGCACTGCATGACCTTGGCAAGGGCAAGATACCTTGTGAATTTTCAGTTTGTGGATCCACACTTTGCCTCTCCATAAATCTTAATCCATTGATCAAATGAAAAATCTTTGAACATCAAAGTTGTTGGAAATATGGCAATAAACAACTTTGTAGTTCAAAGAAATTTTATTTGAAGCCTTCTAAATGGATAAAAATAGCTTGCCTTTTTTCACACCACCTGTTTGATGGAATGCTAGGCAGGGCGCCCGCGCAGGCTGCAAGGCATGCCTTGCCTCTTGCTCTGTTTGCCTTGTTTTGCCCAAGCTTTGCAAGATCATATCTCTCTCAATTTTAATGCTATGAGTGAGTTCCATATATGGATTTGAAGCTTAAGATGCCCTATTTAATTGGCTCAAGGTAGAATTTTCATATCCTTTGTATTTTGGGAGAAGGCCTCTCTTGAAGTGGCTGCAAAAATGGCCAAAACTTGCCATTTTTGGAAACCCTAATTTTCCAAAAATGGTAAGTTTTGGTTTTCTTGTTTTCTCTTGATTCCTCCATCATTTCTTGATCAAATTTGAACCATAGGATCCTTATAACCCTAATTTCATGATTTTGATCTCAAAAATCAGGAGTTGACTTTTTCCTCAGCATGGTTGACTTTCCCCAATTCCCTGATTTTCAATCATTTGGACAATTGAACCTCTTCCAAAATGTTTCTATGGATGACATTTGAACCCTAGGCACTTGGAATCATATATAAGACAATGGAATCAACTTTGGATCAAAATTTCACTGAGAAGCCCAGTAAAATGGAAACCCAAATTTGTTCCCTTTTCATCAAGAGATGTTGCACTGCTTGCCTCCTTTGATCAATTCAATTCTTCCTATGACTTGTGGCTTCAAATGAAGACTTGTGGGATATTATGAACCCTTTTCACAAAGTTGAGAAGCTTTGTGGTCTCTTGGTTGCCTTTGTATAGCCTTCAATTGCTCCAATCAATGATCACATACCTATGCCTCAGCTATGATGAACATGATGCAATGTCTTTGATTTTTTCATGAATTTGTTTATGCTAAGTGCTATGAAAAATGTTGAGAAAATGAGAGGGAAAATTTTGAGGTATTATAGCTGCCCCTATTCAATCATCTGCAAGCCTGAACGAATAATTGCACGGGCTTTTAGACGTTCAAGGTATGGAGTGATTGAATACTCGAATAAACCGGAAAATTTGCACCGTATGGGAAATAAAATATGTTGGGAAGAATGCCATTCTTGGATGACAACTCAAAATATGATCTTCGGATGTAACACAAAACCATCCTCGAATGGAAACTCAATGGTATACCGGCCTCAGTCGATAACCAGAAACACAAAGAATGACCTCAGACAGACTTTGCAAAATAAACAAACTGACCTCAATCAATAAGCTCAAAATGGTCTATCATCCTCGAATGATAGCCACAACAACAAGACCAACCTCAGAAGGACTTGAAGAAGAGAATGCCATCCTCGAATGACAACTCACAAAAGATCCCCGGATCTAACACGAAACCATCCTCGAATGGAGATGCAATGGTATACAGGCCTCAGTCGATAACCAAAAACATAAAGAATGACCTAAGACAGACTTTGCAAAAGAGACAAACTGACCTCAATCAATAAGCTCAAAATGGTCTATCATCCTCGAATGATAGCCACAACAACAAGACCAACCTCAGAAGGACTTGAAGAAGAGAATGTCATCCTCGAATGACAACTCACAAGAGATCCTCAGATCTAACACGAAACCATCCTCGAAGACACAATGGTATACCGGTCTCAGTCGATAACCAAAAACACAAAGAATGACCTCAAATAGACTTTGCAAAAGAGACAAACTGACCTCAATCAATAAGCTCAAAATGGTCTATCATCCTCGAATGATAGCCACAACAACAAGACCAACCTTAGAAGGACTTGAAGAAGAGAATGTCATCCTCGAATGAAAACTCACCAGTGATCCTCGGATCTAACACGAAACCATCCTCGAATGGAGACGCAATGGTATACCGACCTCAGTCGATAACCAGAAACTGCAATGGCTTTTAGACATTCAAGGTATGGACTGATTGAATACTCAAATGAAACCTGGAAATTTTAACTCTGTATGGATGAAGAGAATGTCATCATCTTTTATTATTATTGTTTTTTTTCTTTCTTCTTTTTTTCTTCTTTTTTTTGAACTCTGATAAGGCAATGGAAATAGGATAAGATGGAACGGGATCGTTGCACATAAACGAGAGCCCAGACAAACAAGACCGTTGTACAAAACGAGAACCTGCGACGCGGCTGTTGTACCAAACAAGACGCGAAAGAGGTGACAGACATTGACTTGAGAAGACAAGGATTCTTGGAAAATGTTATTGGTATCCTCCGTGGGGAGTATTTCAGGTTGGGAAAATATTACGGGTCTTATGTAATATACCTCAAAACTGGCCCATGCTGGCATGCACATGCTTGGATTTATGGCGTAATGCTCCATGATGATGGAAATGCTACGCTTTGGAGGATGCAGATGTAATGAAGATTATGCAAATGCAAGGAGATCTCCTAACAAGGAGACTGCAAGTATCCTAGGTGGCTTGATTGGGAAGAACTGATGATCACTACATTGACCGAGTTAATCCATGTGAGGAGAAAACAACTCTGCGGGGAATGTTGTTAATGATACACCCTGATCTGCCGCCACTGCCAAAAATAAATTGGACTTTGAGATTGGAGAGCCAAGACCCTGCTGGAGACAGACTCTTCTTGATAGGTACGCTACCCGTTGAACTCCATTGGGGAAGTGAAGACCTTCTGACTTGGCTGGGAACCAGAGGTATGACACTACTGAGGTAGCAACCTGCTGGGGAGGAAAGAAATTCCTTGTACTGCTGGGGGATTACCCCTATATTGAAGGGAAGCCTTTGCTTGTGGAGGACACCAACCTTTTGTTGCCTTGCTGAGGGAAATTTCAGCTTCCACCTCTACTGGGGATAACAGGAGACACACGGGAAGACACCTGTTCTTGTTCAAGCATATTGCTGAGATATTTCTCCTGGAAGTTTGCTTTAGCCTTACTAGCAACGTTTGTACCTGCACCTGCATAAACACAACTTATAGTGCTTGCAACATGGAGAATTAGTTTGGACCTGTATGACCCAGGCTTATGGTATGAATCACCATCCCGGTCACTTAACCCTTTTTAGAGTTATATTAAATGTTTATGTCCTCCTACATGAGTTAGAAAGCATTCGAATGTTCACAACACAATAATAAATCACAATTTGCTGGACGTTTTTGCAATCCATCAATGTTAGATGAAAAACAAAAACAAAAGCAAACTAGTCACAAGTTTGACTGAAATTGAATTTTATTGATTTGGAAAACGGCCACGAATAGGCTTTACATCAGGAAGCAATTCCCTGGAAAGAGGAAATCTCCCAAAAGGAAAACAAACTATCCTATTGGCAATGTTAAAGATGGATCTCATCAAGTTCCGACCTGGCTATGACTTGTATATCTTCAAGACTCTCCGCTTGCTCTGCCTCTAAGAAAGGTAATTGGATTGGTCTTCAAACCTTATAATAACCTTAGTGGCAAATGGATCACAAATCTCGCAGACCGCAGTCGTTCATGTTAGTCCCTCTTTTGCGTGGATCGCCCTTTCAGGTTTTCAATCCACCGGGATACCCTTTTTAGCCTGAGCTGTCCGATGTGGCTTTTCAGCTCAGCGGGTGTACATTTTTTTTCAATATTTCCCTAATTTTTTCCCGAGCATTTTATTCTGTTTTTGGCTCGCCAGGATGCCCATTTTTTCCTGGATCTTTATTCTGTTTTTATCCAGCGGGTCTTTTTACACGAAGTATTTTCTTACTGAGTCTGTGTTGACAGGGGAATGGAAGTCTTCGCCGTCCATGGTTGTTAGCATCAAGGCTCCGCATGAGAAGACCTTTTTAACCACAAATGGAACTTCATAATTGGGTGTCCACTTGCCCTTGTGATCGTTGAGAGGAGGAAGAATCCTCTTCAGCACCAGGTCACCTGGTATATACCGTTGAGGCCGTAATTTCTTATCAAAAGCCTGTTTCATCCGTCGTTGGTACAACTGTCCATGACATACAACTGTTAGGCGTTTCTCTTTGATGAGGCTCAGTTGATTGTACCTGGACTAGAGCCATTCAGCTTCATCTAGCTTAACGTCCATCATTATTCTCAACGAGGGGATCTCAACTTCGACTGGTAGGACTGCCTCCTTACCATACACCAATGAGAATGGGGTTGCCCCTATTGAGGTACGCACGGACGTTCGTTACCCATGTAGCGCAAACGGTAGCATCTTATGCCAATCTTTATATGTCACAACCATCTTCTGCACGATTTTTTTGATTTTCTTGTTGTCCGCCTCGACGACGCCATTCATCTTCGGGTGATATGGTGAAGAGTTGTGATGCTCTATTTTGAAATCCCGGCACAAGTCATCCATCATCTTGTTATTGAGGTTAGAACCATTATCAGTAATGATTCTCTCAGGAATTCCATACCGGCGAATTATATCTCTTTTGATGAACCGGACTACCACCTTCTTTGTAACATTGGCATAAAACGCCGCTTCGACCCACTTTGTGAAATAGTCTATGGAAACCAAGATGAAGTGGTGACCGTTGGAAGATGTTGGCTCGATCTTATTAATCATATCAATCCCCCACATGGCGAACGACCAAGGTGAAGACTTGACGCTCAACGAATTCAGAGGTACATGGACCTTATCAGCATAAATCTGGCACTTGTGACATTTGCGGGAATATTTACAGCAATCGGATTCCATGGTGATCCAATAATATCCCGATCTTAATAGTTTATTTGCCATAGCATGTCCTTCAGCATGGGTACCGAAGGAGCCTTCATGAACCTCTTGCATCAACAGGTCTGCTTTGTGTCTATCTACACATCTGAGCAGAACCATGTCGAAGTTTCGCTTGTATAACATACCGTCTTGATTCAAAAAGAATCCACCTGCTAGCCTTCTGAGAGTCTTCTTGTCCTTCCTGGATGCCCCAGTCGGGTATTCTTGAGACTTCAAGAATTGCTTGATGTCATGATACCAAGGCTTATTATCCTCACCATTATCAACTGCGAAGACATAAGCAGGTCTTTCAAGACGAGAGACCATGATTCGAGGCACGTAATTCTCTTGACAAACTTTAATCATGGATGATAAAGTTGCTAGAGCATCAACGAACTGATTTTCATCTCGTGGAATATAACTCAGCTTGACTTTGGTGAAGAAAGTTAGCAACCTTCTGATGTAATCCCTATAAGGAACCAGGTGAGGTTGATGAACTAACCACTTGCCATTGACTTGGTTCACCACCAGTGTAGAATCTCCGAAGATCTCGAGGTTATTGATTCACAAGTTAATTGCTTCCTCAACCCCCATGATGCAAGCTTCATACTCAGCTTCGTTGTTAGTGCATTCGAATGTCAGTCGAGCTGCGAAAGGCATATGGACACTCTCTGGTGAGATAATGATAGCACCTATTCTGCTTCCGTTTACGTTCACAGCTCCGTCAAACATCAATTTCCATTTGGATTCAGGGTATGTCCCCTCCTCCGGAAGTGGTTCTTCACAGTCTTTCAACTTGAGGAACATGATGTCCTCATCTGAAAACTCGAATCTCATGGGCTGATAATCGTCAATTGGCTGATGAGCCTGGTATTCTGACAATACACTCCCTTTGATTTCTTTTTGCGAAATGTAATGGATATCATATTCCATTAGAATCATATGCCATCGGGATACCCTTCCTGTTAAAGCCAACATGTATTGTCTTAGTCGGCAAGCATCCCATGCCAAAGCGCAACAAGTTTTCTCGAGTAGTGAGTAGCGTGTCTCACAATCGGTAAACTTTTTGCTAAGGTAATAAATGACATGCTCTTTTCGACCAGACTCGTCTTGCTGACCTAACACACATCCCATTGATCCTTTGAGTACGGTGAGGTACATGATTAAGGGTCTCCCTGGCACTGGAGGCATGAGAATTGGAGGTTCTATAAAGTACTCCTTGATTCGGTCGAAGGCTTTTTGGCAGTCTTCATTCCATTTGATAGCCTGATTCTTCCTCAGAAGCTTGAAAATAGGCTCACACGTGGCCGTTAGGTGCGAGATAAATCGGGCAATGTAGTAAAGTCTCCCTTAGAAATCGCGTACTTGCTTCTTAGTTTTTGGTTCAGGCATCTACTGGATGGCTTTTACTTTGGCCGGGTCAACCTTAATTCCCTGCTCACTAACAATGAAACCCAGAAGTTTACCGGAATGTACCCTGAAGGTGCATTTGTTCGGATTCAACCTTAGTCTGAATTTCCTGAGTCTGTCAAACAACTTGGCTAAATTGACCAGATGGTCTTCTTCTGTTTGGGACTTTGCTATCATATCATCAACATAGACCTCAATCTCGTTATGAATCATGTCATGAAATATCATCACCATTGCACGTTGATAAGTGGCTCCAACATGTTTAAGACCAAACGGCAAGACTTTATAACAGAAGGTTCCCCAAGGCGTAATGAAGGTAGTCTTTTCCATATCATCAGAAGACATCTTAATCTGGTTGTAACCTGAAAACCCGTCCATGAATGAGAATACAGAAAACTGGACAGTTTTATCTACTAGCACATCTATATGAGGCAGATGTAAATCATCTTTAGGGCTGGCCCGATTCAAGTCCCTATAATCTACACACATTCTGACTTTACCGTCCTTTTTAGGGACCGACACAATATTGGCAACCCACGGAGGGTAACTAGTCACTGCTAAGAATCCAACATCAAATTGCTTATGTACTTCCTCTTTGATTTTGGTTTCCATATCAGGGCGTGTACGTCTCAACTTTTGCTTCACCGGCGGGCAGTTTTCTCTCAAAGGCAGCTTGTGAACCACAATATATGTGTCTAAACCAGGCATGTCTTGATAAGACCAGGCGAAAACATCAACATATTCTCGAAGCATGGAAATGAGACGAGTCTTGATAGATTCTTCTAACGTAGCCCCGATCTTTACCTCTTTCTTGTCTTCTTCGGTACCCAGGTTTATCACCTCAATAGCCTATTCATGTGGTTGAATCATCTTTTCCTCTTGTTTAAGCAATCTGGCTAACTCTTCAGGTAGTTCGCAATCTTCTTCACCTTCCTCATCGACTTGGTAACTCGTATTGTCAAAGTCATACTTAGCCATAGTAGGGTCGTCATTGATGAGACCTAGTGAAGAGCACCTACATGAATGATGATTCATGCAAGGCTTTAGAAAGAGTTTGAGAAATGAAAACATTGCCACTTTAAAACGTTTCTTTCCTTTTTAAAACAAAGACAAAAAATGAAAAACAAGGAACAACATGGATGAATGCAAAACGTACGCTTTATTAATGATCATGGTATTGTGTTATGAACAATAGAACCCTTACAATGAACTACTATGCCCCGGGTAAGGCATAGCGCTTGAATACAGGAAAGACAAAAACAAAAACCATTACTCTTCAAAGGAAGTGACAGAAATGAGCCTTTCATATGACCAATTGTTGAGATGCATCTCTGGAGCACAAGGTCTGATCCACTCGTCCAAGTCATAATCATTATCAATCGTGTCATCTTGCACTGCACTAATACTCCCATAATCAACCCATCCTGCACCCGTGAAGGTAATCGGGCCTTGTCGACCTCTGGCGCTCTATTCAGATGATTACTGCCCAGGCTGGTAGCCAACACCAAACATGTCCTTCTTTTCTTATACTTCCACTGGCTTGCCCCAGCCTTCTCACATTCCTGATTCCACCACTTCTAGAGCCTGTTTGTAAGAAGCTATGGAAACTCCTTTCTTTGACTCTTCAGAAGAAGCTGTTGATGAAGATGCCAATTCAGTATTTAGGGGCTCGAAAGCTCGACAAGGAGTCTAAAAAATCTCACCTTCCATCTCTACATATTTAAATGAATCCAGATGGCTGATAAAGATATCCTCCTTTCCACAGACCGTTACGATTTTCCCTTCCCAGAGGAATTTCAATTTCTGATGAAGCGTAGACGATACTGCCCTTGCCGAATGGATCCAGGGCCTCCCCAGTAAACAATTGTATGCAGGCTGGATGTCCATTACATAGAATGTAGTATTGAAGACCTGTGGCCCTACCTTGATTGGCAAGTCCATTTCTCCAAACACTGATCTTCTTGATTCGTCAAAAGCTCGAACCACCAAGTCACTGGGCTTCAGAATAGCTTTGTCGTAATCCAGTTTCATTAATGCCTTCTTGGGAAGAACATTCAGTGATGCCCCTATGTCTACCAACACAAGGGATAACATTGCACCCTTACACTCCAAGGAAATATGCAGTGCCCGATTGTGGGAACGACCCTCAGATGTTAGGTCCATATCAGTAAAACCCAGTCCGTGACTGGCGTTCACACTGGACACCACATTTTCTAGTTGGTTCAATGAGATATCCTGGGGTACATAGGCTTTGTTCAGGATGTTTAAGAGAGCTTTTATGTGAGAGTCAGAACACATTAACAGAGACAAGATGGAAATCTTTGATGGAGTCTGTTGCAAATGGTCCACGATTATATAATCGCTCTTCTTGATGATTCTTTAAAACTCTTCTGCTTCTTTGTCAAACGTAGGATCAGGGTCAACTACAGGTGTGGGCTCATTAGTAGTTACTGGCTACTTTCCCCTAGCCTTGGCTTGGGCTTCTGCAGTATATCTAGGTGGTACTACACTGTTTCTCAGTGTCTCCGACGCAAACAATCTTCCACTCCTAGTAAAACCTCCTACCCCAATGTTCTCTACCTGAGCTGGAGATATACTAGGTGTGGCCAAGTCTTTCTTCTGGCCATTGCAATACACTTCACCTCTGTAATGCCATGGGATGGCCTTATCACTTTGATACATCACAGGCCCTGCAGTAGTAATAGTTATTTGTGCCACTCTGGCTTGAGGAGGAGCCTGTGCGGGATTATAGAAAATGGTCACCGTAGAAACTTCTTTCTCTTTTGAAACCCTATCAAACTGCAAGATGCCTTCATCAATATTTCTTTGTACCCCTGTTCTCAATTTCTCACGACCATCTGGAGCCTCAGCACAATCTGGACAATCATTCTTACAACCCGGAAAGATACCCTTATGGGCCAAACAAGCTTTGACAGTACTCAATGGAGATTGCAGGTTATTGACATCATGCACCAGATTCAGATTCTCTCCGTCATTAATTGCCCCAACTGTACCTCCATGAGGAAGCATGCGGTTTTGTATCACATTCGGAGTGGGAGAAAAATTAACCGCTTTGGACTCTATTAAATCCTGAACAACGTGCTTCAGGGCTTTACAGTTTTCTGTAGTGTGACTGGGGGCTCCGGAATGGAATTCGCACAAGGCATTTGTATCATAAACTTCGGGGATTTGTCCCGGCCTCGGAGGTTGTAAAGTTCTGAGTTGGACCATTTGGAGTTGGAGATGATTCTACAAGAGCTGTGAGTAAGACATAGGTGTAGGGTCAAACAACCTTTCTTTATCCTTTTGAGAATAATAGGGACGAGGAGCCCTCTGTTGCTGATAACCCTGTTGGCGCTGCTGTTGCGGTTGTTGAACCTGTTGTTGATTAGGCTGAGCTGAAATAGTAACAGGAGCCACTTACTGATAAACACCTCTATTGCCTCCGGTTCTCTGTGCATACACAAGTCCAGTTTCTCCTTCCCTCTTCTTCACAAAAGGTTTCTTGATACCGAAAGCTAAAGCACCACCATTCTGGATCTTTCCCTGTTTAATCCAACTCTCTATCCTCTCTCCAGTTAAGATAATGTCTGAAAAACCGCTTGAAGAACACCCAGCCAACCTTTCCATGAAGTGCCCTAGAAGGGTGTCCATGAAAAGGTCTACCATTTCTCTTTCTAGCAATGATGGTTGTATCTTGGCAGCCACCTCACACCATCTCTGGGCATAATCTTTGAAGCTTTCTGAATTATTTTGCGCCAAACTTTAGAGTTGAGTGTGGCTAGGCGCCATATCAATGTTATACTGATATTTTTTAAGAAAAGATTCCCCTAGCTCTTTCCAGCTTCGAACAGAGCTCCTCTCCAACTTCATATACCATTCCAATGAGCCTCTAGAGAGACTGTCCTGGAAATAGTACATCCAGAGTTTCTCGTCCCTAGTATGGGCAGCAATCTTTCGGTAAAAAGCCTGCAGATGTGTCTTGGGGCAGGAATTACCGTTGTACTTATCAAAGGTTGGTGTCCTGAACTTGGGAGGGATGAACACTCCAAGAACTAAGCCCATGTCAGATACATCTATCCCAATGGTGTCTCTACACTCAAGGGCCTTGACCTTTTCGACTAGCAACAAAAAGTCCTGAAAATTTCCTTCCACGCCAAATCCCATATCATTATTAACAGGAGGGAACTGATCCTCTTGTCGGTCTTCCATAGGAATGAGGGTTTGTGTGCCAGTCTTTGGAACCGGAGGTCCACCTGCTCCATTGTTGTTGTTCGGGGAATTCCCTTGAGCATCTGGGGTGACCATAGGAGGGTCAGTCTGGGAAGGAGTGAGCCTCTGCATGGCATTCCTTAGATCCTGCTGTCCTTGGGCCATACGCTGCATCATGACCATAAATTCCCCCATCCTGGTGCGAAATTCATTGAGCTCTGTTTGCATAACGTCCATGATAGTCCTTTGGTTGTTGCATGTTGCATACCGATGAGGAGTATTTTGTCTGAGGTGACGGGTCTTGGCCGCTCTCGCAATTTTTACCTGGAGAATAGATAAGTTAAGTAACTTGGAGAAACCTTCAAAAGAAAGAAAAATGCAAATGATATGTATGAAATGATGTGTCCTTCTTATCCTCAAGGTTTTGTTTACTTTCCATTCCGGTATTAAGAGAATATCTTCTGAAAGAAGACCTTGTGTGACATTCAGATGTGAAGTAGCAGTATTTAATATCCTATGTCCGTGCAAAAGATAACAACCAGAGATTTAAGGCAAACCAAAAGAAACTGAAATAACAAAGGTCCCCATAGGGTACAAGTTCATACATCAAAGAGAGAAAGGTACATCAACAAGAGAGGAATCCCACAACAGGCCTGTGGGTAATCCAAACATATGAATACAAGACTAAAGCCTATGAAGATCTACATCCTGCAGCCTCCAGCTAAGGCATTTGACACCTTAAAGCAACTGGGCTATATCTGGATGGTCTGGTTCCTGTATGAGCTTTTTAATCAGGAGATCCCTAAAGTCAAAGGAAGCATGCAACTTCTCATTTGTTGTAGGAACACCTTCTCACTCTCCTTGTTTGCAATTGACTCAGTCTTGGTCTTCTTAACATCAGCTTTCATCTTCAACTCCTTTATCTCCTTCTGAGCATCCTCTACTTCCTGTAGACTCTCAGCTATATCTTGAAGATGACTCGTCTCTTGGTGGTAGGCCTTTTGAAGGAGCTCTCCTTGCTCATCTAAAGAATCCTGAAGACCTTTGATCTCTAACTTGTATATGGCTTCCAACTCTTTCTGCCTCTTCAAGTTATCTTCCCACTTCTCTTTCCATAATATTATAGTTTCATTAACTTCATTCAACTCTTTTTTATCTTTTCGGCGCTGGGCCGCCTTGTGAGTTTCAGGTAATCCTCTTTTCTTGAAATAGAGTTCTCTTTCCTGAACGTCCTACTGCTTAAGCCTGACCATTTCTTCAGCCTGGTGAGCCCTCTCTTCCAACTTCTGGTTTTGAATCTTCAACTTCTGGCATGAGTTGTTGACTTCTTGATTCTCCATTATGAGTTGCTTAACCAAGGCCTCCAACTTCTGGTACTACCGAAGAGGGACAGAATCCACAGGTAACTCTTCCTTAGGGTACAAAGGCGATTCCATAGATAATGTGAGAAGTGAGACTTCTACACGATCTTTCAACCATGTAGCAAAAGGATCATATGTTTTTGGGTCCACCTTCCCAAAATCTTTCTTTCCTTTCTTTGTCCTAACATCCCAGGCTTGTGCTACCTGTACACACAACTCCTTTTTCCTTTTATCGAGAAATACAATGACTCGACTACCTCTTCAGCTGATAGTGGAACCTTTAGAGGGTAGCTAAATTTTTTTCTTGATAATGTAGGATTGTAGTTTATTCCCCATTTTCTTCCCAACAAGGGTACATTAGGGAAAGTGCCACATCTAGCAATAATTTCTTTTCCAATCAAGTCTCTATTGCATCCCCAAGCTATGTTGTCTGAGGTTAAGCCCATCAATCTTTTGGACCACTTCCAATCCTGTTTCAAGTCTTGGAAAGGTCCTGATCTTGGGAGTTGCCTTACAAACTAGTCAGCAAACAAGGGAGCACAACAATTCACAAGTCTTTTTCTCTTTTCATTCCGGTAATGAACCCCATAATAGAAGTCACCAACAATGTAGTCATTGGGTTTCTTATGCCAAAGAAGGTAAAGCCTCCATGCTGATTAATCCTTTCCCTCCTGGGAAAAAACTTATCCCATACACCATCAAAGCCAGCAATGTATCGAACTTAGTCCATTTGTTTTCGGAGGCTAGATCCTGAGCTTCCTTGACATGAAAATCCAAGAGAAGTCCTTTACCTTTACTGACATCCAACCCTCTACTAACTTTGGACAAATTCAAATGAAAAGAGTCAGCTATGTCTCTGCATGAAGGCATCTTCTCTAAGCCATAGTAAGGAGCACCATTTTTGATGGGAATCCTAAGGATACTGGAGATCTCTTCCAATGTAGGAGCCAAAAGATAATCCGAGAACACAAATACTTGCAACTGTGGATCATAGAATTGTAACAAGGAGTACAAGTTATCCCTTTGATCAACTGTTGGCTTATTCACATATTCCAGAATCTTTCCAAACTCTCCTCTGAAGTCATCTCAGGCTTTGTCATTCGTCAGGTGTTGCAGGCTCGTCTGGTACGAGTGTGTTTACCGTCTTGCATGCAAGACAAGTCGTCGCGAGTTAGCATTGAGAATTAATAAGGTGAGGAAAGAAGTTCCCGCAGGAAAGTTGCTTATTGTTTGTTATTTGCTTTTTAAGAGTTTTTATGAATTTGGCACAAGGAAGTGAATTCAAACTCTTTTCCATGGAATAACAAGGAATACAGGTTGTCCCTTTGATCAACTGCTGGCTTATTCACATATTCCAGAATCTTTCCAAAATTTCCTCTGAAGTCATCCCGGGCCTTGTCATTCGTCAAGCTGATCAACTTCTGAATACCCTCTGTCTCTGGTTGAGGGAAAGTATAGTGGACATTCTTCTTCCTTGGAGTCTCCATCTTGAAGCAACAATGTGACCAAAAATCAGAAGTAATATGAACCCTGAGAATAAAAAGAACACATATGATTAATGATGTCATGATGCTTATGCAAGGCAAGGCATGTGATAAGTGATGTGTCTGTGTAGTGTCAATCATATAATCAAGTGTCTTTGCAGGGTCACAACATCATCACAAACATCTCTCTGATCAGAGGTTCAAATCTCATAATCCATGTGTAATAGAATAAATCACAATACTGAAGCATGCTGGTACATTGGGTGTGTTGAAGGTTAAGGTTCCTGCAATCCTGTAAACCCCTCCCAATCTCATGGGTGTGCTACTCGGGTCAACATTACGGACTCTCAAAGCGAGCAGCAATAATACGTTCACCATCTCCGAGAGGTCTCAACTCAGTCCAAGGAAACAAGCATCCCTCATAAGTCCCCAGCTTCAAGCATTGAATCGAGAAACAATAGTACATTCATCCCGAAGGGTACAATACTATCGTCATACAAATAGTTTACTTTAACTGGATTCCTATGAGAGAACCAGGCCATCCTATGCGAGTTCCTAGTGGGCCTTCAGATGCGTGTGGGTTTGCCAACAAATGTGGTATGTCACTATCATCACTGGAGAGGGATGTTTCCACAAAGGTTCAAAATGATCGGTCCCCTGACTGCACATAACTATCAAGGTTGTGTATTACCCCAGAAAGATTCCGGCATCAATACATTTCTGAGAAGGTCGCAAGTCAAGGCGTGGAACTCACTAATACCAACATGTCAAGATACCATGAAGCCAAAGTGAAACCACTCTAAGTCTTAGGTGCACTCAAGCCGGGTATTTGGCTTATCTCACAGTAACAAATCTCATCCCACAGAAAAAATGAAATCAGCACAGTTCAGTATGATTTATGGGAAATAAATACTGAAAGTAGTAAATAAAGTTGTAAAGTAAAACTGTAAAGTAAAACTGTAAAGCTAAACTAAAGCACGCAACAACAAACAAATAAACACCCGAAGAAACAAAAACATACAAGCGCTAGGATTGACTCTTAAAGGGGAACCAGAGATTCTGGGTTCAATCTCCAGCAGAGTCGCCAATTGTCGCTCCCGGTTTTTTCATCCTAGTACAAATGCAAAAGTGTCGTGGAAAAGATAGAGTCGCCAGCCAGGCATTTTAATCCCGAAAGAATGGGAAAGGTAATGCTGCACAAACCTGAGGAAGAAGGAAAGGACAAGGTTCTTCGAACCAAAGGTATGGGTTCGGGAGTCGGTTACGACCTGAGAAGGTATTAGCACCCCAGATCGTCCTCCATACCCGACGGGATCCACGCTTGCTTGTTTGTTTCAAAGGGTGTGAAAGAATACAACTGCTGTTGAACAAATGAACTTCTAAATGGAATGAGAATGGAAATGAAAAACGAGAATGGAAAGAAAAGGGAAAATGTAGGTAAAATAAAGAATGTGCTCGAATGGGCCCTACCCCGCTGCCTACGTACCTCATCGGTAAAATGAGGATCAGAGTCGACGTAGTTCGCCTAACTAAGGAGAGAACTATTTGTTTGTGTTTTTTATAGTTGGAACCGTGTATGTCTATGCTCATGTGTTACAGGCTCGTCTGGTACGAGTGCGTTTACCGTCTTGCATGCGAGATAAGTCATCGCGAGTTCGCGTTGAGAATGAATGAGGTGAGAAAAGAAGTTCCCACAGGAAAGTCGCTTATTGTTTTTTATTTGCTTTTTAAGAGTTTTTATGAATTTGGCACAAGGAAGTGAATTCAAATTCTTTTCCATGGAATAACAAGGAGTACAGGTTATCCCTTTGATCAACTGTTGTCTTATTCACATATTCCAGAATCTTTCCAAACTCTCCTCTGAAGTCATCCCGAGCCTTGTCATTCGTCAAGCTGATCAGCTTCTGAATACCCTCTGTCTCTAGTTGAGGGAAATTATAGTAGACATTCTTCTTCCTTGGAGTCTCCATCTTGAAGCAACAATGTGACCGAAAATCAGAATTAATATGAACCCTGAGAATAAAATGAACACATATGATTAATGATGTCATGATGCTTATGCAAGGCAAGGCATGTGATCAGTGATGTGTCTATGTAGTTTCAATCATATAATCAAGTGTCTGTGCAGGGTCACAATATCATCACAAACATCTCTCTGATCAGAGGTTCAAATCTCAGAATCCATGTGTAACATAATAGATCACAATACTGAAGCATGCTGGTACATTGGGTGTGTTGAAGGTTAAGGTTCATGCAATCCTGTAAACCCCTCCCAATCTCATGGGTGTGCTACTCGGGTCAATATTACGAACTCTCAAAGCGAGTAGCAATAATACGTTCACCATCTCCGAGAAATGGCTCGAGACCAAATCAGGGAATCGGTTTGGCATTATGTACTACTCAGGGAGGTCTCAACTGAGTCTAAGGAAACAAGCATCCCTCATAAGTCCCCAGCTTCAAGCACTGAATCGAGAAATAATAGTACATTCATCCCGAAGGGTACAATACTATCGTCATACGAATAGTTTGCTTTAATTGGATTCCTATGAGAGAACCAGGCCATCCTATGCGAGTTCCTAGTGGGCCCTTGGATGCGTGTGGGTTTGCCAACAAATGTGGTATGCCACTATCATCACATGAGAGGGATGTTTCCACAAAGGTTCAAAATGATCGGTCCCCTGACTGCATATAACTATCAAGGTTGTGTATTACCCTAGAAAGATTCCGGAATCAATACATTTCCGAGAAGGTCGCAAGTCAAGGCGTGGAACTCACTAATACCAACATGTCAAGATACCATGAAAAAATGAAATCAGCAAAAAATGAAATCAGCAAAGTCCAGTATGATGCATGGGAAATAAATACTGAAAGTAGTAAATAAAGCTGTAAAGTAAAACTGTAAAGCTAAACTAAAGCACACAACAACAAACAAATAAACACCCGAAGAAACAAAAACATACAAGCGCTAGGATTGACTCTTAAAGGGGAACCAGAGATTCTGGGTTCGATCCCTGTAAACACCCCAAATTTGCCCTCACTCATTTCTCCATGGCTTTTGATCTTTTCATTTGCATAGATTCAATCATATCATTTCATATTGCATTTTTGCTTCACTGCATTGGTTCAAAGTCATCTGCATCTAGGGTTTGTGATCTGAGCAATCCAAGAGCTATCTGAGCCCCTCCAAAGGTCTTCAATCTTCTCAAGAGGGTCCATGTATGTTCAAGCATAATATTATATCCTCCCAAGATCAAGAAAGTCAGAAAATCACAAGAACTGAGAAGGGCATGGAAGCAGAGCCAAGCTTAACTGCACAGATGACCTAAAATTAGGGTTTTGGTTTCAGAGGCCATAACTCCAAATTTGTTGGTCATTCTTGTTTCTATTGGTCTCTATATGTTATAAGGATCATACATACCAATTTTTATGAAGAAATTCAATGGGGGAGGCATCTGATCAATAGATGACTTCTTGAGCAAGTCAGTGCAAAATCAGGGCATCTGAGGCCCCCAATCATCCAACCAAAGGGTTTTCTCCATCATTTTGAATGTGTATGATCTTTATTTGATCTTAGAAGAAGTTATAAGTTCACAAAATTGAATAATTTCAAGCCATTTGCAAAGTTGCCATTTTGGGAAAGTGACTTGTAATGTAAACTTGCCATTTTGGGAAAGTTTTTCAACCTCCTCTTTTTGATTCAAAAATGCTTCAAATTAAAAATTCTTGGTCATGAAAGTTGTAGATTGGATCCTCCCATTTTCAAAAAGTACAAGAACTTGATCTAATTCATTCTAGAACTAAAGTTATGGCTTTGCAAAGTTGGGAAAAATCACTTAATTTTCACTTTTGTACCAAAGAGGAAACTTGCAAAAACACTTGCAAAAACCAAATGTGACCTCTAATAAACTTCTAACCATCACACAAACATCATTCATGGTCCATAATTCAGAATGGCCCAAAGGATTCCTCATTTCTATGCCTTGAATTACAAGTCACATAAGGCATTTTTTCATGAATCTTCAAGAATGGATTTTTTTGCAAAAGGGACTTTTAATGTTTGAATTAGTTACTAAGTGAGCACAAGACATCATGACAACTCCATATGGCCCATTTGGCTGCAATTTTCCCAAGAGTTTAGAGGTTTCTTGGCCTTGATTCACAAAGATTTCCAAAGGGGGAAAAGTTGCAAGAACCATGCCACCACTTGCCCTAGCTATTACAGCTGCACAAAAGCAATCTAAGGGCCTTCCTTGATCCATGCTGAGCCCAGCCATGCCCCTAATCTCCCTCTGACCCGAGCCATACCTCATGTACACAAAGTCATGACTTTCTTGCATTTTGCCCATACCAATCAAACTGTGCCACTACCAACCCTCTGCCCAATCAGAACCTCATATGTGGACCTCAAGGACTTGAAAGAGGCACACACACAAGCCTGCAACCTCCCATAAGCCAGGATACACAAAAACTTCCTTTTTCTTCATCTCTTCGAAACTCTTGATACAACCATCAAACCTCAAATATTTCTTCACCAACAAGTCATATGTCACCCATAGACCAGGAACCAAGCCTTGAAACAGCCTGAAACACCACATACTCAACTCTCCAAATCTGCTACACCAGAACCAAAACCATCAAACCAAGCCATATAAACTCATTATAAGCTTCATTTCATCATCAGGGGGTTCAAAGAGGTGGGCTTGCAGCAAAGGAAAGGCCAGAAATCCCAGAACCAGAACGTTCAACCTCAGGTATAGCTCATGAACTTTTTTTCCAGAAGCTTGCTTTTAAGTTCTTTTATGGTTCTATATGCTCCCCTGATCATGGGGATATGATTATTTTTTAAAATGGTTGACAAACCACCATGTATGTGAGCTCTGAAACTTTTGCCCGTTTTTACATTTTCGTTCGATTCGTGTTCATGATGTGAAATAAATGAGTTTTAGTTGGGGATTTAGGTTTAGGATTGTTAGAGGATCATTTTTGTGCAAGAAATTTGGAGATTGGTGGCCTGAGGGAGAAGTTAGGGTTTGGGCTCGTCGGATAAGACGACCGGAACACTGTTCCGGTCGCCTGAAAGTGGTTATGCCCTAATCCTGTGTTTAAGCCAAGTTTGAATTGAGTCCCTTAGATCTTGAGTTACCCGCGCGTATGAACGTTCCAGATGGCTTGATTAAACCCTAATTCGTCATTAAATTAATTAATTAGGTTAATTAACTCAGGACAAATCCCAGCATTTAAAACGCGCGCCAGTCAACTTTTTCCTTGTAACTTTGAATCCTGGCTCTTGGATCTGATTACTTCTCCTTTAATTCAATTTTATTTTCAATTTTATTCATTTTTCTTGCCCAATTTATTTAAAATAGCAAATCATTTCTAAAAAAATCTCATTTTTTGCATCATACTTTAAAATATTTTTCTCTTCCTGAAAATAATTTTTATTTTATTTTTTGCATAATTTTCGTATTTTAAAAATATTTAAATGTTTATTTTAATTAGTTAATGAGAATTAATTAATTAAAATAGCATTTAAGTTTCTAAAAATCACCAAAAAAATCACATTGCATTTTGATACATTTAGAAACATTATCAAACTCTTCAAACAAATTTCTTTTTGGTTCTTGACCTACTTTGACATTTTTCTTTGGAATTAGGGTTCTTAAAAGTCAATTTTTTTACCCTAACTTGGAAAAATCCTTTCTGCCTAACTATGAAGAGTTTGATGTTGGTTCTTTTTTCATTGCATTTTTCATATCATGTAGTTTCTAGGATAAAATTGGCATGAATTTATCTCTCCTTTTCAATTTGTTGTGCATTTTCCCTTTTGAAGTGCCCTAAAACCCTAGCTAACTTGAGAAAATCATAACCCCCATTAGGTTAAGAGTTAGGTCTCCTCCTTTGAGCAGTGAACTTGTGTAGGGTTAGGGTACCTTTTATCCCATTTTCAATTTTTTATCATGTCATTTGCTTCTGGTTTTGATTTTTGTATTGTATGTTATGTATAAACCCTAATTTTTGCTTTCATTTGCATTCATCTCTCATTTTCTTGCATGCATGAAGTTGCCATGACATTTTGTGCATCCACATGACATATGAGACATCTTAGGACACATTAGAATCATGTTTGATCATTGCATCATTCATTTGCCATGTTATGCATTCATTCCATTTCATAAACTTTCATGAATTTTCATGGTTCAAAACATGCTTCATTTGCATCCTTATCCTTGTATGATCATCCACAACTCTTGACATGTGTCTGCTTTTTCTCTTAGCATCATTAACATCATGTTTATGCTTCTGACTTTGGCTTTCATATTTGCATTTCATCTCATTTTCATTTACATTTCACTTCCTTTGCTAACTTTTCAGGTGGTAAGTCATTGAGAAGTGAATTTGCCTTCCCTTCTCATAACCTCTCTATTATGCATCATTGCTGCATTTTATTTGTGGATTAGAGTAAGCTTTCTCACTCATGTTCCCTCCTAACTTTCTTTCTTCAAGCAACTTGTCTTCTTAAGTGAAGCAAGTTGTCTTGCTTCTTCTTGCTTCTCTTCCTTTATCCTGCTTCTTCCTTGGTGGCTTTGCTCTTGAAGATCTTCTTGCAAGCTTCATAAACCCTAGGAACATCCAAGCATGATCAAAATTAGGGCTTGATTAGTCCCCCCATTAGTTTTACCTTTGTGTCATCTTTGTGTCTTCTCTTCTCATCTCATAATCAGGGACTAAACCTTAAAGGTTTTAAGGCTTTGTGATTAAGGTTATTCATGTATCCTTCTATTAGGATGGAGTGTATAACTTTAATCCTAAGTGTTAAACCCTTAATGTGTTTAAATCCTTTAATCAATTCACCTAATAATCACTAAGACATCAAGCTTGTAACTTGGGCCTTGCATTAGGGTTCTAATTCTTCCTTAATTGGTTAAGAAGGACTAACCCTAGTGTTAATGGACAAGTCCCCCTCAAGTTGTCTTACAAACCATAAAATTCACTTCTTAATCCTTACCATTAATTAAAATCCACTTTAATAAAGGCTTTGTTTTGTCATGAGGTTAATCCCTAATCATGGATTAAGTTGAGGAGCCTTCCTCAGCTTAAATGTTCTCATCTATTCTCCTTCTATTAGGATGGTGTAATGAGTCCATTAAATCTTTGATTATGGCTTAAAATCATTACTTAATACTAAACAAAAACTCCAAAAAAACATTTAAATAAATGCAAGTAGGTTAATGATCTTAATCCTACATCATGGTGATTAAGTGTGAGGTGTTTACTTCATACTTAAGGTTTTCTCATTACCCCTAATCAGAGGGAGGATGTGATGAGTTTGTTAACCCTTGGTTTAGGCTTAAGCTCATTTTCTTATGGCAAACTTCAAAAAGCAATAAAAGATTGAAAACATAAAAACAAAAAATAATCGCCTCCTCCGGGATTCTTTGCTCATCTCATTCACTCACAAACGAGAACTCGCTTCTTCCGTCTAATGCAAGACAGTTGGCACCTGAGCCAGACAGGTCATACACTTGAGCATAGACAAGTAAGCAGTTCACAAGTTAATTCACCTTCTAGTCTCTTTGAGTCGAACTACGGTGTTCTGACTTCCTCATTGCACGAGAGGATACATAGGCATAACTTAATTGTTATCGAACAAAAGTCTCTGTCCATTCCCCCTCTTTCAACATTATTCTTTAAGCCTCATAGTCTTGAGCTTTACACTCTTTCCTTACACTGACACTCTTATATTTCACTTCACATATCCTTTGCACTGACACTTGCATTCTTTTCCAGCTTTGTTACACAAAATAGCACTGACACTACCCCTTTAAACACAAATCTTTTAAGCGTGGATCCTGTCGAGTACGATGGACAATCTGGGTGCTAATACCTTCCCAGGTTGTGACCAACCCCCTTTCTCAGTTTCTCTGGTTCGCGATCGTCTTATCCATCTTTTTCTCAGGTTTATGCAGCATTACCTTTCCTTCGGGATAAAAATGCCTAGCTGGTGACTCTTTTCATCCCTTCTCCTTTCGCCGACCGTTCGCGTCTGTACCCCTCTTGGCCCCGTGTCATCAGGTGGGAGCGACAATCCCCAGAAGAGTCGCCAATTGTCGCTCCCGGTTTTTTCATCCTAGTACAAATGCAAAAGTGTCGTGGAAAAGATAGAGTCGCCAGCCAGGCATTTTTATCCCGAAAGAATGGGAAAGGTAATGCTGCACAAACCTGAGGAAGAAGGAAAGGACAAGGTTCTTCGAACCAAAGATCTGGGTTCGGGATTCGGTTACGACCAGGGAAGGTATTATCACCCCAGATCGTCCTCCGTACCCGACGGGATCCATGCTTGCTTGTTTGTTTCAAAGGGTGTGAAAGAATACAACTGTTGTTGTACAAATGAACTGCTAAATGGAATGAGAATGGAAATGAAAAAAGAGAATGGAAAGAAAAGGGAAAATGTAGGTAAAATAAAGAATGTGCTCGAATGGGCCCTACCCCGCTGCCTACGTACCTCATCGGTAACATGAGGATCAGAGTCGACGTAGTTCGCCTAACTAAGGCGAGAACTATTTGTTTGTGTTTTTTATAGTTGGAACCGTGTATGTCTATGCTCATGTGTTGCAGGCTCGTCTGGTACGAGTGCGTTTACCGTCTTGCATGCGAGATAAGTCGTCGCGAGTTCGCATTGAGAATGAATGAGGTGAGAAAAGAAGTTCCCACAGGAAAGTCACTTATTGTTTTTTATTTTCTTTTTAAGAGTTTTTATGAATTTGGCACAAGGAAGTGAATTCAAACTCTTTTCCATGGAATAACAAGGAGTACAGGTTATCCCTTTGATCAACTGTTGTCTTATTCACATATTCCAGAATCTTTCCAAACTCTCCTCTGAAGTCATCCCGAGCCTTGTCATTCATCAAGCTGATCAACTTCTGAATACCCTATGTCTCTAGTTGAGGGAAATTATAGTAGACATTCTTCTTCCTTGGAGTCTCCATCTTGAAGCAACAATGTGACCGAAAATCAGAATTAATATGAACCCTGAGAATAAAATGAACACATATGATTAATGATGTCATGATGCTTATGAAAGGCAACGCATGTGATCAGTGATGTGTCTATGTAGTGTCAATCATATAATCAAGTGTCTATGCAGGGTCACAATATCATCACAAACATCTCTCTGATCAGAGGTTCAAATCTCAGAATCCATGTGTAACAGAATAGATCACAATACTGAAGCATGCTGGTACATTGGGTGTGTTGAAGGTTAAGGTTCATGCAATCCTGTAAACCCCTCCCAATCTCATGGGTGTGCTACTCGGGTCAATATTACGAACTCTCAAAGCGAGCATCAATAATACGTTCACCATCTCCGAGAAATGGCTCGAGACCAAATCAAGGAATCGGTTTGGCATTATGTACTACTCAGGGAGGTCTCAACTGAGTCCAAGGAAACAAGCATCCCTCATAGTCCCCAGCTTCAAGCACTGAATCGAGAAATAATAGTACATTCATCCCGAAGGGTACAATACTATCGTCATACGAATAGTTTGCTTTAACTGGATTCCTATGAGAGAACCAGGCCATCCTATGCGAGTTCCTAGTGGGCCCTCGGATGCGTGTGGGTTTGCCAACAAATGTGGTATGCCACTATCATCACATGAGAGGGATGTTTCCACAAAGGTTCAAAATGATCGGTCCCCTGGCTGCATATAACTATCAAGGTTGTGTATTACCCCAGAAAGATTCTGGCATCAATACATTTCCGAGAAGGTCGCAAGTCAAGGCGTGGAACTCACTAATACCAACATGTCAAGATACCATGAAGCCAAAGTGAAACCACTCTAAGTCTTAGGTGCACTCAAGCCGGGTATTTGGCTTATCTCACAGTAACAAATCTCATCCCACAGAAAAAATGAAATTAGCACAGTCCAGTATGATGCATGGGAAATAAATACTTAAAGTTGTAAATAAAGCTGTAAAGTAAAACTGTAAAGCTAAACTAAAGCACACAACAACAAACAAATAAACATCCGAAGAAACAAAAACATACAAGCGCTAGGATTGACTCTTAAAGGGGAACCAGAGATTCTGGGTTCGATCCCCAGCAGAGTCGCCAATTGTCTCTCCCAGTTTTTTCATCCTAGTACAAATGCAAAAGTGTCGTGGAAAAGATAGAGTCGCCAGCCAGGCATTTTTATCCCGAAAGAATGGGAAAGGTAATGCTGCACAAACCTGAGGAAGACAGAAAGGACAAGGTTCTTCGAACCAAAGATCTGGGTTCGGGAGTCGGTTACGACCTGGGAAGGTATTAGCACCCCAGATCGTCCTCCGTACGCGACGGGATCCACGCTTGCTTGTTTGTTTCAAAGGGTGTGAAAGAATACAACTGCTGCTGAACAAATGAACTGCTAAATGGAATGAGAATGGAAATGAAAAAAGAGAATGGAAAGAAAAGGGAAAATGTAGGTAAAATAAAGAATGTGCTCGAAGGGCCCCTACCCCGCTGCCTTCGTACCTCATCGGTAAAATTAGGATCAGAGTCGACGTAGTTCGCCTAGCTAAGGCGAGAACTATTTGTTTGTGTTTTTTATATTTGGAACCGCGTATGTCTATGCTCATGTGTTGCAGGCTCATCTGGTACGAGTGCGTTTACCGTCTTGCATGCGAGACAAGTCGTCGCGAGTTCGCGTTGAGAATGAATGAGGTGAGAAAAGAAGTTCCCACAGGAAAGTCGCTTATTGTTTTTTATTTGCTTTTTAAGAGTTTTTATGAATTTGGCACAAGGAAGTGAATTCAAACTCTTTTCCATGGAATAACAAGGAGTACAAATTATCCCTTTGATCAACTGTTGTCTTATTCACATATTCCAGAATCTTTCCAAACTCTCCTCTGAAGTCATCCCGGGCCTTGTCATTCGTCAAGCTGATCAACTTCTGAATACCCTCTGTCTCTAGTTGAGGGAAATTATAGTAGACATTCTTCTTCCTTGGAGTCTCCATCTTGAAGCAACAATGTGACCGAAAATAAGAAGTAATATGAACCCTGAGAATAAAATGAACACATATGATTAATGATGTCATTATGCTTATGTAAGGCAAGGCATGTGATCAGTGATGTGTCTGTGTAGTGTCAATCATATAATCAAGTGTCTGTGCAGGGTCACAATATCATCACAAACATCTCTCTGATCAGAGGTTCAAATCTCTGAATCCAAGTGTAACAGAACAGATCACAATACTGAAGCATGCTGGTACATTGGGTGTGTTGAAGGTTAAGGTTCATGCAATCCTGTAAACCCCTCCCAATCTCATGGGTGTGCTACTCGGGTCAACATTACGGACTCTCAAAGCGAGCAGCAATAATACGTTCACCATCTCCGAGAAATGGCTCAAGACCAAATCAGGGAATCGGTTTGGCATTATGTACTACTCAGGGAGGTCTCAACTGAGTCCAAGGAAACAAGCATCCCTTATAAGTCCCCAGCTTCAAGCACTGAATCGAGAAACAATAGTACATTCATCCCGAAGGGTACAATACTATCGTCATACGAATAATTTGCTTTAACTGGATTCCTATGAGAACCAGGCCATCCTATGCGAGTTCCTAGTGGGCCCTTGGATGCGAGTGGGTTTTCCAACAAATGTGGTATGCCACTATCATCACTGGATAGGGATGTTTCCACAAAGGTTCAAAATGATTGGTCCCCTGACTGCACATAACTATCAAGGTTGTGTATTACCCCAGAAAGATTCCGACATCAATACATTTCCAAGAAGGTCGCAAGTCAAGGCGTGGAACTCACTAATTCCAACACGGCAAGATACCATGAAGCCAAAGTGAAACCACTCTAAGTCCTTGGTGCACTCAAGCCGGGTATTTGGTTTATCTCACAGTAACAAATCTCATCCCACAGAAAAAATGAAACCAACACAGTCCAATATGATGCATGGGAAATAAATACTGAAAGCAGTAAATAAAGTTGTAAAGTAAAATTGTAAAGCTAAACTAAAGCACACAGCTGCAAACAAATAAACACCCAAAGAAAAAAAAACAGACAAGCGCTAGGATTGACTCTCAAAGGGGAACCAGAGATTCTGGGTTTGATCCCCAACAGAGTCGCACGCTATCGCTCCCGGGATTTTCATCCTAGTACAAACACGAAAGTGTCGTGGAAAAGGTAGAGTTGCCAGCCAGGAATTTTTAACCTGAAAGAATGGGAAAAGTAATGTTGCACAAACCTGAGGAAGAAGGAAAGGACAAGGTCCTGCGAACCAAAGATCTGGGTTCGGGAGTCGGTTACGACCTGGGAAGGTATTAGCACCCCAGATCGTCCGTCTTACCCGACGGGATCCACGCTTGCTTGTTTGTTTCAAAGGGTGTGAAAGAATACATCTGCTGCTGAATAAATGAACTGCTAACTGGAATGGTAATGGAAATGAAAAAAGAGAATGGAAAGAAAAGAGAAAATGTAGGGAAAATAAAGAATGTGCTCGAACGCGCCCTACCCCGCTGCCTACGTACCTCATCGGGTAAATAAGGATCAGAGTCGACGTAGTTCGCCTAACTAAGGAGGGAACTATTTGTTTGTGTTTTTTATAGTTGGAACTGCGTATGTCTATGCTCAAGTGTTGCAGGCTCGTCTGGTACGGGTGCGTTTACCGTCTTGCATGCTAGATAAGTCGTTACGAGTTTGCGTTGAGAATGAATTAGGTTAGAAATGAAGTTCCCGCAGGAAAGTCACTTATTATTTGTTATTTGATTTTTAAGAGTTTTTATGAATTTGGCACAAGGAAGTGAATTCAAACTCTTTTCCATGGAATAACAAGGAGTACAGGTTATCCCTTTGATCAACTGTTGGCTTATTCACATATTCCAGAATCTTTCTGAACTCTCCTTTGAAGTCATCCCGGGCCTTGTCATTCGTCAATCAGATCAACTTCTGAATACCCTCTGTCTCTGGTTGAGGGAAATTATAATGGACATTCTTCTTCCTTGGAGTCTCCATCTTGAAGCAACAATGTGACAAAAAATAAGAAGTAATATGAACCCTGAGAATAAAAAGAACACATATGATTAATGATGTCATGATTCTTATGAAAGGCAAGGCATGTGACCAGAGATGTGTCTGTGTAGTGTCAATCATATAATCAAGTGTCTGTGCAAGGTCACAATATCATCACAAACATTTCTCGGATCAGAGGTTCAAATCTCAGAATCCATGTGAAACATAATAGATCACAATACTGAAGCATGCTGGTATATTGGGTGTGTTGAAGGTTAGGGTTTCTGCAATTCTGTAAACCCCTCCCAATCTCACGGGTGTGCTACTCGGGTCAACATCACGGACTCTCAAAGCCGAGCAGCAATAATACGTTCACCATATTTGAGAAATGGCTTAAGACCAAATCAGGGAATCGGTTTGGCATTATGTACAACTCATGGAGGTCTCAACTGAGTCCAATGAAACAAGCATCCCTCATAAGTCCCTAGCTTCAAGCACTGAATCGAGAAACAATAGTACATTCATCCCGAAGTGTACAATCTTATCGCCATACGAATAGTTTTCTTTAACTGGATTTCTATGAGAGAACCAGGCCATCGTATGCGAGTTCCTAGTAGGCCATCGGATGCGAGTAGGTTTTCCAACAAATGTGGTATGCCACTACCATCACTGGAGAGGGATGTTTCCACAATGGTTCAAAATGATCGGTCCCCTGACTGCACATAACTATCAAGGTTGTGTACTACCCTTGAAAGATTCCGGCATCAATACATTTCCGAGAAAGTCGCAAGTCAAAGCGTGGAACTCACTAATACCAACATGTCAAGATACCATGAAGCCAAAGTGAAACCACTCTAAGTCGTAGGTGCACTCAAGTCGGGTATTTGCCTTATCTCACAGTAACAAATCTCATCCCACAAAAAAATGAAACCATCACAGTCCAGTATGATGCATGGGAAATAAATACTGAAAGCAGTAAATAAAGCTGTAAAGTAAAACTGTAAAGCTAAACTAAAGCATACATCAACAAACAAATAAACACCCAAAGAAACAAAAACAGACAAGCGCTAGGATTGACTCTCAAAGGGGAACCAGAGATTCTGGGTTCGATCCCCAGCTGTCGCTCCTGGGATTTTCATCCTAGTACAAACGCGAAAGTGTCGTGGAAAAGGAAGAGTCGCCATCCAGGCATTTTTATCCCGAAAGAATGGGAAAGGTAATGCTGCACAAACCTGAGGAAGAAGGAAAGGACAAGGTCCTGCGAACCAAAGATCAGGGTTCGGGAGTCGGTTACGACCTGGGAAGGTATTAGCACCCCAGATTGTCTGTCGTACCCGACGGGATCCACGCTTGCTTGTTTGTTTCAAAGGGTGTGAAAGAATACAACTGTTGCTGAACAAATGAATTGCTAACTGGAATGGGAATGGAAATGAAAAAAAAGAATGGAAAGAAAAGGGAAAATGTAGGGAAAATAAAGAATGTGCTTGAACGGGCCCTACCCCGCTGCCTACGTACCTCGTCGGGAAAATGAGGATCAGAGTCGACGTAGTTCACCTAACTAAGGCGGGAACTATTTATTTGTGTTTTTATAGTTGGAACTGTGTATGTCTATGCTCAGGTGTTGCAGGCTCGTCTGGTACGAGTGCATTTATCGTCTTGCATGCGAGACAAGTCGTCGCGAGTTCACGTTGAGAATGAATGAGGTGAGAAAAGAAGTTCCCGCAGGAAAATCACTTATTGTTTGTTATTTGCTTTTTAAGAGTTCTTATGAATTTGGCACAAGGAAGTGAATTCAAAATCTTTTCCATGGAATGTGTACTTGTTACTACATTCCAAGATGGAATAGTAGAACAAGCACACCAAGCAAAGAGAATTTATCCAAGACTTGTTCCCAAGGATTAGGGTCTAAGTTCAGTAGCTTAATGAACTTATTACATTTTTTGTAGCTTTTGTGAAGAAGCATCTTTTAGATTTTATTTATGAAAATAATCTCTTGATCAGACTTGTACATCATGCTAGAAAAGCTCACACTAATCCAAGATGGAATGAATGTAAGTGCCCCATGGAATAAGGCTATACACAAGAGATTCTTTCATGCATTTATTAAGTGTTTTTTATTTTATTTTGTTTGGAGCTGAGAAAAGAAGACTCAAGAGGCAAAAGGTCAAAGCTAATGGGGGACTAAGACACAACCCTAAGTTATCTTATTATGTACAAAAGGTGATCCTATGGTTTATGAGGTATTCTAACCTAAAGAGAAGAAAAGCAAGCTAGAGTTCAACTTACTTCCTAAGGAAGTTAAGTTGAATCTAAAGAACAAAAGGGAAGCCTATGAACAAGGCACCAAGTTCCAAGGCAAATACAATAAAAATATGCTAAATAAAAGGAATGAAGAATGATTACCTCATCTTTCCCCCTACAAAATAAATGTTAGCATGATGAAGTAATTTGAACAATTATAACATGGCAAACTTCAACTAAGAACTCACACTAGCTTAAGAAATGTGTTAGTGAACTTATAAGTCTAATACCTAAGTCTATGGTATCTTATAAGGTAACACACTTCAAAAGTCAGTAGCTAAATCATATTAAGAGTGTCTAAAGGGATTAAGTGAATCAAAATCAAACTATGCCCTAAAGTGTTACAAAACCCTAGTGGAACCTAAGGATGAAGTTAAAAGGACACCTAAGTGTTTTATCATATTAAAATCTCCTAAAATCAAAGGTAAGTGAAAATTCCAGAATTTAACACTACGTGAAAGTGAAGGATGAAATTAGATCATAAAAGAAATAAGAGATTCAAGTTAAAGATATTCAAACATGGGATTGAAAGGTGGAAGAAAGCACATGGAGACATGGTTCTAAATGTGAAACAAATAACTTAATAAGAAATAAAAAAGGAACCAAGAGGCTTGAGTTCCCCATACAAAAATCAGAGGCTTTACAACAAGTTAGAATGGAAATTAGATTCACAAAATATGATCAAATGAAGTGGTAAGAAGTATCCTAAGGCTAGGTGTCACAAATTAGGGTTTTGGACCTTTAGATGACAAATGAAGTTCAAAAAATGAAAAAGGCTATAAACTTGAGGTAAACTTATGGAAATGATCACAATATATTTATAAGACACAAAAAAAATGATATTATGAAGTTAGCTTATGTACAAATGCAATTTGAGATGGCTAAGATGGAAGGAGAAGTGGAATTAGGTTAAAGTAAGGCAAACATGGCTTATGACTCAAGAAACCCTAAAATAACAAAGGTAAAAGTCTAATGATGGTACCCAACACTTAAATACATCCCCTAAGACCTATAAGACTCAAAATTAAGACCTCAAGGTAATGGCATAAATGCCTTATCCTAATGGGATCAAAGGAAGTGAATGAAAGGATAAAAATGTGACTTATGACCTAAACAACTTAGAAAAATACCAAATGATCATGAAAAATTATGAAACTTAACAATTGAATACAAAATCCAGAGGGTGACTTATATCAAAAAAATCTCACAAAAATTCCTATTTTTGAATTACCAAATGAGGTGTGGAAGTGAGTTAGGGTTTATGTGCATACATGTGAAAGGATGGGACCAAAACATGACTTATAATGACCTAAAAATCCAAATAAAAATATAATTGGGAGGCTTAGGGAGTCCTCTAACTAATTCAAAAAGAATGAATAATTTATCTTTTGTGGTTAAGAAGAAAAAATTAGACAAGTGGATTGGTAAAAAATGGAGAAAATAAGGAAACAATTAATTGGGAAATTAATTCTGCCTTAAAAATAAAAGAAAAATGGAAAAAAGAAATTATAGAAAATTAAAGAAAATTATGAATATGTATTTCTTGGGAATTTTTGGAAGGCTTTTGGTATTTTATAAAATCAAAAACGAAAATAGAATAAAATGAGAATAAAAGAAATAAAAAGAAATTAGAGGAATTAAACTAATTGGGCCTGGGGGTGAGTATAGAAACAAAATACACTTCACTGGGCCAAATGCAAACACGCTGGGGGTGCTATTAGGAACCTGAGATTTCCTTCACAAATTATGCACGTGAGGTCATGTGAATTTTTAATTGCTGGCGCATTGTGGACCCTTAGATGGAAGTGATTCAATGGTTATGACATGTTCTAACATTAAAACTAGGGCTACTGTTCAGATGGCCGGAGCTAGTCTCCGGTCATCTTCTCCGTCCACTCTTCGGCTAGGGCAAACAAAAACACCATGAAAATGAAATCTAAATGTACAACAACACTCGCCCCATTGAGCTGATCAACAATCTAGCCTTTGATTTCATTTATCACGCACACAAAGATCAAATCGAAGTCCAAAAGTTCTTGCCCTAAAACTGCAACTAAGTATCTAATATGCATATCAACTAGCCAGTGAATCCAATGCTTCTAGCAAGCTTCAAACACCACAAAACTATCAAAATAACAATAAAACCACACAATTAAGAACAAAGATGAAACATGTTTGTAGAGGAGTCAAAAGTTGAAGAAAACCAGAGAACTTGATCTGCTTCTTAGTTCCAAACAATCTTGATCCACAATTGAGTGAAATAAACACTCAATACTTAGAAAAACTTACAGAAATGGATCTGGTGCAGTGATCTTCAAAACTGTGCAGTGAAGAGTCCTTGATGAATCAAGCTAAACAAGCCATGGATCTTGTGCAAAACATGATGCTAATGGTTATTGGATGAAGCTTAGCCTTGAACTGATGAAGCTGGTGAGGATCTAATCCAAAATGCAGAAGAATATCAAGTATTTGCAATGATGATCTTGAGTAAATCAAGCTATCCCTTCCATGGAGATTATGCAAAGCATGATAATGATGATGATGATGATGATGAATTCAAGAAGAATGGATCATGATGGATAGAGATGGAGCTTCTTCGAATCCAAAATGCAGAGAAAAAGTTGAGAGAATTTGATGAATGCAATGTAAGATTCTTGAGCAAAAATGAAGTGTCCTTGTGATTCAGTTAGAGATTGGCTTATATATGTGAGGTTAAGCTTCTAACCAACTCAATTAATAGTTGGAACCCTAGTTAACTGAGTCAAGTTGGTTATGCTTGAGTTGAAGTTTGTTGAAGTGATTTGGAGTGAGTTGAACAAGGGCAATGTGAAGTTGAGTTTGCTTAGCTCGAATTCTAATCATGTGTGATGAAAAACATGTCCATTATGGTGAGGTTTAGTGATGTGTGATGAAGCTGACTAGCACTGCAAGCTAATGTTTGTTAAGCAATGCTTCTCATGCTTGCATTTCCAAGGCACATGGCAGCTGTGGTGTGTGAGCATGTAGGATATCATTGGCCCTCTAAGTATGATGGCTTATGATCAATAACATGGTAATGGAGTGTATGCACTGAACTGAAATAAGAAGCTTCATGAAATACATTGTTGTCGCTCCCACCTGATGACACAGGGCCAAGAGGGGTACAGACGCGAAAAGTCGGTGAAAGGAGAAAGAATGAAAAGAGTCGCCAGCTAGGCATTTTTATCCCGAAGGAAAGGTAATGCTGCATAAACCTAAGAAAAGAAATGGATAAGACGGTCGCAAACCAGAGAGATTGAGAAAGGGGGTTGGTTACAACCTGGGAAGGTATTAGCACCCAGATTGTCCGTCGTACTCGACGGGATCCACGCTTGAAATTTTGTGTTTAAAGGGGTAATGTCAGTACTATTCTGTGTATCAAAGCTGGAAAAGAATGCAAGTGTCAGTGCAAAAGAAATGTGAAGTGAAATAAAGGAGTGTCGGTGTAAAGAAAGAGTGCAAAGCTCAAGACTATGAGGCTTAAAGAATAATGCTGGAAGAGGGGGGAATGTACAGAGACTTTTGTTCGATAACCGTTAAGTTATGCCTACGTATCCTCTCGTGCAATGAGGAAGTCAGAACACCGTAGTTCGACTCAAAGAGACTGAAAGATAAATTGACTTGTGAACTGCTTGCTTGTCTATGCTCAAGTGTATGACCTGTCTGGCTCAGGTGCAAACTGTCTTGCATTAGACGGAAGAAGCGAGTTCTCGTTTGTGAGTGAATGAGATGAGAAAAGAATCCCGGAGGAGACGATTATTGTTTGTTTTTGGTATTTTCAATCTTTTATTGCTCTTTGTGTTTGTCATAAGAAAATGAGCTTAAGCCTAAACCAAAGGTTAGTAAACTCATCACATCCTCCCTCTGATTAGGGGTAATGAGAATACCTTAAGTATGAAGTAAACACCCCACACTTAATCACCATGATGTAAGATTAAGATCATTAACCTACTTGAATTTATTTAGATGTTTTTGTTTAGTGTTAAGTAATGAGTTTAAGCCATAATCAAGGATTTAATGGACCCATTACACCATCCTAATAGAAGGATAATAGATGAGAACATTTAAGCTGAGGAAGGCTCCTCAACATAATCCATGATTAGGGATTAACCTCATGACAAAACAAAGCCTTTATTAGAGTGGATTTTAGTTAATGGTAAGATTAAGAAGTGGATTTTAGGGTTTGCAAGACAACTTGAGGGGGACTTGTCCATTAACACTAGGGTTAGTCCTTCTTAACCAATTAAGGAAGAATTAGAACCCTAATGCAAGGCCCAAGTTACAAGCTTGATGTCTTAGTGATTATTAAGATGGATTAATTAAAGGATTTAAACACATTAAGGGTTTAACACTTAGAATTAAAGTTATACACTCCATCCTAATAGAAGGATGTAGGCATAATCTTAATCACAAAACCTTAAAACCTTTAAGATTTAGTCCTTGATTATGAGATGAGAAAAGAAGACAAAAAGGATGACACAAAGGTAAAACTAATGGGGGACTAATCAAACACTAATTGTGATCATGCTTGGGTATTCCTAGGGTTTATGAGGCTTGAAAGAAGTCTTCAAGATAAGCCACCAAGGAAGAGGCAAAGATGGAAGGAGGAGGAGCAGAAAGAAGCAAGTCAACTTACTTCACTTAAGAAGATAAGTTGCTTGAAGAAAGAAAGTGAGGAGGAGACATGAATGAGCAAGATCATTCTAATTCACAAGTAAAATTCAGAAAAGAATGCATAAAAGAGATGAGAAGAGGTTATGAGAAGTGAAGGCAAATTCACTTCTCAAACACTTACCACCTGAAAAGTTAGCAACAAGAAATGAAATGAAATGAAAATGAGATGAAATGCAAAGATGAAAACCAAAGTAAGAAGCATATCAAGATGTAAATGATTCTAAGAGATGATACAAATGGTTGTCATGAGATGTGGATGATCATACAAGTAATGAAGATGCAAATGAGACATGAAAGGATCATGGAAGTTCACGAATGCATATGACATCAAATGAAAGCAAAAGCATGGAAAATGGATGATGAAATGATCAAACATAATTCTAATGTGTCCTAAGATGTCTTATATGTCATGTGGATGCACAAGATGCCATGGAAAGTTCATGTATGCAAGCATATGAAGAATGAATGCAAATGAAAGCAAAAATTAGGGTTTACATACAATATGCAATGCAAAATTCAAAAGCAGAAGCAAATGACATGATAAAAAAATGAAAATGGAATCAAAGGTACCCTAACCCCATATGATGCCACACCCTAGAGGAGGAGACCTAACTCTTAACACTAAGTAAGTTATGATTTTTCTAAGTTTGCTAGGTTTTTAAGGCACTTCAAAAGAAAAAATGCAAAACAAATTGAAAAGGGAAGATAAATTCATGCCAATTTTATACTAGAAACTACATGAGAAGAGGAATGCAATGCAAAAAGAACCATCATCAAATTCTTCATGGTTTGGCAGAAAGAATTTTTCTAAGTTAGGGTAAAAATATTGATTTCTAAAGACCTTAATTCCAAAGAAAAATGTCAAAATAGGTCAAGAACCAAAAAGAAATTTGTGTGAAGGGTTTGATAATGTTTCTAAATGTATCAAGATGCAATGTGATTTTTTAGGTGATTTTTAGAAACTTAAATGGTATTTTAATTAATTAATTCTCATTAATTAATTAAAATAAACATTTAAATATTTTAAAAATACGAATTTTATGCAAAAAAATTAAATAAAAATTATTTTCAAAATGAGAAAAATATTTGAAAGGAAAATGAAAAAGATAAAAAAATTTGAAAGTGTTTTGCTATTTTAAATAAAACGCACAAAGAAATGCAATTAAAATGAAAATTAAATGGAAGTATGCTGATCTAGTGGTCCAGGTTCAAATGAAAAAGGGAGGGAATTGACTTCGCGCGCAATCCAAGGGCCAAAATTCAAACTTCACTAATTAAGATTAAAACCCTAATCTGAGCCCTAATTACTTTCAGGTGACCGGAACAGTGTTCCGGTCATCTTCTCCGGCCAGCCTCTCATTCAATCTCTCTTAATACGTGACCCCAAGCCCTCAAACTCTCCAGAAATGATCCTCACATCAACCCCAACAAGAATCACACAACAAAAATCATTTATTTATCATCAATAACATGAATCGAAGCAAAACGGAAAACATATCAAAACTTTCAGAAGCTTGTGAAATGCTTAAAACTCAACCATTTTCGAAACAAAACATATCATGGTGATCATGGGAACACATAGAATCATTCAATAACATAAAATGAAGGTTCTGGAAAAATAAATTCCATGGCTACCTGAAGTGAAGCTTTCAACCCAGGAGCTTTCTGACCAGTTCTTTGCCTCAAATCAACTCCAATGACCCCTCAAGAGCTTGCAATGTTTGTTTGGAGTTTAAATGGCCTCAAAATGAAGTTGGAAGAAGTTCAATTCAAGGGATGTAAAAATCGTGTTTTTGATGTGGGAGGTTTCCGGGCAAAGTGATGGTTGGAAGATGATCAGAGAGTCATAGTGAGTTGTTCTATAGAATTTGTTTTGAGGTTTTAAGCTTGTGTGCTGAGTTTCGAAGAGTTTTGCAGGTTTGAGAGTTTTTGGCAATGCTGAGGATTCTCAAGTGTTAGGCTGCAATGTTATGTGCTTTTGCTTGGTTTTGATCCACATAATAAGCTGTGATAGGTCAGAGGGTGGGTGGTGGCCTATGTTGATTGGTATGGGGCAAAATGCATAAAGTCAAGAGTTGGTGTACTTGGGGTATGGGCACATGGAAGGCCAAGGACAATGGGGTGTCCTGTGCAGTTGGCCTTAGGGAGGTCCATGGGATCAGTTTTGAGGCAAGGCAGCAAGTTGAATGAAGTTTGTGGGTGATTTTGCAAATTATGAAGGTTTTGGCCCCTTTGAGAAATCTTAATGATCAAGGCATGAAACTTGAGAAATCTTTGGGCAATTCTGAATTTCATATCATGTATGATGTTTGTGCAATGCTTAGACATCAATTAGAGGTCACAAATTGCCTTGGTATGAGTTTTTGCAAGTTTCCCTCTTTGGTGATCAAGTGAAATTTTGTGATTTTTCCCAACTTTGCAAAGCCATAACTTGAGTTCTATGATGAATTAGGTCAAGTTCTTGTACTTTTTGAAAAGGGAATGATCCAATCTACAACTTTCATGACCAAGAAATTTTCATTTGAAGCATTTTTGAATCAAAAAGAGGAGGTTGAAAAACTTTCCCAAAATGGCAAGTTTGCATTACAAGTCACTTTCCCAAAATGGCAACTTTGCAAATGGCTTGAAATTCTTTAATTTTGTGAACTTATAACTTCTTCTAAGATCAAATAAAGATCATATACATCCAAAATGATGGAGAAGACCCTTTGGTTGGATGATTGGGGGCCTCAGATGCCCTGATTTTGCACTGACTTGTTCAAGAAGTCATCTATTGATCAGATGCCTTCCCCATTGAATTTCTTCATGAAAATTGGTATGCATGATCCTTACATCATATAGAGACCCATAGAAACAAGAATGACCAAAAAATTTGGAGTAATGGCCTCTGAAACCAAAACCCTAATTTCAGGTCATCTGTGCAGTTAAACCTGGTTCTGCTTCCATGCCTTTCCCAGTTCTTGTGATTTTTTGACTTTTTTGATCTTGTGAGGATATAATATGATGATTTAACATAAATGGACCCTCTTGAGATGATTGGAGATCTTTGGAGTGGCTCAGATAGCTCAGGGATTGCTCATATCACAAACCCTAGATGCAGATGACTTTGAACCAATGTAGTGAAGTAAAAATGCAATATGAGATGATATGATTGAACTTATGAAAATGAAAAGATAAAAAGCCATGGTGAAATGAGTGAGGGAAAATTTGGGGTGTTTACATCTGCCCCTATTCAAACATGATTTAGCTGTGTAGGATGTAAGCGATGACTTATCAGGCAAACAAGATAACTTGTGGTTGAGTACCGAAGACAGTCCAAAATTTGCACTCACCGGGTGAAGAAGAAAAGGGATATAGATTGTGATAGGAAGTAAAGTATGATTTACAAAGTGCGGGTGACGGAGGACGACCGTCGAGCAGGGGACGACTGCTGGGGATGAAAAAATGACGGGGACGGCCGGCATGCTGGGGAAATAAAGGATCATGATGGGGACGGCCATCAAGCAAAGAAATAAGACTCTCTGGGATTTAAGGGTAAAGGCAATGATGGGGAAGACCATCAGGTTGAAGAAATGAATGATGAGGGACGATTATCAGAGGTGAAGGACGATCACCTAGCATGGGACGGATGCTCTGTTGGGGATAAAATGAGGGACGGTCATCTAAGGTGAAGGACAATCACCTGGCAAGGTACGGTTGCCGAAAGTATCACGACATAGGACGAATGTCGGATAGAAAAGGTCGACGATGGGGACGGCCATCGGATAAGCATGATGAAGGACGATCATCAGGATGTGAAGGACGATCACCTAGCAGGGTACGGCTGCTCTCAAGGTTTATCATGACATAGGACGAATGTCAGATAACAGGATCAACGATGGGGACGACCATCGGATAAAATGATGAAGGACGATCATCAAAAGGTGAAGGACGATCACTTGGCAGGGTACGGTTGCCGAAAGTATCATGACATATGACGAATGTTAGATAGAAGAGAAATTTATTGGGATTTGCTGGGAACTCTTCTGGGGAATGGTAGACACAGACGAGCGTCGAGATTCAAACAAGAAAAAGGTACAAGTGTTTGGCACTGTGTATAGATTAAGGATGCGGACTAGCATTCTTAAGACTATGATACAGACGAGTATCGGTAGAAACAAATGCTGACGCACGTTCAGATATGATGGTACGGACGAGTACCAACCGATTTAACAAAAAACACAGACGAGTGTCGACCCTGAGGGGAATTAAGTGTGTATATAAAATACAGACGAGTATCTGTATGAGTAAAGCAAACATAAGTGGGACACAGACGAGTGTTCAACTTTCTGGGGATAGCATGATACAGATGTGTATCATAAAGGGAAGCGTATAAGTTATAAGAAATATTTCTAAAGATCTGTAGGGATATGATGACACGGACGGGTGCCGGAAGAAGTGTATTAAAAACAAGTGTTTAGTTTACAATAAGTGTTTAGGCAACCATGCTGGGGATGGGTGACACGAACGGGTGTCAGGGAAGTGTGTAGATGTATTTGTGAGTGCAAAGGGGACGCTTTAGCTTTCTGCTGGGAATATGACACAGACGAGTGTCAAGGAGGTATCTGTTATGTATAAGTATTTGTTTGCGGAAAGCGTTCCAGCAACTTTACTGGGGAATGATGACACGGACGAGTGCCGAAAGGAACATGCATCTATATCTTGGGATGTAAAGAAAATGCTTTTGGCTTTCTGCTGGGGAATTTGAGAGGTATTCTATATAATGTTGATGGTGTGTCAATATTCACAGGTTCCTGATTCAAAACATGGCTTGTGATTATGCGATATGTTTGATTTTTGCCGTAATGCTCCGTATTAAACGGTATGCTACGCTTTGGGGGAAAATATGATGCGAATGCTATGATTATGCAAAAGATACCGATCCGGGATTCGGATTCCGTTGCTGTGAAGATTTCTGACTGATCTGCTTTGAAAGAACATCCCAGCTGGGGGTAAGACCATTGGTAGATCTGATTTATGATTCTGCTCGGGGAAATAAGTCACTGACAGACCTATCTTGGTAATGAGAAGCCCAGTTGGGGTCCGCGGAAGCTTTCGTCACTTTGTTGTGAGAACTTCAAACATTGCTCTTCTGGATAGAGGTTGAGACTCTGCGGGGAGATGGCTCCCTGTCTAACACTCGGCTGGGGAGGAATGATCACTGAACGGCCTTCCTAGTGATTTCTGTGATTCTGCTAAGGAGGATGACGTTTGGCAACTCAGCTGGGGAGTAAGCATCTCTGGTGCTGTTTGGAAGATGTGCTGAGTAAATAATGATTAGGGAGAAGCCTTCATGCCCCACGTTGTGCTTTGAATACCTGCAATCCTGTATTGGCAAAGAAACGTGCAAGTATCCTGAGGTATCCCTTACTGGATTCCATCATAGGAGTTCAGACACTTCCGGGAGAAAATATATTTCCTGCAAGTTTGTAATTTTAGAAAAAAAGACGCACCTGTATCTGTGCAACTATTATATTAAGGACGTCGGACATTTTTGCAAATAAAGATAAAGTATACGAGACAAAATGTGACTGAAGATCCGATTTTATTAATTTTGTATGCCCTGAATTGGCAAATACACTTAAAGAAACAGATCCCCTGAAATGTTGATGACGCTTCAGTGCGCTTCCCCTTTTGCTATGACTTGTATGACATTGACGTTCTTCTCATCTTGCTTTCGAAGAAGGTTGATTCTGACCGATGCTTTTAACCTTTCGAGCTTGCCATGCTGTAAGTGATACAGATGAATTCAGAATGCAGTTGTTCGCTTATTCCCTTATTTTGCATGGATCGCCCTTTCGGGTTTTCAATCCACCGGGATACCCATTTTTCCCTGAGCCGTCCAATGTGGCTTTTCAACTCAGCGGGTGTACATTTTTTTGGTTATTTTCCCTTATTTTTGCCCGAGTCTTTTATTCTGTTTTTGACTCGTCGGGATGCCCTATTTTTGCCTGGACTTACATTCTGTTTTCATGTCCAGCGGGTCATTTTATGCGAAGTATTTTTTAACTGCATCTGAATTTACAGGGGATAGGAAGTCTTCGCCATCCATAGTACTGAGCATCAGTGCTCCACCCGAGAAAACTTTCTTTACTATGAACGGACCACCGTAATTCGGAGTCCACTTGCCCCTGTGGTCTGTATGAGGAGGAAGGATTCTTTTCAGCACAAGATCTCCTACTTGGTATTCCCGAAGCCCTACTTTCTGATCGAAGGCTGTCTTCATTCTATTTTGATACAACTGCCTATGGCAAATTGCAGCTAACCGCTTCTCTTCGATCAGACTCAGTTGTTCGTACCGAGAACGGACCCATTCCGCTTCATTCAGTTTAACATCCATTATTACCCGAAAGGAGGGTAATTCAACTTCAACAGGTAGGACTGCCTCCATGCCATACACAAGTTGATACGGTGTTGCCCCTGTGGATGTTCTGATTGACGTACGGTACTCATGCAAGGCAAATGGTAGCATTTCATGCCAGTCTTTGTATGTGACCACCATCTTTTGCACAATCTTCTTGATATTCTTGTTAGCTGCCTCAACAGCGCCATTCATCTTTGGCCTGTAAGGAGAAGAGTTGTGGTGTTGGATTTTGAAGTCCCGGCACAGTTCTGCCATCATTTTATTGTTCAAGTTGGAACCATTATCAGTAATGATTCGCTCGGGCACTCCATACCGACAGATGATGTCTCTCTTTAGGAATCGGTCTACCACTTGCCTGGTGACGTTGGTGTAGGAAGCTGCTTCAACCCACTTGGTAAAATAATCAATAGCTACCAGGATGAATCTGTGGCCATTTGAAGCAGTCGGCTCAATCTTGCCAATCATATCAATGCCCCACATGGCGAAAGGCCAAGGGGAAGACATCACGTTCAAAGGATTGGGAGGTACATGCACTTTATCTGCATAGATTTTGCATTTATGGCATTTCCTGGCATAAGCACAATAGTCTGCATCCATTGTGATCCAGTAGTAGCCTGATCTTAACAACTTTTTAGCCATTGCATGCCCTCTAGCATGGGTACCAAAGGATCCTTCGTGCACCTCGTGCATCAACAAGTCTGCTTCTGTCTTATCAACACATCTGAGAAGTACCATGTCAAGGTTTCTTTTGTACACGGAACCATCAGTATTCAGGAAGAAACTACCAGCTAGCCTTCTTAATGTCTTCTTATCATTGGATGATGCCCCAGGTGGGTATGTTTGATCCTCCAAGAAGCATTTGATGTCATAGAACCAAGGCTTATCATCTTTAGCAAGGTCTGCAGAGAATACATATGCTGGTCTGTCAAGTCTGGATACTAAAATCCGAGGCACAAAGTTGGCAGCTTGAACTTTGATCATGGATGAAATGGTAGCCAGAGCATCTGCAAACTGATTTTCATCTCGAGGGATATACTCAAGTTTGACTGTTATGAAGAATGTGAGTAACCTTCTTGTATAATCCCTGTAAGGTATCAGATGCTTCTGGTGAGTGTACCATTTGCCGTTGGTTTGATTAATTACCAGAGCTGAATCTCCAAATACAATTAAAGTCTTGATCCTGAGGTCAATAGCTTCCTCAAGACCCATGATACAAGCTTCGTATTCAGCTTCGTTGTTAGTGCAGTTAAAGGTGAGTTTTGCCGAGAAAGGCATGTGAACTCCCTTAGGTGTAATGAGAACTGCACCAACACCACAACCATTCATATTAACAGCCCCATCAAACATCATAGTCCATTCTTCTCCTGGGTCAGGCCCTTCAGTGTGAATAGGCTCTTCATGATCTTTTGCTTTTATGAACATGATGTCTTCATCAGGGAAGTCAAATCTCATAGGCTGGTAATCATCAATGGGTTACTCAACGAGATAATCAGACAATACACTGCCCTTGATGGCTTTCTGAGATGTGTACTGAATGTCATATTCTGTGAGGATGATTTTCCATCTTGCAACCCGTCCGGTAAGTGCTGGCTTCTCAAATATATACTTGACTGGATCCATTTTGGAGATCAACAAGGTAGTGTGGCTCAACATATATTGCCTTAGCCGGCGAGCAGCCCACGCTAAAGCACAACAAGTTTTCTCGAGCAGTGAATAATGTTGTTCACAGTCGGTAAACTTTTTGCTTAGGTAGTAAATTGCATACTCTTTTCGACCAGACTCGTCATGCTGGCCCAGCACACACCCCATTGACTCTTCTAATACTGTCAAGTACATGATTAGAGGTCTTCCTTCAACTGGAGGCATAAGGATTGGAGGCTCTTGCAAGTATTCCTTGATTTTGTCAAAGGCCCTCTGGCAGTCTTCATTCCACCTGACTGTTTGTTCCTTTCTCAACATCTTGAACAAAGGCTCACAGGTTGCTATAAGGTGAGATATGAATCTTGAAATGTAGTTCAATCTACCTAGGAACCCTCGAAATTCTTTCTCAGTCTTTGGTGCAGGCATTTCTTGAATGGCTTTGACTTTGTCAGGGTCAACTTCAATTCCTTTCTCACTTACAATAAAACCCAGCAGCTTACCGGATCGCACCCCGAATGTGCATTTGTTGGGATTTAGCTTCAGTTGGTACTTCCTCAAATGCTTGAATAGCTTCAACAGATTCACCAGGTGGTCTTCTTCTGTGAGGGACTTGGCAATCATTTCATCCACATAACATTCAATTTCTTTATGGATCATGTCATGGAATAATGTTACCATAGCCCGTTGATAAGTGGCACCAGCATTCTTCAGTCCGAACACCATCACCTTATAACAGAATGTCCCCCAGGGTGTGATGAAAGTTGTCTTCTCCATGTCTTCAGGTGACATCTTGATCTGGTTATATCCTGAAAATCCGTACATGAAGGAGAACACCGAGAACTGAGCCATATTGTCGACCAATACATCGATGTGGGGTAATGGGAAGTTATCTTTTGGGCTGGCTCTGTTCAGATCCCGGTAATCCACACACATCCTCACCTTGCCATCCTTCTTAGGCACAGGTACAATGTTAGCAACCCACGGTGGATAGCTAGTTACAGCAAGGAAACCGGCGTCCCACTGTTTTTGTACCTCTTCTTTTATCTTCATGGCCATATCTGGGTGAGTACGGCGCAACTTCTGTTTTATTGGCGGGCAGTCTTCTTTCAGAGGCAACTTGTGCATAACAATGTCGGTGTCCAACCCTGGCATATCCTGATAAGACCAAGCAAAAACATCCACATACTCCCGAAGCATGTCAATAAGTCGTTCTTTCACTGAATCTTGCAGACGGGCCCCGATCTTAACTTCTTTCAGGTCTTCTTCTGTACCAAGATTAACCGTTTCAACCTCCTCCTGATGAGGGGTGATAACCTTCTCCTCTTGTCTCAACAACCTGGCTAGCTCTTCAGGTAGCTCATAATCTTCTTCGACCCCTTCATCAGCTTGATTAATCGGTTTGTCAAAGTCATACAAAGTCATAGCGGTGTTGTTGTCGGTGCAGTCTGGAGGGCACTCTCTGCAAGGGTTGAGATTGGTTTATTTTAGTGATCAGTTTTATCTTGTTTAGAAAAAGTGAAAATGAAGTTATTATTTTGAAAAACATTGCCATTTTATTTTTTGTACAAAAAATAAAAAATGAAAAGAACAGTGAGCGGAAAAGAAAAGACTTATTTGCAAAAGATGTCCTGATATTCATTAATTGATCTTTGCACAAAATACAAGATGGCCCGATTACAAAATGAGTCCTGACATCTTGGGCAAGATGCAGGACTTGATGCATGCTTTAAAAACAAGAAATAATAATTACTCTGCGGGAGTAACTCTTATAATTTCATGGGAAGACCAGTTTGAGACATGGCTCCCCGGGATCCTTGGACGTATCCAGCTTTCCAGGTTGCGTTCTTCTTCTGACTCATCTTCCAAACTATTCACAGCATCCGGGGTGAGCATTCCCCTGCTGACAAACTTGGACTCCTTTGCAGCCTCTGGTTGATCTTGTCGAGTTGGTTTGTAACCCAACCCGAATCGGTCCTCTTTCTTCTCCACGGGAAGCAGCTTGCCCCAGCCTTGTGCGGTACCTTCCTCAACAACCTTCCGGGCTTGTTGATATGATGTGATGGAGGTCCCAAGCACAGCAGATGTTTCATTAATATTAAGGGCCTCAAACCCCTGACTCATTGTTTCATGGATCTCCCCATCCATTTCAATGTATTTGAAAGTAGCCAGCTGGCTAACGAAGATATCCTCCTCCCCACAAATGGTAATGACTTGGCCTTCCCACTCGAATTTTAACTTCTGGTGAAGGGTTGACGTCACGGCGCCAGCGGCGTGTATCCATGGTCTACCCAATAGACAGTTGTAGGCAGGCTGTATATCCATCACAAAGAAGGACGTTTTGAAAACCTGTGGGCCAATCATTTTTGGTAACTCTATCTCTCCCAGAACTGATCTTTTAGAGCCGTCAAAGGCCCTCACTACCAAGTTGCTTGGGTGTAGTGCCAATCCATCATACTCCAGCTTCGCAAGGGCTTTCTTGGGTAGGACATTGAGTGATGACCCTGTGTCCACCAATACGTGAGAAAGAACTGCACCCTTACACTCCAAGGTAATGTGCAAAGCGTTGTTGTGATTGTGACCTTCCAGTGTCAGATCGGCGTTGGTAAATCCTAGTCCATGACTAGCGTTGACATTTCCAACCACAGCCTCTAATTGATTGACAGTAATCTCTTCCGGCACAAAAGCTGCGTGCAGGACCTTTAATAGTGCATTCCGATGAGCCTCAGAGCACATTAGCAATGATAGTATGGAGATTTTGGAAGGCGTTTGGTGAAGCTGGTCCACCACCTTGTAATCACTCTTTTTGATGATCCTCATGAATTCATCAACCTCTTGATCAAAAGGAGTCTTCAAAGCTTCTTTAACAACTGGTTCTTCTTGCACCATGCTCTTCCCTTTTGCCTTAGCAGCAACTTCTGCTTCAGCAATGGGTCTTGGTATTTGCGAGGCAAAGAGACGTCCGCTTCTAGTGAAGCCTCCGCCTCCCCCCACATTGTCTATCTGAGGTGAAGAAGTTGATGATTCTAAAGTGATTTTCTGCCCCTCGCAGTATAGATCTGAGCCATAATGCCAAGGGATGGCATTACTGCTTTCATAAGGAACTGGCCCAGGCACCGTGATAGTGACTGGACTGATAGCAGCTGCAGAAGGGACCAGAATGGTGTGTGGATCATAATATATGGTAACTGGAGTTCTGACAGGAGTAGCATTTTGTTGTGAGTTGTTGGAAGAAACATTTGCAGGATCGTAGTATATCGTAACCGTTGAGATGCTTTCATTAACTGTTGTTGATGTTGTAGACGGCACTGTTGACTGGACGAGTGTTGAAGTTGTAGCAGGAACTGATGGAATAATGGGTGTTGTCGTTGTAGAAGGAATTGTGACTGAACTTGTGTCCATTGAAGTGATTGATTGAGTAGTTGTTGGAGTAGTAGTAGAATCTTTCGGAACAATGGTTGTCGACGTTGTAGGAGTATCTGTGATTGCTGATGAAGGAATTGTTGGAGTTGTAGTCGCTGTTGTTGTAATCTGAAGAATGCCATCTCTAATGAGGCCATCTATGCCATTTCTCAGTCTCTCACATCCATTAACAGCAATGTTGCAATATCCACAGTCGAGCTCACGCCCGGGGAACACTTGGCATTCTAACAGCTGAGCTTTGATTTCAACCAGAGGTGTTCGGATTTGTGCAACACTGTTGATTAATATGGATGGTTTGCCCTCTTCAATAGCATTAATCCTGGGCCCGTTGTGACTCGTCATTGGATTTCTTGTGACATTCGGGGGAGGTGCAAAATTGAGAGCTTTTGAGTCCACCAAATCTTGGACTTTCATCTGTAGGGCTCTGCATTTTTCAGTATTATGCCCCCGGTGCGTTTGAGTGGAATGCACACCTGGCATTTGCATCATAGTTATTTGGCAGATTAATAGGATCTGGAGGAGCCAATGTCCTTAACTCAACTAGGTTGAGTTTCAGGAGTTGTGGAAAGAGAGCAGCATATGGCATTGGGATTGGGTCAATTACCCTGTTTGGTTGTGATGGCCTTTGTTGGAAAGGACGTTGCTGTTGGTTGTTATTACTATTGTTGTAGGTTCTCTGTTGCGGAAAATGGGACTGTTGCTGATAGTGAGGTTGTTGTTGATATTGTGGTTGTTGTGGAATTGGAGCTGGAATGGTAACAGGTGCTACTGACCGGTGAGCATATTGAGGCCTTCCCCTGTTTGTATGAATGGAATTTGTTTCACCTGCCCTTCGGGGTCCTCCAAATGGTTTTCTTGGATTGCTGGAGGAACTTGCACCACTGTCGGAGATTTTGCCCATCTTCAATAGGCTCTCAATCCTCTCACCAGCTATGACCACAACAGCAAAACTGGTAGAGGAGAAAGCAGCCAGCCTATCAATATAAGTCCCTTGCAATGTGTTCATGAACATGTCAGCCATTTCTCTTTCCGACATGGGTGGTTGGACAGCAGCAACAAGCTGTCTCCATCTTTGAGCATATTCCCGAAAGCTCTCTCTAGAAGACTGAGACATACCCATCAGGAGAGTTCTATTGGGAGCCATGTCCAGGTTGTACTGATATTGTCGGATGAAAGCTTCGGCCAAATCCTTCCAACATCTTATGGTGGCCCTAGACAGATGTGAATACCATTCTCTCGAAGCTCCAGTCAGACTGTCCTCAAAGTAGAACATCCACAACTTTTCATTCATAGTATACGCTTTGAGCCTTCCCAAGAAAGACTGCAGGTGAGTGCGAGGATAGGAGGTACCATTGTACTTTTCAAAGCATGGGGGTTTGAATTTGTGGGGAATTCTCACCCCATCTACTAGGCCCATGTCCATCACATCGAAGCCCAAAGAATTCTGAGATTCCAAAGATCTTAAATTTTCAGCAAGCTCATCCAATCTCCTGTCATATACCTCATCTCCAGCTCCTATGACAGTGAACTGTTCTTCCTGGGGATCCTCCTGCAGGATTCTGCCCCCAGTAGTGTTACCTTGAACATTCCTCGGGATGTTAACCTCTGGATCCAGATGAGGTCCATATACTGGTGGGTCAATACGAGGCTGACCCCGTTCATTGTTGCTAGTTCCTCCTGTTCCGAGATGAGGCTCCTCGGGAGTTTGTCTTTCCACTAGCTCTCTTAACCTTTCTTGACTCTGGGCTAAGCCAGTCATCACTGCCATAAACTGAGACATCTGATTTCTCATCTCCACTCTCTCATTGGACATCTGGTTTCTGACCTCAGACAGGTCCTGTTGTACTTGTTCCATTTGAATGCCGGGAAGGTTGTTACGAGTTGGGTACCGGTACGCGCGGTTGACAGGGAACACTCGGCGGCGAGCAATATTTCCTGAGATCACAACAAAGTTAGTAACAATAATAATAACAAAACCTACAAAACAAAAAAAATTTAGTATGCAATGCAGTATGCTTATTTGTTTTCCAAGGTATCCGGTTTGGTTCTTGGTTTTGACCTTTCCAGACCTCGAGGAAGATGCTTGATGTTGTTGGGAAAAAAGCCCAAATGAAGACAAACCACAATATATTACAAATGAGGAACAATACATAGTTTGTTTTACAACACATGCCCATGGAGGGTCAAAACACAACAAAAGAAAAAGTACATCAAATGGAAACAAACAACAAGCAAAGGATCAGACATCCAGCCCAAACTCATCCTCTCTGACCTCCTTCAGGAGGGCCTCAGTCACTGGACCAGCTGGGTGCTCTGTAATGGTCCTAATGAGGAGGTTCCTGGTAGAAATGGTAGTAGTCAGCTTCTTATGCTTGTCTTGGTCCTTTGATCTCTTCAATCCTGCTCTGAGCTTCAACTCTGAAATTTCCTTCTGGGCTGCCAACAAAGCTTCCTGCTGCTTCTTCTCACTGGCTTCCAACTGTTCAATCTTGGCTTGAGTCTTCTAGTCTTCTTGTGTACGGGCTTCGGTGATCCTGACCCACCTAGCCTGACTTTCTTGCAGATATTGCTCAGCCCTAGCTTTCTGAATTTTGGCCTCCTTACAAGCATTCTTCAATATCTGTTCCCCAGCCCTTGCTTCCCTTATGTAGTCCTCTGTCTTCTCAATTTTGGCAAGATGTTCCACCCTGAGCTTTTCCAATCTCTCAATGTCCAGACGACCATCACTCCTTTCCCAAAGAGTTTTCTTCAAGGCTTGATATAAGTTCTCATTCCTCTCCTTCAACTTTTCAAATTCCTCCAGGCTAACTGTTGCTGCAGGCTGTACTGTGGATGGTCCAGGCATGTCTTCCAAGGTGAAAGGCATCCTGGTAATCTGAGCTCTAGTACATGACCAGTATAAATACTGAGCTGAAGCAACATTGTTACATCTTCCAAGAATAGCTATCCCTTTTGTTTGGATGTTGTCCCAAGCCCAGGATGCTTGTCTGACAACAGCTGAATCAGGTTGAACTTCACAGTATAGTGTCTCAGCTAAATCTTGTCCTCTGGTAGGGTGGACCAAGGCATAACCCAGTTGTCTTTTAAACAGTAAAGGATTATAGTTGATGCAACCCTTCACTCCTATAAGAGGCACATTTGGGAATTGTCCACAGCTGGTGATAATTTCCTTGCCTTTGGTGCTCTGGGTGCACCATCTAATATCATCTGAAGTTAAGGCAATGAACCTCTTGGCCCAATTCTTCTGCTGATGTGGGTTCAGGAAGGCATCTGACTTAGGCAGGTGTCTGAGCAGCCAGGTGTAAAACAAAGGAGCACAACATCTTACCAACTTTCCCCTTTGCTTCTCATTCCTCTGATGAATGGAATAGTAGAAATCTCCCAGCAATGTAGGTACTGGGTTCTTTAGCAGAAACAGATGGATGGCATTTTTGCTGACAAATTTGGGCTCATCTGCAAACAATATAGCCCCATATATGCTGAGGGCCAACAGTGCACAGACTGCCCTCCACTCTCCTAATGAAGCCTTCAGGGTGGCCTGAGAAATCTAGAAGTCCAGATGCGAACCAGGGATCCCAGCTTTTGTTGTCACACTTTGCTCAATCAGGGCAGGCTCCAAGTACAGTGCCCTTGCTATCTCTTCATTTCTGGGAGCAGTCATCTCTAGATTAAAGGGGACTCCCTTTCTGATAGGTACTCCAATCAATAAAGAAAACTCTTCCAACAGAGGCCCTAACTGTAAGTCTGGAAATGTGAAGCATCTGAGTGGTGGGTCATAAAACTGTAAGCATGTGTGGATCATGCTACTCTGAGAAGGATCAAGGTCCATAATCATGTCCAGGATACCTCCATGGTGTTCTCTAAACAGTGGTATGTGGTCAGGTGTGATGAGTGAATGGACCTGCCTGATACCAGTCAACACAGGCTCAAAGAAGTGGTAGGATATGTTGCTCTTCCTGGGAGTAGCCATGAGTGCTGCTGAAGAAACTGAAAGTAAGTGCTGATGAAGATCACAGGCTGAGGAGCTGGAAATAAGTCTCTGACAGACTGATGCTGGTAAGGATGGAGATGACTGAAGCAGATAACTGATGAAGACAGCTGAAGCAGAGGTCTATGCTGAAGAAGGGGTCAAAACCAAAAAAAGGATACAATGAAATGGATACCCTGAAAAGAAAATAAACAAATGTTAAATGATGCAATGATATATGCAAATGACATGCAAGGGTTTGTGATCAAGCTGGATCTGATTATCTGTCTTGATATAAGGCCCATGTATGTTCAAAAAGTCCAGATGAAGACTCAGAAATCCAGAAACCAGGGTGAGGGACTCAAATAAAGAGTCACATGTCCAGGGTTAATCACAAGAACTGTCTAAAGTGGAGTACTCTTAAACAAAACAGTAACAGGGTATAATGTGGCCAAGGGTTCCTGCAAACCTGTAAACAACCCAACCCCCTCACATGTAATGTTCTAGAACAAGGATCCTCAGACTGGTATTAGTTATGAGAAGTGTAAACACTTCTAACCCGGAGGTACAATGTTTACAATAACCATAAAAGATCCTCCTCTAATTCACCTCAGCTTCTGAAGGTCATAATAAAGGTCGTCCAGACATAACAGGCTTCCCGGATAGCCCTAGCACTACAGGAAATCTGTAGCACAGAGTTCTCAAGAAGAAACCCACATCTGAACCGTGTTTCATATTCCCGCACCAGACCGAAATGGAATGGGAAAGAACATGAACCACTCTAGCCTAGGTGTCACTCAGGTCCCAGGTATAGGACCTTAAAACTCTCAATGGAACCCCACAAACCAAAACAACAAACCAGATCCAACAATGACAGTATGAAATATTCAAAACTGTAAAGAAAGCAATAAATAAAGTTGTACATAAAGCAGTAAATAAAACAAATAAATAAACACACATAGCACATAACACCCCAGTAAACACAAATCAAACAAACGCTAGGAGGAACCCACAAAAAGAACCAGAAGCCCTGGTTGCAATATAAGGGTCCCCAGCAGAGTCGCCAAGCTGTCGCTCCCACCTGATGACACAAGGCCAAGAGGGGTACAGACGCGAACGGTCGGCGAAAGGAGAAAGAATGAAAAGAGTCGCCAACTAGGCATTTTTATCCCGAAGGAAAGCTAATGCTGCATAAACCTAAGAAAAGAAATGGATAAGACGGTCGCGAACCAGAGAGACTGAGAAAGGGGGTTGGTTACAACCTGGGAAGGTATTAGCACCCAGATTGTCCGTCATACTCGACGAGATCCACGCTTGAAAGTTTGTGTTTAAAGGGGTAATGTCAGTACTATTCTGTGTATCAAAGTTGGAAAAGAATGCAAGTGTCAGTGCAAAAGAAATATGAAGTGAAATAAAAGAGTGTCAGTGTAAAGAAAGAGTGCAAAGCTCAAGACTATGAGGCTTAAAGAATAATGCTGGAAGAGGGGGGAATGTACAGAGACTTTTGTTCGATAACCGTTAAGTTATGCCTACGTATCCTCTCGTGCAATGAGGAATTCAGAACACCGTAGTTTGACTCAAAGAGACTGAAAGATAAATTGACTTGTGAACTGCTTGCTTGTCTATGCTCAAGTGTATGACCTGTCTGGCTCAGGTGCAAACTGTCTTGCATTAGACGGAAGAAGCGAGTTCTCGTTTGTGAGTGAATGAGTTGAGAAAAGAATCCCGGAGGAGACGATTATTGTTTGTTTTTGGTATTTTCAATCTTTTATTGCTCTTTGTGTTTGTCATAAGAAAATGAGCTTAAGCCTAAACCAAAGGTTAGTAAACTCATCACATCCTCCCTCTGATTAGGGGTAATGAGAATACCTTAAGTATGAAGTAAACACCCCACACTTAATCACCATGATGTAGGATTAAGATCATTAACCTACTTGCATTTATTTAGATGTTTTTGTTGTTTTTGTTTAGTGTTAAGTAATGAGTTTAAGCCATAATCAAGGATTTAATGGACCCATTACACCATCCTAATAGAAGGATAATAGATGAGAACATTTAAGCTGAGGAAGGCTCCTCAACTTAATCCATGATTAGGGATTAACCTCATGACAAAACAAAGCCTTTATTAGAGTGGATTTTAGTTAATGGTAAGATTAAGAAGTGGATTTTAGGGTTTGCAAGAAAACTTGAGGGGGACTTGTCCATTAACACTAGGGTTAGTCCTTCTTAACCAATTAAGGAAGAATTAGAACCCTAATGCAAGGCCCAAGTTACAAGCTTGATGTCTTAGTGATTATTAAGATGGATTAATTAAAGGATTTAGACACATTAAGGGTTTAACACTTAGAATTAAAGTTATACACTCCATCATAATAGAAGGATGCAGGCATAATCTTAATCACAAAACCTTAAAACCTTTAAGATTTAGTCCTTGATTATGAGATGAGAAAAGAAGACACAAAGGATGACACAAAGGATGACACAAAGGTAAAACTAATGGGGGACTAATCAAACCCTAATTGTGATCATGCTTGGGTATTCCTAGGGTTTATGAGGCTTGCAAGAAGTCTTCAAGATAAGCCACCAAGGAAGAGGCAAAGATGGAAGGAGGAGGAACAGAAAGAAGCAAGTCAACTTACTTAACTTAAGAAGATAAGTTGCTTGAAGAAAGAAAGTGAGGAGGAGACATGAATGAGCAAGCTCATTCTAATTCACAATTAAAATGCAGCAAAGAATTCATAAAAGAGATGAGAAGAGGTTATGAGAAGTGAAGGCAAATTCACTTCTCAAACACTTACCACCTGAAAAGTTAGCAACAAGAAATGAAATGAAATGAAAATGAGATGAAATGCAAAGATGAAAACCAAAGTCAGAAGCATATCAAGATGTAAATGATGCCAAGATATGATACAAATGGTTGTCATGATATGTGGATGATCATACAAGTAATGAAGATGCAAATGAGACATGAAAGGATCATGGAAGTTCATGAATGCATATGACATCAAATGAAAGCAAAAGCATGGAAAATGGATGATGCAATGATCAAACATGATTCTAATGTGTCCTAAGATTTCTTATATGTCATGTGGATGCACAAGATGCCATGGAAAGTTCATGTATGCAAGCATATGAAGAATGAATGCAAATGAAAGCAAAAATTAGGGTTTACATACAATATGCAATGAAAAATTCAAAATCAGAAGCAAATGACATGATAAAAAAATTAAAATGGAATCAAAGGTACCCTAACCCCATATGATGTCACACCCCAAAGGAGGAGACCTAACTCTTAACCCTGACGAAATTATGATTTTTCTAAGTTTGCTAGGGTTTTAAGGCACTTCAAAAGAAAAAATGCAAAAAAAATTGAAAAGGGAAGATAAATTCATGCCAATTTTATCCTAGAAACTACATGACAAGAGGAATGCAATGCAAAAAGAACCATCATCAAATTCTTCATGGTTTGGCAGAAAGAATTTTTCTAAGTTAGGGTAAAAATATTGATTTCTAAAGACCTTAATTCCAAAGAAAAATGTCAAAATAGGTCAAGAACCAAATAGAAATTTGTGTGAAGGGTTTGATAATGTTTCTAAATGTATCAAGATGCAATGTGATTTTTTTGGTGATTTTTAGAAACTTAAATGGTATTTTAATTAATTAATTCTCATTAATTAATTAAAATAAACATTAAAATATTTTAAAATTATTTTCAGAATGAGAAAAATATTTGAAAGGGAAATGCAAAAGATAAAAAATTTTGAAAGTGTTTTGCTATTTTAAATAAAATGCACAAAGAAATGCAATTAAAATGAAAATTAAATGAATTTAAATGGAAGTATGTTGATCTAGTGGTCCAGGTTCAAATGAAAAAGGGAGGGGATTGACTTCGCGCGCAATCCAAGGGCCAGAATTCAAACTTCACTAATTAAGATTAAAACCCTAATCTGAGCCCTAATTACTTTCAGGTGACCGGAACAGTGTTCCGGTCATCTTCTCCGGCCAGCCTCTCATTCAATCTCTCTTAATACGTGACCCCAAGCCCTCAAACTCTCCAGAAATGATCCTCACATCAACCCCAACAAGAATCACACAACAAAAATCATTTATTTATCATCAAGAACATGAATCGAAGAAAAACGGAAAACATATCAAAACTTTCAGAAGCTTGTGAAATGCTTAAAACTCAACCATTTTCGAAACAAAACATATCATGGTGATCAGGGGAACACATAGAATCATTCTATAACATAAAATGAAGGTTCTGGAAAAATAAATTCCATGGCTACCTGAAGTGAAGCTTTCAACCCAGGAGCTTTCTGACCAGTTCTTTGCTTCAAATCAACTCCAATGACTCCCCTCAAGAGCTTGCAATGTTTGTTTGGAGTTTAAATGGCCTCAAAATGAAGTTGGCAGAAGTTCAGTTCAAGGGATGTCAAAATCATGTTTTTGACGTGGGCGGTTTCAGGGCAAAGTGATGGTTGGAAGATGATCAGAGAGTCATGGTGAGTTGTTCTATAGAATTTGTTTTGAGGTTTTAAGCTTGTGTGCTGAGTTTCGAAGAGTTTTGCAGGTTTGAGAGTTTTTGGCAATGCTGAGGATTCTCAAGTGTTAGGCTGAAATGTTATGTGCTTTTGCTTTGTTTTGATCCACATAATAAGCTGTGATAGGTCAGAGGGTGGGTGGTGGCCTATGTTGATTGGTATGAGGCAAAATGCATAAAGTCAAGAGTTGGTGTACTTGGGGTATGGGCACATGGCAGGCCAAGGACAATGGGGTGTCCTGCGCAGCTGGCTTTAGGGAGGTCCATGGGATCAGTTTTGAGGCAAGGCAGCAAGTTGAATGAAGTTTGTGGGTGATTTTGCAAATTATGAAGGTTTTGGCCCCTTTGAGAAATCTTAATGATCAAGGCATGAAACTTGAGAAATCTTTGGGAAATTCTGAATTTCATGTCATGTATGATGTTTGTGCAATGCTTAGACATCAATTAGAGGTCACAAATTGCCTTGGTATGAGTTTTTGCAAGTTTCCCTCTTTGGTGATCAAGTGAAATTTTGTGATTTTTCCCAACTTTGCAAAGCCATAACTTGAGTTCTATGATGAATTAGGTCAAGTTCTTGTACTTTTTGAAAAGGGAATGATCCAATCTACAACTTTCATGACCAATAAATTTTCATTTGAAGCATTTTTGAATCAAAAAGAGGAGGTTGAAAAACTTTCCCAAAATGGCAAGTTTGCATTACAAGTCACTTTCCCAAAAAGGCAACTTTGCAAATGGCTTGAAATTCTTTAATTTTGTGAACTTATAACTTCTTCTAAGATCAAATAAAGATCATATACATCCAAAATGATGGAGAAGACCCTTTGGTTGGATGATTGGGGGCCTCAGATGCCCTGATTTTGCACTGACTTGTTCAAGAAGTCATCTATTGATCAGATGCCTTCCCCATTGAATTTCTTCATGAAAATTGGTATGCATGATCCTTACATCATATAGAGACCCATAGAAACAATAATGACCAAAAAATTTGGAGTAATGGCCTCTGAAACCAAAACCCTAATTTCAGGTCATCTGTGCAGTTAAACCTGGTTCTGCTTCCATGCCTTTCCCAGTTCTTGTGATTTTTTGACTTTCTTGATCTTGTGAGGATATAATATGATGATTTAACATACATGGACCCTCTTGAGATGATTGGAGATCTTTGGAGTGGCTCAGATAGCTCAGGGATTGCTCAGATCACAAACCCTAGATGCAGATGACTTTGAACCAATGCAGTGAATTAAAAATGCAATATGAGATGATATGATTGAACTTATGCAAATGAAAAGATCACAAGCCATTTTGAAATGAGTGAGGGCAAATTTGGGGTGTTTACAATTGCCTTACACTAAAACCAAACCAGATGGCATGTTATGATCTCCCCTTGGTTGCAACTTCATGAACAAAGCATCAAATGGTGTGATTCTTATGCTCAACTTGGAGTAGATGTTACATACAACAAGCTTGCAGTTCAATCAATCATGGAATGAGACCTCTAAGTATCTCAAATACACCTTTGAACATCATGTCACCATGTTGCATCATGGGCCTGCACTGCATGACCTTGGCCTGGGCAAGATACCTTGTGAATTTTCAGTTTGAGGATCCACACTTTGCCTCTCCATAATCTTAATCCATTGATCAAATGAAAATTCTTTGAACATCAAAGTTGTTGGAAATATGGCAATAAACAACTTTGTAGTTAAAAGAAATTTCATTTGAAGCCTTCTAAATGGAGAAAAATAGCTTGCCTTTTTTCACACCACCTGTTTGATGGAATGCTAGGTAGGGCGCGCGCACAGGTTGCAAGGCATGCCTTGCCTCTTGCCCTATTTTGCCTTGTTTTGCCCAATCTTTGCAAGATCATATATCTCTCAATTTTAATGCTATGAGTGAGTTCCACATATGGATTTGAAGCTTAAGATGCCCTATTTAATTGGATGAAGGTATAATTTTCATATCCTTTGTATTTTGGGAGAAGGCCTCTCTTGAAGTGGCTGCAAAAATGGCCAAAACTTGCCATTTTTGGAAACCCTAATTTTCCAAAAATGGTAAGTTTTAGTTTTCTTGATTTCTCTTGATTCCTCCATCATTTCTTGATTAAATTTGAACCATAGGATCCTTGTAACCCTAATTTCATGATTTTGATCTCAAAAAATCAGGAGTTGACTTTTTCATTAGCATGGTTGACTTTTCCCCAATTCCCTGATTTTCAATCATCTGGACAATTGAACCTCTTCCAAAATGTTTCTATGGATGAAATTTGAACCGTATGCACTTGACATCATATATAAGACAATGGAATAAACTTTGGATCAAAATTGAACTTGTGGGATGTTGTGAACCCTTTGCACAAAGTTGAGAAGCTTTGTGGTCCCTTGGTTGCCTTTGTATAGCCTCCAATTGCTCCAATCAATGATCACATACATATGCCTCAACTATGATGAACATGATGAAATGTCTTTGATTTTTTCATGAATTTGTTTATGCTAAGTGCTATTGAAAACGTTGAGAAAATGAGAGGGAAAATTTTGAGGTATTACATAGGTCACTTTCCAAATTTAGTAACTTTTCTTCAAACCATTGATTCTTAACTTTTAAGATCATTCATGCCATTTCTTGCCTAAATCAAGGTCCATAGACTTGAAATCATGATTAGAACCCTAAAAATCTCAGGGTTGACTTTTCTTCTGCATAGTTGACCTCTTTCTTCAAATACAAGTAACTAAACCAATGTCTGACTTCTCTGATGAATTTTTGCACCAAATTTCATCCCCATGCCTTATATAACATATGAAAGCCTTTGACCACAAGAGTTGGTCGATATCATGCTCTGGTCCAAAACCCTAATTTGGGTTTCCTTGTGTAAGAAAATTTTGCACTGTTGAGCCTATGATGAATCTCACCCCTTCTAGGGCTTTAAGGATGAGCTTAAGCTTGTATAAGATACGAGGATTCCTTGTAGGCTTCTTTCAAGACCACTTGGCTCTTATCTTGACTTTGAAGAATCATAACTTGCTAGATGACTAATCACATGCCCTATGCTTCTAATCAAGGATGTTATTCCTCATCTTTCTATGCAAAGATGCAATGGTATGTATATTATATGCTATGCTATATGATATGAAATGAGAGGGCAAATTTTGGGGTGCTACAAATGAATGTTGGTGTTTGTTCAAAGGTGATACATGATTCAATGTCAATGATGTGCATTCTTTTTGTATTGTTACCATGTGTTGAGATGTATGCATTAGTATATGTTCTTGATTGCATATTGATCATATATGCATTTGATATTGTATGTTCATTTCTTGGTTATGTGATGCATTTGGAAATCTTAGATGCATATTCATGCTTGCTTATTGATGGTTATCCATGCTCATTAATACATTAAGATGATGCATTCATTGCATGTCATTGTCGCATGATGCACGAGATTATGCATTTAATCTTGAGGTTCATTTTTGGCATCCAAATCTTCCTTGCATTCTATTGTTTCCTTATTGCATAAGTACTATAGAAAGTGTGTTTTTTGTGTTCTGTTTTAACTTCTAACACTTGTATTGGGGTTGAATGTGAGTTGTTATATGTTGTTTGTGTTTACTTGTTATTTTCATGCCTATGCAGGTGTTTAATAAGGTGGTAGAACTGACTTCTTTTTTGTTTTGTTTTCGCAAAACATGTTGCGGTTAGCAAAAGTCGCCACTGACTTTTATTTTATCCAATTTTAGAAAAGGCTAATAGAACAGGAAAAGACCTTAAAAATATTTTTGGGCCCGAGGGATAAGTTATGAAAAGGGAAGGTGTTAGCACCCCTTTTCATCTGTAGTTATCTACGGGCTCTTAATTGCTACCTATTGTTTTTTTATGAATATGTTTGAATGTTTGAAAATATTTTGTAAAAATTTGACTTTGTAATAATTCGTGTAAGAATGTATACAAAGTGTTTGTTTTTATTTTGAAAATATTTTTGAAAGTGTGAGATATGAAAAATATTTATTTATTTTTAATTGTGAGCAAGCCTTTAAAAGTTACTTACCCTAAATTTGTAAAGTCTTTCTTGTACTTATCATTTTCCTTAAGAAATAGTACTATCCATACCATTAGTGGGTAGGTAGTCCTATCTATTGGATGTGGAAGGACAACAAATGATCATTGAATGGTCTTAGAAGGCAACATGTAAGGATATCTTAGCAATTCGAATGGACTATCATCCTTTTTCCGTAGGGTCATCAAGGGATAAGATCATCTTTTCATAAGCAACTCGAAGGGTCATCAAGGGACTATGATCTTTGTATCGAAGGGACTATAATTATATTATTTGTAAGTGTCTTTTGCTAAAGTATCCATACGTTCGAGGGACATAACCATTAGTATATAAGACAAACAAAGAGAGGTTACCCTAGAGGTGTGTGTCTGTGTGTGTGTGTGTGTAAAAGTGTGTTGATTACAATTATATTATCTTGGATTAGAGTTATCTATCGTTTGTTTTTATTTCTTTCCATGCAATCCTATTAACATACATCTAACAGATATAGATAAACATAAAGCATAAAGTGCGAGAAAAGTAAATCCTACGTTATTACATGGCCTTTGGACAATTACAATATTTGACAAAATTTGTGAGAAGTTAAATCTATGGCTATTATAATATTTGTACATCCTATACAATTTGTCTAATATAATAAATGGAAAAAATAAATACAATTGTTAGATAAAACAACTTTAAAGCCTTAAGATTTAAAAGTGTCTAAAGTTGTTTTTTTTATTTAAATTTCGGGATTAATTTGGTGTTAGGAAAAAAATTGACTATCTAATTTTAAAATAATTACAAAATTAATTAATTAAAAAAAATCTAAGTCTAATAAGATTAAATTAGAAGTGATTTTAAAAAAAATTAAAAAAATAGTTAAGTAAAAACCTAAATCTAATCTTTTTTTGGATTCCTATAGAAATATTAAAAACAGTTAATTAAAATTAATTACATGGTTAAATAAATTAATTCTAAATCTAATTAGTTAAAAAAAACAAAATTCAATTACTTAAAAAACCTAAATCTATTTTCTTTATTCTTTTTATGATTTTTATATGGATTTATCTTTTAGTAAATTAAATTTAAAAAAAAAACAGATGCAAGTGTGAGTTTTGAAGAAAATAAAATATCACGGTTCATCAATGGCAGATCGTGAACCTAATACTACAAGCTCCATGGAATACATTCAACCTGTTCTAAATAGGCACATATGCAGATCTGGATGGTTAGTAATCGATTATATTGCATGAGTTTAAAAAAATTTATTAATGTTATAACAAATGCAATCCGAAGAGAGTAAATTATAATATATTCAAGTAATGATAGGCATTGTGAATGACCTAGGCTTACCCTTTGAATCTTCGGGAAGGGAACAAAAGGTTTGATTTTCTTCGAATCTGGTTGGAAGTATTAATATGACCTTACACCTAATTCTTAAGAAATTTGGATTGCCTCTAGCTGCAGTTTTTTTTCTTCTTCTTTTTCCTCTTTTATGTGTAGGAATTTTTTGTTATTTATAGCATGAGAAAATCAAGTCAAGGGAAAAAGGAGAATGAAATTGACAAATAAGATCTTCCTTGGTTAGCAAGCTGACCAATCTAAAGTTGAGTATGACATAAACTGACACAGATTGACCAGTAGAAAATAAGCACTCAAGAAAGGAAATATTTTTTGGTATTTATTATGATTTTTTACACTCCTTTTTTTGTAAAAAAATGCATAAAATCAAATAAATAATTATTTTTAAAAATGCCTTAAAATAAAAAAAGAAAATTAAAAATTAAAATATATTTTTTGTGATTTTTTTAAATAAAATGCAATTAACAATGAAAATAGAGTTAGAAACTAAATAAGAGGAAAAAACGTAAAACTTAAGAAAGATAGGATTTGAACTCAGGACCTTATATGTACAAGTTCTCCCTTCTTACCAATTGTGATAAATTGTTTATTCAAAACAAAGATGCATTTGAAAACATATGAATGTCCAACCAATATTTAATATTTTAAAAATACAAATAATTTAAAGTAATTTTTTTAAATTTTTTTTTAAACTAAGCAAAACTACATACTGCTAAAATATCAGTAATAAACAAAGAAAAAGTTATGAAACCTAAATTTAGAAATAATCTGACTGTTAGAAATAGGACGAATAATTTTGGGGTACAACAGTTGCCCCTGTTAAATCTTCTTAAACCTGAAGAGTTAGATTGGCATGCTTGTCTTTCGTGATCTGAAGGTGGAAGAGGATTGAATACTTATAAGTACCCAGAAATTTGCACTTGTGTGTGCACGAAGTAACGTTGTTGGTTAATGGGCTTAACGATGTCATTTGGAAAGGTGACTGGATGTTGTAGGAGATGGGCTTGTAGATATCATCCAAAGTAACTGTGTTGATGAATCAGAATAAACTTGTATTCGGTCGTATATGTCGTTTTGGTAAACCTGGTTTGTTATAGGAATTGATATCGTATGGTCATGTAGATAGTCGCCTCGGCCTGTTACGAGAATTGATCTATGACCTAGTCAGATAGATAGTTGCCCTAACTTGTTTTGGGAATTGATCTCGTCTGGTCAGGTAGATAGTCACCCCAACTTGTTATGGAAATTAATCATGTATGGTTAGGCAGATAGTCACCCCAGCTTGTTACCGGAATTGATCTCGTCTAGTCAGGTAGATAGTCGCCCCGACTTGTTACGGTGATTGATTTATTCTGGTCAGGTAGACAGTCGCCCCGACTTGTTACGGGAATTGATCTCTGACTTGTCCGTAGGAACTATTGATAATGTCCGTCTGTTTGTGAACTAACCTGAAAACAAAGTTAATTTTGTACAATATCATGATGTATGAATGCATTTTGTAATGATGCCTTCAAAATAAATGAGGATGTTATATGTGTTTCGTATGCATATGCTATGATGTATTGTAAATGATGTATGGGTGCAAAATGTCGCTGAAGACAGTGACAACTTTGTATAGTAGTGTCTGGTTGGGGAAAATAAATCCATGTTTGTTGTTGGGAAATATAAATCTTCAACTTCTGTTTGGAATGACGTTACTAGGGGTTCCCACTTTCAATTTGGAATGACGTTACTAGGGGTTCCCACTTTCTGTTTGGGGGATACTCCGCTGGGGATTTTAGATTGTTGCTTAGGGATAGAACCATTATGTCAGGAGGGGAGGTAGTCTGTCGTTCTTTTACTGGGGAATAAACTTTTATGTACCCTGACTGGGGATAAAAGATGCGGATAATCCTCAGATACAATATCAACTCTTCTGGGGATGACAGCCTTGAATGAATTTTGTCGGGGATCTTTGTAGTGTTGGAGAACTAAACTCTGTTAGCGAATTACACCCTGTAGAATGCGTTAAGGGAATAAGCTCTGATGGGGAAGTTTTGTAATATGCTAGGGAAAGGATCCACTTCTTGTCTTTTGGATGACCTATTGGGGAAGATGGTCATATTGAGAGGTTGTCTTCTGTCCAGCGATCTGCTAGAGATATGGAGGTGAATTACTAGAGAATATCTATGTCTTTTCTTAAAGGCATATTAATTTTGTTGGGAAGTGTACCTTTGTTGGGGATGACTATGTGAGGATAGTTTTGTAGAGATAGCTCTATGGGGATTTAAGAATAGCTGGAACATTATCCCAACTCCTAGGGTCTTTAGTAAATTTCACTCTTGTTTTCATGCATATATTTATAAATAGTAATCATATTCAAATGAATATGTTCATTCAAAGCGATCAATTGGATGTTTTTGCAAACGAAACAATTTTTTTATAAATTAAATAGGCTCGTATTGATTTTGAAAGTTCGCCCATGAACAGGCAGTTTTATACCAGGAGACAAAGATCCTGGTAAGAGGAAATCATCGTGAAATTGAAAAAGGTACAAAGTGGTAAAAAATTAAAAAAAATAGCTATTTGGAAATGATCCCATTGAGTTTCAACTCCGCTATTGCCCATATGTCTTCAAGCATCTTGTCACTTGTTGTCAAAAGAATATGATTGGATTGTTTTGTACCGCCTGATCTTGACATTGGTAACAAAGCTAGCTGGAAGTAGATAAACGATCCAACGGGACATAGTCGTACGCTTTAATCCCTAACTTTTTCCTGGACCGCCTTTTCAAGTTTTCAGTCCACAGGGATACCCTTTTTTTGCCCAAGCTGACCTTTCAGGTTTTCGACTTGCTAGATGTACAATTTATATACACACACACACACACACACATATATATATATATATATATATATATATATATATATATATATATATATCCCTATTTTTTTTCTCGAACCCTTTTGGTTTGCCGAGATGCCCTTATTTTTGCCTAGGCCAGTCAACCCAACGAGGCTCTATTTATGCGTGGTATTTTTTGACTATGTCCCCATTCACAGGGTGCGGGAAATCATCACTGTCCATGGTGGTAAGCATTATAGTGCCGCCAGAAAATACGTTTTTTTATGACAAACGGTTCTTCATATGTGGGAGTCTATTTTCCTCTAGGATCACCTTGTGGTAAGATGATATGCTTTATTACCAAATCTCAAGTCTGATACACATGATGCTTGACTTTCTTGTTAAAAGCCTTGATCATGCGCTTCTAATATATTTAACCATGACAAACAACTGCGAGCCTCTTTTCATCAATCAAATTTATCTGGTCAAGTCAAGTCTGGATGCATTCATCTTCATTTAAACCTACATCTTTCATAATCCTTAGGGTATGAACCTGGACCTCAATAGGTAAGACAACCTCCATACTATAAACTAGAGAGAGCGGAGTTGCCCCAGTTAATGTACGTACCAAAGTGAAATTACCATGAAGAGAAAATGATAATATTTCATACCAATCCTTGTATGTTACTATCATCTTCTATATAATTATCTTGATATTCTTATTGGCGGTTTCCACGACGCCATTCATCTTTGGTTGGTACAGAGAAGAATTATGATGCTTAATCTTGAACTGCATGAAAAGTTATGTGATCATAGCATTGTTGAGAGTAGTACCCTTATTTGTAATGATCCTTTCAAGAATGTCGTATCGACAGATAAGATTATGCTTGATAAAACCAGCCATAACATTTTTGGTAACAGAAGCGAACGAGACAAAACAATATCCATTGGAAGCGGTATGTTTGATCTCGCTAATCATATCAGAAAAATCAAATGAACCAGAGGTATGTGTACTCTGTCCGCATAAATTTGGCACTTGTGACAATTCCTGGAATGATGATGGCAATCAACTTCCTTGGTGGACTAATAATAACCCGTTCTCAAAATTTTCTTTGCCATCATATGTTAAATGGAGTGAGTACCAAAGACACCTTTGTGCATGTCTTCCATAATCTCTTCTGCTTCCTTCTTGTCTACACAATGAAGCAAAGTCGAATTGTGATTACGTTTGTGCAAGATTTCATTACTCATAAAGAATTTGGTAAAGAACCTCCTTAGAAACTTTTTATCATTGATAGATGTCCCCTCGGGGTACTCTTGAACCTCGAGGTATCTTTTGACTTCATGAAACCAAGGCTTTTCCTCTATTCTAGCAGTATCAACTTTGTAGCAATGTGATGGCTTGTCTAACCTCTCAATAATAATTCTAGGAATGTCATTGTCCCATCTGACTTTGAACATAGATGACATGGTAGCTAGTGCATCTGTCAATTGATTCTCTTCTCGTGGAATATGTTCAAAAGTGATTTCTTCGAAGTATGGGATTAAAGTAAACACATGTTCTCGGTAAGGAATGAGATTTGGATGCTTCGTGTCCCAATCTCCCTTAATCTGACTGATCACTAGGGTTGAGTCTCCATATACCTTCAAGAACTTGTTTCTCATATCAATGGAAATTTTGATACCCATGATGCAAGCCTCATATTCGATCATATTGTTAGTACAATCAAAGCAAAGTCTAGTAGTAAACGGTGTATGAAAACCCTTAGAAGAAACAAACACAACGCCAATGTCGTTGCCAAGCGCATTAGAAGCTCCATCAAAAACCATGGTCCATCGGGATCCTAGTTCATGTCCTTCATACGGTCCAGATTCTTCATAATCAGTAACTAGCATGATATTCTCATATGGGAACTCAAAATTCATAGACTGATAGTCATCCACAGCTTGATGAGCCAAATGATCGGCCAATACACTTCCTTTGATTTCCTTCTAAGTAGTGTACTGAATGTCGTATTGTGTCAAGACCATTTTCCATCTAGCTATTATTCCTAAGAGAGTGGGTTTCTCAAAGATATACTTTATCGGATCCATCTTAGAAATCAACAAATTAGTATGAGTCAACATATACTTTCTTAGTCGACGAGCAACCCATGCCAAAGCATAAAAAGTTTTCTCTAGTAGTGAATATCTTGTCTCGCAGTCGGTAAAGTTTTTGATAAGGTAGTATATTGCATGCTCTTTTCGACCAGACTCATCATGTTTCCCCAATACACACCCGATTGAGTTCTCTAATATTGACAAATACATGATCAGAGGTCTTCCTTCAACTGGTGGCATCAGGATCGGAGGTTCTTGGAGGTATTCCTTGATTTTATCAAAAGCTATCTGACAATCATCATTCCACTTTACTACCTGGTCTTTCTTCAGTAACTTGAAGTTTGGCTCACAAGTAACAGTCAAATGGGAAATAAATCTAGAAATGTAATTCAGTCGTCCTAAGAAACCTCTGACTTTCTTCTCAGTTCAAGGAACTGGCATCTCTTGAATGGATTTTATCTTAGTAGGATCAACTTCAATGCCTTTACCACTGATGACAAAACCTAGGAGTTTACCAGCTCTTACTCCAAAGGTGCACTTGTTTGGATTCAGTCTTAATTTGTACTTCTTCAACCTTTCAAAAAGCTTGTGCAGATGATCAAGATGCTCTTCTTCAGTCTGAGATCCGACTATCATGTCATTAACATATACTTCTATCTTGTGATAGCTCATATCATAGAACAAAGTTACCATAGCACGCTGATATGTTGCCCCAGTGTTCTTCAAACCAAACAACATTACTTTGTAACAAAAGGTGCCCCACTGTGTGACAAAAGTAGTTTTCTTCATGTCTTCAGGAACCATCTTGTCCTAATTATAACCAGAGAAACCATCCATAAATGAGAATACCTTGTGATGAGCAGTTTTGTCAACCAGAACATCAATATGCAGAAGTGGAAAATCATCTTTGGGGCTTTCCCTATTCATATCTCTCTAGTCTACACACGTACGTACCTTACCATCTTTTTTAGGTAGCGACACCACATTTGCAACCCATTGAGGGTAGGATTTAACAACCAGAAAACCTGGGTTGAACTATTTCATAACCTTAGCTTTGATCTTTTTAGACATATCAGGACGCATGAGACACACCTTCTGCTTTATCGGAGGATAACCTTCCTTCATTAGTAGATAGTGAACTACAATATCAGTATCAAGCCCTGGCATGTCTTTATAAGACCAAGCAAAGATCTCCATGTAGTCATGTAACATTAGAATTAATCTCTTCTTGACACTATCTTCTAAATCAACACCTATTTTGACTTCCTTTTTATCCTTTTCGGTACCCAGATTCACAACCTCGACTGGCTCTTCGTGCAGATGCATGACTCTTTCTTCTTGTTCTAGCAGTCTAACAAGTTATTTAGGCACTTAATAATCTTCATTATCTCCATCCTCAACTTGGTAGATCGGATTTTCAAAGTCATAATGGGCACTAGCAGGATTGTTATCAATGGGATCCAGAGTGGATGTGGATCTGCAATTTGTTACGTGGGTGTGTGTAAGGACACATAGCTATGATAAAGTAAAAGAAAGGCAAAGAACACAAAATTTTGAAGGAAAATGTCCAATGATTGTATTAAATGAAAAATATGCGAATGAATCATGACAGTCCTAACAAATGGACCCTTGTGCCCCGCGTAAGGCACAAGGCTTAAAGTTATTATTCAAATTACATAACCAAAACATGAAAACTAGAAAACAGAAAATGACATTTACTCCTGACTAAAGAAGATTGGTATAAAGTCTTTGGCCTTCTAATTGTTGAGCCCACTGCTGGTGGTAGGAAAAATCCAGCTGTCTATGTCACAGTCTCTATCAGCATCTCCCACAACATTGACTTGATCTTTGTGAACTCCATTTTTGGTGACGCAAATTGGTGGTCTTCCCAAATTAGCGCGATCACGACGAACAACTTTCTGAGCCTCTGATGTGAAACCCAAAGAGAATTTGTTGAACTTGTAAGGAATGTCTGGAAGTTGACCCCGAATAGTAACATCGCCTTCTTCTACCATAGCCCTAACATATTTCAGTGAAGCCATTAAGGGTGGTACCCTGGTGATCTTGGGAGCAGTAGGAATATCTTTAGTGACAGGAACCGTCTTATCAACTTCAAAGCTCTGGCAAGGAGTCTCGTGGAATTCACCATCCATCTCAATATACTTAAAGGAGTTCAAGTGGCTTACTACATATTCTTCTTCGCCATAAACTGTAATGATTTTTCCTTTCACGGGATATTTCAACATCTGGTGTAAAGTAGAAGTAACAACACCTGCCCCATGAATCCAAGGGCATCCAAGTAAGCAAGAATAAGATGGATGAATGTCCACCACATAGAAAGTAGATTCGAAGACTTGAGAACCCACTTTTCTTGGAAGTTCAACCTCTCCATGTACTAATCTCTTTGAACCATCAAAAGCTCTCACCACAACATCGATGGGTCTTATCACAACCCCTTCATAGTCAAGTTTGTTTAGAGCAAATTTCGACAATACATTTAGAAAGGAACCCATATCAACCAGAACGTGAGACATATAAGTTCCCCTACACTCAATGGAGATGTGTAGGGACTTATTATGGTTCCTTCCAGCCAGAGTCATATCAATATCAGAAAAACCCATCCCAAATGGTAGTTAAGCTAGCCACACAAACTTCTAATTGATCCACATAAATTTCTTGCGGTACATGAGCAGATTTCAACAACTTCACCAAAGCTTGAGCATGAGCTTCAGAAATCAACAACAAAGATAACATATAGATTTTGGAGGGGGTTTTCCCCAACTGTTCAACAATCTTGTAGTCACTTTTTCGAATAATTTTCAGGACTTCCTCTATCTCTTATTTGGAGGCATTTTCAACAGTTTCTTTCAGCGTCCTTGTCTGGGTGGGCTCAGTAATATTTTCTTTTCCCTGAGTCTCAGCATTTGACTCGGTATTAGGAATATGAATTGGTGGATTGGCAACCTCTGGGGAGAAAATATGCCTGCTTCTGGTAACCTTACTAGTCCCAACAATGTTGCTAACATTGGGATCAGTAACTTCAGTATTTGTATCTTCGATGGTCAATTGTTCTTGCTTGACTCCAAGGTAGTATACATCAACTCCATAATTCCAGGGTATAGCCTTGTCAGAGAAATATGGAATTGACCCCAGTGCAGTAATAATGAGGGGAGCAACCCTCGGTTAAGCAGTAATCTTTATAGGACATTTGGAAGAGATCTTTACAAGGGTATTCAGGATAGTAATCATAGATATGTCTTTAAGCTTCAGGTCTTGAGACAAACTTTCACACAAGCTCACCGCATAAAGAGTCTCTTCAAATCAAATCGCATGCTCATCCATCAAACGTTGAACCCCTTCCTTCAGCAGCACACAACCATTAGATTGGGACGCACAATGGTGGCAATTTTCAATGCAACCCGGGAATAAACTGGATTTTAATAGCTTCTTTTTAACAATCATCACGGGAGTAGTCAGCTTACCCACAACATACACATAAGAAACATCATGAAATATTTTGTCATGATTAGGCATATGAGCGGTAATCAGATTAGGAGTCTCAGGGGGATCAAATTCAATCTCCTTGGCATCAATCATATCTTGAATATTGTTCTTCAATTCCCAACAATTGTTAGTATTATATCCAGGACTGTTGGAATAATAAGCACACCTTTCATTGGGAGTATAGCGGGGAGAGAAAGTATTGGGGTTCGGATCCGGTTCTTTCAATGTAATCAGGTTTATCTTCAACAAGTGCTGCAATGCTTGGGACAATGGCATGTTAATTCTCGTAAACTGTCTCCTAGGCTTATCTTGTCTATGTTGACCACCTTGTTGTTGATTTTGCTCTGGTGCATGATTAGAATTAGAACTGCCCCCATAGATTGGTGACGATCACCCTTATTACGACCTTTCTGGTCTTACACAATATTGGCTTATTTCTCTCCATTAAATGACTTCTTTGGAGTACTCGAAGATGTAGCCACATGGATTTTACCACTTCTGATTCCACCTTCAACATATTCCCCTCTCAAGATCAATTCGGTGAACACGGTTAAAGAGCTTCCAATCAGATGATTGAAGAAAGGACTTGTCAAAGTACCGATGAACATGTTAACCAATTCTCTATCAGCTAAAGGAGGTTGAACTCTGCTTGCAAGATCTCTCCACTTTTATGTTAACTCTATAAATATTTCCTTAGAACCCATAGACATACTCTGTAATTGCATTTGGGTTGGTGCTAGATCAGAATTGTACTGGAATTTCTTGTAGAAAGCAGTAACCAAATCTTCCCATGTATGAATGTTGGTACTTTTGAGTTGGTAGTACCATTCCAATTATGCTCCAGTCAAACTCTCTTGAAATAAATGCACCCACAACTTCTTATTAATAGTGTGTGGTTGAATCTTCAGACATATGACCTCAAATGCAGCTTCAAACAAGAAACACCATCATACTTAGCAAAAGCGGGAATTTTGAACTTAGGAGGAATGAGAACCCCTGAGACTAAACCCGAATCCTCAAAATACAAGCCATGCACCTTCTAGATTTCCATAGCTTTCAGACTTCCTTCTAATAGCTTATACTTATCATTAGCAAGAGGGTATTGTTCATCCGAATAATCTTCTACCCCTTCATCAAAATATTTGTCAGAACTATGTTTGCTTTTTTTCTCAGTTTCAACATTTTTACCTTCTTCATCATGTTCATCATCTTTGTCCAATGTGACCTCAAGTTCTTGAACCCGCTTGACTGGGACACTGAATCTTCTACCCATGTTAAGGATAACAGTTGGTTTCTTTGTCTTCTTTTTCTTCTCTTTGGTGATGAGCGCCTTCAGTTCTTTTTGCCCCTTAGCTAAGCTTAGGAACATCTCTTTGAACTGAGTATTCTGAGCCTGGAGATCCTTCACGGTTTTTTCGAGAGCCATTTCTTTGCTGAAATAAACAGCAAGAAGGTGAGAAACCTCTCTTGGCATCCTATTATGCAATGATATCGTATGCAAATGCATATGCAATGTTTTCAAGGACCTCGTGGGATTTAAATTTGTTAGGAAAAAAGGAAACAAAAACAAAGACTCTTATTAGTAAGTTCAAATTATAACTACCTCTCGGGCTTACAATGAAGGGGGAAATAATAAAAGGTTACATGGAAATAAACTGTAAAACTACTAAGACCTAAGACTCAAGTCTCCCCTGGACGCTTCCTCTTTGTGTTGAAATATACATTAAGGTTCTGCTCTTCGTGAAGTCATTTTGTCAGCTCCAATACTTTCTTCTCACTAGCATAAAACTGAGTCTCATAGGTATCCTTTCCTCCTTCAGTTGGATCCAAGATTTATGTATCTCTTCAAAGTCAGTAGGCATGTTTGGATAAAGAATTGTATAAGGAACATCTCCTTCAAAAATAGGCTCAACAATTACTGGGAGGACAGCAGAATATGGAATTATAAGATTTTGAGCATGAGATTGCACCCATTGAGGTAAGGCTCCAAAGGGATGGAGTTCTTCTATCCCAAAGTCTTACTATCAATCTTATTCACCATGCCCCAAGCATGTACAATCTTTTGACAGTAACCTTGAGGATCATTCTCGTAATCAAATACAATACCCTGAATAAGCATGTCATGAGGAGCATCACTCTGAGCATAACCAAATTGACACAGAGCTAGAGAAGGATTATAAGTAATGCTTCCACTTATGCCAAGGAGCGGCACATTAGGGAATTCCCCATAGAGGTCGATGATAGTGATGTCTTCTTGAGATCGGAAGCACCAACAGATATCTGAATGAGACACATGAGAGTAAAGGTATACAACACATGAGAGTCCCTCGCACCTCATAGTACGAATGTGAAGAGAGTGCAAAATATATCCAAGAAAATTAGGCACATGATTATGATTCAGAAATATTTTGATTGCATGCACATCTATGAGTTGGTCCAGATTAGGGAACAATACCAAACCATAGATCAACAGAGCCACAATCTCCTCAAAAGCATAATAACTCATAGCATCTAGAAACAACTGAGCTTTCTCTATCAGGAATTTAGCAAGAAGACCTTTAGCTCCACTTCTTGTTTCCCAATTAGATACAATGTCTATCTGCTTTAGATGTAAGGCTGCTGCAATAACTTCAGGTTTTGGAACTTTCTCTAGACCGGTGAAGGGTATCTGATCAAGAATAGGTACACCAAGTAGTTTAGATAATTCTTTCATTGTGGGCACCGGTTGATAATCTAAGAATGTGAAATAGTGATGCTTAGGATCAAAGAATTGAAACAAAACACTCATCATGTCTTCTTTAAACTCTGAGGTAACCAAATTGAGTAGATAACCATGCCTTTTGGTGAATTGAGAATTCTCGGGAACCTTTGAGACTAATTACTTAAGCTTGGAAGGTACCCTTACAAAGTTAATTCAGATAGTGTTTTTGCGAGCAGAAGCCATAACTTATAACAAAGACCACATATAAACCTCTAGGTCCTTGAAATGATTAGTGAAAATGTTATGTTATGATGTAATGATGTTATGATGTAATGATGTCATGATGTTATGTTCATGCATAAGTAAAAAACACAAATAAGTCACACAAGAGCCTTAGTTTTAAAGGCTTGCATGAAGTCAATAGGTAAGTTCCCTTCCATACTGAAGTTTATTTGGCTCAACCTGTCCTAGAATAGTAACCAGGTTCTAAGAATCTCATATCATAGTTTTTTCTTGAAGGCTTTATTTTAGCACGGCAACTGATTTCCCACCAAAACATCCCGAAAGTCAAATTTCAATGAGCGTAGCCTCGAGTATCAACCGACTTCGAACTATACCAAAGTCGACTATCTCACTAATTTCTAATGGCTAAGAGGGATCAATTAAGGTTCTAAAAGTAAATTAGTGTTAGAGACACCATATGGAAGCCTAATGTTATCCTCAACCGACTTAAGGAACATTCATATAAACCAAAGTGTCTACACTAATTGTAGCTACCATATTAACCATATCAATATACGCCGTACAATCTTTATGATCTATGCCACTTACCTAAGCAATCACTAGATCCGGATGTGGGATCTTTCACACAAGTAATAACCAAGAAAATCTCATTAAAATTAAAGTAGACAAACCAAACAATTAAAACAAGTAAAATGATCTAACTCTTAAGGTAACCCCTATTTTTTAAGTAATGTTCCCAGCAGAGTCACCAATTATGTAATGCGGTGAGAGAACTGACTTCTTTTTGTTTTGTTTTGTTTTCGCAAAACATGTTGCCGATAGCAAGAGTCGCCACCGACTTTTATTTTATCCAATTTCAAGAAAGGCTAAAAGAACGGAAAAGACCTTGAAAATATTTTTTGGTCTGGGGGTAAGTTATGAAAAGGGAGGGTGTTAGCACCCCTTTTCATCTGTAGTTATCTACGGGCTCTTAATTGCTTGTCACTTTAATATTGTTTTTTTATGAATATGTATGAATGTTTGAAAATATTTTGTAAAAGTTTGACTTTGTAATAATTCGTGTAAGAATGTATACAACGTGTTTTTTTCTTGAAAATATTTTTGAATGTGTGAGATATGAAAAGTATTTGTTTTTTGTTTTAATCATGAGCAAGCATTTAAAAGTTATAGAAGGCAACAAGTAAGGATACCTTAGTAATTCGAATGGACTATCATCATTTTTCTGTAGGGTCATCAAGGGACAAGATCATCTTTTTGTAGGAAACTCGAAGGGTCATCGAGGGACTATGATCTTTGTATAGAAGGGACTATGATGATATTATTTGTAAGCGTCTTTTGCTAAAGTATCCCCACGTTCGAGGGACATAACCCTTATTTTGTAAGGCAAACGAAGAGATGTTACCCTAGAGGTGCGTGTGTGTAAAAGTGTGTTGATTGAAATTATATTATCTTGGATTAGAGTTATCTATCATTCGTTTTTATTTATTGTCATGCAATACTATTAGCATACATCTAACCGTTATAGATAAAAATGAAGCATAAAGTGCGAGAAAAGTAAATCCTACGCTATTACATGGCCTTGTGTGAGTTACAATATTTGATAAAATTTGCGAGAAGTTAAATCTATGACTATTACAATATTTGTACATCCTATACAATTTGTCTAATATAATAAATGGCAAAAATAAATAAAAATGTTAGAAAAAAAACTTTAAAGGCTTAAGATTCAAAAGTGTCAATCGTTGCTTCTTTTTTTAGTTTTTTGTAATTTCAGGATTAATTTGGTGTTAGAAAAAAAAATTGACTATCAAATTTTAAAATAATTATAAAATTAATTAATTAAAAAAAAAACCTAAGTCTAATGAGATTAAATTAGAAGTTATTTAAAAAAAATTTAAAAAATAGTTAGGTTAAAACCTAAATCTAATATTTTTTCGATTACTATAGGAATATTAAAAATGGTTAGTTAAAATCAATTACATGGGCAAATAAATTAATTCTAAATCGAATTAGTTAAAAAAAACAAAATGAATTACTTAAAAAAAAACTAAATCTATTTTCTTTATTCTTTTCATGATTTTTATATGGATTTCTCTTTTAGTAAATTAAATTTAAAAAAAAAACAAACAGATGCAAGTGTGTCTGTAAAACGAGTTTCGAAGAAAATAAAATATCATGGTTCATCAACGGTAGATCATTGAATATAATGCTACAAGCTCCATGGAATACATTCAACTTGTTCTAAATAGGCACATACACAGATCTGGATGGTTAGTAATCAATAATATTGCATGAGTTTAAAAACATGTTAGAACAAATGCAAACCGGAGAGAGTAAATTATACTCTATTCAAGTAATGATAGGCACCGTGAATGACCTAGGCTTACCCTTTGAATTTTTAGGAAGGGAACATATGGCTTGATTTGCTTCAAATTTGGCTAGAAGTATTGATATGACCTTACACCTAATACTTAAGAAATTTGGAGAATTAAGGATTGCCTCTAGCTGCAACTTTGTTTTTCTTTTTCCTCTTTTATGTGTAGGAATATATTAAGTGGCACTCACCATACCTACCCCCAATATGTGGCGCTGGCCACACTTCCTTGTGGCAGCCTCCACACTCCATAAAACCTGTGGCACTCGTCACCCTTCAATAATTATGTGACAGTCGCCACACTTAAGGTGAATAGGGTAGCACTCGCCACCCTCCCTGTAAGGGGATTTCCACTCTCCCCAGTTCCTGCTTCCAACTAAATCATATATCAATCACCAATTATTATACTTTATAGCTATGTTTCATGTTTCCAGTTCTCTATTTATCTTCATCAAACTCATCATACTCCTCTGATATTCATCATCGATTCAAAACTTAAACAACCTACCAATATCTATTGTCTAAATCAATTATAATATCAACAATTACATACCCCTTACCTGAGATTATTGTTTGCTATAGAGTTATTCCTCTGCTTTTCTTCAAAGCCCTAATTTCCTTGTTTTCTTTCTCTCTACCTCTTCTCCAATATGAAGTTACAGTGTGAATTCTGAAAGCTCCACCTTACTTGTGTAAACCTTGGACCTTAATTATGGTCTCCCAATAATGTCCTCACTTATTTATCCCTTTTTATGACAATGATCTTATGTTCTCTAATTCATATTTATCTTATTTTCTTTAATTAACACAATTCTAAATAATTTTGTAATTACTCTAAAATACTCGATCATTCCTCAAAACCATCATTCATCACATATTTGGCATTAACGCATCACCAACTCAAAGGTTTCACATAGATTCATATGATTCATATATTCTAGCTAAATTAATTTAATAAATAATTAATCTAGAATTCAAGGTGTTACAACTCTCCCCCACTTAGAATATTTTTGTCCTAAAAAATTTACCTGAAGCAAATAGAGTCGGATATGACTCCCTCATCTGATCTTCACGCTCCCTAGTTCAACTTTCACTATTTGGTCCACCCCACAATACCTTCACTAAGGAAATCTCTTTACCTTGTAATTCTTTCATTTCTCGACCACCTATCCACATTGGCAATGCTTCAACAGTCAGATTGTCTCTTACATGTACATAATCCATTTTAATAACATGTGAAGGATCTGATATATATACTTCCTCAGCTTCGACACATGAAACACATCATGTACACTCACAAGTGATGGTGGTAATGCAATCCGGTAAGCTACCTCCCTGATTCTCTACAAAATCTGATTTGTCCAACAAAACACGGAGTGAGCTTTCTCAACTTCAAAGTTCGCCCAACACCTGTTACCGGAGTGACTCTAAAAAAGACATGATCTCCCTCTTGGAATTCACGCGCTTTCCTCCTTTTATCGTGATAACTCTTTTGACGATTCTGCGAAGCTTTCATCCTTTCTTGTATTATCTTAATCTTTGCAGTGAGTCATTTCTTGCACAATCTCAGTTCCAAGCACAACACTCTCACCTGATTCATACCAACAAAATGGAGTTCTACACCTCCTACGATATAATGCTTCATACGGTGCCATTCAAATACTAGCGTGAAAACTGTTTTTGTAGGTAAACTCAATCAATGGAAAATGATTGTCCCATGATCCTCCATGGTCCATAACACATGCCCTCAACAAATCCTCTAAAGATTGGATAGTCTTCTCTATTTGACCATCCGTCTGCGGATGATAAGAGGAACTCATCCTCAACTTAGTATAAAAAGCGTCTTGCAAACTTTTCCAGAATCTCGATGTAAGTTTTAGATCTTTATTTGACACAATACTCGAAGGTATCCCATGTAACCTCACAATTTCCTTAATGTACAACTCAACCAACTTCTGCATGGAGTGATTAATCTTCATCGGTAAGAAATGAGTTGGCTTAGTTAATCTATCCATAATCACCCAAATCAAATCATTCCCCTTCGTAGTCTTTGGAAATCCTGATACAAATCCATGTAAATACTATCCCATTTCCACTCTTGAATATTCAACAGTTGCATCATACCCAATGACTTTCGATATTCAATCTTTGACTTCTGTCAAATTAAACTCGCATACATAAATTAAACAATATCTTTCTTCATACCCAACCACCAAAACAATTTTCTCAAATCCTGATACATCTTTGTAGCATTGGGATAAATACTCAGTCCACTTCGATATCTTTCCTCAAGGATACTCTTTTTAATCTCAGGAACATTTGGAATACACACTCCATCTCTAAACCTCAATATTAAATTCTCATCCATCCAAAATTTACCTCCGTTACCTTGGTTAACTAAGGTCAACTGATCAACCATCCTCAAGTCAGATGTCTGACCTTCTCAAATTTCTTCCATAATACCGCTTGTCAATTTCAACATGCCCAACCTCACACTGTTAGGTGTCTTCTCATACACTAAACTCATGTCTCTGAATTCCTTTATCATGTCTAACTCTCTAACCATAAGCATTGACAAATGTAAGGACTTCCTACTCAAGGCATCAGTTACTACATTTGCCTTACCAGGATGGTAATTCAAATCAATATCATAGTCTTTTAGGAGTTAAAGCCACCTCATCTGCCTCATATTCAACTCTTTCTGATCGAACAAATACTTCAGACTCTTATGATCATTGAACACTTTGAATTCAGAGCCAAAAAGACAATGTCTCCAAATTTTTAACACGAACGCTACAGCTGTAAATTTTAAGTCATGTGTGGGATAATTCCTTTCATGAGCCCTCAGTTGTTTGGAAGCATAAGCGACAACCTGACCATTCTGTATCAGTACCCCACCTAGACCTATATTCGATGCATCACAATATACCATAAAAGATTCAATCAGATTTGGCAAAATCAACACTGGAGCATTCGTCAACTTCTTCTTTAATTCCACCAAAACTCTCCTCACACGCAATGTCCCACACATTGACTTGTCCCTTTCGAGTAAAATGAGTCTGAGGTAGTGCCAACTTATAAAAACCTTCGATAAACTTGCGATAGTAGCCAACCGATCCAAGAAAACTACGGATTTCTATAGCATATTGTAGAGTCTCCCATTGCAACACTACATTAATCTTCAAAGGATCCATAGAAAACCCACAACTTGAAATTACATGGACAAGAAATATCACTTCATTCAACCAGAACTCACATTTCGACAACTTATCATATAACTTCCTCTCTCTCAACACTTGCAACACAATTCTCAAATGCTCTGCATGCTCTTTTTTCGATTTAGAATATATCAGAATATCATCGATAAAAACCTTAACAAACTTACCAGATACTCATGAAAGATTCAGTTCATATATTCCATGAACACACAAGGTGCATTAGATACTCCAAACGACATCACGGTGTACTCATAGTGACCATACCTTGTTCTAAAAGTCGTTTTCTGAATATCATCTCCTTTAACCTGAATTTGATGATAGCCAAACCTCAAATCAATCTTGATGAACACACAAGCACCTACTAGTTGATCCATCAAATCGTCTATCCTCGGTAGTGGATATTTATTCTTGATAGTCATCTTATTCATAATCCTTTAAATAGTAGGCACACATACACTGATTTTGACATAAAAACTCCTTACTAAATCTTGACACAGTCACTGGATAATACTTATTATTTCCCTATAATATATCTCATTACAGTAGTTTTCTAATGCCTCAAACTACATGAAAAACAAACTTACGGTTTGTAAGATAGGTTTGTCAAAAAAATTTAGGAAATTAATATACAGGGTGGGTGTGGCACTCGCCACACCTAAGGTAGAACCCACCACCCTTTAATTCACACATGGAATCAGCCACACTTAAGTGGCACCCACCATACCTACCCCCATTATGTAGCGCTGGCCAAACTTCCTTATGGGAGCTGCCACACTCCATAAAACATGTGGCCCTCGCCACTTTGTAGGTGGCACTCGCCACCCTTCAACAATTATGTGGCAGTCGCCAAACTTAAGGTGAACAGGGTGGCACTCGCCACCCTCCCTGTAAGTGGATTTCCGATCTCCCCGGTTCTTGCTTCCTGCTAAATCATATATCAATCACCAATTATTATACTCTATAGCTACAGTTCAGTTTCCAGTTTTTTACTTATCTCCATCAAACTAATCAAACTCTTCTGATATTTATCATCTATTCAAAACTCAAATAACCTACTAATATCTAATATCTAATATCTAAATCATTTATAATAACAACAATTATACACCCTTACCTGAGATTATTTCTTTCTATAGAGTTCTTCCTCTACTTTTCTTCGGAGCCCTAATTTCCTTATTTTCTTTCTCACCGCCTCTTCTCCAATACGAACCTACAATGTGAATTCTGAAAATTCCACCTTACTTTTGTAACCCTTGGACCTTAATTATGACCTCAGAATAATTCCCTCACTTATTTCCCCCTTTTTACCACAATGCCCTTATGTTCTATAATTCATATTTATCCTATTTTCTTTAATTTACACAATTCTAAATAATTTTCTAGTTACTCTAAAATACTCGATAATTCTTCAAAACCATCATTCATCACATATTTGACATCAACCTATCACTGACTCAAAGGTTTCACATAGATTCATATAATTCATATATTCTAGCTAAATTAATTTAATAAATAATTATCTATAATTTCGGGTGTTACAATCTCCACTTTCATTATACTCATTTTTAATCTTGAACTTACTTGGGTATTAGAGTGCTAACCATGCAGATCCACCTTATATCATTATAAAGGAGATCAGAGTTGTCGTTCAAGATCTCTAATATCCAATTGTTCTCATTTTTAGTTTCTTTGTGGAACTAAAGTCTCCATTTCTAGTTCCCGAACGGAACAATGACACAATGTGTGGGAAACGACTTCTAATTTCTACATTTTCCATGAATTTACATTAGTTCTCCAACCCTATTGTGCAAATTAAGAAGTTCTAGATCTGCACTCATAGTATTTCAAATATAATATATGATTTTCTAGGTTGTAACCTCTTGAAGTTACTGAATCAAGGGCATTCAGAACCAAATGCGAGAATCTATCGTATTAAATTGATAATGCAAAATTATATCGTATTTTTGGTTTGACTTACATGAATCAATAGTATGTTTTATTAGATTTTCCCGAATTTATTCTCGTTATTTACTGCATTTATTTATTATTTCAAATAATCGAGTCGGTTGGAAAAAGTCGGAAAATGAAGAAAAGTCGAAGAAATTTATTGAAGAGGAAAAGAAAAAAAAAAGAAAATGAAGAAGAAAAGAAGAAGAAGAAAATATGAAAAACAAATATATGAAAAGAAAAAAAAAGAAAAAAAAACATATATAAAAAAAATAAAGGTGGTGGGGCCCACCACACACACACACATGGCGCAGGCCATGGGGTGTGGCGCCCACCACCCCTTCAACCAACCTATGTGGTGCACGCCACATTTTAGGGAGAAAGAGGAGTGGCGCAGGCCATTCTCTCCTATTCTCCCTCTGGTCTTTTCGGCACCCATTTCTCATGCGCTGATCCAAGTTTTCCACTTCAACGCACGAAGTCCATTCACTCCTATGTTTACGCAACAAATCCAGCCGTTCGTGGGATATAAATAGGGACTAGCTGCTAAATTGAAAGGGACAGATTTTCATTTCCAGATTCCAAGTTTCTCATATTCTAATTTTATTATTTTCAGTCTTAGTATTTTTCTAGTTTTCGGTATAATTTATTTTCAAGCAAGTTTGTATTGGATCCAAGTTTTACTACCAATTATTATTGAAGAATATTATTCAGGTTCTAATTTTATGCGCTTATTTAATTTTTGTTTGCTTGTTCTGATTGTTATGATTAGCTTAATTAATTTATTATGTTCTTGCATGATTTATCTATTTAATACGTCTAGCTAATTTTAATATATATATATATATATATATATCCGTATGTAGACAAATTAATCGGGAGGAATTTAATTAAAATCAGTGTTAATTATTTTTACCAATTTATAATTTAGGTCGAGTGTCGCTCCCCTAAAAAGACAATGGGTCCCAAGGTGCAGACGCGAACGGTCAGCGAAAGAGAAATGAGGTTGAATTGAATAGAGTCGCCAACTAGGCATTTTTATCCCGAAGGAAAGGTAATGCTGCATAAACCTGGAAAGAGATGGATAAGACGGTTGCGAACCAGAGAAACTGAGGAAGGGGGTTGGTTACGACCTGGGAAGGTATTAGCACCCAGATCGTCCTTCGTACTCGACGGGATCAACGTTTACAAGATTGTGCTTAAAAGGGGTAAGTGTATGTGCTATCTGTGTGCAAAAGCTAGGGAAAGAAAGTACAGGTGTCAGTGCAAAAGGTGAATTGCTCAGGAACCGAGGCTTAGAAAAAAATGCTGATAAAGGGGGATGACAAAGAGACTTTTTTTTTATAACAGTTAAGTTATGCCTACGTATCCTCTCGTGCAATGAGGAAGTCAGAACATCGTAGTTCGACTCAAAGAGACTGAATGATTTGACTGTGAACTGCTTACTTGTCTATGCTCAAGTGTATGACTCGTCTGGCTCGAGTGTTAATTGTCTTGCATTAGATGGAAGAAGTGAGTTCTCGTTTATAGAGTGAGTGTGATGAGAAAAGAATCACGGAGGAGACGTTTATTGTTTGTTTTTTGTGATTTCAGTTTTTTATTGTTTTTGGTGTTTTGCATAAGTTAATGAGCTTAAGCCTAAATCAAAGGTTGTAAACTCATTATATCCTCCCTGATTAGGGATAATGAGCCTACTTAAGTATGAGATAAGCATCTCAACTTAATTACCATGATGATGTATGATTAAGATCATTAACCTACTTGTGATTATCAAGATGTTTTTGGGTTTTTGTTTAGTGTTAAGTAATGAGTTTAATCTCTAATCACAGATTAGTGAACTCATTACACCATCCTAATAGAAGGATAATAGATGAGAACACTTAAGCTGAGAAAGACTCCTCAACTTAATCCATGGTTAGGGACTAAATTCATTATATAACAAGCCATTATTAAATGGATATTAATTAAGAGATGAGATTAAGAAGTGGATTTTATGGCTTGTAAGACAACTTGAGGGGGACTTGTCCATTAAACACTAGGGTTAGTCCCTCTTAACCACAAGGAAGAGATAGAACCCTAATGTAAGGCCCAAGTTACAAGATAAAGTCTTAGTGATTATTAATGTGTTTTGATTAAGAGATGTAAACCAATTAAAGGTTTAAAACTAATGATTAAGATTAGTCTCTGATTATTAGAAGAGAGACTCAAGGAGACTCAAAGGTAAAAAGTTAGGGGGACTATACACAACCCTAAAAGTTATCATGCATGGATGTCCTATGGTTTTTGAGGCTTAAGAGAAAAGATCTTCAAGGCCACCAAGGAAGAAGCAGATGAAAAGAGAAGGAGGAAGAAGAGTAAGTTACTTACTTCCTGAAGAAGATGAGTAACTTAAAAGAAAGAAAGTGAGAAGGAGGGAACATAAGTGACACAATTTCACTCAATAACAACTAAATACGCAAATGAGAGGAAGGAAAAGGTAGGAGGGGAAGACAAATGCACCTCCCAGATAACTTACCAAAAGCTCTTGAAATGTTAGTATGGATGCACAAGACATAAGGCAAAAGGATATGAGATGAAATGAGATGCAAAGACCAAATTCAGAAGTGAAAATGCAATGTAAATGGCATATAAGATGATACAAAGTCACACAATATGCATATGAATGATCATACAAGGATGAGATGCAATGGAAGCATGCTTAGAAGCATGAAAACACATGGATGTTCATGGAATGTAATGAATGCAAAGCATAGAAAATGGATGAAGAAATGATCAAGCAATGTTCAAGCAAATCTTAAGATGTCTAAGATGTCATACAAATGCTTGAAATGTCATGTCAAGTTCATATGATGGTGATATGCAAAGGAGAATGCAAATGAAGATGCAAAATTAGGGTTTTAAGAGAACATGAGATGCATATGACCAAAACAGAAGCATTCAACATGATAAAAAAATTGAAATCAATCTCAAACAAACCCTAATCCCATATGAGAAAATGCAAATCAAATTGAAAATGCAAGATAAAATCATGAGATAAATAACCTAGAAACTATATGCAATATTTGAAACATTGCAAAAAGAATAAAGTTCAAACTCATCATGGTTAGGCATAAATGAATTTTTCAAGTTAGGGTTAAAAAATGTGATTTTTAAGAACCCTAATTCAAAGAAAATTGTGAAATTGTGATCAAACCTAAAAATAAATTTGTATGGTGAGTTTGAAAATGTTTCTAGATGTATTGTAATGATTCATGAATTTTTTGGTGATTTTTAGAAACCTAAATGCATTTTTAATTAATTAAAATCCATTAATTAATTAAAAATAACATTTAAATATTTTAAAAATACTTTTTTAATGCAAAAAATAAAATAAAAATTGTTTTTAGGTTTAGAAAAATATTTGAAACAAAAATGCAAAGTTTGAGAATTTTTTGATATTTTTAACTATTTTAAATAAAATGAACAAAAGAAATAAAAAGAAAATGAATTAAAATGGATTTAAATGAAAGTCAAATGATCCAAGGCTCCAGATTCAAACTTGAGGGGAGGGGTTTGACTGCGCGCGCTATTGAATGGTCAGGATGTGTTCTAGCTAATTAATTTTGATTTATTTAATTAAACAGAAATTAGCATTAATGAACTAATTTGGTCCGTTCAAGGCTTAGGCTAATCACGCATCCAATGGTCCTTATTCAATATGGGCACTAAACCCTGATTAGGGCTAATTACTTTCAGTTGACCGGAGACAAGCTCCGGTCATCTTCTCCGGTGGCACCAAAACCATAAATCCTTCTACAGGTCACCCCACCCCAAATTAATTGCCCATAAATGATCTCCTACCCCCACGTAACTCAAATCACCCAACAAACATCATTTATGCTTCATAAACAAGATGAATCGAAGAAAAAACAAAAACTGGACAAACTTTCAGAAGTTCGTAACATGCTCATTTCTTGACTATTTCAATTATAAAAGCATCAGTGTGATCCCCATAACATATATTTGCATTCTATAACAAGAAATTGAAGTTCTGAGAGAAAGTGTTCTTGAGGTTACCTGAGCTGGAGATCCCCAAATGTGGACTTTCATAGCCTTTCTCTTGTACAAATTGCTTCCTCTGGTCCTCCTAGTGCTTGTGGAATGCTTCAAAAGCTTTTATAATGGCTAGTTTGAAAGCTCCAATTCTGGTGTAGCAGAAATGGAGGTTTGTGTTTATGATGTTTCAGGTCTTTTTGAGGGTTGAGTTCTGTTCTATGGATGATGTATGACTTATTGGTGAAGAAATTTTGGAGGTTTGAAGTCTGGTTTAAGAGAATCGAAGAAGGGAAGTTTTTTGTGATTTTCTTGCAATTTGAGTTCTTGGATGTTTCAGGCTCCAAGCTTGTATGAAATGGGCTCCTTGATGTCCACATAAGTCATGCTGATTGGCCAGAGAGTGGTTGTGGTACAGGCTGATTAGTATGGCTTGATTTGCAAAAAGTCAAAAGTTATGGTACCATAAGCATGGGCTGAGTCAAAGCTGGCTTTTGGGGTGTCTTGGCTTTAGCTGGATTCATGGATGACCCTAGGATGAAGTTTATGCAAATGGCACACTTGGATCAAGAGTTGTCATGGTTTTTGCAAAGTTTATGCATAATTGCCATTTTGAGATTTCTTGTGAATCAAGCCATCAAAACCATGCATTCTTGGGCCAATTCTGATGTTTTGAAGTTGCTTTGACATGTTATGCTACATATAAGTTGATTAGAGGTCATGAAATGGCTTGAAACTTGATTTTGCAAAAATCCCTCTTTGGCATGAACTTGAAAATTATAGGATTTTTGCCAACTTTGAAAGGCCATATCTTGAGTTCTAGGATGAATCAAGACATGTTCTTGTACTTTTTGAAAATGGGAAGACATTATCTACAACTTTCATGCCCAAGAATTTTTCATTTGAAGCATTTTTGGTCATGAAAGAATAGGTTGAATATCTTTCCAAAAATGGAAAGTTTCCATTACAAGTCATTTCCAAAAATAGCAAGTTTGCATTTGGCTCAAAATTCTTCAACTTTGTGAACTTCCAACCACTTCTAAGATCAAATAAAGAACATATAACCTCAAAATGATGAAGATGACCCCTTGGTACCCTTGATGGAGGTCTCAGATGCCCTGATTTTGACTTTACTTGCTCAAGAAGTTACCCAATGATCAGATGACTTCCACAGTGAATTTCTTCATTAAACTTGGTACACATGATCCTTATAACATATTAAGACCATTAGAAACAAGAATGACCAAAAAATTTGAGATTAAGGCCTCTGAAACCAAAACCCTAATTTTAGGTCATTAGTGTAGGAAATCTTTAGTCTGCCTCTATGCTCTTGCCATGCTTTGTGATCCTTTGACTCTTATGAACTTTGGGGAGCATATTATGATCATGGAACACACATGGACCCTCTTGGTAAGCTTCAAGACCATTGGGATGGCTCAGATCACTCTTGGATTGCTCATATCACAAACCCTAGATGCAGATGAAATGAAACTATGCAGATGAAACAAATATGCAATATGAGATGGTATGCCTATGCTTATGCAAAAATGAAAGATCACAAGCCATGGTGTGAGAAAAAGTGAGGGAAAATTTGGGGTGTTTACAGCTGCCCCTATTCAAGCATGAGTTAGCTGTGCAGGATGTAAATGTCTGGCTTAACAGACAAACAAGATAACTTGTGCTTGAATACCAAAGACAGTCCGAAATTTGCACTCACTGGGGAGAAGAAGAAAAGGGATATAAATTGTAAAAAAGTGGTATAGTATGATTATCAAATGAAAGCGGTGGAGGAATACCATCGAGCAGAAGACGGCTTCTGGGGGTAAACGGTAAGTAAAGCAATGATGGGGACGGCCATCATGTTGGGAAATAAAGAAACCGCGACGGGGACGACCATCGGGTAGGAAAATAAAATTCTCTGGGGTTCGAGAAAAAAACACTGATGGGGACGACCATCAGGCTTGGAAAGTAAAGTAAACAGCGATGTGGATGACCATCAGGCTACATTGATGAAGGACGATCATCCGAAAAAGGAAAAGGGACCACGATGGGGACGACCATCGGGTTAAAGAATAAATGAAATAATTGATGAGGGACGGTCATCAAAGGTGAAGGACGATCACCTAGCAGGGGACGGCTGCTCTTTATCTCGACATAGGACGAATGTCGGATATAAAAGGTCAATGATGGGGACGACCATCAGAAAAGCATGACGAAGGACGATCATCAAGAGGTAAAGGACGATCACCTAGTTGGGTACGGCTGCTCTTGGGGGTTATCGCGACATAGGACGAATGTCGGATAACAAGATCGACGATAGGGACGACCATCGAATAAATGATGAGGGACGGTCATCATAAGGTGAAGGACGATCACCTAGCAGAGGACGACTGCTCTTTATCATGACATAGGACGAATGTCGGATAGAAGGTTCCAACAATGTGGATTCCACTAGGGGAAAGGATGAGGAACGGTCATCCAAAGATGAAGGACGATCACCTGGAAGGGGACGGCTTCCGAAAGTATCACGACATAGGACGAATGTCGGATAGGTGAAAGTTGTTTTGTTGGCGACTTACTGGGGAATGGTAAACACGAACGAGTGCTTACGTCTTGAAGTAAACGGTATAAGTTTCTGACAATGTGTATAGACTAAAAATGCGGACGAGCATCTTTAGGACCACGATACGGACGAGTATCGGTAGAAACAAACGCTGACACGTGCTTAAAAGTGATGATACAGACGAGTATCAATCAATTGAACAAAGAACACGGACAAGTGTTGAATCTTCTGAGAGGTGATATATACCAGATATGGATGAGTATCGAAGACTTCTGTATAAGTATGTACAAGTATGATTTGCTGAGGAGATATGTGCAAGACACGGACGAGTGTTTTGATTTGCTGGGGAAGTATGACACGGACGAGTGCCGAAAAGAATATGTATCAATATAAATAGGTATTAGGATTGAGAATGCAGAAGGGATGTCTTGTCTTTTATCTGCAGGGGATATGTTTTGTATATTGTTGGTGAAGTGATTTTGGTATTTGCAGGTGACTAGCTCGAACCTGGCTTATGATCATGCAAATGTTTGATTTTTTCCGTAATGCTCCCTTTTAGATGGAATGCTACGCTTATTTTGGTGAATATGATGCGAATGCTATGATTATGAAAATGAGAAACCCGGTCCGAGATCCGGGTCCTGCGGGGAGAAAGATCTCTGACTGATCTGTCTGGAGGGAGAACTCAGCTGGGGAAAGAGATCATTGGCTGATCTGTCCGGAGGGAGAACTCCGTTGGGGATGAGGAATTTTAGAAACTCTGATGGGGTAGCCTTTCAGGCATTGCTCTACTGGGGAGAGAATGGCAACTCTGTGGGGAAGCAAATCCACCGACTCTGCTGAGGATGAGAGAATCCTGGAAACTCTGATGGGGAATAGAAAAAATTCTGATCACTTGGCTGGGAAAAGCCGTCAGGCACTGCTCGGGAGGTCCCGTTTGGGGAGGAGCTAACTTCTGGGAAGTAATCTGCTGGGGATTTGATGAATTCCTCAAGGGGAAATACTTCTTGTCAAAGAGTCCTACGGATGATGTGATTGTTGGCTTGGTTGGGGATATAATGCTTGATATTCCCCATGCTATGAAAGGTTGTCTGCTTTGAGTATCTGCAACTTGTTAAACAAAGGAAACGCACAAGTGTCCCGAGGTATCCTCGACCGGATTCTGTCATGGAAGTTAGTTTTATTTGAGAGTAACATATTTCTTGCAAGCATTTATTAAAAATGGCTCATATTGTAAACACCCCAAATTTTCCCTCACTAAGTTCACACCATGGCTTGTGATCTTTCATCTTTGCATAAGTTTAAGCATGTCATATCATATTGCATTTTTGTTTCACTGCATTAGTTCAAGTTCATCTGCATCTAGGGTTTGTGATCTGAGCAATCCAAGGACCCATTTGAGCCACTCCAAAGGCCTCCAATCATTCCAAGAGGGTCCGTGTATGTTCTATCATCATTTTATGTCCCTCAAAGATCAAGGAAGTCAAAAAATCACAAGAACTTGGAAAGCATGGAAGCAGAGCTAGGGTTTCACTACACAGATGACCTGAAATTAGGGTTTTGGTTTCAGATGCCATAAATCCAATTTTTTTGGTAATTATTGTTTATAATAGTCTCAATATGTTATAAGTATCATGTGTACCAAGTTTGATGAAGAAATTCATTGTGGAAGTCATCTGTTCACTGGGTAACTTCTTGAGCAAGTCAGAGCAAAATCAGGGCATCTGAGGCCCCCAACAATGGAACCAAAGTGGATTTTTCATCAAATTGAAGTTGTATGATCTTTATTTGATCATTTAAGTGCTTGGAAGTTCAAAAAATTGAAGAAAATTGAGCTAAACCAAAAGTTGCCAAAAATGGAAATGACTTGTAATGTAAACTTTCCATTTTGGGAAAGTATTTCAACCTCCTCTTTCTCAACCAAAAATGCTTCAAATGAAAAATTTTTGGTCATGAAAGTTGTAGATTGGATCATTCCCTTTTCAAAAAGTGCAAGAACAAGTTCTAATTCATTATGGAACTCAAGTTATGGCCTTTCAAAGTTGGCAAAAATCCTATAATTTTCAAGAATACACCAAAGAGGATTTTTTGCAAAACCACTTGCCAAGTCATTTTGTGACTTCTAATACACTTATAAGCATCATACCAACATAGTGCATTGCCTTAAAGTTAGAATTGGCCCAAGAATCATCTCATTCTATGCCTTGTACATGAAGAAATCACAAAAGGGCCAAACTTCATGAAAATTGCAAAATGATACACAACCATACTTCCACTTGCTGAATCACCACAAAACCAATTCCATGGCCCTCCTTGATCTCTGCTGAACCAGGACAAGCCAAAAAGCCAGTTGCAAGAGAGCCCATACCAATCACCATAGGCCACAACCACTTCTCTGACCTATCAAGACTTGTTATGTGGATCAAACACAGCTCATAACACAACACAAGCAAGCCTAACACTTCAGATTTCCCAAGCTCTCAAAAATCACCCCATTTACAAAAACTTTCGAAACACACAACACACTCACTCAAACCTCAAACTTTTTTCACCAATCAACTCAGCTTCATCAAAGGACCATTTCCCACCCTTCATTGTAGCCTAAAAGCACCCCTACACAAAACACGATTTCTGACCAGCAAGAGTGAAAGCTCTCAAACCAGCCATAACAAACTTCTTCCAAGCATCAAAGCTTCACCAGGAGGATCATTGGAGTCGTTTTGAACCAAAGAGGAGGCCAGATAGCTCAGATTGAGAAAGCTTCTCTTCAGGTAACCTCAAGAACAAATTTTCCAGAAATGTGATTTTAGATTATAGAAATGTTTTGTATGCTTTGCTGATCATCATGATCTATTTGGTTTTGAAAATGAGTTGAAAACAAGCATGTATGAAGCTTCTGAAATTTTGCGTGTTTTTTCCGTTTGCCTTTGATTCATGATCTTTAGTGAAAATAAATTGTTTTTGTTTGTGGATTCTTGTTCCTTGATGTTTGTTGAGTGATTATGGAGCTTTAGAGGACCTGGGGTGAGGTTTTGGGGAGTTTCAGGGGAGGAGGTGCCGGAGAAGACGACCGGAGCTCTTCTCCGGTCGCCTGAAAGTGATTAGGGCAAAGCCACATTAATTAGGCTAGTTTGAATTTCAGCCCTTGGATTTCTTTCCCACCCGCGTACGAATGGTCCAGATGAATCCACTTAACCCTAATCCACTTAATTAGGATAATTAATTAGGATTAATTTGAATTTTTCCAGAACCAATCCAAGCCCTTCATTAACGCGCGTGGTCAATTCCCACCAAATTTATTTGAATCTCAGCCACTGGATTTGCATACTTCCCATTAATTCATTTTTATGTCATTTTTTTATCATTTGTTTTGCATAATTTATTTAATATATTTAGAAAACCCTAAAAATATTTTCCTCCTGCATTTTCAATTCAAATATTTTTCTCCACCCAAAAACATTTTTATTTTTATTTTTTGCATTAAAAAACCATTTTAAAAATATTTAAATGTTTATTTTAATTAATTAATGGAAATTAATTAATTAAAATATCATTTAGGTTTCTGAAAATTCCAAAAAAATTCACATTGCATCTTAGGACATTTAGAAACATTTTCAAACCATTCATACAAATTTCTTTTTGGTTTTGATTCAATCTTGACATTTTTCTTGAATTTAGGGTTCAGAAAATTCCCATTTTTGAACCCTAACTTCAAGAATTCTTTTCTGCCTAACCATGAAGGGTTTGACATTGGTTCTTTTTGCTTTGATCTTCATATAGCATGTAGTATCTAGCATAATTTTGTTACAAATTTATCTTGCATTTTTTATTTGATTTGCATTTTCCCTCTTAAGGTACCTTAAAACCCTAGCAAACTTAGAAAAATAACAACTTTCTTTTGGATAAGAGTTAGACCTCCTCCTTTGGGGTGTGTTATCATATGGGGTTAGGGTTCCTTTGAGTTCATTTGCAATTTTTTATCTTATGTTTTGCTTCTGTTTTTTACTTTTGCATCTCATGTTGCATTAAAACCCTAATTTCTCATATTCATTTGCATTCATCTTGCATATGCATCCATACATGAAATTGCCATGACATTTCATGCATTCACATGTCATATTAAACATCATAGGACACATTGGGACCATGCTTGATCATTTCTTCATCCATTTGCCATGGTATGCATTCATTTCATTTCATGAACTTTCATGTGCTTTCATGCTTCTTATATGCTTCATTTGCATCCTCATCTCTTGTATGAACATTCATAACACTTGGCATGTCTTTGCATGATCTCATAGCATCATTTGCATCATGAATATGCTTCTGGTTTTGGTTTGCATCTTTGCATACATTCCATTTTCATGTCATTTCTTTCCTTTGTGCTAACATTTTCAGGTGGTAAGTAATTTGAGAAGTGAATTTTCCTTCACTTCTCATTTCTCTTCTTATTCTTCTCATGCAGCCTTGATGCATTTTCATTTTCTTTAGAGTGAGCTTGCTCATTCATGTTCATCATTCACTCTCTTTCTCCAAGTTACTTATCTTCTTCAGTGAAGTAAGTAACTTGTTTCTTCTGCTTCTCCTTCTTTCATCTGCTTCTTCCATTGGTGGCTTCTCTGAAGATCTCTTGCAATCCTCATAAACCATAGGAACACCCAAGAATGACAATAATTAGGGTTGTGATTAGTCCCCCTTTAGCTTTTACCTTTGTGTCTTCTTTGTGTCTCTCTCCTCATCTCATAATCAGAGACTAAACCTTTAAGGTTTTAAGACTTTTTGATTAGGGTTATGCCTGTATCCTTCTCTTAGGTAGAGTGTATAACTTTAATCCTAAGTGTTAAACCCTTAATTTTTTTAAACCTCTTAATCAATCCATCTCAATAATCACTAAGACAATAGCTTGTAACTTGGGCCTTGCATTAGGCTTCTAATTCTTCCTTTATTGGTTAAGAAGGACTAACCCTAGTGTTAATGGACAAGTCTTCCTCAAGTTGTGTTACAAACCATAAAATTCACTTCTTAATCTTACCATTAGCTAAAATCCACTTTAATAAAGGTTTGTTTTGTCATGAGGTTAATCCTTAATCATGGATTAAGTTGAGGTATCTTCCTCAGCTTAAGTGTGCTCATCTATTATCCTTCTATTAGGATGGTGTAATGGGTTCACTAATCCTTGATTATGGCTTAAACTCATTACTTAGCACTAAACAAAAACACCAAAAACATCTAAATAATCACAAGTAGGTTAATGATCCTAATCCTACATCATCATGGTAATTAAGTTTGAGGTGTTTACCACATACTTAAGGCATTCTCATTATCCCTAATCAAAGGGAGGATATAATGAGTTTACTAACCCTTGGTTTAGGCTTAAGCTCATTAACTTATGACAAACACAAAAAGCAATAAAAGATTAAAAACACAAAAAACAAAAAATAATCGTCTCCTTCGGGATTCTTTTCTCATCATCTTCACTCACAAACGAGAACTTGCTTCTTCCGTCTAATGCAAGACAGTTAGCACTCAAGCCAGACGAGTCATACACTTGAGCACAAACAAGTAAGCAGTTCATCAGTCAATTTATCTTCCAGTCTCTTTGAGTCGATCTACGGTGTTCTGACTTCCTCATTGCATGAGAGGATACGTAGGCATAACTTAATGGTTATCGAACAAAAGTCTCTGTGTCTTCCCCCTCTTCCAGCATTATTCTTTTAAGCCTCATTCCTGAGCACTTCACTTCACTTTCTTGCACTGACACTTGTACATTCTTTTCCAGCTTTTGCACACAGATAGCACAAACACTACCCCTTTAAACACAAACTTTCAAGCGTGGATCCCGTCGAGTACGATGGACAATCTGGGTGCTAATACCATCCCAGGTTGTAACCAACCCCCTTTCTCAGTTTCTCTGGTTCGCGACCGTCTTATCCATATCTTTCCAGGTTTATGCAGCATTACCTTTCCTTCGGGATAAAAATGCCTAGCTGACGACTCTATTCATTTCACATTCATTTCTCCTTTCGCCGACCGTTTGCGCTTGTACCGGGATTCAAATCTTCGGGAGCGACACATATGTTTTCATGCAAGTATTGTATTATGAACTTTGGACATTCTGCAAACGAAAAAATGTACAAAAACAAAGCGTGACTGAAAATTCTGATTTTATTGATTGGTGTGCCCTGAATGGGCAAGTACAGTCAAAGAAGCGAATCCCCTGAAAGGAGGGGATTGTTGTAAATTGAGAAAATAAAAAGTGTTGGCAATGTTGAAGATGACGCTCCAGTGAGCTTCCTTTGCTATGACCCGTATGACTTTGACATTCTTCTTATCTTGCTTTCTGAAGAAAGTTGATTCTGACCGACGCTTTGTCTTTTCGAAGCTTGCCATGTTGTGAGTGATACAGACGAATTCAGAATGTAGTTGTTCGCTTGTTCCCTGATTTTGCGTGGATCGCCCTTTCGGGTTTTCAATCCACCGGGATACCCATTTTTTCCTGAGCTATCCGATGTGGATTTTCAACTCAGAGGGTGTACATTTTTTCCCTTATTTTTGCCCGAGTCTTTTATTCTATTTTTGACTCGCCGGGATGCCCCTTTTTTGCCTGGACTTACATTCTGTTTTTATGTCCAGCGGGTCTTTTATGCGAAGTAATTTTTAACCGCATATGAATTCACAGGAGATAAGAAATCCTCGCCATCTATAGTAGTGAGCATCAGTGCTCCTCCAGAGAAAACTTTCTTTACTATGAATGGGCCTTCGTAGTTTGGCGTCCATTTGACCCTATGGTCTGTATGAGGAGGAAGAAGTCTCTTCAGCACGAGTTCTCCCACTTGGTATTCCTGAGGTCTGACTTTCTGATCGAAGGCTTTCTTCATCCGCTTCTGATACAACTGCCCATGACAGATAGCTGCTAATCTTTTCTCTTCAATCAGATTCAGTTGATTGTATCGAGACCGGACCCATTCTGCTTCATCCAGTTTCACATCCATCATTACCCGTAAGGAAGGGAGTTCAACTTCAACAGGTAGGACAACTTCCATACCGTACACAAGCTGATAAGGTGTTGCCCCAGTAGATGTTCTGATAGAGGTTCGGTACCCATGCAATGCAAATGGTAGCATTTCGTGCCAGTCTTTATAGGTGACTACCATCTTCTGCATAATCTTCTTGATATTCTTATTAGCGGCCTCAACAGCGCCATTCATCTTTGGCTTGTAAGGAGAAGAGTTGTGATGTTGAATTTTGAAGTCCCGACAAAGTTTTACCATCATCTTGTTGTTCAAATTGGAACCATTATCAGTTATGATCCGCTCGAGAACTCCATACCGACAGATGATATCCCTTTTTAGAAATCTAGCTGCCACTTGTCTGGTGACGTTTGCATATGAAGTTGCTTCAACCCATTTGGTGAAGTAATCAATGGCCACCAGGATGAATCTGTGACCATTTGAAGCAGTTAGTTCAATATTTCCAATCATATCAATGCCCCACATGGCAAAGGGCCAAGGTGAAGACAATACATTCAAAGGATTCGGAGGCACATGCACTTTATCTGCGTAGATCTGGCATTTGTGGCATTTTCTGTCATAGGCATAACAGTCTCCATCCACTGTGATCCAATAGTAACCTGATCTTAACAACTTCTTTGCCATTGCATGTCCTCCGGCATGGATATCGAAAGAACCTTCATATACTTCGTGCATCATTAGGTCTGCTTCTTTCTTGTTAACACATCTGAGTAAGACCATGTCGAAGTTTCGCTTGTACAAAGAACCATCAATATTGAGGAAGAAGCTATCGGCTAGCATTCTTAATGTCTTCTTATCATTTGACGATGACCCGGGTGGGTATGTCTGACTTTCCAAGAAGCATTTGATGTCATGGAACCAAGGCTTGTTATCAGTGACAGCATCTACAAAGAATACATATGTCGGTCGGTCCAGTCTGGATACCAAAATCCGAGGTACATAATTAGATGCTTGTACTTTGATCATGGATGAAATGGTAGCCAAAGCATCTGCAAACTGATTCTCATCTCGAGGGATGTATTCAAGCTTAACTGTTGTGAAGAAGGTCAACAATCTCCTCGTATAGTCACGGTAAGGAATCAGATGCTCCTGATGAGTGTAGCACTTGCCGTTGGTATGGTTGATTACCAAAGCTGAATCTCCGAATACATTCAAGGTTTTGATCCTAAGGTCAATGGCTTCCTTAAGACCCATGATACAAGCCTCGTATTCTGCTTCTTTGTTAGTGCAAGCAAAGGTGAGTTTTGCTGAGAAAGTAAAATGGACTCCTTTAGGTGTAATAAGCATTGCACCAACCCCACGACCGTTGCAATTAACTTCCCCATCGAACATCATAGTCCATGCTTCTTCTGGGCCAGGCCCTTCAGTATGAACTGGATCTTCAAAATCTTTTTCTTTTAAGAACATGATGTCTTCATCAGGGAAGTCAAATCTCATAGGCTGGTAATCATCAATGGCTTGCTCAGCCAGATAGTCAGACAATACACTGCCTTTGATGGCCTTTTGAGATGTGTATTGAATGTCATACTCTGTTAGAATCATTTGCCATCTTGCAACTCTTCCGGTAAGTGCTTGCTTCTCAAATATGTACTTGACTGGATCCATCTTTGAGATCAACAAGGTAGTATGAGTCAACATATATTGTCTTAGTCGGCGAGCAGCCCACACTAAAGCACATCAAGTTTTCTCGAGCAGTGAATAACGTTGTTCACAGTCGGTAAACTTTTTGCTTAGGTAGTATATTGCATACTCTTTTCGACCAGACTCGTCATGCTGGCCCAACACACACCCCATTGACTCTTCTAATACTGTCAGGTACATGATTAGAGGTCTTCCTTCGATTGGAGGCATGAGAATTGGAGGTTCTTGCAGATATTCTTTGATCTTGTCAAAAGCTCTCTGATAATCATCGTTCCACCTGACTGTTTGCTCTTTTCTTAAGTACTTGAACAAGGGTTCGCAGGTTGCAGTGAGATGAGATATGAACCTTGAGATATAGTTCAATCTACCTAAGAACCCTCAAACTTCCTTCTCAGTCTTAGGTGCAGGCATCTCCTGAATGGCTTTTACTTTGTCGGGATCAACCTCAATTCCCTTTTCACTTACAGTAAAACCCAGCAGCTTACCAGTACGTACCCCGAATGTGCACTTTTTGGGGTTCAACTTCAACTGATACTTCCTTAGACGCTTGAACAGTTTCAGTAGATTTAGAAAATGATCTTCTTCTGTGAGGGACTTGGCAATCATATCATCCACATAGCACTCAATTTCTTTGTGGATCATATCGTGGAATAGCGTTACCATAGCCCGTTGATAAGTTGCAGCGGCGTTCTTCAGACCATACGACATTACCTTGTAGTCGAACGTGCCCCAAGGTGTGATGAAAGTTGTCTTCTCCATGTCTTCAGGTGACATCTTAATCTGATTATATCCCGAAAATCCGTCCATAAATGAAAATATCGAGAACTGAGCTGTGTTATCCACCAATACATCAATGTGAGGTAATAGGAAATCATCCTTCGGGCTAGCTCTGTTCAGGTCCCGGCAATCTACACACATACGCACCTTGCCATCTTTCTTAGGTACAGGCACAATGTTAGCAACCCACGGAGGGTAACTAGTTACAGCGAGAAAACCGGTGTTCCGCTGCTTTTTTACTTCCTCTTTGATCTTCATGGCCATGTCTGGGTGAGTACGGCGTAGCTTTTATTTGAGCGGAGGACAATCTTCTTTCAATGGCAACCTGTGCATGACAATATCCGTATCTAGACCTGGCATATCTTGATAGGACCAAGCAAAGACGTCAACATATTCCCGAAGCATACTGATGAGCTGTTCTTTCACTGGAGCTTACAGACTGGCCCTGAACTTCACTTCCTTTACATCTTCCTCGGTACCAAGATTGACAGTTTCAACCCCCTCCTGATGAGGAGCAATCACTTTTTCCTCTTGTCTCAACAACCTTGCCAACATTTCAGGCAAATCATAGTCTTCATCAACCCCTTCATCTGCTTGATTAATCGGATTGTCGAAGTCATACAAGGTCATAACAGTGTCGTTGTCGGTGCAATATGGAGGATTATCTCTGTAAGGGTTGAGATTTGTTCATTTTAGTGATTGATTTTATTTTATTTAGAAAAAGTGTGAATGGAGTTATTATTGAAAAACATTGCCATTTATTGTTTTGTACGAAAATAACAAAAATGAAAGACAGTGAGCGAAAAAAGAAGATAGTTTGCAAAAGATGTCCATTTGTTCATTAATCATTCATTTGCACAAAATAAAAATATGGACCTATTACAAAATGAGTCCTGACACCTTGGGCAAGATGTAGGACTTGATGCATTCTTAAACAGGAAATAATAATTACTCTGCAGAAGTAATCCTTATAATTTCCTGGGAAGACCAGTTAAGGACTTGCTGGCCTGGGACCCTTGGACGAATCCAGCTCTCCAGGTTGAAGTCACTTTTAGCCTCGTCTTCCACATTGTTGATTGCATCCGGGGTTAGCATTCCCCCACTGATAAAATTGGGAGCTTCAGCAGCCTCCTCTTGGACCTGTCGAGATGGTTTGTAACCCAACCCGAACTTGTCTTTCTTGACCTGAACTTGCAGCAGCTTGCTCCAGCCCTGGGCATTCCCGTCTTCACCAACCTTCCGAGCTTGCTTATAAGAGGAGATCGAAGTATGAGACACTTCAGTTGTTGCTTCATTGACATTGAGGGCCTCAAGCCCTTGGCTCATTGTCTCATGGATCTCTCCGTCCATCTCAATGTACTTATAAGTAGCTAGATGACAAGAATATATCCTCTTCCCCACAGATTGTGATAACTTGGCCCTCCCATTCGTATTTTAACTTCTGGTGAAGGGTCGACGTTTCAGAGACAGCGGCATGAATCCATGGCCGACCCAACAAACAACTATAGGCAGGCTAAATGTCCATCACGTAGAAGATAGTTTTGAAGAATTGTGGGCCAATCACCACGGGCAACTCAATTTCACCAAGAACCGATCTTTTAGAACCGTCAAAGGCTCTTACTACCAGGTTACTTGGACATAAAGCAAGACCATCATATTCCATCTTGACCAAGGCTTTCTTTGGAAAAACATTGAGTGAGGAGCCAGTGTCAACCAAGACAAGATAGAGAACAACACCTTTAAACTCCAAGGTGATATGCAAAGCCTTATTATGGTTACGGCCCTCCATAGTTAGATCAACATCAGTAAAACCTAGCCTGTGGCTAGTATTAACATTTGAAACCACCGTTTCTTGCTGATTATCTGTAATCTCTTCTGGCACGTAAGCTGCGTGCAGGACTTTGAGAAGTACATTCCTGTGAGCTTCGGAACACATTAGCAGTGATAGAATAGAGATTTTGGAGGGGGTCTGATGGAGCTGGTCCACATTCTTATAGTCACTCTTCTTGATTATTCTCATGAACTCGTCTACATCCTGGTCAAAGGATGTCTTCTGAGTTTCCTTGGTAATAGGCTCTTCAGGCACCACACTCTTGCCCTTAGCCTTGGCAGCAACTTCTGCTTCAGCATTAGTTCTTTGGAATTGTGAGGCGAATAGACGTCCGCTTCGAGTGAAGCCTCCGCCTCCCCCCACATTATCAATTTGTGGTGTAGAAGTGTCAAGAGTGACTTTCTTTCCGTAGCAATACAAATCTGAGCCATAGTGCCAAGGCACGACACTGCTGCTATCATATGGAACTGGTCCTGATACCGTGATAGTAACCAAACTGATTGCTGCGGAAGAAGAGACAGTCTGAGGTTCATAATAAATTGTGACAGGAGGTCTGACCGGAGATGGTGCTGGTGATGAAGGTTGTTGTTGCTGATGGAAATGTTGTTGTGAATCTGGAATGTGGATTGTTGCAGGATCATAGTAAATAGTAACTGTGGAAATGTCTTCATTGATGGTTGTTGTTGTTGTAGAAGGATGTGTTGAACTGATGTCTGTTGAAGTTGAAGAAGGGATGGTTGTTGTTGTTGTAGAAGGATGTGTTGAACTGATGTCTGTTGAAGTTGAAGAAGGGATGGTTGTTGATGTTGTAGAAGAATCCGCTTGAATGATTGTTGTTGAAGTTGTAGGAGTGACATCTGATGGAATGATGTGTGCTGATGTTGTAGAAGGAATGGTTGTTGATGTTGTAGCAGTTGGGATTGTTGAAGTGATCTGTAAGGGGTCTTCTTTGATAATATTATTGATATCGGTCTTCAAATCTGCACAACCTTTGATAGAAGTCTTGCAAGCTTCGCAGTGGGCCTCACAACCCGGGAACACTTGGCACTTTAAAAGCTGGACTTTAACCTCGGCCAGAGGTGTTTGAATACTTGCAACACTGTCAATTTGGTTCATTGGTTGATCCTCCTCAATGGCATTTATCCCAGGCCCACCATGGCTAGGCATAGGATTCTTGGTAACACTTGGAGGGGGTGAAAAATTGACTACCTTAGAATCAATCAAATCTTGAACCTTCATATGCAAGGCTCTGCATTTCTCTGTAGTATGGCCAGGTGCATTTGAATGGAAGGCACACCGGGCATTAACATCATAGTTTCTTGTAAGGTTCTGAGGATTTGGTGGAGCCAGAGTCCTCAATTCAATCAGATTGAGCTTTAATAACTGTGGAAGTAAGGCAGCATAGGGCATCGGAATGGGATCGATAACCCTGTTGATTTGTGAAGGCCTTTGTTGAAACGGTCGTTGTTGCTGACTGTTATTGTTGTAAGATCTCTGTTGAGGAAATTGCTGGAACGTTGTGGTTGTGGAGGATACTGTTGTTGAGGCGCTGGAGCTGGAATGGTAACAACAACTACTGATCTTGGCATGTATTGAGGTATACCTCTGCCCATATGCACTGAGTTGGTCTCACTTGTCCTACGAGGTCCTGCGAAAGGTTTCCTTGTATTGCTAGAACTAGCACCATTGTCTAAAATTTTGCCCATATTCAAAAGACTCTCGATTCTCTCCCCAGTTATAACTACATCCACAAAGATGGTGGATGAGAAAGCAGCAAGTATGTCAATGTATGTTCCCTGTAGGGTGTTCATAAACATGTCGGCCATTTCTCTTTCAGACATCGGAGGTTGGACAGCAGCAGCAAGCTGTCTCCATCTTTGGGCATACTCCCTAAAGCTTTCTCTTGAAGACTGTGACATACCCATTAGGAGAGTTCTGTTGGGGGCCATGTCCAAGTTATATTGATACTGACGTATGAAAGCTTCATCCAAATCCTTCCAGTTTCTGACTGTTGCTCTGGACAGGTGAGAGTACCATTCACGGGATGCCCCAGTCAGACTGTCTTCGAAGTAGAACATCCACAACTTTTCGTCCATGGTATAAGCTTTCAGTCTCCCCAGAAAGGACTGCATGTGAGTACGTGGACAGGAGGTACCATTATATCTCTCTGTAAACACCCCAAATTTGCCCTCACCCATTCACACCATGGCTTATGGTCATCTCATATGCATATACACAAAACATATCATCTCACATCTCATTTTGATTCACTGCATAGCTTCTAAGGCATCTGCACCTAGGGTTTGTGATCTGAGCAACCTCAGGGCATCTTGAGCCATTCCAAAGGCCACTAATCAACTCAAAGGGGTCCATGTGTGTTCTTATATCATGTTACATCCTCACAAAGTCAAAAATGCAGAGGAATCACAAGAATTAGGGTTTGAGTGGATGCAGAGCCAGGATGAACTGCACAGTTGACTGAAAATTAGGGTTTTGGTTTCAGAGGCCATAACCCCAAATTTTTTGGTCATTCTTGTTTCCATTGGTCTCTATATGGTATAGGGAGTATGCATACCAATTTTCATGAAGAAATTCCATGGGGAAGTCATCTGATCAAGAGTTGACTTTTCAGACAAGTCAGTGTAAAATCAGGGCATCTGAGGCCCCCAATGACCCAACCAATGGGTGGTCTTCATCATTTTGAGTGTATATGATCTTTATTTGATCATGGAAGAAGTTTGAAGTTCATGGAAATCAAGAATTTAGGGTTTTTGCAAAAGTTGACTTTTTGGGTTTTGTTGACTTTTCAAGAATGCACCATTTTAGGTCAATTTTCAAGCCTTGATTCATGATCCAAAAAGGCTTCAAATGGAAAAACTTTGGTCATGAAAGTTGTAGATCTCATCTTTCCCTTTTCAAAAAGTACAAGAACATGATCAAACTCTTCTTGGATCAAAAGTTATGGCCATGCAAAGTTGCCAAAAATCATTGTTTTTCAAGTTATGCACCAAGTGGAAATTTTGCTAAGTCTTGAATCAATGCATGATTGCTGCCTCAAATTCATGTCAAACCAGCATGTGAATGTTCTCTAAGTCACAAAAATCAGAAATGGACCAAGTTTGCTCATGGTTTGGTTCATGTAACAAGGCATTTCCATAGGAAAACCATAAAGCTAGCCAACTTGCATTTTCACTCATGACTACTTCACCAACTTATGACATTGGCTGCTGACTTTGGGCTAGCCTCTCCCTCACCTTTTGCTGCATCAGCACCCAACTTGTACTTGCCTAGTATCATGCCATGCCCTATCTTACACAAAAGTGGTTTTTGAGCAAAAGTTGATCTACCAATCCATAAAGTACAAGTCACATCTCACAGCCACTTGCATTAGTTTATTCATTCATTTTGCTGGCCATATCACTAGGAAAAAAGGCTGAAACATACTAACTCATCACATATACAAGAACCTCCCAACTTGCAAGTTCTGTCGAAAACTCTTGGTACAGCCACAAAACACACAAACTTTGATCACCACTCAACTCACCACACCTCAAAGCCCCCAAACCACCAACACTCAGGCCTGAAACAAGCTTGGCCTGAGCTCCACCATTCACCATCATCAGAACCAGTTCTCTTCGAATCACACCATCCATCCATCAAACACTCCATTTTCCTTCACCAACAAGTCAAGCATGCCATAAAGAGCCAAAACCACCCCTTACTTTGAGTTGAAACAGCCTGTATGCAAAGTGCATTTTCTGCTACACCAGAAGTGAACCACTCAAAATAGCTTGCCAAAGTTCATTCCAAGCTTGCCATTGACACCAGGGGATCCATTAGAGCTAGCTTGCATCAAGAAAAGGTTCTGGAAGCTCAGAAACAGGGTTTGTCATCTCAGGTAGTCTCAAACTTCAAACTTTTTAAAACTTGTTTTTTTTGTTACAAATCAAAAATACATGCTCTGGGGATCACTGTGATATGATTAGAATCAAAAATGGTGTGGAAATGGGCATTTTATGCATCTCTGAAACTTGGCCCGTGAATGCTCTTGTCTTCGATTCTCCTTGTTCATGTTAGATAAATGCCTTTTGATCTTGGATTAGGGTTTAGTTAGGATGGGGGGTTGTTTCTGGGCAGGAAATTTGTTGAATGGTGGCCTGAAACGTTTTCTAGGGTTTGTGGTACGCCGGAGAAGACGACCGGAACCACTGTTCCGGCCGTCTGAGGTTAACTTGCCCTAATTAGGTTTTAGTCCAGTCATTAGTGTTTTTAAACCTAGGCCTTTGGATTGCCCTTCCCGCGCATGGACCAAGGGACCAGATTGCTTCATTAATCCTAATTTCCACTTAGTTAATTTAATTAGGTTTAATTAGGTTAATTAACTGAATTTAGGAAGTTTAAACCTGGACCATCAGATGGCGCGCCAAGTCAACCCCCTCTCCCTCAGATCAAATCCTGGCCATGCGTTCTGTTTACTTTTATTTTCATTTGATTTTTATTTATTTTTATTCCATTTTATTTGTACAATTTATTTAAAATAGTTAAAAAATCATAAAAATTATGAAACTTTTTCTTTAAGGTTTTATTAATTTTTATGACTCAAAAATATTTTTATTTTATTTTTTATCATTAAAAAAGTATTTTTAAATATTTAAAAGATTATTTTTAATTGATTAATGAGAATTAATTAATTAAAAATACTTTTAGGTATTTAAAAATTACAAAAAAATTCATGAAATGTTCTAAGACATTTAGAAACATTGTCCAACCTTCAAACCAAATTTCTTTTTTGATCTTGATGCATTTTAAGAATTTTTCATTGAATTAAATCATTTTTGATGCATTATTTTGATCATAAGTTTGAAAATTCATTTCTGTCTTTTGGTGAAGGTTGAGACATTGATTCTTTTTGCTTTGTTTTTCATTTGGCATGTACTTTCAAGGATAAAAAGGCCAAGATTGGATCTTGCATTTTCTAATTGATTGGCATTTCTTTTGTTACAAACCCTAAAAAACCCTAATAACTTGTAAAATTCATAACTTGAGTTTGGTGGAGAGTTGAGAGCTCCCCTTTGGGCAGTGGTTCATTATAGGCCTAGGGTTTCTTTAGGTACCATTTTCCATTTTTTATGTTAGGGTTTGCTTCTGTTTTTGGTTTATGTTGATGTTTGATTCATGAACCCTAATTTGGGCCTTCTTTTGCATCCTTCTTGCATTTCCTTGCATAACTTGACTTGCCATTGCATTTTGTGCATTCTTATGATTCATTTGACATCTTAAGACATGTATGAAGCATCATTGATCATTGCATTGCATATTTGCCATGTCATTTGTCTTGTATGTTTCATAACATTTCATGTTTGTCCATGCTCCTCAACTTGCATCATTTGCATCCATGACTTTGTATGAACATCTCATTGCCTTGCCTCATGTTCATAGCACTTCATAACATCATAATCATCATGTGCATGCTTCTGGTTATCATATCATTTCATCTCATTTAGTATTGTATTGCATTTGTTTCTAACATTTCAGGTGGTAAGTAACTTGAGAAGTGAATTTGCCTTCACTTCTCATAACTTTTCTTTTCATCTCTCTTGCATGCCTTGCTGCATTTCTTACTTGTGTTTGAGTTTGAGCTTGCTCATTCTTCCTTCTCCCACTTTCTTTCTTCAAGTGACTTGCCTTCTTGAATGAAGCAAGTCACTTTGCTTCTCTTGATCTTGTTCATCTGCTTCCTGGTGGTTCATCTGAAGATTGTTCTTGAAAACCTCACAAACATTAGGACCAACCAAGCATGATAATGAATTAGGGTTTTGATTAGTCTCCCCCATAGTTTTTACCTTTGTGTCTCTCCTTGAGTCATCTCTTCTCATCTCATAATCAGGGACTAAACCCTCAAGGCTTTAAGACTTTGTGATTAAGATCATGCCTGCATCCTTCTTTTAGGATGGAGTGTATAACTTTAATCCTAAGTCTTGGACCCTTAAGGTGTTGAAATCTCTTAATTAATCCATCTAATAATCATCAAGACATTACACTTGTAACTTAGGCCTTGCATTAGGGTTCTAATTCTTCCTTAATTGGTTAAGAAGGACTAACCCTAAAGTTAATGGACAAGTCCCCCTCAAGTTGTCTTACAAATCATAAAAAACACTTCATCATCATATCATTAATAAAATCCACTTAATCAAAGGTTTGTTCTGTCATGGGTTTAATCCCTAATCATGGATTAAGCTGAGGATCCTTCCTCAGCTTAAACACCCTCATCTATTATCCTTCTTTTAGGATAGTGTAATGAGCCTGTTAAATCCCTGATTATGGCTTAACCTCATTACTTAACACTAAACAAAAATCACAAAAACATCTAATTAATCACAAGTAGGTTAATGATCTTAACCCTACATCAAAGGTGATTAAGTGTGAGAATCTGACTTCACACTTAAGGTAATTCTCATTACCCCTGATCAGAGGGATGATGTGATGAGTTTACCAAATCCATTGATTTAGGTTTAAGCTCATTATCTTATGACAAACTCCAAAAAGAAATAAAAGACTGAAAACACAAGAACAAACAATAAACGTCTCCTTCGGGATTCTTTTCTCATCATCTTCACTCACAACCGAGAACTTGCTTCTTCCGTCTAATGCAAGACAGTTTGCATCTGTGCCAGACAGATCATACACTTGAGCATAGACTGCAAGCAGTTCACCAGTCAATTTATCTTTCAGTCTCTTTGGGTCGAACTACGGTGTTCTGACTTCCTCATTGCACGAGAGGATACGTAGGCATAACTTAACAGTTATCGAACAAAAGTCTCTGTATATTCCCCCTCCTTCCAGCTTCATTCTTTAGCCTCATGGTCATGAGCATTTCATTCCTGATCTCACACTGACACTGTACATTTATACCCCTCACATTTCTTTACACTGACACCTGTACATTCTTTTCCAGCTATTTTACACACAGATTGCACTGACACTACCCCTCTAAAACACAAATCTTTTAAGCGTGGATCCCGTCGAGTACGACGGACAATCTGGGTGCTAATACCTTCCCAGGTTGTAACCAACCCCCTTTCTCAGTCTCTCTGGTTCGCAAACCGTCTTATCCATCTTTTTCTAGGTCTATGCAGCATTACCTTTCCTCCGGGATAAAAATGCCTAGCTGGCGACTCTTTTCATCTCCAGTGAGTCCACGGCTGTGTGTTCTCACTGTTCCCTTCGCCGACCGTTCGCGTCTGTACCTTCATCTGACCCGGTGTCACTTGTCGGGAGCGACAGCTTGGCGACTCTGCTGGGGACCCTTATACTGCAACCAGGGCTTCTGGTTCTTTTTGTGGGTTCCTCCTAGCGCTTGTTTGATTTGTGTTTATTGGGGGTGTTATGTGCTATTTGTATGTGTATATTTGCTTTATTTACTGCTTTCTGTACAGCTTTATTTATTGCTTTCTTTACTGTTTTTTCATTTATCATACTGTCATGCTGCTGGCTGGATCTGGTTTTGTTTTGGTGGGTGGGTATTTCATTGAGAGTTAAGGTCCTATACCTGGGACCTGAGTGACACCTAGGCTAGAGTGAATCATATTCTTTCCCATTCCATTTCGGTCTGGTGCGGGAATATGAAACACGGTTCAGATATGGGTTTCTTCTTGAGAACTCTGTGTTGCGGATTTCCTGCAATGCTAGGGGGATCTGGGAAGCCTGCTAAGTCTGGATGACCTTTTAGTATTGACCTTCAGAAATTGAGGTGAATTAGAGGAGGAATTGTTATGGTTATTGTAAACACTGTACCTCTGGGTTAGAGGTGTTTACACTTCTCATAACTGATCCAAGTCTGAGGATCCTTGTTCTAGATCACTACCTGTGAGGGGGTTGGGCTGTTTACAGGTTTGCAGGTACCTTGACCTCAGAATACCCTGTTACTTTGACTTTGTTAAGAATGCTCCATGTTGGATAGTTCTTGTGATTCTAAAACCCTGGACATGTGGCTCTTTATTTGAGTCCCCCACCTTGGTTACTGGATTTATAGACCTCCATCCGGAATTCTTGAACACACATGGATCTATACCAAGGCAGTTTATCCAAATCCAGCTCAGTCACAAACCCTTTGCATATCATTTGCATACATCCTCATTGCATCATATTAACATGTGCTTATTTGTTTTTCAGGGTATCCATTTTCATCAGGTTTTGGTTTTGACCCCATCTGCAGCTTTGACCCATCTTCACCAGCATCTGCTTCAGTTCAGCTGTCTGCTTCAGCACCAGCCAGTCAGTGGTTTTCTCTACTTCAGCATTGTCATCAGCACTCTACCCAGTCTTCAGCATCATGGCTCCAAAGAAAAGCAATATCACCTATCATTTCTTCCAACCAGACTTGTCAGACATCAGGAGGGTCCAAACCCTGATGACCCCAGATCACATACCTCTGTTCAGGGAACATTATGGGGATATACTTGACTTGGTTATAGACATGGACCCATCTCAGAGGAGCCTAATCCATACCTGCATCCAGTTCTATGACCCCCCATTGAGGTGTTTCACCTTTCAAGACTTTCAGTTGGGACCTCTCTTAGAAGAATATGCATCTTTGGTTGGTTCGCCTATCAAGAGAGAAATTCCTTTTAACCCTGAAATGGTCTTTCCCAGCAACGGAGAGATAGCAAGAGCTTTGCACCTGGAACCTGCTTTGATTGAGCAGCATATGACCTCTAAAGCTGGGATCCCTGGTTTTCATCTGGACTTCCTGATTTCTCAAGCTAGTTTGAAGGCCTCCCTGGGGGATTGGAAAGCTGTTTGTGCATTGTTGGCCTTGAGTGTATATGGAATTGTGTTGTTTGCAGATGAGCCCAGATTCATCAGCAAGAATGCCATCCACCTGTTCATCCTGAAGAACCCAGTGCCAACCTTGTTGGGTGACCTCTATTACTCAGTACATCAAAGGAATGAGAAACAGAGGGGTAAGCTAGTGAGGTGTTGTGCTCCACTATTCCATGCTTGGCTTCTCAAGCATCTACCCAGGACAGATGCATTCCTGAATCCTCATCAGCAAAGCAACTGGGCTAAGAGGCTCACTACTCTCACTGCAGCAGACATCAGATGGTGCACCCAAGGCACCAAGGGCAGAGATATGATCACAAGCTGTGGGCACTTTCCCAATGTACCTTTGGTAGGAGTTAAGGGAAGTATCAACTACAACCCCCTGCTGTTCAAGAGGCAATTAGGCTATGCACTGGTTCATGCTCCTAGGGAACAGGACCTGGTTGAGACCCTCTACTGTGAGAACAAGATCAGTTTGACTGTTGTTAGGCAGGCTGCCTGGGCCTGGGATCATGTTCAAACCAAGGGAATCACCATTCTGGGGAAGTGCAATAATGTGGCATCAGCCCAATATCATGAGTGGTCCTATGCTAGGGCCCAAATCTCAGGATTGCCCTTCACCATCAAAGACATGCTTGAGTCATCATCAGCACCACCCCCTGCTACTGTCAGTTTGGAAGAGTTTGAAAGCTTGAAAGAAAGAAATGAGAAGCTATCCCAAGCCCTGCAGAAGACCCTCAGGGAGAGGAGTGAAGGTGTAAGGGAGATTGAAAGATTGGAGAAGCTGAGAGTGGAACACTTGACTAAGATTGAGAAGTCTGGAGACTATATCAACAAGTCTAAAGCTGGTGAGCAGATTCTGAAAAATGCTTGTAAAGAAGCCCAGTTCCAAAGAGCAAGAACAGACTTGTACTTGAAAGAGAGTCAGGCCAGGTGGGTCCGGATCACTGAAGCCCGTACTCTAGAAGACAAGAGAGTTCAAGATAAGATGGAGCAGATGGAAAAAGCCCTGGCAGCAGCCCAGGAGGAAATTTCAGAGTTAAAAATCAAAGCTGGAGTGAAGAAATCCAAAGACCAAAGCCAGAACAAGAAGTTGACTACAGCTGTTGCAACAAGAAACCTTCTCATCAGGAATCTTACGGAGCATCCGGCTGATCCTGTGACCGAAGCACTTCTTAAGGAAGTTCGCGAGGATGAGTTTGGCCTTGGAGTCTGATTATTTGCTTGTTGTTTTTCCTTTTCCATGTACTTTTACTTTTTGATGTATTTTTGACCCCTTAGAGGGCTAGTGTTGTAAAAAGTGAACAATTTGTATCATTTTACCTTGGTAATATATTTGTGTTTGTTTCCATCTGGGTTCACTTCAAAAGCAACTTCAACAGCATCATCCTCAAGGGTCTGGACGGGTCAAAACTGAAGACCAAGCCGGATACCTTGATAGCAAATAAGCATACTGCATTGCATACTAACCCTTTTGTTTGTTGTGTAGGTTTTGTTTTATTGTTTCTAACCTCTGTTGTGACATTCAGGAATTATTGCTCGCCGCAGGCTATTCCCTCTCAACAGGCCACACAGGTACCCTACAAGAAACAACCTTCCGGGCATTCAGATGGACCAGTTGCAGCAAGACCTCAATGAGGCCAGAACCCAGATGGCTAATGAAAGGGTAGAGATGAGAACCCAAATAACTCAGTTCATGGAAGTGATGAATAATTTAGCTCAAAGCCAGGAGAGGCTTAGAGTTCTGGTAGAGGGGAGAACTCAAGATGACCCCCATGTGGGAACTGCTGGCACCAGTAACAATGAAAGGGTGCAACCACATGTCAACCCCCCTGTGTTTGGTCCACATCTACATCCTGAGATTCATATTCCTGCAAACGTTCAAGGAACAGCTACTGCAGCCAGAGTACTTCAAGAGGATCCTCAGGAGGATCAGTTTACAGTCATGGGTGCTGGAGAGGAAACCTATGATAGGAGATTGGATGAGTTGGCTGAGAAGTTGAGGTCTTTGGAATCCCAAAATTCTTTGGGGTTCGATGTCATGGACATGGGTTTAGTAGAGGGGGTCAGGATCCCTCATAAGTTCAAGCCTCCTTGTTTCGAAAGATATAATGGGACTTCATGCCCCCGGACTCATTTGCAATCGTTTCTGGGAAGGCTGAAGGCCTATACAATGGATGAGAAGCTCTGGATGTTTTACTTCGAAGACAGTTTGACTGGAGCATCAAGGGAATGGTATTCCCACTTGACAAGGGCAACTGTAAGATGTTGGAAGGACCTGGCAGAGGCCTTCATCCGACAGTATCAATACAACTTAGACATGGCACCCAACCGGACTCTCCTAATGGGAATGTCGCAGTCGTCAAGAGAGAGCTTCAGAGAATATGCTCAGAGATGGAGGCAATTGGCTGCTGCTGTTCAACCACCAATGTCTGAGAGAGAAATGGCAGACATGTTTATGAACACTCTCCAGGGAACGTATATTGACAGGTTGGCTGCTTTCTCGTCCACTAGCTTCGCAGATGTTGTTATAGCTGGGGAGAGAATTGAAAGCCTGTTAAAAATGGGTAAAATTTCCGATAACGGCGCCAGTTCGTCCAGCAGTACAAGAAAGCCTTTTGCAGGCCCGAGAAGAACTGGCGAGACCAATGCCATTCACTCCAACAGGGGTAGGCCCCAATATGTTCAAAGGTCCATAGCAGCAGTCACTATCCCTGCTCCAGCACATCCTCTGCCAGTCTATCAACCTCCGCAACAAAACTTCCAACAACAACCTCAGTATCAGAATCAATATCCTCCGAGGAACAACTACAACAACAACTCCAACAACAACAATCAACAGAGGCCATTTCAGCAGAGGCCCTCTCAAGCTAACAGGGTGATAGACCCGATTCCAATGCCGTATGCTGCCTTATTGCCACAACTTCTGAAACTCAACCTGGTTGAGCTAAGAACGTTGGCACCGCCGGATCCCAACAGTCTACCAAGAAACTATGATTCCAATGCTAGGTGCGCTTTTCATTCAAACGCACCTGGTCACAGTACAGAAAAGTGCAGGGCCCTGCATATGAAGGTACAAGACTTGGTAGACTCCAAGGCTCTGAACTTTGCACCTCCGCCCAATGTCAACAAAAACCCAATGCCACACCATGGTGGTCCCCGAATTAATGCCATCGAAGAAGACCAACCGTCTTATTTGATAACCAGTGTGGATCAGATCAGGACACCATTGGTGGAAATCAAAGCTCAACTCCGTGAAAATGATATATTTCCGGGATGTGAACTGGGGTGCCCCTACTGCAATATCTCATGGAATGGGTGTGAAGACTTGAGGAATGGCATTGACAACCTTATTAAGAGCGGCCTCTTACAAATCACTACATCATTTCCTGTAAATCCGGCAACTTCATCAACAACGGTTTCAGATCCTCCTACAAATACAGCAACAATTGTTCCCAACAATTCATCAGCAACATCAGCAAGTACTTCATCTGTTCTACCCAATGATCAGTTTTCAACAGTTTCTCCTGCTACAACTTCAGCTTCATTCCATTTCGACTCTCCATCAACAACAACAACAGTCCTTCCAACAGAACCTTCTACAACACCAGCGAACAATCACGAAGATGTCTCCACTGTTACCATATTCTACGATCCAGAAAATAACTCCGCCTACCATTCAGAAGGTGCTGCTCCCACTAGAGCACCAGTTACAATCTTTTATGATCCGCAGACAATAACAGTCCCCTCAGCAGCATCAATCAGTCCGGTTACCGTCACAGTACCTGGACCTGTACCATATGAGAGCAATAGGGCCATCCCTTGGCACTATGGCTCTGACTTGTACTGTGAAGGGAAAAGAATCACTCTGGAAACATCAGCACCTGCACCACAAGTAGATAATGTGGGGGGAGGCGGAGGCTTCACTCGAAGCGGACGTCTCTTCGCTTCACAAGTCCAAAGACCCACTGCCGAAGCAGAAGCTGCTGCCAAGGCAAAAGGAAAAGGCCCGGTGCAGGAAGATCCAGCTGCCCAAGAAGCCCTGAAGACTCCATTCGATCAGGAAGTTGATGAGTTTATGAGGATCATCAAAAAGAGTGATTACAAAATTGTGGATCAACTTCACCAGACGCCATCCAAAATCTCTATCCTCTCACTGCTTATGTGCTCCGAAGCCCATCGGAATGCACTACTGAAAGTACTGCACGCAGCTTACGTGCCCGAGGAGATTACTGTCAACCAATTGGAAACCGTTGTTGGAAATGTCACTGCTAGCAATGGGCTAGGGTTTACCAATTCTGACCTGACAGTGGATGGTCGCAATCACAACAAAGCCTTGCACATAACCATGGAATGCAAAGGAGCTGTCCTTTCTCATGTGCTGGTGGACACAGGTTCCTCCCTGAATGTCTTACCAAAGAAGGCTCTGGTGAAGTTAGAATATGATGGATTGGCATTGAGACCCAGCAACCTGGTGGTTAGAGCTTTTGATGGCTCAAAGAGATCGGTTCTGGGGGAGATTGAGCTGCCCGTGACAATTGGCCCGCAGACTTTTAAAACTATCTTTTATGTGATGGACATTCAGCCCGCCTACAGCTGTTTGTTGGGTAGACCCTGGATTCACGCCGCTGGCGCTATAACGTCTACCCTTCACCAAAAGTTAAAATTTGAGTGGGAAGGTCAAGTTGTCACAATCTGTGGAGAGGAGGACATTTTTGTCAGCCACCTGGCAACCTACAAGTACATTGAGATGGATGGAGAAATCCATGAAACAATGAGCCAAGGTTTTGAGGCCTTGAACGTCAATGAAGCATCTGCTGTATCTGGTACCCCGATGTCGTCTTATCAACAAGCCCGGAAGGTTGTTGAAGAAGGAACTGCCCAAGGCTGGGGCAAGGTATTAGCTGTGGAGGAGAAGAAAGACAAATTTGGGTTGGGTTACAGACCAACTCAACATCAAGCAAAGGCTGCTGGAGAGCCTGGTTTTGTCAGTGGGGGAATGCTTACCCCCGATGCTATCAACTGTCTGGAAGACGAGCTGGAAGAAGAACGCAACCTGGAGAGTTGGATTCGTCCAAAGGTCCCGGGGAGCAGTGTCTCGAACTGGTCTTCCCAGGGAATTATAAGTGTTACTCGAGCAGAAGAGTGCCTTCCAGACAGCACCGACAACAGCACAGCTATGACATCGTATGACTTTGACAATCCGATCAATCAAGCTGATGAAGGGGTTGATGAAGAATATGAGCTTCCTGAAGAGCTAGCCAGGTTGCTGAGACAGGAGGAAAAAGTTATTACTCCTCATCAGGAGGAGATTGAAGTGATTAATCTTGGTACGGAGGAAGACGTGAAAGAAGTCAAAATCGGGGCCTGCCTGCAAGACTCAGTGAAGAGACAGCTGATAGATCTGCTTCAAGAGTATGTTGATGTGTTTGCATGGTCCTACCAAGATATGCCAGGGTTGGATACCGATATTGTTGTGCACAAGCTGCCTTTGAGGGAAGAATGCCCACCAGTCAAACAGAAGTTGCGCCGAACTCGCCCAGACATGGCTATGAAAATCAAGGAAGAGGTACAAAAGCAATGGGACGCCGGGTTCCTTGCTGTGACTAGCTATCCTCCGTGGGTTGCTAACATAGTACCTGTGCCTAAGAAGGACGGAAAAGTAAGGATGTGTGTTGATTACCGAGATCTGAACAGAGCTAGCCCGAAAGATGACTTCCCATTACCTCACATTGATGTATTGGTGGATAACACGGCTCAGTTCTCGGTATTCTCCTTCATGGATGGATTTTCAGGATATAATCAGATCAAGATGTCACCTGAAGACATGGAGAAGACAACATTCATCACGCCTTGGGGCACGTTCTGTTACAAAGTGATGCCATTCGGACTGAAGAATGCTGGCGCAACGTATCAACGGGCTATGGTGACATTATTCCACGATATGATCCACAAGGAAATCGAGTGTTATGTGGATGATATGATCGCCAAGTCCCTTACTGAAGAAGACCATCTGGTGAATCTGCTGAAGTTGTTCAAGCGTCTGAGAAAGTACCAACTGAAGCTGAACCCCAACAAATGCACATTCGGGGTACGATCCGGTAAGCTGCTGGGCTTTATTGTAAGCGAGAAAGGGATTGAGGTTGACCCAGATAAAGTCAAGGCTATACAAGAAATGCCTGCACCGAAAACTGAGAAAGAAGTTCGAGGGTTCTTAGGTCGATTGAACTACATTTCACGGTTCATATCTCACCTTACAGCAACCTGTGAACCTTTGTTCAAGCTGTTAAGAAAAGAACAAACGGTCAGGTGGAACGAAGACTGCCAGAAAGCTTTTGACAAGATCAAGGAGTATTTGCAAGAACCTCCAATCCTTATGCCTCCAGTTGAAGGAAGACCTCTAATCATGTACTTGACAGTATTAGAAGAGTCAATGGGGTGTGTGCTGGGCCAACATGACGAGTCTGGTCGAAAAGAGTATGCAATATACTACCTAAGCAAAAAGTTTACCGACTGTGAACAGCGTTATTCACTGCTCGAGAAAACTTGCTGTGCTTTAGCGTGGGCTGCTCGCCGATTGAGACAGTATATGTTGACCCATACTACTCTATTGATCTCAAAAATGGATCCAGTTAAGTACATTTTCGAGAAGCCAGCTCTTACCGGACGGGTTGCAAGATGGCAGATGATTCTCACAGAATACGACATACAGTACACATCTCAGAAAGCCATCAAGGGCAGTGTACTATCTGAATATCTTGCTGAGCAACCCATTGATGACTACCAGCCTATGAGGTTCGACTTCCCCGATGAAGACATCATGTTCATTAAAGCAAAAGATCGTGAAGAGCCTATTCACACTGAAGGGCCTGACCCAGAAGAAGAATGGACTATGATGTTTGATGGGGCTGTCAACATGAATGGCCGTGGTGTTGGTGCAGTACTCATTACACCTAAAGGAGTTCACATGCCTTTCTCGGCAAAACTCACTTTTAACTGCACTAACAACGAAGCTGAATACGAAGCTTGCATTATGGGTCTTGAGGAAGCCATTGACCTCAGGATCAAAACATTAGCTGTATTCGGAGATTCAGCGCTAGTAATCAACCAGACCAACGGCAAATGGTATACACACCAGGATCATCTGATACCTTACAGGGATTATACAAGGAGGTTATTGACTTTCTTTACAACAGTCAAGCTTGAGTATATCCCTCGGGACGAGAATCAATTTGCAGATGCCCTTGCTACCATTTCGTCCATGATCAAAGTTCAGACTGCTAACTCCGTACCTCAGATTCCAGTATCCAGACTTGATAGACCAGCATATGTATTTGCAGCAGATGTTGTAAAAAACGATAAGCCTTGGTTCCATGACATTAAATGCTTCCTGGAGGATCAAACATACCCACCTGGGGCATCTTCCAATGATAAGAAGACTTTGAGAAGGCTTGCTGGAAGTTTCTTTCTGAACACTGATGGATCTTTATACAAGAGGAACTTTGATATGGTACTCCTCAGATGTGTTGACAAGACAGAAGCAGATTTGTTGATGCATGAAGTGCATGAAGGATCCTTTGGTACCCATGCAGGAGGGCATGCCATGGCTAAAAAGTTGTTAAGATCAGGCTACTACTGGATCACAATGGATGCAGACTGTTGTGCTTACGCCAGAAAATGCCATAAGTGCCAGATTTATGCAGACAAGGTGCATGTGCCTCCCAATCCCCTGAACATAATGTCTTCACCATGGCCCTTTGCCATGTGGGGCATCGACATGATTGGCAAGATTGAGCCAACTGCTTCGAACGGCCACAGATTCATCCTGGTCGCCATCGATTATTTTACAAAGTGGGTTGAAGCAGCCTCATATGCAAATGTCACAAGGCAAGTGGTAGCCAGATTTCTGAGAAGAGATATCATCTGTCGGTATGGAGTGCCCGAGCGAATCATTACTGATAATGGTTCCAACTTGAACAACAAAATGATGGCAGAGCTGTGCCGGGACTTCAAGATCCAACATCACAATTCTTCTCCTTACAGGCCAAAGATGAACGGCGCTGTTGAGGCAGCAAATAAGAATATCAAGAAGATTGTGCAGAAGATGGTAGTCACTTACAAAGATTGGCATGAAATGCTACCGTTTGCCTTGCATGGGTACCGCACATCAATCAGGACATCCACTGGGGCAACACCGTATCAACTTGTGTATGGTATGGAAGCAGTCCTACCTGTTGAAGTTGAACTACCCTCCCTACGGGTACTAATGGATGTTAAGCTAAACGAAGCAGAATGGGTTCGGTCCCGATACGAGCAACTGAGTCTGATCGAAGAGAAGAGATTGGCTGCAATCTGTCATGGGCAGCTATATCAGAAAAGAATGAAGAGAGCCTTCGATCAGAAAGTCAGGCACCGAGAATACCAAGTAGGAGATCTTGTGTTGAAAAGAATCCTCCCTCCTCATACAGATTACAGGGGCAAATGGACCCCGAATTATGAAGGACCATTCGTCGTAAAGAAAGTTTTCTCTGGTGGAGCACTGATGCTCAGCACCATGGATGGTGAAGATTTCCCGTCCCCTGTGAATTCAGATGCAGTTAAAAAATACTTCGCATAAAATGACCCGCTGGACATAAAAACAGAATGTAAGTCCAGGCAAAATAGGGCATCCCGGCGAGTCAAAAACAGAATAAAAGACTCGGGCAAAAGTAAGGGAAAATAAACAAAAAATGTACACCCGCTGAGTTGAAAAGCCGCATTGGACAACTCAGGCAAAAATGGGTATCCCGATGGATTGAAAACCCGAAAGGGCGATCCATGCAAAATAAGGGAATAAGCGAACAACTGCATTCTGAATTCGTCTGTATCGCCTACAACTTGGTAAGCTCCAAAGGATCAAGCTGCAATCAGAATCAACTCTCTCCAGAAAGCAAGACGAGAAGAACGTCATTGTCATACGAGTCATAGCAGAAGAGGAAGCTCCTCAAAGCGTCATCAACACCGCCAACACTTTGTTTCTCAATTTGTAACAACCTCCTCATTTCAGGAGATATTGTTTCTTTGGCTGTATCTTGCCAATTCAGGGCACACAAATTAATAAAGTCGAATTTTCAGTCATGTCTCGTTTTTTACATTTATGTTTTGCAAAGAGTTGTCTGATGTCTCTAAAAACACAATTGCGTAAGTACAGATGCCTCTCTCTAAAAATAAAACACATGCTTGCAGGGAATATACTTACTCTCGAAAGTACTTATTTCCTATGACGGGATCTCAGTGAAAGATACCTCGGGACCATTTGTGCGTCTCTTTATCTTTGCAGGATTGCAGGTATCCAGAATGCAACCTGGGGCATGCCAGTTACGTCTCAGCAGACTGACGAATCATTGTCAACTCACATGGCCCTGGGAGGTGCCCACTTCCCCAGCAAGTTGCCAAATCAACATACAGCATCGGGAATGCTCTATCCCCAGCTGAGTTACCTCTCACAATTCCCCAGCTGAGTTGGCCGCTTATTACTTATCCCCATCAGAATGGTCAGGTGTCACGGAAGATGCCCTTATCCCCGGCGGAGTCAAGAAGTCACCGTAACAGATTTTCTAGGGAGATCTTTCAGTGATGCCTCTCTCTCTCCCCAGCCGAGTTGTCATCTCGCCCTCAGCTGAGTACAAATCAGGGAATCATCCCCACAGAGCTCCAGCCTCTATCCAGAAGAGCGGCGCATAGAAGATCACAACAGAGTACAGAAGGCTTCTACAAACCCCAGCTGGGTCCCGTGTTATAAGAATATGTCAATCGATGACGTATATCCCCAAGCAGATACAACTACAGATCTATCAATGATCTCATCCCCAGCTGGGATGTTCACTTCAAGCAGATCGATCAGAGATCTTTGCAGCAACGGGATCCGAATCCCGGATCGGTGCCTCTTTGCATAATCATAGCATTCGCATCATATTCACCCCCAGAGCGTAGCATTCCGTCTAATACGGAGCGTTACGGCAAAAAAAAATCAAATGCATAGCATAATCATAAGTCATGTTGTGATTTGAACACTTGTAAATATTGACAATCTGTCGGCATACAGAATACATCCCCATCAGAGTCCCAGCAAAAGCAGTTGCCCCATATCACAAACACCAGTGCATATCTCCTTTTTGATACCCGTCCGTATCATCATTTCCCAGCAGGTTGCCTGAATACACTTTACAAAACAAGATCACCAGTATTGCAGATATGTCCTGACACCCGTCCGTGTCAAATCACCAGCAGAAAGCCAAAGACACCCTCTTTGCACTTACATATACCTATACACTTTCTTGACACCCGTCCGTGTCATATCCCCAGCGTGTTCGCCTATACTCACATATATACTTTTCTTGACACCCGTCCGTGTCATATCCCCAGCGTGTTCGCCTATACTCACATATATACTTTTCTCGACACCCGTCCGTGTCATATCCCCAGCGCAGTCGCTTACGCTTTTACAACCCATGTACTTGTTCGTATTATACTTTTCTTTTTCAACACTCGTCCGTGTCACTCCCCCTAGCAGATAAACACTCATATACAATACTCACTACTCATTGGTACACTTATGCAGATACCCGTCCGTATCTTGTATACACCATGTATATCCCCGCAGATTCGACAGTAGTCCTTGTTCTTTGTTAACCAGTTGGTACTCGTCCGTACCATCATCTCAGAACATTGCGTCTAATGTTTGTTTCTACATGATACTCGTCCGTATCATAGTCTTAAGGATGCTCGTCCGCATCTTTAATCCATACACCGTGTCAAACACTTGTGTCTTCTTGAATATAGATACTCGTCCGTGTCTATTATTCCCCAGAAGAATTCTTTCATATGCAACGCTCGTCCGTGTTCTTTGTTAACCAGTTGATACTCGTCCGTATCATCATCTCTGAGCACGTGTCAGTTTGTTTCTGCATGATACTCGTCCGTATCATAGTCTTAAGGATGCTCGTCCGCACCTTTAATCTATACACAATACCAAACACTTATACCTTTTGTTTCTTGGATGTAAACGCTCGTCCGTGTTTACTATCTCCCCAGTAGATTGCCAACAAATTTTCTTTTTATCTAATACTCGTCCTGTGTTATGATACCTCTGAGAGCAGCCGTACCCTGCTGAGTGGTCGTCCTCCACTTCTTGATGGTCGTCCTCCATCATGCTCATCCGGTGGCCGTCCCCATCGTTGATTTTAGCAGCCGTCCCCTGCTAGGTGGTCGTCCTCCACCTTTTGATGATCGTCCTTCATCACTTTATCCAATGGCCGTCCCCATTGTTGATTTTAGTTGTCTAACACTCATCCTGTGTTATGATAAACTTTGAGAGCAGCCGTACCCTGCTGAGTGGTCGTCCTCCACTTCTTGATGGTCGTCCTCCATCATGCTCGTCCGATGGCCGTCCCCATCGTTGACCTTTTCTATCCGATGGCCGTCCCCATCGTTGATATTTTCGGCAGCCGTACCCTGCCAGGTGGTCGTCCTCCACCTTTGATGGCCGTCCCCATCATATTTCTTTTATCCCCAACAGAGCAGCCGTACCCTGCTAGGTGATCGTCCTTCGCCTTTGATGGCCGTACCCCATCATCTGTTTATTTCATTCATTCTTTAACCCGATGGCCGTCCCCGTCGTGGTCCCTTTTCCTTCTAACCCGATGGCCGTCCCCATCGTTGGTTACTTTACCTTTATGAACTTGATGGCCGTCCCCGTCATGTTTCATTAATCCTCAGAAATTTTACAGTTTTATCTTGATGGCCGTCCCCGTCATGTTTTATTACATCCTCAGGAAATTTTACAGCTTTATCTTGATGGCCGTCCCCATCATGATTTTATTTTCCCCAGCTAGTCGGCCGTCCCCGTCTTAGCTTTACCTTTTATCCCCAGCATGTCGGCCGTCCCCGTCATTGCTTTATTTTCCTGCACTTTCCCCAGCATGTCGGCCGTCCCCGTCATCGCTCTTTACCCAGCAGTCGTCCTCTGCTCGACGGTCGTCCTCCGTCGCCCATACTTTACAATATACTTTATTTTGCTTTTTACAATCTATATCCCTTTTCTTCTTCATTCTGTGAGTGCAAATTTTGGACTGTCTTTGGTATTCAACCACAAGTTATCTTGTTTGCCTGTTAAGCCGTTGCTTACATCCTGCACAGCTAACTCATGTTTGAATAGGGGCAGCTGTAAACACCCCAAATTTGCCCTCACCCATTCACACCATGGCTTATGGTCATCTCATATGCATATACACAAAACATATCATCTCACATCTCATTTTGATTCACTGCATAGCTTCTAAGGCATCTGCACCTAGGGTTTGTGATCTGAGCAACCTCAGGGCATCTTGAGCCATTCCAAAGGCCACTAATCAACTCAAAGGGGTCCATGTGTGTTCTTATATCATGTTACATCCTCACAAAGTCAAAAATGCAGAGGAATCACAAGAATTAGGGTTTGAGTGGATGCAGAGCCAGGATGAACTGCACAGTTGACTGAAAATTAGGGTTTTGGTTTCAGAGGCCATAAACCCAAATTTTTTGGTCATTCTTGTTTCCATTGGTCTCTATATGGTATAGGGAGTATGCATACCAATTTTCATGAAGAAATTCCATGGGGAAGTCATCTGATCAAGAGTTGACTTTTCAGACAAGTCAGTGTAAAATCAGGGCATCTGAGGCCCCCAATGACCCAACCAATGGGTGGTCTTCATCATTTTGAGTGTATATGATCTTTATTTGATCATGGAAGAAGTTTGAAGTTCATGGAAATCAAGAATTTAGGGTTTTTGCAAAAGTTGACTTTTTGGGTTTTGTTGACTTTTCAAGAATGCACCATTTTAGGTCAATTTTCAAGCCTTGATTCATGATCCAAAAAGGCTTCAAATGGAAAAACTTTGGTCATGAAAGTTGTAGATCTCATCTTTCCCTTTTCAAAAAGTACAAGAACATGATCAAACTCTTCTTGGATCAAAAGTTATGGCCATGCAAAGTTGCCAAAAATCATTGTTTTTCAAGTTATGCACCAAGTGGAAATTTTGCTAAGTCTTGAATCAATGCATGATTGCTGCCTCAAATTCATGTCAAACCAGCATGTGAATGTTCTCTAAGTCACAAAAATCAGAAATGGACCAAGTTTGCTCATGGTTTGGTTCATGTAACAAGGCATTTCCATAGGAAAACCATAAAGCTAGCCAACTTGCATTTTCACTCATGACTACTTCACCAACTTATGACATTGGCTGCTGACTTTGGGCTAGCCTCTCCCTCACCTTTTGCTGCATCAGCACCCAACTTGTACTTGCCTAGTATCATGCCATGCCCTATCTTACACAAAAGTGGTTTTTGAGCAAAAGTTGATCTACCAATCCATAAAGTACAAGTCACATCTCACAGCCACTTGCATTAGTTTATTCATTCATTTTGCTGGCCATATCACTAGGAAAAAAGGCTGAAACATACTAACTCATCACATATACAAGAACCTCCCAACTTGCAAGTTCTGTCGAAAACTCTTGGTACAGCCACAAAACACACAAACTTTGATCACCACTCAACTCACCACACCTCAAAGCCCCCAAACCACCAACACTCAGGCCTGAAACAAGCTTGGCCTGAGCTCCACCATTCACCATCATCAGAACCAGTTCTCTTCGAATCACACCATCCATCCATCAAACACTCCATTTTCCTTCACCAACAAGTCAAGCATGCCATAAAGAGCCAAAACCACCCCTTACTTTGAGTTGAAACAGCCTGTATGCAAAGTGCATTTTCTGCTACACCAGAAGTGAACCACTCAAAATAGCTTGCCAAAGTTCATTCCAAGCTTGCCATTGACACCAGGGGATCCATTAGAGCTAGCTTGCATCAAGAAAAGGTTCTGGAAGCTCAGAAACAGGGTTTGTCATCTCAGGTAGTCTCAAACTTCAAACTTTTTAAAACTTGTTTTTTTTGTTACAAATCAAAAATACATGCTCTGGGGATCACTGTGATATGATTAGAATCAAAAATGGTGTGGAAATGGGCATTTTATGCATCTCTGAAACTTGGCCCGTGAATGCTCTTGTCTTCGATTCTCCTTGTTCATGTTAGATAAATGCCTTTTGATCTTGGATTAGGGTTTAGTTAGGATGGGGGGTTGTTTCTGGGCAGGAAATTTGTTGAATGGTGGCCTGAAACGTTTTCTAGGGTTTGTGGTACGCCGGAGAAGACGACCGGAACCACTGTTCCGGCCGTCTGAGGTTAACTTGCCCTAATTAGGTTTTAGTCCAGTCATTAGTGTTTTTAAACCTAGGCCTTTGGATTGCCCTTCCCGCGCATGGACCAAGGGACCAGATTGCTTCATTAATCCTAATTTCCACTTAGTTAATTTAATTAGGTTTAATTAGGTTAATTAACTGAATTTAGGAAGTTTAAACCTGGACCATCAGATGGCGCGCCAAGTCAACCCCCTCTCCCTCAGATCAAATCCTGGCCATGCGTTCTGTTTACTTTTATTTTCATTTGATTTTTATTTATTTTTATTCCATTTTATTTGTACAATTTATTTAAAATAGTTAAAAAATCATAAAAATTATGAAACTTTTTCTTTAAGGTTTTATTAATTTTTATGACTCAAAAATATTTTTATTTTATTTTTTATCATTAAAAAAGTATTTTTAAATATTTAAAAGATTATTTTTAATTGATTAATGAGAATTAATTAATTAAAAATACTTTTAGGTATTTAAAAATTACAAAAAAATTCATGAAATGTTCTAAGACATTTAGAAACATTGTCCAACCTTCAAACCAAATTTCTTTTTTGATCTTGATGCATTTTAAGAATTTTTCATTGAATTAAATCATTTTTGATGCATTATTTTGATCATAAGTTTGAAAATTCATTTCTGTCTTTTGGTGAAGGTTGAGACATTGATTCTTTTTGCTTTGTTTTTCATTTGGCATGTACTTTCAAGGATAAAAAGGCCAAGATTGGATCTTGCATTTTCTAATTGATTGGCATTTCTTTTGTTACAAACCCTAAAAAACCCTAATAACTTGTAAAATTCATAACTTGAGTTTGGTGGAGAGTTGAGAGCTCCCCTTTGGGCAGTGGTTCATTATAGGCCTAGGGTTTCTTTAGGTACCATTTTCCATTTTTTATGTTAGGGTTTGCTTCTGTTTTTGGTTTATGTTGATGTTTGATTCATGAACCCTAATTTGGGCCTTCTTTTGCATCCTTCTTGCATTTCCTTGCATAACTTGACTTGCCATTGCATTTTGTGCATTCTTATGATTCATTTGACATCTTAAGACATGTATGAAGCATCATTGATCATTGCATTGCATATTTGCCATGTCATTTGTCTTGTATGTTTCATAACATTTCATGTTTGTCCATGCTCCTCAACTTGCATCATTTGCATCCATGACTTTGTATGAACATCTCATTGCCTTGCCTCATGTTCATAGCACTTCATAACATCATAATCATCATGTGCATGCTTCTGGTTATCATATCATTTCATCTCATTTAGTATTGTATTGCATTTGTTTCTAACATTTCAGGTGGTAAGTAACTTGAGAAGTGAATTTGCCTTCACTTCTCATAACTTTTCTTTTCATCTCTCTTGCATGCCTTGCTGCATTTCTTACTTGTGTTTGAGTTTGAGCTTGCTCATTCTTCCTTCTCCCACTTTCTTTCTTCAAGTGACTTGCCTTCTTGAATGAAGCAAGTCACTTTGCTTCTCTTGATCTTGTTCATCTGCTTCCTGGTGGTTCATCTGAAGATTGTTCTTGAAAACCTCACAAACATTAGGACCAACCAAGCATGATAATGAATTAGGGTTTTGATTAGTCTCCCCCATAGTTTTTACCTTTGTGTCTCTCCTTGAGTCATCTCTTCTCATCTCATAATCAGGGACTAAACCCTCAAGGCTTTAAGACTTTGTGATTAAGATCATGCCTGCATCCTTCTTTTAGGATGGAGTGTATAACTTTAATCCTAAGTCTTGGACCCTTAAGGTGTTGAAATCTCTTAATTAATCCATCTAATAATCATCAAGACATTACACTTGTAACTTAGGCCTTGCATTAGGGTTCTAATTCTTCCTTAATTGGTTAAGAAGGACTAACCCTAAAGTTAATGGACAAGTCCCCCTCAAGTTGTCTTACAAATCATAAAAAACACTTCATCATCATATCATTAATAAAATCCACTTAATCAAAGGTTTGTTCTGTCATGGGTTTAATCCCTAATCATGGATTAAGCTGAGGATCCTTCCTCAGCTTAAACACCCTCATCTATTATCCTTCTTTTAGGATAGTGTAATGAGCCTGTTAAATCCCTGATTATGGCTTAACCTCATTACTTAACACTAAACAAAAATCACAAAAACATCTAATTAATCACAAGTAGGTTAATGATCTTAACCCTACATCAAAGGTGATTAAGTGTGAGAATCTGACTTCACACTTAAGGTAATTCTCATTACCCCTGATCAGAGGGATGATGTGATGAGTTTACCAAATCCATTGATTTAGGTTTAAGCTCATTATCTTATGACAAACTCCAAAAAGAAATAAAAGACTGAAAACACAAGAACAAACAATAAACGTCTCCTTCGGGATTCTTTTCTCATCATCTTCACTCACAACCGAGAACTTGCTTCTTCCGTCTAATGCAAGACAGTTTGCATCTGTGCCAGACAGATCATACACTTGAGCATAGACTGCAAGCAGTTCACCAGTCAATTTATCTTTCAGTCTCTTTGGGTCGAACTACGGTGTTCTGACTTCCTCATTGCACGAGAGGATACGTAGGCATAACTTAACAGTTATCGAACAAAAGTCTCTGTATATTCCCCCTCCTTCCAGCTTCATTCTTTAGCCTCATGGTCATGAGCATTTCATTCCTGATCTCACACTGACACTGTACATTTATACCCCTCACATTTCTTTACACTGACACCTGTACATTCTTTTCCAGCTATTTTACACACAGATTGCACTGACACTACCCCTCTAAAACACAAATCTTTTAAGCGTGGATCCCGTCGAGTACGACGGACAATCTGGGTGCTAATACCTTCCCAGGTTGTAACCAACCCCCTTTCTCAGTCTCTCTGGTTCGCAAACCGTCTTATCCATCTTTTTCTAGGTCTATGCAGCATTACCTTTCCTCCGGGATAAAAATGCCTAGCTGGCGACTCTTTTCATCTCCAGTGAGTCCACGGCTGTGTGTTCTCACTGTTCCCTTCGCCGACCGTTCGCGTCTGTACCTTCATCTGACCCGGTGTCACTTGTCGGGAGCGACAGCTTGGCGACTCTGCTGGGGACCCTTATACTGCAACCAGGGCTTCTGGTTCTTTTTGTGGGTTCCTCCTAGCGCTTGTTTGATTTGTGTTTATTGGGGGTGTTATGTGCTATTTGTATGTGTATATTTGCTTTATTTACTGCTTTCTGTACAGCTTTATTTATTGCTTTCTTTACTGTTTTTTCATTTATCATACTGTCATGCTGCTGGCTGGATCTGGTTTTGTTTTGGTGGGTGGGTATTTCATTGAGAGTTAAGGTCCTATACCTGGGACCTGAGTGACACCTAGGCTAGAGTGAATCATATTCTTTCCCATTCCATTTCGGTCTGGTGCGGGAATATGAAACACGGTTCAGATATGGGTTTCTTCTTGAGAACTCTGTGTTGCGGATTTCCTGCAATGCTAGGGGGATCTGGGAAGCCTGCTAAGTCTGGATGACCTTTTAGTATTGACCTTCAGAAATTGAGGTGAATTAGAGGAGGAATTGTTATGGTTATTGTAAACACTGTACCTCTGGGTTAGAGGTGTTTACACTTCTCATAACTGATCCAAGTCTGAGGATCCTTGTTCTAGATCACTACCTGTGAGGGGGTTGGGCTGTTTACAGGTTTGCAGGTACCTTGACCTCAGAATACCCTGTTACTTTGACTTTGTTAAGAATGCTCCATGTTGGATAGTTCTTGTGATTCTAAAACCCTGGACATGTGGCTCTTTATTTGAGTCCCCCACCTTGGTTACTGGATTTATAGACCTCCATCCGGAATTCTTGAACACACATGGATCTATACCAAGGCAGTTTATCCAAATCCAGCTCAGTCACAAACCCTTTGCATATCATTTGCATACATCCTCATTGCATCATATTAACATGTGCTTATTTGTTTTTCAGGGTATCCATTTTCATCAGGTTTTGGTTTTGACCCCATCTGCAGCTTTGACCCATCTTCACCAGCATCTGCTTCAGTTCAGCTGTCTGCTTCAGCACCAGCCAGTCAGTGGTTTTCTCTACTTCAGCATTGTCATCAGCACTCTACCCAGTCTTCAGCATCATGGCTCCAAAGAAAAGCAATATCACCTATCATTTCTTCCAACCAGACTTGTCAGACATCAGGAGGGTCCAAACCCTGATGACCCCAGATCACATACCTCTGTTCAGGGAACATTATGGGGATATACTTGACTTGGTTATAGACATGGACCCATCTCAGAGGAGCCTAATCCATACCTGCATCCAGTTCTATGACCCCCCATTGAGGTGTTTCACCTTTCAAGACTTTCAGTTGGGACCTCTCTTAGAAGAATATGCATCTTTGGTTGGTTCGCCTATCAAGAGAGAAATTCCTTTTAACCCTGAAATGGTCTTTCCCAGCAACGGAGAGATAGCAAGAGCTTTGCACCTGGAACCTGCTTTGATTGAGCAGCATATGACCTCTAAAGCTGGGATCCCTGGTTTTCATCTGGACTTCCTGATTTCTCAAGCTAGTTTGAAGGCCTCCCTGGGGGATTGGAAAGCTGTTTGTGCATTGTTGGCCTTGAGTGTATATGGAATTGTGTTGTTTGCAGATGAGCCCAGATTCATCAGCAAGAATGCCATCCACCTGTTCATCCTGAAGAACCCAGTGCCAACCTTGTTGGGTGACCTCTATTACTCAGTACATCAAAGGAATGAGAAACAGAGGGGTAAGCTAGTGAGGTGTTGTGCTCCACTATTCCATGCTTGGCTTCTCAAGCATCTACCCAGGACAGATGCATTCCTGAATCCTCATCAGCAAAGCAACTGGGCTAAGAGGCTCACTACTCTCACTGCAGCAGACATCAGATGGTGCACCCAAGGCACCAAGGGCAGAGATATGATCACAAGCTGTGGGCACTTTCCCAATGTACCTTTGGTAGGAGTTAAGGGAAGTATCAACTACAACCCCCTGCTGTTCAAGAGGCAATTAGGCTATGCACTGGTTCATGCTCCTAGGGAACAGGACCTGGTTGAGACCCTCTACTGTGAGAACAAGATCAGTTTGACTGTTGTTAGGCAGGCTGCCTGGGCCTGGGATCATGTTCAAACCAAGGGAATCACCATTCTGGGGAAGTGCAATAATGTGGCATCAGCCCAATATCATGAGTGGTCCTATGCTAGGGCCCAAATCTCAGGATTGCCCTTCACCATCAAAGACATGCTTGAGTCATCATCAGCACCACCCCCTGCTACTGTCAGTTTGGAAGAGTTTGAAAGCTTGAAAGAAAGAAATGAGAAGCTATCCCAAGCCCTGCAGAAGACCCTCAGGGAGAGGAGTGAAGGTGTAAGGGAGATTGAAAGATTGGAGAAGCTGAGAGTGGAACACTTGACTAAGATTGAGAAGTCTGGAGACTATATCAACAAGTCTAAAGCTGGTGAGCAGATTCTGAAAAATGCTTGTAAAGAAGCCCAGTTCCAAAGAGCAAGAACAGACTTGTACTTGAAAGAGAGTCAGGCCAGGTGGGTCCGGATCACTGAAGCCCGTACTCTAGAAGACAAGAGAGTTCAAGATAAGATGGAGCAGATGGAAAAAGCCCTGGCAGCAGCCCAGGAGGAAATTTCAGAGTTAAAAATCAAAGCTGGAGTGAAGAAATCCAAAGACCAAAGCCAGAACAAGAAGTTGACTACAGCTGTTGCAACAAGAAACCTTCTCATCAGGAATCTTACGGAGCATCCGGCTGATCCTGTGACCGAAGCACTTCTTAAGGAAGTTCGCGAGGATGAGTTTGGCCTTGGAGTCTGATTATTTGCTTGTTGTTTTTCCTTTTCCATGTACTTTTACTTTTTGATGTATTTTTGACCCCTTAGAGGGCTAGTGTTGTAAAAAGTGAACAATTTGTATCATTTTACCTTGGTAATATATTTGTGTTTGTTTCCATCTGGGTTCACTTCAAAAGCAACTTCAACAGCATCATCCTCAAGGGTCTGGACGGGTCAAAACTGAAGACCAAGCCGGATACCTTGATAGCAAATAAGCATACTGCATTGCATACTAACCCTTTTGTTTGTTGTGTAGGTTTTGTTTTATTGTTTCTAACCTCTGTTGTGACATTCAGGAATTATTGCTCGCCGCAGGCTATTCCCTCTCAACAGGCCACACAGGTACCCTACAAGAAACAACCTTCCGGGCATTCAGATGGACCAGTTGCAGCAAGACCTCAATGAGGCCAGAACCCAGATGGCTAATGAAAGGGTAGAGATGAGAACCCAAATAACTCAGTTCATGGAAGTGATGAATAATTTAGCTCAAAGCCAGGAGAGGCTTAGAGTTCTGGTAGAGGGGAGAACTCAAGATGACCCCCATGTGGGAACTGCTGGCACCAGTAACAATGAAAGGGTGCAACCACATGTCAACCCCCCTGTGTTTGGTCCACATCTACATCCTGAGATTCATATTCCTGCAAACGTTCAAGGAACAGCTACTGCAGCCAGAGTACTTCAAGAGGATCCTCAGGAGGATCAGTTTACAGTCATGGGTGCTGGAGAGGAAACCTATGATAGGAGATTGGATGAGTTGGCTGAGAAGTTGAGGTCTTTGGAATCCCAAAATTCTTTGGGGTTCGATGTCATGGACATGGGTTTAGTAGAGGGGGTCAGGATCCCTCATAAGTTCAAGCCTCCTTGTTTCGAAAGATATAATGGGACTTCATGCCCCCGGACTCATTTGCAATCGTTTCTGGGAAGGCTGAAGGCCTATACAATGGATGAGAAGCTCTGGATGTTTTACTTCGAAGACAGTTTGACTGGAGCATCAAGGGAATGGTATTCCCACTTGACAAGGGCAACTGTAAGATGTTGGAAGGACCTGGCAGAGGCCTTCATCCGACAGTATCAATACAACTTAGACATGGCACCCAACCGGACTCTCCTAATGGGAATGTCGCAGTCGTCAAGAGAGAGCTTCAGAGAATATGCTCAGAGATGGAGGCAATTGGCTGCTGCTGTTCAACCACCAATGTCTGAGAGAGAAATGGCAGACATGTTTATGAACACTCTCCAGGGAACGTATATTGACAGGTTGGCTGCTTTCTCGTCCACTAGCTTCGCAGATGTTGTTATAGCTGGGGAGAGAATTGAAAGCCTGTTAAAAATGGGTAAAATTTCCGATAACGGCGCCAGTTCGTCCAGCAGTACAAGAAAGCCTTTTGCAGGCCCGAGAAGAACTGGCGAGACCAATGCCATTCACTCCAACAGGGGTAGGCCCCAATATGTTCAAAGGTCCATAGCAGCAGTCACTATCCCTGCTCCAGCACATCCTCTGCCAGTCTATCAACCTCCGCAACAAAACTTCCAACAACAACCTCAGTATCAGAATCAATATCCTCCGAGGAACAACTACAACAACAACTCCAACAACAACAATCAACAGAGGCCATTTCAGCAGAGGCCCTCTCAAGCTAACAGGGTGATAGACCCGATTCCAATGCCGTATGCTGCCTTATTGCCACAACTTCTGAAACTCAACCTGGTTGAGCTAAGAACGTTGGCACCGCCGGATCCCAACAGTCTACCAAGAAACTATGATTCCAATGCTAGGTGCGCTTTTCATTCAAACGCACCTGGTCACAGTACAGAAAAGTGCAGGGCCCTGCATATGAAGGTACAAGACTTGGTAGACTCCAAGGCTCTGAACTTTGCACCTCCGCCCAATGTCAACAAAAACCCAATGCCACACCATGGTGGTCCCCGAATTAATGCCATCGAAGAAGACCAACCGTCTTATTTGATAACCAGTGTGGATCAGATCAGGACACCATTGGTGGAAATCAAAGCTCAACTCCGTGAAAATGATATATTTCCGGGATGTGAACTGGGGTGCCCCTACTGCAATATCTCATGGAATGGGTGTGAAGACTTGAGGAATGGCATTGACAACCTTATTAAGAGCGGCCTCTTACAAATCACTACATCATTTCCTGTAAATCCGGCAACTTCATCAACAACGGTTTCAGATCCTCCTACAAATACAGCAACAATTGTTCCCAACAATTCATCAGCAACATCAGCAAGTACTTCATCTGTTCTACCCAATGATCAGTTTTCAACAGTTTCTCCTGCTACAACTTCAGCTTCATTCCATTTCGACTCTCCATCAACAACAACAACAGTCCTTCCAACAGAACCTTCTACAACACCAGCGAACAATCACGAAGATGTCTCCACTGTTACCATATTCTACGATCCAGAAAATAACTCCGCCTACCATTCAGAAGGTGCTGCTCCCACTAGAGCACCAGTTACAATCTTTTATGATCCGCAGACAATAACAGTCCCCTCAGCAGCATCAATCAGTCCGGTTACCGTCACAGTACCTGGACCTGTACCATATGAGAGCAATAGGGCCATCCCTTGGCACTATGGCTCTGACTTGTACTGTGAAGGGAAAAGAATCACTCTGGAAACATCAGCACCTGCACCACAAGTAGATAATGTGGGGGGAGGCGGAGGCTTCACTCGAAGCGGACGTCTCTTCGCTTCACAAGTCCAAAGACCCACTGCCGAAGCAGAAGCTGCTGCCAAGGCAAAAGGAAAAGGCCCGGTGCAGGAAGATCCAGCTGCCCAAGAAGCCCTGAAGACTCCATTCGATCAGGAAGTTGATGAGTTTATGAGGATCATCAAAAAGAGTGATTACAAAATTGTGGATCAACTTCACCAGACGCCATCCAAAATCTCTATCCTCTCACTGCTTATGTGCTCCGAAGCCCATCGGAATGCACTACTGAAAGTACTGCACGCAGCTTACGTGCCCGAGGAGATTACTGTCAACCAATTGGAAACCGTTGTTGGAAATGTCACTGCTAGCAATGGGCTAGGGTTTACCAATTCTGACCTGACAGTGGATGGTCGCAATCACAACAAAGCCTTGCACATAACCATGGAATGCAAAGGAGCTGTCCTTTCTCATGTGCTGGTGGACACAGGTTCCTCCCTGAATGTCTTACCAAAGAAGGCTCTGGTGAAGTTAGAATATGATGGATTGGCATTGAGACCCAGCAACCTGGTGGTTAGAGCTTTTGATGGCTCAAAGAGATCGGTTCTGGGGGAGATTGAGCTGCCCGTGACAATTGGCCCGCAGACTTTTAAAACTATCTTTTATGTGATGGACATTCAGCCCGCCTACAGCTGTTTGTTGGGTAGACCCTGGATTCACGCCGCTGGCGCTATAACGTCTACCCTTCACCAAAAGTTAAAATTTGAGTGGGAAGGTCAAGTTGTCACAATCTGTGGAGAGGAGGACATTTTTGTCAGCCACCTGGCAACCTACAAGTACATTGAGATGGATGGAGAAATCCATGAAACAATGAGCCAAGGTTTTGAGGCCTTGAACGTCAATGAAGCATCTGCTGTATCTGGTACCCCGATGTCGTCTTATCAACAAGCCCGGAAGGTTGTTGAAGAAGGAACTGCCCAAGGCTGGGGCAAGGTATTAGCTGTGGAGGAGAAGAAAGACAAATTTGGGTTGGGTTACAGACCAACTCAACATCAAGCAAAGGCTGCTGGAGAGCCTGGTTTTGTCAGTGGGGGAATGCTTACCCCCGATGCTATCAACTGTCTGGAAGACGAGCTGGAAGAAGAACGCAACCTGGAGAGTTGGATTCGTCCAAAGGTCCCGGGGAGCAGTGTCTCGAACTGGTCTTCCCAGGGAATTATAAGTGTTACTCGAGCAGAAGAGTGCCTTCCAGACAGCACCGACAACAGCACAGCTATGACATCGTATGACTTTGACAATCCGATCAATCAAGCTGATGAAGGGGTTGATGAAGAATATGAGCTTCCTGAAGAGCTAGCCAGGTTGCTGAGACAGGAGGAAAAAGTTATTACTCCTCATCAGGAGGAGATTGAAGTGATTAATCTTGGTACGGAGGAAGACGTGAAAGAAGTCAAAATCGGGGCCTGCCTGCAAGACTCAGTGAAGAGACAGCTGATAGATCTGCTTCAAGAGTATGTTGATGTGTTTGCATGGTCCTACCAAGATATGCCAGGGTTGGATACCGATATTGTTGTGCACAAGCTGCCTTTGAGGGAAGAATGCCCACCAGTCAAACAGAAGTTGCGCCGAACTCGCCCAGACATGGCTATGAAAATCAAGGAAGAGGTACAAAAGCAATGGGACGCCGGGTTCCTTGCTGTGACTAGCTATCCTCCGTGGGTTGCTAACATAGTACCTGTGCCTAAGAAGGACGGAAAAGTAAGGATGTGTGTTGATTACCGAGATCTGAACAGAGCTAGCCCGAAAGATGACTTCCCATTACCTCACATTGATGTATTGGTGGATAACACGGCTCAGTTCTCGGTATTCTCCTTCATGGATGGATTTTCAGGATATAATCAGATCAAGATGTCACCTGAAGACATGGAGAAGACAACATTCATCACGCCTTGGGGCACGTTCTGTTACAAAGTGATGCCATTCGGACTGAAGAATGCTGGCGCAACGTATCAACGGGCTATGGTGACATTATTCCACGATATGATCCACAAGGAAATCGAGTGTTATGTGGATGATATGATCGCCAAGTCCCTTACTGAAGAAGACCATCTGGTGAATCTGCTGAAGTTGTTCAAGCGTCTGAGAAAGTACCAACTGAAGCTGAACCCCAACAAATGCACATTCGGGGTACGATCCGGTAAGCTGCTGGGCTTTATTGTAAGCGAGAAAGGGATTGAGGTTGACCCAGATAAAGTCAAGGCTATACAAGAAATGCCTGCACCGAAAACTGAGAAAGAAGTTCGAGGGTTCTTAGGTCGATTGAACTACATTTCACGGTTCATATCTCACCTTACAGCAACCTGTGAACCTTTGTTCAAGCTGTTAAGAAAAGAACAAACGGTCAGGTGGAACGAAGACTGCCAGAAAGCTTTTGACAAGATCAAGGAGTATTTGCAAGAACCTCCAATCCTTATGCCTCCAGTTGAAGGAAGACCTCTAATCATGTACTTGACAGTATTAGAAGAGTCAATGGGGTGTGTGCTGGGCCAACATGACGAGTCTGGTCGAAAAGAGTATGCAATATACTACCTAAGCAAAAAGTTTACCGACTGTGAACAGCGTTATTCACTGCTCGAGAAAACTTGCTGTGCTTTAGCGTGGGCTGCTCGCCGATTGAGACAGTATATGTTGACCCATACTACTCTATTGATCTCAAAAATGGATCCAGTTAAGTACATTTTCGAGAAGCCAGCTCTTACCGGACGGGTTGCAAGATGGCAGATGATTCTCACAGAATACGACATACAGTACACATCTCAGAAAGCCATCAAGGGCAGTGTACTATCTGAATATCTTGCTGAGCAACCCATTGATGACTACCAGCCTATGAGGTTCGACTTCCCCGATGAAGACATCATGTTCATTAAAGCAAAAGATCGTGAAGAGCCTATTCACACTGAAGGGCCTGACCCAGAAGAAGAATGGACTATGATGTTTGATGGGGCTGTCAACATGAATGGCCGTGGTGTTGGTGCAGTACTCATTACACCTAAAGGAGTTCACATGCCTTTCTCGGCAAAACTCACTTTTAACTGCACTAACAACGAAGCTGAATACGAAGCTTGCATTATGGGTCTTGAGGAAGCCATTGACCTCAGGATCAAAACATTAGCTGTATTCGGAGATTCAGCGCTAGTAATCAACCAGACCAACGGCAAATGGTATACACACCAGGATCATCTGATACCTTACAGGGATTATACAAGGAGGTTATTGACTTTCTTTACAACAGTCAAGCTTGAGTATATCCCTCGGGACGAGAATCAATTTGCAGATGCCCTTGCTACCATTTCGTCCATGATCAAAGTTCAGACTGCTAACTCCGTACCTCAGATTCCAGTATCCAGACTTGATAGACCAGCATATGTATTTGCAGCAGATGTTGTAAAAAACGATAAGCCTTGGTTCCATGACATTAAATGCTTCCTGGAGGATCAAACATACCCACCTGGGGCATCTTCCAATGATAAGAAGACTTTGAGAAGGCTTGCTGGAAGTTTCTTTCTGAACACTGATGGATCTTTATACAAGAGGAACTTTGATATGGTACTCCTCAGATGTGTTGACAAGACAGAAGCAGATTTGTTGATGCATGAAGTGCATGAAGGATCCTTTGGTACCCATGCAGGAGGGCATGCCATGGCTAAAAAGTTGTTAAGATCAGGCTACTACTGGATCACAATGGATGCAGACTGTTGTGCTTACGCCAGAAAATGCCATAAGTGCCAGATTTATGCAGACAAGGTGCATGTGCCTCCCAATCCCCTGAACATAATGTCTTCACCATGGCCCTTTGCCATGTGGGGCATCGACATGATTGGCAAGATTGAGCCAACTGCTTCGAACGGCCACAGATTCATCCTGGTCGCCATCGATTATTTTACAAAGTGGGTTGAAGCAGCCTCATATGCAAATGTCACAAGGCAAGTGGTAGCCAGATTTCTGAGAAGAGATATCATCTGTCGGTATGGAGTGCCCGAGCGAATCATTACTGATAATGGTTCCAACTTGAACAACAAAATGATGGCAGAGCTGTGCCGGGACTTCAAGATCCAACATCACAATTCTTCTCCTTACAGGCCAAAGATGAACGGCGCTGTTGAGGCAGCAAATAAGAATATCAAGAAGATTGTGCAGAAGATGGTAGTCACTTACAAAGATTGGCATGAAATGCTACCGTTTGCCTTGCATGGGTACCGCACATCAATCAGGACATCCACTGGGGCAACACCGTATCAACTTGTGTATGGTATGGAAGCAGTCCTACCTGTTGAAGTTGAACTACCCTCCCTACGGGTACTAATGGATGTTAAGCTAAACGAAGCAGAATGGGTTCGGTCCCGATACGAGCAACTGAGTCTGATCGAAGAGAAGAGATTGGCTGCAATCTGTCATGGGCAGCTATATCAGAAAAGAATGAAGAGAGCCTTCGATCAGAAAGTCAGGCACCGAGAATACCAAGTAGGAGATCTTGTGTTGAAAAGAATCCTCCCTCCTCATACAGATTACAGGGGCAAATGGACCCCGAATTATGAAGGACCATTCGTCGTAAAGAAAGTTTTCTCTGGTGGAGCACTGATGCTCAGCACCATGGATGGTGAAGATTTCCCGTCCCCTGTGAATTCAGATGCAGTTAAAAAATACTTCGCATAAAATGACCCGCTGGACATAAAAACAGAATGTAAGTCCAGGCAAAATAGGGCATCCCGGCGAGTCAAAAACAGAATAAAAGACTCGGGCAAAAGTAAGGGAAAATAAACAAAAAATGTACACCCGCTGAGTTGAAAAGCCGCATTGGACAACTCAGGCAAAAATGGGTATCCCGATGGATTGAAAACCCGAAAGGGCGATCCATGCAAAATAAGGGAATAAGCGAACAACTGCATTCTGAATTCGTCTGTATCGCCTACAACTTGGTAAGCTCCAAAGGATCAAGCTGCAATCAGAATCAACTCTCTCCAGAAAGCAAGACGAGAAGAACGTCATTGTCATACGAGTCATAGCAGAAGAGGAAGCTCCTCAAAGCGTCATCAACACCGCCAACACTTTGTTTCTCAATTTGTAACAACCTCCTCATTTCAGGAGATATTGTTTCTTTGGCTGTATCTTGCCAATTCAGGGCACACAAATTAATAAAGTCGAATTTTCAGTCATGTCTCGTTTTTTACATTTATGTTTTGCAAAGAGTTGTCTGATGTCTCTAAAAACACAATTGCGTAAGTACAGATGCCTCTCTCTAAAAATAAAACACATGCTTGCAGGGAATATACTTACTCTCGAAAGTACTTATTTCCTATGACGGGATCTCAGTGAAAGATACCTCGGGACCATTTGTGCGTCTCTTTATCTTTGCAGGATTGCAGGTATCCAGAATGCAACCTGGGGCATGCCAGTTACGTCTCAGCAGACTGACGAATCATTGTCAACTCACATGGCCCTGGGAGGTGCCCACTTCCCCAGCAAGTTGCCAAATCAACATACAGCATCGGGAATGCTCTATCCCCAGCTGAGTTACCTCTCACAATTCCCCAGCTGAGTTGGCCGCTTATTACTTATCCCCATCAGAATGGTCAGGTGTCACGGAAGATGCCCTTATCCCCGGCGGAGTCAAGAAGTCACCGTAACAGATTTTCTAGGGAGATCTTTCAGTGATGCCTCTCTCTCTCCCCAGCCGAGTTGTCATCTCGCCCTCAGCTGAGTACAAATCAGGGAATCATCCCCACAGAGCTCCAGCCTCTATCCAGAAGAGCGGCGCATAGAAGATCACAACAGAGTACAGAAGGCTTCTACAAACCCCAGCTGGGTCCCGTGTTATAAGAATATGTCAATCGATGACGTATATCCCCAAGCAGATACAACTACAGATCTATCAATGATCTCATCCCCAGCTGGGATGTTCACTTCAAGCAGATCGATCAGAGATCTTTGCAGCAACGGGATCCGAATCCCGGATCGGTGCCTCTTTGCATAATCATAGCATTCGCATCATATTCACCCCCAGAGCGTAGCATTCCGTCTAATACGGAGCGTTACGGCAAAAAAAAATCAAATGCATAGCATAATCATAAGTCATGTTGTGATTTGAACACTTGTAAATATTGACAATCTGTCGGCATACAGAATACATCCCCATCAGAGTCCCAGCAAAAGCAGTTGCCCCATATCACAAACACCAGTGCATATCTCCTTTTTGATACCCGTCCGTATCATCATTTCCCAGCAGGTTGCCTGAATACACTTTACAAAACAAGATCACCAGTATTGCAGATATGTCCTGACACCCGTCCGTGTCAAATCACCAGCAGAAAGCCAAAGACACCCTCTTTGCACTTACATATACCTATACACTTTCTTGACACCCGTCCGTGTCATATCCCCAGCGTGTTCGCCTATACTCACATATATACTTTTCTTGACACCCGTCCGTGTCATATCCCCAGCGTGTTCGCCTATACTCACATATATACTTTTCTCGACACCCGTCCGTGTCATATCCCCAGCGCAGTCGCTTACGCTTTTACAACCCATGTACTTGTTCGTATTATACTTTTCTTTTTCAACACTCGTCCGTGTCACTCCCCCTAGCAGATAAACACTCATATACAATACTCACTACTCATTGGTACACTTATGCAGATACCCGTCCGTATCTTGTATACACCATGTATATCCCCGCAGATTCGACAGTAGTCCTTGTTCTTTGTTAACCAGTTGGTACTCGTCCGTACCATCATCTCAGAACATTGCGTCTAATGTTTGTTTCTACATGATACTCGTCCGTATCATAGTCTTAAGGATGCTCGTCCGCATCTTTAATCCATACACCGTGTCAAACACTTGTGTCTTCTTGAATATAGATACTCGTCCGTGTCTATTATTCCCCAGAAGAATTCTTTCATATGCAACGCTCGTCCGTGTTCTTTGTTAACCAGTTGATACTCGTCCGTATCATCATCTCTGAGCACGTGTCAGTTTGTTTCTGCATGATACTCGTCCGTATCATAGTCTTAAGGATGCTCGTCCGCACCTTTAATCTATACACAATACCAAACACTTATACCTTTTGTTTCTTGGATGTAAACGCTCGTCCGTGTTTACTATCTCCCCAGTAGATTGCCAACAAATTTTCTTTTTATCTAATACTCGTCCTGTGTTATGATACCTCTGAGAGCAGCCGTACCCTGCTGAGTGGTCGTCCTCCACTTCTTGATGGTCGTCCTCCATCATGCTCATCCGGTGGCCGTCCCCATCGTTGATTTTAGCAGCCGTCCCCTGCTAGGTGGTCGTCCTCCACCTTTTGATGATCGTCCTTCATCACTTTATCCAATGGCCGTCCCCATTGTTGATTTTAGTTGTCTAACACTCATCCTGTGTTATGATAAACTTTGAGAGCAGCCGTACCCTGCTGAGTGGTCGTCCTCCACTTCTTGATGGTCGTCCTCCATCATGCTCGTCCGATGGCCGTCCCCATCGTTGACCTTTTCTATCCGATGGCCGTCCCCATCGTTGATATTTTCGGCAGCCGTACCCTGCCAGGTGGTCGTCCTCCACCTTTGATGGCCGTCCCCATCATATTTCTTTTATCCCCAACAGAGCAGCCGTACCCTGCTAGGTGATCGTCCTTCGCCTTTGATGGCCGTACCCCATCATCTGTTTATTTCATTCATTCTTTAACCCGATGGCCGTCCCCGTCGTGGTCCCTTTTCCTTCTAACCCGATGGCCGTCCCCATCGTTGGTTACTTTACCTTTATGAACTTGATGGCCGTCCCCGTCATGTTTCATTAATCCTCAGAAATTTTACAGTTTTATCTTGATGGCCGTCCCCGTCATGTTTTATTACATCCTCAGGAAATTTTACAGCTTTATCTTGATGGCCGTCCCCATCATGATTTTATTTTCCCCAGCTAGTCGGCCGTCCCCGTCTTAGCTTTACCTTTTATCCCCAGCATGTCGGCCGTCCCCGTCATTGCTTTATTTTCCTGCACTTTCCCCAGCATGTCGGCCGTCCCCGTCATCGCTCTTTACCCAGCAGTCGTCCTCTGCTCGACGGTCGTCCTCCGTCGCCCATACTTTACAATATACTTTATTTTGCTTTTTACAATCTATATCCCTTTTCTTCTTCATTCTGTGAGTGCAAATTTTGGACTGTCTTTGGTATTCAACCACAAGTTATCTTGTTTGCCTGTTAAGCCGTTGCTTACATCCTGCACAGCTAACTCATGTTTGAATAGGGGCAGCTGTAAACACCCCAAATTTGCCCTCACCCATTCACACCATGGCTTATGGTCATCTCATATGCATATACACAAAACATATCATCTCACATCTCATTTTGATTCACTGCATAGCTTCTAAGGCATCTGCACCTAGGGTTTGTGATCTGAGCAACCTCAGGGCATCTTGAGCCATTCCAAAGGCCACTAATCAACTCAAAGGGGTCCATGTGTGTTCTTATATCATGTTACATCCTCACAAAGTCAAAAATGCAGAGGAATCACAAGAATTAGGGTTTGAGTGGATGCAGAGCCAGGATGAACTGCACAGTTGACTGAAAATTAGGGTTTTGGTTTCAGAGGCCATAAACCCAAATTTTTTGGTCATTCTTGTTTCCATTGGTCTCTATATGGTATAGGGAGTATGCATACCAATTTTCATGAAGAAATTCCATGGGGAAGTCATCTGATCAAGAGTTGACTTTTCAGACAAGTCAGTGTAAAATCAGGGCATCTGAGGCCCCCAATGACCCAACCAATGGGTGGTCTTCATCATTTTGAGTGTATATGATCTTTATTTGATCATGGAAGAAGTTTGAAGTTCATGGAAATCAAGAATTTAGGGTTTTTGCAAAAGTTGACTTTTTGGGTTTTGTTGACTTTTCAAGAATGCACCATTTTAGGTCAATTTTCAAGCCTTGATTCATGATCCAAAAAGGCTTCAAATGGAAAAACTTTGGTCATGAAAGTTGTAGATCTCATCTTTCCCTTTTCAAAAAGTACAAGAACATGATCAAACTCTTCTTGGATCAAAAGTTATGGCCATGCAAAGTTGCCAAAAATCATTGTTTTTCAAGTTATGCACCAAGTGGAAATTTTGCTAAGTCTTGAATCAATGCATGATTGCTGCCTCAAATTCATGTCAAACCAGCATGTGAATGTTCTCTAAGTCACAAAAATCAGAAATGGACCAAGTTTGCTCATGGTTTGGTTCATGTAACAAGGCATTTCCATAGGAAAACCATAAAGCTAGCCAACTTGCATTTTCACTCATGACTACTTCACCAACTTATGACATTGGCTGCTGACTTTGGGCTAGCCTCTCCCTCACCTTTTGCTGCATCAGCACCCAACTTGTACTTGCCTAGTATCATGCCATGCCCTATCTTACACAAAAGTGGTTTTTGAGCAAAAGTTGATCTACCAATCCATAAAGTACAAGTCACATCTCACAGCCACTTGCATTAGTTTATTCATTCATTTTGCTGGCCATATCACTAGGAAAAAAGGCTGAAACATACTAACTCATCACATATACAAGAACCTCCCAACTTGCAAGTTCTGTCGAAAACTCTTGGTACAGCCACAAAACACACAAACTTTGATCACCACTCAACTCACCACACCTCAAAGCCCCCAAACCACCAACACTCAGGCCTGAAACAAGCTTGGCCTGAGCTCCACCATTCACCATCATCAGAACCAGTTCTCTTCGAATCACACCATCCATCCATCAAACACTCCATTTTCCTTCACCAACAAGTCAAGCATGCCATAAAGAGCCAAAACCACCCCTTACTTTGAGTTGAAACAGCCTGTATGCAAAGTGCATTTTCTGCTACACCAGAAGTGAACCACTCAAAATAGCTTGCCAAAGTTCATTCCAAGCTTGCCATTGACACCAGGGGATCCATTAGAGCTAGCTTGCATCAAGAAAAGGTTCTGGAAGCTCAGAAACAGGGTTTGTCATCTCAGGTAGTCTCAAACTTCAAACTTTTTAAAACTTGTTTTTTTTGTTACAAATCAAAAATACATGCTCTGGGGATCACTGTGATATGATTAGAATCAAAAATGGTGTGGAAATGGGCATTTTATGCATCTCTGAAACTTGGCCCGTGAATGCTCTTGTCTTCGATTCTCCTTGTTCATGTTAGATAAATGCCTTTTGATCTTGGATTAGGGTTTAGTTAGGATGGGGGGTTGTTTCTGGGCAGGAAATTTGTTGAATGGTGGCCTGAAACGTTTTCTAGGGTTTGTGGTACGCCGGAGAAGACGACCGGAACCACTGTTCCGGCCGTCTGAGGTTAACTTGCCCTAATTAGGTTTTAGTCCAGTCATTAGTGTTTTTAAACCTAGGCCTTTGGATTGCCCTTCCCGCGCATGGACCAAGGGACCAGATTGCTTCATTAATCCTAATTTCCACTTAGTTAATTTAATTAGGTTTAATTAGGTTAATTAACTGAATTTAGGAAGTTTAAACCTGGACCATCAGATGGCGCGCCAAGTCAACCCCCTCTCCCTCAGATCAAATCCTGGCCATGCGTTCTGTTTACTTTTATTTTCATTTGATTTTTATTTATTTTTATTCCATTTTATTTGTACAATTTATTTAAAATAGTTAAAAAATCATAAAAATTATGAAACTTTTTCTTTAAGGTTTTATTAATTTTTATGACTCAAAAATATTTTTATTTTATTTTTTATCATTAAAAAAGTATTTTTAAATATTTAAAAGATTATTTTTAATTGATTAATGAGAATTAATTAATTAAAAATACTTTTAGGTATTTAAAAATTACAAAAAAATTCATGAAATGTTCTAAGACATTTAGAAACATTGTCCAACCTTCAAACCAAATTTCTTTTTTGATCTTGATGCATTTTAAGAATTTTTCATTGAATTAAATCATTTTTGATGCATTATTTTGATCATAAGTTTGAAAATTCATTTCTGTCTTTTGGTGAAGGTTGAGACATTGATTCTTTTTGCTTTGTTTTTCATTTGGCATGTACTTTCAAGGATAAAAAGGCCAAGATTGGATCTTGCATTTTCTAATTGATTGGCATTTCTTTTGTTACAAACCCTAAAAAACCCTAATAACTTGTAAAATTCATAACTTGAGTTTGGTGGAGAGTTGAGAGCTCCCCTTTGGGCAGTGGTTCATTATAGGCCTAGGGTTTCTTTAGGTACCATTTTCCATTTTTTATGTTAGGGTTTGCTTCTGTTTTTGGTTTATGTTGATGTTTGATTCATGAACCCTAATTTGGGCCTTCTTTTGCATCCTTCTTGCATTTCCTTGCATAACTTGACTTGCCATTGCATTTTGTGCATTCTTATGATTCATTTGACATCTTAAGACATGTATGAAGCATCATTGATCATTGCATTGCATATTTGCCATGTCATTTGTCTTGTATGTTTCATAACATTTCATGTTTGTCCATGCTCCTCAACTTGCATCATTTGCATCCATGACTTTGTATGAACATCTCATTGCCTTGCCTCATGTTCATAGCACTTCATAACATCATAATCATCATGTGCATGCTTCTGGTTATCATATCATTTCATCTCATTTAGTATTGTATTGCATTTGTTTCTAACATTTCAGGTGGTAAGTAACTTGAGAAGTGAATTTGCCTTCACTTCTCATAACTTTTCTTTTCATCTCTCTTGCATGCCTTGCTGCATTTCTTACTTGTGTTTGAGTTTGAGCTTGCTCATTCTTCCTTCTCCCACTTTCTTTCTTCAAGTGACTTGCCTTCTTGAATGAAGCAAGTCACTTTGCTTCTCTTGATCTTGTTCATCTGCTTCCTGGTGGTTCATCTGAAGATTGTTCTTGAAAACCTCACAAACATTAGGACCAACCAAGCATGATAATGAATTAGGGTTTTGATTAGTCTCCCCCATAGTTTTTACCTTTGTGTCTCTCCTTGAGTCATCTCTTCTCATCTCATAATCAGGGACTAAACCCTCAAGGCTTTAAGACTTTGTGATTAAGATCATGCCTGCATCCTTCTTTTAGGATGGAGTGTATAACTTTAATCCTAAGTCTTGGACCCTTAAGGTGTTGAAATCTCTTAATTAATCCATCTAATAATCATCAAGACATTACACTTGTAACTTGGGCCTTGCATTAGGGTTCTAATTCTTCCTTAATTGGTTAAGAAGGACTAACCCTAAAGTTAATGGACAAGTCCCCCTCAAGTTGTCTTACAAATCATAAAAAACACTTCATCATCATATCATTAATAAAATCCACTTAATCAAAGGTTTGTTCTGTCATGGGTTTAATCCCTAATCATGGATTAAGCTGAGGATCCTTCCTCAGCTTAAACACCCTCATCTATTATCCTTCTTTTAGGATAGTGTAATGAGCCTGTTAAATCCCTGATTATGGCTTAACCTCATTACTTAACACTAAACAAAAATCACAAAAACATCTAATTAATCACAAGTAGGTTAATGATCTTAACCCTACATCAAAGGTGATTAAGTGTGAGAATCTGACTTCACACTTAAGGTAATTCTCATTACCCCTGATCAGAGGGATGATGTGATGAGTTTACCAAATCCATTGATTTAGGTTTAAGCTCATTATCTTATGACAAACTCCAAAAAGAAATAAAAGACTGAAAACACAAGAACAAACAATAAACGTCTCCTTCGGGATTCTTTTCTCATCATCTTCACTCACAACCGAGAACTTGCTTCTTCCGTCTAATGCAAGACAGTTTGCATCTGTGCCAGACAGATCATACACTTGAGCATAGACTGCAAGCAGTTCACCAGTCAATTTATCTTTCAGTCTCTTTGGGTCGAACTACGGTGTTCTGACTTCCTCATTGCACGAGAGGATACGTAGGCATAACTTAACAGTTATCGAACAAAAGTCTCTGTATATTCCCCCTCCTTCCAGCTTCATTCTTTAGCCTCATGGTCATGAGCATTTCATTCCTGATCTCACACTGACACTGTACATTTATACCCCTCACATTTCTTTACACTGACACCTGTACATTCTTTTCCAGCTATTTTACACACAGATTGCACTGACACTACCCCTCTAAAACACAAATCTTTTAAGCGTGGATCCCGTCGAGTACGACGGACAATCTGGGTGCTAATACCTTCCCAGGTTGTAACCAACCCCCTTTCTCAGTCTCTCTGGTTCGCAAACCGTCTTATCCATCTTTTTCTAGGTCTATGCAGCATTACCTTTCCTCCGGGATAAAAATGCCTAGCTGGCGACTCTTTTCATCTCCAGTGAGTCCACGGCTGTGTGTTCTCACTGTTCCCTTCGCCGACCGTTCGCGTCTGTACCTTCATCTGACCCGGTGTCACTTGTCGGGAGCGACACTCTCAAAGCAAGGAGGCTTGAATTTGTGAGGAATCTTGACTCCCTCAACTAAACCCATGTCCATAACATCAAATCCCAAAGAGTTTTGGGACTCCAAAGATCTCATCTTTTCCGCTATTTCGTCCAGACGACGATCATAGGCTTCATCCCCAACACCAATTACTATAAATTGTTCCTCTTGAGGGTCCTCTTGCAAGGCACGACCTCCAATGTTTCCTTGGGTATTTCTGATAGCATTTACTTCAGGGTTGAGGTGAGGCCCAAACTCTGGCGCATCTGTTCGTGGCTGTCCGTGATCATTGTTACTAGTACCTCTTATACTTGGATGATTCTCTTCGGGAGTTTGCCGCTTGACCAACTCTCTTAATATTTCTTGACTTTGGGCCAACCCAGTCATTACTGCCATGAACTGGTTCATCTGAGCCCTCATCTCAGTCCTCTCATTAGCCATCTGAGTTCTTACGTCAGTCAAATCTTGCTGAACTTGGTCCATCTGTAAGCTCGGAAGGTTGTTTCTTGTCGGATACCGGTGAACTCTGTTGATGGGGAAAACCCTCCTACGAGCAATGTTTTCTGAAACAACAGCAAAGTGAGAAAACCATAACAAAAACCCTACAAAACAAAGAATGAGGTTAGTATGCAATGCAGTATGTCTATTTGTCTTCCAAGGGTATCCGGTTTGGTTCATTGGATTTGACCTTCCAGACCTCTAGGAATGAAGATGTTGAAGAGAAATGCAGTCCAAGAAGAAAATCCAGGTAATACATAAACCATACATTTCAAATGCAAAAGATCCATAGTTTATGATTACAACAAGTTCCCATGGTGGGTCAAAATACAACAAAATCAAGAAATACAACCAAATTATCATGAGATATAAAGTACAAACAAAATGAAATGCAAATACAAAGAAATCAAACATCCAGCCCAAAGTCATCCTCTCTGACTTCCTTCAGGAGAGCATCAGTCACTGGTCAAACTGGGTGCTCTATGATGGTCCTGATAAGAAGGTTCCTGGTGGCAATGGCACTTGTCAACTTCTGGTACTTGTCTTGGTCTTTTGATCTCTTTAACCCCGCCCGAAGTTTCAACTCGGAGATTTCCTTCTGTGTTTCTAACAAGGCTTCCTGATTCTTCTTCTCATTAGCTTCCAACTGTTTTATCCTAGCTTGTGTCTTCGGATCTTCTCGCAGACGAGCTTCAGTGATTCTGATCCACCTAGCCTAACTTTCCTCTAGGTAATGCTCAACTCTGGCCTTCTGAATCTTGGCTTCTTTGCAAGCATTCTTCAATACCAACTCCCTTGCTCGGGCTTTTCTGATGTAATCACCTGTCTTCTCAATCTTGGTCATATGCTCGATCCAGAGCTTCTTTAACCTCTCATTGTCCAAACGACTATCATTCCTCTCCCAGAGAGTCTTCTTCAGGGCTTCAGAAAGCAGAGTATTCCTCTCTATCAACTTCTCAAACTCCTCTAAACTAACTGTAGCTACAGGCTCTACTGCTGATGGCCCTGGCACATCTTCCAAGGTGAATGGCATGCGGGTGATACGAGACCAATCAAAGCACTGAGCTGAAGCTATGTTATTGCACTTGCCAAGAATAGCAGTCCCTTTTGTCTGAATATTATCCCAAGCCCAGGCTGCTTGTCGGATGATGGCATGATTATTCTGAATATCACAGTAAAGGGTCTCTGCAAAATCCTGCTCTCTTGGTGGATGTACTAAGGCATACCTTAGCTGCCTTTTGAAAAGCAAAGGATTGTAATTGATGCAACCCTTCACTCCAATAAGAGGTACATTGGGATACTGCCCACAACTTGTAATTATGTCCATGCCCTTGGTGCTCTGAGTGCACCACCTGATGTCTTCCGAAGTGAGAGCAATCATTATCTTAGCCCAATTTCTTGATTGATGAGGATTCAGGAAAGCTTCTGTCTTTGGCAGGTGTCTCAATAACCAAGAGTAGAAAAGAGGTGCACAACATCTAACTAATCTTCCCCTCTGCTTCTTATTTCTCTGATGCACTGAGTAATAGAAATCCCCTAGCAAGGTAAGAGTTGGATTCTTCAGTAAGAAGATATGGATAGTGTTGCGGTGAGAATCGGATACCAAGCTATTAAGTGAGCTTGAATCGCAAAACATTTAATGTTCACCACCGACTTTAATTTAATCCAAAGGGAAAAGGGAAAAAGATCGTAAAAACCCTAAATGAGGAGAAACTAGGTTCGGGGGTTGATTATACTTAGGGAAGGTGTTAGCATCCTAAGCATCCGCAGTATCCTACGGGAACCTCTTGTTAATATTTGTATTTTTGTTGTTTATTGCTTGCTAAAACTAATGGGAACCTAAGGTTTATTTCTAATGGTGCTCGCACAACATCGCATCGATGCCTACGTATCGGGTATAGAATCAGAGCACTCGTAGTTCTCCTAAGGATTAACGAACACTTGGTTACGCTCAAGGTTCGCGGGGGAAGGTAAGTGTTATGGCAAACACTCACGTGACTTTAAGAAAGTCACAAAAAGTTGTAAAATAAAAAGCTAAGGACCTAATGGCTAAGGACCTAAGGATGAGGGACCTAATTGCTAAGGTCAAAATGGAACTAGGGATTGCTAAACTTCCTATGACATTGAGTCAACTGCAGGAGTTCTTTCCCTTTTGGATCGAAAAGCAAAAACAAATAATAAAAATGGTGCAAGCTCCTAAGACTAGGCAAAGGCTGCTACTTGCAAAAATAACTGAATGAAGTAAATAAAGTAAGTGGACAATGCGAAGATAAAGGACTTGGTAACTGGCTATGGCTCGATATATGGATCGAGAATGCTGGGGTGGCAAACAAACGCGGTGTGTCAATTTGTTTAAGTTGGAAACTGTACAAGGTGATGAACTGTGCAGATGGCGATCGTAAACGACCGACTTACGTGTGTGAGTGTATGTGAGGTGAAGTTCACTTGGCGTTGGACCAAGGAATTATTATTTTTGAAAATTAAATTAAATGGTGTAAACTTGCGAGAAATAAATAATTAATAATAAATGAAATAAAGTATGAAATTAAATAAAATAAATTGAATTGAATAAAAATAAATAAATAAATGAAATAGAAAAAATAATGAATTAAATGGAATAATAAAAAATGCATGGCCTCATATGAGTTTAGAAAAATTGACAAAGTCAAAATATCCATAAACCGCCTGTTATTATCATAGGCCCTAATAATAAAATTAATATTTATAAATCAAAAAAAAAAAAAAAAAAAAATAGAAGATCAATAAAATAAACATTTATCAAATAAAAAAACTAACAATAAGTAACTTTAAGAAAACTTAACATAATAATAATAAAAAAGAAAAAGAGAAGGGAATGTAATGCTGAAAGGGAGGGGGACGAATAACAGGTTCATGGGCCTGTGATAACTATCTCAAATCACATGAAAAAGAAAGAAATAAGTTTTAGAAAACTGAAACAACAAAAAAGAAAAATTAATGTCAGAAAAAAAAAAAAAGAAATGCCTCTCTTGAAATCCCTATCGTGAACAGAAAAAGAAAATGATAACCCACCCTCACTGTTTTGTTCTCTCTCTCTCGAATTCTCTCCACTCTGTTCTCTCAATCGCATGGACTCTCTCAACGACCCTCTCACGGTGATGGCTTTGTGGTTCGCGGCCGGGTTTGCGAAGGAAAATGGAAGGCTTCGGATGGTGCTTGACGGCGGATTTTCAATGGATTTGGGGGTTCTGGCCGGAAGTGTTTGTGCGGCGGAAGGTGGTTCGTTTGCGAGGCGGGTCGGAGTTTGGGTCAGTTTTTGAAATCTCGAATCTCTTCTTCTTCTTTAAATCTGTTGTTGTTTGGAATGATGGTTAGGGCGGTGGCTTGAAGTTCACAGGCGGTGAACGGGGGAGATTCTGTGGGGGTTTGATGATGAGTTGATGGATTCGGGGAGTGTTGGCGGAACAATGGAATGGTTCGTGAGTTGTTGGCTTGCGGTGAAGTTCATGGCGTTGGCGGCGAGACGACATTTAGTGATGGAGGTGGTGATGACAGGAGGATTCACGGTGGTGTTGGTTTGAAAGGGGCTGGTTCAAGCTTGTTCGAAGGTGTTTGTATTCGGTTTCCACAGTGGTTCGGTGTTGAAGGTGATGGTGATTCGAAAAAAAGGGGTGGAGACAATTGATGGATGTTTCAGTTGTTGGTGACGGTGGTTTGATGGAGTTTGAAGGGTGATGTGCGGGTTGTATGGTGTTCGACGGCGCGGAGGGAGGGTTTCCGGTTCTGATTGCAAGATGTGATTTTTGTTCAATGATTCAGTTCAGGTTTAATGTTTAGGTTTCAAATGGTGGCTTGGTTTAGTGTGTTTCTCGGATGAGTGTTTTGTTGTTGGGCTGAGAGGATTGTGGTTGGCTTATGGTTTTTTAACAGGTTTGTGTTTAGAGAATGGTGGTAGTGACGGTTTTGGTTCTGAGGTTACTGTGTGATTTCAAAAATTGGTTTATGCAGTTCATGTATCTCTTGCGGTTTCGTTTTGTGAGCGTGCTGTTCATTTCAGTGACAAACTTCGTTTGATTTTGACAGCGGAAAGGATGGCTGCAGTGAAGGTTAACAAAGAGTGGGAAAGATTGATTGACAGTGGGTAATGCTTTCTTTGGTTTGTTTCTCTTATTTACAAATAATGCTAATTAATTTTTTTAGAAAAGTTTCAAGTATTTTTGGAGTTTTTATAAGGCTTTGTTCTTTATGTGCAGGTTAAAATTTGAAATAAAGTTGGAACAAAAAAGGAACTAACTATGGACAAATGGCTGAAAAGAGGTAAAAAGAAAGAAGAATCATACCGGCCCGAATGTTATCGGGGGACGAATCCACACGGTGAGCTTTATATTCCTCTGAACTTTCCTATCTTCTCCCTTTCTTCCTCTTCTTTTTTTTGTGATTTTTGTTTGAAGAATGCTTGCTGAATTTTCTGTGTTGTTTTGGTGTTTTGAGTGTATTTTGAGATTGTTTTTGTGGTGTGGTAGTGCTGTATTTTTGTGTGTATTGAGGCTGTTTGTGTAGTGATTTTGTGGTTATTTGTGTGTAGTTTTATGCAGAATTTTGTAGTGATTTTGTTTGAATGTAACAGTGTGTTTTATGCTTGTAGGTGAAGGGTTTCAAAAGAGGGACAAGGTCTGAGTTTTGCAGCTGTGGTGGAGTAGTGGAGCAGGGTGTTTGTGTGCTGTTGGGGGGCTGTTGGAGCAGTCTGATTTGGGGCAGATTTGGAGCTGTTACATTTGTATTCTAGTGCTGATTTTTGTAACATTTTTCTTTTATATGCAATTGTAATAAAATAAAATAACATTATGGAATAATAATAAAAAAAAGAGTTGATTATTTACATTTGGTTATTAATTTGAAATTGAAACTTGAAAAATGAAACTTTAAATTAGAATCTAAATAAAATTTAAATTAGAAATGAATTAAAAAGAAATAAATTTAAAAATTGAAAAGAAACTCATAAACTTGAATAAATAAACTTGGAATTAAAATTAATTTAGAAACTTGAGAAATAAATTGGAATTTAAAAAAAATAAAAGATGTAGATATGAATTACAATGGAATAAATGGTTAAAAATTAAAATTTGAATTAGAAAATGAATAAAAGAGGAATTAAACTTAAAATTGAAATAACTTAGAAACTTAAATAATTGAAAGTAAAAATTAAACTTTAGAATTTGAGAAATGATTTTGGAATTTAGAAAATAAAAAGTGAATTGAAATTGATATTAGATTTAGAAATAACAACTTGAAAAAAAGAATAAAATTAAAAATTGAAGAAAAGGAAATAAATTCAAAAATAGAACTTGAAAATGAAATAAAAATTAATTTAAAAATGCGAACTTGAAAATGAAAAGAAACAACAAATAAATTTAGAAAAAATTGAAAATTGAACTAAAAAAAATTAGAAGTGGAAATTGAAATAAAATTTAAAAATAGGAATTTACAAATAGAACGAAAATAGAAATTAAAATTAAAAATACGGAAATGAATTAAAAAGTCATAAATAAATTAAATTAAAATGGAAGCTAGAAAATGAGAAGAAAACAAACAGAAAATAAATCGGGAAAAAATCCCTGCAAAAATGCGATAAAAGTATGATTATGATATGAGCGATTAGGGGTAAAATTTGGGGTGTGACAGTTGCCCCTATTTAAATAACTTTACCAGATGGCGTGAATGACGATAGACACTCATGAGATCATGGTGAAAGGTATTTAAATACAGAAATAACCGAAAATTTTGCCCCTAAGTGCAATGTTATGCTGGACTACAAAACTATCTAACCCTGCAACTATTATGCAATGAAATGATGATTATGGTATGAATGATGAGAATGAGAATGAATCGACGACCACGAGCCAAGACTTACTGGGGATGACAAACACCGGGGACGACAAACACTGGGGATAAAGAAACGACAACGGGAAATATTCAAAGTGATAAATCAACAGGTTCAAGTGTAACTGTCGACACTAAGAATAACAAAAGATGGGAACAAAAGGAAATCCAAATCGTTGGATCAACGAACACAGATGAAACAAAATAAAATGCAAAATGACTGCACAGTGGCTCGATGCGACCAACTGACATCAAGAATAAAAACAAAGCAAGGAAATAGATCAAAATGGTTGACCAATGGCTCTATGCGACCAAATGACTTTGGAAATGAAAAACATAACATTCAAAGTGAATGCGCAGTGGCTCGATGCGACCAGCTAGCATTGGAGACGACAAACAGCTTATTCAAGGTGAATGCGCAGCGGCTCGATGCGACCAACTGACACCAAGAATAACAAAATAAATTAACATTCAAAGGGAATGTGCAGCGGCTCAATGCGACCAACTGTCACAAAAACTGATACAATATTCAAAGTGAATGCGCAGCGGCTCGATGCGACCAACTGACATTAAGAATAACAAAAGGCTTATTCAAGGTGAAAGCGCAGCGGCTCAATGCGACCAACTGACACCATGAATAGAAATAGGGCACAAAATTCAAAGAGAATATGCAGTGGCTCAATGCGACCAACGGATTCCGGAAATGATAAACGTAATATTCAAAGTGAATGCGCAGCGGCTCGATGCGGCCAACTGACACTATGAATACAACAAAATAAACATTCAGAGTGAAATGTGCAGCGGCTCTATGCGACCAACTGTCACTGGAAATGATAAACATAAAATTCAAGGTGAATGCGCAGCGGCTCGATGCGACCAACTGACACCATGAATAGCAACCAAAAAAAATATTCGAAGTGAATGCGCAGCGGCTCGATGCGACCAACTGACACTACGAATAATCAACAAAGATATTCCAAAGAAATGTGCAGTGGCTCAATGCGACCAACTGTCACGGGGAATGACAACAAACCTATTCAAGGTGAATGCGCAGCGGCTCAATGCGACCAACTGACACCATGAATACAAATATGATAAGCATTCAAAGAGAAAATGCAGCGGCCCAATGCGACCGGTTAGCATTGGAAATGATAAACATAATATTCAAAGTGAATGCGCAGCGGCTCGATGCGACCAACTGACACTAAGAATAAAACAAAATAAATATTCAAAGGGAAAGTGCAGCGGCTCTATGCGACCAACTGTCACTGAAAAATGATAACATAATATTCAAAGTGAATGCGCAGCGGCTCGATGCGACCAACTGACACTAAGAATAATCAACAAAAATATTCAAAATGAATGTGCAGTGGCTCGATGCGACCAACTGTCACTGGAACTGACTAACAGCTTATTCAAAGTGAATGCGCAGCGGCTCGATGCGACCAACTGACACCATGAATAACAACAACAAAAATTTGAAGTGGAAGCGCAATAGGTTCGAAACCTATTGACACTACAGAAGAAAACCAAGATACACTCAAAATGAATGCGCAACAAGTTAAAAAACCGGTTGACACTGAGAATGATAAAGACAAAGTAGTCAAAGTATTCAAAAATGGTAAATTAGCAGGTTCAAATGTAACTGCCAGCACCGAGGATAGGGAAAGAAATCACAATGATTTAGTAGCGGCACCATGCGACCAGCTAGCGTTGGGGATAGAATGGAGATCATCCAAAGATAGATCAACGGCTCTAAGCGACCGGCTAACACGAAAAAGTAACAACAAAACATGTTGGAGTTTTCAAATAAAATAAAAATATCCAACCTCTGGGAATTCCCTCAGGAACCATCAGGAGAAAGGTACAAGTATGTACAAAATCAAATGGACTTGGATTTAAAACAAAGGTCTCAGGACCTGCTTAAAAGATTTGTGCCAATGACCATTGGACTTCAAGGAGACACGGGTGGTCATAAAGACAAATGCCAACCACAAATAGGAGTCCACAGGGGACACCAGCAATTACTGGGGGCAATAACAAATGGTAAACCACTTCGGGTACCAACAACAATGAATTCTCAAATTGAACACTAACGATATTTGGACTTGGAGTTAGACAGGCGCCAACTGGGGAAAGACAAATGCTAATGTCAAATGCGCATGATTGAGCATGATGCGAATGATCATGATATGCAAATGTTGACTCAAAAGAGACAGAGAGTTTTGACAAGACTCGAAGAGGAGTAGGCTCTCAACACCAATACTCAGATGAGCAACATGAAAAACACTGGGGAGATGTCTTCGAACTTGGAAATCATGCTTGGTCCAAGGATCCATCCAAGAGTGTTATCAGTTTTGAACTTCTACGGGGATTTCTGTAACAATAGTATGAAAGTGTTGTTGCAAACCAGGACTTCTTGGGGAAACAGAAGTTTTTCAATTTTCCAAAGTCAAAGAAACTTGAAAGCTTTTCAAGTGTTTTCAAAAAACATTTTCCTTAAAAAAACTTGTCATTTTCAGAGTTAAATTGTAATCAAGTGATGGCATTTTGCATAACAAAAGAAAAATAAGAGATTGAGCAATAAAATTCATAGGCAAAGTTTGTATTTTATTCAAGAATGGTAGCTTGCCAATGGCAAAAACTCCATGGGAAATTACAGTTTGAAAATGGCAATGGGGAAGGGTCTACATTGAATCCAACGACCACTACAATCCCTAATAACTAAGACTGCCCGACACCTTGCTTCCGACGAGAGCAATTGGATCGATCTTCCAGTATGATTCTCCAGTAATGGTAAACACCATCTGACACAGTCAAATGTCTTTGTCCCTAACTTTTGCCTGGATCGCCCTTTCGGGTTTTCAATCCACCAGGACGCTCTTTTTTGCCTAAGCCGCCCTTTCGGGTTTTCAACTTAGCGAGCTCTTATTTTTTTCATTTTTATCCCTAACTTTTGCCTGGATCTCCTTCATAGGTTTTGATCCACCGGGATACCCATTTTTGCCTAGGTCGCCATTTCTGGTTTTCGACCTATCGGGTTTTATTTAGGCATAATATTTTTTGACTGCATCAGAATTCACCGGGTGCTTCAGCTGTTCACCATCCATAGTTGTAAGGATTAAGGAACCTCCGGAGAATGCCACCTTCACAACATATGGACCTTCATAGTTAGGACTCCATTTTCCACGCATGTCTTTGTGGACTGGCAAGATTTTCTTGAGTACAAGATCTCCTTCTTTGAATTCTCGGATGCGGACTTTCTTGTCAAATGCTCTCTTGATGCGCTTTTGGTACAACTGGCCATGGCACATGGCGGTCATTCTCTTCTCATCAATGAGGTTCAGTTGGTCAAACCTGCTCTGGACCCACTCAGCTTCCTCCAGTTTGGTTTCCATCAAGATTCTCAAAGATGGTATCTCTACTTCGATAGGGAGAACTGCATCCATCCCATACACCAGAGAAAAAGGGGTTGCCCCAGTTGAAGTGTGGACTGATGTTCTGTATCCATGTAAAGCATATGGTAACATCTCGTGCCAATCTTTGTAATTCTTTACCATCTTCTGCAGAATCTTTTTGATGTTCTTATTTGCAGCTTCAACAGCTCCATTCATCTTCGGACGATACGGAGAAGAGTTATGATGTTCAATCTTGAATGTCTCACACAGCTCTTTCATTGTTTTGTTGTTCAAATTGGTCCCATTATCTGTGATGATTCGGCTTGGGATTCCATAACGGCAGATAATTTGGTTCTTGATGAAACGGGCAACCACTTGCTTTGTCACATTGGCGTAGGAAGCTGCTTCTACCCATTTGGTGAAGTAATCAATTGCGACCAAGATAAACCGATGACCGTTGGAAGCTTTAGGCTCAATTGCCCCTATCATGTCAATGCCCCACATTGAGAAAGGCCAAGGCGATGACAGAACATTCAAAAGTGTTGGAGGTACGTGCACCTTGTCGGCATAAATCTGGCATTTATGACACTTCCTGGCATACTTGAAACAATCTGATTCCATGGTCAACCAGAAGTATCCAGCTCTCAAAATCTTCCTGGACGTGGCATGTCCATTGGCATGTGTTCCAAATGATCCTTCGTGGATTTCCCTGATCAATAAGTCTGCTTCGCGCTTGTCCACACATCTGAGCAGAACCATATCATGATTTCTCTTGTAAAGCACATTGTTGCTGAGGAAAAATTTGGATGCCAATCTTCTTAAAGTCTTCTTGTCTAGAGTTGTTGCATCCGCTGGGTACTCCTGATTTTGCAAGTAGTTCTTAATGTCATAGAACCACGGTTTCTCATCAGTTTCTTCTTCGACCAGTAGACAGTAGGCTGGTGCAGTTCTTCGCTCGATTGTAATGAGTGGAGCTTCATTAAGAAATCTGACTTGAAACATAGAGGCCAACATAGCCAAAGCATCTGCAATCTGATTCTCTGCCCTTGGAACATGATGGAAAGTGACTTCATCAAAGTATTTGATCAATTCCACAATGTGAGCACGGTATGGGATCAACTTCTCATCACGGGTCTCCCATTCACCTTTAACTTGGTAGATTACCAAGGCTGAGTCTCCATATACATCAAGGATCTTGATTCTAGTATCGATTGCAGCTTCGATACCCAAAATACATGCTTCGTACTCTGCGATGTTGTTTGTACATTCAAAGCACAATCTAGCCGTGAAGGGAGTATAACCACCATCAGGATTCATCAAGACCACTCCTACACCATGCCCCATGTAGTTGGAGGAACCATCAAACATCATCTTCCAACGAGAACCTGGCTCGGGACCTTCATCGGGATCTGGAACTTTGCAGTCCTTTATCAACATAATGTCTTCGTCCGGGAAATCGAATTTCAAAGGTTCATAATCTTCAACAGGATGATCAGCAAGGTATTCAGATAAAACACTGCCCTTGATAGACTTCTGGGTTACATATTGGATGTCGTACTCGGATAACAACATGTGCCAACGGGCGAGCCTTCCGGTCAAAGCAGGCTTCTCAAAGATGTACTTTATTGGATCCATTTTCGAGATCAACAAAGTAGTGTGACAAATCATGTACTGCCTGAGGCGTCTAGCCGCCCATGCCAAAGCACAGCAAGTCTTCTCTAAAAGTGAGTATCTGCTCTCACAGTCTGTGAACTTCTTGCTTAAGTAATAAATGGCGTGCTCCTTACGACCAGTTTCGTCTTGTTGGCCTAGTACGCAACCCATAGATCCCTCGAGTACAGTCAGGTACATGAAAAGAGGCTTCCCTGGAGTAGGTGGGATCAAGATAGGAGGTTCCTGCAGATAAACCTTAATCTTCTCAAAAGCCAGTTGACAATCAGGACTCCACTCAATTGCTTGATTCTTCCGGAGTAACTTGAATAAAGGCTCACAAGTAGCTGTCATGTTGGAGATGAATCTGGAGATGTAGTTCAATCTTCCGAGGAAGCCTCTGACTTGCTTTTCTGTCTTGGGAGCTGGCATCTCTTGAATTGCTCTGACCTTGTCCGGATCTACTTCAATACCTTGCTGACTAACAATAAAACCGAGTAACTTCCCTGATCTGACACCAAAAGTACACTTAGCTGGATTCAGACGCAGTTGGAACTTTCTGAGACGCTCAAATAACTTCAAAAGATGATTCAAATGATCCTCCTCACTCTGTGATTTGGCAATCATATCATCCACATAAACTTCTATCTCTTTATGCATCATATCATGGAATAGGGTGACCATTGCCCTCTGATAGGTGGCTCCTGCATTCCTGAGACCAAATGGCATAACCTTGTAACAATAAGTGCCCCATGGTGTGATGAATGTAGTCTTTTCCATATCGTCAGGATCCATCTTGATCTGGTTGTATCCTGAAAACCCATCCATGAAAGAGAAAACAGCGAATTTAGCAGTGTTGTCAACCAAAGTATCAATATGCGGGAGAGGGAAATCGTCCTTCGGGCTGGCTTTGTTTAAATCCCTATAGTCCACACACATTCTGACTTTTCCATCCTTTTTAGGGACTGGCACAATATTAGCTACCCACTCAGGGTACTTTGCAACTGCGAGGAATCCAGCATCAAACTGTCTTTTGACCTCTTCTCGAATCTTCAGAGCCATGTCTGGTCTTGTTCTTCGAAGCTTTTGCTTTACAGGAGGACAATCTGGTCGAAGAGGTAACTTGTGGACCACTATGTCTGTGTCTAACCCGGGCATATCTTGATACGACCATGCAAACACATCTACATACTCTCTGAGAAGCTTGACCAATCTTTCTCTGATGTCTGCCCCAAGTGTTGTACCAATTTTGACTTCTTTTGTATCTTCCTCGGTGCCAAGGTTGATGGTCTCAACCTGCTCCTTGTGTGGCTGAAGATCTGTGTGCTCATTCTCAACCAATCTTGCCAGTTCTTCAGGAATGTCACAATCTTCCTCACTTTCATCTTCCGCTTGGTAGATGGGCGAATCAAAGTTAGGAGAGAATGTAGAGTCATTGGATTCAACAGGGTTTTCGTTTATTCTGCATATGATAATGATTTGCTTTTATTAAAAGTGGAAAATAGAGAAATGCAAGAGAAAAAACTTTTTTATTGGTTTTGAAAGATTGCCATTTTCTTTTAAAAGTGAAAAGAGAGAAAAACAGTAAATGATCAAAATAAGAGTTTAACAAAATGCCTTCATTGATAATAACTTTAAAAATGAGAAAGGGGCCCTACAAAATACTCCCATAGCCTTGGGCAGAGCTAGGGAACTTTGAAAACATTGAAAAAACAACAAATTACTTTGACAATGGAAAAAACTCTGGGATCTCGACTGCCTCCCAATTGTCCAAGGCTTCTTCACACTGATACACCAAGTGATTCACATCTTCATCTTCAGAAACTCCACCAATTGCGTTGACCTGATAACCAGCACTGGAAAACACTTCTTGGATGGTCTTCAGATGGCCTTTAGCGGAGGTTGACGCTCCTTCCTTCACATGAGTTGGTTTGTAACCCAACCCGCAACGATCTAGCTTCTGCTTGACTTCGATGACATCACCCCAACCTTCATAGCTTCTTTCTTCAATGGTGGAAATGGTACTCTTCAGCGATGCAAAAGATGGTATACCCTTCCCTTTCGGTTCCTCTACTTCCAAAAGGACAGCATTGGCTATCTCAAGAGCTTGGAAAGAAGTTTCCAAAGCATCTTCATCAGCCTCAATATAGGTAAAAGATGAAAGGTTACTGACCATGAGGTCTTCTTCCCCAGACACGGTCACCAGCTTGTTATTGACTACAAACTTCATCTTTTGATGTAGGGTAGAAGTGACTGCCCCAGCAGCATGGATCCAAGGTCTTCCCAGCAAGCAACTGTAGTTAGGATTGATGTCCATAACCTGGAAAGTGATTTTGAAGACCTGTGGCCCAATCAAGATTGGTAAGTCTACTTCTCCAATAACAGTTCTTCTTGACCCATCAAATGCTTTCACAATCAGTGCGCTGGGTCTCATCTCTGCTCCTTGATAAGATAACTTTGCAAGTGTCCTTTTCGGCAAAACATTCAGTGAAGATCCTGTATCTACAAGAACTCTTGCTAAAGTATCCTCTTGGCATTTCACTGATATGTGGAGCGCACGGTTGTGGTCCAAGCCCTCCTTCGGAAGATCCTCCGTGCTGAAACTGAGGTTGTTACACGCAGTGATATTGGCAATGACACCATCAAACTGGTTCACTGTTATATCATGCGTAACATGTGCTTGAGCTAGCAACTTTTGAAGCGCACTTCGATGAGCCGGAGAATGCATAAGCAGTGATAGGATAGATATTTTGGAAGGCGTTTGATGTAGCTGATCAATTACCTTATAATCACTCTTCTTTATGATTCTGAGAAATTCGGCATCTTCTTCCCCCAAGACTACCTCTTTATCTTTATTGGCAACAGCTGGAATGACTTCTTTAGGCGGAGCCGTATTGGCTTGCTGGGTATATACACGACCACTACGGGTCAAACGACCTGCACCCGCTATATCAGTACTTGCAACCTTTGAACCTTCCTTCTGATTAGCTTTATCGATCCTCTGATGAACTTTCCCTGTATCGTACTTCCAAGGAACTGCTTTAGTGCCTTCATAACGGAAAGAGTTACTCCTTTGTTCAAATCTTGGCTCAGGTATGTTGAAAATTGGCACCACAGATTCTGGAGTATTGAAGATAGGTTGAGCTCCTGAAGATTCAGGCAGATTGAACACTGGCACCCAAGTAGAATTAGATTCCGGCAAGTTGAAAATTGGTTCAATCACTGCCACCTCATTCCTCTTCGTATGACCGCTTACCTGTAAGACACCTTCATCAATCAAATCTTGAACATCTTTCAGGACCAATTCGCATCCCCTTGGACTATCAACACAACCTTCACAATTCTCATGACAGCTTTTCAGTATACCCGCCTCTACTAACTTCGCATGGAAGTCTCTAAGCGGGGTCTTGATCTCGGTGGCATTGAAAATCAAACCTTCTTCGGACTCATCAACAACAGCATTTATAGACCCATGCTTGGGTAAAGGATTATCTTTGACATTCGGACCAGTATTCCCAAATGACAGAATATTCTTCTCCATCAAATCTTTCACTATGTACTTCAAAGCATAACAACCCTCCAAATCGTGCCCTGGAGCACCTTCATGGAATAAACAGTGAGCATTTGGGTTGTAATTTGGTGGGAGCGGACTTGGTGGAGGACCTAAAGGCCTTGGAGTAACCAAACCCTTCTTCAGCAGTGAAGGATATAACTCAGTATAAGTTATAGGGATTCGAGGATTAGGAGGCCTTCCACCTGGTCTTCTGTTCTGAAAATTGGGATTTGAATGAGGAGCTGGAGTCCTCTGCTGGTAGGCTGAAGCATTGGGTGCTTGTTGATAGCCCGGATTGTTGATCATTGGTTGATAAGGTTGAATCATTGGAGCCGCTTGTTGGTACATCGGTGCTGCTTGAGCTGGCCGATACATGGGGACTTGTGGATTAAATGCTGGTTGAACCGCCGCTACATAAGGATGTTGGGCATACTGTTGTTGATGAGCATACTGCTGTTGGCGAGCATATTGCTGTTGAGCCATAGGTGAAGGTCTCTGCCACAGCGGATTTCTTCTTTGACCGGCCATTATCGCATTTGTCTCACCTTCCTTCTTCTTGTGGAAGTTATTGGTAAATTTCTTGCCAATATTTCCACTACTAGTGCTAGAACTGCCAGATGCACTACTCATCTTTCCACTTTTCAAACCGAGTTCTACCTTGATTCCCACAGCCACTAAATCAGAGAAACTAGCAGTTATACTCCCCACCATTCTCTCATAGAATTCTGGTCGCACAGTGTCAACGAACCAGTCAGCTAATTCTTTTTCAGTCAATGGGGGCTCTACTTGAGAAGCGGTCCCTCTCCACCTCTGAGCATACTCTTTAAAGGATTCAGACTCTTTCTGGGACATGCTTAGCAATTGCCTCCTATCGGGAGCAAGGTCCATGTTGTATTTATATTGTTGGATGAAAGCATCTGCCAAGTCTTGGAAACTGCGGATCTTCGACTGGTCAAGCGTCAAATACCATTTGGAGGAGATTCCCTTTAGACTGTCTTGAAAGCAGTGGATCATTAACTTATCATTATCTACCTGTGCAGCCATTCTCCGATAGTACATCAAAAGATGGTTCTTAGGACAAGTTGCACCCTCATACATATCAAACGTGGGTATCTTGAACTTTGGAGGTATTACCAATCCGGACACCAGACACATCTCTCTGGCAGCAGCACCAAAGATCTGGTCACCTTCAATCGCTCTTAACCTTTTTTCAAGGGTATCAAAATTCTCCTGCATCTTCACATGTTTTTCATCTCCGTTTTCAGACATATCTGGCGCTTCATACCCCTGATGGTCATTAAAATACGGTTGGGCACGGGTGTGCACAATGTCCTGTGTAAAATTAGCAACTGCATGATTCTCTTCATTAGTCACAGGAACAGTTTGTTGAGCAGCAAATCCCTGAGGAGGAGGCACAAAACCTTGAAAAGGAAATGCCATACCCTGAGAGGGAGGTGCGAAACTTTGAGAAGCTAAGCCTTGGGACGGAGGGAAGAAACCCTGAGCAGCAAATCCTTGGGAAGGAGGTATAAAACTCTGAGTAGCAAAACCTTGAGAAGGAGGGAAGAAACCCTGAGCAGTAAGTCCTTGGGAAGGAGGTATAAAACTCTGAGCAGTAAGTCCTTGGGAAGGAGGTATAAAACTTTGAGTAGCAAACCCTGAAGAAGAAGGAATAAAACTTTGAGAAGCAAAACCATGAGGAGGAGGGACGAATCCATGAGGAAGTCCAAAAGGAGGCCAGGTCACAGGGGTAATGACTGATGATGTAGGCTGGGTCGTTGTAGTGACAACTTCAGTCGTTGCAGTAACAATTTCTGACACCACAGTCCGTTGGGTATCCATCTTCGCTCGAATGACTTGTAACATTTCCATCATCTGACCCATATTTCCACGAATATCAGAAAGCTCTTCGTTAACTCTGTCCATCTCTAGGTCTCTTTCAGCCATCCTCTTTCTGGCTTGAGCTCGAGTGTAGTATTTGCGTGAGAGCCTCAGTGTGAAAGCTGAATTGAGAGCAGATGACGGGAATGAGTTTTATGAAAAAAAATGCAAATGCAATGCCAAATGTATGAGTGCAATGCAAAAATGAAATTTATTCAAGGAACTTAAGAAACAATTTGCAAATACCAAGGAACACATAAAAGGATATGATTTCATTAAATTCAAAAAGTGATACAAAGTCTTAAGTACATCTTCAAAAATCCCAAACATAGCTTAATAAAAACAAAGACTAGGTCTTCGAGTTCGGGAGTTTTGAATGTGTTCTTGACAGTCTTTCTTCTTCCAAAGTCCATGATGATACCTATGATATTTGCAAAGGTAAAGTTTCTGAGTTCCTTGAATAAATGGTAAAAATGATGCTTCATGATGCGTGAATGCAACAAACACAAACAAGGCTTAGGTTCAAAGCTTGCATGAGGTCAAAGGTTCAACCCTCCCAAAAAGGTATGTACTATGAGTTTATTTGTACCTGTACAACGGGTTCTAAAAGTTCCCAGAATCACTGTCCCATCTTTCGGATATTACCGACTTCCCAACTCGACTTGGTAATCAGTAATATTCTCAAGAGAGTCTCATCCGAGTGCAGTATCGCGTATCAACTATTTCGGATTTACACCCTCATAGTCATCGCACTACATCCCTAAAAAGGCCAAGTGGGGGTAAATGTTCTAAGGTCCTCAGCATTAATGGCTCTCAGGTCGAATATAGTAATGTTTTCACGACTGAACTCGATCAACAAAACTACATCCGACGAGGCCTCCGCTGAGTGGTGGTGTCTCAAGTCAACTTGGTCGGGACTCAACTCCCTACAAGCCTTCTTGAATATACCACCGTCCTATCTTATTTGCACTCAAGTCCGGGTTAGGACTTATCTCACCACACATGGAACACCCAAAAATCCAAAAATAATAACAAGCAATACAACAACAAATATACAAATATACAAGGTGGGCTTAACCCTCAGAAATAGTGTCCCCAGTGAAGTCGCCATTTCAGTTGCGGTGAGAATCGGATACCAAGCTATTAAGTGAGCTTGAATCGCAAAACATTTAATGTTCACCACCGACTTTAATTTAATCCAAAGGGAAAAGGGAAAAAGATCGTAAAAACCCTAAATGAGGAGAAACTAGGTTCGGGGGTTGATTATACTTAGGGAAGGTGTTAGCATCCTAAGCATCCGCAGTATCCTACGGGAACCTCTTGTTAATATTTGTATTTTTGTTGTTTATTGCTTGCTAAAACTAATGGGAACCTAAGGTTTATTTCTAATGGTGCTCGCACAACATCGCATCGATGCCTACGTATCGGGTATAGAATCAGAGCACTCGTAGTTCTCCTAAGGATTAACGAACACTTGGTTACGCTCAAGGTTCGCGGGGGAAGGTAAGTGTTATGGCAAACACTCACGTGACTTTAAGAAAGTCACAAAAAGTTGTAAAATAAAAAGCTAAGGACCTAATGGCTAAGGACCTAAGGATGAGGGACCTAATTGCTAAGGTCAAAATGGAACTAGGGATTGCTAAACTTCCTATGACATTGAGTCAACTGCAGGAGTTCTTTCCCTTTTGGATCGAAAAGCAAAAACAAATAATAAAAATGGTGCAAGCTCCTAAGACTAGGCAAAGGCTGCTACTTGCAAAAATAACTGAATGAAGTAAATAAAGTAAGTGGACAATGCGAAGATAAAGGACTTGGTAACTGGCTATGGCTCGATATATGGATCGAGAATGCTGGGGTGGCAAACAAACGCGGTGTGTCAATTTGTTTAAGTTGGAAACTGTACAAGGTGATGAACTGTGCAGATGGCGATCGTAAACGACCGACTTACGTGTGTGAGTGTATGTGAGGTGAAGTTCACTTGGCGTTGGACCAAGGAATTATTATTTTTGAAAATTAAATTAAATGGTGTAAACTTGCGAGAAATAAATAATTAATAATAAATGAAATAAAGTATGAAATTAAATAAAATAAATTGAATTGAATAAAAATAAATAAATAAATGAAATAGAAAAAATAATGAATTAAATGGAATAATAAAAAATGCATGGCCTCATATGAGTTTAGAAAAATTGACAAAGTCAAAATATCCATAAACCGCCTGTTATTATCATAGGCCCTAATAATAAAATTAATATTTATAAATCAAAAAAAAAAAAAAAAAAAAAATAGAAGATCAATAAAATAAACATTTATCAAATAAAAAAACTAACAATAAGTAACTTTAAGAAAACTTAACATAATAATAATAAAAAAGAAAAAGAGAAGGGAATGTAATGCTGAAAGGGAGGGGGACGAATAACAGGTTCATGGGCCTGTGATAACTATCTCAAATCACATGAAAAAGAAAGAAATAAGTTTTAGAAAACTGAAACAACAAAAAAGAAAAATTAATGTCAGAAAAAAAAAAAAAGAAATGCCTCTCTTGAAATCCCTATCGTGAACAGAAAAAGAAAATGATAACCCACCCTCACTGTTTTGTTCTCTCTCTCTCGAATTCTCTCCACTCTGTTCTCTCAATCGCATGGACTCTCTCAACGACCCTCTCACGGTGATGGCTTTGTGGTTCGCGGCCGGGTTTGCGAAGGAAAATGGAAGGCTTCGGATGGTGCTTGACGGCGGATTTTCGATGGATTTGGGGGTTCTGGCCGGAAGTGTTTGTGCGGCGGAAGGTGGTTCGTTTGCGAGGCGGGTCGGAGTTTGGGTCAGTTTTTGAAATCTCGAATCTCTTCTTCTTCTTTAAATCTGTTGTTGTTTGGAATGATGGTTAGGGCGGTGGCTTGAAGTTCACAGGCGGTGAACGGGGGAGATTCTGTGGGGGTTTGATGATGAGTTGATGGATTCGGGGAGTGTTGGCGGAACAATGGAATGGTTCGTGAGTTGTTGGCTTGCGGTGAAGTTCATGGCGTTGGCGGCGAGACGACATTTAGTGATGGAGGTGGTGATGACAGGAGGATTCACGGTGGTGTTGGTTTGAAAGGGGCTGGTTCAAGCTTGTTCGAAGGTGTTTGTATTCGGTTTCCACAGTGGTTCGGTGTTGAAGGTGATGGTGATTCGAAAAAAAGGGGTGGAGACAATTGATGGATGTTTCAGTTGTTGGTGACGGTGGTTTGATGGAGTTTGAAGGGTGATGTGCGGGTTGTATGGTGTTCGACGGCGCGGAGGGAGGGTTTCCGGTTCTGATTGCAAGATGTGATTTTTGTTCAATGATTCAGTTCAGGTTTAATGTTTAGGTTTCAAATGGTGGCTTGGTTTAGTGTGTTTCTCGGATGAGTGTTTTGTTGTTGGGCTGAGAGGATTGTGGTTGGCTTATGGTTTTTTAACAGGTTTGTGTTTAGAGAATGGTGGTAGTGACGGTTTTGGTTCTGAGGTTACTGTGTGATTTCAAAAATTGGTTTATGCAGTTCATGTATCTCTTGCGGTTTCGTTTTGTGAGCGTGCTGTTCATTTCAGTGACAAACTTCGTTTGATTTTGACAGCGGAAAGGATGGCTGCAGTGAAGGTTAACAAAGAGTGGGAAAGATTGATTGACAGTGGGTAATGCTTTCTTTGGTTTGTTTCTCTTATTTACAAATAATGCTAATTAATTTTTTTAGAAAAGTTTCAAGTATTTTTGGAGTTTTTATAAGGCTTTGTTCTTTATGTGCAGGTTAAAATTTGAAATAAAGTTGGAACAAAAAAGGAACTAACTATGGACAAATGGCTGAAAAGAGGTAAAAAGAAAGAAGAATCATACCGGCCCGAATGTTATCGGGGGACGAATCCACACGGTGAGCTTTATATTCCTCTGAACTTTCCTATCTTCTCCCTTTCTTCCTCTTCTTTTTTTTGTGATTTTTGTTTGAAGAATGCTTGCTGAATTTTCTGTGTTGTTTTGGTGTTTTGAGTGTATTTTGAGATTGTTTTTGTGGTGTGGTAGTGCTGTATTTTTGTGTGTATTGAGGCTGTTTGTGTAGTGATTTTGTGGTTATTTGTGTGTAGTTTTATGCAGAATTTTGTAGTGATTTTGTTTGAATGTAACAGTGTGTTTTATGCTTGTAGGTGAAGGGTTTCAAAAGAGGGACAAGGTCTGAGTTTTGCAGCTGTGGTGGAGTAGTGGAGCAGGGTGTTTGTGTGCTGTTGGGGGGCTGTTGGAGCAGTCTGATTTGGGGCAGATTTGGAGCTGTTACATTTGTATTCTAGTGCTGATTTTTGTAACATTTTTCTTTTATATGCAATTGTAATAAAATAAAATAACATTATGGAATAATAATAAAAAAAAGAGTTGATTATTTACATTTGGTTATTAATTTGAAATTGAAACTTGAAAAATGAAACTTTAAATTAGAATCTAAATAAAATTTAAATTAGAAATGAATTAAAAAGAAATAAATTTAAAAATTGAAAAGAAACTCATAAACTTGAATAAATAAACTTGGAATTAAAATTAATTTAGAAACTTGAGAAATAAATTGGAATTTAAAAAAAATAAAAGATGTAGATATGAATTACAATGGAATAAATGGTTAAAAATTAAAATTTGAATTAGAAAATGAATAAAAGAGGAATTAAACTTAAAATTGAAATAACTTAGAAACTTAAATAATTGAAAGTAAAAATTAAACTTTAGAATTTGAGAAATGATTTTGGAATTTAGAAAATAAAAAGTGAATTGAAATTGATATTAGATTTAGAAATAACAACTTGAAAAAAAGAATAAAATTAAAAATTGAAGAAAAGGAAATAAATTCAAAAATAGAACTTGAAAATGAAATAAAAATTAATTTAAAAATGCGAACTTGAAAATGAAAAGAAACAACAAATAAATTTAGAAAAAATTGAAAATTGAACTAAAAAAAATTAGAAGTGGAAATTGAAATAAAATTTAAAAATAGGAATTTACAAATAGAACGAAAATAGAAATTAAAATTAAAAATACGGAAATGAATTAAAAAGTCATAAATAAATTAAATTAAAATGGAAGCTAGAAAATGAGAAGAAAACAAACAGAAAATAAATCGGGAAAAAATCCCTGCAAAAATGCGATAAAAGTATGATTATGATATGAGCGATTAGGGGTAAAATTTGGGGTGTGACAGATAGCATTCTTGCTTACAAACATAGGCTCTTCTGCAAACAAGATGATTCCATATACACTAAGAGCAAGGAAAGCACAAACATTTTCCCACTTCCCTGCTGCAGCATGACTGGTGGCCTGAGTGATCAAGAAGTCCAAATAGAGGTCTGAGATTCCAGCCTTGGTGGTCATATTCTGATAAATGATGGTGGTTTCCAAATACAGAGCCTTAGCTATATCTTCATTCCTAGGAGCAGTCATCTCAGGGTTGAAAGGAATCCCCCTCCTGATGGGGACACCCAACAACATGGAAAATTCTTCTAACAAAGGACCCAACTGAAAGTCTGGGAAAGTAAAGCATCTGAGAGGAGGGTCATAAAACTGAAGGAAATTGTGAATCAGGATCCTCTGTGATGCATCCAAGTCCATGATCATGTCCATAATACCACCATAATGTTCCCTGAATAAAGGGACATGATCAGGAGTGATAAGTGCCTAAATCTGCCTGATGCCTGCTAGGGAGGGCTCAAAGAAATGATAAGTAATGTTGCTCTTCCTGGATGAATCCATACTGACAATGGATGTTGATGAAGATAACTGAGGGGAAATAATGATGAAGAGAACTGGAGAAGATATCAAGCTGAAGAAGATCTCTGATAACTGATGAAGATGGTTGAGCAGAAGAACAGTCAAAACCAAACCAAAGATGAAGTGGATACCCTGCAAAACAAATAGACAAATGTTAAAATGATGCAAAATGATGTATGCAGAATGATATGCAAGGGTTTGTGATCAAGTGCTGGATCTGCCATTTGCTTTGATAGGGTCCATGAGTGTTCATAAATCCAGATGAAGGCTAGAGAACCAGTAACCAGGTGGGGAACTCAAATAAAGAGTCACAAGTTTAGGGTTTCATAGAATCAGTCCAAAATAGTGTAACCTTAAAACAATATCAGTAATAGGGTATGTTGAGGCCAAGGGTTCCTGCAAACCTGTAAACATCCCAACCCACTCACAGGTATTTTTCTAGAACAAGGATCCTCAGACTTGGAACTATTATGAGAAGTGTAAACACTTATAACCCGGAGGTACAGTGTTTACATTAATCATAAATGACCCTCCTCTAATTCACCTCATATTCTGAAGGTCATCTAAAAAAGGTCATCCAGACTTAGCAGGGTTCCCAGATAGCCCTAACACTACATGAAATCCGTAGCACAGAGTTCTCAAGAAGAAACCCATGTCTGAACCGTATTTCATATTCCCGCACCAGACCAAAATGGAATGGGAAAGAATATGAATCCACTCTAATCCTATGTGTCACTCAGGCTCCCAGTGTGGAACCTTACTCACTGAGATATCCCTCCCACCAAGGCAAAACAACAAATTCATCACATGACATAATGACCATAATATGAAATGCATAAAAATAGTAAACAAAAGTAATAAATAAAAACAGTAAAAAGCACACTTAACACCCCCATAAACACAAATCAAACAAGCGCAAGGAGAAACCCACAAAAAGAACCAGAAGCCCTGGTTGCAAAAGATAAGTCCCCAGCAGAGTCGCTAAGTTGTCGCTCCCCTGAAAAGACACTGGGTCCCAAGGTGCAGACGCGAACGGTCGGCGAAAGAGAAATGAGGTTGAATTGAATAGAGTCGCCAGCTAGGCATTTTTATCCCGAAGGAAAGGTAATGTTGCATAAACCTGGAAAGAGATGGATAAGACGGTTGTGAACCAGAGAAACTGAGGAAGGGGGTTGGTTACGACCTGGGAAGGTATTAGCACCCAGATCGTCCGTCGTACTCGACGGGATCTACGCTTACAAGATTGTGCTTAAAAGGGGTAAGTGCATGTGCTATCTGTGTGCAAAAGCTAGGGAAAGAAAGTACAGGTGTCAGTGCAAAAGGTGAATTGCTCAGAAACTGAGGCTTAGAAAAGAATGATGATATAGGGGGATGACAAAGAGACTTTTGTTCGATAACAGTTAAGTTATGCATACGTATCCTCTTGTGCAATGAGGAAGTCAGAACATCGTAGTTCGACTCAAAGAGACTGAATGATTTGACTGTGAACTGCTTACTTGTCTATGCTCAAGTGTATGACTCGTCTGGATCGAGTGCTAACTGTCTTGCATTAGACGCAAGAAGCGAGTTCTCGTTTATAGAGTGAGTGTGATGAGAAAAGAATCCCGGAGGAGACGTTTATTGTTTGTTTTTTGTGTTTTCAGTTTTTTATTGTTTTTGGTGTTTTGCATAAGTTAATGAGCTTAAGCCTAAATCAAAGGTTGTAAACTCATTATATCCTCTTTGATTAGGGATAATGAGCCTACTTAAGTATGAGATAAGCATCTCAACTTAATTACCATGATGATGTAGGATTAAGATCATTAACCTACTTGTGATTATCAAGATGTTTTTGGGTTTTTGTTTAGTGTTAAGTAATGAGTTTAATCGCTAATCACAGATTAGTGAACTCATTACACCATCCTAATAGAAGGATAATAGATGAGAACACTTAAGATGAGAAAGACTCCTCAACTTAATCCATGGTTAGGGACTAAATTCATTATATAACAAGCCTTTATTAAATGGATTTTAATTAAGGGATGAGATTTAGAAGTGGATTTTATGGCTTATAAGACAACTTTAGGGGGACTTGTCCATTAAACACTAGGGTTAGTCCTTATTAACCACAAGGAAGAGATAGAGCCCTAATATAAGGCCCAAGTTACAAGATAAAGGTTATACACTTCATCTTAAGATAAGGATGCAGGCATAACCCTAATTCCAAAGTCCTAAAGCTTTAAGAGTTTAGTCTCTGATTATGAGATGAGAAGAGAGACTCAAGGAGACTCAAAGGTAAAAAGCTAGGGGGACTATACACAACCCTAAAAGTTATCATGCTTGGATGTCCTATGGTTTGTGAGGCTTAAGAGAAAAGATTTTCAAGGCCACCAAGGAAGAAGCAGATGAAAAGAGAAGGAGGAAGAAGAGTAAGTTACTTACTTCCTGAAGAAGATGAGTAACTTAAAAGAAAGAAAGTGAGAAGGAGGGAACATAAGTGACACAAGTTCACTTCAATAACAACTAAATATGCAAATGAGAGGAAGGAAAAGGTAGGAGGTGAAGGAAAATCCACCTCCCAGATAACTTACCAAAAGCTCCTGAAATGTTAGTATAGATGCATAAGACATAAGGCAAAAGGAAATGAGATGAAATGAGATGCAAAGACCAAAGTCAGAAGTGAAAATGCAATGTAATGGCATATGAAATGATGCAAAGTCATACAATATGCATATGAATGATCATACAAGGATGAGATGCAATGGAAGCATGTTTAGAAGCATGAAAACACATGGATGTTCATGGAATGTAATGAATGCAAAGCATAGAAAATGAATGAAGAAATGATCAAGTAATGTTTAAGCATGTCTTAATATGTCTAAGATGTCATACAAATGCTGGAAATGTCATGGCAAGTTCATATGATGGTGATATGCAAAGGAGAATGCAAATGAAGATGCAAAATTAGGGTTTTAAGAGAACATGAGATGCATATGACCAAAACAGAAGCATTCAACATGATAAAAAAATTGAAATCAAGCTCAAACAAACCCTAATCCCATATGAGATCACAACCCAAATGAGAAAGTCAGAAGCTTAACCTAGTGGAAGTTATGAAATTTCTAAGTTAACTAGGGTTTTTGGGTGCTTCTAAAGAGAAAATGAAAATCAAATTGAAAATACAAGATAAAATCTTGAGATAAATAACCTATAAACTATATGCAATATGTGAAACAATGAAAAAAGAATCAAGTTCAAACTCATCATGGTTAGGCAGAAATGAATTTTTCAAGTTAGGGTTAAAAAATGTGATTTTTAAGAACCCTAATTCAAAGAAAATTGTGAACTTGTGATCAAACCTAAAAATAAATTTGTATGGTGAGTTTGAAAATGTTTCTAGATGTATTGAAATCCTTCATGAATTTTTTGGTGATTTTTAGAAACCTAAATGCATTTTTAATTAAATAAAATCCATTAATTAATTAAAAATAACATTTAAATATTTTAAAAATACTTTTTAATGCAAAAAATAAAATAAAAATTGTTTTTAGGTTAAGAAAAATATTTTAAACAAAATTGCAAAGTTTGAGATTTTTTTATATTTATAGCTATTTTAAATAAAATGAACAAAAGAAATAAAAATAAAATGGATTTAAATGGATTTAAATGAAAGTCAAATGATTCAAGGCTCTAGATTCAAACTTGAGGGGAGGGATTTGACTGCGCGCGCTATTGAATGGTCAGGATGTGTTCTGGCTAATTAATTTTGATTTATTTAATTAAATAGAAATTATCATTAATGAACTAATCTGGTCCGTTCAAGGCTTAGGCTAATCACGCATCCAATGATCCTTATTTAATCTGGGCACTAAACCCTAATTAGGGCTAATTACTTTCAGGTGACCGGAGACAAGCTCCGGTCATCTTCTTCGGTGGCACCAAAACCCTAAATCCTTCTACAGGTCACCCCACCCCAAATTAACTGCCCATATATGATCTCCTACCCCCACACAACTCAAATCACCCAACAAACATCATTTATGCTTCATAAACAAGATGAATCGAAGAAAAAACAAAAACTGGACAAACTTTCAGAAGTTCGTAACATGCTCATTTCTTGACTATTTTCAATTCTAAAAGCATCAGTGTGATCCCTATAAAATATATTTTCATTCTATAACAAGAAATTGAAGTTCTGAGAGAAAGTGTTTTTGAGATTACCTGAGCTGGAGATCCCCAAATGTGGACTTTCAAAGCCTTTCTCTTGTGCAAACTGCTTCCTCTGGTTCTCCTAGTGATTATGGAATGCTTCAAAAGCTTTTATAATGGCTAGTTTGAAAGCTCCAGTTCTGGTGTAGCAGAAATGGAGGTTTGTGTTTGTGATGTTTCAGGTCTTTTTTAGGGTTGAGTTCTGTTCTATGGATGATGTATGACTTAATGGTGAATTAATTTTGGAGGTTTGAAGGCTGGTTTAAGAGAATCGAAGAAGGGAAGTTTTTTGTGATTTTCTTGCAATCCGAGTTCTTGAATGTTTCAGGCTCCAAGCTTGTATGAAATGGGCTCCTTGATGTCCACATAAGTCATGCTGATTTGCCAGAGAATGGTTATGGCACAGTCTGATTGGTATGGCTTGATTTGCAAAAAGTCAAACGTTATGGTACCATAAGCATGGGCTGAGTCAGAGCTGGCTTTTGGGGTGTCTTGGCTTCAGCTGGATTCATGGATGACCCTAGGATGAAGTTTATGCAGCTGGCACACTTGGATCAAGAGTTGTCATGGTTTTTGCAAAGTTTATGCATAATTGCCATTTTGAGATTTCTTGTGAATCAAGCCATGAAAACCATGCATTCTTGGACCAATTCTGATGTTTTGAAGTTGCTTTGATATGTTATGGTACATAGAAGTTGATTAGAGGTCATGAAATGGCTTGAAACTTGATTTTGCAAAAATCCCTCTTTGGCATGAACTTGAAAATTATAGGATTTTTGCCAACTTTGAAAGGCCATATCTTGAGTTATAGGATGAATCAAGACATGTTCTTGTACTTTTTGAAAATGGGAAGACCGAGAGTTTGAGGATTTAAAATTAATTTGGATTTATTTATTTTTAAAAAGAATTTCTAAACACTTGTGGGCTAGCGAGAGCAGGCATATGACTTTAGGAATGCAGTCTGAATCAATAGAGCGAGAGTTTGAGACGAGGACTTTTAAATGAACATTTTCCACTGAAAAGTATTTTGGCATACAAACCTTCACTAATATTTAATTGAATTCCCGACGATTGATGAGTTACATACAAATATATCATTATTATTATTCATTAATTAAATTTTAGTTTTGATTCTATCTTCCATAAGCCAACCCAATTGAACAAATAGCCTTAGCTTTACACAGTAATATTAGATAACGTTAGATCGATTTACACTGTGCACTTGCATATATAATCCTTTAGACATATAGTCGAGCGATCAAGTGTTTGGCGCCATTGTCGGGGACTAATTAAGTCGATATCATAACTCCAGTGTTACACCGTATAGACTAAGGCAAAACCATTTAATTTCCCAATTCCTATTCACCGATTGTATGCCAAGTACTCGCTCTCAAGGCAAAGACTTGCAACCACCAGTCGCTAAATTAGAACATTTTTTCATTTAAGACGCCATATAACAGAGTACCAACGGAAGTATAACATCCCAGATCTTCTAGCCCATTCATCCGAATCAGTTGAAGAACCAGTTGGAACCTCAAAAGAAGCTGAGATGGTCAGTGAGGAACCAACTCATCCACTCAAGTATTACGCTATTCCATCACAAGATGAACCTCATAACAGCATTGTCGCACCCGCTATAAACCGGAACAATTTCGAGTTGAAACCATCACTAATATCAGTCGTGCAACAGAACCAATTCGCCTGAAATCCTAACGAGGATCCGAATTTACATTTATCAATTTTTGTGCAATATGCAGACACAGTAAAAGCTAATGGTGTCACCCAAGAAGCAATTAGACTACGTCTTTTTCCTTTCTCGCTGCAAGATAGAGCAAGAGCCTGGCTTCAATCTCTAACCTCGAATTCAGTCACTACGTGGGAGGAGCTGAAGAAAGTCTTCTTAACAAGATATTTCCCACCTAGCAAGACAACTATGCTGAGAGGTCAAATCAACAGATTTAAGTAGAAGGAAAACAAATCTCTTTTCGAAGCTTGGGAATGCTACAAAGATATGCTAAGACTTTGTCCACATCACGGTTTAGTAGAATGGATGGTCATCCATACTTTCTACAATGGACTCTTGTACAACACGAGAATGACAATTCACGCTGCCGCGGGCGGCACACTGATGAACAAAGAGTCTAACGATGCTTATACACTTATCGAGAGTATGGCTCAGAATCACTATCAGTGGGGAATCGAAAGAGTCGCGACAGAGAAACCAACAAAAGGAGGCATGTAAGAAGTAAGTAGTATTGATCAAGTGAATGCTAAATTCGATGCCCTCGCTCAAAAGATCGATAACTTGGCCATAACACCAACAACCACCGTGGCTGCCGTTTGCCCCAAATTGTGAGCTATGCGGAGTTCCAGGACATGCTGCCCCCGATTGTCAGCTTTTGTCCATGACTCCCATAGACCAAGTGAATTATGCTCAAGGAAATCCCTACTCAAACACATACAACCCAGGTTGGAGGAATCATCCTAATTTTTCCTACAAGAATAACAATTCTTTGTATGCACCTGGTCAAGCACCGGCTACACCACCAGGATATCAGAAGATCACCATGAATGCTCCTAATGTCCCGAGGAAATCGAACCTTGAACTAATGATGGAAAATTTCATAGCTACCCAAACTCAAACAAACAAGGAGTTCCTGAACCAAAACATACACGCTAGTGAGCAAATAAAGCAATTGGCAAACAAAGTTGATGCCTTAGCTACCCATAATAAAATGCTTGAAACTCAAATTTCACAAGTAGCTCAACAACAAGCACCAACTGCTGCCCCAGCTAGCGTATTTCCTGGTCAACCTCAACCAAATCCAAAAGGACATGCGAATGCGGTAATATTGAGAAGCGAAAAAGAATTAGACGAACCTACCGATCCTAGATTACAAAATTCAGCCATGTACCAAAAGCAGGATAAACCAACTGAGAAGGAAAGTGAACATGAGGAAAAGGAGAACAATAATCAAGAATCCATGGAGAGAGAAGAACCATATGTACCCCCACCACCTTATAAACCTCCTATCCCTTATCCTAAAAGACTTGTCAACTTTAAGGCTGCAGGGCAATTTAAGAAATTTATTGAACTTCTGAAACAATTAAACATCACGATACCATTTACAGAAGCAATCACTCAAATGCCCTCATATGCCAAATTCCTTAAAGAAATCTTATCCAATAAGAAAAAGATAGAGGATAATGAAACAGTTACGCTGACTGCTGAGTTTAGCGCAATAATTCAAAACAACATGCCTCCTAAGCTAAAAGACCCAGGTAGTTTCTCCATACCCTGTGTAATTGGAAAATTCGTCATAGACAAAGCTCTATGCGACTTAGGAGCCAGTATCAATGTTATGCCCTTATCAATTTGCAAAAGGCTTGATATGGGAGAATTAAGACCTACAAAAATGTTTGTTCAATTAGCAGACCGCTCTATTAAGTATCCTGTAGGTATACTAGAGAATGTTCCAGTACGGATAGGGCAATTCTACATTCCTACTGATTTTATAATCATGGACATCACAGAAGACTCCACTACCCCTATTATACTAGGAATACCATTCTTAGCTACCACTGGAGCCATTATAGATGTGAAGAGAGGAAAGCTAACCTTTGAAGTAGGTGAAGAAAAGGTTGAATTTATTTTAACGCAATTCTTACAATCACCAGCTATAGAGGACACATGCTATTTATTAGATGTCATTGACGAGTGTGTAAGAGAAATGGAAATGGAAGAAACCACATATTCTGAAATTGTGAAAATTCAAATCCCTCCGATTCTCGAAGATGACAACTGGCAAAAACTATATCAAGATGATAGTCTAAGCGAAAGCTTAGCACTCACACCAGATCATATGCCAGTATCAAAAGAAACTTATTCAGAGTTAAAAACCTTACCCGGGAACTTAAGATACGAATTCCTAGACATCGAATGTAAGCGACCAGTAATAGTAAATTCCAGTTTAGGAACACTCGAAACTAAGAAACTTTTAGACGTTCTAAAGAAATACCCAACTGCTTTAGGATACAACATTTCTGATTTGAAAGGGATAAGCCCTTCCATCTGTATGCATAGAATTATGCTAGAGGAAGATTGTAAGTCTTCTAGAGAACACCAGAGGAGGATCAACCCAATCTTAAGTACAGTGGTAAAAGAGGAAGTGCGAATCTTGAAGCCGAAATCATATATCCTATCTCAGACAGCCAATGGGTCAGCCCAGTACATGTAGTACCCAAGAAAGGAGGTGTTACAGTGATTAAGAATGCAAAAGGTGAATCCATAACACAAAGAGTTCTTACAGGAAGCAGAATATGTATTGACTATAGAAAACTAAATAAAGCCACTCGAAAAGACCATTTCCCATTACCATTTATCGATCAAATGTTAGAACGATTGGCTAAACATTCTTACTTCTGCTATTTAGACGGTTATTCAGGATTCTTTCAAATCCTTATTCATCCTGACGACCAAGAAAATACCATCTTCACTTGTTCTTATGGTACATTTTCATACCGACGAATGCCATTCGGACTATGCAACGCTCCTGCAACATTTCAAAGATGCATGATGTCAATCTTCACTGATTTTATAGATGATATTATGGAAGTATTTATGGGCGATTTTTCTGTTTGTGGGCAAAGCTTTGAAGGATGTCTATCAAACCTAGAAATGGTACTCGAAAGATGCGTAAAAGTAAATCTCGTATTAAACTGGGAAAAGTGCCATTTTATGGTCCAACAAGGAATCGTACTAGGACACGTTGTTTCAGAAAAAGGAATTGAGGTTGATAAAGCCAAGATTGAAATCATATAAAATCTTCAACCTCCAAAAACTGTATGAGAAATAAGAAGTTTCTTAGGACACGCCGGTTTCTACCGATGATTTATTAAGGATTTCTCGAAAATTACAAAACCTCTTACTGGTTTATTAATGAAAGACGCTGACTTTATCTTTGATGAAAAATGCCAAAAAGCGTTTGAACAGCTGAAAATGGCTCTCATTTCTGCACCTATTATGCAACCTCCATATTGGAGATTACCATTTGAAATCATGTGTGATGCAAGTGATTACGCCGTGATGATTGATCATAAGTCCTATGCTAGAACATGTGAGTGTCATGCTTCATTTTTCTATGCTAAATGTTGGAATATGGTATGCTTATGCTATGCTCATGATATGTGAATGATGATAAAAAGGATAGGGCAAATTTGGGGTGTTACACTTGTCTTTCGACCATAGATTTAAACTTGGCAAATACCTCAATCACTTCACTTTTCTTCTTGATTTGGTAAGTCCATAATTTTTTACTGAAATCATCTATGAAACTAACAAAGTATCTGTTACCTCCAATCGAATCCACCTGGATAAGACCACATACATCATAGTATATGACTTCAAGAATTCCCTTCGACCTACTTCATGCATCCTTGCTGAAGTTATTCTTGTGTTGTTTCGACTGAACACATTTTTCACACACTTCGTTTGACATGTCGATTTCTAGCAATCCTGGAACCATATTTCTTTTTTTCAAATCTTTGATGTCTTTGAAATTGAGATGATCAAGTATATATAGCCATAATCATTCATATTTGCTGGCTGCACTTGCAAGGAACTTATGCTCCATCACATTTAGTTCGATCTTGAAGGTTCTATTCTGAGACATTGGAGCCTTCAAGATCAATCTACCACCTGCGTCGAAGACCCTCATCACCTTGTCTTTGACCGACACCTTGTAGTTCTTTTTCGACCAATTACCATATACTGAGAAAATTGCTCTTCATGCATGGTATGTACAAAACGTTGGAAATTACCGACCTCTTACCATCCTTCCTCTTAATCAGAACATCACCAATACCTTTAGTTGCTAGAGTATTGTCATTTGCAAATTTCACTGTGTTCTTCATTGAGGTCATCATGTTAACAAACCAATCTTTCCTACCAGTCATGTGTGATGAGCATTCTGAGTCCAAGTATCATTGATCCTTGAATCTCTCTCCATCTCTTGTTGTGACCATCAACAACATTTCTTCTTTTTCATGCTTTTCCAGCTTAGCATCAAAATCTTGATTCTTTTGATTTTCTTGACAACCACTAATATAGTGACCATACTTCTGACAATTGAAAGACTGAATATGACTCGTGTCTGGATTTTGACCACCACCTTTTCCTCTACCTGTAGAACCACGTCTTTGGTTGCCTTGGTTCCAGGGTTTTCTTTGATTCAACTAGCCCCCTTCCTGCTAATTTCGACCTGTCGAATTTTTGTAGTCACCTCTACCTTTGTTGTCAAACATATTTCCTTTGCCTTTCTCATCTCTCACTGATTGAGCCTGTAGAGCCACATTATTCTTCGACTTGCCTGCTGCTCTTTCAGCCATTATTTGTTCATGAGACTCAAGTGTCCCTTAAAGCTCTTCTTTAGTCACATTCGAAAAATCTTTTGACTCTTCTATGGCTACTACCACGTGGTCGAACTTTAGAGTCAAAAAAATCAAAATCTTTGAGACAACTGCTTTCGTCGTCAGCACTTCTCCACATACTTTGATTTGATTCACAAGTTTCGTAACTCTTGTGAAGAAATCTGTAATGATTTTAATGTCTTCCATCTGAAGCAATTCGTAAGCCCTTTTGTGAGTTTGTAACCTCACTTCTTTCACCTTTTCTGCACCTCCAAAAGACTTTCCAAGAATCTCTCATGCTTCTTTTGCAAATTCAACATCACTAACTTTTTCAAAGTTATCTGGATCAACACATTGATGAATTATAAAGAGAGTTTTATAATCTTTCTTCTTCAATTCTTTGTGTGTAGCCTTTTCTTGATCTGTTGTGTTCTCTACAAATGTTGTTACTCTTTCCTTGCAAGATCCCATAAATCTTGATAACAGAAAACAACTTTAATCTTCTTGCTGGAAAGTAACCATTCGGGTGATTCATCATTATCACTTTTGCTTCCCTCAGATCGTTGAAACCGGAGCTCTAGATACTAGATGTTGGAATTTACTCGAAACCTATGAGAATTATGACCCTTTCTTTATGAACAAGAAAGGTTCTTGCGGAACAATTTAACAAAGAAAAGAAGAAATATGAAGTAGAAAAGAATTATGGGTTCTAAGAGAATTTGGAGAGAAAGTTTTGCTACCCACAAATTGTGGGATTTTTCTTTCTATTCACTTGCAACTGCAAACTGTGAATTACAATGTGTTGGAATTATTTGATTACAGGAGGGATACTCCCTATTTAGGTTTGCTTGCATCTTAAGCAAAAAACTGAAAATTATAAAAGCCCAAAATATCTATTTTCAAAGTAAATCAAATCTAGATTTAAAACTAAATGAAATATAATCTAAATCAAATATGACATAATGAATTACACTGTCAACACATCCTGCATTGTTGAACCGCAAATTTGTTACATCGTTTCAAGACTCTACTCCATCATTTCATAAATTATTTTTGGTTCACTAGTAGAAAAATCTTGCAAGATGTTACAATGAGGGACTACCATTTAATATGCTTGTTTTCAAGGTCACTCATGTTGGCTCCCAAATCTTTCTTTCTCTAAGAAATATACCCAACACAGTAAGTCTGACCTATGTTTCTCAAAGATTTCTCATTATTATGCCATGATAAGTCTTGGGGGTAATTGTTATGAAATGGACAATGGTCCAAAAAAAGGAGATTCAATCACCCGTCCAAATGCTCCACCAAAGCACCGAATGTAGACTATAACCCTGTTTTTGGAGCTCCACACTAGGAGCTACCACCTATTGTTAAATGTTATCAAACGACATCCCACATTTCATGCCAAAACGGGCAGGAACATCCATAATTGTCCTTCATATATAAGACATTCCACTTGAAACTTGAGGTATCATCTCTAAACTATAGCTCAATTATTCAATATTCAGGAGGCTTTGTTTTCTTTTGAGCCTTCAAAGGACATGGCAGACTCGTTTGGCTGGGACTTGGGTCCCGTTAGTTCGCAATTTTCGGTTGCTTTAGCTTATACTTAGCTTTTTCTAGATTCGGTCAATATTATGTTTAGTGCAGCTCCGGAGCAATTGGGCTTGTTGGCAGCGTGTAGTTTGATGTGGTCATTGAAGATTCCATTAAAAATCCAGATCTTCTTATGGAAAGTTTTCAGAGATTGAATCGCAACAAGGGAGCAACTCATTAACAAGAATATAAATTTGAATGGTTCCTCCGTTCTTTGCCCTTTTTGCGACATCGAAGTGGAGTCTAGCGATCACATTTTTCTTTGTTGTAGGTTTCCTTCAGAAGTGTGGAGAGGTATTATTCGCTGGTCTGGCTTAGATTTCTGTCCGGAGTCTTCTTGCATTAGTTCTTTCGTATCTTTTCGTTCTTCCTCTCTGCAGCAAGTTGGAAACGACAAGGGTTTGTTTATTTGGGCAGCTTGTGTTTGGGGTATTTGACTGAGCAGAAATAGCTGGATTTTCAAAGAGGTAAAGTGTTTTGTGTCGGATACGATCAATTCCTGTATTTATCTGTCTTGGTTATGGTTGTATGGTAGAAATCATAATTTATCTGTGTTGTATGTTCATTGGTTTAATGCTCCTTTAAATTGTTTAAAGCGGATGATTTAATCTGTTTGTTTTTGTAATCAGATTCAACATCTCTTATGCTTTTAGTGAAATCCATTGATTATAAAAATTAAAAAAAAAATTCATTACTAACTTGGACGTAGAGAATTGCATGTCCACCTCAACACTTGTAGCACCATAGATCTTCTTCTCCACGTCAAGGTTATATTCATCATTTCACCAAATAATTTTATTTCTCTAACGGAACAATAATTAATAATTAATTGTTTAGTTATATTAATACATGTAATTAATAATACACAGTGCACGAGCCCACACCATGCACCAATATATAGTAATTAAAGTGATAGTAGAATACTTTTTTTCTTCATACATACTACAATTTTTGTAATATATGAGAGAATATAGCAGCTTGTTTGCTTCTTCTATCTAATGTTTGTTACTCACTCAGCAAGAGTCGTTAACACTAATGAGATTTCTTCAAGTTATATAGATATTTTGTATATGTTCCAATATTAATCCAAAAAAATAAAATGCACACGAAGTGTTAATTGAAGTTATAGATCGATGGAAGCAACGACTAAACAAATTACGTACATTAAAAATTCATAATATCAATGGATGTTTATTTTGAATTTTATCTTAATTATTTGATGGTTGGTTTGGTTGGATCTAGTGGGTGGCACCAAGGACCATGTCCTACGTCAGATTTAGAAAAACCTCTTTTATCTGTCTATGATTACTTTATATAGGTCAAAGATTGAGGGGCCCTTTGCTTTTTATAGGTTATGTCATCAACCAGTCATTGCTTAATACATTGTATTTTGTTTTAATTTCGTGTTTTTTTGTGAATCCTTTCAAATACAATGTCACTTTTTTTATTCCTTCTTTGAAATCATCTTTTCAAAATTCAATATTCTTTTTTTTGACTTTTTAGGTAAAGAATAAATTCCTTTTCAGATTTGAGCTTAATGCCCTCCATCATTGGTGAGTTTTTGAGCATTTAATTTGACACATTTTTTTTAAAAGGCAAATGGTATAAAAAAGGAATACAAAGGGGTATTCTAACCCTTACAAAAACTCAGAGATATTTCTTACCAACTCACAAATCTACAAAGGATTCAAACAAAAGTTGTAGAAAGTAGAGTTGAAATAGGTAATTTCACTAATACAACCCTATTTTCAACCAAAAAAATTAACATTTCAATTAATATTATTCACATTAACTCCCTCCCCCATAAAAATGAAATTGTTTCTTTCCATCCAAGTAGACCACAATACTGCTAACCAGATGACTTTATAAGTTTTCTTAGCTGCAGACCTTGCATTACCAGCACACCAATCTAATCAAAATCTTTCCACATTTCCGTTGAAATAGGATGAATTACAACACCACAAACTAGTATTTCTCTAAACAAGCTTAGTCAACTTGCAAGAAAAGAACAAATGATGAAGATTCTCCTCTTTCGATCCGCACATAATGCACTCCGAACTTTGAATCAGCCCCCTACTTCTTAACAGAACCTTAGTTGGTAATCTATCCCACAAAATTCTACAACCAAACAGAACAATTTTCGACGAAATCGGACAATTCTATAACTCGCGAAAACCATAAACTAAATCAGCCTACATAATATCATGATCAGAATAACGCCTAACATTACGATACACCGCCTCAACACTTAAAATAGTCTTCATCCCCTCGTCCACCCACTTCACCGAATCGCACCTGCTACTGCACATAACAGTCGCTACCAAGCAATTCTGAAAAGCAGAAAGTTCTGCTACCAACAAACCATCTTCTCTCTTTGAATTTGACATTTCTTAATCTGAGTAAATTTATCTTTTTATCCTTAAAGATTATATAGAAAATATGAAATTTATTTTGGAAATTTTGTGACTTTATCGAATATTTGGAAAATTTATATCTTTTACCGTTCCTCTAAGACATTTATCGGAAATTTGAAATTTCCGAAATACCTGAAATTTCATAAATTCAAAATTTTCAGTATGAATCCAGAATTATATATATATATATATATAAAATTTAAATATTTTTGATGCAGTAGCTTGCAAAAATGGTTCCATAAAAAATTCATTACATTTAATAGATACATATTGTCCACAAGATTACATATTAAACTAGTGGAATATCTGTGCATTCGCACGGGTAATGGTTGAGACGCGCAATGAGTATTAAAAGAGAATAATATAATGAAGTGAAAATAAATTTTGGAATAATAAGCAGAGATATTGTAAGATTAAGATGTAATAACTGAATATATTTCAATGAAAAAAGTGATAGCATCATTTAAATTCTACAAAATGAATATTGGGCCAGTAGTTCAAATACGCAGAAATATATATATATTGCAACAAAAGACAAGTGTTTGAATCAAATTCTAAATGCACCATAATGCATCAAAATGTTAACCAATCATACACAATAGGAAGGAAACAAAAAAAATAGACATTACAACATCATGTCAGTTAACCAAGTTATGTAGCCCAAAAGAAAGTGATATCAAAACAACTCGCACACTAAGTACTAACGGTTAATGACTTTGACACTATTTTTTTTAAAGGCAAATGGTATAAAAAAGGAATACAAATGGGTATTCTAACCCTTACAAAAACTCAGAGAGATTTTTTACCAACTCACAAATCTACAAAGGATTCAAACAAAAATTGTAGAAAGTATAGTTGAAATAGGGAATTTCACTAATAGAATCCCATTTCCAAGCAAAAAATTTAACATTTCAATTAATATTATTCACATTAACTCCCTCCCCCATAAAAATGAAATTGTTTCTTTCCATCCAAATAGACCACAATACTGCTAACCAGATGACTTTATAAGTTTTCTTAGCTGCAGATCTTGCATTACCAGCACACCAATCTAATCAAAATCTTTCCACGTTTCCGTTGAAACAGGATGAATAACAACACCACAAACTAGTATTTCTCCAAACAAGCTTAGCCAACCTGCAAGAAAAGAACAAATGATGAAGATTCTCCTCTTTCGATCCGCACATAATACACTCCGAACTTTGAATCAGCCCCCTACTTCTTAACAGAACCTTAGTTGGTAATCTATCCTACAAAATTCTCCAACCAAACAGAACAATTTTCGACGGAATCGGACAATTCCATAACTCGCGAAAACCATAAACTAAATCAGCCTACATAATATCATGATCAGAATAACGCCTAACATTACGATACACCGCCGCAACACTTAAAACAGTTTTCATCCCCTCGTCCACCCACTTCACAGAATCGCACCTGCTACTGCACATAACAGTCGCTGCCAAGCAATTCTGAAAAGCAGAAAGTTCTGTTGCCAACAAACCATCATCTCTATTTGAATTTGACATTTCTTATTTTGAGTAAATTTATCTTTTTATCCTTAAAGATTTTATAGAAAATATGAAATTTATTTTGGAAATTTTGTGACTTTATCGAATATTTGGAAAATTTATATCTTTTACCGTTCCTGTAAGACATTTATCGGAAATTTGAAATTTCCGAAATTCCTGAAATTTCATAAATTCAAAATTTTCAGTATGAATCCAGAATTATATATATATATAATTTAAATATTTTTGATGCAGTTGCTTGCAAAAATGGTTCCATAAAAAATTCATTACATTTAATAGATACATATTGTCCACAAGATTACATATCAAACTAGTGGAATATCCGTGCATTCACATGGGTAATGGTTGGGACGCGCAATGAGTATTGAAAGAGAAAAATATAATGAAGTGGAAATAAATTTTGGAATAATAAGCAGAGATATTGTAAGATTAAGATGTAATAACTGAATATATTTCAATGAAAAAAGTGATAGCATCATTTAAATTGTACAAAATGAATATTGGGCCAGTAGTTCAAATACGCAGAAATATATATTACAACAAAAGACAAGTGTTTGAATCAAATTCTAAATGCACCATAATGCATAAAAATGCTAACCATGTCATACACAATAGGAAGGAAACAAAAAAATAGACATTACAACATCATGTCAGTTAACCAAGTTATGTAGCCCAAAAGAAAGTGATATCAAAACAACTCGCACACTAAGTACTAACGGTTAATGACTTTGACAACAATGTTATCATCGTGAGGGTCACGAATAATGAAAGCCAGATAATCACCTCTCGTGAGACGCTTGTGTACAACAAACTGATACCAACCTCGTCCTATAAACATCTGAGAATTTTTTTTTTGTTATAACGGTGCACCTCACATTCATACGCTTGGCGATTGTCGGCATCAATCAAATTTATGGCCATTTTTTCAAATTAGTTGTAGTCCCTAATCAACCTTTGAGGGATTTTATGAAAACAAAACGGAAAAAATATTATCAATGACATAATTAAGACAAACTCAAAGTGGCATAACATATAATGTTTAAGAATTAGACTCACAAGAAGATTAGTTCTTGTTGTCTTCCCGTTTCTTATGTTACGTTTCCAAACAAAATATTTTTACCCATGTTCAATAATATCAAAACATGCATCCCCATCAGAACTATAAGGGTGACAAAAAAATAAATTCATCAATCATTTTAAGATTATGTATAGTGGTGAAAATGAATAATAGTGGTAAATATTCAACAATATCACAACAAAAAATTCAAGGACAGCTTAATACCAGTCACTATCAGATGATAGAATAATGTGGGAGCATTCATCAGGGAATTAATTCCTATTTTGTTAGATTTGGGTCATTTCTTGAAAGGAAGATTGACTTGGTTGAGAGGTTGTTCTGGTGGAACAACACGCTTTCCTTTTGGAGATTCATCAACATCTACGTTTGTGTCATTCATTGTAACACCAGTTGCTTCCTCGACTTGTAGGTAAGCTATGTCAATGATCATTCTTCTGGATGGTTTAATTTGTGTCATTCATTCTGTTTTTTGACTTTTTAGGTAAAAAATAAATTCATTTTCAGATTTGAGCTTAATGCCCTCCATCATTGGTGAGTTTTCGAGTATTTAACTTGACACTCTACACTTGACTCTGACACTTCCTATTTTGAGCAAACTTATCTTTTTATCCTTGAAGAATTTTCAGAAAATATGAAATTTATAGTGGAAAATTTTGACTTTATCAAAAATTTGCAATTTTTTTTATCGCTCGTGTGAGACATTTATCATAAATTCTAAAATTTCCAGGAACAAAAACTAGAAATTTCAAAATTTATGAGTGATATATACCAGAATTATGTGATTTATGTAAGCTATCCAAAACTTTCGGAAATTTGAAATTTCTGAGATACCAGAAATTCAAAAAAATTCGTTATGAACCCAGAATTTCATATATATATATATATATATATATATATATATATATATATATATATATATATATATATATATATATATATATATATATATATATATAATATATTTTACACAACGGCTTGCAAAAATGGTTCCATAAAAAATCATTATATATAATAAATACATATTGTCCACAAGATTACATCTCAAATTAGGATGACTTCCTGAATTGATCCTCCAAATGCCAATATGTCATGCATATGCAGATTACTATGCTTTTGCATCTTCAGTACAATTTTGTCTACAACGGTCAGTGATGAGAGGCAATGGACTATCGGGTTTCAACTTTACCTAAACTCAATGATTGTTGTTGATAAAACAAGCAACAAAGATTTTATGTCTGCTCGTATACATAAGTTTAGTTGTGGTAAGAGGGAAAAAGGTAATGTTAAGTCGTTGTGACAAGGATACAAATACAAGATTCTACCTACAAGCAATAGGGTAACCCATATTAGGAATCGTCATCCATTTTTCTCGACCTTACACACCCAAATGTTCTACTTTTAAGGAATTCCTAACTTCAGAGACCGTGCATAGAAAAAATTGGGAAATAATTTAGGGTGTTTATGAACTTGAGTATCTAACTGCGTCCGAACCAACAACATGACTCTTTGCCTCATCCAAGTAACGTTGAAATACCCCAAAAACCACAATTTCCATCGTCACCCACATTCACAATGTCATCAATATATGGATGCAAGAAACTAGGAAACTGAGACAAGTAAAGATGCCTCAAAGATTGACTTCCTGTTGGTTTTGTGCATGATCTCTTTGTAGTCTGACTCTTTGTATGGATACAAGAACCAGGAAACTAAGACAAGTAAAGTATGGATGGAAGAAACCAGAAAACTAAGACAACTAAAGTGCATGATCTCTTTGTAGTCTGACTCCCCTGCGAGCCCTCACCATACTCCCATTGTGAAGGATCAGGATGCACATCACTCTCTTCACCCTTCCTACTTTTCTTAACTTCTGTCTTTGGCTTGTACTTCATTAAGGTTGGCTATATAGAAGTTATGGATGAGTGTGTTAGTTCTTGAACCTTTTTCTTCATCGCCATTTGTCCTACAATATCTAAAGAATTAAAATATGCCTTCAACTCTCCACATTTTGCTTATAAATCCAACTTTGTACCATTATCTTCATGATCGTCACCATGCTCTTCAATGTGTAATTTCTTCCACACAAAAAAACATGAATTGGTTCTAATGGAACACACAAGCCTGATATTTTGGAAACCAATAAGTTGACACGCACAAGGTAACTCATTTGTAGTACTAACGAAGCAACCACAAGCATCTTAGTAAGTATGAGATGCGCTTAAGGGGGGGGGGGGTGAATTAGGCTTTTAAAATTTATTTTAGTTTTTCCGTTTTTTCCGGTTCTTTTACTTTCTTACGAGAACTAAGTGCGGAAATGATAAATACGAAAATTAAAAAAGACAGAGAATTATCCTAGTTCCATTCAAAATTTGAAGATACATTCAGTCCCCTTTCCAAACCGAAAGAGATTTCCACTATTGTTAGATCTTTGTACAAGCCTAATCCCAAGATTTATCCTACAATCTTCTAACAACAACCCACCAAGAACAACCTCTTGGATTTTACAAATTTAAAGTCCTATTGAGAACAAATCTCACAATAGACCTCTTGTATCCACAATCCGGATAAAAAGGAAAACCACCCAAGTAGAACAAGAAAACAATCATTTCCTTTCTACTCTCTTGTTTCCAACAAACTTGACAACAAGGAATAATAATAATTCTAAATTTTGTAAGTGTATGGAAGATGGAGCTTTAAATATTTTATCAATATAAATATTGATCTTCTCCTTGGAACAAGTATCACTCAACAATAAATATACAAGTGTTCTTGAATAAATGAGATAAAACTAGAATGATGTTCTTGAAAATTTATGAAAAGTTTCTCTCAAAAAGTTTGAATATGAACACTTAAAAATATTTGAAATATGAAGTATATGAGTGATTTTTATTATGAAAATTATTGGAGGTAAAGGAAAAAATTATGATTATAAAATGTATTTATAAGTGCGTAGCACCTTTTTGAAACATTGTAAAGTTATGGAAAAATATCATGAACAATTGTCAAGTTAAAAGAAATTGTTTCATGAAAAAATGCATGAAAAGGTGTTAAAAAAATTATTGTGTTTTAAAATTCATACATGACTTGTTAAGTCAATTAACAGATACCTGACTTAACAAATGCAGAACAATTTTTGAATTTCAAAAGTCAAATACTGCTTCAGAATGATGCAAATTACGGCAGTTCAAAGCGCCATAATTTACAAAAATCTGTATGTTTAAAGAAATTAAAAAATTAAAATTTTGTCTAAATGTTTGAACAAATATTATGCAATGTCTATTTATTTATCCAAATCAATAGATTATATTTGAAAGTGATTTAACATGGTTCAAATATGAAAAATAAATTTTCAAATGTTTGATAAAAAAATTGTTTGTTTTAAAGCTAGAAATAGTGATATATTTTCAACCAAATGAACCATGCATGCAAATAATTAATTTTAAAAGGAGTGAGCCATTAAAAAAAGTTTTGAAATTTTTTTTATGATATATGTCATGCGGGAGATAAATAATTGAACACTTGTATAAGTATTTAAAATGATATTTGATATACCTTTGAGTTGTTCAATATTCGATCTTCAATACTTGAAACTTGATTGGTTTGTATGTGAAGCTTTGATCCATATTATTTTCTTCCTTTTTGCACATACACATATGAGCATAATTTGTTGTCTTCATCAAAACATGATATTTGAAGGAAGCTTGTCTTCACAATCTTTGCTTGTACCAACAAATTTTACCCTTTCTAGTTCCATCCCCATGTGTTGTATACACTGCCTTGAAACAAAATCGTGCAAGTTGGTATAAAATAGATTATTATATCGATGCTCGATGTTGATAATACTTTTTTGAAATGACACCCTGATTGAACCTAGATGCAACTTCAACATGGTGTTCACAGCATCCCAATTTCAATATAAATCTCCCCGACTTGTAGTGAACATGTTTTCAGTCTCCAATGAGCAGACTCGCTTTAAAAACCATTATTAAACCATAATGAGTAAACATGATAAATTATGCTTAGTAGTGTAATAACATCAAAGAAAAGTATGTGTACCTGTTCGCTGGTGTGTTTCCTAAATGAGTGACTTTGTTAGTCTAAGCAGCAACAAACCTTTCTTTATAAGGTGTCAACCATGTCTCACTCACATACTTAACAAACAAAGGAATATCGACACAAACAATCTCAAAGTACTTCAAGTGTGCGACAAACTCAGTTTCTCTATTTGCATATCAAAGTATGTCAAAATGATATCAAGGTATGATCAATATGCATATTTCCCATTTGTCTTATACGTACAATAAAAAATCAACACCAAGTAAAACATATTCAACAACTTCACTAAATCAGGATGTGTCCAAAAGATATAAATAAATAACATTTGAGTCTTCCCTATTTCTTGTCCAACACATATATTTTTATCTATGAATAAGAATAAAAACATTTGCATTTCCGTCAGTATAACTCACTTGCTCACATTATATGTAGCTATATATTTATACACTTTAGCAACACTAGTGAGGTTTTTTGAATCATTGTCTTTCAAGGCAGAAACTATGTACTGTTGAGCCATGTTGGACTTCGTCATGTCCTTCAAGAACTGTCTCTCATGAACTTTTAGACGATCCAATATGTCATGGCAATCTAAACAAATTGTTTGAAGATGTTGGACATGATGTCCTATGTTAGTTATTATGAAGATGTTAGACAAGATGTCCTAGCTTTGTTATTCGACATCTTGGTCTGCTAATGTGTTATTTTTCTGTTGTGATTACTTTAGTATTTCAAGTTATTGGATGATTATCCTATATGGCATTTAGAATAAGGAATCAGGAGGATTCTCAGAAGTACAAAAGGTTGTGCAAGGGTTCCTAAAGATATGGAGATATTTTAGGAAACTTTTGATTGAAGAATCTATTTTTGGGAGAATATTCTGCAAGAATTATGGTTATGCTTAGATGCAAAATGGAAGCCCAAGTCCAATCCGATTAGGGTTTTAAATAGGATGGACTTGACCTAGTTTTGGTATCGAAAATAAGGATTTGTATTTTCGTAGTGCTAGGGTTTTAGCCGTGTGAGCCTCTCTTGTATTGCATTGAATACTTGCTGAGGTCTGTGTTATTTGGAGTTGTAACTTTGTTATGTCCCTGTTTTAATAGAAAGGTATTTGAGAAGGGTCTCATACCTAGGAAGATTCTTAGGTAGAAGATTAAGATTGAGTAGTTTAGGCAAAGTTACAAACGATAGAGTTTAACTTAATCTAATACTGCATAGTGAAGATCCTAGATTGGTATCCTTCAGAGTAGGTTGTTAAAACCAAACTTGATAAACATTTTATGTGTGTTCTTTATTTTATGTATTGTTACTATTTTTGTTGTTCTAGCTTTTGTCCTACTAGACAGAGATCAAGTGTTCTAACATCTTGTTAGGACATCTTTAAGTATCTGTTATACCAGAATTTCAAGAAGAACTTGCGAAAACAACTTATGATATAAAATACATAAAAAGCTATAAAATATAATATAATATATTTTATTTTATTTATTAAAATAGGTCGGTCTAATAGGCTTAAAATGTTTTTTATGGCATATGGTCTAACCTATTTAACTAAATAGACATATAAAAAAGTCTATGTTTTTTCTACTTAAAAAAAGTCTGACTTGACTTTTGTCTTTGTATATTAGACTGTAGATCCATATTACTTGACCTGATCTATTCTCACCTTTAACCGTGTATTGGTCAATAACGTGCTTTAGGAACCTAAATCCTTCACCAAGACTTTTTATGCCCTTTTTACGATTTCCAAAGTCAACGACCGCCTTTTTCATGACATTAAGTTCATTTTTTAAATGGTATTCTCATTCTAATTAATTTTGACCTTTTATTTGGAGATTTAACTATATCTTGTATAGACTTCCAAATAAAAGTAATTTGCTGCATAGAGGTATAATTTCTTAGTCTCATTCTGCATGCCCTCTTTGTTCTATTGAGCTAGAAAAGCAATTTCAACCCTTCTTCGACTGCATTATCTCTAAACGCGTGTGGTGCGACATAGCGTCTTGAATTGGTTTCGACAATTTTATTATGACTGAAGGCATTCATTCTTTTTCCAAGCTTTGGACGGATTTAAATCATTGCTTTAAAAGAAATTATATGTTGTGTCAAAGGGTTATTTAGGAGATTTAACTCTTCCATCAAACTTATTTTATACAATTCTCTTGTATCCTTAGTTGGGAACAATTCACTTTGTTAATAAGACTTCATTTTAGTAACATATTTATGGTTAGAGTTAGTTACCGCTTTTTTCAATAGGAATGTGCTCTAGGCATAAATCATCAAGTATAACTGATTAGAGGACTATGATTCAAAGCAACAGTAGAGTTTGATTAACATGTAAAAGCATAGAAATAAGGGTTAATGTATTTTGAACCTTTGCTTTGACGCTCCAAAAACCAATTCGGTGGTGAAGCTCTAATTGAAGTAAGGAGTGATTTGAACTCGGTCTATAATCACAAGAAAATTCCATATTAGCTATCACCAATTGCATCAGCAGTTAATCACATATTATAAAAATAATTAGTTTAATTTATTCAGAGATACTGTTCTTTTTCTTAAATAAAAACTCCACTCTCTATTCAAAAACACACATCTCTCTACCTTGATTGATTCACGCTTACTCTCATCGAAACTCCCAAACAATTTGTCCAGAAACTCAAAAACTCCTCTTGCTCTCACCAGAATCACATGTCACTCTTCTTCACCGTTTTATTTACGTGGTTCGTGACTTCTCAACCGTTACTCATTTCCATGATTTTGTACTTTTTTATTTGAATTTTTGAAACATATTAACGTATAATCAAACAACTGATTTTGTACTTTTTTTTTTTTTTTTGAATTTTTGAAACATATTAACTTATAAAAATCTTGTTTGATTTCATTGATAATTGCAATTTTCTTTTGATAATAGTTGTCTAATTTGGTATGCTAATTAAATTGAATTTTAAATTAGGTTGTGGCTGTTTCAATTTCAATTTAAATCATGTCTTCGTTCGTTATCCATTTTGTTAAATCTTAACAAAACAAAAATTCGTTTGCTTAAATTCAATTAGTTAGCTTTAATCCCTCACTGGTTTCATCTTATCTATGTATGATGAAACTATGGATCACAAAGAAACAAACATGCATGATCCTTTTCCTATTTAATAATCCACACATACGAGTGAAAGAATAATTGATATCTAGGAGGATTTGGCCTTCGCACAACCTCAGATCTTGATTTTCAACCTGCCTAAATGGATATCCACCGTTCGTGTATATGGCGAAGGCTGAAGAAGAGCTTGATTTGGTGGATTTTTAAGAATCTTTTAGAAGGATATTTGAGGCTGCTTCCAACTTAGCATATCGGTTAAAGCGCTGAGGTTTGAATCGGACGAAATTTGATCGAATCAAAAGAGGTTTGATTTAAGAGAATTTCTTAATTATCACTAATTATCATTTGATACTCTTAGTCATTTAGGGTGTTTCCGAAAATATCTAGATATTTCTTTGGAAGCGCATTTTTTTTACTCAACGTTAGTTTTTTTTCTGGAGATACATCTCTGGAAGTATCATAAAACACGTATTTTATTTGTTTTTGAGTCAGACCTCCAAATTTATAAATAAATTGTTTATTTGGAGTCTGACTCAAAAACGAGTAAAATATGTGTTTTATGGTGATTCCGGAGATATATCTCCGAAAAAAACTAACGTTGAGTAAAAAAATGCGTTCGGAGATATATCTCCGAAAGCAGGAGGATATTTTGGAAGCATACATGGTGCATAAGAACCCCAAGGAGTGGGGGTAAGAAATTCTCTAATTTAATCGAAGGTCTGATAATGATAATTCATTGGAATTAAAACCAAGATCGTTCCAGGAAGGCTTTACCATATACCCCTACATCCATACCTTTACCCCTACAATTTTTTCAAAATGCCTATTATAACCTTATTATATTTTATTATTTTATTTTTTTTTACCATTTATGTCAGACCGTCAGATTCTAGAAAAAATTGGTCCCAAAAAACACGTTCCGGAAGACTTTTAATATGAGTTCCGGTACGTTAATTATCATACCGGAAGACTTTGGGAAAGTCTTCCGGTTTTGTAATGTTTGCTCACCGGAAGACTTAATAAAAGTATTCCGGAACGGAACACTTTTATTAAGTCTTCCGGTATCCCTGAGTATGTGTACCAGAACACTTTATGTAAGTGTTCCGGTATTGTAAGAGATACAATACCGGAAGACTTACATAAAGTCTTCCGGTGTGTAAAATTTTTTTTTTTTTATTATTATTAAAAAATATTTTTATTGTGTATGTGCAGTACCTATATACGAAAAAGAACCGATATGTGTGAATACATCAGATGTATTTACAACGTCAGAGAGATTTGGTACACGAGATGAGGTGATAAGATGGGTTAAAGACACCGGATTACGAAATAAAGTGACGGTCATCATCACTCGTTCAGATACACAAACAGGCAAGAGAGGAAGAAGTAACAAAATAATATTTGGTTGCGATAAAGGTGGGAAATACAAGGATATTCGTAGTGGAATAGAAAGTGCGACCAAAAAATGCGGATGTCCATTTAAGATCAGGTAAACTCCGACAAAAGATGGATCTGGATGGAAGATTGATGTAAAATGTGGCGTTCATAACCATGATTTACCTGATAGATTAGAAGGTCACTCATTTGTTGGTAGGTTGACAGCGGATCAGAAGCAACATGTTGCTGATTTAACAAAGAGAAAGGTTGCACCTAGAAATATATTGCATTCCTTGCACGAGCGAGATCCAGATTGTGTCACTCGGATCACACAAATATACAAGCAGAAGAGTATGATGGAAAAAGAGATAAGAGGTCCTAGAAGTGAGATACAACATTTGTTTAAGCTTATTGAGGCTACAGGTTATGTTTATTGGAGTAGAAAAAGAGACGACTCTGAAGTTATTAAAGATATATTTTGGGCACATCTAGATTCAGTTAAGTTGTTGAATATGTTTCCTATTGTGTTAGTTATGGATAACACTTATAAGACAAACAAATACAGGCAACCTTTGTTTGAAATTGTTGGCATGACATCAACCGAGTTGACTTTTGCTGTCGCATTTGCGTATATTGAGTCTGAGCAGACTGAGACTTTTTGTTGGGTGTTAGATAAGCTTAAACAATTGTTTGTGAAGAAAGATTTATTTCCACAAGTGATGATGACAGATAGAGATCTTGCTTTGATGAAAGCCGTTGAGACTGTGTTTCCACAGACAAATAATTTGCTATGTCAGTTTCACATTAACAAAAATGTTGGTGCAAAAAGGAAACTATTAGTGGCTCCTGATATGCAGGAGTCAATTGGCAAATTATGGACGGATGTTGTATGGGCTAGTGATGAGGTTGAGTATGCTCAACATTTAAAAGAACTTGAGCAAGCGTGTGTTGATTGTCCTAAATTTTTTGAGTATGTGAACGACACATGGTTGACACCACATAGACAAAGGTTTGTTTGCGGATGGATTAATCGAGTCCTACATATGGGTAACACTGTGAGCAACTCTTTAGTTTTGTATGATAGTAAATTTTATGTTTTTGTGCTTTTAACATACACTTTGTATTGAATTGACATTGCAAGCTTAAAAAAACCTACCTTATCCATGTATGCATTGATACATGAGTTTTTGTATCAACACATGTCTTGTTTTAAACAAAAATTTGACTTTTGCTTCTGTATGTATCGATTCATTCGCAAGATGTATCGATACATAATTTCCTTGAAGTTCTGAATTAAGTCAAATGCATCGATGCATTCTCAATATGCATCGATACATGCTGTAGGTATGCGTCTGTGATATCTGCTATGTATCGATACATTCGCAACATGCATTGATACATGCTGTAGATATGATTCTGGAATATATGCTATGTATCGATACATTCTCAACATGCATCGGTTCATTATGTCTTCATTTCTCTGTTTCTTTTGCATTGGTTCAGTATGTATCGATTCATTCAATTATCTATTGATACATAACAGTGTAAAAACCATCATGTATCGATACATTCGCACTTCGTATCGATGCATTAATCTGTTTCTATTCTAACAGACTTTGTCAAGTATATATATGTTTCTGTTAGTGCAGATAAGATATAGGGGATAAATCGAAAGTGAATTCAAGGTCAAGAAAATTGAAGAATACAATCAAGAAAAGAAGTTTTTGGGTGTGCATTCAATTGTGAGCAGGGTTGAAACCTAAGAGAAAATTCATCTTCATCATCTTCTCAATTACTTTGATTCAAGAACATCAACACATAATCATTGATGTTCTGTGAATTAGAGGATCAAGAGATAACGTTCAGTGGACCGATCGATGATCTAGCTGAGTTGAAGAGTGAAAGAAGGTTTCAAGGAAAAACCATCTGGTTTGTCCTTCAAGAACGGGTGTGTTCTTGAAGGTTTGTCAGTCACGTTTACAAAACAGATTCAGCCGCAGCGTAAGGTTTGGAAATTGGGAGATTTCACAAATAGATCGTGGAACCGGTGAATTGTTTGTATTACTTGCAAGGGAATCTTGATTTGGCTCAGATCAAGTGAAGGTTCATACAATAGGAAGATCTAGGTGTATAGATTTCTGGATTTTGTATAGCGACCTTGTAAACGACGATTTCAGCAATATCGATATAAAAGTTCTCAATTTCGGTTTGAAATTGAGAGGGAGACGTACCCACACGCGAGGACGAACGTGGGGAACTTCCTTACCAAATCTCTGTGTATTGTATTCCTTCTCCATCTCTATTTACATTTTTAATCGGTTTTGATTCATTGGAAATAGTTTTTGTGATAGGTGCATTCAATACTTTTACAGCTTATGTGTTTAAGTCTTTAACATCTCAATTGAAAATCCATCACTTTATCACATGTCCGGTTTTCTAGTGGCTGGTCCAGAATAGACGAAAGTCGATTAGGGACCGTGTTTTTCCGCTAATCTTTAAAAACTCTGAAAAATCTTTTAAAACCTTGTTAACAAGGAGGTGATCCATTCACCCCCCCCCCCCTCTAGATCACTAGCCACAACGTCTAACAAGTGGTATCAGAGCACCGGTTCGCTGGTGCTTTGTGGCTGCCTGTAACGATATGGATTCTGAACCAAAGGGGCGTATAATAGAGCTCCTGTTTTCAATGCTGAAAATTATGGCTACTGGAAAGACTGCATGCGAGTTCACATAAATTCTGTGGATAGGCGCGTATGGACTGCCATTCAAAATGGTCCTTTTCAAATCACCATGATGAATGAGGCAGGCGCCATAGTACCTAAACCAGAAGATGATTGGGATGAGAAAGATGATAAAAAGTGGTCAAGTGATTGGAGAGCTCGAAATATGCTAATTTCAGCGCTTAGTGCTGATGAGTATTATCGAGTATCCCATTGCTCGACAGCTAAAGAAATGTGGGACGCTTTAGAAATTGCACATGAAGGTACAACTGAAGTAAAACAGTCCCGTATTAACACACTTAATCAAGAGTTCGAACTCTTTTGCATGAAACAAGGAGAATATATCCCTGACATGCAAAAGAGATTTGTTCATCTCATCAATCGTTTGAATACACTTGGAAAACCTGTTTCCAATGAAATTGCTACTAATAAAATTCTGAGATGTCTTAGCAGGGAATGGCAACCTAAAGTAACAGCTATCAAGGAAGCCAACGATCTAACGACACTCTCAATGACTACTTTGTTTGGAAAGCTGAAGGAACATCAGCAAGAACTAGAAAGTCTAGAAAAGTTTGAGAACAATAGTAAAAAGGGAAAGGAGAAGAATAAAGACAAAGAGGGTGAGAAGAGGCCTATAGCTCTTGTGGCTTCTAACTCAAAGTCCTCACAAAAGGAGCTAAGCAACAATGAGTCAAGTAGGAACGAAGACTCCGGTGACGAAGAAATGGGACTTTTTGTTAGGAGATATAATAGATTCATTCGAAAGAATGGAATCAAGCATTCCGACAAAAATCTCATAAAGTTTAGAAGACAATCTATAGATTCAAAATAGGAAGAGATTAAGAAGAATAGAGAAAGAGGGTCTTGTTTTAATTGTGGTAAGTCCGGACATTATAAGACGGATTGTCCTTTGAAGAAAAAGGATAAAGGAAAAGCTCCACCAAAAAGGTACAATAAGCAAAGAAGAGCTTACATTGCTTGGGAAAGTGATAGTGATTCATCAAGTACACAAGGCTCAAGTGATAGCGATGAAACCACAAATTTGTGTCTTATGGATCACACCAAAAATCAGTCCCACCATAAGAAGAAAATTGATGATAAAAGGGATGAGTGTCTTGCATCCGTGGAAAGAAGATGGTTTCTGGACAGCGGGTGTTCAAGGCACATGACGAGTGACATATCACTTTTTATTGACTTCAAAGCAAAGAAGAAGGGGTATGTCACTTATGGAGACAATAACAAAGGAGCTATACTTGGCAAAGGTAGTGTAGGTAATCCCTCTACCACTACTATTTCTGATGTCCATCTTGTAGAGGGACTTAAACACAATTTGTTGAGTATAAGTCAATTATGCGACAAAGGTTATAAAGTTTCTTTCACAAAAACTTGTTGCAAAATTGAACATACTGAACATAATGTTGTGTTTAAAGGTGTAAGAGTAAACAACATATATATGCTTGATCTTTTGGATGTATCTTTAACAAGCACTAAATGTCTAGTTGCCCTAAATGATGATTCATGGATATGGCATTGACGCTTAGCGCATGTTAATTTCGATTTGCTTAATAAGGTTGTATCTAAGGATCTAGTAGTAGGTCTTCCAAAAATAAAATTTTCAAAAGACCACCTATGTGATGCTTGCCAAATGGGAAAACAAACAAGGGTCTCCTTTAAATCTAAAAACATAATTTCAACTTCAAGACCCCTTGAGCTTCTCCATATGGACCTCTTTGGACCATCTAGGACAAAGAGCTTAGGTGGAAACTATTATGGTTTCGTAATAGTAGATGACTACTCTAGATTAACTTGGACTATATTCCTTCATAGCAAAGATGAAACTTTTTCTGCTTTTAAACGTTTTGCAAAACTTTCCCAAAACAAAATGAATTCTAAAATAGTTACAATTCGAAGCGATCATGGAGGTGAATTTCAAAACCATCTCTTTGATAAGTATTGTGACAAGTATGGCATTGAGCACAACTTTTCAGCTCCTCGAACTCCACAACAAAACGGTGTTATGGAGCGCAAAAATCGAGTTTTAGAGGAATTGGCAAGAACAATGCTCAATGAGGGTGGATTACCAAAATATTTTTGGGCTGATGCAATTAGCACAGCTTGTTATGTTCTGAACAGGATTTTAATTCGTCCTATTTTGGTTAAAACCCCTTATGAAATTTTAAAAGGTAGAAAGCCAAACTTGTCTCATCTTCACGTGTTCGGTTGTAAGTGTTTTGTTTTAAATAATGGTAAGGAAAACCTTGGGAAGTTTGATGCCAAAGCTGATGAAGGTATTTTCCTTGGATACTCTCAATCAAGTAAATCATATAGAGTGTATAATAGGCGTTTACTTTCTGTTGAAGAATCTGTCCATGTTTCTTTTGATGAGTCTTATCCAAAAAACGTCGGAAAAGGTATCTCTTTTGATGATGCAGGTGTATCTACAGAAGACATACTCAAAGAAGCTGTTACGGAAATTGATCAATCTGAAACTGCTGAAAATGAGAAGGAGGAAGATACTAGTCATGAAAAAGATAAAGAGGAAGGAACATCTGAAGTGAATGAACTTCCACCATCTTGGAAATCCTCTAAAGACCACCCTATAGACAATATATTGGGAGATATTTCAAAGGGAGTGTTGACTCGTTCTAAGATAAGTAACTTTTGTTCTCACTTCGCTTTTGTATCACAAGTAGAGCCTAAAAATGCTAAAGAGGCCTTGATTGATGAATTTTGGCTAATGGTCATGCAAGAAGAGCTTAATCAATTTAAAAGAAATGACGTTTGGGAACTTGTCCCTCGTCCGCGAGATCATCATATCATAGGTACTAAATGGGTGTTTAGGAATAAACTTGATGAAAACGGAGTGATAACTAGGAACAAGGCATGCTTGGTAGCACAAGGGTATAACCAAGATGAGGGCATAGATTATGAGGAGACTTATGCTCCAGTGGCTCGCCTTGAAGTTATACGTCTCTTGCTTGCTTATGCGTGTTCTATGAATTTCAAGCTTTACTAAATGGACGTAAAGAGTGCGTTTTTTAATGGTGTCATAAATGAAGAAGTATATGTTTCACAACCTCCCGGTTTTGAAAATTCTGAATATCTAGATCATGTTTACAAATTAAAGCGTGCTTTATATGGTCTTAAGCAAGCACCTCGTGTGTGGTACGAAAGACTTAGCAAATTTCTAATTGATCATGGATATTCTAGAGGTAAAGTGGATAATACACTCTTCATTAGACATAAAGGAAAGCACATTCTTTTAGTTCAAGTTTATGTAGACGATATAATTTTTGGTTCAACTAACATACACTTAGTCGAAGAGTTTTCTAATGTTATGCAGGGTGAGTTTGAGATGAGTCTTATGGGGGAGTTGAACTAATTCTTAGGCCTCCAAATAAAGCAACTCGATGAAGGTACAGCAGTATGTCAAACAAAATACTGCAGAGAACTGCTCAAGCGCTTTGGAATGAATAATTCAAAATCAATCGACACTCCCATGCCTACCAACGGAAACTTGGAAAAAGATGAACATGGTAAATGTGTTGATGTCAAAAGGTATAGAGGTATGATTGGGTCTCTTTTGTATCTCACTGCTTCTAGACCAGACATCATGTTTAGTGTTTGTATGTGTGCACGATATCAATCAAATCCTAAGGAATCTCACTTAAAATCAGTCAAGCGTATATTTAGGTATCTTCATGGAACACCTAAATACGGGCTTTGGTATTCCAAAGGGAGCGATTGCAGCTTCGTAGGTTACTCTGATTCTGATTTTGCTGGCTGCAAATCAGATAGGAAAATCACTAGTGGTGCATGTCATCTATTTTCAAATTCTTTAATAAGTTGGCATAGCAAAAAGCAAGTATCCGTGGCGTTGTCTACTGCAGAGGCTGAGTATGTTGTAGCCGGTAGCTGTTGCGCTCAAATTTTGTGGCTAAGACAACAACTACAAGATTTTGATATTCAACTTAAACGTATTCCAATAAAGTGTGACAACACTAGTGCCATTAATCTCACTAAGAATCCTGTTTTACACTCACGCACCAAACATATAGAGATTAGACATCACTTCCTTCGCAATCATGTTGAAAAAGGAGATGTTGTTTTTGAGCATGTTGATACTAAAAATCAACTTGCTGACATTTTCACTAAACCATTGGCAACTGAACCATTCTTCAACATTCGTCGTGAATTAGGGATTCTTGATCTCTCCGCATTGGTGTCTTAAGTTTGTTTGATCTAGTTTTTATTTATCTCATTGTGTTTACTGAGATTTGAATGTAGACTTCACTCGTACTTCATGAGATTACTGCGACGGAGGTAATATTGTTCCTCTCTACATCTTGTTGATATTGTGTGATAAATGTATGTTTGAGCAATTATTTCTCGCTTATATGTACTTCTTTACATATGATTGTTTAAGCATTAAAAATTAGTTTGTAAAGTATTCTTAAGCATCATTAAAATGTTATGATTCACTCTGCATTCTGCATTAATATTTTTCATAAGTCTCATATATTGATACATAAGGTCTATGTATCGATGCATATCCATTTTGTGTCGATACATGTTAAATTTCTTTTAAAATTGTCAAAATTGTTACAGTATGTATCGATACATTCGTGGTTTGTATCGATACATAGCAACTTGAAAATCCAAAATTTTGCAACATGAATCGATGCATACGGTTATGTATCGATGCATACTGATATAAAATCCTTTTCTTTTTTTTTGTATCGATACATCAACATCAGTTATTGCAACAATCATATCTCTATTTTATCTCATTCTTCATCCCATTTGCATCATTAACGGTTAAATAACCCTAACACCACAAAACCCCTTTTCTTCCAAAACCCTAACTTCATAATCATGCCTCCAAGAGTCATGCTTCCTAGAGCAAAAGGTAGAGGTAAAGGGAAAGAACCTGTTGAGGCTTCACACCAAGCTCCTACTGCTCCAGAAATTCCTCCCACTGGGTCATCCATTCTCCATCCTGCCATTGTTGATGAGTTTGAGGATTCCTTCAAGATAAGGTTAGTCATGAAACCCCATGTCTTCAATACTCAAGATGCGCATACTTTATACTTAAATGAAGTTGCTGATTTGATTGACGCACAAAAACTTGGGTCTTTTTTAACTGTTAATGATGACTATCATGAGGACTTCATTCGTGCCTTTTATGCGGGTGTGCAATCTGGTAAAGTGTACATGTTCAAGTGCTCTATTGGAACAAGGACTTATTGTTTTGAGGCTGGTGATTGGAACAAGGTGTTCCAAATGCCCCGACGCCTGAGTTGCAGATGTGGCATGATCAGAAATTTGAAACTAAGTTTAATCTGAAGGAATATTGTGAATCTATTTCAAAACTACAAAGGCCTCTAGGTGTTGATGAACATTTAACTTCTGGAATGATTAAGAGTGTCCCCAGAATTCTGCATTGGATTCTCTCGCATATTTTACGTCCGAGGTCCGGTGGGCACTCTAGATTGGATAAGCCAGACATACATCTCTTGTATATTCTGCAGAAGAAGATTCCGTTGAATTGGCCCAATTATTTTGTGAAGCGTATTTTTCTTACAAGGAATAGTTCGAAGAACATCACTCTTGCTTATGCCGCACAGATTATGAAGATCATTAAGTTCTGGAAGGTATTCGTAACCCCTGTTCCTCTCTTATCTTCATCTACTGTTCAAGAATTCAATAGTGCTACTCTTTCTCATATGGGATATAGGTAGGACACAGAGCGTCGATGCTATTACTTCTTTGAACGCATCTCTAGAACCAGAATTTATAACTTTGATACACCTTCTGAACAAATTTTTGTTGCTGAAGAACAAAGAGATGAAAATATGGAGGATGTAAATGAAGAAAATCCCCCTGAAGCAAATGTCAACACTGATTGGGGTGAGTGGGTGCCACAAAGGTGGTCTCCTACTAACTATGAACCGGTTCCTCCATCTGTTCCACCAACATCATATACTACACCTCCTGCATATCTAACTCAAATGTTTGAGCAAATGGAAATTGCCAATAATGCCCGACATGAAGAAGCCCATGCGTGGCATGTACAATAAACGGAGTGGCACAAAGAGCACCGGGAGTGGCATGATGAACACACTAGGATGTATCATAACCAACACTCATGGCACACAGACTTGGTCAAGTGGCATCAAGTCTTCTACAATGAGATGTCCGGTTTCGTGGATGATTGTCGTGCACATCCGGGTATTATGGACAGATTCAGAAGCACCGAGGTTCAGAATCGGTTCAGGCATTACAACTTCATGGGGAAAAATCCTGATGAGATGCCTCCTCCACCTCCTCCTCCAAGTTTCAGAGATCCCGATAGAGATGATGCAGAGTCCTGTGGTGGCTACAATCCTCACTAAGGCTGCATTTCATAATTGCATTACATCATTTCTTTTTTTTTCCTTGATGCTTAAGTTTCTTTTGATTTTATGTTTAAACATTGTATGCGTTTGGTTTGCTTTTGTAATTCTTAACTCTACTAGTCTAATTAAATGCCTATACTTGTTTGTTGTTTACGATTAATTGGTTTGCCCTTTATGTTTCACTCTTTGTGAGTGATTTCTTCATGATTAGCTTATATATATCTTCTTATTGCTGAATATTGCTTCACCTATACAATTTTTTTTGATGTTAACAAAGGGGGAGAAATGCTTGAGTGTGAAAAATGAAAGCATGCACAAACTCAGGGGGAGTGGTTCTCACACTTCTGCAAAAATTTGCCATCATCAAAAAGGGGGAGTTTATGAGAAACTCTTTAGTTTTGTATGATAGTAAATTTTATGCTTTTATGCTTTTAACATACACTTTGTATTGAATTGACATTGCAAGCTTAAAAAAACCTACCTTATCCATGTATGCATTGATACATGAGTTATTGTATCAACACATGTCTTGTTTTAAACAAAAATTTGACTTTTGCTTCTGTATGTATCGATTCATTCGCAAGATGTATCGATACATAATTTCCTTGAAGTTCTGAATTAAGTCAAATGCATCGATACATTCTCAATATGCATCGATACATGCTGTAGGTATGCGTCTGTGATATCTGTTATGTATCGATACATTCGCAACATGCATCGATACATGCTGTAGATATGATTCTGGAATATCTTCTATGTATCGATACATTCGCAACATGCATCGATTCATTATGTCTTCATTTCTCTGTTTCTTTTGCATTGGTTCAGTATGTATCGATTCATTCCATTATGTATTGATACATAACAGTGTAAAAACCATCATGTATCGATACATTCGCACTTTGTATCGATGCATTAATCTGTTTCTATTCTAACAGACTTTGTCAAGTATATATATGTTTCTGTTAGTGCAAATAAGATACAGGGGATAAATCGAAAGTGAATTCAAGGTCAAGAAAATTGAAGAACACAATCAAGAAAGGAAGTTTTTGGGTGTGCATTCAATTGTGAGCAGGGTTGAAACCTAAGAGAAAATTCATCTTCATCATCTTCCCAATTACTTTGATTCAAGAACATCAACACATAAATTATTGTTGTTTTGTGAATTAGAGGATCAAGAGATAACGTTCAGCGGAACGATCGATGATCTAGCTGAGTTGAAGAGTGAAAGAAGGTTTCAAGGAAAAACCATTTGGTTTGTCCTTCAAGAACGGGTGTGTTCTTGAAGGTTTGTCAGTCACGTTTACAAAACAGATTCAGCCGTAGCGTAATGTTTTGAAATTGGGAGATTTCGCAAATAGATCGTGGAACCGGTGAATTGTTTGTATTACTTGCAAGGGAATCTTGATTTGGCTCAGATCAAGTGAAGGTTCATACAATAGGAAGATCTAGGTGTATAAATTTCTGGTTTTTGTATAGCAACCTTGTAAACGACGATTTCAGCAATATCGATATAAAAGTTCTCAATTTCGGTTTGAAATTGAGAGGGAGACGTACCCACACGCGAGGATGAACGTGGGGAACTTCCTTACCAAATCTCTGTGTATTGTATTCCTTCTCCATCTCTGTTTACGTTTTTAATCGGTTTTGATTCATTGGAAATAATTTTTGTGATAGGTGCATTCAATACTTTTACAGCTTGTGTGTTTAAGTCTTTAACATCTCAATTGCAAATCCAACACTTTATCACATGTCCGGTTTTCTAGTGGCTGGTCCAGAATAGACGAAAGTCGATTAGGGACCGTGTTTTTCCGCTAATCTTTAAAAACTCTGAAAAATATTTTAAAACCTTGTTAACAAGGAGGTGATCCATTCACCCCCCCCCCCCCCCTCTAGATCACTAGCCACAACGTCTAACAAACACGACGACTAATCGGTATGTTTTGATTTAGATCCCAAAATATACTTTTTGTGAATTTTGTATTTTTCTTACTTAGTTTAAATATGTATTATTATAGGGTTGAGTCTGTTCATTGGAAGTTAAAGCAGATGTTGGGTAACAGTATAGGTGACATGGTCAAATGTTGGGAGGCCATTAATGACAACTTAAACATACAAATTAGCAACATTTGAGCTTCTTTTCAAAAGAGTGTGTATGAAGTTGCACATGTCTATTCAAGTCCATTTTACACACATTTACGTACTTCAGTGTTGCGAGCTGCATTGAGGCGCGTTGCTGAAGAGTTAACTAGAATTGATTATATTGGAACTAACAAGGACAGATGTCGATTTACTCTTAGAACAACCTATGGATTACCTTGCGCGTGTGAGTTGGCAGGGTATAGAATTAGTGGTATTCCGGTACCAATTGAGGCTGTGCATGTACATTGGAGGAAACTAAGTATGGAAATTAAGTTGGAAGAAGACTTAGATGAGGAATCAGATGTGGGTATGAAATCTGCAATGGATGAGTTATGGAAAAGGTATAGGTCACAAGATGTTGTTGGAAGAAGGGCATTACATAGTAGGGTTTATGAACTTGCATTTCCCACAACGACTTCTTTGTTAGCACCACCTGAAAAAATAAAAACAAAAGGTGGATTCAAGAAAAAAGACAAAAAACCTGAAGGGTGTGATGTTTACAGGGATCCTTCGTATCATGAATATGTTGATCAAGCATCACAATCTTCACAACGACAATCTCAACCATCACAAAATTCAAAAAATAAATCTCAATCATCACAACCTGTGAAAAAGAAGTTAAAATTATCACAAACTTCACAATCATCTAAACGGTTCATCCTTCAATTTCCTTATCATATTAGGTCATTTATTGATGACGTAGTCAACGTATTGTCAGATGGTAATTGTGGATTTAGAGTGATTGCTTCATTGCGGGGTTATGCTGAAGATGGTTGGTCAATGGTTCGTCGGGACTTAGAGTTGGAAATTATACATAATGAAAGATCAGCTTTATATGCCAATTTATTTGCTGATCGGTTAGTTGAAGTGAGAGATTCTTTGAAGATAGAGGGAAGTGGTTCTCAACCAATAAATAAATGGTTGACTCTACCAGATATGGGTTACGTGATTGCGAATCGGTATAATGTGGTACTTGTCTGTTTAGGAGTCGAATGTTTGACTTTCTTCCCTATGACAACTACATTCTCACCGAATGTCTCATTTTATTGCATTGGATTTGTAAACTCAAATAATTGGATTCAGGTAAACATTGTTATAATTTGATATTATTAGTAAATGTTTTGAGTAATGTTAAATAATGTATTGTTTAATTTTGTATATAGGTTAACATGAAAGAAGGATTTCCATTGCCACTAGTGACAACAGATTGGAATAACTTTCGTTATCCAACAGCAACATCGTGGATGGTAGGATTTGCTGCACGTCTACAACATTGGCAACAACTTACGCCTATATTACAAACACATTATGAATTATAAACTATGTTATTCATTTTTATTCATGAATTATATTATATGTTTGCTACACTTTATGAATTATAGTCGATGGAATTAAATTTTAACTTCAATTTTTAAGTCTAAAAACTATCAATAACATATAACATAAATAAGATCGTACATATAAGTTCAAATGTCAATATATTAAGAAACCAAGTCTAAAAACTATCAATAAAATATAACATAAACATAACTATACATCATTGTGAACGAGCAATACGTAAAGCTGCAAACAGATCAGCAAAATGTGGAACATCCTCTTCAGCTGCATTCTGCTGAAGGTAGCGATGAATCAATATAGACACACAACCCCAGGCAGGATCAGATGGTCCCGCATCTTACTCAGGAATAGATGCAACCGGCGGCTCATCATGGGTAGGAGGTACCAATCGAGGATGCAAAACACGATAATACCACTCAAGGTATCCATCCTCTACCTCAAATGGGGTAGTCGCCAGTGCAGCCGAACGAATCACCTGGCCAACACTATGGATGTAACTAATCCACTCAACATCAATATCACTAGTCATCCTAAGATCAATAGGTGCAGGTGGAATGTACTGACGGTATCCAAACTGTCGAAGACACCTGTCAGGCATGTATGGAACAATAGTATCACCCCACCTCAAACAACCCCTATATAGAGAAATCTCATCAAAAAGACGATGAACTCTATGATCCTCGAATGGCCTCAATATGACATCGGTCGGTGTCATCTCATCCATAATAGGTCGCAACTCATCCACCTTTAACGCGCCTTGTTTGTATGTCCACCTCATCGCTCGCGGGAGACCACAGTTCTGAGCTGGTATCCAATTCTCTCCTTTTTCCTAAGTGTAGGAAAATACTCATGAATCCAACACTGTTAAAAAAACAATAACATAATAATTAAATATAACATAATGAACATAATAAAATTAACATTAGACTTAAAAGAAAATCAATAAACTGAATTTAAATATATACCTTGAACATAATAAAATTAACATTAGACTTAAAAAAATATCAATAAACTGAATTTAAATATATACCTGTAAGAGAGTCGGATAACCACCGAGCTGTTTACAACTGAACATGGACGCATCTCCAAGAAACCTATACAATGTCACTAATGCAGCTGTTGCCCAACTATAGTTCGACAACCCATCCAAGTCCCTAAATAATGCCAGGTATCGTGCCTCCACAAGTGTAAACGATTTATCCGCAAAGATCGTGCAACCCACTAACATCATCAAATAACATCTGGTCGCATATGCCCATGATGAAGCAGCTCGATGCTCTACGAATCGATCATATAACCACTCTATCTTGTAGTACGAACCTCTGCACTCACGAACCTGGAATAATGTCACTCTCGATGAAACTCTAAGGTAGTCAACGGTCCACTCAATAGCTAGCTCTTCACTGATGGGTTGAGGGTTCCAGAATACCCCCCTGATAGGCAAGTGAAGCAAACATGCCACATCATCTAGAGTAATCGTCATTTCACCGAACGACATGTGAAATGAAGATGTCTCTAGATGCCACCTCTCAACAAATGCAGAAACCAAGTTTGCATCGATCTTCTTCAAACTTGATCTCTGTAGGGAAGTTAAACCGGACCTAGATATGATAGCCTCAATCTCAGGTGGAAGCTGTTGTGGAACCATTTGGGTCAACTTCAACCCATGTCCTGCCACCTTCAACTCCTTCTTTTCACCTCTCTACTGAAATCAAATAAAATTAAACAAATTATACAATAGCTACTAATAATTTCGATTTTTATTCAAAACTAAATAATTATAATTTCAATTTTTTTTATACTAGTAGTTAAAAAATTATAATTTCCTTACCTCACCAAACCATATCCGTCTGGCCACATGATGCTCGTACGAAACCAAAATACTGATATCGTACGGATCTCCAGGATATCCCACGGGATCTGCTGCAGCTGCAGATGTACCAACATCATCTGCGCGTGTCCTACTCAACGTATCGCCCTGTCTCATCGATCGAACCGGTATCCTCCCATCTCTGCCTCGTGAACGCACCACTGAAAAAAAATTATTTAATTAAAAAAACAATTAAAAAAACTTTTAAAAAAAAAATTCCGGAAGACTTTCTTCAAGACTTCCGGTACACAATTTTTTGAAAAACCATTCCGGAAGACTTTATGAAACTCTTCCGGAACACTTTGCACCAACGCATCATTCCGGAAGACTTCATCAAAGTCTTCCGGAAGTCATTTTTAAAACACCTCATCATACCGGAAGACTTTCAAAAACTCTTCCGGTACACAAACTTTCAAACCGGAAGACTTACTTTTAGTCTTCCGGTAAACACTTCTGAAATGTGAAAATTTTTTTCTCTCTATAACTTTGGACGAATGGTAAAAATGGAAAGAAAATATGATTTCTTAACTATTTATACAAGGGCATTTTGGTAAAAAAAAATTGGATGTGGGGGTATAGGATTAATTGTAGGGGTGTAGGGTAAAGCCTTCTCATTCCAGCCGGTCGGACCGATTAGACCGTGAATCGGAGGGTAGAGCGGTTTGGTAAGGTTATCGAACCATAGTTACAATTGATCCGGTGTTTCCCAACCGGTTCATTGATCAGAATAGTCCATTGGGTTTCATGATCCGGCAAATTGATCTTTTTATGTTTATTTTTTAATTTAATTAAAATTTTGATCCTCTTATTTTCATTTTTCATAAGATTTAGTGTCTTTATTTAAAAATTCTATTTTATTATTATAGGTTTTGAAAAAAAAAACGATATTTTAGCTTATTTATAATTATAAAAACAAAAATGAAATTTATATTTGTAAATTAACAAAAAATCTGAACAACAAATCATGATACAAAAAATAAATAAATTATATTTTCATTATTTTCGGTATGAATCTCATTATTTAGAAAATAAATAAAGAATTTATGTTATTGGAAAAAAATGGAATTAAATTTCATAAGTAAAAATCACATTTTTTATTAGATTTTTTATTTATAAATTTCATTATTATTTTAAGTAAAATTCGCATTATTTTTATTAACTTTTTATTTATAGATTTTTATTTTCTATTCTATCTTTTATTTTTAATTATTTATATAGAACATAATATTTGTTTATGTTTCATATTAGTTTATTAATCTATAGTAGTATTATATTATACAATTATTTTTTTTATTTTTGTTAATTTATAAAGTGATTTTTATTTTTTATAAGTGAATTTTATCGGATTTTTCTAAATTACCGGTGAGAATTACCGGAAATTTCAAAAAATCCGGTAATATTTATCGGAAATTCCAAAATTACCTGTAAATATTTTCGGAGATTTGAAATTACCGGTAGTTCAAATTTTATGCTTTTTTCTACCAATAATTTGAAACTACCGATAGTGTTTTTTTTTGTTTTTTTCGGAAATTTCAAATTCACGGTAATTTTAATTTTTTTTGTTGTGTTTTTTTTTGTTTTTTTAGAGTGAAGACCAGATGCAATGATGGTAGCATTGTTGGTAGGGTTCGAGATTTGGCAAGAGGTGGTAGGGGAGGGGTACATTCGCTCCAGATGCTGAGTCTGCACATATACGGGTTGGACAAGTGGTCCCAACCGGTTCACACTAGAAGCGGTTGGCCGAGCAGCGGGGTTATTTTCAGGCACCTCGCGTCGTTAGGCGACCTGTTGGAGAGTCTTCAGAGCAGGCAACAGCCGATGACGTCCTCGTTATTGAGCTGGTGGAAGTTGTTGTTAGAGATGTTCTGGAGGCGGAGGAGAGTATTGTTAGGGATGTGGTAGAGGAGGCTGGTGATGTTGATCTTGAGGGTGATCGCACTAGAGGGGCCGCTGGTACAGGAGACGTTGAGGAGATGATTGAGACGAATGTGACGGTTCCTTCGACCGAGCCATTTGTACACACGGAATCAGGATTCCCTGGTGGCCTGATAGATACATATGTGCTTACAGAGTACAGTGAGCACGTAGCATTGCGTCTATGACAGAGGAAGGTGTCGCACCCCGAAAAATACGACCTCACGCGATCCGAAAGGACGGAGCCGCGCGCTGGACAGACCGAAGAGTCGCCACCTAATTCTATTTATTCCCGAAGAGGGAAAGGGAAGATATAGATACAACCCGGGAAGAGAAGGATGAGGACAAAGGTCAACGGAACCATTGCCTGGGTTCGGGAGTCGGTTATGCAGGGGGAAGGTATTAGCACCCCCTACATCCATCGTACACGATAGGAACCATCTAAGTTATCACGCTCGAAAGGATGTCTATGCTTAAACGAATTACTTGCTATAGGGAAATGAGTTGAATTATAAGTTAGATTGATCCTAGGTGCTCGGCAAGGATTGAGATCCTCGTGCCTACTTACTCCCGTGTGCAATGGGAAATTCAGAGCCTCGTAGTTCGGCCTACTAAGGGTAATGGTTGTTGATTTTATTACCTTTCCTCGATGAAAGGGTTTAGGAGTCGGACTGCACTAAAGACTATGGATAGTTTATTCCGTCCAACAAGACGAGCGTCTTGCGTCGAAATAATCGGAGCGAGTAACGAGTGCTCGTTATCCCCCTTTCTACCGCTTAAGGCTCGTGGCATACAAATCTTCTCGTTTTTATTAAGGTGTTTTATTTCCTAATGACCACTTGACGTTGGATCAAGGGTTTGGATCTAATCAAAACATTTTGGTTTTTTGAGGTTTAGAGGGTGAATGCAAATGGAGTTTGATTTTGTAGTTTGTTTAGCGAGGCGCAATGCGCTCGACTCGCAAGGAGAGGTGGATCCTAATAAACGAAATGATAACTGGAAAATAAAGTGTAAGTGTGCGAGTGAAATCGCTTGGCGTTGGACCAAGGATTCAGAATTAAATAAAATACGGAAAATAAAGTGCGTACAAAGTAATGGGAGAGGGATACAAAAATAAATACAGGGGATTGCGCGAAATAAAGTGTGTGTAGTGTTTTTGAACTATTCGAAGGCATTCAGCCTTTTTAATCGGAAACAACTATTCGAAGGCATTGGACCTTTTTGGGACGCGTCGAAATTTACTTCGTTCACTTCCTTAGAGCCGGTTTAAAGAAACCGTTCTATGAGGAGTCGAAACATATTTTTTGAAATGCGATATTAAATAAATAAATTGAAATGAATCGCAAGAATCATAAAAATAATAAATATAAATTAATAAATAAATTGGTAATATTTGAGAATAAAGAATAAAATTAATTAAATTGAATATTTATTGGTCAAAATAATAAAATAATGAAATGAAAAAAAAACTAATTACAAGGAGGGCCTCATATTGACCGAATATCACCGATTCAACAAAATCGGGCGATGCTTCGGCCTTTTGTTATGTCATTGGCCCTAATATAAAATAAATAATCAAATAAAATATCTACAACCACTTATTAAATAAAATAAAACTAGTCATAGAAAACATGAGAAAACTAAACTTAAAAAAACATTTAAAATAAAATAAAATAAAGCAGAGAGGGGGTGTGTCGTGCTGTGATATGTGTGTATAGTAGTGGAAAACGAAATGGGCTGGGCCCGAATCACAAAAAAACCAGGATGAGATTCTCTACTCTTTTTTTTCAAAAAACAATATAACTTTAATAAATTAAATCCTCTTCTTCTCAAAAGATCCCTTAAATCAAAATTAAACATAATAGTAGAAGTCATTATAAAACAAAATGAAAAAAAGGAAATAATGTTCAGAAAACACTGTTCGTAAATCGTAACAAAAGAAACACCCACCCTCAAATCGATCTCAGCGGAGATCCCTCCGCTTGTGATGGCCGAACGGCGAAATTTCTCTGTCGGTTTTGGAATGGTTCGTTCAGTTACGGCTTGGTTCTGGTTTTCACTCAAACCTCGCGACGCGGCTTCAAGGTGTTTATGCGGTACGTGGGTTGGTTTCGAATCTGTGAAGGTTGATGATGGAGGTTGCGGTGGTTTTGTTGTGGATGCGGGTCGGATTTGTGTGCGGTTCTGCTCGTTGGATGGATTTTGGTTGCAGTTCTGCTTGTAAGGGTGACGAGTTGAAAGTTGGCCGGCTGGTTTGCGAGTGGTAGCGGATTTGGCTGTGTGGAAGGGTGATGTTCTGTTTGTGAGTTTTCACGCGGTGACGCAGGTGGTGGTGATTTGGCTCGGAAAAAGGGTATGGAGGTCGGCGCTGGTTGTTGGAGGTGAGGTTGCGGATATGTTTTCACGGTGGTGGCGTTTTGTAGAAGATGATGAAAGCTAAAAGGGTCGTACAATTACAGATGCATTGGTTCTGAGCTTTTGTGTGTTTTGAAGGTTTCTGAAAAACATAGTTTTTGGCTGATATGTTGAAGAAGGGTTATGATGTTTGAATGATCTTTTTGTTGAAGCTGGTTTTTTTTTGGAATGTTTTTTCTTGAAGCTGAAATTTGGTATGAGTTTTGCAGAAGATTTTATTTTTCCAGCCCCCTATTAGAGAAGAATAAAGGTTGTATTTATAAAAAGGATAAGATTGAAGGGTGAATGAGGAATCAAGAAATGTTCAGATTTTTGCCAGGTGTTGTGAAAAGTTTGTTATTGTTGTTGTGCGTATGCAGCATTTCCATATTGTAGATTGTGATTTGTAATTTTTCATTGCGCATCTTGTGTGTGGGGACCATGTGACAGGCTGGTGAGAGCTTAAACTAAAAATTTCTACTAATTCTGTCAATAAAGTGTATCAAAGTAAGAAGGTTTAAAATCTCAAATAATAATTATTAACTAATGAAAATAATAGTAATAACAAAAATTATGAAATGGATTTATAAAAATAAAATAAAAGTGATAATGGTTATAATAATAATAATAATTAGAAATAAGGAAATTATAATAATAAAACAAGCAATAAGAAAAGATTTTTTTATTTTGTACAAAAGTAAATGGGCCTAAAATTAATGGGCTTAAAAATAATTTTAAAATAAAAGATAAAAAAAAGAATAAAAGGAAATGAGATGGATTATCGAGTAATCGGTATCCACATAACACACTGACTTTTTTAACACTACACACACGCGCACTTGACATGACAAACTTGACTAAACTCTGATTTTTCGTACAAAAGAAAAAAAAAAAAACATATTTTTGAAAATCTTTTTAATATACGATTAGACAGAAAATAAAATGGTAGATATTTTTTGGATTTTTGAAATAATGGTTAGACAGAAAAATAGAATGGTGCAGGTAGGACAAATTTGGGATATGACAGATGCCCCTATCGAATTGGCTTAGACCGAGTAAGGTGAACTGGCAGGCATTCAGCCTTTCAAGGTATAAGATAATTAGATATTAACAGACTCCAAATTTGTCCGAAAAGAAGTTGCGAAAATAGCAAACGAAATAAACTGGAAAATAACGGGTGACACAGCAAGAAATAATTGACAAAATAAATCACTTATCACCGGAGGATGATAAGGAAGATGACTGAGAATAAACTCACTTATCAACAGAGGATGATAAGGCAACTGACTGAAAATAAAATCGCTATCACCAAAAGGATGATAAAGCGACCCCGACACCAAAAGGATGCTGAGTAACAGAAAATTAAATAAAATCGCTATCACCAAAAGGATGATAAAGCGACCCCAACATCAAAAGGATGCTGAGTAACAGAAAAATAAATAATCGCTATCACCAAAAGGATGATAAAGCGACCCCGACACCAAAAGGATGACGAGTAACAGGAAATTAAATAATCGCTATCACCAAAAGGATGATAAAGCGACCCCGACACCAAAAGGATGACGAGTAACAGAAAATTAAATAATCGCTATCACCAAAAGGATGATAAAGCGACCCCGACACCAAAAGGATGACGAGTAACAGAAAATTAAATAATCGCTATCACCAAAAGGATGATAAAGCGACCCCGACACCAAAAGGATGACGAGTAACAGAAAATTAAATAATCGCTATCACCAAAAGGATGATAAAGCGACCCCGACACCAAAAGGATGACGAGTAACAAAAAATTAAATAATCACTATCACCAAAAGAATGATAAAGCGACCCCGACACCAAAAGGATGACAAGTAACAGAAAATTAAATAATCGGGAAGAGAAATGTCCACCGAGGACGTCCACTGAATAACACCTAGGAATATCTTTGGAATCTTCGGTTGGCCTTGGACCCTGACTTCCGCTGGGGAAAAGCCTGAAATCTTGGGTTGATCCTGGATCCTGAGTTATGCAACTATGCTTGACTAATTTGAAATGGTATCCCATAAGGATGGAGACACGATGCAAGTGTTTATGAACTGAGATATAAATTCGATAATGTTAGGGATATGGAAAGCTGGTTTATTTAGGTATGCAAATGATGCACATGTTGTAAATGATTGAAATAAATGATGCTTATGCTGTTGATGATGCATAATGATGCATATGAGCGATTGAAAGGTGCCAGCTTGGTGGACTTTTGGTCTGGTAGTTACCAATAATGATTGGACTTTGGGGTGGGTGGAGGGACTGATTCCCCGACCCTCGATCTTTGACGAAGCATGATCAGAAGATAAATTCGAATGCTCCAAGTTGGGTCAATTGCTGATGAGCGGAGCGACTTAATTGACATATGAAGACTGATTTCGCTTTGAATGATTGCCAACGTCTAGCAAGGACTGCCTGTTCAGCTGGGGGAAAGAGATAGGAAGATGTGCTATTTGTTTGCTTGCCCCTGTCTGTAGGGTATTTGAAATAAATCTGGTGGGGAAGCTTTAACAATGGCCATGACATGACCTGCCCCTGATTGAGCCTTTGAAGGTGATCTTGCCCCTGACTGAGCTGTTTGAAGATAATTTGCCCTTGATTGGGCCGTTGAAGGTGGTCTTGATTTATGTTGGCACCAATGAAGTTCAAATTTCTCTTTTGATTGCCCCTTATTGGGATTGCACTGATGTCAAGCACTGATTTCCGATTAAATTGTTCATACACAAATAACGTTAATGTAAAGTTCATGTAAGTTTTGAGAAAGTCATTTTATTTGAATGTTGTGAAAGTGTGACGAATGGACCATTAGTCCAAACGAGGTGTTGTTTTTAGAAAGTGCGTAAAAGATGTAGCAAGAATAATATGCAATCGAGATTTAAGATTAGCAAATATATGGGAGTCAATTTACGTAACCTTGTTGGTGGCATGCTTTCAGAATAAACCCTACCTCAATTAGGACTTTTGAGGGTTGTAACGTGGCCTGGTTAATGGTTTTAGAAACAAATATATAAGGCTCAAATTTTGATTTGTACCCGTCCCTTCTTCGTATTGTTCTCCTGTCCTATGTTCAGTTAATTTCTACACATGCATTTGTTTTGATTTTGCAAGAGTGAAGATGAAGCTTTGATGTTCGCTTGGAAGTGGCAGTCATCTTATTTTACTGGTGACCCCTTGATTCTTGATTTGGTGGTCACTGATATCTTTTTTGCTTTTGCTGAGGATTCGAGTTCCTCTTTTGATTCTTCTTCTTTTTTGTCGACTAAGTCTCTCTTTGGGTGATCAACTTAGTGGTCTTTTCTATTTTTATATTTTTTCGTATTTTGTTGAATGTCGTGACTGCCAAGTCGTTTGTTGATGGTCCTCTGACAGGATGTCTCATCTTGCAATTCGAAGGTGTAGTCAGTTTAATTGAATAACTACCCTGCCTCGGGTTAAATGTAAGGGTTGTATCCGAAAGAAACTCCTTCTTCTAGGCTCGAAGTGGTTGACTAGGGATTAACTCCTTATATCTCCAGTGTTTGGGGATTTGAACAAATTCCTGTACATCATTGACGAGGTTTTATCTGAAAGCATACCACAACAGTTATGGGTATTTCGTTTTCATCATCCTCCCTCAAATATTTGCTAAAGTGAAGTGAGGAAATATTTTTTGTGATTTTTGCGATAGATGATAAATAATGAGCGAATGTGAATAGACTGATTAAAAATATGCATAAACATAATATTAACAAAATCAAGTACGAATAACAATGTTCAACGCAAACAATACTTAACAAACAGTACAAAATAACAAAGAATGCGAAAATGATAAATGGTGACGACTGCCTTGATTTGAGGAGTGAACTTCTTGATCGTACCTAGAGATCAGGATCCGATGCGGCTGGCTTCGAAAGCTGATGAAAGACGGTCGGTGAGGAGAAAAAAGGGGTGTACCTGCAAGGCACTCCGATGCTAAAGTAAGTAACCGAGCAAAGAGTGGGCAAGTACAAGAATAAAGGTCAGAGAGATTGAATACCTGACCCTCCCAAACGAGAGGGTTTATATAAGGGGATAAACGGAAGATTATTGGTCCATACTGTGAGGCGCGGATCGAGGAATCCGCAATAATAGGCAACGGTCAAGACTAGCCGTTAGGGAACGGTCAAGACTAGCCATTAATCCTAATTCTGCCCGACGTCGAGCATAACTATTGGATTGGTTTGCTTGGCCCAATTGTGGGGATTGGGCCGGTCCAGAACAGGAGCCCCCCAAGTTATTGCTCGTGTGGGAGAGCAGTGACTTAGAAATGATTTTGTGCTCGGCGATGAGTAGTGTTAAGGCCAGGAATTTACGCTGCAGATCTTCGGGGAACGGGCAGCTGGTACGTTGCTCGACAGGGGAATGTGAAACGAAAAGCTGGAATATCTGGGAATTCGCGCTTATTAATGATTTGACGGCTAGCCTAGGGGCTAGTGTGTAGGGGTCACGCGTGCTTGCACGTGCTTTCCCTCTTATAAGTAGGGTTCTCAGGGCCCATTCTGAACTTTTCGCTTCATCTTCTTCTTCGACGCTCTGCTCGTTCAACTGCCACCACTTCAGCCGTCGACCACCGCATTTCCTTGCCGACCACCACTTCCAGAACGCTTTCCTCTTCAAAAATGTCTTCCCAAGCGCAAGGTATGGTTCTTTTTCGCCGTTTTAGGTGTTTATATCTTAGGTTTCGTAGAAATGCATGTGGTTTAGGATAGTTTTGACAGTAGTTTTTAGATTTATAACCGGTAAACTCTAGGACTTCTGCCACCGTAGTCGGTCGGTTGCAAAACCTAGCTCAGGGTCGACGTAGGTGCTGGTCGACCTCGACTTGGGTTTTGATAAATACCTAGGTTAGATCCTTGATTTATAATGTTGGGCGTAAGCCGTCGCTCCGAGCGATGGTCAGCCAGGGCTATAGCTCGGGACCTAGTCTCTGAGCTGATGCGCGCCCTTTCACTTGTCGAGCGGTGGAAGGGTGGATTTGATATTCTTAATAGAATTCACTGACTCCTTTCCTCTGCTTTTCAGGTGAAAACTCGCTCGTGGATCCATTGGGCGTGTCTTCGGAAGAGACGTCCTCGGAAGATTCAGGATCATCTGCGTCCGTCCCTTCTGGTTCTGGGAGTTCCTCGGAGAATTCGGACACGAGTACTACAGGAGCATCAACAGATTCGCCCCAATGTCCTGACCAGACGAGGGTCTCGCCCGAAGAATGGGTGGTGGAGGATTTGTTGGACAAGGTGTCCTCATTTTCGAGACCCCGAACGGAGCCACTGCCCGTTGTCGGTGACCCTGCCGATTAGGTCGTAACCTGCCCGGGGGACGATGACCGCATCTTCTCAGATTTCCGCGGTCGGGCTTTCTCCATGTATGAATACACAGTCTCAGTCCTGGGGGTAACTTTTCCCTTCAGTGAGTTTGTGAGTGCCGTGCTCGGGCACCTATGCGTCGCCCCTTCCCAGTGCACCCCAATTCATACGCGTTCCTGAGAGCGTTTGAGATGACGTGCGCCCATATGGGTGTTGGTGCCATGCTTCCTCTATTTTTCCGCCTGTTCTCCCTCCAGCGCCAAGTCGGGCGAGGAACCGACCGAAAGGGATTCGTGTCCTTCAAGCAGCGGACGAAAATTTTTAAGGCCCATTCAGAATCTATCCGGGCCTTCAAAACGGATTACTTTCTGATCAAACCCGCGAGCACAGTGGCCGTGAGGGCAATGAGCTTCGTGGGGATAGACACCGACGATAATGACGAGCCTAAGCTCGACGATCAAGGGCAGGTGATCCCGAGGAGGCTGTGGTTGTTCCCATTTTCCTGGAGCAATGCTCACTATGAGAAACCTGTCGGTGAGTTCGTTCAGGTGGGGGACTCATTGAATGATGATGACGCGGCCAGTTTCGAGGCCTTTAGAAAATTGATAGCGTCCTTCACTCCGACCCCCCTGCTGGACGGAGATGGAAAAGTTATACTTGAGCAAGATGGGGGAGAAGCTGTGGAGCGTCCCTTGATTAATGTTACCGAGTTGCTGGCCTGCCATACCGAGCAGGAAGTGTCCGACTTCTTTGGTATCTGTTTATCTGTATTAGTCAAATTTTTGTTTTAACTTTGTTGTCCATGACTAATCTGATCTTTCTCCTTTTTCAGGCTCTCTGTCGAACCCACTGGATAAAATTCAAGAACACCTGCTTCAGCAGCAGAAGAAAAGATCAAGGGTCGTGCAGACCAAGCTGACGGAGACAAGTGGCTCGGGGTCGGGCCCCTTTGTCCAAGGTTCTCCGAGCGCCTCGACCGGCTCTTTGATGAAGAAGCATAAGTCTGCAGCCACTGTGGATTTGACGGCCAACGCTCCTCCGAAGCTGAAGCATGGGCTGCCTCCATGCTTCGTGAAGCGCAATTTCTTCGAGGGAACGAGCATGGAGGTGGACCGTGCGGATTCCTTGTTTTTGGAGGGCATGGATCGTCCTGCCCGACGATTATCTCTGGCCAGGATCATCTGATACCCTACCAGGATTATACGAGGAGGTTATTAACTTCCTTCACTACAGTCAAGCTTGAGTATATCCCTCGAGATGAAAATCAATTTGTAGATGCTTTGGCTACCATTTCATCCATGATCAAAGTCCAAGCTGCCAACTTTGTGCCTCGGATTTCAGTATCCAGACTTGATAGACCAGCATACGTGTTCTCAGCAGACCTTGTCAAAGATGATAAGCCTTGGTTCCATGACATTAAGTGCTTCTTGGAGGATTAAACATACCCACCTGGGGCATCTTCCAATGATAAGAAGACATTAAGAAGGCTGGCTGGTAGTTTCTTCCTGAATGCTGATGGTTCCTTGTACAAGAGAAACTTTGATATGGTACTTCTCAGATGTGTTGATATGGCAGAAGCAAATTTGTTGATGCACGAGGTGCACGAATGTTCTTTTGGTACCCATGCTGGAGGACATGCAATGGCTAAAAAGTTGTTGAGATCAGGCTATTACTGGATCACAATGGATGCAGACTGTTGTGCTTATGCCAGGAAATGCCATAAATGCCAGATTTATGCAGATAAAGTGCATGTGCCTCCAAATCCCCTGAATGTGATGTCTTCACCCTGGCCCTTTGCCATGTGGGGCATTGACATGATTGGCAAGATTGAACCGACTGCTTCAAATGGCCACAGATTCATCCTGGTAGCCATCGATTATTTCACCAAGTGGGTTAAGGCAGCTTCATATGCAAATGTCACCAGGCAAGTGGTAGCCCGATTCCTGAAGAGAGACATCATCTGTCGGTATGGAGTGCCCGAGCGAATCATTACTGATAATGGTTCCAACTTGAATAATAAGATGATGACGGAGTTATGCCGGGGCTTCAAAATCCAACACCACAATTCTTCTCCTTACAGGCCAAAGATGAATGGCGCTGTTGAGGCAGCTAATAAGAACATTAAGAAGATTGTGCAAAAGATGGTGGTCACCTACAAAGACTGGCATGAAATGCTACCGTTTGCCTTACATGGGTACCGAACGTCAATCAGAACATCCACTGGGGCAACACCGTATCAGCTTGTGTATTGTATGGAGGCAGTCCTACCTGTTGAAGTTGAGTTACCTTCTTTACGGGTATTGATGGATGTTAAGCTGAATGAAGCCGAATGGGTCCGATCCCGATACGAACAACTGAATCTGATTGAAGAAAAAAGATTAGCTACAATCTGCCATGGGCAGCTGTATCAGAAAAGAATGAAGAAAGCCTTCGATCAGAAAGTTAGGCTTCGGGAATACCAAGTAGGAGATCTTGTGCTGAAAAGACTCCTCCCTCCTCATACAGACCACAGGGGCAAGTGGACTCCGAATTATGACGGTCCGTTCATAGTAAAGAAAGTTTTCTCTGGTAGAGCACTGATGCTCAGTACTATGGATGGTGAAGAATTTATGTCCCCTGTGAATTCAGATGCAGTTAAAAAATACTTCGCATAAAAATGACCCACTGGACATAAAAACATAATGTAAGTCCAGGCAAAAATAGGGCATCCCGGCGAGTCAAAAACAGAATAAAGGACTCGGGCAAAAATAAGGGAAAAAAAATATAAAAAAAATGTACACCCGCTGAGTTGAAAAGCCACATTGGACAACTCAGGCAAAAAAAGGGTATCCCAGGGATTTAAAACCCGGAAGGGCGATCCACGCAAAATAAGGGAATAAGCGAACAACTGCATTCTGAATTCATCTGTATCACTTACAACACGACAAGCTTCGAAAGGTTCGAGCATCGGTCAGAATCAGCCTTCTTCAGAAGGTAGGAGGAGAAGAACGTCAATGTCATACGAGTCATAGCAAAAGGGAAGCACTGAAGCGTCATCAACATTGCCAACATCTTTTTGTTTCTCAATTTTGTAGCAATCTCCTCATTTCAGGGGATCTGTTTCCTTGACTGTACTTTCCAATTCAGGGCACACAAATTAATAAAAACAGACTTTCAGTCATATTGCGTCTCGTACATTTTATTTTCATTTGCAAAATGTCCGATGTCCTTAAGGTATTGATCACATAAATACAAATGCGCCTTTTCTAAAATTACATGCTTACAGGAAATATACTTACTCCCGGGAGTGTCTAAACTCCTATGATGGAATCCAGTAAGGGATACCTCGGGATACTTCTACGTTTCTTTGTCATAACAGGATTACAGGTATTCAAAGTGTAACATGGGGCATGAAAGCTTCTCCCCAACAAGCTGCCAAATCATTATTTCCTTAACACGTCTCCCAAACAGCATCAGGGGGGCTCATTTCCCCAACTGAATTCATCATCCCCAGCAGGATCCCCCACAGAAATCTCTAGGAAGATCATCCAGTGATCATTCCTCCCCAGCCAAGTGTCAGGCAGGGAACCATCTCCCCGCAGAGCTCTAGCCTCTATCCAGGAGAGCAATATCTGAAGATCTCACAACAAGGTGATGAAAGCTTCCACAGACCCCAGCTGGGCTCCTCATCACCTAAGATAGGTTTATCAGGGACCTATTTCCCCCAAGCGGAGTCATATATATCAGATCTACCAATGATCTCATCCCCAGCTGGGATATCCTTTCAAGCAGATTAGTCGGAGACCTCCACCAACGGGATCCGAATCCTGGATCGGTATCTTTGCATAATCATAGCATTTGCATCATATTTTCCCCTAGAGCGTAGCATCCCGTCTAATACGGAGCATTACGGCAAAAATCAAACATATTGCATAATCATAAGCCATGCTTTGAACAAATACCTGTATATACTGACATTCCATCAACAATATACAAAATACTTCCCAAACCCCCCGGCAGAAAGCCAAAGCATCCTCTTTGCACTCACAAGTACAGATACATGCTCCTTTTGGCACCCGTCCGTGTCACCTTCCCCAGCATAGTTGTCTAAACACTTTGTAAACCAAATACTTGTTTATAATGCACTTCTTCCGACAACCCGTCCGTGTCGTGCTCTCTCCAGCAAGTTGAACACTCGTATGTGTCTCACTCATGCTCACTTATTTCAGATACTCGTCCGTATCTTGTTTACACCACTTATCTTTCTCAAGATTCAACACTCGTCCGTGTTCTTTGTTAACCAGTTGATACTCGTCCGTATCATCATCTCTGAACATGCGTCTGCGTTTGTTTCTACCGATACTTGTCCGTATCAGAGTCTTAAGGATGCTCGTCCGCATCTTTAACCTACACACGGTGTCAAACACTTATACCCTTTCTTACATTTAGACATTCGTCTGTGTCTATCACTCCCCAGAAGAGTTCTCAGCAAGTCGCCAGTAAAAAGCAAATTTCTTTTCTATCTGACATTCGTCCTGTGTCATGATACTTTCGGCAGTCGTACCCTGCCAGGTGATCGTCCTTCACCTTTTGATGATCGTCCTTCATCATTCCTCCAGCGGGGTCTCCACTACTAGAACCCTATTTTATCCGACATTTGTCCTATGTCGTGATATTTTAGCAGCCGTCCCCTGCTAGGTGATCGTCCTTCACCCTTTTGATGATCGTCCTTCATCATTTTATCCGATGGCCGCTCCCATCGTCGATCTTGTTATCTGACATTCGTCCTATGTCATGATAAACCCCGAGAGCAGCCGTACCCTGCCAGGCGATCGTCCTTCACCTCGGATGATCGTCCCTCATCCTTATCCCCAACAAAGCAGCCGTCCCCTGCTAGGTGATCGTCCTTCACCTTTGATGACCGTTCCTCATCATTTATTTCTTCAACTTGATGGTCGTCCCCATCTTTTCGTTTCCCCAGCATGTCGGTCGTCCCCATCATTGCTTCATCCCCAATGGTCGTCCTCCGTCGCCCGCACTTTATGATCATACTTTACTTCCTTTTACAATCTATATCACTTTTCTTCTTCATTCAGTGAGTGCAAATTCTGGACTGTCTTTGGTATTCAACCACAAGTTATCTTGTTTGTCTGTTAAGCCAGGCGCTTACATCCTACACAGCTAACTCATGTTTGAATAGGGGCAGCTGTAAACACCCCAAATTTTCCCTCACTCATTTCACCATGGCTTGTGATTCTTTTCATTTTGCATAAGTTCAATCATACCATCTCATATTGCATTTTTGCTTCACTGCATTGATTCAAAGTCATCTGCATCTAGGGTTTGTGATCTGAGCAATCCAAGGGCTATCTGAGCCACTCCAAAGGGCTTCAATCATTTCAAAAGGGCCCATGTATGTTCAATCATCATATTACATCCTCCCAAGATCAAGAAAGTCAAAAATCACAAGAACTGAGGAAGGTATGGAAGCAGAGCCAAGCTTAACTGCACAGATGACCTAAAATTAGGGTTTTGGTTTCAGAGGCCATAACTCCAAAGTTTTTGGTCATTCTTTTTTCTATTGGTTTCTATATGTTATAGGGATCATACATACCAATTTTCATGAAGAAATTCAATGGGGAAGGCATCTGATCAAAAGATGACTTCTTGAGCAAGTCAGTGCAAAATCAGGGCATCTGAGGCCCCCAATCATCCAACCAAAGGGTTTTCTCCATCATTTTGGATGTGTATGATCTTTATTTGATCTTATAAGAAGTTAGAAGTTCACAAAATTGAAGAATTTCAAGCCATTTGCAAAGTTGTCATTTTGGGAAAGTGACTTGTAATGTAAGCTTGCCATTTTGGGAAAGTTTTTCAACCTCCTCTTTTTGATTCAAAAAGGCTTCAAATGAAAAATTCTTGGTTATGAAAGTTGTATATTGGATCCTCCCATTTTCAAAAAGTACAAGAACTTGATCTAATTCATTATGGAACTCAAGTTATGGCTTGTCAAAGTTGGGAAAAATCACAAAAATTCACTTATGTGCCAAAGAGGGAAACTTGCAAATTCTTGTACCAAGGCAATTTGTGACTTCTAATTGATGTCTAAGCATTACACAAACATCATACATGACTTAAATTTCAGATTGGCCCAAAGATTTCTCAAGTTCCATGCCTTAAACTTCAAGAATTTCAAAAGGGGCCAAAGTTGGACAAAATTGCAAAATGATCCAAAACTCTTCATCCACTTGAGCCAGCTCACTAAATCAGTTTCCATGGACCTCCCTAAAGCCATCTGACTCGAGCCATGCCCCTAAACCAGCCTGCCACTTGCCCATACCTCCAAGTACAACTTTCTTGACTTTTTGCAACATGAGCCATACCAATCACACTGCTCCACAACAACTCTCTGCCCAATCAGAACCTCATATGTGGACCTCAAGCAAGTCATTTGCATCCAACAAGCAAGCCTGAAAACTCCAAGAACTCAACACACTCCAAAATCCCCAAATTTGCAAAAGCCTTCGAATCTCTTGATTCAACCATCAAAACTTAAAACTTCTTTCACCATTCAACTCCATAAACCTCACTGATCATTTCCCACCTTTCATTTGGCCCTAAAACCTTCATAATCAAAAATACGATTTTCACATTTCACAAACTGCACTTCTGCCATTTTCATTTTGAGGCCATATAAACTCCAACTAAGCATTACAAACACTTCAGGAGGATCATTGGAGCTTATTTGAAGCAAGGAACTGGCCAGAAAGCACCATTTTCGAAAGCTTCAGTTCAGGTATCATTGTCATACCCCAAATTTGTCCTACCCGCGCACTTTTTTATTTTTACTGTCTAACTATTATTCCAAAAATTCAAAATATATGCCATTTCTGTCTGATATTCGAAAAAATGCATTTATTCCTTTTTAAGCTAATTTTTTTTTTTATTATTATCCATTTTTATTTTGTTCACTATTTTTAAATACTTAATATCTATTTTTATCCATCCTATTTTCTCTTATCTTTTTTTTATTTTTTTTAAAATATATTTTTTTAAAGTCCAATATTTTGTTATTAGTTTATTCATTATTTTTCTACACAAATCTAAGTGTATTATCCACTTTCATTTCAAAATAAAAAAAAAACAATTTATCTCATTTATTTGTATCACTTGTTTTAAGTCCATTATATCCAAGCTCACAAGATTCACAAAAAATCATTCCACTTCCTTTCATTATTTCTCATTTTTTATTATCATTATTGTCATTATTGTTACTTTTATTTTTATTTTTTTATCCTTATTTTTTTTCTATTTACTATTATCAGTATTACTATTATTATTACTTATTATTATATTTAATGTTTATTATTATTATTATTAGTGCCCAAATTTCTTTATTTTGTTTTATGTTGGTTTTCATAGGCAATTTCAGGACCCACCATGTGCTACAGGTTTCCCACATAATTTCCTCATCCACAGCATATAACGCATACACTATACATCACGTGATGCAAGATCCTTCCCCCTGCATAACCGACTCCCGAACCCAGGCAATGGTTCCGTTGACCTTTGTCCTCATCCTTCTCTTCCCGGGTTGTATCTATATCTCCCCTTTCCCTCTTCGGGAATAAATAGAATTAGGTGGCGACTCTTCAGTCCGTCCGGCGCGCGGCTCCGTCCATTTCGGATCGCGTAAGGTCGTATTTTTCGGGGTACGACAATCATCAAGAACTTTTTTTCCAGAAATGATTTCTTAAGTTCTTAGATTGTTATCCATGCTTCACTGATCACACTGCACCTTTTGGTTTTGAAAATGATTCAGTTTTAAGCATGTATGAAGCTTCTGAAATTTCTGTGATTTTTTCCGTTTTGCTTCGAATCTCTCTATTCATGTGAAATAAATCCTGTTTGATGATTGATTCTTGTTTAGAATGGGGTGGGGATCATTTCTGGAGAGTTAGAGAGCTTAGGGTTGCGTATTGAGTGAGATTGTAGAAATGGATGGCCGGAGAAAATGACCGGAACACTGTTCCGGTCACCTGAAAGTAATTAGGGCAGCAGATTAGGGTTTAATCATAATTAGCGTAGTTTGAACCTGGGCCCTTGGATTGGCTGACTTTCTCATTTTCTCAATTAAATTAATATTTATTTCATTTGTTTTACATTTAATTTCTACGAATTTTAAAAAAATAGTAAAATACATCAAAAAATTCTGAAAATTTTTTATCCAAGCTTTTATTTATTTTCAGAAACCAAAAATATTTTTATTTTTATTTTTTGCATTAAAAATTATTTTTAAATCATTTAAGTGATTATTTTTAATTAGTTAATGAGAATTAATTAATTAAAAATACATTTAGGTATTTAAAAATTCCAAAATAATTCAGAGAGCTTTTTAAAACATTTAGAAACATTATCAAACTCTTCAAACAAATTTCTTTTTAGTTCTTGACATATTTTGAAATTTTTCTTTGGAATTAAAATTCTTAAAAGTCAATATTTTTGTCTTAACTTAGAAAAATTCATTCTGCCTAACCTTGAAGAGTTTGATGATGGTTCTTTTTGCATTGCATTCTTCATGTCATGTAGTTCCTAGGGTAAAATTGGTTTGAATTTATCTCTCATTTTCAATTTGTTGTGCTTTTTTCCTTTTGAAGTGCCTTTAAACCTTAGAAAACTTAGGAAAATCATAACTCCCATTAGGTTAAGATCTAGGTCCCCTCCTTTGGGTAGTGAACTTGTATAGGTTTAGGGTTACTTTGATCCTATTTTCAATTTTTTATCTCATGTTTTTCTTCTGATTTTGAATTTTGCTTTGTGTCTTGTGCATGAACCCTATTTTTTGCCTTCATATGCATCCATCTTCCATATGCTTGCATACATGAACTTGCCATGACATTTTGTGCATCCACATGACTCCTAAGACATATTAGGACACATTAGAATCATGATAAGTCATTTATTCATCCATTTGTCATGTTATGCCTCCATTGCATTTCATAAACTTTCATGAACTTTCATGGTTCAAAACATGCTTCATTTGCATCCTTATCCTTGTATGATCATCCACAACTCTTGACTTGTGTTTGCTTTATCTCTTAGCATCATTACCATCATGTTTATGTTCTGGTTTTGGTTTGCATCATTGCATCCTTCTCATTTTCATCCCATTTCATTTTCTTGTTGCTAACTTTTCAGGTGGTAAGTCATTGAGAAGTGAATTTGCCTTCACTTCTCATAATCTCTTCTCACCTTGCTTATGCATTCATTGCTGCATTTTAATTGTGTATTAGAGCTAGTTTTCTCATTCATGATCCTTCCCCTCTTTCTTTCCTCAAGCAACTTACCTTCTTAAATGAAGTAAGTTATCTTGCTTTCTTCTTGCTTCTCCTTCCTTCATCCTGCTCCTTCCTTGGTGGTTTCTCTGAAGATCTTCCTGCAAGCCTCATTAACCCTAGGAATACCCAAGCATGTTAAAATTTAGTGTTTGATTAGTCCCCCATTAGTTTTACCTTTGTGTCATCTTTGATTCTTCCCTTCTCATCTCTTAATCAAGGATTAAACCTTGAAGGTTTTAAGGCTTTGTGATTAAGGTTATGCCTGTATCCTTCTATTAGGATGGAGTGTATAACTTTAATCCTAAGTGTTAAACCCTTAATGTTTTTAATTCCTTTAATCAATCCACATAATAATCATTAAGACATCAAGCTTGTAACTTGGGCCTTGCATTAGGGTTCTAATTCTTCCTTAATTGGTTAAGAAGGACTAACCCTAGTGTTAATGGACAAGTCCCCCTCAAGTTTTCTTACAAACCATAAAATTCACCTCTTAATCTCATCATTAACTAAAATCCACTTAATAAAGGTTTTTTTTGTCATGAGGTTAATCCCTAATCATGGATTAAGTTGAGGAGCCTTTCTCAGCTTAAATGTTCTCATCTATCATCCTTCTATTAGGATGGTGTAATGAGTCCATTAAATCCTTGATTATGGCTCAAACTCATTACTTAACACTAAACAAACTCCAAAAAACATCTAAATAATTGCTAGTAGGTTAATGATCTTAATCCTACATCATGGTGATTAAGTGTGAGGTGTTTACTTCATACTTAAGGTATTCTCATTACCCCTAAACAGAGGGAGGATGTGATGAGTTTACTAACCATTGGTTTAGGCTTAAGCTCATTTTCCTATGACAAACTCCAAAAGCAACAAAAGATTGAAAATACCAAAAATAAACAATAACCGTCTCCTCCGGGATTCTTTTCTCATCACCTTCACTCACAAACGAGAACTTGCTTTTTCCGTCTAATGCAAGACAGTTAGCACCTGAGCCAAACAGGTCATACACTTGAGCATAAACAAGCAAGCAGTTCACAGTCAATTTATCTTTCAGTCTCTTTGAGTCGAACTACGGTGTTCTGACTTCCTCATTGCACGAGAGGATACGTAGGCATAACTTAACAGTTATCGAACAAAAGTCTCTGTATATCCCCCCTCTTCCAGCATTATTCTTTAAGACTCATTATCATGAGCATTTCATTCATGTTCTTACACTGACACTTCTCTTGTTCACTTCACTGCTATTTTACACTGACACTTGCATTCTTTTCCAGCTTTTACACACAAAATAGCACAGACACTACCCTTTTAAACACAAATCTTTCAAGCATGGATCCCTTCGAGTACGGCGGACAATCTGGGTGCTAATACCTTCCCAGGTTGTAACCAACCCCTTTCTCAGTTTCTCTGGTTCGCAACCGTCTTATCCATATCTTCTTAGGTTTATGCAGCATTACCTTTCCTTCAGGGATAAAAATGCCTAGCTGGCGACTCTATTCGTTTCTTCCCTTTCGCCGACCGTTCGCGTCTGTACCCCTTCTGACCAGGTGTCATTTGGTGGGAGCGACATCTTGGCGACTCTGCTGGGGAACCTTATATTGCAACCAGGGCTTCTGGTTCTTTTTGTGGGTTCCTCCTAGCGCTTGTTTGATTTGTGTTTACTGGGGTGTTATGTGCTATGTGTGTTTATTTATTTTGCTTTATTTACTGCTTTATGTACAACTTTATTTATTGCTTTCTTTACAGTTTTGCATATTTCATACTGTCTTTGTCACTGTGTTGGATCTGGTTTTCTTTGGTGGGTGGGGTTCCATTAAGAGTTTAAGGTCCTATACCTGGGACCTGAGTGACACCTAGGCTAGAGTGGTTCATGTTCTTTCCCATTCCATTTCGGTCTGGTGCGGGAATATGAAACACGGTTCAGATGTGAGTTTCTTCTTGAGAACTCTGTGCTACAGATTTCCTGTAGTGCTAGGGCTATCTGGGAAGCCTGCTAAGTCTGGATGACCTTTATTATGACCTTCAGAATCTGAGGTGAATTAGAGGAGGATCTTTTATGGTTATTGTAAACATTGTACCTCCGGGTTAGAAGTGTTTACACTTCTCATAACTGATCCAAGTCTGAGGATCCTTGTTCTAGAACACTACCTGTGAAGGGGTTGGGCTATTTACAGGTTTGCAGGTACCCTTGGCCACATCATACCTTGTTATTGTTTTGTTTAAGAGTAATCCACTTTGGACAGTTCTTGTGATTAACCCTGGACATGTGACTCTTTATTTGAGTCCCCCACCCTGGTTACTGGATTTCTAAACCTTCATCTATAGAAAAAGCCTAAGGTCTAGCCTACATATGTCAAGGCCAGGTCAAACTTTTTTAAATAGAATAAGCTTAGACTTTTTTATAAGCCTACTTAGTTATATAGGTTAGGCCGCAGACTATAGAAAAAGCCTTATAAGACTATCAGGTCGGCCTATTTATTAAATATGAATGAATTTATTATTTTTATATTTTATTTTATTCTTTATATTAAAATACAAAATTAAAATTTAGTTATATTAAGAACTTATGAAAAATAAGTTGAAGGAAATCCTATGAATAATGTTATAAGGTGTTTTCATAAGTTCTCTCAAACAAATCATCTCACAAAATTTATGCTACTAGGCAAACTCAGATAAGTCAATGGATACACATATTTAGTCTCATTATACTTTTGATTCTCTAGTCTATTTAAACATTTGTTTAATTTCTTATTTACACATATTTAAATGGTATGAACTTTTTATGTAGGCTAATAGGTCAATCAGGCATTCGAAAAGGTCAGGCTCAGGCCAAAATATAAGTCTTTGATAGGCTACAGGTCAGGCTTAGACTTAGAATTTTTTAGTAGGTCATGGTCAGACTTGGCAAAGCCTAGCTCGGCTCAGCCTATTCCCACCCTTATGCGTCATTACTGTTGGATGTACACTATAACTCTTTCCAATGTTGGCTACTTTTCTCTTTCCATTAAACTATATTAATAATTATTACTATTTTCCATGTGCAAATATCATGCCTTCTGATTCACAATTAATATTATTCGGTCTATCTATTTTGCTTTTCTATTGCTTTTTTGCCTACACCATTATTATTATTATTATTATTATAAAAGATTTTCTAAAGCAAATGTCTACTCAAGTCATAATTTGGTGATCTCTGCACGTTTTGGTTTGATATATACAAATACTACTTCATCTGAAAATATATAAACTTTCTCCATCTGAAAATATACATCATAGAGGGTTTAAAATCCAATCAATGAAGGATACACCTTAGAGCTTCAAAACAAAAACAAACAAAAAAATAGACATTTTTTTCAATACTATATCAAAATCAAGATTGCAAACTTCAAACATCAAAAGTAATGAAACTCATTTTTCTCATTGCCATTTATATTTAATATTTTCTTAGTAATTTTCTGTAAATGTAGTTCACTGTGTATGTTTCTTTAATGGGTTCATATTTTTCAAATGGTTGTGATTTGGTTTATAATCAATTTTTTCATTATGAACTCCTTTTTAGAAATCTTTCCTTTAAAATGACTTGCATTCCTTCATTTCCTTTTTTCTTTAATATTTTGTTCTTTTTAATATTTCTTCAGTGTTTTTGGATTTGTTCTAGACACATTATGTTCATTATCAACCCTATTTTTTTTCTAGATTTAAAAGTATTGAATATATTTGGAATACAATTTCATGGTTTATGTAAATTGTTGGAATTAAATCAATAATTATTAATAATATATACATATTCTACGTATTATGTTATATACTTTAGTGTGAAATAGAATAGATAATACAAACATGATCTATGACATGTTAGTATATAAGAGAGGAGATTGCAGGAATACCTGGATCTATTGGGAAATGATCTATTGAGAAAGGTTTTGTTGACGGTAATCCTGAAAGTTAGAAAGTGTAGAGACAAGTGACTGACTCTTGTTGGTTTGTGGATCTTCCTCAACCGGTACTCCTAATGGCTTGAACACTCTTCAGATGGGGAGAATAGGTAAATTGCTTGTGTACAGTATATTGGGGACCATAGCCTATATATAATGTGATGGCCAATTAGGGTTCCCATTATTTCCAAATGGGTCATCTTGACATCCACTCATATTTGAGCTCATATCCAATTATTTAATTTATTAATTAATTAAATAATTCCTAAATAAAATCTAAATAGCCTTTTAACCTTATTTGATCACATAATTTATTCAAGACACTTTATTTGATAAAATAGCTAATATAATTAAATATATATTTGGCCACATAATTATTGGAATTATATTAAATCCGTAAATATTCCAACAATCTCTCACTTGTGTCGCTCCCAGGATTTTCATCCTAGTAAAAACGCGAAACTGGCGCGGAAAAGGTAGAGTCGCCAGCCAGGCATTTTTATCCCGGAGGAATGGGAAAGGTAATGATGCACAAACCTAAGGAAGAAGGAAAGGACGAGGCCTTGCGAACCAAAGATCTGGGTTCGGGAGTCGGTTACGACCTGGGAAGGTATTCGCACCCCAGATCGTCCGTCGTACCCGACGGAATCCACGCTTGCTTGTCTGTTTCAAAGGGTGAGAGATAAAGCTGCTGAACAAGAATTACTAACTGAAACTGGAACTGAAATGAGAAAGGGAACTGGAAAATATAATGGAAGGAAAAAGAGAAATGTAGGGAAAATAAAGAATGTGCTCGAACGGGCCCTACCCCGCTTCCTACGTACCTCATCGGGAAAATGAGGATCAGATTCGACGTAGTTCGCCTAACTAAGGAGGGAACTATTATGTGTTTTTTAAGATGACGTTACCATAGGTCTAGCTCGGGTTTTACCGGCTCTGACTCGAGGGTGTTTACCGTATCGCTGTTTGAACTGTCGAGGAAAGTCGCATTCGTCCGCAAAGATTAGGAGATGAGAAGAGAAGACACGATGTCTTTGTTGATTGTCTTTTATGAGAAGTGTTTTGAGTTTATCGTTTGTGAAGGTAGCCTCATGATTAGACTTGTACTTCATGCTAGACAAGCTCACACTTTTCCAATATGGAATGAATATGAGTGTCCCATGGAATAAGGCTATACACCAGAGGCTATTTCAATATTTTATTAAATGTCTTTTGGATTTTTTTTTTGGAGATGAGAGAAGAAGACTCAAATCGGAAAAGGACAAACTAAGGGGGACTAAGATACAACCCTAAGTTATTCATTCAACGGATGCCCTATGGTTAATGCGGTTTCTAATCCTAATTAACAAAAAGAAAAGAAAAAGGAATAGAATGCAACTTACTTCCTTAGGAAGTTAAGTTGATTCTAAAGAACAAAGGGGAATCTTACCAAACACAAACATGAAAGGTAAAGGAAATAAATGCACAAGAAAATGCATAAAGAATTAAAAGGATAAGGTGTAAAGAAACATACCTCAACCTCCCTACAAAACAAGGGTTAGTGGTGTACATTTAATAAAAAAGAATGAGGTAACACATACCAAATAATTCCTAATGCAACTTGGACCTAAACTACACTCAATCTTAAGTTTAAGGGTGCCTACACTATGCTAAACTAAAATTCAGCAGCTATTTACAGCACTTAAACACACAATCAGCTATGAAAGACAGCACACAATATAAACATCATACTACAGCTATCAAACAACATCAAAGTAGGTGTAAAAATTCACAAACAGCGTGAACATCATAGCAAACATCATACATTTTACAACTCCTATATGCAAAGACAACTATGAAATGTAAAATGCAACTTTGATTATCTTCATTTTTAATGCACAAACTCAATCATGAAATGCTCAATTAACATGAATATGCAATATGAATATGGATCAAGCACATAATTGAATGTCATGATTATTTTTTTAGGGATTATGCAAGAATGCACCACATGATTTATTATGCAACAAGTATGCAAAATATGGCACATGAACATGACATATGAACATAATGAACATTGATCATGTAAATGCAACATGATGGATTAACAAGAATGTCAAGCTTAATGCAAAATTCAGAATTGAATTGATGTGAATGATGTGATCAAACATGCAACCAAAATGCAACCAAATGCACATACATACATGGTTATGTGAAATGCAACATATATATATTGATACAATGAAATGCAAATGAGTTAACGAAACATGCGAAAGATGCAAAAACAGAATGCAACTTGGTTATTTACATGACAAAAGGTGCATGGACATAGAAACAATATGCAATAAGTCAATTCATGCACAAAATATGCAAAATGGACGGAAGCGTGTCGAAATGACTCGAAATTGAGGAATGAGATGTCGAAACTAATCTTGAAAATTCCCTAAAATCAGGACATATCAATCTATGGTGGTAAAGGGAGAAGTAATGCCCAAGAAAAAGAGGGGAAAAGCACTTATTGCAATCTACTTATTTCCTAAAGCTCCTAATGCAACTATTATCTAATGAGCATAAATTTTACACCTAAAAGCCATAATCTAAACCTTAATTCCACCTAGAATAAGCTATAATTCTAACTACAAACAAACAAAGTGATCAAATCGTAATCAAGACAAAATTAAACGGTCAAGCGCATACACAACAATAAACACACGAAGAATGTCGTCATGACGAGATGAAGAGAATAAGTTAAATCGAGAAGCGGATTTAGATCACCAACCTACGAAACAAAGGATTGCTTCGGTGAGTGTTGCGATGTAGATCGGAATGCAAATGGAGAGAAAACCGGAGAGCCAAAGCTTCGATCCGCGAACGCCCAAAATAAATGCGGTTAATGATGCTTCTTGATGAACACTTGATCAATAACCTCCAATAAGCTCAAAACTCTTCCAAAATCAGAATTGATTCTTCAAATAAGCTTCACAATGAGACGATTAATGGAGGTTTTAGCTTCAAGTTCTTCAAATTCCAATGAAGAATTTGAATAACTTCTAGAAAGAAGCTTTGGTGAGAGGTTGAAAATGGTGGAAAAGTTTGAGAGAAGAATGAAAGAGATGAAGTGAAAATGATGAAGAATAATGAGAAAAAAATGAGAGAGAGCCTTTAGCTTTGGGATGAAGTGGGTTTATATAATGTGTAGGCTTGACATGAGGTTTGGGAATGGAGGTTGCTTAGGAGTTAGGTTAGGTTTGGAGTTAGTTAGGGCTCTAAAGAGTTCTAGAGTATTCTTTGGAATATTCCTTAAAATATTCCTTGGAAGTTTGTAGAAAACTCTAGAATGTGGTAGAGTGATCCAAGGGAAAAGGAAATGTGAAGAGTGTGGAACAAGGCAAAGGAAAGGAAAGGAAAAAGTGAAAGAAAAAAAACTGAAAAAAACAGCAAAAACAACTTATGTATCGATATGAAACTCCTATGTATCGATACATGTTAGTTTTATAATTGATATGTATCGATACGAAAATGTATGCATCGATACATACTGTTGCTTTGGTTATTTCCATCAAATTAACTCACTTATGCATCGATATGAAACTCATATGTATCGATACATACAGGCTTATGTATCGATACGAAATTCGTATGTATCAATACGAAATGAGCAAAAAAAAATTCACCATTTCTTGATCAAAATGAGAGGGCAAATTTTGGGGTGTTACAGCTGCCCTTATTCAATCACTGTAGACTTGAATGGATGATAGCAGTTGCTTTCAGATGATTGAAGTATACAGGGATTGAATTCTAAAAACAACCGGAAAATTTGCACTCGGTGGAAGAAGAAAAGGGAAATAAACCCAACTATCTGAACTCTACTTGGGGAGAAATCTGATGTGAAGAATAGTGAACCAGTGAATGTTTTGGAATAATGCTAGGAGATTGTTGATTTGCCACGCTACGGGTGGACTTTTGTTGGGCTATTAATGACGTGCCACACAACGGGTGGTCATCTGAATGCTTTGCCACACTATGGGGGACTTCAATACCTTGCTACTCCATAGGGGCCACTTCTCGCTACGGGAGACTTATGATACCTTACCACCCTGAGGATGGACTATTGCTCACTCTGCGGGGATACTCTGCCCGCTACGGGGGAACATTGCTCAGCTACGGGAGACTTTCAGAAAATTTGCCACACTACGGGGGCACATTGCTCATCTACGGGAGACTTTAATATTTTTCCACACTATGAGGGTTGTTGCTCACTACGGGAGACTTTTTCTCACTACAGGAGACTTTTGCTCACTACGGGAGACTTTTGACACACTACGGGGGACTTTTGCCCACTACGGGGGACTTCAATTTCTTGCCACACTACGGGGGTTGTTGCTCACTACGGGAGACTTTTGCTTACTATAGGAGACTTTGGCCCACTACGGGGGACTTTTTCTCACTACGTGAGACTTTTGCCCACTACGGGGGACTTTAGAAATTCGCCACACTGCGGGGGCAGATTGCTCACTAAGGGAGACTTTGGCCCACTACGGGGGACTATTGCCCACTACGGGGGACTTTAGAAATTCGCCACACTACGGGGGCAGATTTCTCACTACGGGAGACTGTGGCCCACTACGGGGGACTTTGGAAATTTGCCAACCAGAGGATGGACTTTCTCCAATCTACGGTTGATCTTTAAGAATTTGTCACCCAAAGGATGGACTTTCGCCAATATACGGTTAGACTTTAAGAATTTGCAACCCAGAGGATGGACTTTGGCCAATCTACGGTTGGACTTTAAGAATTTTCCACCCAGAGGATGGACTTTAGCCAATCTACGGTTGGACTTTGGATAAGTTGCCACGCTGCGGGTGGACTTTGGGTATTGACCCTGGATTGAGCATGCATATGTTGAACTGCATGACATGATGCCCCATGACACTGGGGGATAGGTATAAAGGTAATTCTTGACACGGAAATAACAAACCCTTGCTGACTCTGTGGGGAATACAGATGATTGCCAATATTTCTACTGGAGAAGAGTGTGACTAGTCTGTCTCGACTTATCACCTTTGCCAAAAATAAATTGGACTTTAGATTTAAAGGCCCTTCTAGGGGATGCCTCAACTGCTGGGGATTGAATCTCACTCATAAGACTCCGCTGGTGATCTGCAACTTTGACTTAGCTGGGGAAAGACATGTCAAGGCTCTGTTGAGGAGAACTCTATATCTATTTGAATTTTCCGAACCTCTGTGGGGAGGGAAACCGTTGAGCTGACTGCCAGGGATTCCTGGATTCTTGTAAGAAGTGTTTCACTACGGGAAGACGACTCATGCTAGGGATAATCCTTATTGCTCTGTTGGGGAAGAGAAGGATTTGGTTTTAGATCTACTGGGAAATAAGATCAAGGAAACCTGCTGAAGAAAGGTTTGACGACTTTATTGGGGATAACTTCCATGCATCTGTTGGGGATAACGAAGTTGAACCGCGTCCTGCTGAGGAGGAAAGACTTCTCGTCGTCTCATGTTGGGGATCATTTGCTTTTATCCGGACTTTACCTTAAGAGGATTTTACAAAAGACTTGGTGTCTTTAAACTCTTCATGAGTATAATTTCCCCAGTATTCTGAACTTTCGATTATCTGTCTTCGGGAAAGAATGAATCCTCGTGCAATTGGGGTGGCTTGCCCCAGGATGAGTCTTTGACTAATTGCTATGGGAGAGATATGAATCTCGAGGTGATTGCCCCAGGTTGGCTGACTCTTGAGGAGATTTCTCGACATAACTGCCCCAGATTGGTTGGCTCTTACCATGACTAGTTAGGAAAATCCTTACTCAAGGGAGCTTTCTCGGAAAAGTGCACCTCGACGTGACTGTCTTTCAAAAGTTTTAGACTTCTCAACTTGGCAAGCTTAAGCTTCTGGACTGAATTTCCGCCTGTGAGCTTCTATGATGCCAAATAAATGTATGCAAGCAGAAAATGTTTATTCTGAGAATGAAAATTCTAATGCAACACACGTGTTAATCTTGAAGTCTTTATTGAAAAGGTGTCGCAAACCTTTATGAGTGAATCATTGGTTAAGATACGACATTATTTTTGAATGAAAGTATGTACATGCAATACCAACAAGGATCTTTTTGCATAACTCATAGGAGTCAGGAACGCGGTCTCCTGGTAGTACGCTCTCAAAATAACCCAGTTTCAGTTAGGACTTTTGAGGGTTGTATCGTGGCTTGGTCCACGGTTATAGAAACAAAGGATATAGGCTCGAAGTTTATTTGTGCCCACCCCTCTTCGTGATGTCCTTCATTCATATGTTCAGCTAATCTTCACAAGCGTTCACCTTTCATAAGGGATTTGTTCTGGTTGAGGAACCATTGCTTCTAACAGTTCAAGCACCAGTCAGGTTATCGTTTGGAGTCAGTCACCCCCTTGTCTTTCGTTTTTGTGCCACATGATTTTATTCTTGCTCGAGGATATTTCTTGTGTAATACTTTTTGTCTTCGCTTTTTGCGTTCTTTTGTTGATCCCTAACTTTTGCCTGGACTGATTCTTGTGAATCTTTGATTGTGAAGTCCAGCGGGATGCCCTGATTTTTGCCTAAGTTGCTTGTTTTCAAGTTTCGACTTAGCGGGCTTTTCATTTCTCTCTTTTTTTGAACAAATCGTGTGACATTGTTTGTCTTGATTGCTTTGCGAGGGTTGTGACTGCCACATTCTTTGGTCGATGAAGGATAACCATTGTGGTTTTCAATCTTTGGACCTCTTGATATGGATAACCATTGTGGTTTCTAGTCTTTGGACCTCTTGATTAGCATAGTGAAATGTAATTGATCCTCAAATGCACTCCTTTATGAAAGTCTGAATGTCTGGTCCAACTAGCTGACACCTACCCTGCCCCTGGGTTAAACGTAAGGGTTTTTTCATGCGAAAAGAAAACTTCTACTTCAAGGCTCAAAGGGGTTAGCGAGGGTCTATCTCCCTTATGTATCCGGTGTTTAGGGATTTGAAACAAAGCCTGTACATCGTTAATAGGGTCTTATTCGAGAGCACACAATTAGAGATTTTTGCGTTTTTGTTTTGTCATTCTCCCTCATAGAGTTTGAGCATGACAATTGGTATTGCAATGCACACATATATAATTATAAATGAATTACTTCAAGAAAACACGTGAGTTTTATTATGATTATCATTCAAAAGTAAATAACTTTCGTACATGTATACAAATGTTTTGCAAATAGCAGAAACTACAAATGAAAATGCAGTAAAGAAGCTGAACATTGTCGTTGTTGAGGAGGATTGACTCCGTCTGGACCTGTCAGTCTTGGATACTTTCAGTGATCAATAGCTCTTTCACAGACTTGTAATATTCAAGTTGCAGTCGTACACCCAACCATGGCAATCATACATTTTCATCTATTTATTCTGACTCTGACACGAGACGTCTGAAGGAAGGAGTAAAGTTGGAGAGTAAAGTTGTCTTATAAGGTTGCTCGGAAAGACCTGACGATCTTCTGCCTACGTATGTCCATTGACCAATGAAGAATCAAAGCGATGTAGTTCCCCTCAATAGGGATGAAAAATGCACTGAAGAAATACAAACACACAATTGCCATCAAAGAGAGTATTTTAATACTGCTGGCTTTATTTGCTTCATGAATACCCTGGTGTCCTGGGTGATTACCTCGAAGATTTTAGCTTAACATGGACCATCTAGTAGAACTACCGTGACACCGGCTCCACCGTGATTAGACATTGGATTCTGGAGTACATTTGGGTGAGGAGCGAAATTTATCGCTTTGGAGTCAATTAAGTCTTGTACCTTGTTCTGAAAAGCCCAACATTTTTCAGTATTGTGCCCCTAGGCACCCGAATAGAACTCGCATCTGGCGTTTGCATCAAAATTCGGAGGTAGATTATCAGGAGAAGGAGCTCTCATGGTACGAAGCTCGACCATGTTCAACTTTAGCAACTCTGGAAGCAATACAACATATGGGCATGGGATGAGATCAAGTCTGCGGTTCCTCGCTCTTGCTCTTTCCTGGAATGGTATATGTTCCTGATGTTGTTGACCTTGAGGTTGTTGAACCTAGGGCGTAATAGTTACTGCAGCTGTTTGGTAGTAACCTTGAGAACGACCTCTGTCTCGACCCCCTATACACAGCATTAGTCTCGCCTCCTCTTTTTCTTTGGTCATTGCCAAAAGTCTTTTTCACACCAGAAGAACCAACACTATTTCCATCCTGGATCTTTCCCAATTTCAGGGAGTTTTCTATCCTTTCTCCAACGACGACAATATCAGCAAAACTGATGGACGGGCAAGCGGCCAGACGATCCAAGTATGCCCCTTGCAAGGTGCCCATAAACATGTCGGCCATTTTCCGATCGAGTAATGGAGGTTGAACTTGTGCAGCCAATTCACGCCACCTCTGGGCGTACTCCTTAAAGCTTTCCTTAGGTCCTTGAGACAAGTTCTGCAACTAAGTGCAGTTTGGAGCCATATTAATATTGTATTGATGCTGCTTGAAAAAAGCTTCAGCTAAATATTTACAGCATCGGATAGAGACCCTGCTCAGCTTCATGTACCAGCTCAATGAAGCTCCAGATAGACTATCTTAGAAGAAATGCATCAAAAGTTTCTCGTCATCAGTGTGAGCTGAGATTCTTCCAAAGTATGCATGAACGTGAGTTCTAGGGCATGTGTTGCTGTTGTACTTGTCAAATGATGGAACCTTGAACTTTGAAGGGATTCTGACTCCTGGCACTAACCCAAGACTGGTTACATCGATGCCTAGGGAATTCTGACATTCCATGGCCTTAATCTTCTCTGTCAGCTCTTCATACCTGCGGTCATTGATCTCATTCATATTATCCATGTCAGTATCCAGTAGAGTGAACTAGTCCTCTTGAGTGTCTTCTAAACCCAAATTACGGGTTGCAGTCCTATTTGGATTTGGCTCTCCGTTACGGGCAGCGTTAGGATCCACATTTTCAGTCGGTGTTCTGGTGTTAGCTTTATTAGCATTTTCCTGGGGTTGCTCAACCATCAACCTGAGATGCTCTTTATTTTGAGCAATATCGGTCATCATTTCCATGAACTGATCCATTCTCTATCGAAGTTCATTGAGATTGTTCTGCATTCATTCAACCATTCTTAATCGGTTTCTTTTTGTTGGATACTGATGAACGCGTTGACCAACTATATTGCATGAAGTTGAATAAGTTAGGAAGTCCGGATATCCTGTAAAAATGCAAAATATGCAAACCATGCAATAAATGCGTATGATATGTTCATGAGGATGTGATATGCGACCCTGCAAATGAGTAAGCGTGTGTTAGTAATGCAAGCATGCAGAGGATGTTAGGCAATGCACTGGCATGTGATCAAAGGTCTGGCGATCACTGGTCTAATGTTGGTGCTGAGAAGACAGTCATGTGCTATTGAAGAGTCATAATAATAGTATCACCAAATCCCGAATCTCAAAACGAAAGGACCATGTAGAACCTGATCATAACACTGAACAATGCTGACAAAGCGGGTATGTTGGAAGTTTCAGGGTTCCTGCAAACCTGTAAACCCCTTCCATCTCACGAGTATGCTACTTCGAGTCAACATCACGGAGTCTCAAATCCGGATAGAAATAATACGTTCACCATTTCCAAGAAATGGCTCATGACCAAATCAGGGAATCGGTTTGGCATTATATACAACACAGGGAGGTATCAGCTGAGTACGGGGAAAACAAGCATCCCTCATAAGTCCCCAGCTTCAAGCACTGAATCGAGAAATAATAGTACATTCATATCGAAGGGTACAATACCATCGTGATACGAACAGTTTTCCTTGACTGGGTTCCTATGAGAGAACTGGGCCATCCTATGCGAGTTCCCAGTGGACCCTCAGATGCGAGTGGTTTTGCCAACAAATGTGATCTGCCACTGTCATCACTGGAGAGGGATGTTTCCACAAAGGTTCTCAATGACCGGTCCCCTGACTGCACATAACTATAAAGGTTGTGTATTGCCCCAGAAAGATTCTGGCATCAATACAATCTCGAGAAGGTCGCAAGTCAAGGCGCGGAACTCACTAATACCAACATAGCTAAATGCCATGAAGCCAGAGTGGAACCACTCTAAGTCCTAGGTGCACTCAAGTCGGGTATTTGGCTTATCTCATAGTAACAAATCTCATCCCACAGAAAAAATGAAACCAGCACAGTCCAGTATGATGCATGGGAAATAAATACTGAAAGCAGTAAATAAAGCTATAAAGTAAAACTGTAAAGCTAAACTAAAGCACACATCAGCAAACAAATAAACACCCAAAGAAACAAAAACATACAAGCGCTAGGATTGACTCTCAAAGGGGAAACCAGAGATTCTGGGTTAGGTCCCCAGCAGAGTCGCCAGCTGTCGCTCCCAGGATTTTCATCCTAGTACAAACGCGAAAGTGCCGCAGAAAAGGTAGAGTCTCCAGCCAGGCATTTTTATCCCGAAGAAATGGGAAAGGTAATGCTGCACAAACCTAAGGAAGAAGGAAATGACAAGGCCTTGTGAACCAAAGATCTGGGTTCGGGAGTCGGTTACGACCTGGAAAGATATTAGCACCCCAGATCGTCCGCCATATCCGACGGGATCTAAGCTTGCTTGTCTGTTTCAAAGGGTGAGAAATAAAGTTATTGAACAAGAATTGCTAACTGGAACTGGAACTGAAATAAGAAAGGGAACTGGAAAATAGAATGGAAGGAAAGAGGGAAATGTAGGGAAAATAAAGAATATGCTCGAACGGGCCCTACCTCACTGCCTACGTACCTCATCGGGAAAATGAGGATCAGAGTCGACGTAGTTTGCCTAACTAATGAGGGAACTATTATGTGTTTTTTAAGATGATGTTACCATAACTCTAGCTCAGGTGTTATCGGCTCTGACTCAAGGGTGTTTACCATATCGCAGTTTGAACTGTCGAGGCAAGTCGCAATTGTCCGCCGAGATTAGGAGATGAGAAGAGAATACACGATGTCTTTGTTGATTATCTTTTATGAGAAGTGTTTTGAGTTTATTGTTTGTGAAGGTAGCCTCATGATTAGACTTGTACTTCTGTAACACTGTGGGAGAACTGACTTTAGTTAAATGTTGCGGATAGCAAGAGTCGCCACCGACTTTTATTTTATCCAAAGGAAAGGGCATAAAAGAACAGGAAAGACCTTAAAAGATTTTTGGGTTCGGGGGGTAGGTTATGTAAAGGGAAGGTATTAGCACCCTTTACATCCATGGTTATCCATGGGCTCTTAGTTACTTAGCTCACTTTAAACTGTTTTGAGAAGTGTAGTGTGTGATTAAAAATTTTCTTAAGTACTTTATAATGATCCTTGTACGGATATATATAAAGACTTTGTTTTGAAAATTGTTTGAAAATGTGAAGTGTTATGAAATGTTTTTGAATGAGTGAGCAAGTACTTAAGAGGAACCTACCCTAATTTGAATCTTTTTTGTTCTTAAATGTTCTTTCAATGGTAAGACTATCCCTATTATTAAGGAATAGGTAGTCATTACCTTGGATGTTATAAGGGACATGTGAAGGGTCATCTGTGATTAGGCAACTGTAAGGTGTCTTAGCAATTCGAAGGGACTTATCATCTTTTATTCGAAAGGGACAAGATCATTTACGAAGGCAACATTCGAAGGGACTTGATCTTATAATCGTAAAGGGACTTGATGATATTTTAGGAGAAGGGACCTTGCTTTTAGACACCTTACTTGACCTTTTGGTTTAGGCAACATGAGGGATAGCCCTTAAGAAGTGAGATGGCGATCAAAGATCGACTTACGTGTGTGCGTGTATAAGTTCATATATTTATCTTATTTAAATTAATTTTCTAAGTTAATTTTAATTACATTTAAGTTATACACACCCTAAAGTTACTAACCACACAATAAAATATTTACAAAATAAAATAAAGATGTAAAATAAACCTATAAATTATTACAAGGCTTATGGACAAATACATAATAATCGAATAAAAATAATTTATAAAGCAAGAATAATAGATATAATAAAATAAGAAATAAGAAATAATAATAAAGCAATAGCAATGATAATAATAATAATAAAGCAAAAATAATAAAGTTAAAATAAATTAAAACATTTAATTAAAAAGAAAAAGTTTAAGTTAGTCAAGTTAGATTTTTTAGAAGTTATTAGAATTAGTAAAAAAAGAGGAAATTAAGTTTAGAGAAAAACAATTAAAGATTATTAAGAAAACTTTTAATTATTTACATTATATGATTATTACTATTATAGTACAATTAAGAAAATAATATTATTAATATACAAAATATAAAGTAAAAGAATTATTAAAATTAAATTAATATTTACAAATTAAATAAATATTATAGAAAACTATTAAATTATTAAGTTAGGAGGTTATTTATAAATTATATACAATATTTTAGAATCATAATTATTTAATTATAAAAAAAAAAGTCAATTAGATTTTATTTACAACTGTATAAAAGAATGACAAAAATTTTAGAAGTTAAAAGAAGAATTAGAAAATTTGATTATTTACTTACAAAATATAATTATGATAAAAATTATATACAAAATACTATTATTATTATAAGAAAAAGTTTATTGATTAATTAGTCTCTTTTTTTTTAATTAATGATTTAATTCCATATTGATTTTCATTCGGTTCTTGGCACGCCCTAAATTACTAACCACGCAGGGAATAATAAAAATAAATAAAGGCAGGAATTTAAAGGCAGAAAATAAAAATTCCTACACTATTACATGGCTGAGGCAGTTACATAATTATATGGCGAAAAATTAAACTACACTATTACAAGAGAGGAACAATTACACAATAAAAATATAATACACATGAATAACATAAAAATGAGCGACAAAGGTTCATAAACTAGGTTGAAGGTTTACAAAAGTTTAAGGTTTTAGGTTTATAAAAAAAATTAGGTTTTGAAAAAATTAAGGTTTAAAAAAAAGGTTTAGAGAATTAAAAATATTAGGGTTAAAATTAGCAATTTAATCTAAAACCTACATTAAGTGTTATGAGAGAAATAAAATAATTTTTTAAAGGAAAAAGAAAGAAGTTATTATTTTTTTTTGTAAAATATTTATTTATTTTATTTAAAAAAAATATATATTAACATTTTATGAGAAAACTATATTTTATTTGTTAGAAAAAAATTTAATTGAATTAAAATGATAGATAATATATAAAATAATAGAACCCAAAATACCTGGGGTGGGATTTGAACCCAGGCCCTAGGCTTTTCCCATGTTGGTCCAGCCTATTTGCCACCAGGCCACTTGCGCCAGGTCATAGACATCACACACGCGTATCATTACCACTGGATCACCTGCGAAATTAGTTTTGTAGGATTTCCTACGTTTTCTTCAATGATCACCATACCTGTAAAATTTCTTCAAATTAAAAGTACCATTGTACTCAACACAACCAGACCAATTCATTTATGCAAATTATATTGATTAAAACGCGAAGCCCTAAATTGAAGCCAAGAACCCTAACAATGGCTTCTCCTCATATAAGCACCTAAAGTTCAATTGATGCATCCAGAAATACTCTATACCACAAAACAAACATCATTAGATGGTCATAATTAATTGAAAGTGCACGAAATAGTTAAAACGAAAAAATATTCAAGCATGAAGATGCATCCGGGTTAGTCAATCCATGAAGCATTTGATGAATATAATGATCTGAGCATGTTCGAAATTCATTAAGGAAGCTATCCCAACCTTCCAAATTGTTTGAAATAAGCTGCAACTATGAAATCGAATTCAACTTTTTGGAAGATTTTTTGTGTTCTTCAAGTGCCTCTTTTTTCCAGATTTTTTTCGTCCCCTGTGTTTGTGTTATGTTCCTCTTCATATAGTGAACCAAATTAGGTCCAAAAAAAAACATGTGACTTTGTGGGCTTTTGGATGTCTTGAATGTGAAGAAATCTTCTTGCCAAATTAGTCAAAAAAATCAAATATTTTCATGCCATAAGGCCTTAGCACGAATTTGGATGGTTTTGAATCAACTTAAATGTTATTTAAAAGCTTCTAGAAGAAGAATCCAATCAAATATTCATATTTTCATATTTTATTTTGATTTAAAATGAATTTTAATGAATAAAATCCAAATAAATTATAAATAAATTATAAAAATCATAAAATACTTGGATTGGGTCGTGCTTGAGGATATCATGAAGATTGGATGGCAATTTGGTGGGCTCATTTAGCAAAAATTGGTTTTAAGGCCTTATTTGCTTCATAAACTTCCCAAAAATTTCCCAACTTTGCAAGGGCACAAATCCTTCAATTTTAATGCTATGAAGGTGTTATTGGACATTTTGGAAAGCTTAAAGAGTCCTCTAACCAACCTCTTTGGTCTCATGTCCATATCTTTTACCATTCTCAAGTTATGCTCTTTTGAAGTTGTTGACTTTTTGTTGACTTTCAAAAGGACCTATAATGTCTTAGCTCATACCTTCCAAATGCAGCATTTTTGGCCTTGGCTTGTGAGACACAAGGTTGTAGAGAATTCAATTTCCTTAAAAATGAGCTTTGGATGGAAAAATTTGATGAAGCATGTGAAAGTTATGGCTGGTCAAAGTTCAGTTGACTTTTCCTATGAAAACCCTAATTTAGAAACTCCTGATTCTTGATGATCTGAAATCTCCTTGATGAATCATGATCAACCCTTGATCAAATGATGAATTTTACTTCATATACTTGATGTTGGCAAAAAATCATGAAGTTTTACTTTGGTTTGACCACAGTTGACCTTAGTTTGACTTTTTAACTGCTTTGACTGATTTTAACCTATCTGATCATCTGACTGAACAAACCTTTGGGAAAAGTCTTGAAACTTGTCATGGGGATTATTAAACACATATAGGATGTTATGAAGCTCACTTGAAGTCTTGGAAGTCCATTTAGCCTGATTAAAGTCAAAACCCTAGTTTAGGATGCATTGCTTAGGAGGATGCATTGTCTGAGGGAAATGTCAAATCTTCTGACTGATTGTGAATTTTGTGAACCTTGTGAACCTCATGAGATGTCTTGTGAACCTTGTGAACCTCTTATTACACAAAGTCTTGTCTTGTGAGGGCAAATTTTGGGGTGCAACAACTTCATGCTAGACAAGCTCACACTATTCCAAGATGGAATGAATATGAGTGACCCATGGAATAAGGCTATACACAAGAGGCTATTTCAATCCTTTATTAAATGTCTTTTGGATTTTTGTTTGGAGATGAGAGAAGAAGACTCAAATCGGAAAAGGACAAACTAAGGGGGACTAAGACACAACCCTAAGTTATTCATTCAACGGATGCCCTATGGTTAATGCGGTTTCTAATCCTAATTAACAAAAGGAAAAGAAAAAGGAATAGAATGCAACTTACTTCCTAAGGAAGTTAAGTTGATTCTAAAGAACAAATGGGAATCTTACCAAACACAAACATGAAAGGTAAAGGAAATAAATGCACAAAAAATGCATAAAATAATTAAAAGGATAAGGTGTAAAGAAACATACCTCAACCTCCCTACAAAACAAGGGTTAGTGGTGTACATTTAATAAAAAGGAATGAGGTAAACACATACCAAATAATTCCTAATGCAACATGGACCTAAACTAGACTCAATCTTAAGTTTAAGGGTGCCTACACTATGCTAAACTAAAATTCAGCAGCTATTTACAACACTTAAACACACAATCAGCTATGAAAGACAGCACACAATACAAACATCATACTACAACTATCAAACTGTGTGACATGGCATGATTTTTAATGTGTCAAAAACTTGGCATGATTGAATGCCTAAGTGGTTCTCTAAGAAAAAGCAAGAATTGGCATTTTGGGAAAAATGAATGAGCCGACTCAAATTCCACAATGAGCCGACTCATTCAGTGTAATTTGGTGCCAAACGCACGGGTCCCAACAGGCTGCCTGAAGCATCAATTTTGGTCGACTCATGGGTATGGATGAGCCGACTCAAAACCCTTCATGAGTCAACTCATCAAGAATTCTTTTCTTCTCATTTTCTACGGGTCTCAACAGGCTGCCTCTCTGTTGATTTTGGTCGGCTCATCTGGTATTTTGAGTCGGCTCATTTAATGATTTGAGTAGGCTCATTATTGTGTTGAATCATTTTTTTTCATTTAATTTTTCTCTCTCTTATGTTACTTTCTCTAACCAATATAAATAGTTGTTTTATTTCTTTGTAGATGAGAACAAGGAAAGTGAAAGATATACATACAACTCTCTTCATCTTCTTCATTCTTGCATCAATCAACAATCACACACAACAATCTTTGTTTGATTACGGTGCTTGTTTCGAAGATAACGTTCAATCGTGAATTAGAGTTTCAGATTGGGTTTAGAGTGTGTGGGTTTCCCTTGGAAAAATCTGAAGGGTTTTCTCCTCCAAGATCATTGAAGATTTGGGGGTTTTGCACACATTGATCGTTCGTAGCTTCAACCGAGTGAGGTAGATTGAAGATCAAGTGGATCGTTCTCTCATATCACAGTAGACGGAGGATTGCGAAGGTCTTTGTGGGTTCACAAGTGTTGTAGAAACTCAGTCGTGCTCAAAGTTTGGAGAATCGTGAATTCTTGCAAGAAGGGAGCAATTAATCAGAGGCTTTCTTGACACGCGTGGAAGACTTGATTCTACTTTGGATCAAGGGACAAGAAGAAGATTTGACAGCATATTCAACGCGATTTGGTTTGTTGGTTCATTTATCTCTCTTCTTGTAAAACAATTGCGATTTAATAAAATTTCCCAATTCGATTATGAATTGGGGGCAGAGTACTTCGAGCGAGGACGACGAAGGAACTGCCTCAACAAATTCTTTGTGTTCTTTACATTTCTCGTATTTTACTTTTGTTCATCTTGATCTTGTGTGCTTTAAAATTCTGGTGTATCAAATTAGTGCACTCAAAGTGTTTGATAAATAGTTACACTCAAAAGTGATAACTAGAGTGGGTAAAATTATGCACTATTTGATACAACAAAATTATCCTTGGTGTGTGCACTCCAAGTGTTTGGTAAAAAGCCTAACCACACAAATTCAATTTGATTGTGCTTTATTTCTTCTCCATATCATCGTTAAGAATAGTTTTATCAAGTGCTGAATTATCAAGTGAATCATTTGTGAAATATTAATTCTTCTAGTCATCATTTCATTTCAATTGGGTTTTACGCATATCCGATCTCCGGTGACTTCTAATTTGAACTAGACGATTTTCCGGGAAACTTCCGCAATACTTTTTCAATTTAATTTTGAAAAGTTTATTTTAAAAAGGGATCTATTCACCTCCCCCCATCTAGATCCGCGTTATCGTGTAACAAGTGGTATCAGAGCACCGGTTCATCTAGTGCTTCACATACAACTTATTGGAAAATGGACAACGATCCAACGGGGGCGTATAATAGAGTTCCAGTTTTTACCGGAGAAAACTATAGTCACTGGAAAGATTGTATGCGCATCCATATCAACTCTGTTGATAGAAAAATTTGGAAAGTTATTCAAGAAGGCCCTTTTCAATTAACCATGGCAGGACCGGATAATATCCAAATTGAAAAACCGGAAGCACAATGGGATGATAATGATGAAAACAAATATAGCTACGATTGGAAAGCTCGAAACATACTCATAGCTTCTTTGGGAGCGAATGAATATTTTCGAGTTTCTCATCACACATTGGCTAAAGCTATGTGGGAAGCCTTACAAGTTGCCCATGAAGGAACCGATGATGTTAAGCTTGCTCGAATTAATACTCTACAACAAGAGTTTGATCGATTTCACATGAGCCAATGGGAAACCGTTGGTGAAATGGGAAAAATATTTTCTCACTTGACAAATCGATTAAATGCTCTTGGTAAAACTACTCCTAATGATGTAGCAACTAACAAGATTTTGAGATGTCTTACTAGGGAATGGTTGCCAAAAGTTACGGCAATTAAAGAAGCCAATGATGTAAGAACTTTGGATCTAACTACACTCATTGGAAAACTACAAGAGCTTGAACAAGAGCTCTTAAACCTAAAATGAGCATGAAGACAAAGAAAAGAAAGAAAAGATCGAGAAAAATAAAGATCATGAGAAGAAGAAGTTTATTGCATTAAAAGCTTCTTCCTCAAAATCCTCCACCAATAAAGATAGTGGGAGTGACTCAAGTGATGATGAAGACGAATCAAACGAAGATATGGGTTTATTCGTAAGAAGATACAATCGGTATCTCAAAAGAATGAGATTTCCCATTCGGACAAGCGTCTCATCAACTATCGAAGAAAATCTAATCCTTCCAAGCAAGAGTTTGTCAAAAGTACTAAAGGCAAGGGATCTTGTTACAACTGTGGAAAACCGGGACATTACAAACCGGATTGCCCTATGCTAAAGAAAGACAAGGAAAAAGACAAATATCAAAGAAAAGGTAACAAGGCTAGAAGAGCATATATTGCTTGGGAAAGTGATAGTGATTCGTCTAGCAAAGAAACCTCAAGCGATGAGGAAGAGAGAGTAAATATTTGCCTCATGGCTCATAAGAAAGGCAAGAAAGAGGTGGAGTGTCTTGAGACTATGGAGAAACGATAGTTTCTTGATATTGGATGCTCAAGACATATGACAGGTGATATTTCCATATTCTATGACTTTGTGGCTAAGAAGAAGGGCTTTGTTACCTATGGTGATAACAACAAGGGAGCTATAATCGGCAAAGGTAGTGTAGGTAATCCCTCTTCTACATCTATCTCTAATGTCCTTTTAGTTGAGGGTCTTAAACATAACCTTGTTAGCATTAATCAATTATGTGATAAGGGATATAATGTCTCATTATCTAAAGAAGGTTGCATAATTGAACATAATGAAAACAAAGAGGATATGTTGAAAGGCTTGAGGGTTAACAATGTTTATATGCTTGATTTGAATTCGATGACCTTGAGTGATCCTAAATGTCTTATTTCCAAAAATGAAGAGTCTTGGCTTTGGCGTAGACGTTTAGCTCATATCATCTTTGAATTTCTAAATAAGGTTGTGTCCAAAAACTTAGTAGTCGGTTTGCCTAACATAAAGTTCACTAGAGATCATCTTTGTGATGCTTGCCGAATGGGAAAGCAAACCAAGATATCTTTTAAATCAAAAAATGTAGTCTCTACTTCTAGACCTCTTGAACTTCTACACATGGATCTTTTTGGTCCTTATAGAATCAAAAGTATAGGAGGGAACTATTATGGTTTTGTTATTGTTGACGACTACTCTCGATTTTGTTGGACAATCTTCTTAGCTAGTAAAAGTGATACCTTTTCGGCTTTTGAAACTTTTGCCAAATTATCTCAAAATAAACATGGCACAAACATTGTAACTATTAGAAGTGACCATGTAGGTGAGTTTGAAAATCATCTCTTTGAAATTTTTTGTGAAAACCATGGCATTAATCATAACTTCTCCGCTCCTAGAATACCACAACAAAATGGTGTTGTGGAACGTAAAAATCGTGTGTTGGAGGAATTGGGAAGAACTATGATTAATGATAGCGGTCTTCCTAAATATTTTTGGGCCGATGCTATTAGCACCACTTGCTATGTTTTGAATAGGATCACTATTCGACCTATTCTAAAAAAAAGCCCTATGAACTATTAAAAGGAAGAAAGCCTAATGTGTCACATCTTCATGCTTTTGGTTGCAAATGCTTTGTGCTAAATAATGGAAAAGAAAATCTTGGTAAATTTGATTCAAAGGCGGATGAGGGAATCTTCCTTGGATACTCTAATTCAAGCAAAGCATATAGAATATACAATAAAAGGTTGCTTATAGTTGAATAATCTGTACATGTATCTTTTGATGAAACTTATCTGAATGTTGTCGGAAAAGGTAGTGTTGTTATTGGTGCAGGTGCCTCCTCTAGTGAGATTGTTAAATACATTGATATTTCTCGTGTGGAACCCTTTCCGGATTTTGTTAATAAGGAGTCAATTGATGTGTCTAGTCTTAAATATGAAGGACAGACATCGTTTCAAAATGATCTACCGTTGGAATGGAAGACATCAAAAGATCATCCTATCGATAACATCATTGGAGATATCTCAAAGGGTGTCATTACTAGTTCAAGACTAAGTAACTTTTGTTTTTATCATGCCTTCATATCTCAAATTGAGACTAAAAATTCCAAAGAAGCCTTACTTGATGAAAATTGGTTCCTAGCCATGCAAGAGGAACTAAATCAATTTAAAAGAAATGAGGTTTGAGACCTTGTTCCACCTCCGCGAGATCATAGAGTAATTGGCACCAAATTGGTTTTTAGGAACAAATTGGATGAAAACGGCACTATTATTCGCAACAAGGCTCGTCTTGTTGCTCAAGGGTATAACAAAGAGGAAGGCATATATTATGAGGAAACGTATGCTCCTGTTGCCCGCCTTGAGGCTATATGCCTTTTACTTGCATTTGCTTGTTCACAAAACTTCAAATTATATCAAATGGATGTTAAGAGTGTCTTCCTTAACGGATATATAAATGAAGAGGTTTATGTGTGTCAACCTCCTGGATTTGAAAACTTTGAAAAACCAAATCATGTTTACAAACTAAAACGTGCTTTATATGGTCTCAAACAAGCTCCTAGAGCTTGGTATGAGCGCCTAAGCAAATTTTTAATCAATCAAGGTTTTTCAAGAGGAAAGGTTGACACTACTCTCTTTATTAAACGTGAAGGAAAACATTCTATATTAGTTCAAGTATATGTAGATGATATTATTTTTGGATCTACTAACATGAAGTTTCTCAAAGAATTTTCAAGTTCCATGCAAGGTGAATTTTAGATGAGTATGATTGGGGAGCTAAATTTCTTCCTCAGACTTCAAATTAGACAACTTGAAGATGGAACCTTCATAAGTCAGACTAAATATTGCAATGAGTTGCTCAAAAGGTTTGATATGACAAACTCCAAGTCTATTGATACACCAATGCCTACTGCGGCAAGTCTTGATCGTGATGAAAAGGGTAAGGATATAGATATAAAAATGTATCGAGGTATGATCAGATCTCTTCTTTATCTTACCGCATTGCGTCCAGATATTATGTTTAGTGTATGTATGTGTGCTAGGTTTCAATCTTTCCCTAAGGAATCACATTTAGAATCAGTTAAGGCATACTTAGGTATCTTTGTGGTACATCTAAGTTTGGTTTATGGTATCCTAAGGGTAATGATTGTTCTTTGGTAAGTTTTTCCGACTCCGACTTTGCCGGTTGCAAAGTGGATAGGAAAAGCACAAGTGGAACTTGTCATTTCTTTTCAAACTCTCTTGTTAGTTGACATAGCAAAAAGCAATTTTTTGTTGTTTTATCAACTGCGGAGGCGGAGTATATTGCAGCCGGAAATTGTTGTGCCAAAATCTTATGGCTAAAACAACAATTGCTCGACTTCAATATCTCTCTCAAACAAATTCCAATTTTGTGTGACAACACTAGTGCAATTAATCTTACCAAAAATCCTATTCTTCATTCACGCACTAAACATATTGAAATAAGGCATCATTTCCTTAGGGATCATGTAGAGAAAGATGATGTGGTGTTTGAGCACGTTGATAGTTCAAATCAACTAGCTGATATTTTCACAAAACCACTAGCTACCGATCCTTTCTTCTTTATCCATAGGGAACTTGGTGTTCTTGACATATCAGATAGATCTTAATAATCATTACTTTGTTTGTATATTATTCTTTGGTTCAACTTCTCTTGTTTCTAACTTCTTGTCATATAGAGTTATCGTACTTATACTTCTCATGTACTCGAGGTAATATCCTTCTATACTTTGTTATTACTATTCATTCATGATATATATATATATATATATATATATATATATATATATATATATAGTAATATTGTATTGCATTGCTTATGTTTGTATTTTTATCTATTTCTTTTATTCTCTTGAATTATGATTGATTGTCTGTTAAATAATTAGCATAAATGATGATATCTTCATAGTTTGAGGTGGTTTAAGTGGTTTTTGGTGAATGTTTGGTGATTTTTTTTTAAAACTGCCGGGTCCCAATAGGCCGACTCTTGAGTCGGCTCATGGAACCTTATGAGTCGACCTCTCTGCTTCATTGAGCCGACTCATTTCAAATTCAAATTGAGTCGACTCATTTTACAATTTGAGCCGGCTCATTGTCGCGTCAACTGACATTTTGCAGTCTTGAAAAGACGCGTCGCCTACCTTTCCTTCTCCCTAGGTCGGCACATCAATGCCTTACATCCACTTTTGACTTTCATTTATGGTTTCTTTATGGATTTCTTCATTAAAACTCATTAACATTTCATTTTATCATTATCAACATCTCATATTTTCATATTCTATCAAGATTATCTCTTCAACCTCAAACCCTAAAATCCTCTCTCAAAGCTTCAAATTTCTCAACAATGGCTTCAAGACCTACAGGTAAAAGGTCATGTGGCTCTACTTCACAATCATCACTCCCTGTCAATGCTTTGTCTCTTCTTCCATCTGACTTGGTTGAGGATTATAACAAGAGATTCAAGAACAGGAAGGTTGTTCCTCAATATGTGTACTCAAGAACAACAGCTACTCAAATGCACATTCCTCACATTATTGCACTGATGGATTTTCAAGGTATCAATCCCTTTCTCTCTTGTCATGTCGACTATAATGAGGATTTGATCAAAATGTTCTATGCTGGTCTGGTTGGTACTTTTAAGGGTTTTGAATTCAACTTCCGTGTGGGCTCTAGAATGTTTGCTGTTAATGCTCAAGTGTGGAGAAATTTGTTTTGAATTGATCCTGTGGAAGCTAGTATCTTGATGACTAATACATCTCAATTGGAGAATTACTCATTTCGTTATGAACTAAACGGTATGCTTAAGGAACCTTTTGTTGACTTCATTGCTAATTCTGAATTGTTTCCAAATACAACTACTACTGGAAAAGTTAAACCATTGGATTGTATCCTTCATTGGATTGTTGCCCACAATTTACGTCCAAAGAAAGGTGGCTTCTCTCGTATTGATATGAGTGAAGTTCATTTGATATCTATTCTTCGAAACAAGATCAAAGTCAACTGGCCCCATTATTTTGCGAGTCGCATTTTCACCTTAAAGGAAAAGAAAGAAGTTGCTCTTGCATATCCTTCCATCATTCAGAAGATCATCGACAAAGCGGAAATTGTTGGTTTTGATTTACCTATGGTCTCGGTGCCTGACTCGAATTGGTTTCAACAAAAGACCTTAAGTCTAATGGGTCACATATGGGACTCTCAAGAAAGACGGTATCGATATGTGGTAAGAAGTGATCAAAATCAACTGTTAGAAGACAATTCTGATGGAGATGATCTTGAGGACCAAAATGAACCAAATGTGGTTCCAAATGAAGAATTTCCCGATGACAACGAAGAGTGGCATGGCATCCCATCAAATGATTCCTATGAAAATCAAGGATGGGGTGAATGGCAACACACAGGGTGGACAAACACTACTACTCGCTTTGCTCCTCCATCTCCTCCTCCATCTCAACCGCAACAAGATGATCCTTCCAAAATCATGGCTATGCTCCAAAATATGCAACTTCAATAGCAAGCTTACTACACAACTCAGACTGAAAGATACTCGGAGTTAGAACGGCCTTTAGATGAGCAAAACACCGCCTTTGCAGATTATGTGTCTGTTCAAGACACTCGATATACAACACTGCAGGATCATTTGGTTGCTCAGGACACTGCCTTCAACTCTCTCAACTGTAGTTTTCTTCAGTTTACCAAAACCGACATGGATGACTCACAACCCATCACTTATTGTCGTCGTTACCCATCCACTCGGGATCGTAATCCCCAAGCTTGAGAGAATCATTGCATAATATGTGTTTGTGATGATTATGAATGTTGTTTATGTTTTTTTATGAACTCATATTTCCTTTGATTTAATTGTTTTGTTTATTGTCATTGTCTTTACTCGCTTTTCCAAATTGTGTGTTTGTGAATGCGTGTTTCTATTGCAATTGGTTTCTCAATTGAAATTAGGTTTTGCATGTTATTTCCATTGGTGGATTAACTCATATGTTTCATCTTCTTTTTGATGTTGTCAAAGGGGGAGATGATATTGATATTGATAGTATATAAGATCGGGTCATATAATCAGGGGGAGCTTAACAACAACATATGGCGATTGACTCATCAAGTTTTTGCCATCATCAAAAAGGGGGAGTTTGTGTGACATGGCATGATTTTTAATGTGTCAAAAACTTGGCATGATTGAATGCTTAAGTGGTTCTCTAAGAAAAAGCAAGAATTGGCATTTTTGGAAAAATGAACTGAATTAGCCGACTCAAATTCCACAATGAGCCGACTCATTCAGTGTAATTTGGTGCCAAATGCACGGGTCCCAACAAGCTGCCTGAAGCATCAATTTTGGTCGACTCATGGGTATGGATGAGCCGACTCAAAACCCTTCATGAGTCGACTCATCAAGAAGTCTTTTCTTCTCATTTTCTACGGGTCTCAACAGGCTGTCTCTCTGTTGATTTTGGTCGGCTCATCTGGTATTTTGAGTCGGCTCATTTAATGATTTGAGTAGGCTCATTACTGTGCTGGCTCATTTTTTTCATTTAATTTTTTCCTCTCTTATGTTACTTTCTCTAACCAATATAAATAGTTGTTTTATTTCTTTTGAGATGAGAACAAGGAAAGTGAAAGATATACACACAACTCTCTTCATCTTCTTCATTCTTGCATCAATCAACAATCACACACAACAATCTTTGTTTGATTACAGTGCTTGTTTCGAAGATAACGTCCAATCGTTAATTAGAGTTTCAGATTGGGTTTGGAGTGTGTGGGTTTTCCTTGGAAAAATTTGAAGGGTTTTCTCCTCCAAGATCATTGAAGATTTGGGGGTTTTGCACACATCGACCGTTCATAGATTTAGCCGAGTGAGGTAGATTGAAGATCAAGTGGATCGTTCTCTCATATCACGGTAGACGGAGGATTGCGAAGGTGTTTGTGGGTTCACAAGTGTTGGAGAAACTCAATCGTGCTCAAAGTTTGGAGAATCGTGAATTCTTGCAAGAAGGGAGCAATTAATCGGAGGCTTTCTCGACACGCGTGGAAGACTTGATTCTACTTTGGATCAAGGGACAAGAAGAAGATTTGACAGCATATTCAACGCAGTTTGGTTTGTTGGTTCATTTATCTCTCTTCTTGTAAAACAATTGCGATTTAATAAACTTGCCCAATTCGATTGTGAATTGGGGGCAGAGTACTTCGAGCGAGGACGACGAAGAAACTGCCTCAACAAATTCCTTGTGTTCTTTACGTTTCTCGCATTTTACTTTTGTTTATCTTGATCTTGTGTGCTTTAAAATTCTAGTGTATCAAATTAGTGCACTCAAAGTGTTTGATAAATAGTTACACTCAAAAGTGATAACTAGAGTGGGTAAAATTCTGTACTATTTGATACAACAAAATTATCCTTGGTGTGTGCACTCCAAGTGTTTGGTAAAAATCCTAACCACACAAATTCAATTTGATTGTGCTTTATTTATTCTCCATATCATCGTTAAGAATAGTTTTATCAAGTGCTGAATTATCAAGTGAATCATTTGTGAAATATTAATTCTTCTAGTCATCATTTCATTTCAATTGGGTTTTACGCATATCCGATCTCCGGTGACTTCTAATTTGAACTAGACGATTTTCCAAGAAACTTCCGCAATACTTTTTCAACTTATTTTGAAAAGTTAATTTTAAAAAGGGACCTATTTAACCCCCCCCCCCCCCTTATAGATCCCCGCTATCGTCTAACATAAACAACATGAAAGTAAGCGTAAAAATTCACAAACAGCTTGAACATCATAGCAAACAGCATACATTTTACAGCTCCTATATGCAAAGACAGCTATGAAATGTAAAATGCAGCTTTGATTATCTTCATTTTTAATGCACAAACTCAATCATGAAATGCTCAATTAACATGAATATGAAATATAAATATGGATCAAGCACATAATTGAATGTCATGATTATTTTTTGAGGGATTATGCAAGAATGCACCACATGATTTATTATGCAATAAGTATGCAAAATATGGCACATGAACATGGCATATGAACATAATGAACATTGATCATGTAAAAGCAACATGATGGATTAACAATAATGCCAAGCTTAATGCAAAATTCAGAATTGAATTGATGTGAATAATGTGATCAAACATGCAACCAAAATGCAACCAAATGCACATACATACATGGTTATGTGAAATGCAACATATATATTGATACAATGAAATGCAAATGAATTAAGGGAACATGCGAAAGATGCAAAAACAGAATGCAACATGGTTATTTACATGACAAAAGGTGCATGGACATAGAAATAATATGCAATAAGTCAATTCATGCACAAAATATGCAAAATGGACGAAAGCGTGTCGAAACGACTCGAAATGGAGGAATGAGATGTCGAAACTAATCTTGAAAATTCCCTAAAATCAGGACATATCAATCTATGGTGGTAAAGGGAGAAGTAATGCCCAAAAAAAGAGGAAAAAAACACTTCTTGCAATCGACTTATTTCCTAAAGCTCCTAATGCAACTATTATCTAGTGAGCACAAATTTTACACCTAAAAGCCATAATCTAAACATTAATGGCACCTAGAATAAGCTATAATTCTAACTACAAACAAACAAAGTGATCAAATCGTAATCAAGACGAAATTAAACGGTCAAGCGCATACACAACGATAAACACACGAAGAATGTCGTCATGGCGAGATGAAGAAAATAAGTTAAATCGAGAAGCGGATTTAGATCACCAACCTACGAAGCGGATGATTGCTTCGGTAGTGTTGCAATGTAGATCGGAATGCAAATGGAGAAGAAAACCGGAGAGTCGAAGCTTCGATCCGCGAACGTGCAAAATAAATATGGTTAATGTTGCTTCTTGATGAACACTTGATCAATAAATAACCTCCAATAAGCTTAAAACTCTTCCAAAATCAGAATTGATTCTTCAAATAAGCTTCACAATGAGATGATTAATGGAGGTTTTAGCTTCAAGTTCCTCAAATTCCAACGAAGAATTTGAAGAACTTCTAGAAAGAAGCTTTGGTGAGAGGTTGAAAATGGTGGAAAAGTTTGAGAGAAGAATGAAAGAGATGAAGTGAAAATGATGAAGAATAGTGAAAAAAAATGAGAGAGAGCCTTTAGATTTGGGATGAAGTGGGTTTATATAATGTGTAGGCTTGACATGAGGCTTGGGAATGGAGGTTGCTTAGGAGTTAGGTTAGGTTTGGAATTAGTTAGGGCTCTAGAGAGTTCTAGAGTATTCTTTGGAATATTCCTTAGAATATTCTTTGGAATATTCGAATATTCCTTGGAAGGTTGTAGAAAACTCTAGAATGTGGTAGAGTAATCCAAGGGAAAAGGAAATGTGAAGAGTGTGGAACAAGGCAAAGGAAAGGAAAGGAAAAACTGGAAAAAAACTGAAAAAACAGCAAAACACAACTTATGTATCGATACATGTTAGTTTTATAACAGATATGTATCGATACGAAAATGTATGCATCGATACATATTGTTGCTTTGGTTATTTCCAGCAAATTAACTCACTTATGCATCGATACGTATGTATCGATACATACAAGCTTATGTATCGATACGAAATTCGTATGTATCGATACGAAATGAGCAAAAAAATTTTCACCATTTCTTGATCAAAATGAGAGGGCAAATTTTGGGGTGTTACAACTTGGCCAATATATTTTAATAATTATATCATAATTCTTTAGGCGCGCATCTGAATGCTATTTATCTTTAGATTTCAACTTTACAATATGATCTACCTCATACATCAACAATGGGACCATCGCGGCTATCGTACTAATATATGACATGACAGAACCCCGATGACCAGCATATCAACGTACTTGATAACATAGATCAATATGGATGAGTGGCATGGAAATTTCATGTAATGTGATCTCTAAATCATGCCTATTTTCAAATGGTCCAACTGGATTCTTTATTGAGATCAAACTGAAGTTTGCAAATTCAATATTTGCACAAACGATACAAAAATGGTTATAACAATAATAACCTCATAAACTTTATTTATGCAGATAATCTTAACATAAAGTCTGTATCGATATCAAAACAATATTATAAAACGTAAAGAATGAGTGAGTCCCACTAATCTAGGACATCCTTAATGACAACAATCATATAAAATACCTTATATGTCAAGTCTTTGATTAGTAAGTCATCTAACATACAATTTTTATCTATATGTTATATCCTTCAACAATAACAAATTATAAGTCAATGAACTTTATAAAATAGTTGTTGAAACATTATCCGACTGATTTATGTCACAATATAGCTCGAGTTATCTTTTAAAACCTTTTACTATATGCAACCAAGTGACATAAATACTTATAGTCATTTATTGAGTTAGAATGCCCATTATATATAGACATTCAAAAGAATCAGAGTCGGCATCTTGATGATCTCCAAATTATTCGATCTCTAATATGTGAGCACAAGTTATTTTACTCTTTATAACAATCTTTATGGTCGCCTCATTTCAACAATTCAATTTTTTTTTTTAATTTTCGTATCTGCCAAATGATCTCATTATATACGTTTTTTTTTCCTGAATGTGTATACATAAGATAATCTAATGATTGAGACTTAATAGTCCCCCTTAATAATTGAGACATGTCCTAGTTTATTGTCTTTCATGTCAGTTTTATTTTCAACGTTATTGGTATATATATATATATATATATATATATATATATATATATATATATATATATATATATATATATATATATATATATATATCTTTTGTGATAACCGAATGATACATTGAGAATAATCCCTAAGCATCTAAATACCTAATACAAAAGAGATGTGCTCAAGATCTTTCATTGCTAAGATTTTGATAGAGATTTCTTGGTTTTACACAACAATCATATATCATTGCTGACTAAATAAAATAAAATTGACACATATTAAACTAGGAACATAAACTTACTCCCACTGAACTTATAAAACTCAATAATTTTTCATAATACACATCTCAAAACCAAACGAGACAATTACACAATGAAATATTATGGTAACACTATTGAGACAATTTCATTGACTCATAAATGAATTTTATCTGTTTGCAAACCATAAATTTTGTATCTATTGACACCAAATTTTCTCTCGTTGCACCATATTGTATTTCTTAATGTCTCCATTAAGAAACACTAACTTGATATTCATCTTATGAAGCTCAAAAATTATAACAAGTGTCACAACTATCATAATAGAGTTTTTCAATCATACCAAATAAAATTTCTCTTTTCAGTCAATTCTTTATGACACTTGATGCTCTAGTTCTTGAGGGTGTTGAGTTTGATCTTCAAGAATTAATTTCTTAATTTAATTGAGAGAAAGAACAATAATATTCATATAAGGGTCCAAATTTGCTATATAAATAGCAACTATATGAATTGAGTTAAAACCAATTCTTTTCCACTAGGTTTTGTTCTTTGACCATATCTCTCCCCCAAACTCAATATTCTCAAGAAACATTATAATATTTGTCTCAAAATATTCTTTAACTTGGGACTAACGTTTATATTTCTCAAACTTTTCAACAATTATAGATTATCACAAGTCATGACTGAACTAACTATAACAATATTTAAATTTAAAAGACAAATTGAATCTATCATTTAAAAATGAAGAAGTTATCATATTAAAACAAAACTTTATTCATTCACCAAATTGTCTTTTAAATACAAATTTAAGCTTATAATGACAATCTAAAATAGTTAAATAATAATAATAATAAAACATCAATCTTCACCAAATTTGTCCTCTTTAAATTGATGTATCTTTCAACATCATTGAACATTTGTCAGTTCAGATAATATTTTCTTATAATTCTTTATTTGATCTTATCCTTAGAGGTATTTATTGAATGAACACTATTTTATTTTCCTTTGATATAATCTCTTCTTTATTGCACCTTTATGAAATTATTCTATTAAAGAATAATTTCTAACTTTAATAGTTATAAACTTAATTGTGCAAAGAGGATACCATATGCTAAATTTTCGACAAAGTCACCTAATTGACGAAACTATAACGCTTTAGCAAGATTAAATAATTTCATAATGTGCTTCTGATATATTCTTTAGTTAATAATCTTAATGAAAAGTAATCACTCCAATGAGAATTTTTCCTTCTTTTTATTGCTTTAGAAGCACTAGAATTTAAGCAAAGATAATATGACAAAATTTATATCATCTTAAATAAAATCTCTAATGTCTCTAGATTGAGAATGTTTAAGATCATGGACTTGTGTAATTTGGAGTGTACTCACCTTTTAAACTTGAGTCTCACTTTAAATATATTAATTGTGAGAGAATTTGAGTTTCTCCATCCCTATGTAAGGTCTATATCCAAGAACATAATGTTCATATTTTATTCCTAAAATTTATAACTTTTGAGAATCAAAATATAACTTATTTTGTAGATACATAAACTATATCAGTTTATAGGTTACCATAAAAAAAATGTACTCACCAAAAATACCAAGTGCATCATTCATGTCAAGTCTTTAGACAACAACATCAATTGCTAGTGGTATTTTATTACAATGATAAAACATTGGCAATTAATATTGATAAACAATAAATTCTTACAATCGCCACATGTTTACCTTATATGTGTGGGTGCAATCAAATAAACACTCGAAAGATTTACACTCATACAACATCATTACTGATACGTGAATAGATTATTATATAGACATTCATCTTTACTTATAAATTAAAAGACTCAAACAAGATACTAAACACATCATTAATTTTCAATCTTTGATTGCAAGAATTAACAGTAAACGGTACTTTCACCAATGATCAAACATTAGTAATAAGTCCGGTCTGATAATGAATGTCTTTAACATCAATCATTACCCACATGGATAACATTAATAATTACTACATATTTACCATCACAAGTATGCAATTGCCCGGCCAAATTGTGTCTTCCTTTTGGCCGACCATAACAGCTTGCATGAACAACTACACACTACAACTTTTGTAATTTTGATTGAATCAAATTTACACATCACAGGTTACTTTTGCAACATGTTTCTTCAATCAACTCAATCAAAATTACTAGACATTTTAATAAATTCAATGGTAAGATTCTTAAATTTACAAAGCAATACCCACAAATATAGGTCATATTCATTTAGAGTGTCGTTTAATAATAATAATAATAATAATAATAATAATAATAATAATAATAATAATATTTCTTGAAAGTCCTTAGTGTGAAAACAAATTGACAATAAAACATAAGCTTTATGAATTTATATAAATTGCATGGCCGAGGAAACTCACTTCCCTTAGCCAAAATTCACACTTAGATAATTTAGCAAACAATTTCTTTTCTCTCAACACTTGCAACACAACTCTCAAATGCTCGGCATGTTCCTCTTCTGATTTAGAATATACCAAGATGTCATCTATGAAAACCACCACGAACTTATCCAGATACTCATGAAAGATTCTATTCATATATTCCATAAACACACTAGGCGCATTAGAAACCCCAAACGGCATCACCGTATACTCATAATGCCCATATCTCGTCCTGAAAGCTGTCTTCGGAATATCCTCAGCTTTAACTCGAATCTGATGATAACCAGACCTCAGATCAATTTTACTAAAGACACAAGCACCTACTAGTTGATCCATCAAATCATCGATCCTCAGAAGTGGGTACTTATTCTTGATAGTCACTTTATTCAACTGTCGGTAATCGACACACAATCTCATACTACCATCCTTCTTCTTAACAAGTAACACCGGAGCACCCCAAGGAGAAACACTGGGTCTAATGAACATCTTCTCTAACAATTCTTCTAATTGTTTCTTCAACTCATTCAACTCTGAAGCCGACATTCTATAAGGAGCCATCGAGACAGGACTCGTACCCGGTACTAAGTCCACAGAAAAATCAATCTCACGTTCCGGTGGTAAGTCACTTATATCACCAGGAAACACATCTTGAAATTCACAAACCACAGGCAACTCTGCACTGACAGTCTTATCATCAACTTGCAATGAGGTAGACACTGCAAACATCAAAGCTTCATCTAAAACAAGTCCATCCACTTGTTTAGAAGATAAAAACATCAACTCACCATTCTCGTTCAAATCAGGGAACTGCACCGTCTTACTATAACAGTTAATATGAACATAATTGAATTCCAACCAGTTCATACCAAGGATAACATCGATTTGGTGTAATGGTAGGCACACCAAATCCATCACAAAATTCTTCTCGAAAATTGTCAAAGGACATTTCAAACAGACAAGCATGGTAGTCACAGAACCATTAGCAGGAGTCTCTATTATCCTATTACCATTCATATTAGACAACTTTAAACCCAATCTATTAACACACTCAAGAGAAATAAATGAATGTGTAGCTCTAGTGTCGATAATAGCAATCAACTCAATATTATTAATAAAACAGGTACCTCTGATCAAGTTGTCCTTCTTTGGAGCTTCTGAACCAGCTAATGCAAAAAATCTTCCAGCATTCTGAGTAGTAGCAGCATTCTTCTTTGGTTTCTGGCATTGGGTGGTGATATGCCCTTGTTCACCACAATTGTAACAGGTTGGGCCTTCATTAGGACAATCACTCACCTTATGCCCAAGCTTGCCACAACGGTAACATTTTATAACTCTGGTGGTACACACATCGGCCTTATGACCTGCCTCTCCACACTTGTAACACTTAACAGGTACATTAGCAGCTCCCCTACTTTGCTTCTTCTCATCATATGCCTTCTGCTTCCCCTTATCACCAGTAGTCACATAAGGTTTTCCTCTATACTGACTCTTGCCTTTCTTCTCGCTCAGCTGTTTATAGTGAGCTGACCGAGCTCGACTGTCCTCATCATAAATACGGCTCTTATCCACCAACTCTGCATACTTGAGAATTTGTTGGCATCCAATTCCCTGCTTAATTTCAAGTCTCATCCCATTCTCAAACTTAAGACACTTGGAAAGTTCAGCATCTGTCCTGTTGTAGTGAGGACAAAACTTCACCAGCCTTTCAAATTTGGCAGCATACTCTGCCATAGTCAAGTTTCCTTGCTTCAACTCAAGGAATTCTATCTCCAACTTACCACGAGCATCTTCCGGAAAAAAATTCTTAAGGAACTCCGCCTTAAAGACAGTCCAAGTCAACACAACAGCCTCATCCTCGAGACGCTGACGAGTATTATCCCACCAGTCTTCAGCTTCCTCTGACAACATATGAATTCCGAATTGAACTTTCTGCGCATCAACACACGCCATCACTCTGAAAATCTTCTCAATTGCCTTGAGCCACTTCTGTGCGCTCGCCGGGTTATGAGTTCCTTCAAACACAGGTGGATTATTCCTCTGGAATTTCTCCAATGCACGAAACTCATCATGCGTATTGTTTCGAGCAGCAGTGTGAGCAAGAGCTGCAATAGCATCAGCGAGAGCACGCGAGTTTTTTCCAGCCATTATGCACAACACTTACCACATCAGAAGAGAATAATCGTTAAATAAATAACGACTTGACAACTTACTGACAACAACAAGACTTGGCCGGACAGACCAACCTGCTCTGATACCACTAATGTAACACCCATCTACCCCAAAACATAATATTTAAATAATATCAGAGTAATCATCAAAAAGGGTATTACATATCATCAAAATCAACACAACAGTGTCCTGTCCCGTAACACGGGTTAATCAACATCAAAATATCATAAACATTTCACAGCGGAATTTTACTTCATAATTCAAAACTTCATAAAAAATCATTTTCACCATCCTGAATTTAACATCATAAAATGGAAAACATTTATCCAATAATAACATAACTGAAATAGTTAATACGATCAGCATAACCACAACACTATCATAAAATAGATCAACACCAACACAGTCATGAAATTCATCCAAAATATGCAATTCTAACATCCTGATATGCAATATGCATGTGGTACCATTTTCATCATGAGATGGATACATGACCATCAACCCTCCACAAGGAAGCACACCATAATCATCGAGACACTTCAATCCACACAATGGGATTGAAGCAAATAAATAGGCCGAAGCCCCATCATGAATGTTATGAAATGCAATGATGCGCTACATCGAAAAATTCACCAAAATAATTCGCATCATTCATTTCAATCAGTAAAACAACCATCAAATATTGATATATATCATCATGACATTACACCCTGAACACTGGTTTCCTAACTACTCTGACACATCAAGAATTAACCCGTACCCGGTAATTTATAAGATAATTATAAGGTTATTTCACAAATTCATTTATCAAAAACTGTTGCATTTTTCTCATTTCTATTCATCAAAATAAAGTTCAGTTTGTACTCGTTCCGACGCTTCAAACGGAATGCGAATCGGACTTACGGTTTAAAAGATATGAATTTTTAAAGAAATAAAATTTGCTATCCCAACAGTGTTAACCGGTTAACCCATAGCGTTAACCGGTTAACGCCGACGAATTTCCAGAATTTCCCAAAAATTACAATGGTTAACCGGTTAACCCATAGCGTTAACCGGTTAACGCACGTTTTCCAGCAGTTCTCTGCTATACAATTGCAGACTGTTCCAATTCCAAAAACTCCCAAAACCCCATTACGGATTTCACATCATAACACCCAAAAATCATTCAAAAACATCAATTAAACCTCAACAACATCCAGACAACAATTATACAGACAAATATACGATTATAACTCATTCTAATAGCTCTAATTTATCAAGATTTCTCATAAAAACTCAACCTAACTCAAAACCCCAAAAACCCCTAAACTCATACCATTCTAATCCATTCATATTCCAAATCCTATACATTTATCATAGATTATGAAAACTCCCCATACCTTAGAGAATTTCGACGATTTACACTCTTCTCTGGGGTTCTCCACAGCCTCCTGACTCTGAGCTTCTCCTTTCTTCAGAGCACTTCCCAAACAAGATAGAAAACAAAATATGAGAAACTGATCGTATTCTCTTCTTTGGATATATTATCCCAGTTTAGCCTTTTCCCATCTTACCCTCATAATTTCACAAAAAGACTACCTTACCCTTTTCTTTAATATATTTTTAATAATAATAATAAAATAGCATAATAAAACACTATTTATCCTTATTATATAAAAATACTCATTTTCTCCAAAATTCTCAAAATAATCCAAACTCTCCAATTTTTCTAAATTAATTAAATAAATGATTAAATAATTAAATTTAGATTTTCGGGGCGTTACAGATATACCTTATAGATATGACGTTATTTGACATGATCATTTGGTGATAGAGAAAATAATTGAGTATTTTTAAAATATTTATAAACTCTTGAATTAATAAATCAATTATTAGTTTCTATCAAGCAGGAGAATTTAACATGTCAATTATATAAAAATGAGAAATAAATATTATTTGTTTAAAATAATATTATTTATAGAGACTTATATTGAGGATGTTGTAGTTTTATGTTATTGATGAAAATCTTTTATTAGTGTTATATCCTCAATATTAATTAAACTAAAGTCTCATGTTTTTCAACCTAATATGTTTCTCAAATGTGTGTAGTTATATTTGTAGCATTTGAGTTTTGAGTGAATTATTAATATATTGTATAAAATTTTATATGAACATCATACTTTTTCATGTGAAATTATCTATATGATGATGATATATTCTATTTACGTGCAAAATATGTGGTTGATTTTGTAAAACTCTAATGTTGATATATTATAGAACCACTTCTACGTTAGTTTTGCTCTAAAAATAAAATTAGTATCACATTGTATATCAGAGTATTTATTATTTATGGACTCTGATAAATCTTTATCTTATCGGATTAGTGGGAGTGCATGTCTACACAATAATATTGTTCTGGGCTGGCCCAATTCCCATAATTGGGCCAAGCAAACCAACTCGATAGAAGCGCTCGACGTCGAGCAGAATCAAGAATAGGGGTCTCTGTCGACCACAAGTATACCGACCAAGATAAAGTTCCCCAACGGCTAGTTTTGACCGTTACCTATTTTTACGGATTCCTCGATCCGCGTCTCACAATATGGACCAATAATCTTCCATTTAGCCCCTTATATAAAACCTCTCATTTGAGAGGGTCAGGTATTCAACACTCTGACCTTAATCCTCGTACTTGCTCGCTCTTTGCTCGGTTACTTACTTTAGCATCGGAGTGCCTTGCAGGTACACCCCCTTTCTCTCCTCTCCGACCGTCTTTCATCAACTCTCGAAGCCAGCCGTATCGGATCCTGATCTCCAGGTACGATCAGGTGGCGCCGTCTGTGGGAAACTGATTTCCCCGTTCTCTCAAAATCTTCAAAGAACCAAAGTTTTACCAAGATCCATGGCTGCTCGGGACAACCAAGAAAACCGATCAAATGATGGCATGATTCTCACGCAACGCGAGAGCAACATTCATCCTCCTCTGCACGAGGAAACTGTGCAAGATCACCCGGACGGGAAGACAGCATCGCCTTCGCCCGATCACGATCAACCTCTGGAGAGTCGCCCGGAAACTCTTTTTCCCTCGACTCCTTCAGGATCGGATTTCGCCGCACTGGCCGAAATCCTGAATCAGACAAACCTGCTGCTCCTCGCCCATGGCGAGAAAATCGCCCGTCTCGAAGATAATTCTCGTCGACCACCGTCTCCCACGAGACCCCAAAGAAGGCGCACTCCCTCTCCCGCCAGGAAGAAGAGGAAAGGGCACGCTGGCGAATCAACGGGCGACAAACGTCCTCGCCAGTCCTCTCCACGATCTTCTCCTCCAAGAAAACCAAGAAGGAGCAGATCAAGATCTGCATCTCCCCGGCAAACAAAGAGACGCGCTCACAGATCTCCTTCATTCAACTCCAGTGACGACGAGGACGCTCGGGGTCCCCTCTCGTCAGAAATCATGGCGGCTAAACTTCCAAGAGGTTTAGAGAGGCCCCCACCGCTAGGCTCGTACGCTAAACCACAGATCCAAACGAGAATATCGAGAATATTGATGCGCTGCTCGATTATCGAGGAGTACGAGGAGAAATCAAATGTCGCCTTTTTCCTACAACGCTGAGGAAAGGAGCGATGACATGGTACAAAAGCCTCGAGGCTGAGTCCATCACATCCTGGAAACAACTTGGACGCACGTTCTCCAGGCATTTCACCACATCAAGGCGGTATCCGAAGACAGAAGCTTCGCTCGAAGCGATCATCCAGGGGAAGGACGAACCTTTACGAACTTACATCGAAAGGTTCAATAAAGAGGGGGTCCAAGTATCCACAACCGACGACATGAAGAAGTATTTGCTGGAACGAGTGTAAACACCCCAAATTTGCCCTCACCCATTCACACCATGGCTTGTGATCTCTTCATGTGCATAAATTCAATCATGGCATCTCATATTGCATACTTGCTTCACTGCATTGTTCCTAAGTCATCTGCATCTAGGGTTTGTGATCTGAGTCATCCCTGAGCCTTTTGAGCCACTCCAAAGGTCATCAATCACTTCAAAGGGGTACATGTATGTTCAAGCATCATATTGTACCCTCACAAAGTCAAGGAAATCAAAGAATCACAAGAACTGAGAAAAGCATGGAAGCAGAGCCAGGTTTAACTGCACAGATGACCTAGAATTAGGGTTTTGGTTTCAAAGGCCATAACTCCAAAAATTTTGGTCATTCTTGTTTCTATTGGTCTCTATATGGTATAAGGATCATGCATACCAATTTTCATGAAGAAATTCCATGGGGAAGGCATCTGATCAAGAGTTGACTTCTTGAGCAAGTCAGTATAAAATCAGGGCATCTGAAGCCCCCAATGACCCAACCAAAGGGTGTTCTTCATCATTTTGAATGTGTATGATCTTTATTTGATCATATAAGATGTTAGAAGTTCACAAAGTTGAATAATTTCAAGCCATTTGCAAAGTTGCCCTTTTGGGAAAATGACTTGTAATGGAAACTTGCCATTTTGGGAAAGTTTTTCAACCCTTTCTTTTTGATTCAAAAATGCTTCAAATGAGAAAACTTTGGTCATGAAAGTTGTAGAATGGATCATTCCCTTTTCAAAAAGTACAAGAACTTGTCCTAATTCATTTTGGATCAAAAGTTATGGCTTGTCAAAGTTGGGAAAAATCACATAATTTCAAGTCTTGCACCAAAGAGGCAAAGTTGCAAAACCCCTTGCCAAGGCAAAATGAGACCTCAAAGTGACTTCTAATCTTTGCACAAACATAAACCAATGCTTAAAAGTCAGAATGCACCAAAGGTTTGCCCATTTTCATGACTTATGAATCAAGAAATCACAAAAGGGCCAAAGTTGGACAAAGTTGCAAGACATCATACAAACCCTAATCCACTTGCAGCATTGCTTCTAATCCATTTCCATGGATCTCCCAAATCTCAGCTGAGCCAAACCATGCCCCTATCACAGCCTCACACTTGCCCATACCTCAAGTACACCTAACTTGGACTTTATGCAAAAACACCCATACCAATCCCACAGTGCCACACCAACTTCTCTGACCCATCCAGTTGTGATAAGTGGACCAAAAGGGACTCAACACAACACACACACAAGCCTGAAACAGCTCCCAAGCCATAACTCCAATTTTTCACCTCTTATGCATTTCCATTCGAAACTCATTACACAAGACACAAACATCAAAACAAACTTCATAGAACATCTCAACATGTTCCACTGATCATCCCTGACCCTTCACCTTGCCTTGAAACCCCCTGAAACTGAAACACGATTCCTTCCCCTCACTGAACAGAACTTCATCAATCTCACTAACCAGCCATTATAAACTTCAACCAAGCTTCAAAGCTTCATCAAGAGGATCATTGAAGCCATTTTGAAGCAGAGAAGCAAGCAGAAAGCTCCTGGATTGAAAGCTCCATTTCAGGTGAGCTCAAGAACTTTTTTTCCAGAAATGCATTTTTAAGTTCCTAAATGAATCTATGTGATGTGCTGATCATCCTGATATGTTTAGTTTTGCAAATGGTTAAGTATTGAGTATGTATGAAGCTTCTGAAATTTTTTGACCTAAAAACCTTTTGATTCGATTCAGCTTTAATATGAAAAATAAATGCGTTTTGTTTGTTGATTCTTGTTATATGATGTATGGGGATGGATTCTGGGCAGAGAGATCAAGTTTTAGTGACCTAGGGAGTGAGTTAGCAATTTTCAGGGAGGGAGGTGGCCGGAGAAGATGACCGGAGGTCACTTCCGACCACCTGAATGTCATTAAGTCTTTAATTATGATTAGGGTTTGGTTTGAATGTGGACCTTTGATCTTGTGGACTTTTGTTGACTCCCGCGCGAATGGATGGCCAGGATCTCTCATTAAAACCCTAATCTCACTTAATTAGTTTAATTAATCCAGTTTAAATTAATTGACTCAGTTTGAATTCCAGCCACAAGATCTGGCGCGCAGTCAACCTCCCCTTCCCCATAATCAATCCTGGCCCTTCCCTTATATTTTACATTTTATTTAAAATAGCAAAAATCATTTAAAAATTATGAAATTTTTTATCAAAGATTTCATTAATTTTTAAAACCCAAAAATATTTTTATTTTTATTTTTTGCACTGAAAATTATTTTTAAATCATTTAAATGTTTATTTTTAATTAGTTAATGAAAATTAATTAATTAAAAATACATTTAGGTATTTAAAAATCACCAAAAAATTCACATTGCACTTAGAAACATTTAGAAACATTGTCCAACTCTCAAACCAAATTTCTTTGTTGTTCTTGATTCCTTTTGATCATTTTCATTGGATTTAATTTCATTTTAAAGCAATATTTTGGTTCAACCTTTGAAAATTACATTCTGCCTAACCATTGAGAGTTGGATAATGATTCTTTTTGCATTGCATCTTGTATAGCATGTAGTTTATAAGATAAAATTGGTTTGAATTGATCTTGCATTTTCAATTTTTTTTGCATTTTTCTTGATGAGGTACCCCAAAACCCTAGCAATCTTAGGAAATTCATAACTTACACTAGGTTAAGAGTTGGATCCTCTCCTTTGGGCAGTGAGCTTGTATAGGTCTAGGGTACCTTTGATTGCATTTTCAAATTTTTATCATGTCATTTGCTTCTGGTTTTGGATTTTTGCTTTGCATGATGCATGTAACCCTAATTTGTGCCTTCCTTTGCATCCTTCTTTCATTTGCTTGCATCCAATGACTTGCCATGATATTTTGTGCATCCACATGATTCATAATACATCTTAGGACATATTAGAATCATGTTTGATCATTGCATCTTTCATTTGCCATGTTGTATGTCCTTTGCATTCCATAACTTTTCATGTACATCCATGGTTCAAAGCATGTTTCTTTTGCATCCATATCCTTGTTTGATCATTCCCATGTCTTGCTTAATGTTTGTATCATCTCTTAGCATCACTAACATCATGTAAAAGCTTCTGAATTTGGTTTGCATCATGACATTTCATCTCATTTGCATTGCATTTCATTTCTTTTGCTAACTTTTCAGGTGGTAAGTTGTTTTGAGAAGTGAATTTGCCTTCACTTCTCACAATCTCTTCTCATCTCTCTTGCATCATTGCTGCATTTTATCTTGTGTATTGGATTGAGCTTGCTCATTCATGTTCATCTCTTACTTTCTTTCTTCAAGCAACTTGTCTTCTTAAATGAAGCAAGTTGTTTTGCTTCTCTTTGCTTCTTGCTCCTTTCATCTGCTTCCTTCCTGGTGGTTTCTCTGAAGATCTTCTTGAAAACCTCATTAACCCTAGGAATAACCAAGCATGATAATAATTAGGGTTTGATTAGTCCCCCGTTTAGCTTTTACCTTTGTGTCATCTTTGAGTCTTCTCTTCTCACCCAATAATCAAGGGCTAAACCCTAAAGGCTTTAAGGCTTTGTGATTAAGCTTATGCCTGCATCCTTCTATTAGGATGGAGTGTATAACTTTAATCCTAAGTGTTAAACCCTTAATGTGTTTAAATCTCTTAATCAATCCATCTAATAATCACTAAGACAATAAGCTTGTAACTTGGGCCTTGCATTAGGGTTCTAATTCTTCCTTAATTGGTTAAGAAGGACTAACCCTAGTGTTAATGGACAAGTCCTCCTCAAGTTGTCTTACAAACCATAAAATCCACTTCTTAATCTTATCATTAACTAAAATCCAATTTAATAAAGGCTTTGTTTTGTCATGAGGTTAATCCCTAATCATGGATTAAGTTGAGGAGTCTTTCTCAGCTTAAATGTTCTCATCTATTATCCTTTTATTAGGATGGTGTAATGAGTCCATTAAATCCCTGATTATGGCTTAAACTCATTACTTAACACTAAACAAAAACAACAAAAACATCTAAATAATCACAAGTAGGTTAATGATCTTAATCCTACACCATGGTGATTAAGTGTGAGGTGCTTACATCATACTTAAGGTATCCTCACTACCCCTAATCAGAGGGAAGATGTGGTGAGTTTACTAACCCATTGGTTTAGGTTTAATCTCATTAATTTATGACAAACTTCAAAAAGCAATAAAAGACTGAAAATACAAAAAAACAAACAATAATCGTCTCCTTCGGGATTCTTTTCTCACCTCATTCACTCATAAACGAGAACTTGCTTCTTCTAATGCAAGACAGTCAGCACCTGAGCCAGACAGGTCATGCACTTGAGCATAGACAAGTAAGCAGTTCACAAGTCAATTTATCTTTCAGTCTCTTTGAGTCGAACTACGGTGTTCTCACTTCCTCATTGCACGAGAGGATACGTAGGCATAACTTAACAGTTATCGAACAAAAGTCTCTGTATTTTCCCCCTCCTTCCAGTATCATTCTTTAAGCCTCATAGTCTTGAGCTTCCTATTCTTATTTTTACACTGACACTTCTCTTATACACTTCACACTTCTTTTACACTGACATTTGCATTCTTTCCAGTTTTGATACACAAATAGCACTGACACTACCCCTTTAAAACACAAATCTTGTAAGCGTGGATCCCATCGAGTACGACGGACAATCTGGGTGCTAATACCTTCCCAGGTTGTAACCAACCCCCTTTCTCAGTCTCTCTGGTTCGCAACCGTCTTATCCATATCTCTTCCTAGGTTTATGCAGCATTACCTTTCCTTCGGGATAATAATGCATAGCTGGCGACTCTATTCATTCCTTTCTCCTTTTGCCGACCGTTCGCGTCTGTACCCCTTCTGACCTGAGGTGTCATTTGGTGGGAGCGACAGCTTGGCGACTCTGCTGGGGACCCTTATACTGTAACCAGGGCTTCTGGTTCTTTTTGTGGGTTCCTCCTAGCGCTTGTTTGATTTGTGTTTACTGGGGTGTTATGTGCTAATTGTGTTTATGTAGTTGTTTTATTTACTGCTTTATGTACAGTTATTTATTGCTTTCTTTACAGTTTTATACATCATACTGTCATACTGTCATCTGGCTGGATCTGGTTTTTGTTTTGGTGGGTGGGGTTCTACTGAGAGTTTAAGGTCCTATACCTGGGACCTGAGTGACACCTAGGCTAGAGTGGTTCATGTTCTTTCCCATTCCATTTCGGTCTGGTGCGGGAATATGAAACACGGTTCAGATGTGGGTTTCTTCTTGAGAACTCTGTGCTACAGATTTCCTGTAGTGCTAGGGCTATCTGGGAAGCCTGCTAAGTATGGATGACCTTTATTATGACCTTCAGAAGTTGAGGTGAATTAGAGGAGGATCTTTTATGGTTATTGTAAACACTGTACCTCCGGGTTAGAAGTGTTTACACTTCTCATAACTGATCCAAGTCTGAAGATCCTTGTTTTAGAACACCACCTGTGAGGGGGTTGGGCTGTTTACAGGTACCTTTGGCCACATCATACCTTGATAATTGTTTTGTTTAAGAATGCTTCACTTTGGACAGTTCTTGTGATTTAACCCTGGACATGTGGCTCTTTATTTGAGTCCCCCACCTTGGTTACTGGACTTCTGAACCTCCATCTGGACTTCTTGAACATACATGGACTTATATCAAGACAGTTGATCAGATCCAGCTTGATCACAAACCCTTGCATATCATTTGCATACTCATCATTTGCATCATTTAACATTTGTTTATTTGTTTTTCAGGGTATCCACATTACATCTGGCTTGGTTTTGACCCCTCCATCTGCATAGACCTCTGTTCATCAGCTATCTGCTTCAGCTATCTTCATCAGTTGTTTGCTTCAGTTACCTTCATCATCAGTTTATCAGTGGCTCATCTCCAGTACCAGTTTTGATCTTCATCAGCACTTATCTTCAGTTCTTCATCAGCAGTCATGGCACCCAGGAAGAGCAATATTTCATATCATTTCTTTGAGCCTGTGCTGACTGGCATCAGGCAGGTCCAGGCACTTATCACTCCAGACCACATCCCATTATTCAGAGAGCATTATGGAGGCATCCTTGATATGGTCATGGACCTGGATCCTTCTCAGAGGAGTATGATTCACACCTGCCTACAGTTTTATGACCCTCCTTTGAGATGCTTTACTTTCCAGAACTTTCAGTTGGGACCTCTGCTGGAGGAGTTCTCATCATTGATTGGAGTACCTGTCAGGAGTGGTGTCCCCTTCAACCCAGAGATGACTTCTCCCAGCAATGGAGAAGTGGCAAAATCACTGTACCTAGAGCCTATATTGATTGAGCAGAACATGACAACAAAGGCTGGGATCCCTAGTTTGCACTTAGACTTTCTGACTTCTCAGGCCATCCTGAAGGCCTCCTTGGGAGAATGGAGGGCAGTTTGTGCATTGTTAGCCCTCAGTATATATGGGGTTATACTATTTGCAGATGAGCCCAAGTTTATCAGCAAAAATGCCATTCATCTTTTCCTTCTGAGGAACCCAGTACCCACCTTGCTGGGAGATTTCTATTATTCCATTCATCAGAGGAATGAGAAGCAAAGAGGAAAATTGGTGAGATGTTGTGCTCCCTTATTTCATACATGGTTGCTCAAACACTTACCCAGGACTGATGCCTTCCTGAACCCCCACCAACAGAAGAATTGGGCTAAAAGACTTATTGCTTTGACTTCAGATGACATCAGATGGTGCACCCAGAGCACCAAAGGCAGAGACATAATAACTAGCTGTGGGCAGTACCCCAATGTACCTCTAATAGGAGTGAAGGGTTGCATCAACTACAACCCTTTGCTGTTTAAGAGACAACTGGGCTATGCTTTGGTCCACCCTCCTAGAGTGCAAGATTTAGCTGAAACCCTGTATTGTGAGATAAAACCTAATCTAGCAGTTGTTAGGCAAGCATCCTGGGCTTGGGACAACATCCAGACCAAAGGAATGGCCATTCTTGGGAGGTGCAATAATGTGGCTTCAGCTCAGTATTATGAATGGTCTCATGCTAGAGCTCAGATTTCTGGGATGCCTTTCACCATTGAGGATGTACCTGGACCATCCACAGTACCACCTCCAGCCACTGTCAGCATGGAAGAATTTGAGAAGCTGAAGGAAAGGAATGAGAATCTGTCTCAAGCTCTGAAGAAGACTCTCTGGGAGAGGAGTGATGGTCGTCTAGACATTGAGAGGTTGGAGAAGCTTAAGGTGGAACATCTAGCCAAGATTGAGAAAGCAGAGGACTACATCAAGAAATCAAGAGTTGGGGAGCAAATATTGAAGAATGCCTGTAAAGAGGCCCAGTTTTAGAAGGCTAGGACTGATCTCTATCTGCAAGAAAGTCAAGCTAGGTGGGTCAGAATCACTGAAGCTCGTACTCAAGAAGATAAGAGAACTCAAGCCAAGATTGAGCAGTTGGAGGCCATTGAAAGGAAACAACAGGAAGCTCTGCTGGCAGCCCAGAAGGAGATTTCAGAATTGAAGCTTAGGGCTGGTTTGAAGAGGTCAAAGGACCAAGATAGGCACAAGAAGCTGACCACTGCTATTGCCACCAGAAACCTTCTTATCAGGAACATCACAGAGCATCCGGCTGGTCCTGTAACTAAAGCACTTTTGAAGGAGGTTAAGGAGGATGAGTTTGGATTAGGTGTCTGACTTCTTTGCTTGTTGTTATTTCCACTTGATGTACTTTTCTTTTTATGTTGTATTTTGACCCTTCAGGGGCATATGTTGTAAAAACAAACTATGTATGATCCACCATTTGTAATGTATTTGTTAGTTTGTTTCAATGAGTTTCTTTTCCCAAGCAACATCAAAGCATCTTCCTCGGGGTCTGGAAAGGTCAAAACCAAGAGCCAAGCCGGATACCTTGGAAAGCAAATAAGCATACTGCATTGCATGCTAACTTTTGTTTTGTTTTGTAGGTTTTGTCATTATTTTATTTGTTTCTAACTCTGTTGTGGTTCAGGAATTATTGCTCGCCGCCGGGTGTTCCCTCTCAACCGTCCGCACCGGTATCCTACTCGCAACAACCTTCCTGGTATCCAAATGGATCAAGTACAGCAAGATCTGACAGAGGTCAGAACTCAGATGGCTAATGAAAGGCTGGAGATGAGAAACCAAATGACTCAATTCATGGAAGTAATGAATGGCTTGGCCCAAAGTCAAGAAAGGTTGAGGGCATTGGTAGAAAGACAAACCCCGGAAGAACCCCATCTGGGAACTGGGGGAACAAGTAACAATGAAAGGGGTCAGACTCATGTTAATCCACCAGTATATGGGCCTCATCTACATCCGGAAGTCAACATCCCGGGTAATGTGCAAGGAAATACTACTGGGGGAAGGATCTTATAGGAAGACCCCCAAGAAGAACAGTTTACTGTAATGGGAGCTGGGGATGAAGTTTATGATAGGAGGTTCGATGAAATTGCTGAGAAATTGAGGTCTCTGGAGTCTCAAAATTCCCTAGGCTTCGATGTAATGGATATGGGGTTAGTGGATGGGGTAAGGATTCCCCACAAGTTTAAACCCCCGTGCTTCGAGAAGTACAATGGAACTTCCTGTCCGCGAACTCACTTACAGTCCTTCTTGGGAAGACTTAAAGCATACACCATGGATGAAAAACTGTGGATGTTTTACTTTGAAGACAGTTTGACTGGGGCATCCAGAGAGTGGTATTCACACTTGACCAGAGCTACTATCAGATGCTGGAAGGACCTAGCTGAAGCCTTCATCAGACAATACCAATACAATCTGGACATGGCTCCTAACAGAACCCTCTTGATGGGAATGTCTCAATCCTCCAGGGAAAGCTTCAGGGAATATGCCCAAAGGTGGAGACAGCTTGCTGCTGCTGTCCATCCACCCATGTCGGAAAGATAAATGGCTGACATGTTCATGAATACTCTGCAAGGGACATATATTGATAGGCTAGCTGCCTTTTCTTCCACCAGTTTTGCTGACGTAGTCATAGCTGGGGAAAGGATTGAAAGCCTTTTGAAGATGGGTAAGATTTCTGATAATGGTGCAAGTTCGTCCAATAATCCCAGAAAGCCTTTTGTGGGACCTAGAAGAACCGGTGAAACAAATGCCATTCATGCCAACAGGGGCAGACCTCAGTATGTTCACAGATCAGTGGCGGCTGTCACAATTCCAGCTCCAATTCCTCAGCAACTAGCATATCAACCACAACAGCAACCACGTTATCAACAGCAAGTCCAGTATCCGCCACAGAGGACTTACAACAACAATAACAGCAATCAACAACAAAGATCTTTTCAGCAAAGACCATCACAGGCAAATAGGGTGATTGATCATATCCCTATGCCCTATGCTGCCTTATTGCCACAACTCCTGAAGCTCAACCTGGTTGAGTTAAGGACATTGGCACCACCAGACCCCTCCAATCTGCCAAGAAATTATGATGTCAACGCCATATGTGCCTTCCACTCCAATGCACCTGGCCACAATACTGAGAAATGCAGGGCTTTACAAATGAAAGTGCAAGATCTGTTGGATTCTAAAGCCCTCAACTTTGCACCCCCTCCAAGCGTCACCAAGAATCCCATGCCCAATCATGGAGGGCCAAGAATTAATGCCATTGAGGAAGACAAGCCATCTTTCTTAATCACCAGTGTTGGACAAATTCGGACACCTCTGGTCGAAATTAAAGCTCAGCTTCTAGAGTGCCAGATATTCCCCGGGTGTGAGCTTGGTTGTGGGTATTGCAACATTGCAGTCAACGGGTGTGATAACTTGAGAAGCGGCATAGATGGTCTTATCAAAAATGTCCTACTTCAGATCTCAACAACGACGCCTACAAATCCAGCAATTCCTTTGACAACAATTCCTGAGTCTCCTACAACTGCAGCAACAATCATTCCGACCAATTCATCAATATCATCAACAATGGCTCCACCCATCACTTCAACAAATCAAATGTCAACAACCCTTTCTTCTACAACATCAGCATCCATTTATTTGGCAGAATCTTCTACAACGCCAACAGAAATTAATGAAGATATCTCAGCAGTCACCATCTACTATGATCCATCAAATGTTCCTCCAAACAACAACTTTCAGCAACAAACAGTGGCACCTTTTGCCAGATCACCAGTCACCATTTACTACGATCCGCACACCATTTCAGTGCCCTCCTCTGCTACAGTCAGTCCAGTTACCATCACGGTACCTGTACCAGTTCCATATGAAAGCAGTAATGCCATACCCTGGCATTATGGCTCTGATCTTTACTGCAACGGGGAGAAAATTACTTTGGATTCTTCAACCTCTTCTCCACAAATTGATAATGTTGGGGGAGGCGGAGGCTTCACTAGAAGCGAACGCCTTTTTGCCTCACAAACTCAGATACCTAATGCCGAAGCAGAAGCTGATGCCAAAGCAAAGGGAAATAGTGTGGTATTTGAAGAGTCGGCTGTCAAAGAAACTCAGAAGGCATCTTTTGAACAGGATATAGACGAGTTTATGAGAATCATAAAGAGAAGTGACTACAAGGTGGTGGATCAGCTTCACCAAACTCCCTCAAAGATCTCCATATTATCCCTGTTGATGTGTTCTGAAGCTCACAGGAATGCATTACTGAAAGTCCTGCACGCAGCATACGTGCCAGAGGCGATCACTGTTAATCAGCTAGAAACTGTGGTAGCAAATGTCAATACCAATCATAGACTGGGCTTTACCAATGCTGACTTAACAACTGAGGGACGTAACCACAACAAGGCTTTACACATCACTCTAGAATGCAAGGGAGCTGTTCTATCTCATGTGCTGGTGGACACTGGGTCATCACTCAATGTCTTACCAAAGAAAGCTTTAGTGAAGCTGGAGTATGATGGCTTGGCATTGCGTCCGAGTAATCTGGTGGTGAGAGCGTTCGATGGCTCTAAAAGATCAGTGCTTGGGGAGATTGATCTGCCTGTGATGATTGGCCCGCAGACTTTTAAGATTACCTTCTATGTGATGGATATTCAGCCGGCCTACAGCTGTTTGTTGGGTAGACCTTGGATCCATGCCGCTGGAGCTGTTACGTCTACCCTTCACCAGAAGCTGAAATTCGAGTGGGAAGGCCAAATCATCACCATCTGTGGGGAAGAGGACATCTTTGTTAGCCATCTGGCTACGCACAAGTACATTGAAATGGATGGAGAAATCCATGAAACTATGAGCCAGGGATTTGAGGCCCTGAACATTAATGAAGCATCTGCTGTACTGGGAACCTCCATGACGTCTTATCAGCAAGCCAGGAAGGTTGTTGAAGAGGGTACTGCCCAAGGCTGGGGCAAGCTGCTGCCCGTGGAAAAGAAGGAAGACAGATTTGGGTTGGGTTACAAACCAACTCAACAAGATCAATCAGAGGCTTCCAAGAAGCCCAACTTTGTCAGCGGGGGGATGCTCACCCCGGATGCTGTGAACAACTTGGAAGATGAGTCGGAAGATGAGCGCAACCTGGAGAGCTGGATACGTCCAAGGACCCCGGGGAGCCATATCTCAAACTGGTCTTCCCGGGAAATTATAAGGGTTACTCCTGCAGAGTAATTATTATTTCCTGTATTTTTAAGCATGCACAAGTCTTGCATCTTGCCCAAGATGACAAGACTCATTTTGTAATCGGGCCATCTTGTAATTTTGTGCAAACAAATCAATCAATGAATATCGGACATCTTTTGCAAATGAGTCTTTTCCTTTTCCGCTCACATTTTTTCATTTTTATTTTTGTACAAAAATAAAATGGCAATGTTTTCCAAAATGGTAACTTCATTTCACTTTTTCTAAACAAGATTAAAATCGATCACTAAAATAAACAATCTAAACCCTTGCAGAGAATGCCCTCGAGACTGCACCGACAACAACACAGCTATGATTTCGTATGACTTTGACAATCCAATCAATCAAGCTGATGAAGGGGTTGAAGAAGATTACGAGCTTCCTGAAGAGATAGCTAGGTTGTTAAGGTAAGAGGAGAAGGTTATCACTCCTCATCAGGAGGAGATTGAAACGGTTAATCTTGGTACGGAAGAAGACGTGAAAGAAGTTAAGATCGGGGCCTGCCTACAAGATTCAGTAAAGGAGCAACTGATTGGTATGCTTCGGGAGTATGTGGATGTCTTTGCTTGGTCTTATCAGGATATGCCAGGGTTGGACACCGATATTGTCATGCACAAGCTGCCTTTAAAAGAAGATTGCCCGCCGGTAAAACAGAAACTGCGTCGTACTCGCCCAGACATGGCAATGAAGATTAAAGAAGAGGTACAAAAACAGTGGGACGCCGGTTTCCTTGCTGTAACTAGCTATCCACCGTGGGTTGCTAATATTGTACCTGTGCCTAAGAAGGATGGCAAGGTGAGGATGTGTGTGGATTACCGGGATTTGAACAGAGCCAGCCCGAAAGATGACTTCCCTTTACCTCACATTGATGTATTGGTTGATAATACGGCTCAGTTCTCGGTATTCTCCTTCATGGACGGATTTTCAGGATACAATCAGATTAAGATGTCGCCTGAAGACATGGAGAAGACAAATTTCATCACACCCTGGGGCACGTTCTGTTACAAGGTGATGCCATTCGGACTGAAGAATGCTGGTGCGACTTATCAACGGGATATGGTAACGTTATTCCATGACATGATCCATAAAGAAATTGAATGTTATGTGGATGACATGATTGCCAAGTCCCTCACAGAAGAAGACCACCTGGTGAATCTGCTGAAGTTGTTCAAGCGTCTGAGGAAATACCAACTGAAGTTAAACCCCAACAAGTGCACATTCGGGGTGCGATCTGGTAAGCTGCTGGGATTTATCGTAAGTGAGAAAGGGATTGAAGTTGACCCTGATAAAGTTAAAGCCATTCAAGAAATGCCTGCACCTAAGACTGAAAAAGAAGTTCGGGGGTTCTTAGGCAGATTGAACTACATTTCAAGGTTCATATCTCACCTTACAGCAACCTGTGAGCCTTTGTTCAAGCTGTTAAGAAAAGAACAAACGGTCAGGTGGAACGAAGACTGCCAGAAGGCTTTTGATAAAATCAAGGAATACTTACAAGAGCCTCCGATCCTTATGCCTCCAGTTTAAGGAAGACCTCTAATCATGTACTTGACAGTATTAGAAGAGTCAATGGGGTGTGTGCTGGGCCAGCATGACGAGTCTGGTCGAAAAGAGTATGCAATATACTACCTAAGCAAAAAGTTTACCGACTGTGAACAACGTTATTCACTGCTCGAGAAAACTTGTTGTGCTTTAGCGTGGGCTGCTCGCCGACTAAGACAATATATGTTGACCCACACTACTTTGTTGATTTCAAAGATGGATCCAGTTAAGTACATTTTTGAGAAGCCAGCACTCACCGGACGGGTTGCAAGATGGCAAATGATTCTCACTGAATACGACATCCAGTACACATCTCAGAAAGCCATCAAGGGCAGTGTACTGTCTGATTATCTTGCTGAGCAACCCATTGATGATTACCAGCCTATGATATTTGACTTCCCAGATGAAGACATCATATTCATAAAAGCAAAAGATCATGAAGAGCCTGTTCACACTGAAGGGCCTGACCCAGAGAAAGAATGGACTATGATGTTTGATGGGGCTGTTAATATGAATGGTCGTGGTGTTGGTGCAGTACTTATTACACCTAAAGGAGTCCACATGCCTTTCTCAGCAAAACTCACTTTTAACTGCACTAACAACGAAGCTGAATACGAAGCTTGCATTATGGGTCTTGAGGAAGCCATTGACCTCAGGATCAAGACTTTGACTGTATTCGGAGATTCAGCTTTAGTAATCAATCAAACCAACGGCAAATGGTACACTCACCAAGATCATCTGATACCTTACAGGGACTATACAAGGAGGTTATTAACTTTATTCACAACAATCAATCTTGAGTATATCCCTCGAGATGAAAATCAGTTTGCAGATGCTCTGGCTACCATTTCTTCCATGATCAAAGTTCAAGCTGCCAACTTTGTGCCTCGGATCTCAGTATCCAGACTTGACAGACCAGCATATGTGTTCTCAGCAGACATTGTCAAAGATGATAAGCCTTGGTTCCATGACATCAAATGCTTCTTGGAGGATCAAACATACCCACCAGGGGCATCTTCCAATGATAAGAAGACATTGAGAAGGCTTGCTGGCAGTTTCTTCCTGAATACTGATGGTTCCCTATACAAGAGAAACTTTGATATGGTACTCCTCAGATGCGTTGATAAGGCAGAAGCATGGTTATTGATGCACGAGGTGCACGAAGGATCCTTTGGTACCCATGCAGGCGGGAATGCAATGGCTAAAAAGTTGTTAAGATCAGGCTATTACTGGATTACAATGGATGCAGACTGTTGTGCCTATGCCAGAAAATGCCATAAATGCCAGATTTATGCGGATAAAGTGCATGTACCTCCCAATCCTTTGAATGTGATGTCTTCACCCTGGCCCTTTGCTATGTGGGGCATTGATATGATTGGCAAGATCGAACCGACTGCTTCAAACGGCCACAGGTTCATCCTGGTTGCCATTGACTATTTCACTAAGTGGGTCGAAGAAGCTTCCTATGCAAATGTTACAAGGCAAGTGGTAGCCCGATTTCTGAAGAGGGACATCATCTGTCGGTATGGAGTGCCTGAGCGAATCATTACTGATAATGGTTCCAATTTAAACAATAAAATGATGGCAGAGCTGTGCCGGGACTTCAAGATCCAACACCACAATTCCTCTCCTTACAGGCCAAAGATGAATGGCGCTGTTGAGGCAGCTAACAAGAATATCAAGAAGATTGTGCAGAAGATGGTAGTTACATACAAAGACTGGCATGAAATGCTGCCGTTTGCCTTGCATGGGTACCGTACGTCAATCAGAACATCCACTGGGGCAACACCGTATCAGCTTGTTTATAGTATGGAGGCAGTCCTACCTGTTGAATTTGAATTACCCTCCCTGCGAGTACTAATGGATGTTAAGCTGAATGAAGAGGAATGGGTCCGATCCTGATACGAACAACTGAGTCTGGTTGAAGAAAAGAGGTTAGCTGCAATCTGTCACGGGCAGTTATATCAAAAAAGAATGAAGAAAGCCTTCGATCAGAAAGTCAGGCTCCGAGAGTACCAAGTGGGATATCTTGTGCTGAAAAGACTCCTCCCTCCTCACACAGACCACAGGGGCAAGTGGACTCCGAACTATGAAGGGCCATTCGTAGTAAAGAAAGTTTTCTCTGGTGGAGCACTGATGCTCAGTACTATGGATGGAGAAGATTTCCAGTCCCCTGTGAATTCAGATGCAGTTAAAAAATACTTCGCATAAAATGACCCGCTGGACATAAAAACAAAATGTAAGTCCAGGCAAAAATAGGGCATCCCGGCGAGTCAAAAACAGAATAAGAGACTCGGGCAAAAATAAGGGAAAATAAATAAAAAAGGTACACCCGCTGAGTTGAAAAGCCGCATTGGACGACTCAGGCAAAAATGGGTATCCCGGTGGATTGAAAACCTGAAAGGGCGATCCACGCAAAATAAGGGAATAAGCGAACAATTGCATTCTGAATTCATCTGTATCACCTACAACCTGACAAGTTCCGAAAGGTTTGAGCGTCGATCAGAATCAACCTTCTTCAGAAAGCAAGACGAGAAGAACGTCAAATGTCATACGAGTCATAGCAAAAGGGAAGCTCCTTGAAGCGTCATCAACATTGCCAACATCTTTTGTTTCTCAATTCGTAACAATCTTCTCATTTCAGGGGATTTGTTTCCTTGACTGTATCTTGCCAATTCAAGGCACACGAATTAATAAAATCAGATTTTCAGTCACACGTTGTCTCGTATTCTTTCATTTTGCAAAAAATGTCTGATGTCATTATTTTGTTAATTGCATAAATACAGATGCGTCTTTCCTAAACTACATGCTTGCAGGAAATATGTTTACTCCCGGGAGCGTCTAAACTCCTATGACGGAATCCAGTAGAGGATACTCCGGGATACTTGTGCGTTTCTCTGACTTTACAGGTTTGCAGGTATTCAAAGCACAACATGGGGCATGGAAGCTTCTCCCCAGTAGGCTACCAGATCATTGTTTCCTCAACACACTTTCCAAACAGTACCAAGGATGCTTTCTCCCCGTTAGAGTTACCAGGCATCACTTCTCCAACACTTCCTTCAGAGCAGCATCGGAAGGTGCTCATATCCCCAGCTAAGATGTCAAGCATCATCCTCAGCAGGATCCCCACGGAAATCTCTAGGAAGATATTTCAGTGATCCTTTTTCTTCCCCAGCTGAGTGCTAGATAGAGAACTACTTCCCCACAGAGTCTCAACCTCTATCCAGCGAAGCGATACCCAAAGATCTCACAACAGAGTGACGAAAGCTTCTACAAACCCCAGTTGGGTCCCTCATTACCAGAATAGGTCTATCAATGACCTACTTCCCCAAACAGAGTCATATATGTCAGATCTATCAATGATCTTATCCCCAGCTGGGATATCCACTTCAAGCGGATCAGCCAGAGATCTTCACGGCAACGGGATCCGAGTCCCGGATCGGTATCTTTGCATAATGATAGCATTCGCATCATATTTTCCCTGCAGAGTGTAGCATTCCGTCTAATACGGAGCATTACGGCAAAAATCAAACATATTGCATAATCACAAGCCATGTGTCGAACAGAACACTTGTAAATACTGGCAATCCATCAACGATATACAGAAAACTCCCCAAATTCCTCGACAGAGAGTGTAAACACCCCAAATTTGCCCTCACCCATTCACACCATGGCTTGTGATCATTTCATATGCATAAACACAATCATATCATCTCATATCTCATTTTTGATTCACTGCATAGATTCAAAGTCATTTGCACCTAGGGTTTGTGACCTGAGCAATCCAAGAGCTTCTTGAGCCATTCCAAAAGTCACCAATCACTTCAAAGGGGTCCATGTGTGTTCAAGCATCATATTACATCCTCTCAAAGTCAAGAATTCAAAAGAATCACAAGAACTGGGATTGGTATGGATGCAGAGCCAAGTTTGACTGCACAGTTGACCCAAAATTAGGGTTTTGGTTTCAGAGGCCATAACTCCAAATTTTTTGGTCATTCTTGTTTCCATTGGTCTCTATATGGTATAGGGAGTATGCATATCAATTTTCATGAAGAAATTCCATGGGGAAGTCATCTGATCAAGAGTTGACTTTCTGGACAAGTCAGTGTAAAATCAGGGCATCCGAGGCCCCCAATGACCCAACCAAGGGGTGATCTTCATCATTTTGAGTGTATATGATCTTTATTTGATCATGGAAGAAGATTGAAGTTCACAAAATTCAAGAATTTGAAGTTTTTGCAAAGTTGACTTTTTAGGGCATAGTTGACTTTTCAAGAATATGTCATTTTAGGTCATTTTTCAAGCCTTGATTTTTGATCCAAAAATGCTTCAAATGGAAAAACTTTGGTCATGAAAGTTGTAGAATACATTTTTCCCTTTTCAAAAAGTACAAGAACATGATCTAATTCTTCTTGGATCAAAAGTTATGGTGTGACAAAGTTGCCAAAAATCACTTATTTTCAAGATGTGCACCAAATGAGAAATTTGCAAAATCATGAACCAAGGCTGTTTGTAACTTCTAGTTGACATCAAACCAATGTACAAACATCACCTAAGTCCTAAAAGTCAGAATTGAACCAAGAATTCTCATGCTTCATGGCTTGTGGAATGAGAAAATCACATGTGAACCAAAGTTGGAACAAGTTGCAAGACTCATGATCACACTTCCTACCACTTGCTACATTGGATGCTGAACCTTGCCAGCCCTTCCCCTCACCTTTGCTGCGCAGCCTCATGCCTTGTACTAGCCTAGAACCAAGCCCATGCTTTCCTTACACAAAGAGTGGACTTTTGGCAAAAGTGAACTTACCAATCAATAAAGGCCAGGTCAAATCATCTGACCTATAGGATTATTTTATGTTATCCATTTGCAAGCCAAAGATATCAAGAGGCCAAGCTGAAACAACATACATCATCACATACACAAAACTCACCCCATTTGCATTGTTCTTCGAATCTCTCTGCCCAGCTCACAAACATTCAAACAAGTTCCACTACTCAACTCACCATGCCTCATTAAGCCCAAACCAACAAAGAACCAAGCCTGAATCAAACAAAAACATTGCTTCTCCATTTTCACTCCAACTTGCAGTTTCATTCGAAACTCACTCCACAGCTCACAAACACTCAAACAAACTCTACAAACCTTCTCCACTCATCATCCTGACCACAAACAACCCTTCACCATTGCCAGAAACTGCCTGCATCACCATTGCCATTTTCAACTGAGCTTGAGCAGAAGCTGTTCAAACTCTTCATCTAGCCAGCATAAACTTCTCCAAAGCATTCAAGCATCATCAAGAGGTCATAAGGAGTGGATTTCACAAGGAGGGGAGGTCAGAAAGTTGCTGGAGTGAAAGCTTCGAATCTCAGGTAGCTCAAGAACTTTTTTTCCAGAAATGGATTTTTAAGTTCTAAACTTGTTCTCCATGCTTCACTGATTGTCCTGGTGCTTTTAGTTTTGAAAATGGTGATGAAATGAGAATTTAATTGCTTTCTGAAACTCTGTGACCTAAAAATTTGTTTTGCTCGATTCATGAGTTTGGGGAAAAATAAATGAATTTGGGCTTGGGGTTTCGATTCAGGGGAGTGTGGGAATCATTTCTGTGTGTTTAGATTTCATTTAGGTTGCGTTTTGTGGATTTTGGGGATTTTCAGGTGGGGTTCCCACCGGAGAAGATGACCGGAGGTCTTCTCCGGCCACCTGAAAGTCATTAGGGCTTAATCCTGTAATTAATTGCCATTTGAATTTGGAGCGTAGGATCAGTTGACCCCATTGACCTCCCGCGCGTGTGAAGGGCTCAGATCTGATCATTATGCCCTAATCCTTTTTCATTAATTAAATAAATCTTATTTAGACTAATTAACTCAGAAGCAATCCTGGCCTTTCATTCACGCGCGCGGTCAACATTTTTGAATCCAGATGCAATCCCTGCCTTTCATTCTGTTGACTTTTCTTTTTTCTTCATTTTAATTCATTTCTTTTCATTTTATTTGCATAATTAATTTAAAATAGCAAAAATGTCTTAAAAATTATGAAACTTTTTCTCAAGAGTTTTATTAATTTTTATGACACAAAAATATTTTTATTTTCATTTTTAGCATTTAAAATGTATTTTTAAATAATTAAAAGATTATTTTTAATTGATTAATGAGAATTAATTTATTAAAAATACTTTTAAGTATCTAAAAATCACCAAAAAATTCATGAAATTTTCTAAGACATTTAGAAACATTGTCCAACCTTCAAACCAAATTTCTTTTTTGATCTTGATGCATTTTGAGAATTTTTCATTGAATTAAAGTCATTTTTATGCATTAATTTGATCCAAAGTTTAAAAAATCATTTCTGCCTATCCATGAAGAGTTGGACATTGATTCTTTTTGCATTGCATTGTGTTTAGCATGAAGTTTGTAAGATTAAATGGTCATGATTTGATCTTTCATTTTCATTTTGTTTGGCATTTCTTTTGTTTAGAAACCCTAAAAACCTTAAAAACTTGTAAAAATCATAACTTGAGATTGGTTAAGAGTTGAGACCTCTCCTTTGGGCATTGGTTTAGTATAGGATTAGGGGTCCTTTGTGTTGCATTTTCAATTTTTTGTAATGTTGTTTGCTTCTGATTTTGGTTTGTGTTTGATGTATGATTCATAAACCCTAATTTGGGCTTCCATGTGCATCCATCTTGCATTCTCTTGCATAACATGACTTGCCATGACATTTCAAGCATCCATTTGATTCATTTGACATCATGATACATATAGAAAACATGTTTAATCATTGCATCATGCATTTGCCATGTTGTATGCCATGTGCACTTCATAACTTTTCATGTATGATCATGCTTCCTAACTTGCTTCATTTGCATTCATGAACTTGTGTGATCATCCCCATGTGCTGCTTCATGTTTGCATCATTTCATAGCATCATTATCATCTCATATATGCTTCTGGTTTGGTTTTTCATCATACCATTTCATCTCATTTTGCATTGCATTGCACTTTCTCTTCTAACTTTTCAGGTGGTAAGTGACTTTGAGAAGTGAATTTGCCTTCACTTCTCACAACTTCTTTTCATCTCTTTCATGCATCCTTGCTGCATTTTACTTTGTGTTTGAGATTGAGCTTGCTCATTCTTATTCTTCCCACTTTCTTTCTTCAAGTGACTTGACTTCTTGAATGAAGCAAGTTACTTTGCTTCTCTTGATCCTTTCACCTGCTTCCTGGTGGTTCCTTTGAAGATTTCTTTCTTAAACCTCACAAACCCTAGGAACAACCAAGCATGACAATGATTAGGGTTTTTATTAGTCTCCCCACTTAGTTTTACCTTTGTGTCTCTTTGAGTCTCCTCTTCTCATCTTATAATCAGGGACTAAACCCTAAAGGCTTTAAAGCTTTGTGATTAAGCTTATGCCTGCATCCTTCTATTAGGATGGAGTGTATAACTTTAATCCTAAGTGTTAAACCCTTAATGTGTTTAAATCTCTTAATCAATTCACTTAATAATCATCAAGACATCAAACTTGTAACTTGGGCCTTGCATTAGGGTTCTAATTCTTCCTTAATTGGTTAAGAAGGACTAACCCTAGTGTTAATGGACAAGTCCCCCTCAAGTTGTCTTACAAATCATAAAATCCACTTCATCATCATACCATTAAATAAAATCCAATTAATCAAAGGCTTGTTTTGTCATGAGTTTAATCCCTAATCATGGATTAAGTTGAGGAGCTTTCCTCAGCTTAAACACTCTCATCTATTATCCTTCTCTTAGGATGGTGTAATGAGTCTGTTTAATCTTTGATTATGGCTTAACCTCATTACTTAACACTAAACAAAAACAACAAAAACATCTAAATAATCACAAGTAGGTTAATGATCTTAATCCTATACCAAAGGTGATTAAGTGTGAGAATCTGACTTCACACTTAAGGTATTCTCATTACCCCTAATCAGAGGGAAGATGTGATGAGTTTACTAACCCATTGGTTTAGGCTTAAGCTCATTAACTTATGACAAACTTTCAAAAGCAATAAAAGACTGAAAACACAAAAACAAACAATAATCGTCTCCTTCGGGATTCTTTTCTCATCTCATTCACTCATAAACGAGAACTCGCTTCTTCCGTCTAATGCAAGACAGTTTGCACCTGAGCCAGACAGGTCATACACTTGAGCATGGACAAGCAAGCAGTTCATCAGTCAATTTATCTTTCAGTCTCTTTGGGTCGAACTACGGTGTTCTGACTTCCTCATTGCACGAGAGGATACGTAGGCATAACTTAACAGTTATCGAACAAAAGTCTCTGTACATTCCTCCTCTTTCTAGCTTTATTCTTTAGCCTCATGATCTTGAGCATCTTATTCCTGTTCTTACACTGACACTGTATATATATCACACTTCTTTTACACTGACACCTGTACATCCTTTTCCAGCTATCTTACACACAGATTGCACTGACATTACCCCTTTAAAATACAAATCTTTTAAGCGTGGATCCCGTCGAGTACGACGGACAATCTGGGTGCTAATACCTTCCCAGGTTGTAACCAACCCCCTTTCTCAGTCTCTTTGGTTCGCAACCGTCTTATCCCTATCTTTCTAGGTCTATGCAGCATTGCCTTTCCTCCGGGATAAAAATGCCTAGCTGGCGACTCTATTCATCTCCAGTGAGTTCACGGATGTGTGTTCTCATTGTCCCTCTCGCCGACCGTTCGCGTCTGTACCTTTATCTGGGCCATTCCCCATTTATCGGGAGCGACAGCTTGGCGACTCTGCTGGGGACCCTTATATTGCAACCAGGGCTTCTGGTTCTTTTTGTGGGTTCCTCCTAGCGCTTGTTTGATTTGTGTTTACTGGGGTGTTATGTGCTTATTTGTGTTTGTATGTTTGTATTTATTTTTGCCTTATGTACAGTTGCTTTACTGCTTTCTTTATTGCTTTTGTATATATCATACTGTCATGCTGCTGGCTGGATCTGTTGTTTGCTTTGGTGGGTGGGTGTTCCATTGAGAGTTAAGGTCCTATACCTGGGACCTGAGTGACACCTAGGCTAGAGTGAATCATATTCTTTCCCATTCCATCTCGGTCTGGTGCGGGAATATGAAACACGGTTCAGATATGAGTTTCCTCTTGAGAACTCTGTGTTGCAGATTTCTGCAATGCTAGGGCTATCTGGGAAGCTTGCTAAGTCTGGATGACCTTTTAGTATTGACCTTCAGAAACTGAGGTGAATTAGAGGAGGAACTTTTATGGTTATTGTAAACACTGTACCTCCGGGTTAGAAGTGTTTACACTTCTCATAACTGATCCAAGTCTAAGGATCCTTGTTTTAGAACACCACCTGTGAGGGGGTTGGGCTGTTTACAGGTTTGCAGGTACCTTGACCTCAGAATACCCTGTTACTTTGTTTGTTTAAGAGTACTTCATTTTGGGATAGTTCTTGTGATTCTTAAACCCTGGACATGTGGCTCTTTATTTGAGTCCCCCACCTTGGTTATTGGATTTATAGACCTCCATCTGGTATTCTTGAATATGTCTGGGACTTATATCAGAGCTCTTGATCAGATTCAGCTCAGTCACAGACTCTGGCATATCATTTGCATACATAATCATTGCATCATATTGACATTTGCTTATTTGTGTTTCAGGGTATCCATCTTCATTTGGTTCTGGTTTTGACCCCATCTTCAGTACTGACCTATCTTCATCAGCATTTGCCTCAGCTATCTACTTCAGTCATCAGCACCAGCCAATCAGTGGCCCCTTCTTCAGTGTTATCATCAGCACCTGTCACCACTCATCTTCAGCATCATGGCTCCTAAAAAGAGCAACATCACCTATCACTTCTTCCAGCCAGAGTTATCTGACATCAGGAGGATTCAGACCCTGATCACTCCAGATCACATACCATTGTTCAGGGAACACTATGGGGATATACTTGATATGGTTATGGATCTGGACCCTTCACAGAGAAGCCTGATCCACACTTGCATTCAGTTTTATGATCCCCCACTAAGATGTTTCACTTTCCAAGACTTTCAGTTGGGCCCTCTATTAGAAGAATACTCATCATTGGTTGGTTTGCCTATCAGGGGTGGAATCCCTTTCAACCCTGAGATGGTCTTTCCTGGTAATGGAGAAGTAGCAAAGGCTCTGCATTTGGAACCTGTTCTGGTTGAGCAGCATATGACTTCTAAAGCGGGAATCCCTGGCTTCCATCTGGATTTCCTGATCTCTCAAGCTACCCTGAAAGCTTCTTTAGGAGAGTGGAAAGCTGTTTGTGCCTTGTTGGCTTTGAGCATATATGGAATTGTGTTGTTTGCAGATGAGCCTCGATTCATTAGCAAGAATGCAATCCATCTGTTCATCTTGAAGAACCCAGTGCCCACTTTATTGGGGGATCTCTACTATTCAGTGCATCAGAGGAATGAAAAGCAGAGGGGAAGATTAGTGAGGTGTTGTGCTCCATTATTCCATATTTGGCTTCTCAGGCATCTGCCCAGGACAGATGCATTTTTGAATCCTCGTCAGCAGAGCAACTGGGCTAAGAGACTCACTGCTTTAACTTCAGCCGATATCAGATGGTGCACTCAAAGCACCAAGGGCAGGGATATCATCACCAGCTGTGGGCATTTTCCTAATGTGCCCCTAATAGGAGTTAAGGGTAGTATTAATTACAATCCTCTGCTGTTCAAAAGACAACTGGGCTATGCACTGGTCCACACTCCTAAGGCACGGGACTTGGTTGAAACTCTTTATTGCGAGAACAAGATTAATCTGGCTATTGTTAGGCAGGCTGCTTGGGCCTGGGATAATATTCAAACCAAGGGGTAAATATTCTGGGGAAGTGCAACAATGTGGCATCAGCACAATATTATGAGTGGTCCCATGCCAGGGCTCAGTTCTCTGGAATGCCCTTTACTATAGAAGATATGCCTGAATCATCTTCAGCACCACCTGCCACTGTCAGTTTGGAGGAGTTTGAGAGTTTGAAAGAAAGAAATGAGAAGTTAAATCAAGCTTTGCAAAAGACCCTCCGGGAGAGGAGTGATGGTATGAGGGAGGTTGAGAGATTGGAGAAGTTGAGAGTGGAGCATCTGGTTAAGATTGAGAAGTCTGGGGATTATATCAAAAAGTCTAAAGCTGGAGAACAAATTATGAAGAATGCTTGCAAGGAAGCCCAGTTCCAGAGAGCAAGGACAGACTTGTATTTGAAGGAGAGTCAAGCTCGGTGGGTCAGGATCACCGAAGCCCGTACTCTGGAGGACAAGAGAGTTCAAGACAAGATGGAGCAACTGGAAGCTAGTGCAAAAGAGCAGCAAGAAGCCCTGGCAGCAGCCCAGAGGGAGATATCAGAGCTGAAGATCAAAGCTGGAGTGAAGAGGTCCAAGGACCAAAGTCAGCACAAGAAGCTAACATCAGCTGTTACGACCCGGAATCTCCTCATCAGGAATCTCACGGAGCGTCCGGCTGATCCTGTGACCGAAGCACTTCTCAAGGAAGTTCGTGAGGATGAGTTTGGCCTTGGTGTTTGATCATTTGCTTGTTGTTGCTTTCCTTCCATGTACTGTATTTTGACCCCTCCAAGGGTTTGTATTTGTAAAACAAACTATGTACCATTTGCTTTTTGTAATATATGTATTAGTTCGTTCCATCCGAGTTTCACTTCAAAAGCAACATCAACAGCATCCCCAAGGGTCTGGAAGGGTCAAAACTGAATGCCAAACTGGATACCTTGAGAACAAATAAGCATAACTGCATTGCATGCTAACCCCTTGTGTTTGTTTTGTAGGTTTTTGTTTTATTGCTGCTAACTCTGTTGTCATGTTCAGGAACTATTGCTAGGCGCCGGGTATTTCCCCTCAATCGTCCGCACCGTTATCCGACCCGTAACAACCTTCCGGGCATTCAAATGGATCAGATGCAGCAGGACCTTACTGAGGTCAGAAATCAAATGGCAAACGAAAGATTGGAAATGAGGAATCAAATGACGCAGTTTATGGAAGTAATGAACAACATGGCTCAGAGCCAGGAAAGATTGAGGGCCATGGTGGAAAGGCAAAATCAAGAAGATCCACATATAGGGACTGCCGGCACCAGCAACAATGAAAGGGTCCAACCTCATGTTAACCCTCCTGTATTTGGCCCACACCTCCATCCTGAGGTCAATATTCCTGCAAATGTTCAAGGGACTGCCACTGCAGCCAGGGTACTACAAGAAGATCCTCAGGAGGACCAATTCACAATAATGGGTGCTGGGGAAGAAGCTTATGATAGGAGACTGGATGAGATAGCTGAGAAGTTGAGATCTTTAGAGTCTCAAAACTCTTTGGGATTCGACGTCATGGACATGGGCTTGGTAGACGGGGTCAGGATTCCCCATAAGTTCAAGCCTCCTTGTTTTGAAAAATACAACGGGACTTCTTGCCCCCGCACTCATTTACAATCATTTCTGGGAAGGCTGAAGGCCTATACTATGGATGAGAAGCTCTGGATGTTCTATTTCGAAGACAGCTTGACAGGAGCGTCGAGAGAATGGTACTCTCACTTGACAAGGGCAACTATTAGATGCTGGAAGGACCTGGTGTCGCTCCCAATAGATGGGAATGGCCCAAATAAAGGTACAGACGCGAACGGTCGGCGAGAGGGACAATGAGAACACACAGCCGTGAACTCACTGGAGATGAATAGAGTCGCCAGCTAGGCATTTTTATCCCGGAGGAAAGGTAATGCTGCATAAAACTAGAAAGATATGGATAAGACGGTTGCGAACCAGAGAGACTGAGAAAGGGGGTTGGTTACAACCTGGGAAGGTATTAGCACCCAGATTGTCCTCCGTACTCGACGGGATCCACGCTTAAAAGATTTGTGTTTTAAAGGGGTAGTGTCAGTGCAATTTGTGTATAAAAGAGCTGGAAAAAAAAATGTACAGGTGTCAGTGTAAGAGAAAAGTGAAGTGAAATATGAAAGTGTCAGTGCAGGAATGAGAATGTGCTCAAGATAATGAGGCTAAAAGAATGAGGCTAGAAAGGGGGAATATACAGAGACTTTTGTTCGATAACTGTTAAGTTATGCCTACGTATCCTCTCATGCAATGAGGAAGTCAGAACACCGTAGTTCGACCCAAAGAGACTGAAAGATGAATTGACTGATGAACTGCTTACTTGCCTATGCTCAAGTGTATGACCTATCTGGCTCAGGTGCAATCTGTCTTGCATTAGACGGAAGAAGCAAGTTCTCGTTTATGAGTGAAGGTGATGAGAAAAGAATCCCGAAGGAGACGATTATTGTTTGTTTTTGTGTTTTCAGTCTTTTATTGTTTTTGGATTTTGTCATAAGTTAATGAGCTTATGCCTAAACCAATGGGTTAGTAAACTCATCACATCTTCCCTCTGATTAGGGGTAATGAGAATACCTTAAGTGTGAAGTCAGATTCTCACACTTAATCACCTTTGGTATAGGATTAAGATCATTAACCTATTTGTGATTATTTAGATGTTTTTGGTGTTTTTGTTTAGTGTTAAGTAATGAGATTAAGCCATAATCAAGGATTAAACAGACTCATTACACCATCCTAATAGAAGGATAATAGATGAGAATGTTTAAGCTGAGGAAAGCTCCTCAACTTAATCCATGATTAGGGATTAAACTCATGACAAAACAAGCCTTTGATTAAGTGGATTTTATTTGGTGATATGATGATGAGTGTAAACACCCCAAATTTGCCCTCACCCATTCACACCATGGCTTGTGATCATCTCATATGCATAAACACCTTCATATCATCTCATATCTCAATTTTGAGCCTTTGCATTGGTTCTAAGTCATCTGCACTTAGGGTTTGTGATCTGAGCAATCCCAGAGCCTTTTGAGTCATTCCAAAGGCAAACAATCACTGCAAAGGGATCTATGTGTGTTCAATCATCATAATATATCCTCTCAAAGTCAAGATTTCAAAAGAATCACAAGAACTGAGGATTGCATAGAAGCAGAGCCAGGCTAGACTGCACAGTTGACCTAAAATTAGGGTTTTGGTTTCAGGGGCCATAACTCCAATTTTTTTTGGTCATTCTTGTTTCCATTGGTCTCTATATGGTATAGGGAGTATGCATATCAATTTTCATGAAGAAATTCCATGGGGAAGTCATCTGATCAAGGGTTGACTTTCTGGGCAAGTCAGTGCAAAATCAGGGCATCTGAGGCCCCCAATGACCCGACCAATGGGTGATATTCATCATTTTGAGTGTATATGGTCTTTATTTGATCATGGAAGAAGGTTGAAGTTCACAAAAATCAAGAATTTGGAGTTTTTGCAAATGTTGACTTTTTGGGCATAGTTGACTTTTCAAGAATGCTTCATTTTAGGTCATTTTTCAAGCCTTGATTCTTGATCCAAAAAAGCTTCAAATGGAAAAACTTTGGTCATGAAAGTTGTAGAATACATCTTCCCCTTTTCAAAAAGTACAAGAACATGATCAAATTCTTCTTGGATCAAAAGTTATGGAGTGACAAAGTTGGCAAAAATCATTGATTTTCAAGACATGCCTCAAATGTGAATTTTGCAAAATCATGAACCAAGGCTTTTTGTAACCTCTAGTTGACATCAAACCATGACACAAACATTCTATGTGACCTAAAAATCAGAATTGGACCAAAGATCACATGTTTATGGTTTGTGTAACAAGGCATTTTTCATGAAGCTTCAAAAGGTAACAACTTGCAAAACCACTCATCACACTTCCTACCACTTGCAACCTTGGATGCTGAGTTCTGCTAGCCTTTCCCCTCACTCTTGCTGCGCAGCCCCATGCTTTGTACTAGCCTAGAACCAAGCCATACCTCTCTTACACAAAAAGTGGACTTTTGGCAAAAGCAAACTTACCAATCAATAGAGGCCATGTCAAATCATCTGACCTATAGGATTAAAATATACTATCCAAATGCAGGCCATAACACTCAAGAAGCAAGGCTGAAACAACACACAACAACACATACACAAAAACACCTCACTTGGCAAAACTCTTCGAATCTGCCTCCACAAACTTCAAACATCCAAACCATTTTCACCAATCATCTTACCATGTTCCATTGAGGAGAAACCAGCAAAGAACCAAACCTGAAACAAGCCATAACACCATTTCACCATTTTCACTCCAACTTGCAGTTTCTTTCGAAACTCACTCCACAGTTCACAAACACTCAAACCAACTCCACAAACCTTCTCCACTCATCATCTGGACCACAAAGAACCCCTCACTCTTGCCAAAAACAGCCTGAATCACCATTGCCATTTTCAACTGAGCTTGAGCAGAAGCTGTTCAAACTCTTCATCCAGCCAACATAAATTTCTCCTGAGCATTCAAGCATCACCAGGGGGTCAAGTGGAGTGGATTTCACAAGGAGGCAAGGCCTGAAAGTTGCTGGAGTGAAAGCTTCGAATCTCAGGTAGCTCAAGAAATATTTTTCCAGAAATCATTTTTTATGTTCTAAACTTGTTCTCCATGCTTCACTGAATATCCTGATGCTTTTAGTTTTGGAAATGGTGATGAAATGAGAATTTAATTGATCTCTGAAACTCTGTGACCTAAAATTTGTTTTGCTCGATTCATGAGTTCAGGGAAGAATAAATTTGTTTTGATTGGGGGTTTTGGCTCGTGAGTGAGTGGGAACCATTTCCATGTTTTTAGATTTTGTTTTAGTTAGGTTTTAAGAGTTTTGGAGATTCTCAGGGAGGGTGCTGGCCGGAGAAGACGACCGGAAGTCTTCTCCGGCAGCCTGAAAGTCATTAACTGCTAATTAGGGTTAGGGCACCAATTTTGAATGTGAGCCATTGGATTGTGTTTCCCGCGCGTGAATGGAAGGCCTGGATCATTTCATTAAGATTTAATTATGAATTATTATTTAATTAATCAGGATTAAGCTGGTTTGAACCTGGGCCGTCCAGATGCGCGCCCAGTCAACCCCTTTGAGCCCAGAAGCAATCTCAACCCTCCATTCTGATTACTTTCCTTTTATTTTAATTTATTTTCATTTCTTTTTCATTTAACTTGCATATTTAATTTAAAATAGTAAAAAATGCTTAAAAATTATGAAACTTTTTCTCATAAGTTTTATTAATTTTTAAGACACAAAAATATTTTCATTTTTATTTTTATCATTAAAAAAGTATTTTTAAATATTTAAAAGATTATTTTTAATTGATTAATGGAAATTAATTTATTAAAAATACTTTTAGGTATTTAAAAATCACCAAAAAACTCATGAAATGTTCTAAGACATTTAGAAACATTGTCCAACCTTCAAACCAAATTTATTTTTTGATCTTGATGCTTTTTAAGAATTTCTCATTGAATTAAAATCATTTTTGTGCATTATTTTGATCCAAAGTTCAAAAAATCATTTCTGCCTATCCATGAGGAGTTGGACATTGATTCTTCTTGCATTGCATTGTGTTTAGCATGTAGTTTTTGAGCTTAAATGGCCATGATTTGATTTTGCATTTTCAATTTGTTTGGCATTTCTTTTGTTTAGAAGCCCTAAAAACCCTAATAACTTGTAAAAATCATATCTTGAAATTGGTTAAGAGTTGAGACCTCCCCTTTGGGATTTGGTTTAGTATAAGATTAGGGGTCTTTTGAGTGGCATTTTCCATTTTTATCTTAAGGTTTGTTTCTGTTTTTGGTTTTTGTTTGATGTTTGGTTCATAAACCCTAATTTGGGCTTCCATATGCATCCATCTTGCATTCTCTTGCATAGCATGGCTTGCCATGACATTCCTTGCTTCCATGTGATTCATTTGACATCACAAGACATATAGAAATCATGTTTGATCATTGCATCATGTATTTGCCATGTTGTATGTCATGTGCACTTCATAACTTTCCATGTTTGTTCATGCTCCTTAACTTGCACCATTTGCATTCATAAACTTGTATGATCATTTCCATGTGTTGCCTCATGTTTGTATCACTTCATAGCATCACTAACATCATAAACATGCTTCTGGTTTTGATTTACTTCATACCATTTCATCACATTTTGCATTGCATTGCATTTTCTTTTCTAACTTTTCAGGTGGTAAGTGATTTTGAGAAGTGAATTTGCCTTCACATCTCATAACTTTTCTTTTCATCTCTCTTGCATCCATGCTGCATTTTATCTTGTGTTTGGGATTGAGCTTGCTCATTTTTCTTCTTCCCACTTTCTTTCTTCAAGTGACTTGACTTCTTGAATGAAGCAAGTCACTTTGCTTCTCTGGATCCTGTTCATCTGCATCCTGGTGGTTCTCTTTGAAGATTGCTCTTGAAAACCTCACAAACCTTAGGGACAACCAAGCATGACAATGACTAGGGTTTTGATTAGTCTCCCCTCTTAGTTTTACCTTTGTGTCTCTTTGAGTCTTCTCTTCTCATCTCATAATCAGGGACTAAACCCTAAAGGCTTCAAGGCTTTGTGTTTAAGCTTATGCCTGCATCCTTCTATTAGGATGGAGTGTATAACTTTAATCCTAAGTGTTAAACCCTTAATGTGTTTAAATCCTTTAATCAATTCACTTAATAATCATCAAGACATCACACTTGTAACTTGGGCCTTGCATTAGGGTTCTAATTCTTCCTTAATTGGTTAAGAAGGACTAACCCTAGTGTTAATGGACAAGTCCCCCTCAAGTTGTCTTACAAACCCTAAAAATCACTTCATCATCATACCATTAACTAAAATCCACTTAATAAAGGTTTTGTTTTGTCATGAGGTTAATCCCTAATCATGGATTAAGTTGAGGAGTCTTCCTCAGCTTAAACATTCTCATCTATTATCCTTCTATTAGGATGGTGTAATGAGTCTGTTTAATCCCTGATTATGGCTTAAACTCATTACTTAACACTAAACAAAAACAACAAAAACATCTAAATAATCACAAGTAGGTTAATGATCTTAATCCTACGCCAAAGGTGATTAAGTGTGAGAATCTGACTTCACACTTAAGGTACTCTCATTACCCCTAAACAGAGGGAAGATGTGATGAGTTTACTAAATCCATTGGTTTAGGCTTAAGCTCATTAACTTATGACAAACTTTCACAGGCAATAAAAGACTGAAAATACAAAAAAAAACAATAATCGTCTCCTCCGGGATTCTTTTCTCATCTCACTCACTCATAATCGAGAACTTGCTTCTTCCGTCTAATGCAAGACAGTTTGCATCTGTGCCAGACAGATCATACACTTGAGCACAGACAAGCAAGCAGTTCATCAGTCAATTCATCTTTCAGTCTCTTTGGGTCGAACTACGGTGTTCTGACTTCCTCATTGCACGAGAGGATACGTAGGCGTAACTTAACAGTTATCGAACAAAAGTCTCTGTATATTCCCCCTCCTTCCAGCATTATTCTTTAAGCCTCATGATCTTGAGCATCTTATTCTTGTTCTTACACTGGCACTGTACATTTATACACTTCACACTTCTCATACACTGACACCTGTACATCCTTTTCCAGCTCTTCTGTACACAAATTGCACTGACACTACCCCTTTAAAACACAAATCTTTTAAGCGTGGATCCCGTCGAGTACGACGGACAATCTGGGTGCTAATACCTTCCCAGGTTGTAACCAACCCCCTTTCTCAGTTTCTCTGGTTCGCAACCGTCTTATCCATATCTTTCTAGGTCTATGCAGCATTACCTTTCCCCCGGGATAAAAATGCCTAGCTGGCGACTCTTTTCATTCCCTGTGAGTTCACTCCTGTGTGTTCTCACATCCTCCTTTCGCCGACCGTTCGCGTCTGTACCCTATTTGACCCGGCTTCATTTAGTGGGAGCGACAGCTTGGCGACTCTGTTGGGGACAGTATTCTGTAACCAGGGTTTCTGGTTCTTTTTGTGGGTTCCTCCTAGCGTTTGATTGATTTGTGTTTACTGGGGTGTTATGTGCTCATTTGTGCTTTTATATTTGTACTTATTTTGCTTTATGTACAGTTTGCTTTACTGCTTTCTTTATTGCTTTTGCATTATATCATATTGTCATACTGTGCTGCTGGCTGGATCTGTTGTTTGCTTTGGTGGGTGGGTGTTCCATTGAGAGTTAAGGTCCTATACCTGGGACCTGAGTGACACCTAGGCTAGAGTGAATCATATTCTTTCCCATTCCATTTCGGTCTGGTGCGGGAATATGAAACACGGTTCAGATATGGGTTTCTTCTTGAGAACTCTGTGTTGCAGATTTCCTGCAATGCTAGGGCTATCTGGGAAGCCTGCTAAGTCTGGATGACCTTTAGTTTTGACCTTCAGAAACTGAGGTGAATTAGAGGAGGAACTTTTATGGTTATTGTAAACACTGTACCTCCGGGTTAGAAGTGTTTACACTTCTCATAACTGATCCAAGTCTGAGGATCCTTGTTTTAGAACATCACCTGTGAGGGGGGTTGGGCTGTTTACAGGTTTGCAGGTACCTTGGCCTCAGAATACCTTGTTACTTTGTTTGTTAAGAGTACTCCATTTTGGGACAGTTCTTGTGATTCTAAAACCCTGTACATGTGGCTCTTTATTTGAGTCCCCTACCCTGGTTACTGGATTTATAGACCTCCATCTGGTATTCTTGAATATGACATGGACCTATATCAGAGTTTTGATCAGATCCAGCTCAGTCACAAACCCTTGCATTTCATTTGCATACATAAACATTGCATCATATTGACATTTGCTTATTTGTGTTTCAGGGTATCCATCTTCATTTGGTTCTGGTTTTGACCCCATCTTCAGTACTGACCTGTCTTCATCAGCATTTGCTTCAGCTATCTACTTCAGTTATCTGCACCAGCCAATCAGTGGCCCCTTTTCCTCAGTGTTATCATCAGCACCTGTCTCTACTCAGTCTCAGCATCATGGCTCCTAAAAAGAGCAACATCACCTATCACTTTTTCCAGCCAGAGCTATCTGACATCAGGAGGATTCAAACCCTGATCACCCCAGATCACATACCATTGTTCAGGGAAAGCTATGGAGATATACTTGATATGGTTATGGATCTGGACCCTTCACAGAGAAGCTTGATCCACACCTGCATTCAGTTTTATGATCCCCCACTGAGATGTTTCACTTTTCAAGATTTTCAGTTGGGCCCTCTATTGGAAGAGTACTCCTCATTGGTTGGTATGCCTATCAGGGGTGGAATTCCTTTCAACCCTGAGATGGTCTTTCCTGGTAATGGAGAAGTAGCAAAGGCTTTGCATTTGGAACCTGTCCTGATTGAGCAGCATATGACTTCTAAAGCTGGGATCCCTGGTCTCCATCTGGATTTCTTGATCTCTCAAGCTACCCTGAAAGCTTCTTTAGGAGAGTGGAAAGCTGTCTGTGCCTTATTGGCTTTGAGTATATATGGAATTGTATTGTTTGCAGATGAGCCTCGATTCATTAGCAAGAATGCAATCCATCTGTTCATCCTGAAGAACCCATTGCCAACTTTATTGGGAGATCTTTACTATTCAGTGCATCAGAGAAATGAAAAGCAGAGGGGAAGGTTAGTGAGGTGTTGTGCTCCGTTGTTCCATACTTGGCTTCTCAGGCATCTACCCAGGACAGATGCATTTTTGAATCCTCATCAGCAGAGCAACTGGGCTAAGAGACTCACTGCCCTGACTTCAGCTGACATCAGATGGTACACTCACAGCACCAAGGGCAGAGATATCATCACCAGCTGTGGGCATTTTCCCAATGTGCCCCTAATAGGAGTTAAAGGTAGTATTAATTACAACCCTCTGCTGTTCAGAAGGCAACTGGGCTACGCACTGGTCCATACTCCTAAGGCACAGGACTTGTTGGAGACTCTTTATTGTGAGAACAAGATTAATTTGACTGTTGTTAGGCAGGCTGCCTGGGCCTGTGATAATGTTCAAACCAAGGGAGTAACCATTCTGGGGAAGTGCAATAATGTGGCATCAGCACAATATTATGAGTGGTCTCGTGCCAGGGCTCAATTCTCTGGGATGCCCTTTACCATAGAAGACATGCCTGAGTCATCTTCAACACCACCACCTGCCACTGTCAGTTTGGAGGAGTTTGAGAGTTTGAAGGAAAGAAATGAGAAGTTGACCCAGGCTTTGCAGAAGACCCTCCGAGAGAGGAGTGAGGGTATGAGGGAGATTGAGAGGTTGGAGAAGTTGAGAGTAGAGCATCTGACTAAGATTGAGAAGTCTGGGGATTATATCAAAAAGTCTAAGGCTGGGGAACAAATTCTGAAGAATGCTTGCAAAGAAGCCCAGTTCCAGAGAGCAAGGACAGACTTGTATTTGAAGGAGAGTCAAGCTCGGTGGGTCAGAATCACCGAGGCTCGTACCCTGGAGGACAAGAGAGTTCAAGACAAGATAGAGCAACTGGAAGCTAGTACAAAAGAACAGCAAGAAGCCCTGGCAGCAGCCCAGAGGGAGATATCGGAGCTAAAAATCAAAGCTGGAGTGAAGAGGTCAAAGGACCAAGCTCAGCACAAGAAGCTCACTACAGCTGTTACAACCCGGAATCTCCTTATCAGGAATCTCACGGAGCGTCCAGCTGATCCTGTGACCGAAGCACTTCTCAAGGAAGTTCGTGAGGATGAGTTTGGTCTTGGTGTTTGACCATTTGTTTGTTGTTGTTTTCTTTCCATGTACTTTTGTTTTCCTGTAATATTTTGACCCCTCCGAGGGCCTGTATTTGTAAACGAACTATGTACCATTTCGCTTTTGTAATATATGTGTTTAGCTCCATCTGAGTTTACTCCGAAAGCAGCATCAACAGCATCTTCAAGGGTCTGGAAGGGTCAAAACTGAATGCCAAACCGGATACCTTGAGAACAAATAAGCATAATTGCATTGCATGCTAACCCTTTGTTTGTTTTGTAGGTTTTTGTTTTATTGTTGCTAACTCTGTTGTGATGCTCAGGAACTATTGCTAGGCGCCGGGTATTTCCCCTCAACCGTCCGCACCGTTATCCAACCCGAAACAACCTTCCGGGCATTCAAATGGATCAGGTACAGCAGGACCTTGCAGAGGTTAGAAATCAAATGGCAAACGAAAGATTGGAAATGAGAACACAGATGACTCAGTTCATGGAAGTGATGAACAACATGGCTCAGAGCCAGGAAAGATTGAGGGCCATGGTGGAAAGGCAAAATCAAGAAGATCCACATATAGGGACTGCCGGCACCAGAAACAATGAAAGGGTTCAACCCCATGTTAACCCCCCTGTATTTGGCCCCCATCTTCATCCGGAGGTCAATATTCCTGCAAATGTTCAAGGGACAGCCACTGCAGCCAGGGTACTTCAAGAAGACCCCCAAGAGGATCAATTCACAGTAATGGGTGCTGGGGAAGAAGCTTATGATAGAAGGTTGGATGAGATAGCTTAGAAATTGAGGTCCTTAGAATTTCAAAACTCTTTGGGCTTCGACGTCATGGACATGGGCTTGGTAGACGGGGTCAGGATCCCCCATAAGTTCAAGCCTCCTTGTTTTGAAAATTACAACGGGACTTCATGCCCCGGACTCATTTGCAATCTTTTCTGGGAAGGCTGAAGGCCTATACTATGGATGAGAAGCTCTGGATGTTCTATTTCGAGGATAGCTTAACTGGAGCGTCAAGAGAATGGTACTCTCACTTGACAAGGGCAACTATCAGGTGCTGGAAGGATTTGGCAGAAGCCTTCATCAGACAGTATCAGTACAACTTAGATATGGCACCCAACAGGACTCTCCTAATGGGAATGTCACAGTCGTCAAGGGAAAGTTTCCGAGAATATGCCCAGAGATGGAGGCAATTGGCTGCTGCTGTTCAACCACCTATGTCTGAAAAGGAAATGGCAGATATGTTCATGAACACCCTTCAGGGGACTTACATTGACAGGCTTGCTGCTTTCTCTTCCACTAGCTTTGCGGATGTTGTCATAGCCGGGGAGAGAATTGAGAGCCTGTTGAAAATGGGTAAGATTTCTGACAATGGTGCAAGCTCGTCCAGTAGTACAAGAAAGCCTTTTGCAGGCCCGAGAAGAACTGGCGAGACCAATGCCATCCACACCAACAGGGGCAGGCCCCAATATGTTCACAGATCAGTGGCAGCAGTCACCATTCCCGCTCCAGCTCATCCTCAGCCAGTTTATCAACCTCCGCAACAAAACTATCAGCAACAACCCCAGTACCACCAGCAATCTCAGTATCCTCCGAGAAATTACAACAACAACAACAACAGTCAACAAAGGCCATTTCAGCAGAGGCCATCTCAAGCTAATAGGGTGATCGATCCGATCCCTATGCCATATGCTACCCTGCTGCCACAACTCCTGAAACTCAACCTAGTTGAGCTAAGGACGTTGGCACCTCCAGATCCCAACAGTTTACCCAGGAACTATGACTCCAACGCCAGATGTGCCTTCCATTCAAATGCACCTGGCCACAGTACAGAAAAGTGCAGAGCCTTGCACATGAAGGTACAAGACCTGGTAGACTCGAAAGCTCTGAATTTCGCACCACCACCCAATGTCAATAAGAACCCGATGCCAAACCACGGTGGTCCCAGGATTAACGCTATTGAAGAAGACAAGCCGTCTTATTTAATAACCAGTGTGGGCCAGATCAGGACACCGTTGGTGGAAATCAAAGCTCAGCTCTTGGAATGTCAAATGTTCCCGGGGTGTGAGTTAGGCTGTGCTTACTGCAACATCTCAGTAAATGGGTGCGATAATTTAAGGAATGGCATAGATGGTCTTATTCAGAGTGGCCAACTTCAGATCACCACATCATTTCCAACAAATCCAGCAATCTCATCAGCAACGGTTTCAGAACCTCCTACAACTGCAGCAACCATTGTTCCTGACAATTCTTCGGTTTCATCAACAAGTACTCCATCTATCATCTCAACTGATCAGTTATCAGCAAATTTTTCTTCTACAACTTCAGCTTCACTCCATTTTGAAACTCCTGCAACAACAACATCCTTTCTTCCGACAATATCTCCTACAACACCAGCAACAAATCATGAAGATGTCTCAACTGTCACCATATTCTATGATCCTGAAAGCAACTCTGCCTACAATTCAGAAGGTGCTGCTCCCATTAGAGTACCAGTTACAATTTATTATGATCCGCAGACTATCACAGTTCCTTCAACAGCTACAATCAGTCCAGTCACCATCACGGTGCCTGGACCGGTACCTTATGAAAGCAATAGGGCCATCCCTTGGCACTATGGCTCTGACGTGTACTGCGAGGGACAAAGAATCACTCTTGATACATCAACACCTGCACCACAAATAGATAATGTGGGAGGAGGCGGAGGCTTCACTCGAAGCGGACGTCTCTTTGCTCCACAAATTCAAAGACCCGCTGCCGAAGCAGAAGCTGCTGCCAAGGCAAAAGGAAAGAGCCCGGTGCAGGAAGATCAAACAGTTAAAGAAGCTCTAAAAACACCGTTCGATCAAGAAGTTGATGAGTTTATGAGAATCATCAAAAGGAGTGATTACAAAATTGTGGACCAGCTTCACCAGACGCCATCCAAGATCTCTATCCTCTCACTGCTCATGTGCTCCGAAGCCCATCGGAATACACTACTCAAAGTCTTGCACGCAGCTTACGTGCCTGAAGAGATCACTGTCAACCAGTTGGAAACCGTGGTTGGAAATGTTCCTGCTAGCAATGGGCTAGGGTTCACCAATACTGACTTGACAGCGGATGGCCGCAACCACAACAAGGCCCTGCACATCACCATGGAATGCAAAGGTGCAGTCCTTTCTCATGTGCTGGTAGACACGGGGTCGTCCCTTAATGTCTTACCAAAGAAGGCTCTGGTGAAGCTAGAGTATGAAGGATTAGCTTTGCAACCCAGCAACCTGGTAGTAAGAGCCTTCGATGGTTCTAAGAGATCGGTTCTGGGAGAGATTGAGCTACCTGTGACAATTGGCCCACAGACCTTTAAAACTATCTTCTATGTGATGGACATTCAGCCTGCCTACAGCTGTTTGTTGGGTAGACCTTGGATTCACGCCGCTGGCGCAGTAACGTCTACCCTTCACCAGAAGTTAAAATTTGAGTGGGAAGGCCAAGTTGTTACAATCTGTGGGGAAGAGGATATATTTGTTAGCCATCTGGCTACTTATAAGTACATTGAGATGGATGGGGAGATCCATGAAACAATGAGCCAAGGGTTTGAAGCCTTGAATGTCAATGAAGCATCTGCTGTATCTGGGATCTCCATGTCATCTTATCAACAAGCCCGGAAGGTTGTTGAAGAAGGAACTGCCCTAGGCTGGGGCAAGGTTTTAGCTGTGGAGGAGAAGAAAGACAAGTTTGGGTTGGGTTACAGACCAACTCAACAACATCAAGTGGAGGCTGCTGAGAAGCCTGGTTTTGTCAGCGGAGGGATGCTCACCCCTGATGCTATCAACAATTTGGAAGACGAGCTGGAAGAGGAGCGCAATCTGGAGAATTGGATTCGTCCAAAGATCCCGGGGAGCAGTATCTCAAACTGGTCTTCCCAGGAAATTATAAGAGTTACTCATGCAGAGTAATTATTATTTCCTGTATTTTTATAGCACGCATCAAAGTTTTGCATCTTGCCCAAGATGACAAGACTCATTTTGTAATCGGGCCATCTGTACTTTTTGTGCAAACAAGATTAATCAATGAAATATCAGACATCTTTTTGCAAATGAGTCTTTTTCTTTTCCGCTCACTGTTTTTCCATTTTTCTTTTTTGTACAAAAAATAAATGGCAGTGTTTTCAAAATGACAATCTTTATTTCACTTTTCTAAAACAAGATTAAAATCAAATCACTAAAATGAACAAACTGAACCCTTGCAGAGAGTGCCTTCCAGACAGCACCGACAACAGCATGGCTATGACTTCGTATGACTTTGACAATCCGATCAATCAAGCTGATGAAGGGGTTGAAGAAGAATATGAGCTTCCTGAAGAGCTAGCCAGGTTGTTGAGACAAGAGGAAAAGGTTATCACTCCTCACCAGGAGGAGATTGAAGTGATTAATCTTGGTACAGATGAAGACGTGAAAGAGGTTAAAATCGGGGCCTGCCTGCAAGACTCAATGAAGAGACAACTGATTGATCTGCTTCAAGAATATGTGGATGTGTTTGCTTGGTCGTATCAGGATATGCCCGGGTTGGACACCGACATTGTTGTGCACAAGCTGCCTTTGAGAGAAGAGTGCCCACCGGTCAAACAGAAACTGCGCCGTACTCGCCCAGACATGGCTATGAAAATCAAGGAAGAGGTACAAAAGCAATGGGACGCCGGATTCCTTGCTGTAACTAGTTATCCGCCGTGGGTTGCTAATATAGTACCTGTGCCTAAGAAAGACGGCAAAGTAAGAATGTGTGTTGACTACCGGGATCTGAACAGAGCCAGCCCGAAAGATGATTTCCCTTTACCTCACATTGATGTATTGGTGGATAATACGGCTCAGTTCTCGGTATTCTCCTTCATGGACGGATTTTCAGGATACAATCAGATTAGAATGTCACCTGAAGACATGGAGAAGACAACCTTCATCACACCCTGGGGCACGTTCTGCTACAAAGTAATGCCATTTGGGCTCAAGAATGCCGGTGCGACGTATCAACGGGCTATGGTAACATTATTCCACGATATGATCCATAAGGAAATCGAGTGTTATATGGATGATATGATTGCCAAGTCCCTTACTGAAGAAGACCATCTGGTGAATCTGCTCAAGTTGTTCAAGCGTCTGAGGAAGTACCAATTAAAGTTGAACCCCAACAAGTGCACATTCGGGTTGCGATCTGGTAAGCTGTTGGGTTTCATTGTGAGCGAGAAAGGGATTGAAGTTGACCCTGATAAAGTCAAAGCCATTCAAGAGATGCCTGCACCGAAAACAGAGAAGGAAGTTCGAGGGTTCTTAGGTCGATTGAACTACATTTCACGGTTCATATCTCACCTTACGGCAACCTGTGAACCCTTGTTCAAATTATTGAGAAAAGAACAGACGGTCAGGTGGAATGAAGACTGCCAGAAGGCTTTTGACAAAATCAAGGAATACTTACAAGAACCTCCAATCCTTATGCCTCCAGTTGAAGGAAGACCTCTAATCATGTACTTGACAGTATTAGAAGAGTCGATGGGGTGTGTGTTGGGCCAGCATGACGAGTCTGGTCGAAAAGAGTATGCAATTTACTACCTAAGCAAAAAGTTTACCGACTGTGAACAGCGTTATTCACTGCTCGAGAAAACTTGTTGTGCTTTAGCGTGGGCTGCTCGCCGACTGAGACAGTATATGTTGACCCACACTACTCTATTGATCTCAAAGATGGACCCGGTTAAGTACATATTCGAGAAGCCAGCACTTACCGGACGGGTTGCAAGATGGCAAATGATTCTTACAGAGTATGACATTCAGTACACTTCTCAGAAAGCCATCAAGGGCAGTGTATTGTCTGAATATCTTGCTGAGCAACCCATTGATGATTACCAGCCTATGAGGTTTGACTTACCTGATGAAGACATCATGTTCATAAGAGTAAAAGATCATGAAGAGCCTGTTCACACTGAAGGGCCCGACCCGGAAGAAGAATGGACTATGATGTTCGACGGGGCTGTTAACATGAATGGTCATGGTGTTGGTGCAGTACTCATTACACCTAAAGGAGTTCACATGCCTTTCTCGGCAAAGCTCACTTTCAACTGCACTAACAACGAAGCTGAATACGAAGCTTGTATTATGGGTCTTGAGGAAGCCATTGACCTCAGGATCAAGACATTGACCGTATTCGGAGATTCAGCTCTGGTAATCAATCAAACCAACGGCAAATGGTACACCCACCAGGATCATCTGATACCTTACAGGGATTATACAAGGAGGTTATTGACTTTCTTCACAACGGTCAAACTTGAGTATATCCCTCGGGACGAGAATCAGTTTGCAGATGCCTTGGCTACCATTTCGTCCATGATCAAAGTTCAAGCTGCTAACTTTGTACCTCAGATTTCAGTGTCCAGACTTGATAGACCAGCATATGTATTTGCAGCAGATGTTGTCAAAGATGATAAGCCTTGGTTCCATGACATTAAATGCTTCTTGGAGGATCAGACGTACCCACCTGGGGCATCTTCCAATGATAAGAAGACTGTGAGGAGGCTGGCTGGCAGTTTCTTTCTGAACACTGATAGGTCTTTATACAAAAGGAACTTTGATATGATACTCCTCAGATGTGTTGACAAGACAGAAGCAGGTTTATTGATGCATGAAGTGCATGAAGGCTCCTTTGGTACCCATGCTGGAGGACATGCAATGGCTAAGAAGTTGTTAAGATCAGGCTATTACTGGATCACAATGGATGCTGACTGTTGTGCCTATGCCAGAAAATGCCACAAATGCCAGATCTATGCGGACAAAGTGCATGTGCCTCCGAATCCTTTGAACATAATGTCTTCACCTTGGCCCTTTGCTATGTGGGGCATTGACATGATTGGTAAGATTGAGCCAACTGCTTCAAATGGCCACAGATTCATCCTGGTTGCCATTGATTATTTCACCAAGTGGGTTGAAGCAGCCTCATATGCAAACGTCACAAGGCAAGTGGTAGCCAGATTTCTGAAAAGAGATATCATCTGTCGGTATGGAGTTCCCGAGCGGATCATTACTGATAATGGTTCCAATCTAAACAACAAAATGATGGCAGAGCTGTGCCGGGACTTCAAGATCCAACACCACAATTCTTCTCCTTACAGGCCAAAGATGAATGGCGCTGTTGAGGCGGCAAATAAGAATATCAAGAAGATTGTGTAGAAGATGGTAGTCACCTACAAAGACTGGCATGAGATGCTACCGTTTGCCTTGCATGGGTACCGCACGTCAATCAGAACATCCACTGGGGCAACACCGTATCAACTTGTGTATGGTATGGAGGCAGTCCTACCTGTTGAAGTTGAATTACCCTCTTTACGAGTATTGATGGATGTTAAGCTGAACGAAGCGGAATGGATTAGGTCCCGATATGAACAACTGAGTCTGATCGAAGAGAAAAGATTGGCTGCAATCTGTCATGGGCAGCTATATCAGAAGAGAATGAAGAAAGCCTTCGATCAGAAAGTCAGGCACCGAGAGTACCAAGTAGGAGATCTTGTGTTGAAGAGAATCCTCCCGCCTCATACAGACCACAGGGGCAAGTGGACCCCCAATTATGAAGGACCATTTGTGGTAAAGAAAGTTTTCTCTAGTGGAGCACTGACGCTCAGCACTATGGATGGTGAAGATTTCCCATCCCCTGTGAATTCAGATGCAGTTAAAAAACACTTCGCATAAAATGACCCGCTGGACACAAAAACAGAATGTAAGTCCAGGCAAAAAGAGGGCATCCCGGCGAGTCAAAAACAGAATGAAAGACTCGGGCAAAAATAAGGGAAATAAATATAAAAAAATGTACACCCGCTGAGTTGAAAAGCCGCATTGGACAGCTCAGGCAAAAATGGGTATCCCGATGGATTGAAAACCCGAAAGGGCGATCCATGCAAAATAAGGGAATAAGCGAACAACTGCATTCTGAATTCGTCTGTATCATTCACAACTTGGTAAGCTTCGGAAGGATCAAGCTTCAATCGGAATCAACCTTCTTCAGAAAGCCGGATGAGGAGAACGTCAAAAGTCATACGATTCATAACAAAGAGGAAGCTCCTTAAAGCGTCATCAACATTGCCAGCATTTTGTTTCTCAATTTGTAACAATCTCCTCATTTCAGGGGATATGTTCCTTTGACTGTATCTCGCCAATTCAGGGCATATGAATTAATAAAATCAGATTTTCAGTCATGTCTCGTCTTGTACATTTTTATTTTGCAAAGAGTGTCTGATGTCTAAAAAGAAAAACTGATTGCATAGAATACAGATGTTTATCTTCAAAAGTAAAAACACATGCTTACAGGAAATATGCTTACTCTCAGAGGTATCCAGACTCCTATGACGGAATCCAGTAAGGGATACCTCGGGATTATCTTGTGCGCTTCTCTATCTTTTTCAGGATTGCAGGGATCCAGAACGCAACTTGGGGCATGTAAGCTTCATCCCAGCGAGCTGGCAAATCAACACTCAATCTCAGCACCCGAAGTGCTCTCTCCCCAGCTGAGTTGCCTCTCATGACTCCCCCAGCTGAGCTGCCACTTGCTACTGCTCCCAGCCGAGTTGCCATCTCATCCTCAGCCGGAGTACAAAAGTCAGGAAGCTATCTCCCCACAGAGTTCCAGCCTCTATCCAGAAGAGCAGCGCGTGAGGATCACAACAGAGTGAAGAAAGCTTCTACAAACCCCAGCTGGGTCCTATATTTATTAGGATAGGTCTATCAATGGCCTATATCCCCAAGCCATAGCATCTCGTTAGATCTACCAATGATCTCATCCCCAGCTGGGATGTCCTTTTCAAGCAGATTGATCAAAGATCTTCGCAGCAACGGGATCCGAATCCCGGTTGGGTATCCTTGCATAATCATAGCATTTGCATCATATTATCCCCTCAGAGCGTAGCATTCCGTCCAATACGGAGCATTACGGCAAAAAAATCAAATACATGGCATAATCGTAAGTCATATTGTGAATCGAACACGTGTGAATAATAACTGTTCATCATCACTGTACAGAAATCCCCCAGAGTCCCCAGCAAAAGCAGTTGCCTCACAAATCACAAATACCAATATATACACATTTTGACACCCGTCCGTGTCATCACTCCCCAGTAAGTCACCTGAACACTCTTTACAAACAAGATCACCCACCCGTCCGTGTCATAACTCCCAGCAGAAAGCCAAAGACATCATTTTTGCACTCACATATACTTGTATACACCTTCACGACACTCGTCCGTGTCACCATCCCCAGCAGATAAACACCCATCTATGCACCACTCATACTTATTTTACTTATACAGATACTCGTCCGTATCTTGTATACACCATTTATGTCCCCACAGATCCGGCATTGGTTCATGTTCTTTGTTAACCAGTTGGTGCTCGTCCGTACCATCATCTCAGAATATGCGTCAAATGTTTGTTTCTACCTGATACTCGTCCGTATCATAGTCTTAAGGATGCTCGACCGCATCTTTAATCCATACACTGTGTCGAACACTTCTATACTCTTGAATATAGATACTCGCCTGTGTCTACTATCCCCAGAAGAGTTCTTTCAGATTCAACACTCGTCCGTGTTCTCTGTTAACCAGTTGATACTCGCCCGTATCATCATCTCTGAACATGTGTCAGTTTGTTTCTACCTGATACTCGTCCGTATCGTAGTCTTAAGAATGCTCGGCCGCATCTTTAATCTATACACAAGTACCAAACACTTATACCTTTGTTTCTTGGATGTAAGCGCTCGTCCGTGTTTACTTTTCCCCGGTAGATTACCAACAAACAATTTTTCTTTTTATCTAACACTCGTCCTGTGTTACGACAAACTTTGAGAGCAGCCGTACCCTGCTAGGTGGTCGTCCTCCACCTCTTGATGGTCGTCCTCCGTCATGCTCATCCGATGGCCGTCCCCATCGTTGATTTTTAGCAGCCGTCCCCTGCTAGGTGGTCGTCCTCCACCTCTTGATGTTCGTCCTTCATCACCTTATCCAATGGCCGTCCCCATTGTTGATTTTGGTTATCTGACATTCGTCCTATGTCATGACAAACCTTGATAGCAGCCGTCCCCTGCTAGGTGGTCGTCCTCCACCTCTTGATGGTCGTCCTCCATCATGCTCGTCCGATGGCCGTCCCCATCGTTGATATTTTCAGCATCCGTCCCCTGCCAGGTGGTCGTCCTCCACCTTTGATGGTCGTCCCCATCATATTTCTTTTATCCCCAACAGAGCAGCCGTCCCCTGCTAAGTGATCTTCCTTCACTTTTGGTTGTCGTACCCCATCATCTGTTTATTCCATTTATTCTTTAACCCGATGGCCGTCCCCATCGTGGTCCCTTTTCCTTTTTAGCCCGATGGCCGTCCCCATCGTTGGTTACTTTACCTTTGTGAACTTGATGGCCGTCCCCGTCATGTTTCATTAATTCCCAAAGAATCCTACTTTATCTTGATGGCCGTCCCCATCATAATTCTATTTTCCCCAGCTAGTCGTCCGTCCCCGTCTTAGCTTTACCTTTCATCCTCAGCATGTCGGTCGTTCCCGTCATTGCTCTTTACCCGGCAGTCGTCCTCTGCTCGACGGTCGTCCTCCGTCTCCCACACTTTACAATTTACTTTATTTTCCTTTACAATCTATATCCCTTTTCTTCTTCGTTCTGTGAGTGCAAATTCTGTACTGTCTTTGGTATTCAACCACAAGTTATCTTGTTTGCCTGATAAGCCGTTGCTTACGTCCTGCACAGCTAACTCATGTTTGAATAGGGGCAGCTGTAAACACACCAAATTTGCCCTCACCCATTCACACCATGGCTTGTGATCATCTCATATGCATAAACACCTTCATATCATCTCATATCTCAATTTTGAGCCTTTGCATTGGTTCTAAGTCATCTGCACTTAGGGTTTGTGATCTGAGCAATCCCAGAGCCTTTTGAGTCATTCCAAAGGCAACCAATCACTGCAAAGGGATCTATGTGTATTCAATCATCATAATATATCCTCTCAAAGTCAAGATTTCAAAAGAATCACAAGAACTGAGGATTGCATAGAAGCAGAGTCAGGCTAGACTGCACAGTTGACCTAAAATTAGGGTTTTGGTTTCAGGGGCCATAACTCCAATTTTTTTTGGTCATTCTTGTTTCCATTGGTCTCTATATGGTATAGGGAGTATGCATATCAATTTTCATGAAGAAATTCCATGGGGAAGTCATCTGATCAAGGGTTGACTTTCTGGGCAAGTCAGTGCAAAATCAGGGCATCTGAGGCCCCCAATGACCCAACCAATGGGTGATCTTCATCATTTTGAGTGTATATGGTCTTTATTTGATCATGTAAGAAGGTTGAAGTTCACAAAAATCAAGAATTTGGAGTTTTTGCAAATGTTGACTTTTTGGGCATAGTTGACTTTTCAAGAATGCTTCATTTTAGGTCATTTTTCAAGCCTTGATTCTTGATCCAAAAAAGCTTCAAATGGAAAAACTTTGGTCATGAAAGTTGTAGAATACATCTTCCCCTTTTCAAAAAGTACAAGAACATGATCAAATTCTTCTTGGATCAAAAGTTATGGTGTGACAAAGTTGGCAAAAATCATTGATTTTCAAGACATGCCTCAAATGTGAATTTTGCAAAATCATGAACCAAGGCTTTTTGTAACCTCTAGTTGACATCAAACCATGACACAAACATTCTATGTGACCTAAAAATCAGAATTGGACCAAAGATCACATGTTTATGGTTTGTGTAACAAGGCATTTTTCATGAAGCTTCAAAAGGTAACAACTTGCAAAACCACTCATCACACTTCCTACCACTTGCAACCTTGGATGCTGAGTTCTGCTAGCCTTTCCCCTCACTCTTGCTGCGCAGCCCCATGATTTGTACTAGCCTAGAACCAAGCCATACCTCTCTTACACAAAAAGTGGACTTTTGGCAAAAGCAAACTTACCAATCAATAGAGGCCATGTCAAATCATCTGACCTATAGGATTAAAATATACTATCCAAATGCAGGCCATAACACTCAAGAAGCAAGGCTGAAACAACACACAACAACACATACACAAAAACACCTCACTTGGCAAAACTCTTCGAATCTGCCTCCACAAACTTCAAACATCCAAACCATTTTCACCAATCATCTTACCATGTTCCATTGAGGAGAAACCAGCAAAGAACCAAACCTGAAACAAGCCATAACACCATTTCACCATTTTCACTCCAACTTGCAGTTTCTTTCGAAACTCACTCCACAGTTCACAAACACTCAAACCAACTCCACAAACATTCTCCACTCATCATCTGGACCACAAAGAACCCCTCACTCTTGCCAAAAACAGCCTGAATCACCATTGCCATTTTCAACTGAGCTTGAGCAGAAGCTGTTCAAACTCTTCATCCAGCCAACATAAATTTCTCCTGAGCATTCAAGCATCACCAGGGGGTCAAGTGGAGTGGATTTCACAAGGAGGCAAGGCCTGAAAGTTGCTGGAGTGAAAGCTTCGAATCTCAGGTAGCTCAAGAAATATTTTTCCAGAAATCATTTTTTATGTTCTAAACTTGTTCTCCATGCTTCACTGAATATCCTGATGCTTTTAGTTTTGGAAATGGTGATGAAATGAGAATTTAATTGATCTCTGAAACTCTGTGACCTAAAATTTGTTTTGCTCGATTCATGAGTTCAGGGAAGAATAAATTTGTTTTGATTGGGGGTTTTGGCTCGTGAGTGAGTGGGAACCATTTCCATGTTTTTAGATTTTGTTTTAGTTAGGTTTTAAGAGTTTTGGAGATTCTCAGGGAGGGTGCTGGCCGGAGAAGACAACCGGAAGTCTTCTCCGGCAGCCTGAAAGTCATTAACTGCTAATTAGGGTTAGGGCACCAGTTTTGAATGTGAGCCATTGGATTGTGTTTCCCGCGCGTGAATGGAAGGCCTGGATCATTTCATTAAGATTTAATTATGAATTATTATTTAATTAATCAGGATTAAGTTGGTTTGAACCTGGGCCGTCCAGATGCGTGCCCGGTCAACCCCTTTGAGCCCAGAAGCAATCTCAACCCTCCATTCTGATTACTTTCCTTTTATTTTAATTTATTTTCATTTCTTTTTCATTTAACTTGCATATTTAATTTAAAATAGTAAAAAATGCTTAAAAATTATGAAACTTTTTCTCATAAGTTTTATTAATTTTTAAGACACAAAAATATTTTCATTTTTATTTTTATCATTAAAAAAGTATTTTTAAATATTTAAAAGATTATTTTTAATTGATTAATGGAAATTAATTTATTAAAAATACTTTTAGGTATTTAAAAATCACCAAAAAACTCATGAAATGTTCTAAGACATTTAGAAACATTGTCCAACCTTCAAACCAAATTTATTTTTTGATCTTGATGCTTTTTAAGAATTTCTCATTGAATTAAAATCATTTTTGTGCATTATTTTGATCCAAAGTTCAAAAAATCATTTCTGCCTATCCATGAGGAGTTGGACATTGATTCTTCTTGCATTGCATTGTGTTTAGCATATAGTTTTTGAGCTTAAATGGCCATGATTTGATTTTGCATTTTCAATTTGTTTGGCATTTCTTTTGTTTAGAAGCCCTAAAAACCCTAATAACTTGTAAAAATCATATCTTGAAATTGGTTAAGAGTTGAGACCTCCCCTTTGGGCTTTGGTTTAGTATAAGATTAAGGGTCTTTTGAGTGGCATTTTCCATTTTTATCTTAAGGTTTGTTTCTGTTTTTGGTTTTTGTTTGATGTTTGGTTCATAAACCCTAATTTGGGCTTCCATATGCATCCATCTTGCATTCTCTTGCATAGCATGGCTTGCCATGACATTCCTTGCTTCCATGTGATTCATTTGACATCACAAGACATATAGAAAGCATGTTTGATCATTGCATCATGTATTTGCCATGTTGTATGTCATGTGCACTTCATAACTTTCCATGTTTGTTCATGCTCCTTAACTTGCACCATTTGCATTCATAAACTTGTATGATCATTTCCATGTGTTGCCTCATGTTTGTATCACTTCATAGCATCACTAACATCATAAACATGCTTCTGTTTTTTATTTACTTCATACCATTTCATCACATTTTGCATTGCATTGCATTTTCTTTTCTAACTTTTCAGGTGGTAAGTGATTTTGAGAAGTGAATTTGCCTTCACATCTCATAACTTTTCTTTTCATCTCTCTTGCATCCATGCTGCATTTTATCTTGTGTTTGGGATTGAGCTTGCTCATTTTTCTTCTTCCCACTTTCTTTCTTCAAGTGACTTGACTTCTTGAATGAAGCAAGTCACTTTGCTTCTCTGGATCCTGTTCATCTGCATCCTGGTGGTTCTCTTTGAAGATTGCTCTTGAAAACCTCACAAACCTTAGGGACAACCAAGCATGACAATGACTAGGGTTTTGATTAGTCTCCCCTCTTAGTTTTACCTTTGTGTCTCTTTGAGTCTTCTCTTCTCATCTCATAATCAGGGACTAAACCCTAAAGGCTTCAAGGCTTTGTGTTTAAGCTTATGCCTGCATCCTTCTATTAGGATGGAGTGTATAACTTTAATCCTAAGTGTTAAACCCTTAATGTGTTTAAATCCTTTAATCAATTCACTTAATAATCATCAAGACATCACACTTGTAACTTGGGCCTTGCATTAGGGTTCTAATTCTTCCTTAATTGGTTAAGAAGGACTAACCCTAGTGTTAATGGACAAGTCCCCCTCAAGTTGTCTTACAAACCCTAAAAATCACTTCATCATCATACCATTAACTAAAATCCACTTAATAAAGGTTTTTTTTTGTCATGAGGTTAATCCCTAATCATGGATTAAGTTGAGGAGTCTTCCTCAGCTTAAACATTCTCATCTATTATCCTTCTATTAGGATGGTGTAATGAGTCTGTTTAATCCCTGATTATGGCTTAAACTCATTACTTAACACTAAACAAAAACAACAAAAACATCTAAATAATCACAAGTAGGTTAATGATCTTAATCCTACGCCAAAGGTGATTAAGTGTGAGAATCTGACTTCACACTTAAGGTACTCTCATTACCCCTAAACAGAGGGAAGATGTGATGAGTTTACTAAATCCATTGGTTTAGGCTTAAGCTCATTAACTTATGACAAACTTTCACAGGCAATAAAAGACTGAAAATACAAAAAAACAAACAATAATCGTCTCCTCCGGGATTCTTTTCTCATCTCACTCACTCATAAACTAGAACTTGCTTCTTCCGTCTAATGCAAGACAGTTTGCATCTGTGCCAGACAGATCATACACTTGAGCACAGACAAGCAAGCAGTTCATCAGTCAATTCATCTTTCAGTCTCTTTGGGTCGAACTGCGGTGTTCTGACTTCCTCATTGCACAAGAGGATACGTAGGCGTAACTTAACAGTTATCAAACAAAAGTCTCTGTATATTCCCCCTCCTTCCAGCATTATTCTTTAAGCCTCATGATCTTGAGCATCTTATTCTTGTTCTTACACTGGCACTGTACATTTATACACTTCACACTTCTCATACACTGACACCTGTACATCCTTTTCCAGCTCTTCTGTACACAAATTGCACTGACACTACCCCTTTAAAACACAAATCTTTTAAGCGTGGATCCCGTCGAGTACGACGGACAATCTGGGTGCTAATACCTTCCCAGGTTGTAACCAACCCCCTTTCTCAGTTTCTCTGGTTCGTAACCGTCTTATCCATATCTTTCTAGGTCTATGCAGCATTACCTTTCCCCCGGGATAAAAATGCCTAGCTGGCGACTCTTTTCATTCCCTGTGAGTTCACTCCTGTGTGTTCTCACATCCTCCTTTCGCCGACTGTTCGCGTCTGTACCCTATTTGACCCGGCTTCATTTAGTGGGAGCGACAATGAGGTGATTTTTAGGGTTTGTAAGACAACTTGAGAGGGACTTGTCCATTAACACTAGGGTTAGTCCTTCTTAACCAATTAAGGAAGAATTAGAACCCTAATGCAAGGCCCAAGTTACAAGTGTGATGTCTTGATACTTATTAAGTTAATTGATTAAAGGAGTTAAACACATTAAGGGTTTAACACTTAGGATTAAAGTTATACACTTCATCCTAAGAGAAGGATGCAGGCATAAGCTTAATCACAAAGCCTAAAAGCCTTTAGGGTTTAGTCCCTGATTATGAGGTGAGAAGAGAAGACTCAATAAGAGACACAAAGGTAAAACTAAGAGGGGAGACTAATCAAAATCCTAATCATTGTCATGCTTGGTTGTCCCTAAGGTTTGTGAGGTTTGCAGGAGAAGTCTTCAATGGAACCACCAGGAAACAGATGAAAGGATCAGGAGAAGCAAAGCAACTTGCTTCATTCAAGAAGTCAAGTCACTTGAAGAAAGAAAGTGGGAAGAGGAAAAATGAGCAAGCTCAAACTCAAACACATATAAAAATGCAGCAAATGGATGCAAGAGAGATGAAAAGAAAAGTTATGAGAAGTGAAGGCAAATTCGCTTCTCAAGTTCACTTACCACCTGAAAGGTTAGAAAAGAAATGCAATGCAATGCAAAATGGGATGGAATGACATGATGAGAAACAAAACCAGAAGCATATGCATGATGCTAATGATGCTATGAGATGCTACAAACATGAGGCAGCACATGGAAATGATCATACAAGCTTATGAATGCAAATGAAGCAAGTTAGGAACCATGAAAACACATGAAAAGTTATGGAGTGCACATGACATACAACATGGCAAATACATGATGCAATGATCAAACATGCTTTCTATATGTCTTATGATGTCAAATGAATCACATGGAAGCATGGAACGTCATGGCAAGTCATGTTATGCAAGAGAATGCAAGATGGATGCATATGGAAGCCCAAATTAGGGTTTATGAATCAAACATCAAACACAAACCAAAACCAGAAGCAAACCCTTAGATAAAAAATGGAAAATGCCACACAAAAGACCCCTAATCCCATACTAAACCACTGCCCAAAGGAGAGGTCTCAACTCTTAACCAATCTTAAGTTATGATTTTCACAAGTTTTTAGGGTTCCTAAACAAGAAAAATGTCAAACAAAATGAAAATGAAAGATCAAATCATGACCATTTTATATCAAAAACTACATGCTAAACACAATGCAATGCAAGAAGAATCAATGTCCAACTCTTCATGGATAGGCAGAAATGATTTTTTGAACTTAGGATCAAAATAATGCACAGAAATGATTTTAATTCAATGAAAAATTCTCAAAATGCATCAAGATCAAAAAAGAAATTTGGTTTGAAGGTTGGACAATGTTTCTAAATGTTTTAGAACATTTCATGAATTTTTTGGTGATTTTTAAATACCTAAAAGTATTAAAACTAATTAAATGGATTAGGGCATAATGATCAGATCTGAGCCATTCACACGCGCGGGAGGTCAATGGAGTCAACTGATCCTACGGTCCAAATTCAAATGGCATTTAATTACAGGATTAGGGCATAATGACTTTCAGGTGGCCGGAGAAGACCTCCGGTCGTCTTCTCCGGTGGGAAGCCCACCTGAAAATCTCCAAACTCTCTCAAAACCTAACTAAAACGAAATCTAAAAACATGGAAATGATTCCCACTCACTCACGAACCAAAACCCCCAATCAAAACAAATTTATTCTTCCCCAAACTCATGAATCGAGCAAAACAAATTTTTAGGTCACAGAGTTTCAGAGATCAATTAAATTCTCATTTCATCACCATTTCCAAAACTAAAAGCATCAGGATAATCAGTGAAGCATGGAGAACAAGTTTAGAACATAAAAAATGATTTCTGGAAAAATATTTCTTGAGCTACCTGAGATTCGAAGCTTTCACTCCAGCAACTTTCTGACCTCCCCTCCTTGTGACATCCACTCCTTATGACCTCTTGATGATGCTTGAATGCTTTGGAGAAGTTTATGCTGGCTAGATGAAGAGTTTGAACAGCTTCTGCTCAAGCTCAGTTGAAAATGGCAATGGTGATTCAGGCAGTTTCAGGCCAATGTGGGTGGTTCTTTGTGATCAGGGTGATGTTTTAAGAAGGTTTGTGGAGTGAGTTTGGATGTTTATGGCTTGTGGAGTGAGTTTCGAAAGAAACTGCAAGTTGGAGTGAAAATGGAGAAGTGGAGTTCTTGCTTGATTCAGGCTTGGTTCTTTGGTGGTTTGGGCTTAATGAGGCATGATGAGTTGAGGTATGAAAATGGTTTTAGTGTTTGAGGCTTGTGGAGGCAGATTCGAAGAGTTTTTCAAAATGAGGTGTCTTTGTGTATGGTGTCTTGTGATGTGTTTCAGCTTGGCTTCTTGATATGTTTTGCTTGCCAAAGGATAGTATAAAATAATCCTATAGGTCAGATGATTTGACATGGCCTTTATTGATTGGTAAGTTCACTTTTGCCAAAAGTTCACTCTTTGTGTAAGAGAGGTATGGCTTGGTTCTAGGCTAGTACAAGCATGGGGCTGGCGCAGCAAGGGTGAGGGGAAGGGCTAGCAAAGCTCAGCATCCAATGTAGCAAGTGGTAGGAAGTGTGATCATGAGTTTTGCAAGTTGGCTCATTTTGGTTCACATGTGATTTTCTCATTCCATAAGCCATGAAACATGAGCATTTTGGTTCAATTCTGACTTTTATGTCACATAGAATGTTTGTGTAATGGTTTGATGCTAACTAGAAGTTACAACTTGCCTTGAAACATGATTTTGCAAATTTTCCATTTAGTGCACATCTTGAAAAATCAATGATTTTTGCCAACTTTGTCACACCATAACTTTTGATCCAAGAAGAATTTGATCATGTTCTTGTACTTTTTGAAAAGGGAAAAATGTGATCTACAACTTTCATGACCAAGGTTTTTCCATTTGAAGCTTTCTTGGATCAAAAATCAAGGCTTGAAAAATGACCTAAAATGACATATCCTTGAAAAGTCAACCATGCCCTAAAAAGTCAACTTTGCAAAAACTTCAAATTCTTGAATTTTTTTAACTTCAACCTCCTTCCATGATCAAATAAAGATCATATACACTCAAAATGATGAAGATCAACCATTGGTTGGGTCATTGGGGGCCTCAGATGCCCTGATTTTACACTGACTTGTCTGAAAAGTCAACCCTTGATCAGATGACTTCCCCATGGAATTTCTTCATGAAACTTGGTATGCATACTCCCTATACCATATAGAGACCAATGGAAACAAGAATGACCAAAAAAAATTGGAGTTATGGCCTCTGAAACCAAAACCCTAATTTTAGGTCAACTGTGCAGTCAAACTTGGCTCTGCATCCATTCCAATCCCAGTTCTTGTGATTCTTTTGCATTCTTGACTTTGAGAGGATGTAGTATGATATAAGAACACACATGGATCCCTTTGAATTGATTGGTGGCCTTTGAAGTGGCTCAAGAAGCTCTTGGATTGCTCAGATCACAAACCCTAGATGCAGATGACTTTGAAACAATGCAGTGAATCAAAAATGTAATATGAGATGATGATTGTGTTTATGCATATGAAATGATCACAAGCCATGGTGTGAATGGGTGAGGGCAAATTTGGGGTGTTTACAGCTGCCCCTATTCAAACATGAGTTAGCTGTGCAGGAGGTAAGCGACGGCTTATCAGGCAAACAAGATAACTTGTGGTTGAATACCAAAGACAGTCCAGAATTTGCACTCACAGAATGAAGAAGAAAGGGGATATAGATTGTAAAAGAAAATAAAGTATATTGTAAAGTGCGGGAAACAAAGCAATGACGGGGACGGCCGACATGCTGGGGATAAAAGGTAAAGCCAAGACGGGGACGGCCGACTAGCTGGGGAAAATCAAATTATGATGGGGACGGCCATCAAGATAAAGTAAGATTCTCTGGGAATTAATGAAGCATGACGGAGACGGCCACCAAGTTCATAAAGCAAAGTAACCAACGATGGGGACGGCCATCGGGCTAAAAAGGAAAAGGGACCACGACGGGGACGGCCATCGGGTTAAAGAATAAATGAAATAAACAGATGATGGGGTACGGCCATCAAAGGTGAAGGACGATCACCTAGCAGGGGACGGCTGCTCTGTTGGGGAATACAGGAAATATGATGGGGAACGGCCATCAAAGGTGGAGGACGACCACCTGGCAGGGTACGGCTGCCGAAAATATCAACGATGGGGACGGCCATCGGATGAGCATGATGGAGGACGACCATCAAGAGGTGGAGGACGACCACCTAGCAGGGGACGGCTGCTCTCAGGGTTTATCATGACATAGGAAGAATGCCAGATAACCAAAATCAACAATGGGGACGGCCATTGGATAAAATTGATGAAGGACGATCATCAAAAGGTGGAGGACGACCACCTAGCAGGGGACGGCTGCTAAATATCAACTATGGGGACGGCCATCGGATGAGCATGATGGAGGACGACCATCAAGAGGTGGAGGACGACCACCTAGCAGGGGACGGCTGCTCTCAGGGTTTATCACAACACAGGACGAGTGTCGGATAAAAGAAATTTGTCTGTTGGTGATCTACTGGAGAATGGTAAACACGGACGAGTGTTCACATCCAAGAAACAAGGGGATATAAGTGTTTAGATATTGTACAGATTAAAGATGCGGACGAGCATCCTTAAGACTACGATACGGACGAGTATCGGGTAGAAACAAGTACTGACACGTGTTCAGAGATGATGATACGGACGAGCATCAACTGGTTAACAAAGAACACGGACGAGTGTTGGATCTGAAGGGATTCTTCTAGGGAAAAGTAGACACAGGCGAGTGTCTAAATTCAAGAAGACATGAGTGTTCGACACGGTGTATGGATTAAGATGCGGACGAGCATCCTTAAGACTATGATACGGACGAGTATCATGATAGAAACAAACGCTTGACGCATGTTCTGAGATGATGGTACGGACGAGTACCAACGAGTTAACAAAGAACAAGGACTAGTGTTGAATCTGAGGGGATATGTAAGGTATATACAAAATACGGACGAGTATTTGTATGGGTGTAACATGAGTATGAGTATTGTATAGATGAGTGTTTAACTGCTGGGGAGAGTGACACGGACGAGTGTCAAGAGAAAAGTATAATATGAACAAGTATGTGGGTTGTAAAAGTGTAGGCGACTGCGCTGGGGATGCGACACGGACGGGTGTCGAGAAAGTGTATATACAAGTAGGTGAGTGCAAAGATGATGTCTTTGGCTTTCTGCTGGGGTATGACACGGACGGGTGTCGGGACGTATCTGTAACACGGGTGGTGTTGTTTGCGAAGAGTATTCAGGCGACTTTACTGGGGAAAGGTGGCACGGACGGGTGTCAAAAATGAGCATATACTGGTGTTCGTGATTTGTGAGGCAACTGTTTTTTGCTGGGGAACCTGGTGGGGATTTTTTCTGTATATTGATGAGCTGTCATTATTCACAAGTGCTGATTCAAAACATGGCTTATGATTATGTTGTGTGTTGGATTTTTGCCGTAATGCTCCGTGTTAAAACGGAATGCTACGCTTTGTGGGTAAATATGATGCGAATGCTATGATTGTGCAAAGATACCAAATCGGGATCTGGGTCCCGTTGCTGCGAAGATCTTTGATCGATCTGTTGAAGTAGGCATCCCAGCTGGGGATGAGATCATTAGTAGATCCGATGAGATGTATCTGCTTGGGGATATAGGTCATTGATAGACCTATCCTAATAAACATAGGACCCAGCTGGGGTTTGTAGAAGCTTTCTTCACTCTGTTGCGAGTTCTTCATGCGTTGCTTTTCTGGATAAAGACTGAAGCTCTGTGGTGGTTCCCTGACTTTTGTGCTCGGCTGAGAGCGAGATGGCAACTCGGCTGGGGAGGAAGAGAGATCATTGAGAGACCTCCCTGGGGATTCTGTTGAAGAGGATCCTAGACTCAGCCGGGGATATAGGTGCCTTCTGTGATGCCTAGCAACTCTGATGGGGATAAGCAATAAGTGGCCAACTCAGCTGGCAGGAGTCATGAAAGGCAACTCAGCTGGGGAGAGAGCACTTCGGGTGCTAAAATTGAGTGTGTATTTGCCAGCTTGCTGGGATAAAGTCTTCATGCCCCAAGTTGCGTTCTAGATACCTGCAATCCTGAAAAAGATAGAGAAACGCACAAGATAATCCCGAGGTATCCTTACTGGATTCCGTCATAGGAGTTTAGAATACTTCTGAGAGTAAGCATATTTCCTGCAAGCATGTTTCACTTTTGAAGGTAAACATTTGTATTCATGCAATCAGTTTTTCTCTTTAAGACATCAGACATTTTTTTGCAAATAAAAATGTACAAGACGAGACATGACTGAAAATCTGGTTTTATTAATTCATATGCCCTGAATTGGCGGGATACAGTCAAAGAAACAAATCCCCTGAAATGAGGAGATTGTTACAGATTGAGAAACAAAATGTTGGCAGTGTTGATGACGCTTTAAGGAGCTTCCTCTTCACTATGACTCGTATGACTTTTGACGTTCTTCTCATCTTGCTTTTTGAAGAATGTTGATTCTGATCGAAGCTTGATCCTTTCAAACCTCACCAAGTTGTAAACGATACAGACGAATTCAGAATGCAGTTGTTCGCTTATTCCCTTATTTTGCATGGATCGCCCTTTCGGGTTTTCAATCCATCGGGATACCCTTTTTTGCCTGAGCTGTCCAATGCGGCTTTTCAGCTCAGCGGGTGTACATTTTTGTTTATTTTCCCTTATTTTTGCCCGAGTCTTTTATTCTGTTTTTGACTCGCCGGGATGCCCTATTTTTTTGCCTGGACCTACATTCTGTTTTTATGTCCAGCGGGTCATTTTTATGCGAAGTATTTTCTAACTGCATCTGAATTCACAGGGGACGGGAAATCTTCACCATCCATGGTGCTGAGCATCAGTGCTCCACCAGAGAAAACTTTCTTTACCACGAATGGTCCTTCATAGTTCGGAGTCCATTTGCCCCTGTGGTCTGTATGAGGAGGAAGGATTCTTTTCAGCACAAGATCTCCTACTTGGTACTCTCGGTGCCTGACTTTCTGATCGAAGGCTTTCTTCATTCTCTTCTGATATAACTGCCCATGACAAATTGCAGCCAATCTTTTCTCTTCGATCAGACTCAGTTGTTCGTATTGGGCCCGAACCCATTCTGCTTCACTCAGTTTAACATCCATTAGTACCCGCAGAGAGGGTAATTCAACTTCAACCGGTAGGACCGCTTCCATGCCATAAACAAGCTGATACGGCGTTGCCCCAGTGGATGTTCTGATTGACGTGCGGTACCCATGCAAGGCAAATGGTAGCATTTCATGCCAATCTTTGTAAGTGACTACCATCTTCTGCACAATCTTCTTGATATTCTTATTGGCTGCCTCAACAGCGCCATTCATCTTTGGCCTGTAAGGAGAAGAATTGTGATGTTGGATCTTGAAGTCCCGGCACAGCTCTGCCATCATTTTGTTGTTTAGATTGGAACCATTATCACTAATGATCCGCTCAGGAACTCCATACCGACAGATGATATCTCTTTTCAGAAATCTGGCTACCACTTGCCTTGTGACGTTTGCATATGAAGCTGCTTCGACCCACTTGGTGAAATAGTCAATAGCAACCAGGATGAATCTGTGGCCATTCGAAGCAGTTGGCTCAATCTTACCAATCATGTCAATGCCCCACATAGCAAAGGGCCAGGGTGAAGACATCACATTCAGAGGATTCGGAGGCACATGCACTTTATCTGTATAGATCTGACACTTGTGGCATTTTCTGGCATAGGCACAACAGTCTGCATCCATTGTGATCCAATAATAGCCTGATCTTAACAACTTCTTAGCCATTGCATGTCCTCCAGCATGGGTACCAAAGGATCCTTCGTGTACTTCATGCATCAGCAAATCTGCTTCCGTCTTATCAACACATCTGAGGAGTACCATATCAAAGTTCCTTTTGTATAAAGACCCATCAGTGTTCAGGAAGAAACTACCAGCAAGCCTTCTTAATGTCTTCTTATCATTGGATGATGCCCCAGGTGGGTATGTTTGATCCTCTAAGAAGCACTTAATGTCATGGAACCAAGGCTTATTATCTTTAACAACATCTGCTGCGAACACATATGCTGGTCTGTCAAGTCTGGACACTGAAATTTGAGGTACAAAGTTGGCAGCTTGAACTTTGATCATGGATGAAATGGTAGCCAGAGCATCTGCGAACTGATTCTCGTCCCGAGGGATATACTCAAGCTTGACTGTTGTAAAGAAAGTCAATAACCTCCTTGTATAATTCATGTAAGGTATCAGATGATCCTGGTGGGTGTACCATTTGCCGTTGGTTTGATTGACTACCAAAGCTGAATCTCCGAATACGGTCAATGTCTTGATCCTGAGGTCAATGGCTTCCTCCAGACCCATAATGCAAGCTTCGTATTCAGCTTCGTTGTTAGTGCAGTTGAAAGTGAGCTTTGCCGAGAAAGGCATGTGAACCCCTTTAGGTGTAATGAGTACTGCACCAACACCACGACCATTCATGTTGACAGCCCCATCAAACATCATAATCCATTCTTCTTCTGGGTCGGGCCCTTCAGTGTGAACAGGCTCTTCATGATCTTTTGCTTTTATGAACATGATGTCTTCATCAGGGAAGTCAAACCTCATAGGCTGGTAATCATCAATGGGTTGCTCAGCCAGATATTCAGATAGTACACTGCCCTTGATGGCTTTCTGAGAGGTGTACTGGATGTCGTATTCTGTGAGAATCATCTGCCATCTTGCAACCCGTCCGGTAAGTGCTGGCTTCTCGAAAATGTACTTGACTGGGTCCATTTTTGATATCAACAAAGTAGTGTGGGTCAACATATACTGTCTCAGTCGGCGAGCAGCCCACGCTAAAGCACAGCAAGTTTTCTCGAGCAGTGAATAACGTTGTTCACAGTCGGTAAAATTTTTGCTTAGGTAGTATATTGCATACTCTTTTCGACCAGACTCGTCATGCTGGCCCAACACACACCCCATCGACTCTTCTAATACTGTCAGGTACATTATCAGAGGTCTTCCTCCAACTGGAGGCATAAGGATTGGAGGTTCTTGTAAGTATTCTTTGATCTTGTCAAAAGCCCTTTGGCAGTCTTCGTTCCACCTGACCGTCTGTTCTTTTCTCAGTAGTTTGAACAAGGGTTCACAAGTTGCTGTAAGGTGAGATATGAACCGCGAGATGTAGTTCAATCGACCTAAGAACCCTCGAACTTCTTTCTCAGTTTTCGGTGCAGGCATCTCTTGGATGGCTTTGACTTTGTCAGGGTCAACTTCAATCCCCTTCTCGCTTACAATAAAGCCCAGCAGCTTACCAGATCTCACCCCGAATGTGCATTTGTTGGGGTTTAACTTCAGTTGGTACTTCCTCAGATGCTTGAACAGTTTCAGCAGATTTACCAGATGATCTTCTTCAGTAAGGGACTTGGCGATCATGTCATCCACATAACACTCGATTTCCTTATGGATCATATCGTGGAATAATGTCACCATAGCCCGTTGATATGTTGCGCCGACATTCTTGAGCCCAAATGGCATTACCTTGTAGCAGAACGTGCCCCAGGGTGTGATGAAGGTTGTCTTCTCCATGTCTTCAGGTGACATCTTAATCTGATTGTATCCTGAAAATCCATCCATGAAGGAGAATACCGAGAACTGAGCCGTATTATCCACCAATACGTCAATGTGAGGTAAAGGGAAATCATCTTTCGGGCTGGCTCTGTTCAGATCCCGGTAGTCAACACACATCCTTACTTTTCCGTCTTTCTTAGGCACAGGTACTATGTTAGCAACCCACGGTGGATAGCTAGTCACAGCAAGGAACCCGGCGTCCCATTGCTTTTGTACCTCCTCCTTGATTTTCATAGCCATGTCTGGGCGGGTACGGCGCAGTTTCTGTTTGACCGGTGGGCATCCTTCCCTCAAAGGCAGCTTGTGCACGACAATGTCGGTATCCAACCCTGGCATATCTTGGTAAGACCAAGCAAACACGTCCACATACTCTTGAAGTAGGTCAATCAGTTGTCTCTTCACTGAGTCTTGCAGGCAGGCCCCGATTTTAACCTCTTTCACGTCTTCATCTGTACCAAGATTGATCGTTTCAACCTCCTCCTGATGAGGAGTAATAACCTTTTCCTCTTGTCTCAACAACCTGGCTAGCTCTTCAGGAAGCTCATACTCTTCTTCAACCCCTTCATCATCTTGATTGATTGGATTGTCAAAGTCATACGAAGTCATAACCGTGCTGTTGTCGGTGCTGTCTGGAAGGCACCTTCTGCAAAGGTTCAGTTTGTTCATTTTAGTGATTTGATTTTAATCTTGTTTTAGAAAAGTGAAATAAAGTTGTCATTTTGAAAACACTGCCATTTATTTTTTGTACAAAAAGAAAAATAGAAAAACAGTGAACGGAAAAGAAAAAGACTCATTTGCAAAAAGATGTCTGATATTGTATTGATTAATCTTGTTGCACAAAAAGTACAGATGGCCCGATTACAAAATGAGTCTTGTCATCTTGGGCAAGATGCAAGACTTTGATGCATGCTAAAATACAGGAAATAATAATTACTCTGCATGAGTAACTCTTATAATTTCCTGGGAAGACCAGTTCGAGACACTGCTCCCCGGGATCTTTGGACGAATCCAGCTTTCCAGGTTGCGTTCTTCTTCCAGCTCGTCTTCCAGACAGTTGACAGCATCAGGGGTAAGCATCCCCCCACTCACAAAACTGGGCTCTTTTGCAGCCTCTACTTGATCTTGTTGAGTTGGTTTGTAACCCAACCCAAATCTATCCTCTTTCTTCTCCACCGATAGCAGTTTGCCCCAGCCTTGGGCGTTTCCTCCCTCAACAACCTTCCGGGCTTGTCGGTATGATGATATTGAAGTACCAAGTACAGCAGATGTCTCATTGATGTTCAAAGCTTCAAACCCCTGGCTCATTGTTTCATGGATCTCCCCGTCCATCTCAATGTACTTATAAGTAGCCAGGTGGCTGACAAATATATCCTCCTCTCCACAGATTGTAACGATTTGACCCTCCCACTCGTATTTTAATTTCTGGTGAAGGGTAGAGGTCACGGCGCCAGCAGCGTGAATCCATGGCCTACCCAATAGACAGTTGTAGGCAGGCTGTATATCCATCACGTAGAAAGTAGTTTTGAAGGTCTGCAGGCCAATCGTTACGGGCAACTCAATCTCCCCCAGAACCGATCTCTTTGAGCCATCAAAGGCTCTTACCACCAGGTTGCTGGGTCTCAATGCCAATCCATCGTATTCTAGCTTCACCAGGGCCTTTTTAGGTAAGACATTGAGGGACGACCCTGTGTCTACCAGCACATGGGAAAGGACAACACCTTTACATTCCATGGTTATGTGCAAGGCTTTGTTATGGTTGCGGCCCTCCGTTGTCAAATCAGTATTGGTGAACCCTAGTCCGTGACTAGCATTAACATTTCCAACTACTGCTTCCAGCTGATTGACAGTGATCTCTTCAGGCACGTAAGCTGCGTGCAAGACTTTGAGTAGTGCATTCCGATGGGCTTCGGAGCACATAAGCAATGATAGGATTGAGATCTTGGAAGGTGTCTGATGAAGCTGATCCACTACTTTATAATCACTCTTTTTGATGATTCGCATGAACTCATCAACCTCTTGATCGAATGGGGTTTTCAAAGCTTCTTTAACAGCTTGATCTTCCTGCACAGGGCTCTTCCCTTTTGCCTTGGCAGCAGCTTCTGCTTCGGCAGTGGGTTTCTGAATTTGTGGAGCGAAAAGACGTCCGCTTCGAGTGAAGCCTCCGCCTCTTCCCACATTGTCTACTTGTGGTGCAGGGGTTGATGATTCAAAAGTGATTCTTTGCCCTTCACAGTACAGGTCAGAGCCGTAATGCCAGGGAATGGCATTGCTGCTTTCATAAGGTACGGGTCCAGGCACCGTGATAGTGACTGGACTGACTGCAGCTGCTGAAGGAACTGTGATAGTCTGTGGATCATAATAAATTGTAACTGGTGCTCTGATGGGAGCAGCACCTTCTGAGTTGTAGACAGAGTTGTTTTCAGGATCGTAGAATATTGTGACAGTAGAGACATCTTCATGACTTGTTGCTGGTGTTGTAGGAGGCATTGTCGGGAGTATGGATGTTGTTGTTGTAGGAGTTTCAAAATGGAGTGATGCTGGAGTTGTAGAAGGAACATTTGTTGATATCTGATCAGTTGAAATGACAGATGAAGTACTTGTCGATGAAGCCGAAGAATTGTCAGGAACAATAGTTGTTGCAGTTGTAGGAGGTTCTGGAATTGTTGCCGATGAGATTGCTGGGTTTGTAGGAAATGATGTGGTGATCTGAAGTTGGCCACTCCGAATGAGGTCATCTATGCCATTCCTCAAATTATCGCACCCATTTACTGAGATATTGCAGTAAGCACACCCCAACTCGCACCCCGGGAACATTTGACATTCCAGGAGTTGAGCCTTGATTTCTACCAACGGCGTCCGGATCTGACCCACACTGGTTATTAAATAAGACGGCTTGTCTTCTTCAATAGCGTTAATTCTGGGACCACCGTGGTTTGGCATCGGGTTCTTATTGACATTGGGTGGTGGTGCGAAATTCAGAGCTTTCGAGTCTACCAGGTCTTGTACCTTCATGTGCAGGGCTCTGCACTTTTCTGTACTGTGGCCAGGTGCATTTGAATGGAAGGCACATCTGGCGTTGGAGTCATAGTTCCTGGGTAGACTGTTGGGATCCGGAGGTGCCAGCGTCCTTAGCTCAACTAGGTTGAGTTTCAGGAGTTGTGGCAGCAGGGTAGCATATGGCATAGGGATCGGATCGATCACCCTATTGGCTTGAGATGGCCTCTGCTGGAATGGCCTTTGTTGACTGTTGTTGTTGGTGTTGCCGTTGTTGTAATTTCTCGGAGGATACTGATTTTGTTGATGGTACTGAGGTTGCTGTTGATAGTTTTGCTGCGGCGGTTGATAGACTGGCTGAGGATGAGCTGGAGCAGGAATGGTGACTGCTGCCACTGACCTGTGAACAAAATGGGGCCTGCCCCTGTTGGAGTGGATGGCATTGGTCTCGCCAGTTCTTCTTGGGCCTGCAAAAGGCTTTCTTGTACTACTGGACGAGCTGGCACCATTGTCAGAAATCTTGCCCATTTTTAACAGGCTCTCAATTCTCTCCCCAGCTATGACAACATCTGCGAAGCTAGTGGAAGAGAAAGCGGCCAGCCTGTCAATATAGGTTCCCTGAAGGGTGTTCATAAACATGTCTGCCATTTCCCTCTCAGACATAGGTGGCTGAACAGCAGCAGCCAATTGCTTCCATCTCTGGGCATATTCTCGGAAACTCTCCCTTGAAGACTGTGACATTCCCATTAGGAGGGTCCTGTTGGGTGCCATGTCTAAGTTGTACTGATACTGTCTGATAAAGGCTTCTGCCAAATCCTTCCAGCACCTGATAGTTGCCCTTGTCAGGTGAGAGTACCATTCTCTTGAGGCCCCAGTCAAGCTGTCTTCGAAATAGAACATCCAGAGCTTCTCATCCATAGTATAGGCCTTCAGCCTTCCCAGAAATGATTGTAAATGAGTCCGGGGGCATGAAGTCCCGTTGTATTTTTCAAAACATGGAGGCTTAAACTTATGGGGAATCCTGACCGCGTCTACCAAGCCCATGTCCATGACGTCAAAACCCAGAGAGTTTTGAGACTCTAAGGACCTCAATTTCTCAGCTATCTCTTCCAACCTTCTATCATAAGCTTCCTCCCCAGCACCCATTACTGTGAATTGATCCTCTTGGGGGTCTTCTTGAAGTACCCTAGCTGCAGTGGCTGTCCCTTGAACATTTGCAGGAATATTGACCTCTGGATGAAGATGGGGGCCAAATACAGGGGGGTTAACATGAGGTTGCACCCTTTCATTGTTGCTGGTGCCGGCAGTCCCTATATGTGGATCTTCTTGATTTTGCCTTTCCACCATGGCCCTCAATCTTTCCTGGCTCTAAGCCATGTTGTTCATCACTTCCATGAACTGCGTCATCTGATTCCTCATCTCTAGCCTTTCATTTGCCATTTGATTTCTGACCTCAGTAAGGTCCTGCTGCATCTGATCCATTTGAATGCCCGGAAGGTTGTTACGGGTCGGATAACGGTGCGGACGGTTGAGGGGAAATACTCGGCGCCGAGCAATAGTTCCTGAACATCACAACAGAGTTAGTGGCAATAAAACAAAAACCTACAAAACAAACAAAAGGGTTAGCATGCAATGCAGTTATGCTTATTTGTCCTCAAGGTATCCGGTTTGGCGTTCAGTTTTGACCCTTCCAGACCCTTGAAGATGTTGTTGATGTTGCTTTTGAAGTGAAACTCGGATGGAACAAACTAATACATATATTACAAAAGCAAATGGTACATAGTTTGTTTACAAGCACAAGCCCTCCGAGGGGTCAAAATACATTACAGGAAAATAAAAGTACATGGAATGAAAGCAACAACAAACAAATGGTCAAACACCAAGACCAAACTCATCCTCACGAACTTCCTTGAGAAGTGCTTCGGTCACAGGATCAGCCGGACGCTCCGTGAGATTCCTGATGAGGAGATTCCGGGTCGTAACAGCTGCTGCTAGCTTCTTGTGCTGACTTTGGTCTTTTGACCTCTTCACTCCAGCTTTGATCTTTAGCTCTGATATCTCCCTCTGGGCTGCTGCCAGGGCTTCTTGCTGTTCTTTTGCACTAGCTTCCAGTTGCTCCATCTTGTCTTGAACTCTCTTGTCCTCCAGAGTACGGGCTTCGGTGATCCTGACCCACCGAGCTTGACTCTCCTTCAAATACAAGTCTGTCCTTGCTCTCTGGAACTGGGCTTCTTTGCAAGCATTCTTCAGGATTTGTTCTCCAGCTTTAGACTTTTTGATATAATCCCCAGACTTCTCAATCTTAACCAGATGCTCCACTCTCAACTTCTCCAATCTCTCAACCTCCCTCATACCATCACTCCTTTCCCGGAGGGTCTTCTGCAAAGCTTGAGTTAACTTCTCATTTCTTTCTTTCAAACTCTCAAACTCCTCCAAACTGACAGTGGCAGGTGGTGCTGAAGACGATTCGGGCATATCTTCTATAGTAAAGGGCATCCCAGAGAATTGGGCCCTGGCACGGGACCATTCATAATATTGTGCTGATGCCACATTGTTGCACTTCCCCAAAATGGTTATTCCCTTGGTTTGAACATTATCCCAGGCCCAGGCTGCCCGCCTAACAATAGCCAGATTAATCTTGTTCTCACAATAAAGAGTTTCAACCAAGTCCTGTGCCTTAGGAGTGTGGACCAGGGCATAGCCCAGTTGTCTTCTAAACAGCAGAGGGTTGTAATTGATACCACCCTTAACTCCTATTAGGGGCGCATTGGGGAAATGCCCACAGCTGGTGATGATATCCCTACCCTTGGTGCTTTGAGTGCACCATCTGATATCGGCCGAAGTTAGAGCAGTGAGTCTCTTAGCCCAGTTGCTCTGCTGATGGGGGTTCAGAAATGCATCTGTCCTGGGTAGATGCCTGAGAAGCCAAGTATGGAACAATGGAGCACAACACCTCACCAATCTTCCCATCTGCTTTTCATTCCTCTGATGCACTGAATAGTAGAGATCCCCCAATAAAGTGGGCACTGGGTTCTTCAAGATGAACTGATGGATTGCATTCTTGCTAATGAATCGAGGCTCATCTGCAAACAATACAATTCCATATATGCTCAAAGCCAATAAGGCACAGACAGCTTTCCACTCCCCTAAAGAGGCTTTCAGGGTAGCTTGAGAGATCAAGAAGTCCATATGGAAACCAGGGATTCCAGCCTTGGAAGTCATATGCTGCTCAATCAGAACAGGTTCCAGATGCAAAGCCTTTGCTACTTCTCCATTACCAGGAAAGACCATCTCAGGGTTGAAAGGGATTCCACCCCTGATAGGCAGACCAACCAATGATGAGTATTCTTCCAATAGAGGGCCTAGCTGAAAGTCCTGAAAAGTGAAATATCTCAGTGGGGGATCATAGAACTGAATGCAAGTGTGGATCAGGCTTCTCTGTGAAGGGTCCAGATCCATAACCATATCAAGTATATCCCCATAGTGTTCCCTGAACAATGGTATGTGATCTGGAGTGATCAGGGTCTGAATCCTCCTGATGTCAGATAACTCTGGCTGGAAGAAGTGATAGGTGATGTTGCTCTTTTTAGGAGCCATGATGCTGAAGATGAGTGGTGACAGGTGCTGATGATAACACTGAAGAATGAGCCACTGGTTGGCTGGTGCAGGTGATAACTGAAGCAGATGCTGGTGAAGATGGGTCAATGCTGAAGATGAGGTCAAAACCAAAACCAAAGATGAAAGTGGATACCCTGAAACACAAATAAGCAAATGTCAATATGATGCAATGATTATGTATGCAAATGATATGCAAGGGTCTGTGACTGATCTGGATCTGATCAACTGTTCTGATATAGGTCCAAGTATGTTCAAGAATTCCAGATGGAGGTCTATAAATCCAGTAACCAAGGTGGGGGACTCAAATAAAGAGCCACATGTCCAGGGTTTCAGAATCACAAGAACTGTCCCAAATTGAAGTACTCTTAAACAAACAAAGTAACAAGGTATTCTGAGGTCAAGGTACCTGCAAACCTGTAAACAGCCCAACCCCCTCACAGGTGGTGTTCTAAAACAAGGATCCTCAGACTTGGATCAGTTATGAGAAGTGTAAACACTTCTAACCCGGAGGTACAGTGTTTACAATAACCATAAAAGTTCCTCCTCTAATTCACCTCAGTTTCTGAAGGTCAATACTAAAAGGTCATCCAGACTTAGCAGGCTTCCCAGATAGCCCTAGCATTGCAGGAAATCTGCAACACAGAGTTCTCAAGAAGAAACCCATATCTGAACCGTGTTTCATATTCCCGCACCAGACCGAGATGGAATGGGAAAGAATATGATTCACTCTAGCCTATGTGTCACTCAGATCCCAGGTATAGGACCTTAACTCTCAGTGAAACACCCACCCACCAAAACAAAACCAGATCCAGCCAGACAGCATGACAGTATGATATATGTAAAGCAGTAAAGAAAGCAGTAAAGCAACTGTACATAAAGCAAAAAAAACAGATACAAAAATATAAACACAAATAAGCACATAACACCCCAGTAAACACAAATCAATCAAGCGCTAGGAGGAACCCACAAAAATAACCAGAAGCCCTGGTTGCAATATAAGGGTCCCCAGCAGAGTCGCCAAGCTGTCGCTCCCAATAGATGGGAATGGCCCAAATAAAGGTACAGACGCGAACGATCGGCGAGAGGGACAATGAGAACACACAGCCGTGAACTCACTGGAGATGAATAGAGTCGCCAGCTAGGCATTTTTATCCCGGAGGAAAGGTAATGCTGCATAAACCTAGAAAGATATGGATAAGACGGTTGCGAACCAGAGAGACTGAGAAAGGGGGTTGGTTACAACCTGGGAAGGTATTAGCACCCAGATTTTCCGCCGTACTCGACGGGATCCACGCTTAAAAGATTTGTGTTTTAAAGGGGTAGTGTCAGTGCAATTTGTGTATAAAAGAGCTGGAAAACAAAATGTACAGGTGTCAGTGTAAGAGAAAAGTGAAGTGAAATATGAAAGTGTCAGTGCAGGAATGAGAATGTGCTCAAGATAATGAGGCTAAAAGAATGAGGCTAGAAAGAGGGGGAATATACAGAGACTTTTGTTCGATAATTGTTAAGTTATGCCTACGTATCCTCTCGTGCAATGAGGAAGTCAGAACACCGTAGTTCGACCCAAAGAGACTGAAAGATGAATTGACTGATGAACTGCTTACTTGCCTATGCTCAAGTGTATGACCTGTCTGGCTCAGGTGCAATCTGTCTTGCATTAGACGGAAGAAGCAAGTTCTCGTTTATGAGTGAAGGTGATGAGAAAAGAATCCCGAAGGAGACGATTATTGTTTGTTTTTGTGTTTTCAGTCTTTTATTGTTTTTGGATTTTGTCATAAGTTAATGAGCTTATGCCTAAACCAATGGGTTAGTAAACTCATCACATCTTCCCTCTGATTAGGGGTAATGAGAATACCTTAAGTGTGAAGTCAGATTCTCACACTTAATCACCTTTGGTATAGGATTAAGATCATTAACCTATTTGTGATTATTTAGATGTTTTTGGTGTTTTTGTTTAGTGTTAAGTAATGAGATTAAGCCATAATCAAGGATTAAACAGACTCATTACACCATCCTAATAGAAGGATAATAGATGAGAATGTTTAAGCTGAGGAAAGCTCCTCAACTTAATCCATGATTAGGGATTAAACTCATGACAAAACAAGCCTTTGATTAAGTGGATTTTATTTGGTGATATGATGATGAGGTGATTTTTAGGGTTTGTAAGACAACTTGAGAGGGACTTGTCCATTAACACTAGGGTTAGTCCTTCTTAACCAATTAAGGAAGAATTAGAACCCTAATGCAAGGCCCAAGTTACAAGTGTGATGTCTTGATACTTATTAAGTGAATTGATTAAAGGAGTTAAACACATTAAGGGTTTAACACTTAGGATTAAAGTTATACACTCCATCCTAAGAGAAGGATGCAGGCATAAGCTTAATCACAAATCCTTAAAGCCTTTAGGGTTTAGTCCCTGATTATGAGGTGAGAAGAGAAGACTCAATAAGAGACACAAAGGTAAAACTAAGAGGGGAGACTAATCAAAATCCTAATCATTGTCATGCTTGGTTGTCCCTAAGGTTTGTGAGGTTTGCAGGAGAAGTCTTCAATGGAACCACCAGGAAACAGATGAAAGGATCAGGAGAAGCAAAGCAACTTGCTTCATTCAAGAAGTCAAGTCACTTGAAGAAAGAAAGTGGGAAGAGGAAAAATGAGCAAGCTCAAACTCAAACACATATAAAAATGCAGCAAATGGATGCAAGAGATATGAAAAGAAAAGTTATGAGAAGTGAAGGCAAATTCACTTCTCAAGTTCACTTACCACCTGAAAGGTTAGAAAAGAAATGCAATGCAATGCAAAATGGGATGGAATGACATGATGAGAAACAAAACCAGAAGCATATGCATGATGCTAATGATGCTATGAGATTCTACAAACATGAGGCAGCACATGGAAATGATCATACAAGCTTATGAATGCAAATGAAGCAAGTTAGGAACCATGAAAACACATGAAAAGTTATGGAGTGCACATGACATACAACATGGCAAATACATGATGCAATGATCAAACATGCTTTCTATATGTCTTATGATGTCAAATGAATCACATGGAAGCATGGAATGTCATGGCAAGTCATGTTATGCAAGAGAATGCAAGATGGATGCATATGGAAGCCCAAATTAGGGTTTATGAATCAAACATCAAACACAAACCAAAACCAGAAGCAAACCCTTAGATAAAAAATGGAAAATTCCACACAAAAGACCCCTAATCCCATACTAAACCACTGCCCAAAGGAGAGGTCTCAACTCTTAACCAATCTTAAGTTATGATTTTCACAAGTTTTTAGGGTTTTTAGGGTTCCTAAACAAGAAAAATGTCAAACAAAATGAAAATGAAAGATCAAATCATGACCATTTTATCTCAAAAACTACATGCTAAACACAATGCAATGCAAGAAGAATCAATGTCCAACTCTTCATGGATAGGCAGAAATGATTTTTTGAACTTAGGATCAAAATAATGCACAAAAATGATTTTAATTCAATGAAAAATTCTCAAAATGCATCAAGATCAAAAAAGAAATTTGGTTTGAAGGTTGGACAATGTTTCTAAATGTTTTAGAACATTTCATGAATTTTTTGGTGATTTTTAAATACCTAAAAGTATTTTTAATAAATTAATTTTCATTAATCAATTAAAAATAATCTTTTAAATATTTACAAATACTTTTTTAATGCTAAAAATAAAAATAAAAATATTTTTGTGTCTTAAAAATTAATAAAACTTTTGAGAAAAAGTTTCATAATTTTTAAGACATTTTTGCTATTTTAAATTAATTATGCAAATAAAATGAAAAGAAATGAATTAAAATAAAGAAAAAGGAAAAGTCAACAGAAAGAGTGGCTGAGACTGATTCTGGGTTTGAATGGGTGGACTGCGCGCGTGAATGGAGGGTCTAGATTCACTCTGGGCGAATTAATTTAATTATAATTAATTAAAACTAATTAAATGGATTAGGGCATAATGATCAGATCTGAGCCATTCACACGCGCGGGAGGTCAATGGAGTCAACTGATCCTACGGTCCAAATTCAAATGGCATTTAATTACAGGATTAGGGCATAATGACTTTCAGGTGGCCGGAGAAGACCTCCGGTTGTCTTCTCCGGTGGGAAGCCCACCTGAAAATCTCCAAACTCTCTCAAAACCTAACTAAAACGAAATCTAAAAACATGGAAATGATTCCCACTCACTCACGAACCAAAACCCCCAATCAAAACAAATTTATTCTTCCCCAAACTCATGAATCGAGCAAAACAAATTTTTAGGTCACAGAGTTTCAGAGATCAATTAAATTCTCATTTCATCACCATTTCCAAAACTAAAAGCATCAGGATAATCAGTGAAGCATGGAGAACAAGTTTAGAACATAAAAAATGATTTCTGGAAAAATATTTCTTGAGCTACCTGAGATTCGAAGCTTTCACTCCAACAACTTTCTGACCTCCCCTCCTTGTGAAATCCACTCCTTATGACCTCTTGATGATGCTTGAATGCTTTGGAGAAGTTTATGCTGGCTAGATGAAGAGTTTGAACAGCTTCTGCTCAAGCTCAGTTGAAAATGGCAATGGTGATTCAGGCAGTTTCAGGCCAATGTGGGTGGTTCTTTGTGATTAGGGTGATGTTTTAAGAAGGTTTGTGGAGTGAGTTTGGATGTTTATGGCTTGTGGAGTGAGTTTCGAAAGAAACTTCAAGTTGGAGTGAAAATGGAGAAGTGGAGTTCTTGCTTGATTCAGGCTTGGTTCTTTGGTGGTTTGGGCTTAATGAGGCATGATGAGTTGAGGTATGAAAATGGTTTTAGTGTTTGAGGCTTGTGGAGGCAGATTCGAAGAGTTTTTCAAAATGAGGTGTCTTTGTGTATGGTGTCTTGTGATGTGTTTCAGCTTGGCTTCTTGATATGTTTTGCTTGCCAAAGGATAGTATAAAATAATCCTATAGGTCAGATGATTTGACATGGCCTTTATTGATTGGTAAGTTCACTTTTGCCAAAAGTTCACTCTTTGTGTAAGAGAGGTATGGCTTGGTTCTAGGCTAGTACAAGCATGGGGCTGGCGCAGCAAGGGTGAGGGGAAGGGCTAGCAAAGCTCAGCATCCAATGTAGCAAGTGGTAGGAAGTGTGATCATGAGTTTTGCAAGTTGGCTCATTTTGGTTCACATGTGATTTTCTCATTCCATAAGCCATGAAACATGAGCATTTTGGTTCAATTCTGACTTTTATGTCACATAGAATGTTTGTGTAATGGTTTGATGCTAACTAGAAGTTACAACTTGCCTTGAAACATGATTTTGCAAATTTTCCATTTAGTGCACATCTTGAAAAATCAATGATTTTTGCCAACTTTGTCACACCATAACTTTTGATCCAAGAAGAATTTGATCATGTTCTTGTACTTTTTGAAAAGGGAAAAATGTGATCTACAACTTTCATGACCAAGGTTTTTCCATTTGAAGCTTTCTTGGATCAAAAATCAAGGCTTGAAAAATGACCTAAAATGACCTATCCTTGAAAAGTCAACCATGCCCTAAAAAGTCAACTTTGCAAAAACTTCAAATTCTTGAATTTTGTGAACTTCAACCTCCTTCCATGATCAAATAAAGATCATATACACTCAAAATGATGAAGATCAACCATTGGTTGGGTCATTGGGGGCCTCAGATGCCCTGATTTTACACTGACTTGTCTGAAAAGTCAACCCTTGATCAGATGACTTCCCCATGGAATTTCTTCATGAAACTTGGTATGCATACTCCCTATACCATATAGAGACCAATGGAAACAAGAATGACCAAAAAAAATTGGAGTTATGGCCTCTGAAACCAAAACCCTAATTTTAGGTCAACTGTGCAGTCAAACTTGGCTCTGCATCCATTCCAATCCCAGTTCTTGTGATTCTTTTGCATTCTTGACTTTGAGAGGATGTAGTATGATATAAGAACACACATGGATCCCTTTGAATTGATTGGTGGCCTTTGAAGTGGCTCAAGAAGCTCTTGGATTGCTCAGATCACAAACCCTAGATGCAGATGACTTTGAAACAATGCAGTGAATCAAAAATGTAATATGAGATGATTATTGTGTTTATGCATATGAAATGATCACAAGCCATGGTGTGAATGGGTGAGGGCAAATTTGGGGTGTTTACACCTGGCAGAGGCCTTCATCAGACAATATCAGTATAACTTAGACATGGCACCCAACAGGACCCTCCTAATGGGAATGTCGCAGTCGTCAAGGGAAAGTTTCCGAGAATATGCCCAGAGATGGAGGCAATTGGCTGCTGCTGTTCAGCCACCTATGTCCGAAAGGGAAATGGCAGATATGTTCATGAACACCCTTCAGGGGACTTACATTGACAGGCTGGTTGCTTTCTCTTCCACTAGCTTTGCAGATGTTGTCATAGCTGGGGAGAGAATTGAAAGCCTATTGAAAATGGGTAAGATCTCAGACAACGGTGCAAGCTCGTCCAGTAGTACCAGAAAGCCTTTTGCAGGCCCGAGAAGAACTGGCGAGACCAATGCCATCCACACCAACAGGGGCAGGCCCCAATATGTTCACAGGTCAGTGGCAGCAGTCACCATTCCTGCTCCAGCTCATCCTCAACCAGTTTATCAACCTCCGCAACAAAACTATCAGCAACAACCTCAGTACCATCAACAGAATCAATATCCTCCGAGAAATTACAACAACAGCAACACCAACAACAATGACCAGCAAAGGCCATTCCAACAGAGGCCTTCTCAAGCCAATAGGGTAATCGATCTGATCCCTATGCCATATGCTACATTGTTGCCACAACTCCTGAAACTCAACCTAGTTGAGCTAAGGACGTTGGCACCTCCAGATCCCAATAGTCTACCCAGGAATTATGATTCCAACGCCAGATGTGCCTTCCATTCAAATGCACCTGGCCACAGTACAGAAAAGTGCAGAGCCTTGCACATGAAGGTACAAGACCTGGTAGACTCAAAAGCTCTGAATTTCGCACCACCACCCAATGTCAACAAGAACCCGATGCCAAACCACGGTGGTCCCAGAATTAACGCTATTGAAGAAGACAAGCCGTCTTATTTAATAACCAGTGTGGGTCAGATCCGGACACCGTTGGTGGAAATTAAGGCTCAACTCCTCGAATGTCAAATGTTCCCGGGGTGTGAGTTGGGGTGTGCTTACTGCAATATCTCAGTCAATGGGTGCGATAACCTGAGGAATGGCATAGACGGTCTCATTCAGAGTGGCCAACTTCAGATCACCACATCATTTCCTACAAATCCAGCAATCTCATCAGCAACAACTCCAGAACCTCCTACAACTGCAACAACCATTGTTCCTGACAATTCTTCGGCTTCATCAACAAGTACTTCATCTATTATCTCAACTGATCAGTTATCAACAAATTTTTCTTCTACAACTCCAGCACCACTCCATTTTGAAACTCCTACAACAACAACATCCATCCTTCCATCAATGTCTCCCACAACACCAGCAACCAATCATGAAGATGTCTCAACTGTCACAATATTTTATGATCCTGAAAACAACTCTGCCTACAATTCAGAAGGTGCTGCTCCCATCAGAGCACCAGTCACAATTTATTACGATCCACAAACTATCACAATTCCTTCCACAGTTGCAGTCAGTCCAGTCACTATCACGGTGCCTGGACCAGTACCTTATGAAAGCAGCAATGCCATCCCCTGGCATTACGGCTCTGATCTGTACTGTGAAGGACAAAGAATCACTTTTGAATCATCAACCCCTGCACCACAAATTGACAATGTGGGAGGAGGCGGAGGCTTCACTCGAAGCGGACGTCTTTTCGCCCCGCAAATTCAGAGACCCACTGCCGAAGCAGAAGCTGCTGCCAAGGCAAAAGGGAAGAGCCTTGTGCAGGAAGATCAAGCTGTTAAAGAAGCTTTGAAGACACCCTTTGATCAAGAGGTTGATGAGTTCATGCGAATCATCAAAAAGAGTGATTATAAAATAGTGGATCAGCTTCATCAAACGCCTTCCAAGATCTCAATCCTATCATTGCTTATGTGCTCCGAGGCCCATCGGAATGCACTACTCAAAGTCTTGCACGCAGCTTACGTGCCTGAAGAGATCACTGTCAATCAGCTGGAAGCTGTAGTTGGAAATGTCAATGCTAGTCACGGACTAGGGTTCACCAATACTGATTTGACAACGGAAGGCCGCAACCATAACAAAGCCTTGCACATAACCATGGAATGTAAAGGTGCTGTCCTTTCCCATGTGCTGGTGGACACGGGGTCATCCCTCAATGTCTTACCTAAGAAGGCCCTGGTGAAGCTAGAATACGATGGATTGGCATTGAGACCCAACAACCTGGTGGTGAGAGCCTTTGATGGCTCAAAGAGATCGGTTCTGGTAGAAATTGAGTTGCCCATAACGATTGGCCCGCAGACCTTCAAAACTACCTTCTACGTGATGGATATACAGCCTGCCTACAGCTGTTTATTGGGTAGGCCATGGATTCACGCTGCTGGCGCCGTGACCTCTACCCTTCACCAGAAGTTAAAATATGAGTGGGAGGGTCAAATCGTTACAATCTGTGGAGAGGAGGATATCTTTGTCAGCCACCTGGCTACCTATAAGTATATTGAGATGGATGGGGAGATCCATGAAACAATGAGCCAGGGTTTTGAAGCCTTGAATGTCAATGAAACATCTGCTGTGCCTGGTACTTCAATATCATCATACCAACAAGCCCGGAAGGTTGTTGAGGGAGGAAACGCCCAAGGCTGGGGCAAACTGCTATCGGTGGAGAAGAAAGAGGACAGATTTGGGTTGGGTTACAAACCAACTCAACAAGATCAAGCAGAGGCTGCGGAAGAGCCCAACTTTGTGAGTGGGGGGATGCTCACCCCTGATGCTGTCAACTGTCTGGAAGACGAGCTGGAAGAAGAACGCAACCTGGAAAGCTGGATTCGTCCAAAGGTCCCGGGGAGCAGTATCTCAAACTGGTCTTCCCAGGAAATTATAAGAGTTACTCATGCAGAGTAATTATTATTTCCTGTATTTTTATAGCATGCATCAAAGTCTTGCATCTTGCCCAAGATGACAAGACTCATTTTGTAATAGGGCCATCTGTACTTTTTGTGCAAACAAGATTAATCAATGAAATATCAGACATCTTTTTGCAAATGAGTCTTTTTTTTTCTTTTTCGTTCACTGTTTTTTCATTTTTTCTTTTTGTACAAAAAATAAATGGCAGTGTTTTCAAAATGACAACTTTATTTCACTTTTCTAAAACAAGATTAAAATCTATCACTAAAATGAACCAACTGAACCCTTGCAGAGAGTGCCTTCCAGACAGCACCGACAACAGCACGGCTATGACTTCGTATGACTTTGACAATCCAATCAATCAAGCTGATGAAGGGGTTGAAGAAGGGTATGAGCTTCCCGAAGAGCTAGCCAGGTTGTTAAGACAAGAGGAAAAGGTTATTACTCCTCACCAGGAGGAGGTTGAAGGGATTAATCTTGGTACAGATGAAGACGTGAAAGAGGTTAAAATCGGGGCCTGCCTGCAAGACTCAGTGAAGAGACAACTGATTGACCTGCTTCAAGAGTATGTGGACGTGTTTGCTTGGTCGTATCAAGATATGCCAGGGTTGGATACCGATATTGTTGTGCACAAGCTGCCTTTGAGAGAAGAATGCCCGCCAGTTAAACAGAAACTGCGCCGTACTCGCCCAGACATGGCAATGAAAATCAAAGAAGAGGTACAAAAGCAATGGGACGCCGGGTTTCTTGCTGTGACTAGCTATCCGCCGTGGGTTGCTAATATAGTACCTGTGCCTAAGAAAGACGGCAAAGTAAGGATGTGTGTTGACTACCGAGATCTGAACAGAGCTAGCCCGAAGGATGATTTCCCATTACCTCACATTGATGTATTGGTGGATAACACGGCTCAGTTCTCGGTATTCTCCTTCATGGATGGATTTTCAGGATATAATCAGATCAAAATGTCGCCTGAAGACATGGAGAAAACAACATTCATCACACCATGGGGCACGTTCTTCTACAAGGTAATGCCATTTGGGCTGAAGAATGCTGGTGCCACATATCAACGGGCTATGGTAACATTATTCCACGATATGATCCATAAAGAAATAGAATGTTATGTGGATGACATGATTGCCAAGTCCCTTACTGAAGAAGATCACCTGGTGAATCTGCTGAAGCTATTCAAGCGTCTGAGGAAGTACCAACTGAAGCTGAACCCCAACAAATGCACATTCGGGGTGAGATCTGGTAAGCTGCTGGGCTTTATTGTAAGCGAGAAGGGGATTGAAGTTGACCCTGACAAAGTCAAAGCTATTCAAGAGATGCCTGCACCGAAAACAGAAAAAGAAGTTCGAGGGTTCTTAGGTCGATTGAACTACATCTCGCGGTTCATATCTCACCTTACAGCAACTTGTGAACCCTTGTTCAAACTACTGAGAAAAGAACAGACGGTCAGGTGGAACGAAGACTGCCAAAGGGCTTTTGACAAGATCAAAGAATACTTACAAGAACCTCCAATCCTTATGCCTCCAGTTGGAGGAAGACCTCTGATAATGTACCTGACAGTATTAGAAGAGTCGATGGGGTGTGTGTTGGGCCAGCATGACGAGTCTGGTCGAAAAGAGTATGCAATATACTACCTAAGCAAAAAGTTTACCGACTGTGAACAACGTTATTCACTGCTCGAGAAAACTTGCTGTGCTTTAGCGTGGGCTGCTCGCCGACTGAGACAGTATATGTTGACCCACACTACTTTGTTGATATCAAAAATGGACCCAGTTAAGTACATATTTGAGAAGCCAGCTCTTACCGGACGGGTTGCAAGATGGCAAATGATTCTCACGGAATACGACATCCAGTACGCCTCTCAGAAAGCCATCAAGGGCAGTGTATTGTCTGAATATCTTGCTAAGCAACCCATTGATGATTATCAGCCTATGAGATTTGACTTCCCTGATGAGGACATCATGTTCATAAAAGCGAAAGATCATGAAGAGCCTGTTCACACTGAAGGGCCCGACCCGGAAGAAGAATGGACTATGATGTTTGATGGGGCTGTTAACATGAATGGTCGTGGTGTTGGTGCAGTACTCATTACACCTGAAGGAGTTCACATGCCTTTCTCGGCAAAGCTCACTTTCAACTGCACTAACAACGAAGCTGAATACGAAGCTTGCATTATGGGTCTTGAGGAAGCCATTGACCTCAGGATCAAGACATTGACCGTATTCGGAGATTCAGCTTTGGTAATCAATCAAACCAACGGCAAATGGTACACCCACCAGGATCATCTGATACCTTACAGGGACTATACAAGGAGGTTATTGACTTTCTTCACAACAGTCAAGCTTGAGTATATCCATCGGGACGAGAATCAGTTTGCAGATGCTTTGGCTACCATTTCATCCATGATCAAAGTTCAAGCTGCCAACGTTGTACCTCAAATCTCAGTGTCCAGGCTTGACAGGCCAGCATATGTATTTGCCGCAGACATTGTCAAAGATGATAAGCCTTGGTTCCATGACATTAAGTGCTTCTTGGAGGATCAGACATACCCACCTGGGGCATCTTCCAATGATAAGAAGACTTTGAGAAGGCTTGCTGGTAGTTTCTTTCTGAACGCTGATGGGTCTTTATACAAAAGGAACTTTGATATGGTACTCCTCAGATGTGTTGATAAGACAGAAGCAGATTTGTTGATGCATGAAGTGCACGAAGGATCCTTTGGTACCCATGCCGGAGGGCATGCCATGGCTAAGAAATTGTTAAGATCAGGGTATTATTGGATCACCATGGATGCAGACTGTTGTGCCTACGCCAGAAAATGCCATAAATGCCAGATTTATGCAGATAAGGTGCATGTGCCTCCCAATCCTCTGAACATCATGTCTTCACCATGGCCCTTTGCCATGTGGGGCATTGATATGATTGGCAAGATCGAGCCAACTGCTTCGAATGGCCACAGATTCATCCTGGTTGCCATTGATTATTTCACCAAGTGAGTCGAAGCAGCTTCCTATGCCAATGTTACAAGACAAGTGGTAGCCAGATTTCTGAAGAGAGATATCATCTGTCGATATGGAGTTCCCGAGCGAATCATTACTGATAATGGTTCCAACTTGAACAACAAAATGATGGCAGAGCTGTGCCGGGACTTCAAAATCCAACATCACAATTCTTCTCCTTACAGGCCAAAGATGAATGGCGTTGTTGAGGCAGCTAATAAGAATATCAAGAAGATTGTGCAGAAGATGGTAGTCACTTACAAAGACTGGCATGAAATGGTACCATTTGCTTTGCATGGGTACCGCACGTCAATCAGGACATCCACTGGGGCAACACCGTATCAACTTGTATATGGTATGGAAGCGGTCCTACCGGTTGAAGTTGAATTACCCTCTCTACGGGTATTGATGGATGTCAAGCTGAGTGAAGCAGAGTGGATTAGGTCCCGATACGAGCAACTGAGTCTGATTGAAGAGAAAATATTGGCTGCAATCTGTCATGGGCAGTTGTATCAGAAGAGAATGAAGAAAGCCTTCGATCAGAAAGTCAGGCACCGAGAGTACCAAGTAGGAGATCTTGTGCTGAAAAGAATCCTCCCTCCTCATACAGACCACAGGGGCAAATGGACTCCAAATTATGAAGGACCATTCGTGGTAAAGAAAGTTTTCTCGGGTGGAGCACTGATGCTCAGCACCATGGATGGTGAAGATTTCCCATCCCCTGTGAATTCAGATGCAGTTAAAAAATACTTCGCATAAATGACCCGCTGGACGTAAAAACAGAATGTAAGTCCAGGCAAAAATAGGGCATCCCGGCGAGTCAAAAACAGAATAAAAGACTCGGGCAAAAGTAAGGGAAAATGAATAAAAGATGTACACCCGCTGAGTTGAAAAGCCACATTGGACAGCTCAGGCAAAAATGGGTATCCCGATGGATTGAAAACCCGAAAGGGCGATCCATGCAAAATAAGGGAATAAGCGAACAACTGCATTCTGAATTCGTCTGTATCACCTACAACTTGGTAAGCTTCAAAAGGATCAAGCTTCAATCAGAATCAACATTCTTCAAAAAGCAAGATGAGAAGAACGTCAAAAGTCATACGGGTCATAGCGAAGAGGAAGCTCCTTAAAGCGTCATCAACACTGCCAGCATTTTGTTTCTCAATTTGTAACAATTTCCTCATTTCAGGGGATTTGTTTCTTCGACTGTACCTCGCCAATTCAGGGCATATGAATTAATAAAATCAGATTTTCAGTCATGTCTCGTCTTGTACATTTTATCTGCAAAAAAAAATGTCTGATGTCTTAAAAGAAAAACTGATTGCATAAGGATACAGATGTTTATCTTCAAATAAAAACATGCTTGCAGGAAATATGCTTACTCTCAGAAGTATCTTAACTCCTATGACGGAATCCGGTAAGGGGTACCTCGGGATTATCTTGTGCGTTTCTCTATCTTTTTCAGGATTGCAGGTATCCAGAACGCAACTTGGGGCATGTAAGCTTCATCCCAACAAGCTGGCAAATCAACATTCAATTTTAGCACCCGAAGTGCTCTCTCCCCAGCTGAGTTGCCTCCCATGACTTCTCCCAGCTGAGTTGGCCACTTATTACTTATCCCCATCAGAATGGGCAGATATCGCAGGAGATGCCCATATCCCCGGCTGAGTCAAGGATCCTCTTCAACATAATCCCTAGGGAGGTCTCTCAATGATCTCTCTTTCTCCCCAGCCGAGTTTCCATTCCATCCTCAGCCGAGTACAAAAGCCAAGGAGCTATTCCCCCACAGAGTTTCAGCCTCTAGAGCAGCGCGTAGAAGATCACAACAGAGTGAAGAAAGATTCTGCCAAACCCCAGCTGGGTCTCTCATTTATAAGGATAGGTCTATCAATGACCCATATCCCCAAGCAGATACATCTCATCAGATCTATCAATGATCTCTTCCCCAGCTGGGATGTCTACTCCAAGCAAATCGATCGAAGATCTTCGCAACAATGGGACCCGGATCCCGGTTTTGGTATCTTTGCACAATCATAGCATTCGCATCATATTCACCCACAAAGCGTAGCATTCCGTTTTAACACGGAGCATTACGGAAAAAATCCAACACATAGCATAATCATAAGCCATGTTTTGAACCAACACTTGTGAATAGTGACAGTTCGTCAACGTACGAAAAATCCCCGCCAGAATCCCCCAGCAAAAGCAGCTGCCTCACATCCACAAACACCAGTATATATTCATTTTGACACCCGACCGTGCCATCTTTCCTCAGTAAAGTCGCCTAAACACTCCTTACCAACAAAATCACCCATATTACAGATACTTCCTGATGCCCGTCCGTGTCAAATCGCCAGCAGAAAGCCAAAGACATCCTCTTTGCACCCACATGTACTTATATACACTTTCTCGACACCTGTCCGTGTCATATCCCCAGCACAGTCACCTACACTTTGTATATCAGATATTTGTTCATATTATACTTTTCTCTCTCTCGACACTCGTCCGTGTCACCCTCCCCAGCAGATAAACGCTCATCCATATATACTCACACTACTCATACAGATACTCGTCCGTATTTTGTATATACCATTCATATCCCCACAGATTCGACTTTGGTTCATGTTCTTTGTTAACCAGTTGGTACTCGTCCGTACCATCATCTCAGAATATGCGTCAATTGTTTGTTTCTACTTGATACTCGTCCGTATCGTAGTCTTAAGGATGCTCGTCCGCATCTTTAATCCATACACTGTGTCAAACACTTTTGTCCTCTTGAATATAGATACTCGCCTGTGTCTATCATTCCCCAGAAGAGTCCCTTCAGATTCAACACTCGTCCGTGTTCTCTGTTAACCGGTTGATACTCGTCCGTATCATCATCTTTGAACACGCGTCAGTATTTGTTTCTACCCGATACTCGTCCGTATCATGGTCTTAGGGATGCTCGTCCGCATCTTTAATCTATACACAATACCAAACACTTGTACCTTTTGTTTCTTGGATATAAACACTCGTCCGTGTTTACTACTCCCCAGTAGATCGACAACAAAGCAAATGTTTCTTTTTATCTAATACTCGTCCTGTGTTGTGATAAAAACTGATAGCAGCCGTACCCTGCTAGGTGGTCGTCCTCCACCTCTTGATGGTCGTCCTCCGTCATGCTCATCCGATGGCCGTCCCCATCGTTGTTTTCAGCAGCCGTCCCCTGCTAGGTGGTCGTCCTCCACCTCTTGATGATCGTCCTTCATCAATTTTATCCAATGGCCGTCCCCATTGTTGATTTTGGCTATCTGGCATTCGTTCTATGTCATGATAAACCTTGAGAGCAGCCGTCCCCTGCTAGGTGGTCGTCCTCCACCTCTTGATGGTCGTCCTCCATCATGCTCATCCGATGGTCGTCCCCATCGTTGATATTTTTAGCAGCCGTACCCTGCCAGGTGGTCGTCCTCCACCTTTGATGGCCGTCCCCATCATATTTCTCTTATTCCCAACAGAGCAGCCGTCCCCTGCTAGGTGATCGTCCTTCACCTTTGATGACCGTACCTCATCATCTGTTTATTTCATTTATTCTTTAGCCCGATGGCCGTCCCCGTCGTGGTCCCTTTTCTTTTCTAGCCCGATGGCCGTCCCCATCGTTGGTTACTTTACTTTATGAACTTGATGGCCGTCCCCGTCATGTTTCATTAATTCCCAGAGAATCTTACTTTACCTTGATGGTCGTCCCCATCCTAATCCCTTATTTTTCCCAGCTAGTCGGTCGTCCCCGTCTTGGCTTTATCTTTTATCCCCAGCATGTCGGCCGTCCCCATCATTGCTTTATTTCCCACACTTTACAATATACTTTATTTTCCTTTACAATCTATATCCCTTTTCTTCTTCATTCTGTGAGTGCAAATTTTGGTCTGTCTTTGGTATTCAACCACAAGTTATCTTGTTTGCCTGATAAGCCGTCGCTTACATCCTGCACAGCTAACTCATGTTTGAATAGGGGCAGCTGTAAACACCCCAAATTTGCCCTCACCCATTCACACCATGGCTTGTGATCATTTCATATGCATAAACACAATCATATCATCTCATATCTCATTTTTGATTCACTGCATAGATTCAAAGTCATCTGCACCTAGGGTTTGTGACCTGAGCAATCCAAGAGCTTCTTGAGCCATTCCAAAAGTCACCAATCACTTCAAAGGGGTCCATGTGTGTTCAAGCATCATATTACATCCTCTCAAAGTCAATAATTCAAAAGAATCACAAGAACTGGGATTGGTATGGATGCAGAGCCAAGTTTGACTGCACAGTTGACCCAAAATTAGGGTTTTGGTTTCAGAGGCCATAACTCCAAATTTTTTGGTCATTCTTGTTTCCATTGGTCTCTATATGGTATAGGGAGTATGCATATCAATTTTCATGAAGAAATTCCATGGGGAAGTCATCTGATCAAGAGTTGACTTTCTGGACAAGTCAGTGTAAAATCAGGGCATCCGAGGCCCCCAATGACCCAACCAAGGGGTGATCTTCATCATTTTGAGTGTATATGATCTTTATTTGATCATGGAAGAAGATTGAAGTTCACAAAATTCAAGAATTTGAAGTTTTTGCAAAGTTGACTTTTTAGGGCATAGTTGACTTTTCAAGAATATGTCATTTTAGGTCATTTTTCAAGCCTTGATTTTTGATCCAAAAATGCTTCAAATGGAAAAACTTTGGTCATGAAAGTTGTAGAATACATTTTTCCCTTTTCAAAAAGTACAAGAACATGATCTAATTCTTCTTGGATCAAAAGTTATGGTGTGACAAAGTTGCCAAAAATCACTTATTTTCAAGATGTGCACCAAATGAGAAATTTGCAAAATCATGAACCAAGGCTGTTTGTAACTTCTAGTTGACATCAAACCAATGTACAAACATCACCTAAGTCCTAAAAGTCAGAATTGAACCAAGAATTCTCATGCTTCATGGCTTGTGGAATGAGAAAATCACATGTGAACCAAAGTTGGAACAAGTTGCAAGACTCATGATCACACTTCCTACCACTTGCTACATTGGATGCTGAACCTTGCCAGCCCTTCCCCTCACCTTTGCTGCGCAGCCCCATGCCTTGTACTAGCCTAGAACCAAGCCCATGCTTTCCTTACACAAAGAGTGGACTTTTGGCAAAAGTGAACTTACCAATCAATAAAGGCCAGGTCAAATCATCTGACCTATAGGATTATTTTATGTTATCCATTTGCAAGCCAAAGATATCAAGAGGCCAAGCTGAAACAACATACATCATCACATACACAAAACTCACCCCATTTGCATTGTTCTTCGAATCTCTCTGCCCAGCTCACAAACATTCAAACAAGTTCCACTACTCAACTCACCATGCCTCATTAAGCCCAAACCAACAAAGAACCAAGCCTGAATCAAACAAAAACATTGCTTCTCCATTTTCACTCCAACTTGCAGTTTCATTCGAAACTCACTCCACAGCTCACAAACACTCAAACAAACTCTACAAACCTTCTCCACTCATCATCCTGACCACAAACAACCCTTCACCATTGCTAGAAACTGCCTGCATCACCATTGCCATTTTCAACTGAGCTTGAGCAGAAGCTGTTCAAACTCTTCATCTAGCCAGCATAAACTTCTCCAAAGCATTCAAGCATCATCAAGAGGTCATAAGGAGTGGATTTCACAAGGAGGGGAGGTCAGAAAGTTGCTGGAGTGAAAGCTTCGAATCTCAGGTAGCTCAAGAACTTTTTTTCCAGAAATGGATTTTTAAGTTCTAAACTTGTTCTCCATGCTTCACTGATTGTCCTGGTGCTTTTAGTTTTGAAAATGGTGATGAAATGAGAATTTAATTGCTTTCTGAAACTCTGTGACCTAAAAATTTGTTTTGCTCGATTCATGAGTTTGGGGAAAAATAAATGAATTTGGGCTTGGGGTTTCGATTCAGGGGAGTGTGGGAATCATTTCTGTGTGTTTAGATTTCATTTAGGTTGCGTTTTGTGGATTTTGGGGATTTTCAGGTGGGGTTCCCACCGGAGAAGATGACCGGAGGTCTTCTCCGGCCACCTGAAAGTCATTAGGGCTTAATCCTGTAATTAATTGCCATTTGAATTTGGAGCGTAGGATCAGTTGACCCCATTGACCTCCCGCGCGTGTGAAGGGCTCAGATCTGATCATTATGCCCTAATCCTTTTTCATTAATTAAATAAATCTTATTTAGACTAATTAACTCAGAAGCAATCCTGGCCTTTCATTCACGCGCGCGGTCAACATTTTTGAATCCAGATGCAATCCCTGCCTTTCATTCTGTTGACTTTTCTTTTTTCTTCATTTTAATTCATTTCTTTTCATTTTATTTGCATAATTAATTTAAAATAGCAAAAATGTCTTAAAAATTATGAAACTTTTTCTCAAGAGTTTTATTAATTTTTATGACACAAAAATATTTTTATTTTCATTTTTAGCATTTAAAATGTATTTTTAAATAATTAAAAGATTATTTTTAATTGATTAATGAGAATTAATTTATTAAAAATACTTTTAAGTATCTAAAAATCACCAAAAAATTCATGAAATGTTCTAAGACATTTAGAAACATTGTCCAACCTTCAAACCAAATTTCTTTTTTGATCTTGATGCATTTTGAGAATTTTTCATTGAATTAAAGTCATTTTATGCATTAATTTGATCCAAAGTTTAAAAAATCATTTCTGCCTATCCATGAAGAGTTGGACATTGATTCTTTTTGCATTGCGTTGTGTTTAGCATGAAGTTTGTAAGATTAAATGGTCATGATTTGATCTTTCATTTTCATTTTGTTTGGCATTTCTTTTGTTTAGAAACCCTAAAAACCTTAAAAACTTGTAAAAATCATAACTTGAGATTGGTTATGAGTTGAGACCTCTCCTTTGGGCATTGGTTTAGTATAGGATTAGCGGTCCTTTGTGTTGCATTTTCAATTTTTTGTAATGTTGTTTGCTTCTGATTTTGGTTTGTGTTTGATGTATGATTCATAAACCCTAATTTGGGCTTCCATGTGCATCCATCTTGCATTCTCTTGCATAACATGACTTGCCATGACATTTCAAGCATCCATTTGATTCATTTGACATCATGAGACATATAGAAAACATGTTTAATCATTGCATCATGCATTTGCCATGTTGTATGCCATGTGCACTTCATAACTTTTCATGTATGATCATGCTTCCTAACTTGCTTCATTTGCATTCATGAACTTGTGTGATCATCCCCATGTGCTGCTTCATGTTTGCATCATTTCATAGCATCATTATCATCTCATATATGCTTCTGGTTTGGTTTTTCATCATACCATTTCATCTCATTTTGCATTGCATTGCACTTTCTCTTCTAACTTTTCAGGTGGTAAGTGACTTTGAGAAGTGAATTTGCCTTCACTTCTCACAACTTCTTTTCATCTCTTTCATGCATCCTTGCTGCATTTTACTTTGTGTTTGAGATTGAGCTTGCTCATTCTTCTTCTTCCCACTTTCTTTCTTCAAGTGACTTGACTTCTTGAATGAAGCAAGTTACTTTGCTTCTCTTGATCCTTTCACCTGCTTCCTGGTGGTTCCTTTGAAGATTTCTTTCTTAAACCTCACAAACCCTAGGAACAACCAAGCATGACAATGATTAGGGTTTTGATTAGTCTCCCCACTTAGTTTTACCTTTGTGTCTCTTTGAGTCTCCTCTTCTCATCTTATAATCAGGGACTAAACCCTAAAGGCTTTAAAGCTTTGTGATTAAGCTTATGCCTGCATCCTTCTATTAGGATGGAGTGTATAACTTTAATCCTAAGTGTTAAACCCTTAATGTGTTTAAATCTCTTAATCAATTCACTTAATAATCATCAAGACATCAAACTTGTAACTTGGGCCTTGCATTAGGGTTCTAATTCTTCCTTAATTGGTTAAGAAGGACTAACCCTAGTGTTAATGGACAAGTCCCCCTCAAGTTGTCTTACAAATCATAAAATCCACTTCATCATCATACCATTAAATAAAATCCAATTAATCAAAGGCTTGTTTTGTCATGAGTTTAATCCCTAATCATGGATTAAGTTGAGGAGCTTTCCTCAGCTTAAACACTCTCATCTATTATCCTTCTCTTAGGATGGTGTAATGAGTCTGTTTAATCTTTGATTATGGCTTAACCTCATTACTTAACACTAAACAAAAACAACAAAAACATCTAAATAATCACAAGTAGGTTAATGATCTTAATCCTATACCAAAGGTGATTAAGTGTGAGAATCTGACTTCACACTTAAGGTATTCTCATTACCCCTAATCAGAGGGAAGATGTGATGAGTTTACTAACCCATTGGTTTAGGCTTAAGCTCATTAACTTATGACAAACTTTCAAAAGCAATAAAAGACTGAAAACACAAAAACAAACAATAATCGTCTCCTTCGGGATTCTTTTCTCATCTCATTCACTCATAAACGAGAACTCGCTTCTTCCGTCTAATGCAAGACAGTTTGCACCTGAGCCAGACAGGTCATACACTTGAGCATGGACAAGCAAGCAGTTCATCAGTCAATTTATCTTTCAGTCTCTTTGGGTCGAACTACGGTGTTCTGACTTCCTCATTGCACGAGAGGATACGTAGGCATAACTTAACAGTTATCGAACAAAAGTCTCTGTACATTCCTCCTCTTTCTAGCTTTATTCTTTAGCCTCATGATCTTGAGCATCTTATTCCTGTTCTTACACTGACACTGTATATATATCACACTTCTTTTACACTGACACCTGTACATCCTTTTCCAGCTATCTTACACACAGATTGCACTGACATTACCCCTTTAAAATACAAATCTTTTAAGCGTGGATCCCGTCGAGTACGACGGACAATCTGGGTGCTAATACCTTCCCAGGTTGTAACCAACCCCCTTTCTCAGTCTCTCTGGTTCGCAACCGTCTTATCCCTATCTTTCTAGGTCTATGCAGCATTGCCTTTCCTCCGGGATAAAAATGCCTAGCTGGCGACTCTATTCATCTCCAGTGAGTTCACGGCTGTGTGTTCTCATTGTCCCTCTCGCCGACCGTTCGCGTCTGTACCTTTATCTGGGCCATTCCCCATTTATCGGGAGCGACAGAGAGCCAAGGCACTTTCCTTAAAGATACAGATACTTCCTGACACCCGTCCATGTCATATCCCTAGTAGAAAGCCAAAGCATCCCCTTTGCACTCACAGATACTAATACACAACTTCCTTGGTACACATACACTTGTTTATATTACACTTTTCTCTTTTTGACACTCGTCCGTGTCACTCTCCCCGGCAAGTTAAACACTCGTCTATACACCACTCATACTTGTTACTCCTGTTTTACTCATACAGATACTCATCCGTATCTTTTATACACCACTTAAATCCCCTCAGATTCGACACTCGTCCATGTTCTTTGTTAACCAGTTGGTACTCGTCCGTATCATCATCTCTGAACATGCGTCAAGCCTTTGTTTCTACCGATACTCGTCCGTATCATAGTCTTAAGGATGCTCGTCCGCATCTTTAATTTATACACTGTGTCAAACACTTATGTCTTCTACAGTTTAGACACTCGTTTGTGTCTATTATTCCCCAGAAGAGTCCCCGCAGAATCAATACTCGTCCATGTTTTTTGTTAACTAGTTGATACTCGTCCGTATCATCATCTCCAAACATGTGTCAATATTTGTTTCTACCTGATACTCGTCCGTATCATAGTCTCGAGGATGTTCGTCCGCATCTTTAATCTATACACAGTACCCAAACACTCATACCTCTCATTTCTTGGATGTAGACACTCGTCCGTGTTTACTTTTCCCCAGCGAAGTCTTCAGCAAAACTTCCTTTCTATCTGACATTCGTCCTATGTCATGATGTCTTTTCGGTAGCCGTACCCTACCAGGTGATCGTCCTTCACCTTTTTGATGATCGTCCTTCATCAACCCCCAGTGGAGTCTCTATTCATTAGAACCCCATCTTATCCGACATTCGTCCTATGTCGTGATATTTTTAGCAGCCGTACCCTGCTAGGTGATCGTCCTTCACCTCTTGATGATCTTCCTTCATCATTATTATCTGATGGCCGTCCCCATCGTTGATCTTGTTTTCTGACATTCGTCCTATGTCATGATAAACCCTGAGAGAAGCCGTACCCTGCTAGGTGATCGTCCTTCACCTCTTGATGATAATCCTTCATCATGCTTATCCGATGGCCGTCCCCATCGTCGACCTTTTCTATCCGGCATTCGTCCTATGTCGCGATACTTTTTGGCAACCGTACCTTACCAGGTGATCGTCCTTCACCTTAGATGATCGTCCCTCATCTTATCCCCAACAGAGCAGCCGTCCCCTGCCAGGTGATCGTCCTTCACCTTTGATGACCGTACCTCATCATTTTATTTCGTTTACCTATAATCCCCAGAGATTCTTATAGATTTACCTGATGGCCGTCCCCATCACAATCTCTCATATCCCCAGCTTGTCGGTCGTCCCCGTCTTTGCTTTATTTCCTGCATCTTCCCCAGCACGTCGGTCGCCCCCGTCATCGATTTATTCCCCAGCAGTCATCCTCTGCTCGGCGGTCGTCCTCCGTCACCCACACTGTATAATTGTACTTTATTTTCCTTTACAATCTATATCCCTTTTCTTCTTCATTCTGTGAGTGCAAATTTTGGACTGTCTTTGGTATTCAACCACAAGTTATCTTGTTTGCCTGTTAAGCCGTTGCTTACATCCTGCAAAGCTAACTCATGTTTGAATAGGGGCAGCTGTAAACACCCCAAATTTGCCCTCACCCATTCACACCATGGCTTTTGATCTCTTCATGTGCATAAATTCAATCATGGCATCTCATATTGCATACTTGCTTCACTGCATTGTTCCTAAGTCATCTGCATCTAGGGTTTGTGATCTGAGTCATCCCTGAGCCTTTTGAGCCACTCCAAAGGTCATCAATCACTTCAAAGGGGTCCATGTATGTTCAAGCATCATATTGTACCCTCACAAAGTCAAGGAAATCAAAGAATCACAAGAACTGAGAAAAGCATGGAAGTAGAGCCAGGTTTAACTGCACAGATGACCTAGAATTAGGGTTTTGGTTTCAAAGGCCATAAATCCAAATTTTTTGGTCATTCTTGTTTCTATTGGTCTCTATATGGTATAAGGATCATGCATACCAATTTTCATGAAGAAATTCCATGGGGAAGGCATCTGATCAAGAGTTGACTTCTTGAGCAAGTCAGTATAAAATCAGGGCATCTGAGGCCCCCAATGACCCAACCAAAGGGTGTTCTTCATCATTTTGAATGTGTATGATATTTATTTGATCATAGAAGATGTTATAAGTTCACAAAGTTGAATAATTTCAAGCCATTTGCAAAGTTGCCCTTTTGGGAAAATGACTTGTAATGGAAACTTGCCATTTTGGGAAAGTTTTTCAACCCTTTCTTTTTGATTCAAAAATGCTTCAAATGAGAAAACTTTGGTCATGAAAGTTGTAGAATGGATCATTCCCTTTTCAAAAAGTAGAAGAACTCATTCTAATTCATTTTGGATCAAAAGTTATGGCTTGTCAAAGTTGGGAAAAATCACATAATTTCAAGTCTTGCACCAAAGAGGCAAAGTTGCAAAACCCCTTGCCAAGGCAAAATGAGACCTCAAAGTGACTTCTAATCTTTGCACAAACATAAACCAATGCTTAAAAGTCAGAATGCACCAAAGGTTTGCCCATTTTCATGACTTATGAATCAAGAAATCACAAAAGGGCCAAAGTTGGACAAAGTTGCAAAACATCATACAAACCCTAATCCACTTGCAGCATTGTTTCTAATCCATTTCCATGGCTCTCCCTAATCTCAGCTGAGCCAAACCATGCCCCTATCACAGCCTCACACTTGCCCATACCTCAAGTACACCTAACTTGGACTTTATGCAAAAACACCCATACCAATCCCACAGTGCCACACCAACTTCTCTGACCCATCCAGTTGTGATAAGTGGACCAAAAGGGACTCAACACAACACACACACAAGCCTGAAACAGCTCCCAAGCCATAACTCCAAACTTTCACCTCTTATGCATTTCCATTCGAAACTCATTACACAAGACACAAACATCAAAACAAACTTCATAGAACATCTCAACATGTTCCACTGATCATCCCTGACCCTTCACCTTGCCTTGAAACCCCCTGAAACTGAAACACGATTCCTTCCCCTCACTGAACAGAACTTCATCAATCTCACTAACCAGCCATTATAAACTTCAACCAAGCTTCAAAGCTTCATCAAGAGGATCATTGAAGCCATTTTGAAGCAGAGAAGCAAGCAGAAAGCTCCTGGATTGAAAGCTCCATTTCAGGTGAGCTCAAGAACTTTTTTTCCAGAAATGCGTTTTTAAGTTCCTAAATGAATCTATGTGATGTGTTGATCATGCTGATATGTTTAGTTTTGCAAATGGTTAAGTATTGAGTATGTATGAAGCTTCTGAAATTTTTTGACCTAAAAACCTTTTGATTCGATTCAGCTTTAATATGAAAAATAAATGCGTTTTGTTTGTTGATTCTTGTTATATGATGTATGAGGATGGATTCTGGGCAGAGAGATCAAGTTTTAGTGACCTAGGGAGTGAGTTAGCAATTTTCAGGGAGGGAGGGGGCCGGAGAAGATGACCGGAGGTCACTTCCGACCACCTGAATGTCATTAAGTCTTTAATTACGATTAGGGTTTGGTTTGAATGTGGACCTTTGATCTTGTGGACTTTTGTTGACTCCCGTGCGAATGGATGGCCAGGATCTCTCATTAAAACCCTAATCTCACTTAATTAGTTTAATTAATCCAGTTTAAATTAATTGACTCAGCTTGAATTCCAGCCACAAGATCTGGCGCGCAGTCAACCTCCCCTTCCCCAGAATCAATCCTGGCCCTTCCCTTTGCATACTTCCATTTTATTTTAATTTTATTTCATTTAATTTGATTTATCTTTTACATTTTATTTAAAATAGCAAAAATCATTTAAAAATTATGAAATTTTTTATCAAAGATTTCATTAATTTTTAAAACCCAAAAATATTTTTATTTTTATTTTTTGCACTGAAAATTATTTTTAAATCATTTAAATGTTTATTTTTAATTATTTAATGAAAATTAATTAATTAAAAATACATTTAGGTATTTAAAAATCACCAAAAAATTCACATTGCACTTAGAAACATTGTCCAACTCTCAAACCAAATTTCTTTGTTGTTCTTGATGCCTTTTGATCATTTTCATTGGATTTAATTTCATTTTAAAGCAATATTTTGGTTCAACCTTTGAAAATTTCATTCTGCCTAACCATTGAGAGTTGGATAATGATTCTTTTTGCATTGCATATTGTATAGCATGTAGTTTATAGGATAAAATTGGTTTTAATTGATCTTGCATTTTCAATTTGTTTTGCATTTTTCTTGATGAGGTACCCCAAAACCCTAGCAATCTTAGGAAATTCATAACTTACACTAGGTTAAGAGTTGGATCCTCTCCTTTGGGCAGTGAGCTTGTATAGGTCTAGGGTACCTTTGATTGCATTTTCAAATTTTTATCATGTCATTTGCTTCTGGTTTTGGATTTTTGCTTTGCATGATGCATGTAACCCTAATTTGTGCCTTCCTTTGCATCCTTCTTTCATTTACTTGCATCCAATGACTTGCCATGATATTTTGTGCATCCACATGATTCATAATACATCTTAGGACATATTAGAATCATGTTTGATCATTGCATCTTTCATTTGTCATGTTGTATGTCCTTTGCATTCCATAACTTTTCATGTACATCCATGGTTCAAAGCATGTTTCTTTTGCATCCATATCCTTGTTTGATCATTCCCATGTCTTGCTTCATGTTTGTATCATATCTTAGCATCACTAACATCATGTAAAAGCTTCTGAATTTGGTTTGCATCATGACATTTCATCTCATTTGCATTGCATTTCATTTCTTTTGCTAACTTTTCAGGTGGTAAGTTGTTTTGAGAAGTGAATTTGCCTTCACTTCTCACAATCTCTTCTCATCTCTCTTGCATCATTGCTGCATTTTATCTTGTGTATTGGATTGAGCTTGCTCATTCATGTTCATCTCTTACTTTCTTTCTTCAAGCAACTTGTCTTCTTAAATGAAGCAAGTTGTTTTGCTTCTCTTTGCTTCTTGCTCCTTTCATCTGCTTCCTTCCTGGTGGTTTCTCTGAAGATCTTCTTGCAAACCTCATTAACCCTAGGAATAACCAAGCATGATAATAATTAGGGTTTGATTAGTCCCCCATTTAGCTTTTACCTTTGTGTCATCTTTGAGTCTTCTCTTCTCACCCAATAATCAAGGGCTAAACCCTAAAGGCTTTAAGGCTTTGTGATTAAGCTTATGCCTGCATCCTTCTATTAGGATGGAGTGTATAACTTTAATCCTAAGTGTTAAACTCTTAATGTGTTTAAATCTCTTAATCAATCCATCTAATAATCACTAAGACAATAAGCTTGTAACTTGGGCCTTGCATTAGGGTTCTAATTCTTCCTTAATTGGTTAAGAAGGACTAACCCTAGTGTTAATGGACAAGTCCTCATCAAGTTGTCTTACAAACCATAAAATCCACTTCTTAATCTTATCATTAACTAAAATCCACTTTAATAAAGGCTTTGTTTTGTCATGAGGTTAATCCTTAATCATGGATTAAGTTGAGTAGTCTTTCTCAGCTTAAATGTTCTCGTCTATTATCCTTTTATTAGGATGGTGTAATGAGTCCATTAAATCCCTGATTATGGCTTAAACTCATTACTTAACACTAAACAAAAACAACAAAAACATCTAAATAATCACAAGTAGGTTAATGATCTTAATCCTACACCATGGTGATTAAGTGTGAGGTGCTTACTTCAAACTTAAGGTATCCTCACTACCCCTAATCAGAGGGAAGATGTGGTGAGTTTACTAACCCATTGGTTTAGGTTTAAGCTCATTAATTTATGACAAACTTCAAAAAGAAATAAAAGACTGAAAATACAAAAAACAAACAATAATCGTCTCCTTCGGGATTCTTTTCTCACCTCATTCACTCATAAACGAGAACTTGCTTCTTCTAATGCAAGACAGTCATCACCTGAGCCAGACAGGTCATGCACTTGAGCATAGACAAGTAAGCAGTTCACAAGTCAATTTATCTTTTAGTCTCTTTGAGTCGAACTACGGTGTTCTGACTTCCTCATTGCACGAGAGGATACGTAGGCATAACTTAACAGTTATCGAACAAAAGTCTCTGTATTTTCCCCCTCCTTCCAGTATCATTCTTTAAGCCTCATAGTCTTGAGCTTCCTATTCTTATTCTTACACTGACACTTCTCTTATACACTTCACACTTCTTTTACACTAACACTTGCATTCTTTCCAGTTTTGAAACACAAATAGCACTGACACTACCCCTTTAAAACACAAATCTTTTAAGCGTGGATCCCGTCGAGTACGACGGACAATCTGGGTGCTAATACCTTCCCAGGTTGTAACCAACCCCCTTTCTCAGTCTCTCTGGTTCGCAACCGTCTTATCCATATCTCTTCCTAGGTTTATGCAGCATTACCTTTCCTTCGGGATAAAAATGCATAGCTGGCGACTCTATTCATTCCTTTCTCCTTTCGCCGACCGTTCGCGTCTGTACCCCTTCTGACCTGAGGTGTCATTTGGTGGGAGCGACAACGAGGACTGCGCCCGTCGACAGATTTTCACCGGGCAGTCGGCATTGAGACCCCTGCCACCCTCGACGCGTTCTTACTGAAAGCTCAAGCCTACATCCAGTATGAGGAAAAACAAGAAGCCAGCTCGGTAAGAGACGCTCGAAGTCGTGAAGATGCGAAGCCCCACCGAGTCGATGAGCCCTCGACATCTCGTCGAGGAGGAGACAAAAGAAAGGACGATCGCTCCCATGAACCGCGGGAGCACAGAGGACCCATCGGCCGGTTCCACGAATACACACCTCTCCTAGCCTCCAGGGAGAAAATTTCGTCCGAGTGCGCCAACTCGGAATTCAGGCAAGCAGGGGTACGTTTTCCAAAGCAACAACCCAGCAAACCGGGCACGGATAAAACGAAATATTGCAGATTCCATAAGAGTCATGGCCACAACACAGAAGACTGCATCCATCTCAAGGATGCGATCGAAATTCTTATCAAGGATGGGCACCTCGACAAGAAGCGCAGGGCACTCAAAAAGTCGAGGAGGCCATACCCATCCCCGCAGATGCGAACATGCAGGTTGCCCTAAGCATTTATCGCCCGGAAGATTTCTTCCTACCTGATCACACCGAGAGTCCGGGGCACCTTTCCTCCCATAGTCCATGGGAAACCTTTCCATCTGCAATGGTCATCTCGGGAGGAGGGTTCAACAAAATCACGGTCGGATCCGTGAAACGGAAATTCGACCAACTGATTGCAAAGGGGCCCGCGCAAAACGCCATCTTGGACCCACCAAGAGAGGGCTCGGTACCCCTTGCCTTTTACCGAGAAGAACTCATGGGAGGGGCGCCCAACGCCAGCATTCCTTTGCTCATCCGGGCGCGCATGGAAAATTTCGATGTGAGGAGAATCCTGGTGGACCAGGGCAACTCCTGCGACATTATGTACTCCCAACTGTTTTCGACACTCCAGTTGAACGAGACACACTTGACTTCGTACGTCGGATCAGACCTGCAGGGTTTCAACGGAGAGGTTTCCCGACCGTGGGGCTATGTCGATCTATTTGTCACCTTCGGAGCAGCTGAGACAGCCAGGACGGTCAGAGTCCAGTTCCTAGTCGTGGACTGCCCGTCGCTGTACCAGTGCATCCTGGGACGACCAACACTAGCCGAGCTAATCGCCGTACCATCCACCGTCCACCTGAATATGAAGTACTACACTGTCGCTCCCGATAAGTGGGACTGGGCCCAGATAAAGGTACAGATGCGAACGGTCGGCGAGAGGGACAATGAGAACACACAGCCGTGAACTCACTGGAGATGAATAGAGTCGCCAGCTAGGCATTTTTATCCCGGAGGAAAGGCGATGCTGCATAGACCTAGGAAAGAGATGGACAAGACGGTTGCGAACCAGAGAGACTGAGAAAGGGGGTTGGTTACAACCTGGGAAGGTATTAGCACCCAGATTGTCCGTCGTACTCGACGGGATCTACGCTTAAAAGATTTGTGCTTTAAAGGGGTAGTGTCAGTGCAATCTGTGTGTAAAAGGGGCTGGAAGAAAATGTACAGGTGTCAGTGTAAGAGAAGTGTGAAGTGTATAAATGATGTGTCAGTGTAAGAAAAGGAATAAGATGCTCAAGATAATGAGACTAAAAAAAATAAAGCTGGAAGGAGGGGGAATATACAGAGACTTTTGTTCGATAACTGTTAAGTTATGCCTACGTATCCTCTCGTGCAATGAGGAAGTCAGAACACCGTAGTTCGACCCAAAGAGACTGAAAGATGAGTTGACTTGTGAACTGCTTTCTTGTCAATGCTCAAGTGTATGACCTGTCTGGCTCGGGTGCAAACTGTCTTACATTAGACGGAAGAAGCAAGTTCTCGTTTGTGAGTGAAGGTGATGAGAAAAGAATCCCGAAGGAGACGATTATTGTTGTTTTTGAATTTTCAGCCTTTTATTGTTTTTGGATTTTTGTCATAAGTTAATGAGCTTAAGTCTAAACCAATGGATTTAGTAAACTCATCACATCTTCCCTCTGATTAGGGGTAATGAGAATACCTTAAGTGTGAAGTCAGATTCTCACACTTAATCACCTTTGGTATAGGATTAAGATCATTAACCTACTTGTGATTATTTAGGTGTTTTTGTGGTTTTTGTTTAGTGTTAAGTAATGAGGTTAAGCCATAATCAGGGATTTAACAGACTCATTACACCATCCTAATAGAAGGATAATAGATGAGAATGTTTAAGCTGAGGAAAGCTCCTCAACTTAATCCATGATTAGGGATTAAACTCATGACAAAACAAACCTTTGATTAAGTGGATTTTAGATTAATGGTAAGATGATGAAATGATTTTTAGGGTTTGTAAGACAACTTGAGGGGGACTTGTCCATTAACACTAGGGTTAGTCCTTCTTAACCAATTAAGGAAGAATTAGAACCCTAATGCAAGGCCCAAGTTACAAGTGTGGTGTCTTGATGATTATTAAGTGAATTGTTTAAGAGATTTAAACACATTAAGGGTTTAACACTTAGGATTAAAGTTATACACTCCATCCTAAGAGAAGGATGCAGGCATAAGCTTAATCACAAAGCCTTAAAGCCTTTAGGGTTTAGTCCCTGATTATGAGGTGAGGAGAGAAGACTCAAAAGAGACACAAAGGTAAAACTAAGAGGGGAGACTAATCAAAACCCTAATCATTGTCATGCTTGGTTGTTCCTAAGGTTTGTGAGGTTTACAAGAGAAGTCTTCAAAGGAACCACCAGGAAGCAGATGAAAGGATCAAGAGAAGCAAAGCAACTTGCTTCATTCAAGAAGTCAAGTCACTTGAAGAAAGAAAGTGGGAAGAAGAAGAATGAGCAAGCTCAAACTCAAACACATATCAAAATGCAGCATGGATGCAAGAGAGAGATGAAGAGAAGTTATGAGAAGTGAAGGCAAATTCACTTCTCAAAGCCACTTACCACCTGAAAAGTTAGAAAAGAAAGTGCAATAAAATGCCAAATGAGATGAAATGGTATGATGCAAACCAAAACCAGAAGCATATATGGGATGTTAATGATGCTATGAGATGCTACAAACCAGAAACAACACATGTGGATGATCATACAAGCTTATGAGTGCAGATGAAGCAAGTTAAGACACATGATCATACATGGAAAGTTATGGAATGCATATGGCATACAACATGGCACATGAAAGATGCAATGATCAAACATGCTTTCAACATGTCTTATGATGTTAAATGAATCAAATGGAGGCATGGAATGTCATGGCAAGTCATGTTATGCAAGAAGGTGCAAGATGGATGCATATGGAAGCCCAAATTAGGGTTTATGATCAATGCAACAAACAAAAACCAAAACCAGAAGCAAACAACATTATAAAAAATTGAAAATGCCCTCAAAGGATCCTTAATCCTATACTAACTCACTGCCCAAAGGAGAGGTTTCAACTCCTAACCAAATTCAAGTTATGATTTTCCCAAGTTTTCTAGGGTTTTAGGGTTCCTATAAAAGAAAATTACCAAACAAAAGGAAAATGAAAGATCAAATCATGGCCATTTAATCTCACAAACTACATGATAAACACAATGCAATGCAAAAAGAATCAAGGTCCAACTCCTCATGGTTAGGCAGAAATGATTTTTGGAAGTTTGGATCAAAATAATGCATAAAAATGATTTTAATTCAATGAAAAATTCTCAAAATGCATCAAGATCAAAAAATAAATATGGTTTGAAGGTTGGACAATGCTTCTAAATGTCTTAGAACATTTCATGAATTTTTTGGTGATTTTTAAATACCTAAAAGTATTTTTAATAAATTAATTTTCATTAATCAATTAAAAATAACCTTTTAAATATTTAAAAATACTTTTTTAATGCTAAAAATGAAAATAAAAATATTTTTGTGTTTTAAAAATTAATGGAACTCTTGACAAAAAGTTTCATAATTTTTAAATGGTTTTTACTATTTTAAATAAATTGAACAAAACAAAGCAAAATAAATGAATTAAAAATGAAATAAAGAGGAAGTATGCGCAATGGAGGGCCAGGATCCATTCTGGGCAAAAATTTGTTGACTGCGCGCGCAGATCAATGGATCATATTCAAACTGGGCTAATCTCAATTAATTAATTAAATTAAACCTAATTAAAACTAATGACATGATCTGGGCCATTGGATGCACGCGGGAAAAGACTTAGTCAACTCATCCAACGCCTGAAATTTAAACTGGAAGCCCTAACCCTAATCACACATTAATGACTCTCAGGTCACCGGAGACGAACTCCGGTCGTCTTCTCCGGTGACCTCCCTCCCTGAGAAACTTCAAATCCTTCCCTAGGTCATTTCTGGAGCTCTAAAGCTCCAGATTTGTTCCTTTCACTCCCCTAAACTCAATCCCACCCTCATTTCTCATTTATTTCTAGCCATAACCAAGAATCGAAGCCAAGAACAAAAACTGCCAAAATTTCAGACAAGCAATACAACTTCATTTCTCAACCATTTTCAAAAATTTCAAGCTCAGTGTGATCAGTGAAGCATACTTAATCAATTAGAAACAATAAATAGAGGTTCTGGAAAAATGGAATGCCATAGCTACCTGATTCGAAGCTTTCAAAATAGGAGCTTCTGGGCCAGTTTTCTGCTTCTAAACAACTCCAATGACCTCTCCAAAGTGTTTGCCAGGCTTGCTTGAAGTTTATTTGGGCTGATTGAAGAGTTTGCTTGAGTTCTGTTCAATGGGGGACAGAAATCGTATTTGGGATTCTGGAGGTTTTAGGCTAAGGTGATGGATGCTTTTTGATCAGAGGAACATGATGAGTTGATCCATGAGGTGGGTTTTTGTGTTTGTGAGTTGTGTGATGAGATTCGAAGGTTTTTGCTCAAGGGAGAGTTTTTGTGAATGGTGAGTTGTGATCTGTTTCAGCCTTGCCTCTTGTTATGTTTAGCTAGCATTTGATCCACATAAAAAACTCCTATTGGTCAGATGATGTGACCTGCCCTTTATTGATTGGTAGGGTGCCTATTGCAAAATGTCAACTTTGGTGTAAGGAGGGCATGGGCTACATTGCTAGCTTGGTACAAAAGGCTTGTCTTGCGCAGCATGGTGAAGGGAGAGGGCTAGGGTGGTTCAGCAGCCAAGGCAACAAGTGGGTGAAGTGTGATGATGGTTTTTGCAACTTGCTTGCTTTTGAAACTTCATGAAAATATCTTGCTCCAAAGGCCAAAACAAATGAGAAACCCTTGGCCCATTCTGATTTTTAGGTCACATGTGATGTTTTTGTAATGGTTAGACATGAATTAGAAGTCACAAATGCCTTGGTACAAAGTTTTTGCAAGTTTCTCATTTGGTGCATATCTTGAAAATTAGTGATTTTTGCCAACTTTGACACACCATAACTTTTGATCCAAAATGAATTAGGTCATGTTCTTGTACTTTTTGAAAAGGGAAAGATCTAATCTACAACTTTCATGACCAAAGTTTTTCCATTTGAAGCATTTTTGGATCAAAAAGTAAGGGTTGAAAAATTGCCTAAAATGACAAATTCCTTAAAAGTCAACCATGCCCTAAAAAGGTCAACTTTGCAAAAACTTCAAATTCTTGAATTTTGTGAACTCCAAACTTCTTCCATGATCAAATAAAGACCAAATACACTCAAAATGATGAAGATCACCCCTTGGTTGGGTCATTGGGGGCCTCAGATGCCCTGATTTTGCACTGACTTGTCTGAAAAGTCAACTCCTGATCAGATGACTTGCCCATGGAATTTCTTTATGAAAATTGATATGCATACTCCCTATACCATATAGAGACCAATAGAAACAAGAATGACCAAAAAATTTGGAGTTATGGCCTCTGAAACCAAAACCCTAATTTTAGGTCATCTGTGCAGTCAAGCCTGGCTCTGCCTCCATACCAATCCCAGTCCTTGTGATTCTTTGGCATTCTTGACTTTGAGAGGATATAATATGATTCTTGAACACACATGGACCCCTTTGAAGTGATTGTTGACCTTTGGAGTGGCTCAAGAAGCTCTTGGATTGCTCAGATCACAAACCCTAGATGCAGATGACTTAGAACCAATGCAAAGACTCAAAATTGTGGTATGAGATGCTATGATTGAGTTTATGCATATGAAATGATCACAAGCCATGGTGTGAATGGGTGAGGGCAAATTTGGGGTGTTTACAGCTGCCCCTATTCAAACATGAGTTAGCTGTGTAGGTTGTAAGCAACGGCTTAACAGGCAAACAAGATAACTTGTGGTTGAATACCAAAGACAGTCCAAAATTTGCACTCACAGAATGAAGAAGAAAAGGGATATAGATTGTAAAGGAAAATAAAGTATATTGTAAAGTGCGGGCGACGGAGGACGACCGTCGAGCAGAGGACGACTGCTGGGTAAAGAGCAATGACGGGGACGGCCGACATGCTGGGAAAAGTGCGGAAAATAAGGCAATGACGGGGGCGGCCGACATGCTGGGGATAAAAGAATTATGATGGGGACGGCCATCAAGATAAAGCTGTAAAATTATCTGGGGATTAATGAAACATGACGGGGATGGCCATCAAGTTCATAAAGTAAAGTAACCAACGATGGGGACGGCCATCGGACTAAACTGAAAGGAAAAGGAACCACGACGGGGACGGCCATCGGGTTAAAGAATAAATGAAATAAACAGATGATGAGGGACGGTCATCAAAGGTGAAGGACGATCACCTAGCAGGGGACGGCTGCTCTGTTGGGTATGAGATGAGGGACGGTCATCTAAGGTGGAGGACGACCACCTGGCAGGGTACGGCTGCTGAAAATATCGCGACATAGGACGAATGTCGGATAAAAGGTCAACGATGGGGACGGCCATCGGATGAGCATGATAGAGGACGACCATCAAGAGGTGGAGGACGACCACCTAGCAGGGGACGGCTGCTCTCAAGGCTTATCATGACATAGGACAAATGCCAGATAACCAAAATCAACAATGGGGACGGCCATTGGATAAAATGATGAAGGATGATCATCAAGAGGTGGAGGACGACCACCTAGCAGGGGACGGTTGCTAAATAATATCAACGATGGGGACGGCCATCGGATGAGTATGATGGAGGACGACCATCAAGAGGTGGAGGACGACCACCTAGCAGGGTACGGCTGCTCTCAGGGTTATCATGACACAGGACGAGTGTCAGATAAAAAGAAAATTGCTTTGTTAGCGATCTACTGGGGAGTAGTAAACACGGACGAGTGTTTACATCCAAGAAACAAAAGGTGTAAGTGTTTAGATGTTGTGTATAGATTAAAGATGCAGACGAGCATCGCTAAGACTACGATACGGACGAGTATCGAGTAGAAACAAATACTGACGCGTGTTCAAAGGTGATGATACGGACGAGTATCAACTGGTTAACAGAGAACACGGACGAGTGTTGAATCTGAGAGGAGTCTTCTGGGGAATAGTAGATACAGACGAGTATCTATATTCAAGAAGACAGAAGTGTTTGACACAGTGTATGGATTAAAGATGCGGATGAGCATCCTTAAGACTATGATACGGACGAGTACCATGTAGAAACAAACGCTTGAAGCATGTTCTGAGATGATGGTACGGACGAGTACCAACTGGTTAACAGAGAACACGGACGAGTGTTGAATCTGTGGGGATATAAGTGGTATATACAAGATATGGACGAGCATCAGTATAAGAGTGATTGGTATATAGATGAGTATTTAACTGCTGGGGTGAGTGACACGGACGAGTGTCAAAAGGAGAAGAATGTAATATGAACACGTATCTGATATACGAAGTATAGGTGACTGTGCTGGGGATATGACACGGACGGGTGTCACAGGGTTGTCATATGTAAGTATATGTGAGTGCAAAGAGGACGTCTTTGGCTTTCTGCTGGGGTTATGACACAGACGGGTGTCAAAAAGTATCTGTAATACAAGTGGTTTTGTTTGCACAGAGTGTTCGGGCGACTTTACTGGGGATATTGACACGGACGGGTGCCACAGAGAGTATATATACTGGTGTCTGTGAATGTGAGGCAACTGCTTTTGCTGGAGAACTTTCGCTGGGGATATGGGGGAAGTATTCTGTATATTGACGGATTGTCATTATTCACAAGTGTTGATTCAAAACATGGCTTATGATTATGCTATATGTTTGATTTTTGTCGTAATGCTCCGTATTAAATGGAATTCTACGCTTTGTGGGTGATTATGATGTGAATGCCATGATCATGAGAAAGGTGCCAAACCGGGGTTCGGATCCCGATACTGCGAGGATCTCTGGCCGATCTGTTTGAAATGGACATCCCAGCTGGGGGTGAGATCATTGGTAGATGAGATGAGATGCTATCTGCTTGGGGATTCGGGTCGTTGATTAACCTATCCTGGTAATGATGGACCCAGCTGGGTTTTGAAGAAGCTTTCTTCACTTTGTTGTGATCCTTCATGCGTTTCTCTGCTGGATAGAGGCTGGGGCCCTGTGGGGAGATGGTTCCCTGACTTTTGTACTCGGCTGAGGATGAAATGGCAACTCGGCTGAGGAGAAAGAGAGATCACTGAAAGACCTCCCTAGATATTCTGCTGAGGTGGATTTTTGACTCAGCCGGGGATACGGGCGTCTTCTGTGATGCCTGGCAACTCTGATGGGGATAAGCAATAAGTGGCAACTCAGCTGGGGAGAAAACACTTTTGGTACTAAGTGTTGATTTGTCAGCTTGCCGGAGTGAAGCTTTCGTGCCCCAAATTGCGTTCCGGATTCCTGCAATCCTGAAAAGATAGAGAAACACACAAGTAATCCCGAGGTATCCTTTAATGGATTCCGTCATAGGAGTTTAGACACTTCTGAGAGTAAGTATATTTCCTGCAAGCATGTTTTTATTTTTGAAGATAAACATCTGTATTCTATGCAATCAGTTTTCTTTTAAGATATCAGACATTTTTTGCAAATAAAATGTACAAGACGAGACATGACTGAAAATCTGATTTTTATTAATTCATATGCCCTGAATTGGCGAGATACAGTCAAAGAAACAAATCCCCCGAAATGAGGAGATCGTTACAAATTGAGAAACAAAATGCTGGCAATGTTGATGACGCTTTGAGGAGCTTCCTCTCTTGCTATGACTCGCATGACTTTTGACGTTCTTCTCATCTTTCTTTCTGAAGAATGTTGATTCCGATTGAAGCTTGATCCTTTCAAGTTGTAAGTGATACAGACGAATTCAGAATGCAGTTGTTCGCTTATTCCCTCATTTTGCATGGATCGCCCTTTCGGGTTTTCAATCCATCGGGATACCCATTTTTGCCTGAGCCGTCCAATGTGGCTTTTCAACTCAGCGGGTGTACATTTTTTTTATTTTCCCTTATTTTTGCCCGAGTCTTTTATTCTGTTTTTGACTCGCCGGGATGCCCTATTTTTGCCTGGACTTACATTCTGTTTTTATGTCCAGCGGGTCATTTTATGCGAAGTATTTTTTAACTGCATCTGAATTCACAGGGGACGGGAAATCTTCACCATCCATGGTGCTGAGCATCAGTGCTCCACCAGAGAAAACTTTCTTTACCACAAATGGCCCTTCATAGTTTGGAGTCCACTTGCCCCTGTGATCTGTATGAGGAGGGAGGATTCTCTTCAGCACAAGATCTCCCACTTGGTACTCTCGGTGCCTGACTTTCTGATCGAAGGCTTTCTTCATTCTCTTCTGATACAACTGCCCATGACAGATTGCAGCCAACCTTTTCTCTTCAATCATACTCAGTTGTTCGTATCGGGATCGGACCCATTCGGCTTCGTTCAGCTTAACATCCATCAATACCCGTAAGGAGGGTAATTCAACTTCGACAGGTAGGACCGCTTCCATACCATACACAAGCTGATACGGTGTTGCCCCAGTGGATGTCCTGATTGACGTGCGGTACCCATGCAAGGCAAATGGTAGCATTTCATGCCAGTCTTTGTAAGTGACTACCATCTTCTGCACAATCTTCTTGATATTTTTATTTGCTGCCTCAACAGCGCCATTCATCTTTGGCCTGTAAGGAGAAGAATTTTGGTGTTGGATCTTGAAGTCCCGGCACAGTTCTGCCATCATTTTATTGTTTAAGTTGGAACCATTATCAGTAACGATTCTCTCGGGGACTCCGTATCGACAGATGATATCTTTCTTCAGAAATCTGGCTACCACTTGTCTTGTAACATTGGCATAAGAAGCTGCTTCAACCCACTTGGTAAAATAGTCAATAGCAACCAAGATAAATCTGTGGCCATTTGAAGCGGTTGGCTCAATCTTGCCAATCATGTCAATGCCCCACATAGCAAAGGGCCAGGGTGAAGACATTATATTCAAAGGATTAGGAGGCACATGCACCTTATCTGCATAAATTTGGCATTTATGGCATTTTCTGGCATAGGCACAACAGTCTGCATCCATTGTGATCCAGTAATAACCTGATCTTAGCAATTTCTTAGCCATGGCATGTCCTCCAGCATGGGTACCAAAGGATCCTTCGTGCACTTCACGCATCAACAAGTCTGCTTCTGTCTTATCAACGCATCTGAGGAGTACCATATCAAAGTTTCTCTTATACAGGGAACCATCAGTGTTCAGAAAGAAACTACCAGCAAGCCTTCTCAAAGTCTTCTTATCATTGGAAGATGCCCCAGGTGGGTATGTCTGATCCTCCAAGAAACACTTAATGTCATGGAACCAAGGCTTATCATATTTGACAACATCTGCTGCGAATACATATGCCGGCCTGTCAAGTCTGGACACTGAGATCTGAGGTACAAAGTTGGCAGATTGAACTTTGATCATGGACGAAATGGTGGCAAGAGCATCTGCAAATTGATTCTCGTCCCGAGGGATATACTCAAGCTTGACTGTTGTAAAGAAAGTCAATAACCTCCTTGTATAATCCCTGTAAGGTATCAGATGATCTTGGTGGGTGTACCATTTGCCATTGGTTTGATTGATTACCAGAGCTGAATCTCCGAATACGGTCAATGTCTTGATCCTGAGGTCAATGGCTTCCTCAAGACCCATAATGCAAGCTTCGTATTCAGCTTCGTTGTTAGTGCAGTTGAAAGTGAGCTTTGCCGAGAAAGGCATGTGGACTCCCTTAGGTGTAATGAGTACTGCACCAACACCACGACCATTCATGTTAACGGCCCCATCAAACATCATAGTCCATTCTTCTTCCGGGTCAGGCCCTTCAGTGTGAACAGGCTCTTCATGATCTTTTGCTTTTATGAACATGATGTCTTCATCAGGGAAGTCAAATCTCATAGGCTGGTAATCATCAATAGGTTGCTCAGCAAGATATTCAGACAATACACTGCCCTTGATGGATTTCTGAGATGTGTATTGGATGTCATATTCCGTGAGGATCATTTGCCATCTTGTAACCCGTCCAGTAAGTGCTGGCTTCTCAAATATGTATTTGACTGGGTCCATCTTTGAGATCAACAAGGTAGTGTGGGTCAACATATACTGTCTCAGTCGGCGAGCAGCCCACGCTAAAGCACAGCAAGTTTTCTCGAGCAGTGAATAACGCTGTTCACAGTCGGTAAACTTTTTGCTTAGGTAGTATATTGCATACTCTTTTCGACCAGACTCGTCATGCTGGCCCAGCACACACCCCATCGACTCTTCTAATACTGTCAAGTACATTATCAGAGGTCTTCCTTCAACTGGAGGCATAAGGATTGGAGGCTCTTGTAAGTATTCCTTGATCTTGTCAAAAGCCCTCTGGTAGTCTTCGTTCCACCTGACCGTCTGTTCTTTTCTCAACAATTTGAACAAAGGTTCACAGGTTGCTGTAAGGTGAGATATGAACTGTGAAATGTAGTTCAATCGACCTAAGAACCCTCGAACTTCTTTCTCTGTCTTTGGTGCAGGCATTTCTTGAATGGCTTTGACTTTCTCAGGGTCAACCTCAATCCCTTTCTCGCTCACAATAAATCCCAGCAGCTTACCCGATCGCACCCCGAATGTGCACTTGTTGGGGTTCAACAACTTCAGCAGATTTACCAGGTGATCTTCTTCAGTAAGGGACTTGGCAATCATGTCATCCACATAACATTCGATTTCTTTATGGATCATATCGTGGAATAATGTTACCATAGCCCGTTGATATGTTGCACCGGCATTCTTCAGTCCGAATGGCATCACCTTGTAACAGAACGTGCCCCGGGGTGTGATGAAGGTTGTCTTCTCCATGTCTTCAGGTGACATTTTAATCTGATTGTATCCTGAAAATCCATCCATGAAGGAGAATACCGAGAACTGAGCTGTGTTATCCACCAATACATCAATGTGAGGTAATGGGAAATCATCTTTCGGGCTAGCTCTGTTCAGATCCCGGTAGTCAACGCACATCCTTACCTTGCCGTATTTCTTAGGCACAGGTACTATATTAGCAACCCACGGCGGATAGCTAGTTACAGCAAGGAAACCTGCGTCCCACTGCTTTTGTACCTCTTCCTTGATTTTCATTGCCATGTCCGGGCGAGTACGGCGCAGTTTCTGTTTAACCGGCGAGCATTCTTCTCTCAAAGGCAACTTGTGCACAACAATGTCGGTGTCCAACCCCGGCATATCCTGATAAGACCAAGAAAACACGTCCACATACTCTTGAAGCAGGTCAATCAGTTGTCTCTTCACTGAGTCCTGTAAGCAGGCCCCGATTTTAACTTCTTTCACGTCTTCATCTGTACCAAGATTGATCGTTTCAACCTCCTCCTGGTGAGGAGTAATAACCTTTTCCTCTTGTCTTAACAACCTATCTAGCTCTTCAGGAATCTCATATTCTTCTTCAACCCCTTCATCAGCTTGATTGATCGGATTGTCAAAGTCATACGAAGTCATAGCCGTGCTGTTGTCGGTGCTGTCTGGAAGGCACACTCTGCAAGGGTTCAGTTTGTTCATTTTAGTGATTTGATTTTAATCTTGTTTAGAAAAGTGAAATAAAGTTGTCATTTTGAAAACATTGCCATTTATTTTTTGTACAAAAAGAAAAATGGAAAAACAGTGAGCGGAAAAGAAAAAAGACTCGTTTGCAAAAAGATGTCTGATATTTCATTGATTAATCTTGTTGCACAAAAAGTACAGATGGCCCGATTACAAAATGAGTCTTGTCATCTTGGGCAAGATGCAAGACTTTGATGCATGCTATAAAAATACAGGAAATAATAATTACTCTGCATGAGTAACTCTTATAATTTCATGGGAAGACCAGTTCGAGATACTGCTCCCCGGGATCTTTGGACGAATCCAGCTTTCCAGGTTGCGTTCTTCTTCCAGCTCGTCTTCCAAATTGTTGACAGCATCAGGGGTGAGCATCCCCCCACTAACAAAGTTGGGCTCTTTTGCAGCCTCTATTTGATCTTGTTGAGTTGGTTTGTAACCCAACCCAAATCTATCCTCTTTCTTCTCCACCGGTAGTAGTTTGCCCCAGCCTTGGGCATTTCCTTCTTCAACAACCTTCCGGGCTTGTTGATATGATGTCATTGAAGTTCCAGGTACAGCAGATGTTTCATTCACGTTCAAGGCCTCAAACCCCTGACTCATTGTTTCATGGATCTCCCCATCCATCTCAATGTATTTATAGGTAGCCAGGTGGCTGACAAAAATATCCTCCTCTCCACAGATTGTAACGACTTGACCCTCCCACTCGAATTTTAACTTCTGGTGAAGGGTTGAGGTCACGGCGCCAGTGGCGTGAATCCATGGCCTACCCAATAGACAGCTGTAGGCAGGCTGTATATCCATCACGTAGAAGGTCGTTTTGAAAGTTTGCGGGCCAATCGTTATGGGCAACTCAATCTCACCCAGAACCGATCTCTTAGAACCATCAAAGGCTCTCACCACCAGGTTGCTGGGTCTTAACGCCAATCCGTCATACTCTAGCTTCACAAGGGCTTTTTTAGGTAAAACATTGAGGGATGACCCCGTGTCTACCAGCACATGGGAAAGGACTGCACCTTTACATTCCATGGTTATGTGCAAAGCCTTGTTATGGTTGCGGCCTTCCGTAGTCAAGTCAGTGTTGGTGAACCCTAGTCCATGACTAGCATTAACATTTCCAACTACAGCTTCCAACTGATTGACGGTGATCTCTTCGGGCACATAAGCTGCGTGCAAAACTTTTAGTAGTGCATTCCGATGGGCTTCGGAGCACATAAGCAATGATAGGATTGAGATCTTGGAAGGCGTCTGGTGAAGCTGATCCACTATTTTGTAATCACTTTTCTTGATGATTCGCATGAACTCATCAACCTCTTGGTCAAAGGGTGTTTTCAAAGTTTCTTTAACAACCTGCTCTTCCTGCACTAAGCCTTTTCCTTTTGCCCTGGCAGCAGCTTCTGCTTCGGCAGTGGGTCTTTGAGTTTGTGGAGCAAAGAGACGTCCGCTTCGAGTGAAGCCTCCGCCTCCTCCCACATTGTCTATTTGTGGTGCAGGGGTTGATGATTCGAAAGTGATTTTTTGTCCTTCGCAGTACAGGTCAGAGCCGTAATGCCAGGGGATGGCATTACTGCTTTCATAAGGTACTGGCCCAGGCACTGTGATAGTGACTGGACTGATTGCAGTTGTGGAAGGAGTTGTGACAGTCTGTGGATCGTAGTATATCGTGACTGGTGCTCTGATGGGAGCAGCACTTTGTGAGTTGTAGGCAGAGTTGTTTTCTGGATCGTAATAAATTGTAACCGTGGAGACATCTTCATGATTTGTTGCTGATGTTGTAGGAGACATGGTTGGAAGGATGGGTGTTGTTGTTGTAGGAGATTCGAAGTGAAGTGGTGCTGGAGTTGTAGCAGGAGTGTTTGTTGATATCTGGTCAGTTGAGATGACAGATGAAACATTTGTTGATGAAGCCGAAGAATTGTTGGGAACAATGGTTGCTGCAGTTGTAGGAGATACTGGAATTGTTGCTGATGAGATTGCTGGATTTGTAGGAAATGAGGTGGTGATTTGAAGTTGGCCACTCTGAATGAGACCATCTATGCCATTCCTCAAGTTATCGCACCCATTTACCGAAATATTGCAGTAAGCACACCCTAACTCACACCCTGGGAACATTTGACATTCGAGGAGCTGAGCCTTAATCTCTACCAACGGTGTCCGAATCTGACCCACACTGGTTATTAAATAAGACGGCTTGTCTTCTTCAATAGCATTGATTCTGGGACCCCCGTGGTTTGGCATAGGGTTCTTATTAACATTGGGTGGTGGTGCGAAGTTCAGGGCCTTAGAGTCTACCAGGTCTTGTACCTTCATGTGCAAAGCTCTGCACTTTTCTGTACTGTGGCCAGGTGCATTTGAATGAAAAGCACATCTGGCGTTGGAGTCATAATTCCTGGGCAGACTATTAGGATCTGGAGGTGCCAACGTCCTTAGCTCAACTAGGTTGAGTTTCAGGAGCTGTGGCAGTAATGTGTAATATGGCAAAGGGATCGGATCGATCACCCTATTGGCTTGAGATGGCCTCTGCTGGAATGGCCTTTGCTGATTGTTGTTGTTGGTGTTGTTGTAGTTTCTTTGATGGTACTGAGGTTGTTGCTGATAGTTTTGCTGCGGAGGTTGATAAGCTGGTTGTGGATGAGCTGGAGCGGGAATGGTGACTGCTGCCACAGACCTGTGAACATATTGAGGTCTGCCCCTGTTGGTGTGGATGGCATTGGTCTCGCCAGTTCTTCTTGGGCCTGCAAAAGGCTTCCTTGTATTGCTGGACGAGCTGGCACCATTGTTAGAAATCTTGCCCATCTTTAACAAGCTCTCAATTCTTTCCCCAGCTATGACAACATCTGCAAAGCTAGTGGAAGAGAAAGCAGCCAGCCTGTCAATATATGTTCCCTGGAGGGTGTTCATAAACATATCTGCCATTTCCCTCTCTGACATAGGTGGCTGAACAGCAGCAGCCAATTGCCTCCATCTCTGGGCATACTCTCGGAAACTTTCCCTTGAAGACTGTGACATTCCCATTAGGAGGGTCCTGTTGGGTGCCATATCTAAGTTGTACTGATACTGTCTGATAAAGGCCTCTGCCAGGTCCTTCCAACACCTGATAGTTGCTCTTGTCAGGTGAGAGTACCATTCTCTTGAAGCTCCCGTCAAGCTATCCTCAAAATAGAACATCCAGAGCTTCTCGTCCATGGTATAGGCCTTCAGCCTCCCCAGAAATGATTGTAAATGAGTCTGGGGGCATGAAGTCCCGTTGTATTTCTCAAAACAAGGAGGCTTAAACTTATGGGGAATCCTGACCCCGTCTACCAAGCTCATGTCCATAACGTCGAAACCCAAAGAGTTTTGAGACTCTAAGGATCTTAATTTCTCAGCTATCTCATCCATCCTTCTGTCATAAGCTTCCTCCCCAGCACCCATTACTGTGAACTGATCCTCTTGAGGGTCTTCTTGCAGCACCCTACCTGCAGTGGCAGTCCCTTGAACATTTGCAGGAATGTTGACCTCTGGATGAAGATGGGGTCCAAATACCGGGGGATTGACATGAGGTTGGACCCTCTCATTATTGCTGGTGCCAGCAGTCCCTATATGTGGATCCTCTTGATTTTGCCTTTCCACCATGGCCCTCAATCTTTCTTGGCTCTGAGCCATGTTGTTCATCACTTCCATAAACTGAGTCATCTGCGTTCTCATTTCTAATCTTTCGTTTGCCATTTGATTTCTGACCTCTGTAAGGTCCTGCTGTACCTGATCCATTTGTATGCCCGGAAGGTTGTTACGGGTTGGATATCGGTGTGGACGGTTGAGGGGAAATACTCGGCGTCGAGCAATAGTTCTTGGACATCACAACAGAGTTAGTAGCAATAAAACAAAAACCTACAAAACAAACAAAAGGTTAGCATGCAATGTAGTATGCTTATTTGTTTTCAAGGTATCCAGCTTGGCATTCAGTTTTGACCCTTCCAGACCCTCGAAGATGCTGTTGATGTTGCTTTTGAAGTGGAACAAACTAATACATATATTACAAAAGGCAAATGGTACATAGTTTGTTTACAAATACAAGCCCTCTGAGGGGTCAAAATACATTACAAGAAAATAAAAGTACATGGAGTGAAAGCAACAACAAGCAAATAGTCAAACATCAAGACCAAACTCGTCCTCCCGAACTTCCTTGAGAAGTGCTTCTGTCACAGGATCAGCCGGACGATCCGTGAGATTCCTGATAAGGAGGTTCCGGGTCGTAACAGCTGCAGTTAGCTTCTTGTGCTGACTTTGGTCCTTGGACCTCTTCACTCCAGCTCTAATTTTCAGCTCTGATATCTCCCTCTGGGCTGCTGCCAGGGCTTCCTGCTGCTCTTTTGCACTAGCTTCCAGTTGCTCTATCTTGTCTTGAACTCTCTTATCCTCCAGAGTACGAGCCTCGGTGATCCTGACCCACCTAGCTTGACTCTCCTTTAGATACAAGTATGTCCTGGCCTTCTGGAACTGGGCTTCCTTGCAAGCATTCTTCAGAATTTGTTCCCCAGCCCTAGACTTCTTGATATAATCCTCAGACTTCTCAATTTTGGCCAGATGCTCTACCTTCTGCTTCTCTAGCCTCTCAATATCCATCCTACCATCACTCCTCTCCCGGAGGGTCTTCTGCAAAGCCTGAGTCAACTTCTCATTTCTTTCTTTCAAGCTCTCAAACTCCTCCAAACTGACAGTGGCAGGGGGTGGTACTGAGGATGGTCCAGACATATCCTCCATGGTAAAGGGCATTCCAGAGAATTGAGCCCTGACATGGGACCACTCATAATATTGTGCTGATGCCATATTGTTGCACTTCCCCAGAATGGTTACTCCCTTAGTTTGAACATTGTCCCAGGCCCAGGCTGCCTGCCTAACAATAGCCAGATTAGGCTTGTTCTCACAATAAAGAGTCTCAACCAAGTCTTGTGCCTTAGGAGTGTGGACCAGTGCATAGCCCAGTTGTCTTTTGAACAGCAGAGGGTTGTAATTAATACTACCCTTAACTCCTATTAGGGGCACATTGGGAAAATGCCCACAGCTGGTGATGATATCCCTGCCTTTGGTGCTTTGAGTGCACCACCTGATATCGGCTGAAGTTAGAGCAGTGAGTCTTCTAGCCCAGTTTCTCTGCTGATGAGGGTTCAAAAATGCATCTGTCCTGGGCAAATGCTTGAGAAGCCAAGTATGGATAAAAGGAGCACAGCACCTCACTAGTCTTCCCCTCTGCTTTTCATTCCTCTGATGCACTGAGTAGTAGAGATCCCCCAATAAAGTGGGCACTGGGTTCTTTAGGATGAAAAGATGGATTGCATTCTTGCTAATGAATCGAGGCTCATCTGCAAATAATATAATCCCATATATGCTCAGGGCCAACAAAGCACAAACTGCTTTCCTCTCTCCCACAGAAGCTTTCAGGGTAGCTTGAGAGATCAAGAAATCTAGATGCAAGCCAGGGATCCCAGCCTTAGAAGTCATATGCTGACCAATCAGGGCTGATTCCAGATGCAAAGCCTTTGCTATTTCTTCATTACCAGGAAAGACCATCTCAGGGTTGAAAGGGATTCCACCCCTGATAGGTATACCAACCAATGATGAGTATTCTTCCAATAAAGGGCCCAGCTGAAAGTCTTGAAAAGTGAAACACCTCAATGGGGGATCATAAAACTGAAGGCAGGTGTGAATCAGGCTCCTCTGTGAAGGGTCCAGATCCATAACCACATCAAGTATATCTCCATAGTGTTCCCTGAACAGTGGTATATGGTCTGGAGTGATCAGGGTCTGAATCCTCCTGATGTCAGCTAGCTCTGGCTGGAAGAAGTGGTAGGTGATGTTACTCTTTTTAGGAGCCATGTTGTTGAAGATGAGTAGAGACAGGTGCTGATGATAACATTGAAGAATGGGCCACTGACTGGCTGGTGCAGGTGACTGAAGTAGATAGCTGATAGCTGAAGCAGATGCTGATGAAGATAGGTCAATACTGATGATGGGGTCAAAACCTAAGCCAAAAATGAAGGTGGATACCCTGAAACACAAATAAGCAAATGTCAAAATGATGCAATGATTATGTATGCAAATGATATGCAAGGGTTTGTGACTGAGCTGGATCTGATCAAGTGCTCTGATATAGGTCCAAGTATGTTCAAGAAATCCAGATGGAGGTCTATAAGTTCAGTAGCCAAGGTGGGGGACTCAAATAAAGAGCCACACGTCCAGGGTTTAGAATCACAAGAACTGTTCCAACATGGAGTATTCTTAATCAAATCAAAGTAACAGGGTATGTTGAGGCCAAGGGTACCTGCAAACCTGTAAACAGCCCAACCCCCCTCACAAGTGGTGTTCTAAAACAAGGATCCTCAGACTTGGATCAGTTATGAGAAGTGTAAACACTTCTAACCCGGAGGTACAGTGTTTACAATAACCATAACAATTCCTCCTCTAATTCACCTCAGTTTCTGAAGGTCAATACTAAAGGTCATCCAGACTTAGCAGGCTTCCCAGATAGCCCTAGCATTGCAGGAAATCTGCAACACAGAGTTCTCAAGAAGAAACCCATATCTGAACCGTGTTTCATATTCCCGCACCAGACCGAGATGGAATGGGAAAGAATATGAACCACTCTAGCCTAGGTGTCACTCAGGTCCCAGGTATAGGACCTTAACTCTCAATAGAACCCCACCCACCAAAGCAAAACCAGATCTAGCCAGACAGCCAGACAGTATGATATATGTAAAGCTATAAATAAAGCAAATAAACAACTGTACATAAAGCAATAAATAAAAGCAACTATACAAACACAGATAGCACATAACACCCCAGTAAACACAAATCAAACAAGCGCTAGGAGGAACCCACAAAAAGAACCAGAAGCCCTGGTTGTAGTATAAGGCGTCCCCAGCAGAGTCGCCAAGTTGTCGCTCCCGATAAGTGGGACTGGGCCCAGATAAAGGTACAGACGCGAACGGTCGGCGAGAGGGACAATGAGAACACACAGCTGTGAACTCACTGGAGATGAATAGAGTCGCCAGCTAGGCATTTTTATCCCGGAGGAAAGGCGATGCTGCATAGACCTAGGAAAGAGATGGACAAGACGGTTGCGAACCAGAGAGACTGAGAAAGGGGGTTGGTTACAACCTGGGAAGGTATTAGCACCTAGATTGTCCGTCGTACTCGACGGGATCTACGCTTAAAAGATTTGTGCTTTAAAGGGGTAGTGTCAGTGCAATCTGTGTGTAAAAGGGGCTGGAAGAAAATGTACAGGTGTCAGTGTAAGAGAAGTGTGAAGTGTATAAATGATGTGTCAGTGTAAGAAAAGGAATAAGATGCTCAAGATAATGAGACTAAAAAAAATAAAGCTGGAAGGAGGGGGAATATACAGAGACTTTTGTTTGATAACTGTTAAGTTATGTCTACGTATCCTCTCGTGCAATGAGGAAGTCAGAACACCGTAGTTCGACCCAAAGAGACTGAAAGATGAGTTGACTTGTGAACTGCTTGCTTGTCAATGCTCAAGTGTATGACCTGTCTGGCTCAGGTGCAAACTGTCTTGCATTAGACGGAAGAAGCAAGTTCTCGTTTGTGAGTGAAGGTGATGAGAAAAGAATCCCGAAGGAGACGATTATTGTTGTTTTTGAATTTTCAGCCTTTTATTGTTTTTGGATTTTTGTCATAAGTTAATGAGCTTAAGTCTAAACCAATGGATTTAGTAAACTCATCACATCTTCCCTCTGATTAGGGGTAATGAGAATACCTTAAGTGTGAAGTCAGATTCTCACACTTAATCACCTTTGGTATAGGATTAAGATCATTAACCTACTTGTGATTATTTAGGTGTTTTTGTGGTTTTTGTTTAGTGTTAAGTAATGAGGTTAAGCCATAATCAGGGATTTAACAGACTCATTACACCATCCTAATAGAAGGATAATAGATGAGAATGTTTAAGCTGAGGAAAGCTCCTCAACTTAATCCATGATTAGGGATTAAACTCATGACAAAACAAACCTTTGATTAAGTGGATTTTAGATTAATGGTAAGATGATGAAATGATTTTTAGGGTTTGTAAGACAACTTGAGGGGGACTTGTCCATTAACACTAGGGTTAGTCCTTCTTAACCAATTAAGGTAGAATTAGAACCCTAATGCAAGGCCCAAGTTAGTGTGGTGTCTTGATGATTATTAAGTGAATTGTTTAAGAGATTTAAACACATTAATGGTTTAACACTTAGGATTAAAGTTATACACTCCATCCTAAGAGAAGGATGCAGGCATAAGCTTAATCACAAAGCCTTAAAGCCTTTAGGGTTTAGTCCCTGATTATGAGGTGAGGAGAGAAGACTCAAAAGAGACACAAAGGTAAAACTAAGAGGGGAGACTAATCAAAACCCTAATCATTGTCATGCTTGGTTATTCCTAAGGTTTGTGAGGTTTACAAGAGAAGTCTTCAAAGGAACCACCAGGAAGCAGATGAAAGGATCAAGAGAAGCAAAACAACTTGCTTCATTCAAGAAGTCAAGTCACTTGAAGAAAGAAAGTGGGAAGAAGAAGAATGAGCAAGCTCAAACTCAAACACATATCAAAATGCAGCATGGATACAAGAAAGAGATGAAGAGAAGTTATGAGAAGTGAAGGCAAATTCACTTCTCAAAGCCACTTACCACCTGAAAAGTTAGAAAAGAAAGTGCAATGCAATGCCAAATGAGATGAAATGGTATGATGCAAACCAAAACCAGAAGCATATATGGGATGTTAATGATTCTATGAGATGCTACAAACCAGAAACAACACATGTGGATGATCATACAAGCTTATGAGTGCAGATGAAGCAAGTTAAGACACATGATCATACATGGAAAGTTATGGAATGCATATGGCATACAACATGGCACATGAAAGATGCAATGATCAAACATGCTTTCAACATGTCTTATGATGTTAAATGAATCAAATGGAGGCATGGAATGTCATGGCAAGTCATGTTATGCAAGAAGGTGCAAGATGGATGCATATGGAAGCCCAAATTAGGGTTTATGATCAATGCAACAAACAAAAACCAAAACCAGAAGCAAACAACATTATAAAAAATTGAAAATGCCCTCAAAGGATCCTTAATCCTATACTAACTCACTGCCCAAAGGAGAGGTTTCAACTCCTAACCAAATTCAAGTTATGATTTTCCCAAGTTTTCTAGGGTTTTAGGGTTCCTATAAAAGAAAATTACCAAACAAAAGGAAAATGAAAGATCAAATCATGGCCATTTAATCTCACAAACTACATGATAAACACAATGCAATTCAAAAAGAATCAAGGTCCAACTCCTCATGGTTAGGCAGAAATGATTTTTGGAAGTTTGGATCAAAATAATGCATAAAAATGATTTTAATTCAATGAAAAATTCTCAAAATGCATCAAGATCAAAAAATAAATATGGTTTGAAGGTTGGACAATGCTTCTAAATGTCTTAGAACATTTCATGAATTTTTTGGTGATTTTTAAATACCTAAAAGTATTTTTAATAAATTAATTTTCATTAATCAATTAAAAATAACCTTTTAAATATTTAAAAATACTTTTTTAATGCTAAAAATGAAAATAAAAATATTTTTGTGTTTTAAAAATTAATGGAACTCTTGACAAAAAGTTTCATAATTTTTAAATGGTTTTTACTATTTTAAATAAATTGAACAAAACAAAGCAAAATAAATGAATTAAAAATGAAATAAAGAGGAAGTATGCGCAATGGAGGGCCAGGATCCATTCTGGGCAAAAATTTGTTGACTGCGCGCGCAGATCAATGGATCATATTCAAACTGGGCTAATCTCAATTAATTAATTAAATTAAACCTAATTAAAACTAATGACATGATCTGGGCCATTGGATGCACGCGGGAAAAGACTTAGTCAACTCATCCAACGCCTGAAATTTAAACTGGAAGCCCTAACCCTAATCACACATTAATGACTCTCAGGTCACCGGAGACGAACTCCGGTCGTCTTCTCCGGTGATCTCCCTCCCTGAGAAACTTCAAATCCTTCCCTAGGTCATTTCTGGAGCTCTAAAGCTCCAGATTTGTTCCTTTCACTCCCCTAAACTCAATCCCACCCTCATTTCTCATTTATTTCTAGCCATAACCAAGAATCGAAGCCAAGAACAAAAACTGCCAAAATTTCAGACAAGCAATACAACTTCATTTCTCAACCATTTTCAAAAATTTCAAGCTCAGTGTGATCAGTGAAGCATACTTAATCAATTAGAAACAATAAATAGAGGTTCTGGAAAAATGGAATGCCATAGCTACCTGATTCGAAGCTTTCAAAATAGGAGCTTCTGGGCCAGTTTTCTGCTTCTAAACAACTCCAATGACCTCTCCAAAGTGTTTGCCAGGCTTGCTTGAAGTTTATTTGGGCTGATTGAAGAGTTTGCTTGAGTTCTGTTCAATGGGGGACAGAAATCGTATTTGGGATTCTGGAGGTTTTAGGCTAAGGTGATGGATGCTTTTTGATCAGAGGAACATGATGAGTTGATCCATGAGGTGGGTTTTTGTGTTTGTGAGTTGTGTGATGAGATTCGAAGGTTTTTGCTCAAGGGAGAGTTTTTGTGAATGGTGAGTTGTGATCTGTTTCAGCCTTGCCTCTTGTTATGTTTAGCTAGCATTTGATCCACATAAAAAACTCCTATTGGTCAGATGATGTGACCTGCCCTTTATTGATTGGTAGGGTGCCTTTTGCAAAATGTCAACTTTGGTGTAAGGAGGGCATGGGCTACATTGCTAGCTTGGTACAAAAGGCTTGTCTTGCGCAGCATGGTGAGGGGAGAGGGCTAGGGTGGTTCAGCAGCCAAGGCAACAAGTGGGTGAAGTGTGATGATGGTTTTTGCAACTTGCTTGCTTTTGAAACTTCATGAAAATATCTTGCTCCAAAGGCCAAAACAAATGAGAAACCCTTGGCCCATTCTGATTTTTAGGTCACATGTGATGTTTGTGTAATGGTTAGACATGAATTAGAAGTCACAAATGCCTTGGTACAAAGTTTTTGCAAGTTTCTCATTTGGTGCATATCTTGAAAATTAGTGATTTTTGCCAACTTTGACACACCATAACTTTTGATCCAAAATGAATTAGGTCATGTTCTTGTACTTTTTGAAAAGGGAAAGATCTAATCTACAACTTTCATGACCAAAGTTTTTCCATTTGAAGCATTTTTGGATCAAAAAGTAAGGGTTGAAACAAGAATGACTTCCCCATGGAATTTCTTTATGAAAATTGATATGCATACTCCCTATACCATATAGAGACCAATAGAAACAAGAATGACCAAAAAATTTGGAGTTATGGCCTCTGAAACCAAAACCCTAATTTTAGGTCATCTGTGAAGTCAAGCCTGGCTCTGCCTCCATACCAATCCCAGTCCTTGTGATTCTTTGGCATTCTTGACTTTGAGAGGATATAATATGATGCTTGAACACACATGGACCCCTTTGAAGTGATTGTTGACCTTTGGAGTGGCTCAAGAAGCTCTTGGATTGCTCAGATCACAAACCCTAGATGTAGATGACTTAGAACCAATGCAAAGACTCAAAATTGTGGTATGAGATGCTATGATTGAGTTTATGCATATGAAATGATCACAAGCCATGGTGTGAATGGGTGAGGGCAAATTTGGGGTGTTTACATACACTACTTCAGGTAAGGTTGCCACACTGCACGGGGACGTCGACGCTGCTCGCAGGTGTTTCGAAGCAGCATCGAAGGGTCTTAGCTCAATATCATACCAACCAAACCCCTCGACATCGAATTCACCAGATGTTCCCAGGGCTTTCCCTCAGGTAGACTCAATCGACCTGGACTGCAGGTTCTCGGACGATAACGAGGGCGTCCAAAAGCCAGCAGATTCGTTATCCCGACCAATCCCAGATGGAGAGTTCGAGCTGATTCCCCTGGGAGAGGATCCAGCCCGGTGCGTTAAGATCGGGGGCACATATGCCCGACTTGGTGAAACGACAGTTGGAAGCTTGCCTCAGAGGGAACGCAGATCTATTTGCCTGGAGCGCTGCAGAGATGCCAGGACTCGACCCCGAGATAGCCTGCCATCACCTCTCCATTGACCCAACACACAAGGCGGTCGCCCAACGCAGAAGGAAGCAGTCGACCGAAAAAACTGAAGCAGCTGAATCTGCTGTTAAAGACCTCCTAGAGGCTAAATTTGTAACCGAGGCCAGGTACACAACCTGGCTCTCAAATGTTGTACTTGTGAAAAAATCTAATGGAAAGTGGAGAATGTGCGTTGATTATACCAATCTCAACTGGGCATGCCCGAAAGATGCATACCCTTTATCTAACATTGATAAATTGGTCGACAATTGGTCCGGCTTCAAGCTATTGTCCTTCATGGACGCCTACTCAGGGTATAATCAAATACCCATAGCCGTGTCCGACAAAAAATACACGGCCTTCATGACCGAATCAGGCAACTATTTTTACAACGTCATGCCCTTCGGTCTGAAAAACGCAGGCGTGACATACCAGCGCATGATGAATAAGGTATTCCGAGCAGAAATCAGGGATATGCTCGAAGTATACATGGACGGCATGATCGTCAAGTCTCAGCAAGAAACAGTCCACGCGTCCCACTTACGAAAAGTGTTCGATCGAGCACGAAAATGCAAAATGCGTTTCAACCCTGAGAAATGCACGTTTGGGGTCCGAGCAGGGAAGTTCCTCGGATTCTACCTGACCGAACGAGGCATCGAAGCCAACCCCGACAAATGTCGGGCATTCGCGGAACTCCCGACTCCTACCTCTAAGAAATCCATACAATCTCTAAATGGGGTCCTTACTTCCCTCGCTCGGTTCGTAGCCAAATCCGTTCAACACGCTCTCCCCTTTTACAAGCTCCTCCGCAAAGAGACAACTTTAGAATGGACGGAAGAGTGCGAGCTAGCGTTGTCCCACCTAAAAAGGGCACTAAGTGAGCCCCCAGTTTTGTCTAGACCCGAAGAGGGAGAGATACTTTATCTTTACCTTGCCGTTGCAAACAAAGCAGTAAGCGCGACACTTGTACGGGACTTACCCGAGGGGCAGAGGCCTGTTTATTTTACAAGTAAAGCACTCCATGGCCCGGAAATTCGATATCTCCAGATAGAAAAGGTGGCTTTAGCCCTCCTTCTTGCAGCCAGAAGGCTACGCTATTATTTCTTGGCTCACACCATCATCGTAAGAACCGATCAACCCATAAGGCAATTGCTCGGTCAACCAGATATGGTCGGACGAATGCTAAAATAGTCGTTGGAACTATCCGAATTCGACATCAAATTCGAGGGAAGACAAGCTCTCAAAGCTCAAGCGCTGGCCGACTTCGTGGATGAACTTACTTTCACTGAGCAAGAGCCGAAATCCTCCTCCAGATGCATTATTTTCGTGGATGGAGCATCCGGCCCAGCAGGTAGCGGAGTTGGGGTTATCTTGGAGAACAAGGAAAGAAACGTCATCGAAGTATCTTTAACCTTATCTTTCCTCACTTCCAACAACCAGGCAGAATACGAAGCTTTCCTAGCGGGCATACGGCTCGCGACCGACTTGGAGGCAGAAGAGATCACAATCTGCACGGATTCTCAGTTGGTCGCTAGCCAAGTCCGAGGAGACTTTCAAGCCAAAAACGATAACATGGCCGAATATCTGGCCCTCGTAAAAGGCGAGCTGAAGCGATTCAAAAGTGTGGAAGTCAAACACGTCCCGCGAGAGAACAACATTCGGGCCGACATCCTTTCCAAGTTGGCGAGCACTAAAAGGAAAGGAAACAACAAATCTGTCATACAGAAAACGCTTCCCCGCCCAAGCATTGGGCAATCATCGATCCACGTAGACATTAATCTCGTGGGCGACACGAGTTTCTGGATGACACCAGTATTTAACTACCTAACTAAAGGAGAATTACCGACCGACCCAAAAGCGGCCAGTACAATACGACGAAGGGCATGCTCATATTCTCTAGTGGGTGGACGTATGTATCGTCGAGGATTCTCTACGCCCCTCCTCAGGTGCGTAGAAGAAGAAAACATCCCGCACGTACTAAGAGAAGTCCATGAAGGAATCAATGCGCAACATCCTGGCAGACGGTCGTTGGCTCAAAAAATTCTTTGGGCAGGATACTATTAGCCCACACTCCAACACGACGCAAAGGAGCACGTAAAAAGGTGTGACAAATTCCAACGACACGGGGATGTACACGTAGCACCCCCATCCGAGCTAAAATCATTATCATCGCCTTGGCCATTCGCATGGTGGGGGATGGATATCTTAGGACCATTCGTCGTCGGGTCCGGCCAAAAATAAATACTTAATTGTAGGCGTCGACTATTTCACCAAGTGGATAGAAACTGAGGCCTTAGCCAAAATCACTGCGCTCAACATACTACTTTTCTTCAAAAGAAACATCCTCGCCCGATTCGGGGTACCGCTCGCCATCGTGACTGACAACGACACTCAGTTCACAGATAAACACTTCAAAGAATTCGCTGCATCGATAGGAACGAAACAACATTTCGCTTCGGTCGAGCACCCTCAAACTAACGGGCAAGCAAAGGCCGCGAATAGGGTAATCCTAAGAGGTTTGAAACGAAGACTGGACGAGCATAAGAAACACTGGGTCGAGGAGCTACATAGCATACTATGGGCATATAGGAACACCCCCCACTCAACAACCGGGGAATCCCCGTTCCGATTAGCGTATGGAACCGAGGCGGTGATCCCTATAGAAATGCACGTCCTATCCAGACGCACAGAATCCCCCATGGACCAAGACACCAACTTCGAGGCTTTGAGAGACGAGTTCGACCTGATCGAAGAAGTTCGATCAGAAGCTGTTCTTCGAGAGACCGTTCTCAAACAGAAAATAGCCGCTCGGTACGATTCTAAAGTCATAAGACGAACGTTCGAGGTAGGCAGTCTTGTTCTCAGAAGAAATCACAGGGATCCCCGCGAGGGAAAGTTTACACCCAACTGGGAGGGCCCGTATCGCGTCCGAGCAAAAACCGAAAACGGAGCCTATTATTTAGAAAATTTACACGGGGAGGAGCTTGCTCGACCGTGGAACGCCGAGAAGCTCAAGAAATATTACAGCTAACTCACAAAGTCGCCTTGCTCAACTCTCAAGCGAGGAGCGATAGGACCGACTGAAGACTGCGTGCCTAGGTACAAGCACGACAGCCCGAAAATGACATAATCAAGCAGGATCTCCTTTCAAGGGAAAGAGAAACTTGCCGCACGGACGGATACTCAAACTAGTCCGACGTCGCCTAAGTACCACGACCAGGCAGAACCCTAGCTCGCGATGGGACGTTCAAGCCACGGAGCTCGGACCATTACCTTAGCCCGGGCACCGACCAGGAGTAAAAACTCCAGAATCTACTTGGTCCCCCAAACCAATAGAACACAAACAAACCCCGTGCACATTAAATCACATCCGATCAAGTGAAAAAACGCACGACAAACACTTAGCATTTAAAATATAGAAAACGGTCCTCCGACGGACGAGCAATTGAACAGTGGAGACAACAAAACAAACGACCACTAGTTAACACCAAAATGTGAACACAAAATTGCGACCTCGAAGGGCCGACTTGTTCATAATTAATTACAAAGGGGACTACGCCCCAAAAAACTAAGAAACATAAAATTACAAGGTACACAGGCCAGAAACGAATTGCCCTCGCCCTTCGGGCGGCCTTCTTCCTGACGAGCCTCCTCCTGTTCCGGTTGCGCTTTAGGCTGATCGGGCTGAACGATCGACCCCGACTGTGAATCATCCACCACCAGATCCGAAGGAACCACGATCTGGCCATCCTCGACCTTGTACAAGTAACTGATTCGACCAACGTCCAGGGCCAAGTCGAGGTGGAGAGCCCTTATCTGATCTACCACATTCTGGAAACTGAGCTCAGTTGATGAGTTCAGGTCTTCCATGTCTTGGTCGATCCGAGCAAGAAATTGAGCCCTCGTTACCATACTTTTGGTCTCGTCGTCCTCCTTCGGGCAGAAAGCATCCTTTAGCTTTTTGTTCTGCTCCAACACCCTTTTCTTGTCAACCTCCATCTTGGCAATGACGTTGGCCCGTTCAGTCAGTTCCTTGGCCGTGGCATTGGCTTCTTCAGCGGCCGTCTTCAGCTTCGCCTCAGCGGCATCCAACTGCTCCTTCAGCCTACCCATCTCCCTCTCCGGCCCAGGACTTCCTTCGGCCGTCAACCAGGCCATCGTCAAGACCCGCATGACCGCACTTGCGTCCTGAGCCAGGGATAACCGCCAGGCAGGACGATCCATGCCTTCCAGAAACAGAGAATCCGCACGGTCCACCTCCATGCTCGTCCCCTCGAAAAAGTTGCGCTTCACAAAGCACGACGGCAACCCATGCTTCGGCTTCGGAGGAGCGTTGGCCGTCAGGTCCACAGTCGCTGCGGACTTGTGTTTCTTCATCAAAGAGCCAGTTGAGGCGCTCGGAGAGCCTTGGACCAAGGGGCCCGACCCAGAACCGCTTGTCTCGATCAGTTTGGTCTGCACAACCCTCGATCTTTTCTTTTGCTGCTGACGCAGACGTTCCTGGATTTTATCAAGAGGGTTCGACAGAGAACCTGAAAAAGAAAAAGATTAGATTAGTCATGGACGACATAATTAAATCAAAGATATGACTAATAGAAATAAAACAGATACCAAAGAAGTCAGACACTTCCTGCCCGGTATTGCAGGTCAGTAACTCTGTAACATCGATCAAGGGACGCTCCACAGCTTCCCCCCCCCCCATCCTGATCGAGCATAACTTTCCCCTCTCCATCCAGCAGGGGGGTCAGAGTGAAAGATGCTATCAACCTTCTGAAGGCCTCGAAACTGGCCGCGTCATTTTCATTCAAAGCGTCCCCCACCTGGACGAACTCGCCAACAGACTTCTCGTAATGGGCGTAACTCCAGGAAAAAGGGAACAACCAAAGCCTCCTCGGGATCACCTGCCCCTGATTGTCGAGCTTGGGTTCTTCGTTCTCGTCGGTGTCTATCCCCAGAAAACTCATCGCCCTCACAGCCACCGTGCTCGCGGGTTTAATCAGAAAATAATCCATCTTAAAGGCTCGGATAGACTCTGAGTGGGCCTTGAAAATCTTCGTCCTCTGTTTAAAAGACACGAACCCATTCCGATCAGTTCCACGCCCGACTTGACGCTGCAGGGAGAACAGACGGAAGAACAGAGGAAACGTGACACCAACACCCAGATGGGCACACGTCAAATCAAACGCCTTCAAGAATGCGTACGAGTTAGGGTGCAGCTAGGAAGGAGAGACGCACAAGTGCCCGAGCACAGCACACACCAAGTCACTGAAGGGCAAAGTTACCCCCAGGACCGAAACTGCATACTCGTACATGGAGAACGCCCGACCTCCAAAATCCGAGAAGATACGGTCGTCATATCCTGGGCAAGTTACGACCCAATCAGCAGGGTTGCCGACGACAGGCAGCGGCTCCGCTCGAGGCCTTGAAAATGAGGACACCTTGTCCAGCAGATCCTCTACCACCCATTCTTCGGGCGAAATCCTTTTCTGTTCGGGACATTGTGGCGAGTCTGTTGATGATCCCTCTTCTGTAGTGCTCGCACCCGAATCTCCCGAGGAACTCCCGGAACCAGAGGGGACTGACGCAGAAGATCCTGAATCTTCCGAGGACGTTTCTTCTGAGGACACCTCTAACGGATCCATAAGAGAGTTTTCACCTGAAAAGCAGAGGAAAGGCGTTAGTGAATTCGATTAAGAATATCAAATCCACTATTCCACCCCTCGACAAGTGAAAGGGCGCGCATCAGCTCAGGGACTGGGTTCCGAGATGTAGCCCTGGCTGACCATCGCTCGGAGCGATGGCTTACGCCCAACGTCATGAGTTACGGGATCTAACCTAAGTACTTGTCAAATCCCAAGTCATGGTCGACCAACACCTATGTGGACCATGAGTTAGGGTTTGCAGCCGACCAACAACGGTGGCAGAAGTCCTAAAGTTACCGGTTATGACATCTACAGCTATCGTTAAAACTATCCTAAACCATATGCATTTCTATGATATCTAACCTATAATCACCGAAACAGCGAAAAGGAACCATACCTTGTGCTTGGGAAGACATTTTTGCAGAAGATGTATGTTCTGGAAACGGTGGTCGACAATGAAGACGCGGTGGTCGACGGCTGGGAGCGGTGGCAGTTGAACGAGCAAGGCGTCGGAGAAGAAGATGAAGCGAAAAGTTCAAAATGGAGCCTGGGAACCCTATTTATAAGAGGGAAAACACGTGCAAGCACGCGTGACCCCTACACACTAGCCCCTAGGCTAGCCGTCAAATCATTAATAAGCGCGAATCCCCAAATATTCCAGCTTTTCGTTTCACATTCTCCCGTCGAGCAACGTGCCAGATGCTCGTTTCTCGAAGGTCGGCAGCGTAAAATTCCTAGCCTTGACACTGCCCGTCCTCGAGCACGAAATCATTACTAAGTCACTGCTCTTTCGCACGAGCAATGACTATGGGGGCTCCTGTTCTGGGCTGGCCCAATTCCCATAATTGGGCCAAGCAAACCAACTCGATAGAAGCGCTCGACGTCGAGCAGAATCAAGAATAGTGGTCTTTGTCGACCACAAGTATACCGACCAAGATAAAGTTCCCCAACGGCTAGTTTTGACCGTTACCTATTTTTACGGATTCCTCGATCCGCGTCTCACAATATGGACCAATAATCTTCCATTTAGCCCCTTATATAAACCCTCTCATTTGAGAGGGTCAGGTATTCAACACTCTGACCTTAATCCTCGTACTTGCTCGCTCTTTGCTCGGTTACTTACTTTAGCATCGGAGTGCCTTGCAGGTACACCCCCTTTCTCTCCTCTCCGACCGTCTTTCATCAACTCTCGAAGCCAGCCGTATCGGATCCCGATCTCCAGGTACGATCAAATATAATTTGAAAAAATTCATATTATAATTCTCATATTGTCATATATTCTTGAGCACATTATAAATATGACATATTCTAAGACTTCAAAATATATAATAACTCTAAGAAGTCTTATTCTATTATACTGAGATATATATTATTCTCTTAATTTCATGAAACATTATAATTTTATGTTTATGTCGATATTGAAAAGACACAATAATTCTTTAGCATGCAAGTGGGAGATTGTTAGATTAATTATTTAATTAATCAAATGGATTTACATAATCAATTATTAATTAATTATAATATGGTCAATTGTTATTAAACACTAATTATTGATGAATTTATTTGATTGAGTTTTGTGTCTGAATGGACCGTGATCGGTTGGATCATTCAATTAAGCCCAACGAAAGGTATCTGTCCTCAACCGTTTAACTATTTAAGTGTCGCAACCTTTTAATATAATAACATGTCATAATTTGTGTCTATGGAATCAATTAAATATATCAATATATACAAGAATAATTAATACTAGAATTAAATATATCAATATATACAAGAATAATTAATACTAGAAGATATATACTTTTCAATATTTCAATAACAGTATTTCAAATCAAACAGTATTAATTACAAGAGTAATTAATACTAGAAGATATATATCAAACAAAATATATAGAATAATGAAAAAGTCTGGAGACTTAAAAAAATTATGCATTTGCCTAATTGACAGAATCATAATTTATATTAGTTCTAATTGAAAAAATATAATCGTAAGATTATTTTCCAAATTGAAAAAATTAATAATTAGATCTAACAAAAAATTAGAAATTAATAATTAGTTCTAACAAAAAATTATAATCGTAAGATTATTTTCCTTCTTCATGTAAACAAAAATAATTGGATATTGGATTGCACTAAAGGAAAAGGTTGTCAGGTGGAATTAATGAAGATGATGGTGGCTGAAACCATTTGGAGATATGGATAATAGTGAATATAGTTAGTCAAATTATAGATAGTATTATAAATAGGGGTTAGATATATAGAAAATTTAGACCTCATTTAGCTAGATTTATGATATAATTTTTTTTTTTTGGACCTATTAGCCACCATTGGTTGTATCTGTTTTTGAATTAATATTGCGAACTAATGCACTTAACCCATCAGTACCCGTGCGAACACACATAACTTATTTTTTTCATAATATTTATTTATATTACTAATATTTATTTATAAAATCTTTTTGTCTATGTTACTAATATTTGATTATAAAGTTAAAAGAAACAAATTATAATTAAAAGGTATTTTTCTATCATTTTAAATATAAACTATATTTTAAATATTTAATCATTTTTATTATTTGTTATTCTATCTTTTTTGAAAAATAAATTATATTTTTTATATTTACTAATTTTTATTAATCTTATTTATAAAAAAAAGAAAATAAATGTGCGTATAACACACGTGTATTGATATAGATATCCCACGAAATAAATATTGTAATAATACTTACATAAAATTTATTTATTTATGTTAATAATATTTATTTATTGAATTAAATTAATATTTACATACATATTATTATTTGATATTTATAAAACTAAATCATTCATTGCATAAATATTTTTATAACAAATAGCAACTGATGCCCGCAAATATTGATTCTATTTTTTTAATATAAATTATATTTTTTATATTTATTAATTTTTATTAATCCTACTTTTTTAAAAACAACAAATTCGCGTAACACATAGTACTCGGCCAAACACCCGTATTGATATGAATATCCACAAAATAATAATACTTACATAAAATGTATTTATGTTAATAATATTTATTTATAAAATTAAAATAATATTTATAAATACTATGTAATACTATCGTATTATTTGATATTTATAAAACTAAATCATTACATAAATATTTTTATAAAAATTATCAACCGATGCCACAGGTATTGTTTATGTTTTTTTTAATATAAATTATTTTTTATATTTAATAAGTTTATTAATTCTATTTTCTTAAAAAAATTAAATGAAAAATAAATGTGTGTCACCGACGGTTATCCGTGCGAATGGACGAGTATCCCGCTATTAATATTGTTATAGATAGTTTATATTCTGAATTGTAAAATTGGTATAAAAGCAAGTTTAGGGACCTAAGACTATTTATAAATTTAATTTTACTGACACGAATTGACAAGTCATTTAATATAAGGATTTAATTGAAATACATTGACAGTATAAAGAAGTTTTATATTGTCAGTGAATCATAGTCGTTGGATGTTAGAACATGTTTGACTTTTATTTTAAAAATTTATAAAATAATACAAACGGATGATGACAATGAATTGACAGTGTAAATTGTTTTACAACATAGCAATTAATCTCTTAATATAATTAAAAGTTATTATTACATAATATAAGGATCATTTAATTTGAGATTCTTTAAGATCAAAATTTTCTAACCCTATAGATCATTTAAATTGAGTTATTTTTAATTTTAAAACGGTTATAACATGTATTCAGAATTATTTTTAATATATTCTTTATTCCAAAAAAAACGGTTATAACATCATATCAAAAAATTTGAGAGGAGTCAATCCAATTGGCGACTATGCCTTAAAATTTGAGAAGCCTCGCCATTTGAATTGGTGATAAAGTACAACAAAATACTACATGGTCGCCAATTGGATTGACGACTCTTCTCAAATTTTCAAAAACTGGTACTTTGGAAAATAGTTTAAAAACTAAGATATTTAGGAATTTTTTTCCAAAAAGTGGGGTACATGGGTAATATATATATATATATATATATATATATATATATATATATATATATATATATATATATATATATATATATATATATATATATATATATATATATATATAATTTGAATAGTAAAAGGAAACAACTTTAAAAAAAAATTGTTATATTTTTTTAAAGGATATACTTTGAAATATCATAAAATATAATTTGGATCGTAGAAGAGAGGTTTTAAAGATGAATACTCTTTAAATTTTGAATTTAACTCTATGTGTGGTACTAAATGTAAATGTTCAAATAAATTATTATAAACTAACACATAATGTAATTTATATAATTAAAGTCTACACAACTTTTTTTTTTTATCTTCTAACATTTATGAAATTTGTGATTTTCTATCTTAATTTCACAACTCTATTTTTTTATTTTTCAATTATTATTTTGATATTCAATAAAACTGATCTATTTTTTTATTTATTAATTTTATGAAAATTTTATTTTAAATAATACTATAAAACATCAAAACAACTAAACTATATTATAATTAGGTATTATAAATTAGAGATACAACCAATATAAAAATTACTCATATTATTTTTTTTCTAAATTATAATAATTATCATTAATATTTAATAGGAATATAACCGTGTATTGCACGGGTGTACGTCTAGTATAATGTAAATGAAAAAAAGTGGCGTTTGAGTTTTTTTTAGGTATTGGGTAAAACATAATGGTTTATCGTAAAACAATAATTATCATGTCGTAAAATAATAATTATATAGGAAGAATAAAGTGTAATTTAAATAAATTAAATCAAATTAAAAATAGTAAGAAAAATTGTTGGAGTGACACAATTGAGATTCATTAATTGCCAGATAAATGAGAGTGAGACAAATATGTAATTAGTCCTTAATACCATTTTAATTAAATAAGTTGTTGGAGTGACACGTGAGATTTATTAATTGTCAAATGAATGAGAGAGATAAATATGTAATTAGTCCATAATACCCTTTTAATTAAGTTAAAATTTATTTTTAACAGAAGGGTATAATAGAGAGTTGGTAGGATTAACTTTTTATAGTTAGATATTAGATAGATAGATATAACAATAAATATATAATAATAATAATAATAATAATAATATTATAATTTAATAATGAATTAAAATAATTGAATAGGTTCGTGATTTCTTAAAAATAAAATATATTGAAAGTTTATGTCTAAATTTCAAAAAAAAAAATTATTTTAAATAATGGTTAAAAATTAGTTGTAGTTAAAATGATAAGAGTAAAAAAGAAATAAAAATTATAAGTTATAAAATAAACTCTATTTAAAATAGCGTATGAAAAAATCAATAAAATTAATTTAAAATGTTATAGTTTCCTTTTGGTATAAATAACTTTTAGGTTATGATTTGGGTAAAAATAACTTTTATGTGATGATTAATAGTTTATAGATAATAAGTTAATTGAAGTGTTTGATAAATTGATAATTTAATTGTCTAATAAATATGAAATAAGATAAAAAAATCTTAATTAATAATAAAGTTTATGATAATTAATATTTAAGATATTTATAATTTATTTTGTATTGATTAAAAATGTCATTTTATGTCAACATATATTTATCCATTAATGAAATCGTTGTTGGGTGGGAATATGGAGTAGAGAAATAGCCTAGAGGGTACAATAGATCCTTTTTAAAAACTTAACTATTTTTCAAAATGGAAAATCAGACTTTGCGTAGCGGAAAGAGATTTGCAAAATAGAGATGTTATGCTTATTTTGGAAGAAATCACAAATGTAATTATACTATAATTCACAATTATCTTAAGATTGTTCAAATACAATAATACACAAAGTTCTAAACTATATTGAATTGACACTATGTAATTCACACAAGATGTGTCCCTTACAAAATAGCAATTGCTACAAGATTCTAACACTACCGTTTTCATAATTTAATCAACACAAAAACATAAATAGATTCCGACTTTAACAAAACCTACACTAATAAACTGTTACCAACATGAATTAATGATAAACTATGCTATGAAACGAAAATATAAACATGTAATAGCCTACGAAAATTAAATGAGAGAGAGAGTACAACATGATGTATAATGTGGTTCGACCTTATCAACCTCGTAAGAGCCTAGTCCGCTCTCTAATGGTTTCACATTGAAAGTTGTTCTTCCACTATGTTGTGACAAATATTACACGAGTTCATCCAATCACTAATCCACAATAATACTGAGAAAAATAAATCTCATATTTGGACTTTTGACTTACACACAACCTTTACTCCGACCTTTATGCAAAATCTTTACTTGATTATCGCTTCTTGAATCTTCTAGTTTCACCAATTTGTTCCTAGTTTTCGTGGGTGGCAATCACCCTTGATCCCACCAATTTCTTAACTGATAAATTTTTTAAAGATTGAGAATAACTCATACCTTGTCTCTAGGCTTCCACACAACAATACCAAGTTCAATCTGGAGGGAAAAACTCATTATTTTCACTAAAATTGTTGAGCTTATTTATTTCCATGTATCGATTGTAATGTCTAACGAATAAACCCGTCTTATATTCTTTAGAAGCTTCTTCATCAGAATTATCACTTTCTTTTTTTGATTTATTTATTTTAGATGATGAAGCTTTCAAATAATTAATATCTATTTTCTCTTTTTTACTTTTCTATTCTTGTTCGACTTTACCTCGATATTCGGGAGTCATTTCATCTTATTCTCATGTTCGACAAGTTTCTCAAACAACTTTGTGATGTCCAAAGTACTAAGATCGTTATATTCTTTTATGGTGATAACTTTCGGTTTTCATTCCTTGCACATAGACCTTAATTTCGTTAGCACAATATTTGTTAAAAACAGACTTTCCTAAGTTGTTTAGTTTGTTGATTAAATGGAGGAATTTAGTCTACACAAATTCTTTGGGTTCCATACATAATAGTTTGAACTCCTTTATTAACATGTTAATCTTAAAATCCTTGATGTTATTTGTTCCCTCATAAAGGGTTTGAATAACGTACCACATAGATTTTGCGCTCTTATGGTGTGAAATAGAGTAGAATACTTTCACGCTTAGAGTCAAGATAAGTATGTTCCTCACTTTAAAATCATATGAAGCCTTTTTGGTTACATCATCCATCCAATCCTTTGGGTTTTTAACAACAACATGGTCACCTTTTGGGATAAAAGGATTGTCGGTGACTGCTACCCATAGACTTTTCTTAACTGATAATAAATGTACATACATGTTTTCTTTCCAATAAGCATAATTCTCGCCTTTAAAAATTGGTGCTCTATTATATGCTCCCTTTGGATCGTCATCTCGTCACATATATTCCCAAACTTTTGAGTATCTTAGACTTGATCAAAAGACCAACTCTTAGGTTAATTCCTTAAAAACTCAGTTTTTGCGCTCAACAACACCATTTTGTTGTAGAGTTCTCGGACATAAAAAGTTATGAGCAATCTCGTATTCCTTAAAAAAGTTTTGAAATTGATGGTTTACAAATTCACCACTGTGATCACTATAAAGTGTGATTATTTTCAAACTAAACAGATTTTGGACAAGCTTAGTAAAGTTAACGAAAGCATTAAAAGTTTCATCCTTGTTGGCTAAAAATAACTTCCAAGTGAATCTAGAATAGTCATCCATAATTACTAACTCGTACTAATTACCTCCTAAATGTCTTGTCCTCGAAGGGCCAAACAAGTCTAGTTAGAGAAACTCGAGAAGTTTTGATGTCAAAATAAACATCTTCGGTTTAAACGACACTCTCGTTTGCTTTCCTATTTGGTAAGCATCACAAAGTTTGTCTTTTGAAAATTTAGTTTTTGAAAGACCAATCACTAGAATATTGAATGTTATTTTATCGGTTAAGTCAAAATTCATGTGGCTTAAACGCCTATGCCATAACGAAGAATCTTCACTCTTGGTGACTAAGAATTTTTCTCCATGCATTGACACATCATCCAAATCCATCATATATATATATATATATATATATATATATATATATATATATATATATATATATATATATATATATATATATATATATATATATATATACATATATATATATATATACATATATATATATATATATATATATATATATATATATATATATATATATATATATATATATATTATCAATCTTATAACCCTTAAACACAAGGTCATTACTCGCCTTATGCTCAATTAAATAACTTAGAGTGTTGAAAACTATTGAGTACCCTTTGTCGCATAATTGACTAACGTTGAGTAGATTATTTTTGAGCCTTGTATCATAATTGTTGAGGGATTTCCCACAACACTTTCGCCTGAAATTTAACCTCTTGTGTTATCCCCATAAGTGACGCGACTGTTTTCTTTCTCATCAACTTGATAAACATATAGGCGTCTCCCATCATGTGTCTTGAACATCCATTATCTAGGAACCACAACCTTTTCACGGAGGCAAGACTTTCCTGCAGGTAATCATATAAGAAACTTAGGTACCCAACTAATTGGTCCTTTGAGGTTGGTTAAGGAACACTCAGGTACCCGTGTCATTTTACTACTATGAACTTGAACATCCCTAATATGACAAGGATGCTTAATGTAACCCTTATCACCATAATAATGACACACATCTTTAAATGAATTAATTTTCTATTTATTATATTAGCATGAGGTTTTTTTATTAAAAACAATCCCCTTACTACTTTAGGAAGTATATCTAGTCGTAGATAGTGAAATAACATGAGTTAGTTGTCTTTGGGATTTTTAATTTCAGATTTTAAAGTTGGACAAGTAACACACACTACTTATTCTATATTTTCAACTAAAGTGTCAGAGACATTAAAACGCACATCAACTAGAGATGTATGTGCCTATTTCAAGGAACCCAAAGCACTATTAATATCATTAATATCCTTTTCAAGTTTTTCAATCATTTTCTCTTGGAGATAAATTTTCTTAAAATAATTTAAAGAATCTGCATATACATCATCAAGCGCTTTCGAAAATTCTCTATATGAAAGTTCACTTTCAGGATTATAAGTATATACATGTGAGTTTTACATTTCTTTCGTGCCATTAAACATATGTTATCACACTCATCAACCAAGCTTAAGTAGGAATATGAGGAGAAACTTTCATCTTTTTCTTCCCACGCCATATATGCTTTATTGTCTTTGGTGTTTTGGCCTTTCGTCTTGTACAATTCCTTATCCTTCTTTTTATTATGTTTAGTGAAAATTGGACAGGTGACTTTATAATGTCTCGATTTTCCACACTCATAACATGTGATATCATCATCCTTTTTCTTCTGATCTCCTTTTGGTGGCTGAGTCTTTTTAAAATTTACCAAACCTTCAAGAAATTTTAGTTTCAAGACACGTCTCCCTCAACAATTATAAATATCTATGATCAAGATCTAAAATCAAACTAGAGGTTGAATATGGAAGAAATTATGTTTTCAAGAGATTTTTGAGATTTCAAAATTGGAGGTTGTTGATTTCACAAAATCACAATGTTGGTTATGATATTTTTTGTTTGTTTTGAAAATGAGTTGACAAAATGAATTTATATGTGTTGGAGATTATACACAAAACAAGTGAAAATGGTTTTTAGATTCAAGTCAAGAGCATTTGTTGATTTGAGTCAAATGAACAAGTAGATTGAAATAAGATCAACATAAAGAAAGGTGACCCATTTCCTATAATTTGAGTCATGTTGTAGCTCGTGATTCGAGTCATGTTGTAGCTCATGATTCGAGTTATGTACAAAGTTTGATTCAAATAAAATTGATCAGAACCAAACAGGAAAAAGTGATTTTTGTGTGATTCAAGTCATACAGAAAGTGTAATTCAAATCAAATGAGGCACTGACTAACAAGAGATGTGTGGTTCTATTAATAATGTTGCATGATTTAAATCATGTGTAAGCTGTGATTCGAGTCACAGTCTCACAGACACCAAAGTTAATATGTTTTCCTCTGTTTGATTTAATTTAAGTCATGAATTATGAGTGACTCGAGTCATACACAACAAATATCAAATTTTTAAGTTTTTTAAAAGAATTTTAGATTTCACTTCCCACATAACTTGATCCAACATCAAATATGGTTCTTATTTCAGTAACTCAAGCAATTGAATGAAAATACAATGATCGTGCTAAAATACAAACAATTGAATTATGCATGCCAAAACAATTTGATTCAAATCTTAATCAAAAGATGTGTAATTGAAGGAGACTCAATAAAATAAAACAACAAAATAAAGCTTAGGAGACAAGCAACAAAATTGTATTGGGGTTTCCCCTTTAATGTATTAGAGACATGTAACTTCAATCCTAAATTTTTGAAACACTTCGATTAACTTATCAAATATCAATCATCAATTATAAAGTATCAATCATTAATCATAAACTATCTGTCATTACTTATAAATTATCAACTATCCATCATTAATTATAAGTTATCAACAATTATAGGTAGGGGTGTTCACGGTTCGGTTTGGATCGGTTTTGAAGTAAAATATCATCTGATCCAAAGGTAAATTTACTTGTGATTTGGTTCGGTTTTGGATGATTGGTTAAATAAATTTGATCCGATCCAATTTCATGCGGTTTAATTTGGATCAGTTTTTTGGATATCCAAATTTCAAATTATAGATTTTACTAATATTCTAAAAGTACTAATAAATAGTAAGTTTCATATAATATATCATATACTATATCAAAAGTTAATATTACAAGATGAGAAAAAAATAGACTAATCAAACTAATAAATAGTATTTAAAAAATTAAGTATTATATAATATTAAATTAACACAAATATATGATAAAAAATAAATAAGAAAAAATATATATACTTGCGGTTTGGTTTGGTTTTGTTGGAATTATCCCAAAACCTATGGGAATTCCGTAGTTATCACGCAGTAGAAACGTTAAAAGAAAGAAGAAAATTAGAGAAGAAAATTAGGGTTCTTGAGAAAATTGAAAAGATGAATGATGTTGCCCACAAACTGTGGAACTTTCTTTCTCTTATTGCTACTCACTCTACAACTGCAGAACTGTGAGTGAAATAATGTTGTGATATTTTACAATGAGGGAAACTCCCTATTTATAGAATTAGGTTTGCTTGCATCTCAAGACAAAGCCCAAAACTATAAAAGCCCAAAATATATATATTTTAAATTAAATCTAATCTAGATCAAATGAAATATTTCCTTCTGTCGAGCAACCTGCTTTGATACAAGGAATTACAATTTAACACACCACCTAATTCATTGCGTCTAAGCTATCTACGTTCACCATAAACCTTAGCTTCTTGAATACTTCGACATGCACTCCTTTCGTCATGATATATGCAATCTGATTCCCAGTACTGCAGTGTTCCAAATTCATCTTCCTATCTGCTACCTGCTCTCGAAGATAATGGAACCTCATTTTGATGTTCTTGCATCGACCATGTGTTATCATATTCTTCGCCAAATTGATAGCTGACATATTGTCGATCTTCATGGTAATCACTCCATGACTCTTTATTGTAATCTTCGACCAGATTCACCATCCATGTTGCTTGACATGCACGGAGAGAAGTAGCTATATACTCTGCTTCACACGATGATAATGCCACTACTGGCTCCTTTCTCGAACTCCAAGCAACTAGTGCACCACCTAACATAAACATATATCCAGTTGTGGATTTTCGATCCTCAACATCACTACACCAATGGAATATTTGTATCCCACTAACTTGCATTCTTTTCCTTTGCCAGGTGCTGGAAACAAAATATCATAGTCGAGAGTTCCTTTCAAATACCTTAGTATCCTCTTCGTCGGTGCTAGGTGTGATACCTTTGGCTTCTACATGAATCTACTCACCATACCAACATTGTATGCTAAGTCAGGCCTTGTGTGACAAAGGTATCGAAGTGACCCAATAAGTCTTTTGTATTGGGTTGGGTCGACATCATCTTCTTCTAAATCCTTCGACAGTTGCAATCTGGGTTCAGCTGGAAGTTGGGTTGCAATCTTGCATCAAATTTCTTGAGTATTTCGCCTGCATATATTCTTTGATGCATCATCAAACCTCTACCACATTTGTAGAATTCGATACCAAGGAAATATGAGAGATTTCCCAAGTATGACATTTCAAACTTCCTCACTTAGATCATGTTTGAAATCTTTGATCTCCTTTTTGTAACTTCCTGTTATCAACAGGTCATCGACATTGAGACATAGTATAAGCAATTCACTATTGCTTCTTCTTACATATACTCCATGCTCAGTTGTGCACTTCAAAATTCCTTCTCCCTTAGAAAGTTGTATATCTTCTTATTCCAAGCTCTTGGAGCTTACTTCAGTCCATACAGGGCTTTATGCAACCTATACACCTTTCTCTCTTCTCCTTGTTTCACAAACCCAACTGGTTGTGCAACATAAACTTCTTCGTCTAAGGGGCCATTTAGGAATGAACAATTCACATCCATCTGACACATCTGCCAGTTATTCATGTTTGCTAGACCAACAACAACCTGATTGTTTCGATCCTATCAACAAGAGCAAATACTTCGTCAATGTCGATTCCTTCCTTCTAAAGAAAACCTTTCGCCATAAGTCTCTCCATGTGTCGAGTCACTTCCCCTTTGGGATTCAGCTTCACCTTGTATACTCACTTCACATCAATTGCCTTCTTTCCTTGAGGCAATTCGAAAAGTGACCAAGTGTTGTTAACTTCAATGGACTTTATCTCTTCATTCATTGCTTTCACCCACTTCAAATCTTTCAATGCCTCAGCTACATTGATAGGTTCAACATCTGCATAGAAAGCATAATGTACCAACTCACCTTCTTCATCTACCACATCATCTGATGTAATCACACATTCTTGCAACCTTGCATGCATGTGTCTTGTTCTTTGAGGTATGCTTGGGCATGCTTCACCTCTAACATCTTCTCATCGAACATCACTTTCGACTTCACTAGCTGGTTCTTCACATAAGATTTCAACTGGATCTTTCTTGACATTTTCAGTCCAATCCCATTCTTTAAGCTCATCTATGATCACGTCCCTGTTGATCACAACCTGCTTGTTTACAGGGTCGAACAACTTGTAACCTCTAATCGAATGATATCCTATCAGAATCATTTGACTAGACTTGTCATAAAGCTTCCTTCTCAATTGATCTGGCACATGCCTATGTGTTATAGATCCAAATACCTTCAGATGACTCAAGCTAGGCTTGACACCAGACCAACACTATTCTGGCGTAACTCCTTCTAGCTTCTTCGTCGTACATCTATTTAAAATATATGTTGCAGTCGACACAAATTCTCCCCATGGTTCTTTGGGTAGATGCTTTTCATTCAACATACTTCTTACCATGTTCATGATGGTTCGATTATTCCTTTCTGCAATTCCATTTTGCTGTGGAGTGTATGGTGGCACCACATCATGCACAATCCCTTCTTTTACAAATAATGCATCGAAATCTTTCGACACATACTCTCCACCACCATCAGTCCTCAAAATCTCGAGCTTTTGACCAGTTGTCTTTCAACCATAAATTTAAACTTGGAAAATACATCAATCACTTCATTTTTCTTCTTGATCAGGTAAGTCCACAATTTTCGACTAAAATCATATATGAAAGTGACAAAGTACATGTTACCTCCAATCGAATCCACCTGGATAGGACCACATATATCAGAGTATATGACTTCAAGAATTGCCTTCGACCTGCTTCATGCATCCTTTCTGAAGTTATTCTTGTGATCTTTCGACTGAAAACATTCTTCACACACTTCGTTTGGGATGTCGATTTCTGGTAATCCTGAAACCATATTTCTTATCTTCAAATCTCTGATGTCTTTGAAATTGAGATGACTAAGTCTATAGTGCCATAATCATTCATCTTTGCTAGCTGCACTTGCAAGGCACTTATGCTCCGTCACATTTAGTTCGATCTTTAAAGTTCTATTATGAGACATTTGAGCCTTCAAGATCAACCTACCACCTGCGTCGACGACTCTCATCACCCTGTCTTCGACTGACACCTTGTAGTTCTTTTCGACCAATTGCATTATACTGAGCAAATTGCTCTTCATGCATGGTATATACAAAACTTCGGAAATTACTAACCTCTTGCCATATTTCCTCTTAATCAGAACATCACTAATACCTTCAGCTGTTAGAGTATTGTCATTTGCAAATTTCATTGTGTTCTTCATTGAGGGTTTCATGTTGACAAACCAATCTTTCCTACCAGTCACGTGTGATGAGTATCCTGAGTCCAAGTACCATTGTTCTTAGAATCTCTCTTCATCTCTTGTTGTGACCATCAACAACATCTCTTCTTCTTCTTCATGTTTTGCCAACTTAGCATCAGAATCTTGATTCTTTTACTTTTATGGACAACCATTAAAATAGTGACTATACTTCTGACAATTGAAACACTGAATGTGACTCTTGTCTGGCTTTCGACCGCCACTTATTCCTTTACCTATAGCACCACCTCTTTGGTTGCCTTGGTTCCATGGTTTTCTCTGATTTGACCAGTTTGCTTCTTACTGATTTTGACTAGTCGAATTGTTATAGCCACCTTTGCCTTTGTTGTCGAACACCTTTCCTTTACCTTTTCTATCTCTTACTGATTGAACCTGTAGAGCCACATCACTCTTCGACTTCCCTGCTGCTTTTTCAGCCATTCTTTGTTCATGAGATTCAAGCGTCCCTTAAGGCTCTTCTTTAGTCAGCTTTGACAAATCTTTTGATTCTTCTATGGCTACTACAACATGGTTGAACTTTGGAGCCAACAATCTCAGAATCTTTAAGAAAAATGCCTTCGTCGTCAGCACTTCTCCACATGCTTTTATTTGATTCACAAGTTTTGTAACTCTTATGAAGAAATTTGTTATGTTTTCAGTGTCTTTCATTTGAAGCAATTCTTAAGCCCTTTTGTGAGTTTGTAACCTTACCTCTTTCACCTTCTCTGCACCTCCAAACTATTTCTCAAGAATCTCCCATGTTTCTTTTGCAGACTCTACATCACTAACTTTTTCAAAGTTATCCGGATCAACACATTGATAGATTATAAAGAGAGCTTTATAATCTCTCTTCTTCAATTCTTTGTACATATCCTTTTCCTCTTCCGTTGCATTCTCTGCAAGCATTGTTACTCCATCCTTCAAAAGATCCCATAAATCTTGATAACAGAAAACAACCTTGATCTTCTTGCACCAATTCTCATAGTTATCTTTCTTGAGAATCAAAAGACTCGCCGGAAAATGCCCATTTGGATGATTCATTGAAGTCGCGTTCTTGCCCTTGAATCTCTTTACTTTAATCTCTTTAACTAGAGCTCTAGATACCAGATGTTGGAATTATCCCAAAACATATGGGAATTACGTAGCTATCACGCAATAGAAACGTTAAAAGAAAGAAGAAAAATTGAGAAGAAAATTAGGGTTCTTGAGAAAATTGAAAAGATGGATGTTGTTGCCCATAAACTATGAGACTTTCTTTCTCTTATTGCTACTCACTCTGCAACTGGAGAACTGTGAGTGAAATAATGTTGTGATATTTTACAATGAGGTAAACTCCCTATTTATAGAATTAAGTTTTCTTGCATCTCAAGACAAAACCCAAAACTATAAAAGCTCAAAATATCTATTTTGAATTAAATTTAATCTAGATCAAATCAAATCTTTCCTCCTGCCGAGCAACCTGCTTCGACACAAGGAATTACAATTTAACAGGTTTGGTTTGGTTTGAATCGGTTTTGAAAAATCAATCCAAAATCTGATCTAAACCGATCGGATTTTACAAAATTATATCAAAATACATCCAAAAAATTTGGTTTTTTGCGGTTTTCGATTTTTTGGATCGATTTGCAGTTTTTATTTGGATTGATTTGGATTCAAACATCCCTAATTATAGGTGTTCACAGTTCAGTTTAAATCAATTTTAATTATAATTTAGATGACATCGTAAAAAAAATTAAAATTTGTATAGAAAAATACAACATATAAAATGATAAAAATAATATAATACATCATACTCATATAAATGACATTCAAACACATTCAATAATATTTAATTTGTATGATTTTTTTTAATTGATTTGGATTTAAACATCTTATATGTTAAAAAATATTTTTTTTTGTTCTTGTATTAATTTTATAATTCATTTTGGTTTCTTAATTTAGAAAATATATATATATATTTGTCCCTTTAATCTTCAAGACATATCATATTAATTATTTTTGTTTAATTAACAATTGAAAATTTCAAAATTCTTTTGTTAAATTTGTCGTTAATTAGATAAAAATGATTAATGTAAGAGTTAAAGATCAATATGAATTTTTTTATAAACTAAATAACCAAACTAAACACCAAGGTTAATATACAAGAAAAAATATATTAAACTTTTATGAAATATAATTAAATATACTAACTTGAAATCTATAAACTTATTGATCTTGTAAAAAATCAGCGAGGTTTGGCAGCTCTGTCGTCGGTTATGCCAGAACCCTGTTTCACAGTCGGCTTATTTCTATATCTTTTCCTCTTGCTACTATGATCCTTTGATTATCATGGATTTTGCATATCTCCTCCTTGAAGCCATCTCTTCCCCTCTTGTCAGACCAACCTCCACTCGTGAACCTTTTTCAATCGCAACACCACCACCTCCAAAATCATTCGCCCGAGCTCTTAAAAGTGTTGGTGACATTGCGATTTATCGGCTTCCTCATCCCGTCATCGAAAGGGATTTACCTTCAATCACAATTCCATAAGAGGAATATTTAATAAGGATAAATGAATGTAAGAAGAACCTCCATGGACGAGTTCTTTGGCCTAAAGGTTTTTCACCTATTACAGTTTCAATGCTTCGATTGAAACTTTCCAAGATTTGGTCTGACATCAGAAATTGGGGAGTTTTGTCTCTTGGTAAAGGTTACTATGTGTTCACATTCTCAAACATTGAAGATATGAGAAGAGTTAGAGCTAAAGGTTTTATTGGTTTAAGTCCATGTTCATTGAAGTTATTTGTTTGGTTGAAAGATTTCAACCTTTCTCCATAACAAAATACATCTGCTCAGGTTTGGGTCTGCATTTTCGACTTATCTAAAAAATATTAGAGGCCTCACATCCTTTTTGCTATAACTAGTAGTGTCGGAATTCCCATCTGTATTTATGTAACATCTTTTAAATCGTGAGTTGACAGAACATTCAGACAATTTGTCTGTGTTTTGATAGATAAAGACCTAACTCAGCAAATCAAGACAATGTTCTCGTAGAAAGGGGAGGTTTTACTTTTTTCTCTGATGTTGAATACAAAAATCTACCAAATATGTGTTCCCATTGTAAGAAAACGGGGCATAACGTCTAAAATGGCAAGCTTTTGAAGAAACCCAATTTCCAACCGATATCAAAACCTAAAGTGTCTTATGTTCTTAAACCTTCTTCTTTACAAGAAGATATTTGACGCCTAACATTGATGGTGCAAATCTCAACAATAATAACCATGATAAGAGAATGGAAAGTCCGAGTTTGGTGGATATCCAAGGGGATGATTCGAACTTTCCAGTGTTGGAGCATAATTCTATTATTCATAACTGTCATACCCTAATTTTTGACCCTAAGATTTTTCGCATCTCATCTGCATCTTGCATACAAACAAGATCACACACTGTTTCGTTTATCCTTTCAGTTGCAGATTTTTGCCTCGCAGGGGATCACCATGTTTTTACTTGCTTTTATCTGTTTATATTTACTAACTTCTAACCAAAATACAAAAAAATATGTTGCAGTCTGCTTCTTCTTCTCTCTGTGTTGCAGGATTTCAAATGCAGGGCAGTATTTTCAATTCAGAGGCATTTGTTCAATTACGATTCGATTCAGATGGACGTTTGACCTAATCTTGGTCAAACTATCAAAAGATTGTTTCGACTGCAAGTCATGTGTGCCAGTGGTTTATTCCTCAGACAGTGTGTATTCAAAAGTTTAAATTTGTGTTGCGTGCTAAGATCATCAGTTTATTAGGCAGTATTCTGTGTGAAGTTTAGCTTGAATCTTCAAGTTTATCAGTTCATCAGTGGTTCATCTGTGGATTTATTTTCCTCAGCATGGATTCGAATCATTCGAGCAATTTTCAGATAATCCAAGTGGTCGTGATTTAAGTTCCAAGTTGTGCATGACTGTATTTAGTTTAATCAAGCGACTTGTGCAAGGAAAAATCAAGATTTTGGTTCTGGGCTAAAAAATCATCACTTCATATCCATTTATCCGTTCTAAATCATTTTTTTTTTAAATTCTACCTTCCTAATTCCCGCATTATTTTCATTTCCGATCTATATCCATTTCCATCCATTTTTATTCGATCCATAAACCATCATTTTTTTATATAACCATTATCCATTGCAATCAATTCTATTTTTTCTAATTTCTATTCATTATTATCCTAATATCCATTTTTTATCTCACATTTCAAATTTTAATCCATATCCATCATACATTCACAATTATAAAAAAAATTAATTCCCATGTTATCCATGTTTTTTTACCAAATATAAACAAAAATACAAATCATTTTTTTCATGACCCATTACATTTATAACAAGGCCCATTTTCTCAACAAAAAAAAATTGGAAAAAAAGATTGAGAAAAACATTATTCAGCTCTCTTTCCAACTTCACAAGCGCATGACATTTTTTCAGCTCACTCAAAGCTTCAAGCCAGCTGCACATCAATTTTCACGTGACTTTCACCAAAGCCAAGTCACAGTTTTCCGCATAGCCCCACACGTGAATTTTTCCCAGCCATACAACTTTCCATCCAGCTACTTCATAAAACGCTCGGAGTATTAACATAAAACGCAGTCAGCAAAACACAAGCGTTCAAAGCCCAAAAAGCAATCCGCTATCACGTGAAACGCAGCCACCAGCAATCGCAGGCCTTCATACAGCAAAACGCACCTAAACGAACATCAAACACACAACATTGAGAGCAAAACGCAAACAAATTCAGAAGCAACACGCGAGAAAACGCAAACCAAGCAATTAAACGCCTACTTCGTGTCTCCGAAACGCATCGATCACAAGCACAAAACGGCAACCACAAATTCCTTCATTTTTCTATAAATTAAACACCTCTCACCACTTCAAATCGAAGCTTTGATAGCCACAATAAAACCCTGCCCAATTGGAAACAAGCTTCATATCAACTCTCAAAATTAACCTTCATTTCCTCTGGTTTTCACCTTCAAACTTCATAATCAAATCTTCAATTGAAATCCACCATTAGCTTCTGCAAAATTCGTTCACAATAACTCAACATTAATGACATCCACCGCGGATCAAGAGTGATTGAGAGTGAGGACCGAAGAAGAGAGATCCGATGGTGAGGACCTTGCGTTTTCGCGGCGGATTCATCGTCGTGTGCGGTGCTATTTCGTGAGAAAAGGAGATCGGTGACTGGTGCCATTATTCAATGAAATAGCCGTGGAATAATGTTGATTTGAGAGAGGAAAGTTGTTTGAAGGTGAGGGATAATGCTGCCGCTGTGTTCACAAGAGGAAGAAGAGGATTCACATTTTTTTATTTCATTCTTTTTATAAAACCTGGTTTAAGTTTTTTTTTTGGTTTGTTTGGGCCTTCAGATTGACTTGGACTATATTTTTATCCACCACCTCCATAATCTGCGCTATCCCCCCTCCCTCTTTCCATATTTTATTTCATTTTCATTTTATTATTTTTAATGGTTTTCTTTATTATTTGATTTCTATTTTTTATTTCCTTTTTAAAATTCACTTATATAAATTATTTCTATTAGTTTTTATTATGTCTTGATCTTTTCATTTTATAAACAAATTTGTTTCAAAAAAAAGTATTTTAGAAAGAAATCATTTAGTCTTTTCATTGGAATTTTCTTCTTTGATTTTAATTTGTTGATTGTTGTGTGGAGTTTAAATGTTAGATCCATTTCTTTTCATCCTTTTTTTTCTTTCTTTTTGGTCGATGAGATCTCCGATTCGACGATTATTGGTTTTCGAAGATGTTTAATCTTCATTATTTCAAACCTATGGATGAATGATCATTTGGATCATTCTCCATACTTTGAGATCGTGATAGGTTGCATTCGATAATTCAATGTGAAATCTCGATTAAGATTAGACCGTTACCATTTTTTTTCGTGCGACATGTTTTCGTAGAATGATTCATCATATCATTTCTCTAACATGTATTAGCACAAACATTTTCCACCTTAATTGGTGGTGGCCGACCTCATTTGTAGGGTAATTAATTCGTAAATTACTCGACGATTGCTTAAAATACCTAAACTTGTCCCGAATTCGGAATAAGATCCAATTGGATCCGGTTGCCTCTCGATTCTAGTTATCTCTTTTTGGTTGTGTTTGATTAAGTTCATCATACCATTTCTATGTAAATATTATTATACTATTAATATACTAACATTTTAATTCATTCTCGCACCTTATCCTCTTTATTTCAATCTCTCGCTCCTTATCTCTTTTATTATGCTTTTATTATACTATATCATCCATCATATTGTTTATGCTTATATTGTTATGCTTGTGAATTTTCTTTTGTCCATTTGGACACAAAAACATTAATAAAGGGATAAACATCTAAAAGACTTGTGACTTTAACTTTGGACTATGGTCACTATCCTTAGCATTGGACTTGGAATTTGGACTTAGATTCTAGGATCATTCTGTTGCTTGAGTTATTATGGATTGAAGGCCTTGTCCCCGATTGAGTTCACTTGTTTATGAAGATGGAAATTTGGACTTAGATTCTAGGATCATTCCGCTGTGATTTTCATTCTGGGGCGCTAGGGCATCATATTGATAGGTGTAAAGCTTTTCACCACACGGTGCAGGACTTAATCGACTCGAAAGCTATCAACTTTTCTTGATTTGAAGTCTTCTTATCAAAGTTTGTCGGGAAGAGTTAAAGCAATAAAGCCAGAAGTATTCCAGATACTCTTATTTTTGGCAATGGTGCGTCTTTTCAGTGCATTTTCATCCCTAGTGAGGGGAACTACATCGCTCTAATTCTTCATTGGTCTTGGATCAATGGAGATACGTAGGAAGAAGATCGTCAAGTCTTTCCGAGCAAGCTTAGGTGTCAACTTTACTTTTCGACGTTACTTTCTACAAGGACAGAATAACTAGAATATGAGAAATGATTTCCGTGTCGGACATGCGACCACTTACCTGAATACTACAAGTCCATGAAGTTTTACTGATCATGGGAAGCACTCAAGACCGATTTAGTCCAGAAGGAGTCAAGTCTCCTCGACGATGGCGATGCTCAGTTTCTTTACTGCAATTTCCTTTATGATTTCTTCAGTTTGTTTAAACATTTGTATGCATGCAGGATGTCGCTCCCCATAGATGGGACCAGGCCCAAATAAAGGTACAGACGCGAACGGTCGGCGAGAGGGACAATGAGAACACACAGCCGTGAACTCACTGGAGATGTAAACCCATAATTTCGACAGACTGAAATTAAGGGTTTAAGGTCATCTTTGTCGAAGGATAACAAAAGGAAGAAAATTCAAGGATTGCTGACAGGGTTTGAAACTTCATTACTTCGACAGAAAGGGCAAATGTTGGTCTGGCAGACTAAAGTTGGGAAGTTATTTATAACTAAGTGTTTGACAGAAGAAAGCTTCTCTTTCGACGTTTCGACAGAAGATGGTCTTTCAATGATTTCGACAGAAGGAGATATTTGACAAAAGAAAATATTTGGCAAATGCTGAAGGAGTTGTTTCTTTTTTAAAGGCTTCGACAGTTTGAAGAGGTGCAAGGTTTCGTCACCAAAGAAAGGAATTCAAATTCAAAAGGAATTCAAATTCCAAAGGTTGTAACTTTTGGCAGTTGGACACATGGAGGTTTCAGAGAAAAAGTATACATGCAGGCTGACACTTGTCGTTTAGTTATAGTTTTTCCGTTCTAAGCAGTTATTTTGTTTATGTATAAATAGGATAGTTTGTGGTTAGAATAGGTGTGTGAAAATTGATACAAAATTCCTGTAAAACACTCTAAGTACCCAGTGTGAGAGAAAATGAGTCTGATATTTGGAACCATGTACGTTTGAACACCATTTATATTTCAAAGTTATTTAAATTACTTGTTCATTCTTAAAGTTCATGTTATTTTTAAACTTTACTTACTTTTCTGCAAGTTTACAGCCTTCGACACTTTCTTCTTATCTTTGTTTAAAACTTTCAATTTTATTTCATTTTAAGTTTACTTTACTTTACTTGTAAAAATCAAAGTTCTTAACACTTTGACAAGATTGATAAAACAAACCACAAATCAATCACCAAATTCTAAGAGTAGTTCGATAGAATCAAATGCACATGTATCCCAGGACTTGTTTGGTTGGTCCTGCAAGTAACCCAGTTTTCTGAAGAAATTGGTTAACCAGAGGTTGTTCGCCAGAAACCACTGCGAACAAATTGGCACGCCCAGTGGGACGAGTGCATTAGAAATTATCTAATAAAGAACTTCTTAGACAAATTGTTCCTTGCTACGTTGTATGATTCTTAGAAGCGGTAAACTAGCCGTAACCGACGTAGAGAGACCAAAGAGAACAAGAAGAAGAAACATGGCTAACTTGCCAAATACTTCAAACATTCCTGACGAAACAATACCAGTTTCCAACCGTATCCCTTCGTCAGGAACAATACCAGTGTCTGGCCCTGTTTTAGAACAAATTAGGCCTCCTTTGGGAGATTCCATACCAACGGGTTCAGGATCCCAAAATGTGCCTAGTTCTTCCACCATGGGACAAGCCAGACCCCTTGGAACCCCTCCTCCTGGAGGAAATACATTCAGGCCATATCTGAATTATTCTCAGCCTTTGACTGGGAGGGAACAACCATATGGAATGCCAACTTCAATGATGGCAAGCCTACATAATTCGTCACCATTATTCTCTGATGCTATGGTTCAAGTATCATCACCATTGCAGGGATCAGGATATGGTGGAAATGGAAATAGAATGAATCAAATTCCACCAGGTTTCCATATGCCCGCTATGACAAACCATTCTGCACAAGTAATTCGTCAACAGATGGATGAAAGCAATCATGATATGGTGCAGGCTTTGACACAACAAATGGGAGAAGTGTTCAATCCCTTAATACAAAACACTACCCAAACAAACCAAATATTGGCAGAACAAATGGCACGCATTGCTGACTTTTTTGGAGTCCCGCAAGCACAGCAAAGGATGCAATTAAATCAGAATCCTGCCAATAGGGCTGTCGAAGAGGAACTTACTATAAACCAAAGGCCATTGGGGAACCCTCATGAAAATCCCAGGGGCCAAGAGGTGGTAGTTGAACAGCCTAATGTAGAAGAGCCTATTCGACAGGAACCAAGAAGGATAATAGTCCAGAGAAACCAAAATGCTGACGAAGTCTTACAGCAGAGAATGCGTTACAATAACGTGCCTGTCGAAAATAATATTGCCACCATGGTGGAGAGAATAATGGCACAAAATGGAGTGAACGTAGGATTACAAAGGCCTAGTTATACTTCCCCCTTGTCTGAATTTGTCTTACAATAAGAGTTACCACCAAGGTGGAAAGTCCCCAAATTCACAAAATTCTCAGGGGATACTAGTGAGTCCACCATAGAACACGTGGCACGTTATTTGATAGAGGCAGGAGAGATTGCTAATAATGAGAACTTAAGGATGAAATATTTCCCAAGTTCTTTGACAAAAAATGCTTTCACTTGGTTTACATCACTTCCTGCAACTTCAATTTTTACTTGGACCCAATTAGAGAGATTGTTCCATGAACAATTTTATATGGGACAAACCAAGATAAGTTTGAAAGAGTTGGCAAGTGTCAAAAGAAAATTTTCTGAACCTATAGATGACTATTTGAATAGGTTTAGATTATTAAAAGCCAGATGCTTTACGCAAGTGCCGGAACAAGAACTAGTCGAAATGGCTGCAGGGGGCCTAGATTATTCCATAAGGAAAAAACTGGATACCCAGTACTTGAGAGACATGGCACAACTGGCAGACAGAGTGAGGCAAATAGAAAGACTAAAAAATGAAAAATTTAGATCAAACAAAAACAAGAAGGAAAGAGTGGCCTATGTAGGAATAGTTCAAGAAGATGATTATGACGAAAACGAACCAGTCATTTTCGACCAGCAAGAAATTGATCTTGCAGAATTAAAACAAGGCCCTCCATATTCTTGTAGAGTCTTAGCCCCGTCGAATGGAAAAAATCCAGTCGAAGTGGAAAAGAATGACAGGTTCCCTAAAAGAACCTATACATTCGACATCACCAAGTGTGATGAGATATTTGATTTATTAGTCAAAGATGGTCAGTTAATAAAACCAGCAGGCACTAAAGAGCCTCCTGTAGACCAACAGAAAAAGAGAGGTTTTTGTAAATACCATAATTTCTTGGGTCATAAAACTTCTCAATGTTACCTTTTCAAGGATCTTGTCCAGAATGCAATCCAAAATGGAAGGCTGAAGTTTGGAGACAAAGGCAAGCAGCAGATGAAGATTGACTCCAATCCCATGCAGGTTGTGGAGGCCAATTATGCTGAACCAGAAATGGTAAACGTGGTCGAAATGGAGATCATGGCAGAAGAAAATTTTGAAATGGTGGAAGTTACTGAAAGCTTCGACACCAACTTCACCATGATGGAAGCTGCTGAAGGTTTCGACACCCATGTCAATGTGGTGGAAGAAGGTGATAATTCTACTGACCAAGCTGAGGAAAAAGAAGTCAAAGTTTCTGAGGACTTCGACGATGAGAATGCCATTGAAACTACTGAAGGTTTCGACGGAAGAAATACAGTCAAAGTGGGAAGAAGCTTCGACAAGAAAGACTGTGAAAGAGATGTTGAGCAAGGGGTGATCTGGGACACTTTGGGAGAGTCAAATGGGAAGTTCGACTTCATGGTGAAATATTCAGCACCACCAAGTTCCAAAACAGATATCAACAAAATCAAACCCACAGGATGGGGAGATTCTTCCAAAAAGGATGACGAAGAGGAGGATGGCAAAACCCTCACTGTCCAAAGGGTGGCCACTAAAGGCCCTGACCAAGAGGAGATCAAAACAGCAGGGGCTGGTGACAATTCCCTCACTGTCGAACCAATAAACAATGGTACCACCAGAACTGAAGAACATCCTGTCGAAAGGGTTGCACATTGCTGCAAATACATCTATAAGGGCTTACACCCAAAAGGCAATGTGAGTCAGTCAAAGGAGGACATCCCAGAGGAAATCATGCTAGTCGAAAAAATGAACAGATTGAAAATTACAACTGAACAGAGTGCTGGGATTCATATGGTGGAAATCACTCAAAAGGGAGGACCAGACACCAACAAGGGAAAGAAACATCAAGAAAAGCATCAGAAGCTGGTTTACCCAGAAGAGAACGAGAGTCTCGTCGAATTCATCCAGAGGTGTCAAAGGAAAAATGCAGAAGTCATGCTTTGCCCAAGATGCAGTGCTGTATTCGACAAGAAAGCAGCTGATGACTTAGAAGCAGCAGAAAAGACCCAGAGGAAAAGAAATTGGGGAACAGTCCCACCAACCAGAAATGAAAAATTTGACCCAAGAAGAGGGAAGTATCACGGTCAAGGGGTGGGAGAAAGACGTTTCAACACCTACAAACCATCCAACAGACCCAATAATGACAAATGGGTTCAACCTATAAGGGATGCCCAAGGTCAGAAGAGATGGAAGAGTTTTGAAGTGAACAGGGGTCCCTCATTGGAAGTTAAAAAGGAGGCAAAGCCAAAATACGTCTCTGAAAACTACAAAGGGAAGAATCCTATGTCCAGATCCCAATGGAGAAGATTCCAAAGGCAGAAGAAAATTGGAAAGGAAACTGTGGAACACAAAAAGGTTGGGCAAAAGGAGGCTGAATCAAGCAAATGTGTGCAGATCACAAACAAGGGGATACCTCTGGCAGAAAAAGAAACCCCTCAGAAGAATGGATCTAGTGACACCACAGAAATACAGAAAACAAACAACAGAATGCCAGTGGACGAAGAAGTCACAGATGAATTTAGTTCAGAATCAGATGCCTCTTTCGACGTAACCTGCAATGTGGTTTCCGTGCTGCCCAGAGATTATGACAGGATAATGGAAGTCGAAGATGAAGAGGATGACATGGCAGACGACAGCATAGGCCTGAAGCCCGTATGCTACTACATAATGAACAATGGCTGTGTCGAAGAGCAAAATGCTTTCTTCGAAAAGCCAGATGATGCAATGAAGGCTCACTTGAAGCCTCTCTTCATAAAAGGGAAGGTAGAAAACGTGGGGGTCAACAAAATTCTGATAGATGGTGGAGCAGCTGTAAATTTAATTCCTCATTACATGATAAAGAGGATTGAGAAAGATGACTCCGACACTAAGCCTCACAATATGGTGTTGTCCAACTATGAAGGTAAAGTAGGAACAACACTGGGAGTAATACAATTAAACTTAACTGTAGGATCCATCACCAGGCCTACCATGTTTGTGGTGATAGCATCAAAGGCAAATTACAACTTACTGTTGGGAAGAGAATGGATCCATGGGATTGGGGCTGTACCATCCTCCATGCATCAAAGGATAGCAATCTGGAGGCCAGATGGGATTGTCGAAAACATAGAAGCAGATCAGAGTTACTTCACAGCTGATGTGAACAATGTCACTGGTCGTAACTTCGACAAAAATCTAGCCCACATAGCACCATGCAATCCTGCTGCTTTCGACCTAACAGCTTCCGACAATGCTTACTGTTCCATGTACCTCCATCCTACTCATGGTTTCCAGTGGGATAAAGAAATAATTGGGGAGACAAATTACACTTGGGGAACTGCCCATGTCAACCCAACTGGATGGGGGAGTGAATTCAGTGAAAATGACTGAAGTTTCAGCAATGGAAAGAATTTCGGCTTATATAGCCGAAAAACAACTCAGAACGGCCCTTGAGGCTGAAGTTAGAAATATGGCTGTCGAAGCCAGCACTCAGGTTGTCGAAGGACAATATCCTCAAGAAAATATTGAGGAGCAACATGCAAATCAGAGTTTTGAAGAAGACTCAAATGGTGAATGGCAGAGTCAAAGACTTGATGCCATTTATGATGACGAACCTTTGGGATTCGAAAAGGATCCAACCTCAACCAATATGAAAATGGTGGCACAGGATCCTTTAGAGGAGATTAATCTGGGACTGGGGGCAGAAAAAAGGCCCACTTACATCAGTGCCAAGTTGAATCCTCAACTCAGAGTCGAAATAATCCAACTGCTGAATGAGTTTAAAGACTGCTTCGCCTGGGATTATGACGAAATGCCTGGTTTAGACAGAAGTTTGGTGGAATTGAAGTTGCCAATACTGGAAGGGAAGACGCCAATAAAGCAGACCCCCAGACGCTTTGCACCAGAAATTCTGTCGAAGATCAAAGAAGAAGTCGAAAGGCTTCTAAAATGCAAATTCATCCGTACAACAAGGTATGTCGAATGGATTGCTAATATCGTTCCTGTGATTAAGAAAAATGGCACATTAAGGGTGTGTATTGATTTTAGAGATCTAAATTCAGCCACCCCTAAGGATGAGTATCCTATGCCAGTAGCAGAAATGCTAGTAGATTCTGCAGCAGGCCATGAGTATTTAAGTATGCTTGATGGCTATTCTGGTTACAACCAGATTTTTATTGCTGAAGAAGACGTTCTAAAAACAGCTTTTCGTTGTCCAGGAGCAATAGGAACATATGAGTGGGTAGTCATGCCCTTTGGTTTGAAAAATGCTGGAGCCACTTACCAAAGGGCTATGAATTCTATTTTTCATGATTTCATCGAAACATTTATGCAAATTTATATAGATGACATTGTGATTAAATCTGCTTCAGGCTTGGACCATATTAACCATCTTCGACAGTCCTTTGAAAGGATGAGGAAGTTTGGTTTGAAAATGAATCCTCTTAAATGTGCTTTTGGTGTGCAGGCAGGGGACTTCTTAGGCTTTGTGGTCCACAAGAAAGGGATTGAGATTAATGAGAACAAAGCTAAAGCAATAATGGAAGCAAAAGCGCCATCGACAAAGAAGGAATTGCAGTCTCTACTAGGGAAAATCAACTTTCTCAGAAGGTTCATCTCCAACCTTAGTGGAAAGACTCGGGCCTTCTCACCTCTGCTTCGACTGAAGAAGGAAGGTTTCACTTGGGGGCAAGAGCAGCAAGATGCCTTCGACAAGATCAAGGAGTATCTAGCAAATCCTCCAGTTTTAATATCTCCTTGTCGAAAAAGAAGCATGAGGCTTTACATATCAGCATCTGACAAAACATTAGGAAGTATGCTTTGTCAAGAAGATGAACATGGCGTCGAAAGAGCCATTTATTATCTCAGCAGAGTCTTAAATGATGCTGAAACTAGATATAGCATGATAGAGAAATTATGTTTATGTGTATATTTCTCTTGTATGAAATTGAAGCATTATATAAAACCCGTTGATGTACATATATCTTCTCATTTCGACGTAATAAAACATATGTTGTCTAAGTCTATTTTGCATAGTCGAATTGGAAAATGGGCTTTAGCCTTGACTGAATATTCTTTAAAATATATGCCTCTAAAAGCTGTTAAAGGGCAAGTAGTTGCTGACTTTATAGCTGACCACTCCATACTTGGAGAGGAGACAAATTATGTCGAAAAAGAGCCTTGGAGGTTATATTTTGATGGTTCCAGTCATAAAAATGGAACAGGTGTTGGGGTGTTAATTATTTCTCCCAATAAAATTCCAACAAAGTTCAAGTATAAAATAGAAGGATTCTGTTCAAATAATGAGGCAGAATATGAAGCTTTAATTGCTGGACTTGAAATTTTGTTGGAACTGGGGGCAACAGAGGTCGAAATAATGGGTGACTCTGAGTTGGTGATAAAGCAATTGACGAAAGAGTATAAATGTGTCAAAGAAAATTTGATCATGTACTTTGTGATAGCCAACAGACTCCTCAAGAGATTCGACAGTGTAGTTTTTAGACACATTCCCAGAGTAGAAAATCAAGAAGCAAATGACTTAGCTCAGTTGGCTTCAGGGTATAAAGTGTCGAAAGAGAATCTGATGAAGGTTGTCGAAGTGAGAGGCAAAGTCTTATCCACCAAACTGTCCCCATCTGATTTGGAGACAATGAGATTGGGATATGGTGATGAAGAGAACTTTGAGATTTTCAATGTAGGTGATCTAGAAGTTGGAGATTGGAGAAAACCCATCAAAGATTATCTACAAAATCCAAATCAGACAGTCGAAAGAAAGATAAAGTACAGAGCTATAAGTTATGTACTCTTTGGAAATGAATTGTTTAAAAAGACTGCAGAAGGAGTTCTACTAAAATGCCTAGGAGAGACTGAAGCTTATATAGCTTTGTCGAATGTACACAGTGGTGCATGTGGTGCTCACCAAGCAGGACATAAGATGAAATGGCTATTATTTCGACAAGGGATGTATTGGCCAACCATGTTGAAAGATTGTGTCGAATTTGCAAAGGGTTGTCAGGAATGTCAAATCCATGCAGGCATACCTCATGTGCCAGCAAGTGAGTTACATTCTATTATAAAGCCTTGGCCATTCAGAGGTTGGGCTTTAGATTTGATTGGTGAAATTCGACCAGCCTCTTCAAAAGGGCAGAAGTACATTTTAGTAGGAGTAGACTATTTCACTAAGTGGATTGAAGCCATACCTTTGACAAATGTAGATCAGGAAGCAGTCATAGACTTCATCCAGAAACACATAATGTATAGGTTTGGAATACCAGAGACTATAACCACTGATCAAGGATCTGTGTTTACTGGAAGAAATATGCAGGCATTTGCAAAAGAGACAGGTTTTAAGTTGTTGACTTCGACACCCTATTATGCTCAAGCAAATGGTCAGGTCGAAGCAGCCAACAAAGTAGTAATAAACCTGATAAAGAAACATGTGGGTAAAAAACCCAGAAATTGGCATAAGACCCTGGATCAAATCCTTTGGGCTTGTCGAACATCTCCTAAAGAAGCAACTAATTCCACCCCATTTAAATTAACCTATGGGCATGATGCAGTATTGCCTGTCGAAATATGTTTACAGTCAATACGAATTCAAAGACATCATGAGATCCCATTTGAAATCTATTGGAGTATGATGATGGATGAGTTGGTTGATTTAGACGAAGAAAGGTTGCGTGCTTTAGAATTAATAAGAAGGCAGAAAGAGAGAGTCGAAAAGTTTTATAACAAAAAAGTAAAATTCAAAGCCTTTTTAGTAAATGATTTAGTTTGGAAAGTGATCTTGCCTATGGAGAAGAAAGACAGAGTGATGGGAAAATGGTCCCCTAAATGGGAAGGACCTTTCAAAATTCTAAGAGTTTTTTCCAACGGTGCGTACGAAGTCGAAGAAGTAGAAAAAGACAGAAGAGTGCTGAAAATAAATGGGAAGTACTTAAAGAAGTATAAACCAACATTGCAGGAAATATAAATAGGAACAAATTAAAATTGCAGGAAATAAAAATAGGAACAAATTAAAATTGCAAACGAAACTTGTCTTCGCCAAACAAATGGCGTGAAATAGCGTTACATATAAAAGTGCTAAAAGAAAATATCCTTAAACAAATAAAATTCCTAAATCCTATTACAAAACTACTGTCGAAGGAAGGTAGCTTTGAGTTCGTCGAATTTTTTCTTTTGAAGTTGGATTCGACGCTCGCAGAGACTCTTGCTGACAGTCATTTCTTCAATCTCCCTGTGAAGTTGCTGGGCTGTTTCTGCATGTTGTAGCCCCTTCTGGAGTTCACTGTCTATTGCTTCCTGATTTGGTTGTTGGAGAGAGGCCTGGCGTTCTTTTTCTTGAAGGATTTTCCTTTGAAGATCAGCAATCTGGGCCTGGTAAGCTTGAATATTGCTTTCACACTCAGCAGCAGCCTTAGTGTATTCGTCAGAAAGTTTATTCAGCTCTGAAATCTTTTCTGTCGAAGAAGCCACTGTGTTCCATTCTGAAACTTGCTCTTCAGACTTGGCTGTGATTTTTTGGGAGAATTCTTTTTGTCGAACCAGATCAGCACTAACAGAATCAATTAAGGATATTAAATCCATCACCAAACGGCTTTCCTCAGTCGAAGCCTCCAACAAATTGGCACTTTTCAGGAGCTTCTTCAGATCATATTGGGCAGAAGCATTCTCAGCCAAGACTTCAAACAGGTCAACTCCAAGGATTCTTGTCTTGATCTCATCCATAATGACATTGATTGGTTGAAGGTCAGAAGTGGCCCCTGAAGCTGTCGAACCACTGGGAGATGAGTCTTGGAAGTTATACCTGGTGTCGAGCAAGGCTTTTAAATATTCAAAGGGTTTTCTAACTTTCAAGCTCTCAATCTCTTCGTGTGACAAGCTTGTCGAGTTAGTACCCACAAAAGTTTCAGCAGGAACTTTTGTTGGAGAAGGATTGTGTTGAGAAGTGCCTCCAATGCTCAAGTTGACTCCTGGTTGATTCGACAGAGTGACCTCCTCTTCGACATTTTCTTTGTCAGCTATGTTGGTGTCAGTTGGATCTGGAGTGTGTGCATCTTGAGCTATGGCATCTTCGTCAGTTTCTGGTATAGCAGCTGGTGGTGGAAGTGGTGCATCTTGATCTGAAATTATTTTTTCTGCAGTGAAGTCTGGTCGAAAATGAGAGTTGTTGCCAGAAGATTCAGAATCACTGAGGTCGAATTCATCCAAGGTCTGAGGTCCATGGACACCTGCATCTGGGGTGGCCTCATCTTGGAGTCTTTCATCCAGAGTCCTCTCAGAATTAGATGGGACATTGTCTTCTTGGATTGTAGAAGTCTCTTCGACATCAATGACAACCTACAGAAAACATGAAAGAAAGTTATAAGATAGATACATGCAGTCAAGATATGGGAATATTGTTTGTCGAAGTGGTTACCTGAGGGATTTCATTATGTACACTTGAGTCTCCACTTCTTTCACTCCTTGTGGGAATTTTGTTGACTGGACTGGCAGGGGGAGTTCGTCTTTGAACCAGAGATCTTTGGGATGCTACTGTTTTTATTTTCAAACCTTTGTTTCTTTTCAAAGGCTGGGGTTCAGGGGATTCGTCTTCAGACTCTTCGACGCTTGCCTCCTTTTCTTCTGGTTTCCTCTTCTTTGCTGGGGTACGAGTTACCTACAATAGAAAAAAGGGGAAGTGTTCAGTATAAGAAATGTGAAGTACACAAATAAGGAGGGATGCTCTATTTTGTCGAAACCTTCTTGGTAGTTGAGGGGGATTTTTCGACTGTTTTGGAAGAAGTTCCTTCGCCAGCAGTCTTCCTGACAATTCTAACAGCTGAAAAAGAAAAGTTGCATGAACATTGATATAGAAATAAAGGACTTAGAAACAAAATAAAGGAATGTAATTTCTTCGACACCTTCAAGAATGGGTTCGTCCACAGTAACATGTTCTATCCCAATGTGAAGGTGCCCAGTGAAGTTGTGCAGATGATACTTCGTCGCAACCACGCGTTCGGCAGGTTTTTTGTTTCTTTCACGGAGCAGTTTTAAATCAGATCCACACACAAACCAATCTGGAAATGGAGGACACAAGGCCACCCCAAATTCTGCAGAAGGTAGTGGAGGGAATTTTGGGGGGAAAGTGGTGAATGCATAGTCATAGTGTGCATGTGGTGGAAGAGATGAAGGAAAAAATAACTTATTCAATTTTTCTGTGAATTTGTATTTTAAAGATACTGCTGCCTCGCTTATGGTTCAACGAAGATCATCAGGCCTGTAAATGGTTTCAAAATATTTTTGAAACTTTTGAATTTCTTTGATATGCTGATCTGTACCTTTTTTCTTCTTGTCCTGCACAAAGGTAAAAGCATTTGTCAGAAGAGTAGTGAAGGTTGCTACGTCGAAAAATCTGTTGATGTAATATTCCTTCCACCAGACGTCGAATTCTTCAGTACAGAGGAAGTTTGGTAGAAAAATGGTGGGATAGACCTCCAAAGTTGGGTCGAAAAACTTGTTGTACAGCTCTAAACTTTTGTCGAAGTGGTGAAATGAGTTATAGAAAATGATAGCACCTTTCTTATGATAGATAGGCTTCATCTTCGTCTGAATTAATCCAAACTGCCTAGCTACCAAATTGGGTTGGTACACAATGAGGGATACCTTTGTGTTGTTAAGACTATGATGGGAGAAAAAATGTCTGGGCATGAGGAAAGCTTCCCAAATGGAGATATAGGAGTCTTCATCTTTCTGGTTCTCCACTGGGAGTCTTTTGGTAAACCATCTTGGACCTACTTGTCTGTTGGCGAATGGTGCCATTGAAGGAGAAAATTTGTAGCGTTTGGCGAACATCATGATGTAGCCAGTGAATGCTTGTTGAAGGCTTGTGTTGTCATCTGTAGGGGTCAGTTGAACCAGCCTAGGCCATTCGACGCGTCTTTCTTTTACTGCTTCTTCGACAACTGGCATTTTGTTGGGGATGAAGGTTTCAAAAGTGGCATTCAGCCATAGTTGTAGAAGCCAAAAAGGGCCTGTAAGACTAATGTTACCTTTGTCTTTAAGGGTCTTGAGGTTGTTTACACTCTCACTTAAGGATTCATAAAGGTTTGCCAAAAGTAGCTCACTCAGGCAGAACGCAACTCCATTATGAAGCTGATTAGCCATAATGATAAAACTTCTGGCCACCTGAAGGGACCTTGTGCAGAATACAAATTTGGACAACCACAGGCTGAGGAAGGCAATGTGCTCTCTATCAGAGACTTCTTCATTGCTTTCACCTTGGTGATGGGCTATGAAAACAGAATACCCAGCATGCTTTGTGTCGAAGCCTATGGGATCCTTGTTCAAGTGTTCAGGGTTAAATATTTCCCCTAAAGGACTAAGGCCAGTTATGGCTGCTATGTCGAATAGGGTAGGAGTCATCATTCCACAGGGTAAGTGGAAAGTATTGTAAGTACTATCCAAAAAATACAAGGAGGCTAACAGCATGTTTTGGCAATAACGGGGACCCTCTTTCGACAATTGGATTAAGTCATAAATACCAGTTTTCTTCCAAAACTTTTCTTTTGTTTTTTCGACCCTAGTAAGCCATGCTAGGTAATCAGAGGGATCTTTCGTCAAAGGGGGACTCCTAAAAATCCTATTTTGGTTTAGATAAGACAGATCTATTTCTGTCGAAGCCATAAGGACTTCAGGTTCTTTTGATGAGGTTTCGACAGGTTTAGGGTTTTTGTTAGCAGCTATGGGTTTGGAAGCAGAATAACAGGGGTAAAATTCTTTCAGACGGTTAGGGTCAGCAGTGGGATCAAAAATAGGACCTAACATAGCATGATGAACTCCAGAAACAGAAATGGGAATTATTACCTGTGACTTGTAAATGCTTGCCTTCTCCCTTTCATTTGGGGGTTCTGGAAAATACTGTTGGTGTTGTGTTTGTGTGGGTCCAGACAGTACGTGAGCAGGAGGAAGATCCATGGTCTTCTTTGTCTTCTTTGCACTGCGGCCAGTGGTAGTCTTTGGAGGAGCCATTGATTTGATGAAGAGGTTGAAAGAACTGAAGCTTTGAAAGGTTTGGAAATGGAGTTTTTACGCTTGGGTAAGAGAAGAGTTGAGAAGGTGAAAAGTATGAAATGTTATTGAAAGTGGTATTTATAGAGGATGAAATAAATGATTATTATTAAATAGAGGGAAAATGAAAAGATTTTCAGTTGGGAAGTGGAGACGTGCGTTTCTGATCCATTGGTGGAAGTTAGAAAGTAGCAGTTGGTAGGGAGCCATGATTTACCTACAATATAGGGTTATGGGAGATTGTGTAAAAACGTGGGCTAGACATGACGTTTTCATAAAGTGGAAATCATGATGTTTTCTTGGGACTCAACAAAATCACTTTACAATAAATGCAACTGACAGGAAGTCAAAGGTCACTTCGACAGCAAAAGATATTTCTCCAAGAATAGTCGAAACATCTTTGCTGGGGGGCAATTTGTAAACCCATAATTTCGACAGACTGAAATTAAGGGTTTAAGGTCATCTTTGTCGAAGGATAACAAAAGGAAGAAAATTCAAGGATTGCTGACAGGGTTTGAAACTTCATTACTTCGACAGAAAGGGCAAATGTTGGTCTGGCAGACTAAAGTTGGGAAGTTATTTATAACTAAGTGTTTGACAGAAGAAAGCTTCTCTTTCGACGTTTCGACAGAAGATGGTCTTTCAATGATTTCGACAGAAGGAGATATTTGACAAAAGAAAATATTTGGCAAATGCTGAAGGAGTTGTTTTTTTTTAAAGGCTTCGACAGTTTGAAGAGGTGCAAGGTTTCGTCACCAAAGAAAGGAATTCAAATTCAAAAGGAATTCAAATTCCAAAGGTTGTAACTTTTGGCAGTTGGACACATGGAGGTTTCAGAGAAAAAGTATACATGCAGGCTGACACTTGTCGTTTAGTTATAGTTTTTCCGTTCTAAGCAGTTATTTTGTTTATGTATAAATAGGATAGTTTGTGGTTAGAATAGGTGTGTGAAAATTGATACAAAATTCCTGTAAAACACTCTAAGTACCCAGTGTGAGAGAAAATGAGTCTGATATTTGGAACCATGTACGTTTGAACACCATTTATATTTCAAAGTTATTTAAATTACTTGTTCATTCTTAAAGTTCATGTTATTTTTAAACTTTACTTACTTTTCTGCAAGTTTACAGCCTTCGACACTTTCTTCTTATCTTTGTTTAAAACTTTCAATTTTATTTCATTTTAAGTTTACTTTACTTTACTTGTAAAAATCAAAGTTCTTAACACTTTGACAAGATTGATAAAACAAACCACAAATCAATCACCAAATTCTAAGAGTAGTTCGATAGAATCAAATGCACATGTATCCCAGGACTTGTTTGGTTGGTCCTGCAAGTAACCCAGTTTTCTGAAGAAATTGGTTAACCAGAGGTTGTTCGCCAGAAACCACTGTGAACAGTCGCCAGCTAGGCATTTTTATCCCGGAGGAAAGGTAATGCTGCATAGACCTAGAAAGATGTGGATAAGACGGTTGCGAACCAGAGAGACTGAGAAAGGGGGTTGGTTACAACCTGGGAAGGTATTAGCACCCAGATTGTCCTCCGTACTCGACGGGATCCACGCTTAAAAGATTTGTGTTTTAAAGGGGTAGTGTCAGTGCAATTTGTGTGTAAAAGAGAGCTGGAAAAGGATGTACAGGTGTCAGTGTAAAAGAAGTGTGAAGTGTATAAATGATGTGTCAGTGTAAGGACAAGAATGAAGTGCTCATGATAATGAGGCTAAAAGATTGAAGCTGGAAAGAGGGGGAATATACAGAGACTTTTGTTCGATAACTGTTAAGTTATGCCTACGTATCCTCTCGTGCAATGAGGAAGTCAGAACACCGTAGTTCGACCCAAAGAGACTGAAAGATGAATTGACTTGTGAACTGCTTACTTGTCTATGCTCAAGTGTATGACCTGTCTGGCTCAGGTGCTAACTGTCTTGCATTTAGACGGAAGAAGCAAGTTCCTGTTTATGAGTGAAGGTGATGAGAAAAGAATCCCGGAGGAGACGATTATTGTTTGTTTTTGTGTTTTCAGTCTTTTATTGTTTTTGGATTTTGTCATAAGTTAATGAGCTTAAGTCTAAACCAATGGATTTAGTAAACTCATCACATCTTCCCTCTGATTAGGGGTAATGAGAATACCTTAAGTGTGAAGTCAGATTCTCACACTTAATCACCTTTGATGTAGGATTAAGATCATTAACCTACTTGTGATTATTTAGGTGTTTTTGTTGTTTTTGTTTAGTGTTAAGTAATGAGGTTAAGCCATAATCAAGGATTTAACAGACTCATTACACCATCCTAATAGAAGGATAATAGATGAGAATGTTTAAGCTGAGGAAAGCTCCTCAACTTAATCCATGATTAGGGATTAAACTCATGACAAAACAAGCCTTTGATTAAGTGGATTTTATTTAATGATATGATGATGAAGTGTTTTTTAGGGTTTGTAAGACAACTTGAGGGGGACTTGTCCATTAACACTAGGGTTAGTCCTTCTTAACCAATTAAGGAAGAATTAGAACCCTAATGCAAGGCCCAAGTTACAAGTGTGGTGTCTTGATGATTATTAGATGGATTGATTAAGAGATTTAAACACATTAAGGGTTTAACACTTAGGATTAAAGTTATACACTCCATCCTAAGAGAAGGATGCAGGCATAAGCTTAATCACAAAGCCTTAAAGCCTTTAGGGTTTAGTCCCAGATTAGGAGATGAGAAGAGAAGACTCAAAAGAGACACAAAGGTAAAAATAAGAGGGGAGACTAATCAAAACCCTAATCATTGTCATGCTTGATTGTTCCTAAGGTTTGTGAGGTTTTCAAGAGAAGATCTTCAATGGAACCACCAGGAAGCAGATGAAAGGATCAAGAGAAGCAAAGTAACTTGCTTCATTCAAGAAGTCAAGTCACTTGAAGAAAGAAAGTGGGAAGAAGAAGAATGAGCAAGCTCAAACTCAAACACATATAAAAATGCAGCATGGATGCAAGAGAGAGATGAAGAGAAGTTATGAGAAGTGAAGGCAAATTCACTTCTCAAGGTCACTTACCACCTGAAAGGTTAGAAAAGAAATGCAATGCAATGCAAAGTGATATGAAATGATATGATGTAAATCAAAACCAGAAGCATGTATGTGATGTTAATGATGCTATGAGATGCTACAAACCAGAAACAAAACATGTGGATGATCATACAAGCTTATGAATGCAAAGGAAGCAAGTTAAGACACATGATCATACATGAAAAGTTATGAGATGCATATGGCATACAACATGACAAATGCAAGGTGCAATGCTCAAACATGCTTTCAATATGTCTTATAATGTTCAATGAATCAAATGGATGCATGGAATGTCATGGCAAGTCATGTTATGCAAGAAAATGCAAGATGGATGCATATGGAAGCCCAAATTAGGGTTTATGATCAATGCAACAAACAAAAACCAAAACCAGAAGCAAACAACATTATAAAAAATTGAAAATGCACTCAAAGGACCCCTAATCCTATACTAACTCACTGCCCAAAGGAGAGGTTTCAACTCCTAACCAAATTCAAGTTATGATTTTCTTAAGATTTCTAGGGTTTTAGGGTTCCTTAACAAGAAAATTACCAAACAAATGGGAAAATGAAAGATCAAATCATGGACATTTAATCTCACAAACTACATGCTAAACACAATGCAATGCAAAAAGAATCAAGGTCCAACTCTTCATGGTTAGACAGAAATGATTTTTGGGGTTTGGATCAAAATAATGCATAAAAAAGATTTTAATTCAATGAAAAATTCTCAAAATGCATCAAGATCAAAAAAGAAATTTGGTTTGAAGGTTGGACAATGTTTCTAAATGTCTTAAAACATTTCATGAATTTTTTGGTGATTTTTAAATACCTAAAAGTATTTTTAATAAATTAATTTCCATTAATCAATTAAAAATAAACTTTTAAATATTTAAAAATACTTTTTTAATGCTAAAAATGAAAATAAAAATATTTTTGGGTATTAAAAATTAATGAAACTCTTGACAAAAAGTTTCATAATTTTTAAATGGTTTTTGCTATTTAAAATAAATTGCACAAAACAAATGAAATAAATATGAAAATAAAATGAAATTAAATGGAAAAAGGGAAAAGTCAGCCAATCTAATGGCTGAGATTCAAACCCCAGGACGCGGGAGCTGACCACGCGCGCAAATGAACGGTCTACATTCAAACTGGCCTAATTAATGCTTATGCCCTAATTCTGCCGTTAATCACTTTCAGACGACCGGAACAGTGTTCCGGTCGTCTTCTCCGATCACATCAAAATCCAATCTCACTCTAAACGCTTCTAAAATGAAATCTAAAAACACAGGAATGATCCCCACTCACTCACGAACCAAAACCCCCAATCAAAACACATTTATCATTCCTGAAATGACTGAATCGAAGCAAACAAAATCTAGGGCAAAAAGTTTCAGAGACTGATTAAACTCTCATCTCTCCACCATTTTCAAAACTAAAGACATATTTATGATCAGGGAAGCATGAATAACAACTTAAGAACTTAAAAAATGATTTCTGGAAAAAAAGTTCTTGAGCTACCTGAGTTTCGAAGCTTTCAGTCCTGCAACTTTCTGCCCTCTTCCTTTGATGCAAACCACCCCCTTTGGTCCCTTGATGATGTTTGGATGCTCAACAAAAGTTTATGTTGGCTGGTTTGGGAGTTTGAACAGCTTCTGCCCAAGCTCAGGTGAGAATGGTGATTGTGATTCAGGCAGTTTCAGGCAAAGGTGAGTGGTTCTTTGTGGTCAGGATGATGTTTTGAGAAGGTTTGTGGAGTTTGTTCAAGTGTTTGTTGCCTGTGGAATGAGTTTCGAAAGCTTTGGCTTTGAGAGTGAAAAATGGAAGAGTAATGTTCTTGCTGGTTTCAGGCTTAGGTCTTGCTGGTTTTGGCTCAGTGAAGCAAGGTGAGTTGATTAGTGGAGTTTGTTTGGGGGTTTTTGGCTTGTGGAATCAGATTCGAAGGCAAATGCAAGTTGGAGAGAGTTAGTGAATGTGTTGCTAGAGCTTGTTTTAGGCTGGCTTGTCATGTGAAATGGCTGGCATTTTGTTTGCATAAAATAATCCCATTGGTCAGATGATGTGACTTGGCCTTTATTGATTGGTATGGCCACTTTTGCAAATTGTCAACCTTTGTGTAAGAGAGGCATGGGTTGTGTTCTAGGCTAGTACAAGTGTGTGGGCTGGCGCAGCAGGGTGAGGGGAAATGTTAGGGCTGGTTCAGCAGCCAAGGCAACAAGTGGGTGAGGTGTGATGATGGTTTTTGCAAGTTGATCACTTTTGGTTCACATGAAAAGATCTTGCTATACAAACCATGGAACATGAGAAACTCTTGGTCCATTCTGAACTTTAGGTAACATGTGATGTTTGTGTGATGGTTAGACATGAATTAGAAGTTACAAATGCCCTGGTACAAAGTTTTTGCAAGTTTTCCATTTGGTGCATATTTTGAAAATTAGTGATTTTAGCCAACTTTGACACACCATAACTTTTGATCAAATATGAATTAGGTCATGTTCTTGTACTTTTTGAAAAGGGAAAGATCTAATCTACAACTTTCATGACCAAAGTTTTTCCATTTGAAGCATTTTTGGATCAAAAAGTAAGGGTTGAAAAAGTTGCATAAAATGACATTTCATTAAAAGTCAACCATGCCCTAAAAAGTCAACTTTGCAAAAACTTCAAATTCTTGAATTTTGTGAACTTCAACCTTCTTCCATGATCAAATAAGGATCAAATATACTCAAAATGATGAAGATCACCCCTTGGTTGGGTCATTGGGGGCCTCAGATGCCCTGATTTTGCACTGACTTGTCCAGAAAGTCAACTCTTGATCAGATGACTTCCCCATGGAATTTCTTCATGAAAATTGATATGCATACTCCCTATACCATATAGAGACCAATGGAAACAAGAATGACCAAAAAATTTGGAGTTATGGCCTCTGAAACCAAAACCCTAATTTTAGGTCAACTGTGCAGTCAAACCTGGCTCTGCCTCCACACAAATCCCAGTTCTTGTGATTCTTTGGCATTCTTGACTTTGAGAGGATATAATGTGATGCTTGAACACACATGGACCCCTTTGAAGTGATTGTTGACCTTTGGAGTGGCTCAAGAAGCTCTTGGATTGCTCAGGCCACAAACCCTAGATGCAGATGACTTAGAACCAATGCAGTGAAACAAAAATGTAGTATGAGATGGTATGATTGTGTTTATGCATATGAAATGATCACAAGCCATGGTGTGAATGGGTGAGGGCAAATTTGGGGTGTTTACAACTGCCCCTATTCAGACACGAGTTAGCTGTGCAGGATGTAAGCAACGGCTTAACAGGCAAACAAGATAACTTGTGGTTGAATACCAAAGACAGTCCAAAATTTGCACTCACAGAATGAAGAAAAAAAGGGATATAAAGTATATTGCAAAGTGTGGGCGACGGAGGACGACCGTCGAGCAGAGGACGACTGCTGGGTAAAGAGTAATGACGGGGACGGCCGACATGCTGGGAAAAGTGCGGAAAATAAAGCAATGACGGGGACGGCCGACATGCTGGGGATAAAAGAATTATGATGGGGACGGCCATCAAGATCATAAAGTAAAGTAAAATTCTCTGGGGATTAATGAAACATGACGGGGACGGCCATCAAGTTCATAAAGTAAAGTAACCAACGATGGGGACGGCCATCGGGCTAAAAAAAGAAAAGGGACCACGACGGGGACGGCCATCGGGTTAAAGAATAAATGAAATAAACAGATGATGGGGTACGGCCATCAAAGGTGAAGGACGATCACCTAGCAGGGGACGGCTGCTCTGTTGGGGATAAGATGAGGGACGGTCATCTAAGGTGGAGGACGACCACCTGGCAGGGTACGGCTGCCGAAAATATCGCGACACAGGACGAATGCCGGATAAAAGGTCAACGATGGGGACGGCCATCGGATGAGCATGATGGAGGACGACCATCAAGAGGTGGAGGACGACCACCTAGCAGGGGACGGCTGCTCTCAAGGTTTATCATGACATAGGACGAATGCCAGATAACCAAAATCAACAATGGGGACGGCCATTGGATAAAATGATGAAGGACGATCATCAGAAGGTGGAGGACGACCACCTAGCAGGGGACGACTGCTAAAATATCAACGACGGGGACGGCCATCGGATGAGCATGATGGAGGACGACCATCAAGAGGTGGAGGACGACCACCTAGCAGGGGACGGCTGCTCTCAAGGTTTATCATGACATAGGACGAATGCCAGATAAAAGAAAATGCTTTGTTGGCGATGTACTGGGGAGTAGTAAACACGGACGAGTGTTTATATCCAAGAAACAAAAGGTATAAGTGTTTAGATGCTTGTGTATAGATTAAAGATGCGGACGAACATCCTTAAGACTATGATACGGACGAGTATCGGGTAGAAACAAATACTGACATGTGTTCAGAGATGATGATACGGACGAGTATCAACTTGCTAACAAGGAACACGGACGAGTGCTGAATCTGAAGGGACTCTTCTGGGGAATAGTAGATACAGACGAGCATCTATATTCAGGAAGACAAGAGTATTTGACACAGTGCATGGATTAAAGATGCGGACGAACATCCTTAAGCCTATGATACGGACGAGTATCATGTAGAAACAAACACTTGACGCATATTCTGAGATGATGGTACGGACGAGTACCATCTGGTTAACAAAGAATACGAACGAGTGTTGAATCTGTGGGGGTATAGATGGTGTATACAAGATACGGACGAGTATCTGTATAAATATGAGTATGAGTGGTGTATAGATGAGTATTTAACTGCTGGGGAGAGTGACACGGACGAGTGTCGATAGGAGAAAAGTATAGTATAAACAAGTATCTGATATACAAAGTGTTTGTGTAACTGTGCTGGGGAAGGTGACACGGACGGGTGCCAAAGGGAGTATATACTGGTGTTTGTGAATGTGAGGCAACTGCTTTTGCTGAGGAATCTCCGCTGGGGATACGGGGGAAGTATTCTGTATATTGATGGATTGTCATTATTCACAAGTGTTGGTTCGAAACATGGCTTATGATTATGCTATATGTTGGATTTTTTGCCGTAATGCTCCGTATTAAACAGAATGCTACGCTTTGTGGGTGATTATGATGTGAATGCTATGATTATGCAAAGATACCAAACCGGGATTCGGATCCCGCTGCCACGAAGATCTTCGATCGATCTGTTGAAATGGACATCCCAGCTGGGATGAGATCATTGGTAGATCTGATGAGATGATATCTGCTTGGGGATTCAGGTTACTGATAAACCTATCTCAGTAATGCGGGACCCAGCTGGGGTTTGTAGAAGCTTTCCTCACTCTGTTGTGAGTTCTTCATGCGTTGCTCTTCTGGATAAAGGCTGGAGCTCTGTGGGGAAATGGCTCCCTGTCCTTTATACTCGGCTGAGGGTGAGATGGCAACTCGGCTGGGGAGAAAGAGAAATCACTGAAAGACCTCCCTAGGGATTCTGTTGAAGAGGATCCTTGACTCAGCCGGGGATATGGGCGCCTTCTGGCATTGCCCGGGCAACTCTGATGGGGGGAAGTAATAAGTGGCAACTCAGCTGGGGAGAAAAAACTTTGGGCGCTGAGTGTTGATTTGTCAGCTTGCTGGAGTGAAGCTTTCATGCCCCAAGTTGCACTCTGGATACCTGCAATCCTACAAAGATAGGGAAACGCACAAGATAATCCCGAGGTATCCCTTACTGGATTCCGTCATAGGAGTTAGGCACTTATGAGAGTAAGTACATTTCCTGCAAGCATGTGACTTTATTTAAAGATAAACATTTGTATTCTGTGCAATCGGTTTTTTTTTTCTTTTAGACATCAGACATTTTTTGCAAATAAAAATGTACAAAACGAGACGTGACTGAAAATCTGATTTTATTAATTCATATGCCCTGAATCGGCGAGATACAGTCAAAGAAACAAATCCCCTGGAATGAGGAGATTGTTACAAATTGAGAAACAAAATGCTGGCAATGTTGATGACGCTTTAAGGAGCTTCCCCCTTTTGCTACGACTCGTATGACTTTTGACGTTCTTCTCATCTTGCTTTCTGAAGAATGTTGATTCTGATTGAAGCTTGATCTTTTCGAAGCTTACCAAGTTGTAAGTGATACAGACGAATTCAGAATGCAGTTGTTCGCTTATTCCCTTATTTTGCATGAATCGCCCTTTCGGGTTTTCAATCCATCGGGATACCCATTTTTGCCTGAGCTGTCCAATGCGGCTTTTCAACTCAGCGGGTGTACATCTTTTCATTTATTTTCCCTTATTTTTGCCCGAGTCTTTTATTCTGTTTTTGACTCGCCGGGATGCCCTATTTTTGCCTGGACTTATATTCTGTTTTTGTGTCCAGCGGGTCATTTTTATGCGAAGTATTTTTTAACTGCGTCTGAATTTACAAGGGATGGGAAGTCTTCACCATCCATGGTGCTGAGCATCAGTGCTCCACCGGAAAAAACTTTCTTTACCACAAATGGTCCTTCATAGTTTGGAGTCCATTTTCCCCTGTGGTCTGTATGAGGAGGGAGGATTCTTTTCAGCACAAGATCTCCTACTTGGTACTCTCGATGCCTGACTTTCTGATCGAAGGCTTTCTTCATTCTCTTCTGATATAACTGCCCATGACAGATTGCAGCCAATCTTTTCTCTTCGATCAGACTCAGTTGTTCGTATCGGGCCCTAACCCATTCTGCTTCGTTCAGCTTAACATCCATCAATACCCGTAGAGAGGGTAATTCAACTTCGACAGGTAGGACTGCTTCCATACCATACACAAGTTGATACGGTGTTACCGCAGTGGATGTCCTGATTGACGTGCGGTACCCATGCAAGGCAAATGGTAGCATTTCATGCCAGTCTTTATAGATGACTACCATCTTCTGCACAATCTTCTTGATATTCTTATTTGCTGCCTCAACAGCGCCATTCATCTTTGGCCTGTAAGGAGAAGAATTGTGATGTTGAATTTTGAAGTCCCGGCACAGCTCTGCCATCATTTTGTTGTTTAAATTGGAACCATTATCAGTAATGATTCGCTCGGGCACTCCATATCGACAGATGATATCTCTTTTCAGAAATCTGGCTACCACTTGTCTTGTAACATTGGCATAGGAGGCTGCTTCAACCCACTTGGTAAAATAGTCAATGGCAACCAGGATAAATCTGTGGCCATTCGAAGCAGTTGGCTCAATCTTGCCAATCATGTCAATGCCCCACATAGCAAAGGGCCAAGGTGAAGACATCACATTCAAAGGATTGGGAGGCACATGCACCTTATCCACATAGATCTGGCATTTGTGGCATTTTCTGGCATAGGCACAACAGTCTGCATCCATTGTAATCCAGTAATAGCCTGATCTCAGCAACTTTTTAGCCATTGCATGTCCTCCAGCATGGGTACCAAAGGATCCTTCGTGCACTTCATGCATCAACAAGTCTGCTTCTGTCTTATCAACGCATCTGAGGAGTACCATATCAAAGTTTCTCTTGTATAGGGAACCATCAATGTTCAAGAAGAAACTACCAGCAAGCCTTCTCAAAGTCTTCTTATCATTGGAAGATGCCCCAGGTGGGTATGTTTGATCCTCCAAGAAGCACTTAATGTCATGGAACCAAGGCTTATCATCTTTGACAATGTCTGATGCGAACACATATGCTGGCCTGTCAAGTCTGGACACTGAGATCTGAGGTACAAAGTTGGCAGTCTGAACTTTGATCATGGATGAAATGGTAGCCAGAGCATCTGCAAACTGATTCTCGTCCCGAGGGATATACTCAAGCTTGACTGTTGTAAAGAAAGTCAATAACCTCCTTGTATAATCCCTATAAGGTATCAGATGATCCTGGTGGGTGTACCATTTGCCGTTGGTTTGATTGATTACCAAAGCTGAATCTCCGAATACGGTCAATGTCTTGATCCTGAGGTCAATGGCTTCCTCAAGACCCATAATGCAAGCTTCGTATTCAGCTTCGTTGTTAGTGCAGTTGAAAGTGAGTTTTGCCGAGAAAGGCATGTGAACTCCTTTGGGTGTGATGAGTACTGCACCAACACCGCGACCATTCATGTTAACAGCCCCATCAAACATCATAGTCCATTCTTCTTCCGGGTCAGGCCCTTCAGTGTGAATAGGCTCTTCATGATCTTTTGCTTTTATGAACATGATGTCTTCATCAGGGAAGTCAAATCTCATAGGCTGGTAATCATCAATGGGTTGCTCAGCAAGATATTCAGACAATACACTGCCCTTGATGGCTTTCTGAGAGGTGTACTGGATGTCATACTCTATAAGGATCATTTGCCATCTTGCAACCCGTCCGGTAAGTGCTGGCTTCTCAAATATGTACTTAACTGGGTCCATCTTTGAGATCAACAAAGTAGTGTGGGTCAACATATACTGCCTCAGTCGGCGAGCAGCCCACGCTAAAGCACAACAAGTTTTCTCGAGCAGTGAATAACGTTGTTCACAGTCGGTAAACTTTTTGCTTAGGTAGTATATTGCATACTCTTTTCGACCAGACTCGTCATGCTGGCCCAGCACACACCCCATTGACTCTTCTAATACTGTCAAGTACATTATCAGAGGTCTTCCTTCAACTGGAGGCATAAGGATTGGAGGCTCTTGTAGGTATTCCTTGATCTTGTCGAAAGCCTTCTGGCAGTCTTCGTTCCAACTGACCGTTTGTTCTTTCCTTAGCAGTTTGAACAAGGGTTCGCAGGTTGCTGTAAGGTGAGATATGAACCTTGAAATGTAGTTCAATCGACCTAAGAACTCTCGAACTTCCTTCTCTGTCTTTGGTGCAGGCATTTCTTGAATGGCTTTGACTTTATCAGGGTCAACTTCAATCCCTTTCTCGCTTACAATAAATCCCAGCAGCTTACCAGATCGCACCCCGAATGTGCATTTGTTGGGGTTCAACTTCAGTTGGTACTTCCTCAGACGCTTGAACAACTTCAGCAGATTTACCAGATGATCTTCTTCGGTAAGGGACTTGGCAATCATGTCATCCACATAACATTCTATCTCTTTGTGAATCATATCGTGGAATAATGTTACCATAGCCCGTTGATACGTCGCACCGGAATTCTTGAGCCCAAATGGCATTACTTTGTAGCAAAACGTGCCCCAGGGTGTGATGAAGGTTGTCTTCTCCATGTCTTCAGGTGACATTTTGATCTGATTGTATCCTGAAAATCCGTCCATGAAGGAGAATACCGAGAACTGAGCCGTATTATCCACCAATACATCAATGTGAGGTAAGGGGAAATCATCTTTCGGGCTGGCTCTGTTCAGGTCCCGGTAGTCAACACACATTCTTACTTTGCCGTCCTTCTTAGGCACAGGTACTATGTTAGCAACCCACGGTGGATAGCTGGTTACGGCAAGGAACCCGGCGTCCCATTGCTTTTGCACCTCTTCCTTGATTTTCATTGCCATGTCTGGGCGAGTACGGCGTAGCTTCTGTTTAACCGGCGGGCACTCTTCTCTCAAAGGCAGCTGTCGCTCCCAAAGATTAGCATCCAGGTACAAGCGCGAACGGTCGGCGAAAGGGACAATGAGAACACACAGCCGTGAACTCACTGGAGATGAATAGAGTCGCCAGCTAGGCATTTTTATCCCGGAGGAAAGGCAATGCTGCATAAGCCTAGAAAGAGATGGATAAGACGGTTTGCGAACCAGAGAGACTGAGAAAGGGGGTTGGTTACAACCTGGGAAGGTATTAGCACCCAGATTGTCCGTCGTACTCGACGGGATCCACGCTTAAAAGATTTGTGTTTTAAAGGGGTAGTGTCAGTGCAATTTGTGTGTAAAGAGCTGGAAAGGAATGTACAGGTGTCAGTGTAAAGGAAGTGCGAAGTGTAGTATATACAGTGTCAGTGTGAGATCAGGAATGAAATGCTCATGATAATGAGGCTTAAAGAGATGAGCTGGAAGGAGGGGGGATGTACAGAGACTTTTGTTCGATAACTGTTAAGTTATGCCTACGTATCCTCTCGTGCAATGAGGAAGTCAGAACACCGTAGTTCGACCCAAAGAGACTGATAGATGAATTGACTTGTGAACTGCTTACTTGCCTATGCTCAAGTGTATGATCTGTCTGGCACAGATGCAAACTGTCTTGCATTAGACGGAAGAAGCAAGTTCTCGGTTGTGAGTGAATGAGATGAGAAAAGAATCCCGGAGGAGACGATTATTGTTTGTTTTTGAGTTTTCAGTCTTTTATTGCTTTTGAAAGTTTGTCATAAGTTAATGAGCTTAAGTCTAAACCAATGGATTTAGTAAACTCATCACATCTTCCCTCTGATTAGGGGTAATGAGAATACCTTAAGTGTGAAGTCAGATTCTCACACTTAATTACCTTTGGTGCAGGATTAAGATCATTAACCTACTTGTGATTATTTAGATGTTTTTGGTGTTTTTGTTTAGTGTTAAGTAATGAGGTTAAGCCATAATCATGGATTAAACAGACCCATTACACCATCCTAAAAGAAGGATGATAGGTGAGAATGTTTAAGCTGAGGAAGACTCCTCAACTTAATCCATGATTAGGGATTAAACCCATGACAAAACAAGCCTTTATTAAGTGGATTTTAGATTAATGGTATGATGATGAAGTGTTTTTTTATGATTTGTAAGACAACTTGAGGGGGACTTGTCCATTAACACTAGGGTTAGTCCTTCTTAACCACTTAAGGAAGAATTAGAACCCTAATGCAAGGCCCAAGTTACAAGTGATGTCTTGATGATTATTAAGTGGATTGATTAAGAGATTTAAACACATAAAGGGTTCAAGACTTAGGATTAAAGTTATACACTCCATCCTAAGAGAAGGATGCAGGCATAAGCTTAATCACAAAGTCTTAAAGCCTTTAGGGTTTAGTCCCTGATTATGAGGTGAGAAGAGAGGACTCAAAGAGAGACACAAAGGTAAAACTAAGAGGGGATACTAATAAAAACCCTAATTCATTGTCATGCTTGGATGATCCTAAGGTTTGTGAGGTTTCCAAGAACAATCTTCAGAGGAGCCACCAGGAAGCAGATGAACAGGATCAAGAGAAGCAAAGTGACTTGCTTCATTCAAGAAGTCAAGTCACTTGAAGAAAGAAAGTGGGAGGAAGAAGAATGAGCAAGATCAATCTCAAACATAAATAGAAATGCAGCAATGGATGCAAGAGAGATGAAAAGAAAAGTTGTGAGAAGTGAAGGCAAATTCACTTCTCAAGTTTACTTACCACCTGAAATGTTAGAAAGAAATGCAATGCAATGCTAAATGAAATGAAATGACATGATGCTAAACCAAACCAGAAGCATGCACATGATGACTATGATGTTTTGAGGTGCTGCAAACATGAGACAAGGCATGGAGATGTTCATACAAGATCATGAATGCAAATGATGCAAGCTAAAGAGCATGAACAAGCATGGAAAGTTATGAATCACACAAGACAAATGACATGGCAAGTATGAGATGCAATGATCAAGGATGCTTCCTATATGTCTTATTATGCCAAATGAACCACAAGAATGCACAAAATGCAAAGACAAGTCATGTTATGCAAGAGAAAACAAGGAGGATGCAAGAGAAAGCCCAAATTAGGGTTTATGAATCAAACATCAAACAAAAACCCAAAACAGAAGCAAACCCTAAGATAAAAAAAATGGAAAATGCTATCCAAAGAAACCCTAAACCTATAATGAACCACTGCCCAAAGGGGAGCTCTCAACTCTCAACCAATCTCAAGATATGAATTTTACAAGATATTAGGGTTTTTTAGGGTTCCTAACAAAACAAATGCCAAACAATTAGGAAATGAGGAAACAAATCATGGCCATTTTATCCTTGAAAATACATGCCAAACACAACACAATGCAAGAAGAATCAATGTCTCAACCTTCTCCAATAGGCAGAAATGAATTTTTGAACTTAGGATCAAATTAATGCACAAAATATGATTTATTTCAATGAAAAATTCTTAAAATGCATCAAGATCAAAAAAGAAATTTGGTTTGAAGGTTGGACAATGTTTCTAAATGTCTTAGAACATCTCATGAATTTTTTTGTAATTTTTAAATGCCTAAAAGTATTTTTAATTAATTAACTCCCATTAATCAATTAAAAATAATCTTTTAAATATTTAAAAAAACCTTTTTAATGATAAAAAATAAAATAAAAATATTTTTGGGTCTTAAAAATTAATAAAACTTTAAAGAAAAAGTTTCATAATTTTTAAGACATTTTTGCTATTTTTAATAAATTATGCAAGTTAATTGAAATAAAAAAGAATAAAAATCAAATAAAAAGAAAAGTCAAATGAAGGAAAGGCCAGGATGCGCTCTGGGTTTAAATGGATTGACCACGCGCCAGATCCAAGGGTCCACACAGCTTCTGACTTAATTAATTAAATTATGATTAATTAAACCTAAACACGTGGATTAGGGCATAAGCAGCTAATCTGGGCCATTCAAAAGAGAGGGAAGTCAGCTGGTCAACGTTCATCAATGGCTCAAATTCAAACTAGAGTTAATGACGCCATTAGGGCGTAATCACTCTCAGGTGGCCGGAGAAGACCTCCGGTCGTCTTCTCCGGCCAGCACCTCACCTGAAAAATCTCCAAACCTCTCAAAACGTACCAAAAATGAAAACTAAGAACATGGAAATGATCCTCATCCTCTCACGAATCAAACCCCTCTCTTAAAACAAATTTATATTTCCTAAATCAACTGAATCGAAGAGAATAAGTTCTAGGTCACGCAAGCTTCAGAAACAAATTAAATGCTCAAATCACAACCATTTTCAAAACCAATGGTACCAGAATGATCAGTGAAACAAATAGAACAAGTTTGTGACAAGAAAAATCATTTCTGGAAAAATAAATTTCAGGCTACCTGAGATTTGAAGCTCTCCACTTGAGGACTTTCTGGCTTTTTCTTTAAGTGCAAACCACTCCTTAGGACCCCTTGATGATGTTTGAATGCCTTAGAACAATTTATGTAGGCTGGTTGATGAGTTTCGAAAGCTCCTGCTTCAAGCTCAGTCAACAATGGCTATGGTGATTCTGGCTGATTCAGGCCATTGTGAATGATGGTTTGTGGTCTAGATGATGTATGGAAAAGCTTTGCAAGGTTTGTTTGGCTGTTTGTAAGCTAGGATGAGAGTTTCGAATGAAACTGCAAAATGGAGTGAGAAATGGCAGTGAGTTATTCTGGCTGTTTCAGGCTTGTGCTTTGGGTGGTTTGAGGTCTATGAAGTGTGTTGAGTTGGATGATGAAGAAAGTTTGAGTGTTTGCAGGCTGTATAGAGAAATTCGAAGGCTTATGCAATGTGGAAGGTTTTTGTGAATGGGTTGAATGTATGTGTTTCAGCCTTGCTTAGTGATGTCTTTAGCTTGCAAAGGGATAACATAAACAAATCTGATTGGTCAGAGGATGTGACTTGTGCTTTATGGATAGGTATGTCACCTTTTGCTCAAAGTCCACTTTATGTGTAAGGCAAGTATGGTGAGGTGCTAGGCAAGTACAAGGCATGGGCTATACGCAGCAAAATGAGGGGAAAGAGTCAGCTTGGTCCAGCATTCAAGGCAGCAAGTTGGTAAAGCATGATCATGAGTTTTTGCAAGTTGTGACATTTTGGTTCACATGTGATTCTTTGTCTAACCAAGCATGAAACCATGGGCAATCTTAGTTCAAATCTGATTTTTAGGACTTGTAGAATGTTGGCACATTGGTTAGAGGTGAACTTGAGGCTGCAAAAGTCATTGATCCATGATTTTGCAAAATTCTCACTTAGGGCATGCCTTGAAAATTAATGATTTTAGCCAACTTTGCATTGCCATAACTTTTGATCCAAGAAGAGTTTGATCATGTTCTTGTACTTTTTGAAAAGGGAAAGATGAGATCTACAACTTTTGTGACCAAAGTTTTTCCATTTGAAGCCTTTTTGAATCATGAATCAAGGCTTGAAAAATGACCTAAAATGATGCATTCTTGAAAAGTCAACTATGCCCAAAAAGTCAACATTTGCAAAAACTCTAAATTCTTGATTTCTATGAACTTCAACCTTCTTCCATGATCAAATAAAGATCATATACACTCAAAATGATGAAGATCACCCATTGGTTGGGTCATTGGGGGCCTCAGATGCCCTGATTTTATACTGACTTGTCTGAAAAGTCAATCCTTGATCAGATGACTTCCCCATGGAATTTCTTCATGAAAATTGATATGCATACTCCCTATACCATATAGAGATCAATGGAAACAAGAATGACCAAAAAATTTGGAGTTATGGCCTCTGAAACCAAAACCCTAATTTTCAGTCAACTGTGCAGTTCATCCTGGCTCTGCATCCACTCAAACCCTAGTCCTTGTGATTCTTTTGCAATTTTGACTTTGAGGAGATGAAATATGATATAAGAACACACATGGACCACTTTGAATTGATTGGTGGCCTTTGGAGTGCCTCAAGAAGCTTTGGGATTGCTCAGATCACAAACCCTAGGTGCAGATGCCTTAGAAACTATGCAGTGAAACAAAAGTGAGATATGAGATGATATGTTTGTGTTTATGCATATGAGATGATCACAAGCCATGGTGTGAATGGGTGAGGGCAAATTTGGGGTGTTTACAGCTGCCCCTATTCAAACATGAGTTAGCTGTGCAGGATGTAAGCGACGGCTTAACAGGCGAACAAGATGACTTGTGGTTGAATACCAAAGACAGTCCAAAATTTGCACTCACAGAATGAAGAAGAAAAGGGATATAGGTTGTAAAAGAAAATAAAGTATATTGTAAAGTGTGGGCGACGGAGGACGACCGTCGAGCAGAGGACGACTGTTGGGTAAAGAGCGATGACGGGGACGGCCGACGTGCTGGGAAAGTGCAGGAAAATAAAGCAATGACGGGGACGGCCGACATGCTGGGGATAAAAGGTAGAGCTAAGACGGGGACGGCCGACTAGCTGGGGAAATAAAATATCATGATGGGGACGGCCATCAAGATAAAGCTGTAAAACTCTCTGGGGATTAATGAAACATGACGGGGACGGCCATCAAGTTCATAAAGCAAAGTAACCAACGAATGGGGACGGCCATCGGGTTAAAAGGGAACGGACCACGACGGGGACGGCCATCGGGTTAAAAGGAAAAGGGACCACGACGGGGACGGCCATCGGGTTAAAGAATAAATGAAATAAACAGATGATGGGGTACGGCCATCAAAGGTGAAGGACGATCACCTAGCAGGGGACGGCTGCTCTGTTGGGGACAAAAGAAATATGATGGGGACGGCCATCAAAGGTGGAGGACGACCACCTGGCAGGGTACGGCTGCCGAAAATATCAACGATGGGGACGGCCATCGGATAGAAAAGGTCAACGATGGGGACGGCCATCGGACGAGCAAGATGGAGGACGACCATCAAGAAGTGGAGGACGACCACTCAGCAGGGGACGGCTGCTCTCAGGGTTTATCATGACACAGGACGAATGCCAAATAACCAAAATCAACAATGGGGACGGCCATTGGATAAAGTGATGAAGGACGATCATCAAAAGGTGGAGGACGACCACCTAGCAGGGGACGGCTGCTAAAAGTCAACGATGGGGACGGCCATCGGATAGAAAAGGTCAACGATGGGGACGGCCATCGGACGAGCAAGATGGAGGACGACCATCAAGAAGTGGAGGACGACCACTCAGCAGGGGACGGCTGCTCTCAAAGGTATCATAACACAGGACGAGTGTTAGATAAAAAGAAAATTTGTTGGTGATCTACTGGGGAATAGTAAACACGGACGAGCGTTTACATCCAAGAAACAAAAGGTATAAGTGTTTGGTATTGTGTATAGATTAAAGATGCGGACGAGCATCCTTAAGGCTATGATACGGACGAGTATCATGTAGAAACAAACTGACACATGTTCAGAGATGATGGTACGGACGAGTACCAACTGGTTAACAAGGAACACGGACGAGTGTTGCATCTGAAAGAAACCTTCTGGGGAATAGTAGACACAGACGAGTATCTATATTCAAGAAGACATAAGTGTTTGACACAATGTATGGATTAAAGATGCGGACGAGCATCCTTAAGACTATGATACGGACGAGTATGTAGAAACAAACATTAGACGCAATGCTCTGAGATGATGGTACGGACGAGTACCAACTGGTTAACAAAGAACAAGGACTACTGTCGAATCTGTGGGGATATGAGTGATGATGCATACAAGATACGGACGAGTATCTGTATAAGTGTACCATGAGTAGTGAGTATTGTATTGTATAGATGAGTGTTTATCTGCTAGGGAGAGTGACACGGACGAGTGTCAAGAGAGAAAAGTATAATATTAACAAGTATATGGGTTGATGAAAGTGTAAGTGACTGCGCTGGGGATATGACACGGACGGGTGTCAAAAAGGGTGTATATACAAGTATATGTGAGTGCAAAGAGGACCTCTTTGGCTTTCTGCTGGGATATGACACGGACGGGTGTCAGGACACATCTGCAATAAGGGTGATTTGTTTGTAAAGAGTGTTCAGGCGACTTTACTGGGGAAGGATGACACGGACGGGTGTCAAAATGAGTATATACTGGTGTTTGTGATTTGAGAGGCAGCTGCTTTTGCTGGGACTCTGGTGGGGACTCTGGGGAAAGTAATTTGTATTCTGATGAATGGTTACTAATCACAAGCGTTCAATTCACAACATGACTTATGATTATGCTATGTATTTGATTTTTGCCGTAATGCTCCGTATTAGACGGAATGCTACGCTCCGAGGGTATAATATGATGCGAATGCTATGATTATGCAAAGAGACACCGATCCGGAATTCGGATCCCATTGCGGCGAAGATCTCTGGATGATCTGCTTGAAGTGAACATCCCAGCTGGGGATGAGATCATTGGTAGATCTAGTGACGTATCTGTTTGGGGATATAGGTCACTGATTGACATATCCTTATAAATGAGAAACCCAGCTGGGGTTTGTAGAAGCTTCTGTACTCTGTTGTGACTTCTCCTTGCGTTGCTCTTCTGAATAAAGGCTTGAAGCTCTATGGGGAGATGATTCCCTGATTTCTGCATTTTGCTGATGAAGAATGGTTGGTGCTTCAACTGGGGAATGCCGTTGGCAACTCAGCTGGGGAGAGTAATGAGAGGCAACTCGGCTGGGGAGAAAGCATCCTGAGTGTTAAACCTGTTAGTTGATTTGGCAACTTTGCTGGGGAAAGCAATGGGGAGCGACTCAGCTGGGGATAGAGCATCTCGGATGCTGATATCTTTTGTTGATTAGCCAGCTTGCTGAGATGTAACTTGCATGCCCCAAGTTGCGTTCTGGATATCTGCAATCCTGCAAAGATAATGGAACGTACAAAAGGTCCCGAGGTATCCCTTACTGGATTCCGTCATAGGAGTTAAGTACCTTCGAGAATAATCACATTCCCTGTAAGCATGTGTTTTTATTTTTAGAGAAAGGCATCTGTACTTATGCAATTGTATTTTTAGAGATATCAGACAACTCTTTGCAAAACATAAATGTAAAAACGAAACATGACCGAAAATCTGATTTTATTAATTCATGTGCCCTGAATTGGCAAGATACAGTCAAAGAAACATATCTCCTGAAATGAGGAGATTGTTACAAATTGAGAAACAAAATGCTGGCAGTGTTGACGACGCTTTGAGGGAGCTTCCTCTTCTGCTATGACTCGTATGACAATGACGTTCTTCTCGTCTTGCTTTCTGGAGAGAGTTGATTCTGATTGAAGCTTGATCCTTTTGAAGCTTACCAGGTTGTAGATAATACAGACGAATTCAGAGTGCAGTTGTTCGCTTATTCCCTTATTTTGCATGGATCGCCCTTTCGGGTTTTCAATCCATCGGGATACCCATTTTTGCCTGAGTTGTCCAATGCGGCTTTTCAACTCAGCGGGTGTACATTTTTTTATTTATTTCCCTTACTTTTGCCCGAGTCTTTTATTCTGTTTTTGACTCGCCGGGATGCCCTATTTTTGCCTGGACTTACATTCTGTTTTTATGTCCAGCGGGTCATTTTATGCGAAGTATTTTTTAACTGCATCTGAATTCACAGGGGACGGGAAATCTTCACCATCCATGGTGCTGAGCATCAGTGCTCCACCAGAGAAAACTTTCTTTACAACAAATGGTCCTTCATAATTTGGAGTCCATTTGCCCCTGTGGTCTGTATGAGGAGGGAGGATTCTCTTCAGCACAAGATCCCCTACTTGGTACTCTCGGTGCCTGACCTTCTGATCAAAGGCTTTCTTCATTCTCTTTTGATATAACTGCCCATGACAGATTGCAGCCAATCTTTTCTCTTCGATCAGACTCAGTTGCTCGAATCGGGACCGTACCCATTCGGCTTCACTTAGTTTAACATCCATTAACACCCGTAACGAGGGTAGTTCAACTTCAACAGGTAGGACTGCTTCCATACCATACACAAGCTGATACGGTGTTGCCCCAGTGGACGTTCTGATTGACGTGCGGTACCCATGCAAGGCAAACGGTAGTATTTCATGCCAGTCTTTGTATGTGATTACCATCTTCTGCACAATCTTCTTGATATTCTTATTTGCCGCCTCAACAGCACCATTCATCTTTGGTCTGTAAGGAGAAGAATTGTGATGTTGGATCTTGAAGTCCCGGCACAGTTCTGCCATCATTTTGTTGTTCAAGTTGGAACCATTATCAGTAATGATTCGCTCGGGAACTCCGTATCGACAGATGATATCTCTCTTCAGAAATCTGGCTGCCACTTGTCTTGTAACATTTGCATATGAGGCTGCTTCAACCCACTTGGTGAAATAGTCGATGGCAACTAGGATGAATCTGTGGCCATTTGAAGCAGTTGGCTCAATCTTGCCAATCATATCAATGCCCCACATAGCAAAGGGCCATGGTGAAGACATGACGTTCAAAGGATTAGGAGGCACATGCACCTTATCTGCATAGATCTGGCATTTGTGACACTTTCTGGCATGGGCACAACAGTCTGCATCCATCGTGATCCAGTAATAACCTGATCTTAGCAATTTTTTAGCCATGGCATGCCCTCCGGCATGGGTACCAAAAGATCCTTCATGCACTTCATGCATCAACAAATCTGCTTCCGTCTTGTCAACACATCTGAGGAGTACCATGTCAAAGTTCCTCTTGTATAAAGACCCATCAGTGTTCAGAAAGAAACTACCAGCAAGCCTTCTCAAAGTCTTCTTATCATTGGAAGATGCCCCAGGTGGGTATGTCTGATCCTCCAAGAAGCACTTAATGTCATGAAACCAAGGCTTATCATCTTTTACAACATCTGCTGCAAATACATATGCTGGTCTATCAAGTCTAGACACTGAAATCTGGGGTACAATGTTAGCCGTTTGAACTTTGATCATGGATGAAATGGTAGCAAGAGCATCTGCAAACTGATTCTCGTCCCGAGGGATATACTCAAGTTTGACCGTTGTGAAGAAAGTCAATAACCTTCTTGTATAATCCCTGTAAGGTATCAGATGATCCTGGTGGGTGTACCATTTCCCGTTGGTTTGATTGACTACCAAAGCTGAATCTCCGAATACGGTCAATGTTTTGATCCTGAGGTCGATGGCTTCCTCAAGACCCATAATGCAAGCTTCGTATTCAGCTTCGTTGTTAGTGCAGTTGAAAGTGAGTTTTGCCGAGAAAGGCATGTGAACTCCTTTAGGTGTAATGAGTACTGCACCAACACCACGACCATTCATGTTAACAGCCCCATCAAACATCATAGTCCATTCTTCTTCTGGGTCAGGCCCTTCAGTGTGAATAGGCTCTTCGTGATCTTTTGCTTTAATGAACATGATGTCTTCATCAGGGAAGTCAAACCTCATTGGCTGGTAGTCATCAATAGGTTGCTCAGCAAGATATTCAGATAGTACACTGCCTTTGATGGCTTTCTGAGATGTGTACTGTATGTCGTATTCTGTGAGAATCATCTGCCATCTTGCAACCCGTCCAGTAAGAGCTGGCTTCTCGAAAATGTACTTAACTGGATCCATTTTTGAGATTAATAAGGTAGTGTGGGTCAACATATACTGTCTCAGTCGGCGAGCAGCCCACGCTAAAGCACAACAAGTTTTCTCGAGCAGTGAATAACGTTGTTCACAGTCGGTAAACTTTTTGCTTAGGTAGTATATTGCATACTCTTTTCGACCAGACTCGTCATGCTGACCTAGTACACACCCCATTGACTCTTCTAGCACTGTCAAGTACATAATCAGAGGTCTTCCTTCAACCGGCGGCATGAGGATTGGAGGTTCTTGTAAATACTCCTTGATCTTGTCAAAAGCCTTCTGGCAATCTTCGTTCCACCTGACCGTTTGTTCTTTTCTTAACAGCTTGAACAAGGGTTCACAGGTTGCTGTAAGGTGGGATATGAACCGTGAGATATAGTTCAATCGGCCTAAGAACCCTCGAACTTCTTTCTCTGTTTTCGGTGCAGGCATTTCTTGAATAGCCTTGACTTTATCAGGGTCCACCTCAATCCCTCTCTCGCTTACAATAAAGCCCAGCAGCTTACCGGATCGCACCCCGAATGTGCATTTGTTGGGGTTCAGCTTTAGTTGGTACCTCCTCAGACGCTTGAACAACTTCAGCAGGTTCACCAGGTGATCCTCCTCTGTAAGGGACTTGGCGATCATATCATCCACATAACATTCTATTTCCTTGTGGATCATATCATGGAATAATGTCACCATAGCCCGTTGATATGTGGCGCCAGCATTCTTCAGTCCAAATGGCATCACTTTGTAACAGAACGTGCCCCAAGGTGTGATGAATGTTGTCTTCTCCATGTCTTCAGATGACATCTTGATCTGATTATATCCTGAAAATCCATCCATGAAGGAGAATACCGAGAACTGAGCCGTGTTATCCACCAATACATCAATGTGAGGTAATGGGAAGTCATCTTTCGGGCTGGCTCTGTTCAGATCCCGGTAATCAACACACATTCTTACTTTGCCGTCCTTCTTAGGCACAGGTACTATGTTAGCAACCCACGGCGGGTAGCTAGTCACAGCAAGGAACCCGGCGTCCCATTGCTTTTGTACCTCTTCCTTGATTTTCATAGCCATGTCTGGGCGAGTTCGGCGCAGCTTCTGTTTGACTGGAGGGCATTCTTCTCTCAAAGGCAGCTTGTGCACAACAATGTCGGTATCCAACCCTGGCATATCTTGATACGACCAAGCAAACACATCAACATACTCTTGAAGCAGATCTATCAGTTGTCTCTTCACTGAGTCTTGCAGGCAGGCCCCGATTTTAACCTCTTTCACGTCTTCGTCTGTACCAAGATTAATCACTTCAATCTCCTCCTGGTGAGGAGTAATAACCTTTTCCTCCTGTCTTAACAACCTGGCTAGCTCTTCAGGAAGCTCATATTCTTCATCAACCCCTTCATCAGCTTGATTGATTGGATTGTCAAAGTCATACGATGTCATAGCCGTGCTGTTGTCGGTGCTGTCAGGAAGGCACTTTCTGCAAGGGTTAAGTTTGTTCATTTTAGTGATTGATTTTAATCTTGCTTTAGAAAAAAGTGAAATGAAGTTATCATTTTGAAAACACCGCCATTTATTTTTGTACAAAAAGAAAAATGGAAAAACAGTGAGCATAAAAGAAAAAGACTTGTTTGCAAAAAGATGTCTGATATTTCATTAATTTGATCTTGTTTGCACAAAAGTACAGATGGCCCTGATTACAAAATGAGTCTTGTCATCTTGGGCAAGATGCAAGACTTGGATGCATGCTATAAAAAATACAGGAAATAATAATTACTCTGCATGAGTAACTCTTATAATTTCCTGGGAAGACCAGTTCGAGACACTGCTCCCCGGGATCTTCGGACGAATCCAATTCTCCAGATTGCGCTCCTCTTCCAGCTCGTCTTCCAGACAGTTGATAGCATCGGGGGTAAGCATCCCCCCACTGACAAAACCAGGCTCTGCAGCAGCCTTTGCTTGATGTTGAGTTGGTTTGTAACCCAACCCAAATTTGTCCTTCTTTTCCTCCACAGCTAAAACCTTGCCCCAGCCTAGGGCAGTTCCTTCTTCAACAACCTTCCGGGCTTGTTGGTAAGATGACATGGAGATTCCGGATACAGCAGATGCTTCATTGACATTCAAGGCTTCAAAACCTTGGCTCATTGTCTCGTGGATCTCTCCATCCATCTCAATGTATTTGTAGGTAGCCAGATGGCTAACGAAAATATCCTCTTCCCCACAGATTGTGACAACTTGACCTTCCCACTCAAATTTTAACTTTTGGTGAAGGGTAGACGTTATTGCGCCGGCGGCGTGAATCCAGGGTCTACCCAACAAACAGCTGTAGGCGGGCTGAATGTCCATCACATAAAAGATAGTTTTAAAGGTCTGTGGGCCAATTGTCACAGGCAGCTCAATCTCTCCCAGAACCGATCTCTTAGAACCATCAAAGGCTCTTACTACCAGGTTGCTGGGTCTCAATGCCAATCCATCATATTCAAGCTTCACCAGAGCCTTCTTCGGTAAGACATTCAGGGAAGAACCTGTGTCCACCAGCACATGAGAAAGGACAGCTCCTTTGCATTCCAGGGTTATGTGTAAGGCTTTGTTGTGATTACGGCCATCCGCTGTCAAGTCAGAATTGGTAAACCCTAGCCCATTGCTAGCAGTAATGTTTCCAACCACGGTTTCCAATTGGTTGACAGTAATCTCCTCAGGCACGTAAGCTGCGTGCAGGACTTTAAGTAGTGCATTCCGATGGGCTTCGGAGCACATAAGCAGTGAGAGGATGGAGATTTTGGATGGCGTCTGGTGAAGTTGATCCACAATTTTGTAGTCACTCTTTTTGATGATTCGCATAAACTCATCAACTTCCTGATCGAATGGAGTCTTCAGGGTTTCTTTGGCAGCTGAATCTTCCTGCACCGGGCCTTTTCCTTTTGCCTTGGCAGCAGCTTCTGCTTCGGCAGTAGGTTTTTGAACTTGTGAAGCAAAGAGACGTCCGCTTCGAGTGAAGCCTCCGCCTCCCCCCACATTATCTACTTGTGGTGCAGGTGTTGATGTTTCAAGAGTGATTCTTTTTCCTTCGCAGTATACGTCAGAGCCATAGTGCCAAGGGATGGCCCTATTGCTTTCATATGGTACTGGTCCAGGCACCGTGACAGTGACTGGACTGATTGCTGCTGCTGAAGGGACTGTAATTGCTTGTGGATCATAAAAGATTGTAACTGGTGCTCTGGTGGGAGCAGCACCTTCTGAATGGTAGGCGGAATTATTTTCAGGATCATAGAATATGGTAACAGTAGAGACATCTTCATGATTGATTGCTGGTGTTGTAGGAGGTACTGTTGGAAGGACTGTTGTTGTTGTTGATGGAGATTCGAAATGGAATGAAGCTGAAGTTGTAGCAGGAGGAACTGTTGAAAACTGATCATTCGGAAGGATAGGTGAAGTATTTGTTGATGGTGCTGATGAATTGTCGGGAACAATAGTTGCTGTAGTTGTAGGAGGGTCTGAAACCGTTGTTGATGAAGTTGTCGGATTTGTCGGAAATGATGTAGTGATCTGTAGCAAGCCACTCTGAATAAGGCTGTCAATGCCATTCCTCAGGTCCTCGCACCCGTTCCATGAAATATTGCAATAGGGACACCCTAGTTCACACCCCGGAAATATTTGGTTTTCACGGAGTTGAGCTTTGATTTCCACCAATGGTGTCCTGATCTGATCCACACTAGTTATCAAATAAGACGGTTGGTCTCCTTCAATAGCATTAATTCGGGGACCACCATGGTTTGGCATTGGGTTTTTATTGACATTGGGCGGAGGTGCAAAATTCAGAGCCTTGGAGTCTACCAAGTCTTGTACCTTCATATGCAGAGCCCTGCATCTTTCTGTACTGTGACCAGGTGCGTTTGAATGAAAAGCACACCTAGCATTGGAGTCATAGTTTCTTGGTAGACTGTTGGGATCCGGAGGTGCCAACGTTCTTAGCTCAACCAGGTTGAGTTTCAGAAGTTGTGGCAGCAAGGCAGCATACGGCATTGGGATCGGGTCGATCACTCGGTTAGCTTGGGATGGCCTCTGTTGGAATGGCCTTTGTTGATTGTTGTTGGTGTTGTTGTTGTTGAAGTTCCTTGGAGGATACTGATTCTGGTGATACTGAGGTTGTTGTTGGAAGTTTTGTTGAGGAGGTTGATAGACTGGCTGAGGATGAGCTGGAGCAGGGATGGTGACTGCTGCTATTGACCTTTGAACATATTGGGGCCTACCCCTGTTGGTGTGAATGGCATTGGTCTCGCCAGTTCTTCTCGGGCCTGTAAAAGGCTTTCTTGTACCACTGGACGAGCTGGCACCATTATCGGAGATCTTTCCCATTTTCAACAGGCTTTCAATTCTTTCCCCAGCTATGACAACATCTGCGAAGCTAGTGGAAGAGAAAGCAGCCAACCTGTCAATATACGTTCCTTGGAGAGTGTTCATAAACATGTCTGCCATTTCCCGTTCAGACATAGGTGGTTGAACGGCAGCAGCCAGTTGCCTCCACCTTTGGGCATACTCTCGGAAACTTTCCCTTGACGACTGTGACATTCCCATTAGGAGAGTCCTGTTGGGTGCCATGTCTAGATTGTATTGATACTGTCTAATGAAGGCCTCTGCCAGGTCCTTCCAGCATCTCACAGTTGCCCTTGTCAAATGGGAATACCATTCCCTTGATGCTCCAGTCAAGCTGTCTTCGAAGTAGAACATCCAAAGTTTCTCATCCATTGTATAGGCCTTCAGCCTTCCCAGAAATGATTGCAAATGAGTCCGGGGGCATGAAGTCCCATTATACTTTTCGAAACAAGGAGGCTTGAACTTATGGGGGATCCTGACCCCTTCCACCAAACCCATGTCCATGACGTCGAAGCCCAAAGAATTTTGAGACTCCAGTGACCTCAACTTCTCAGCTATTTCTTCCAATCGTCTATCATAATTTTCCTCTCCAGCACCCATTACTGTGAATTGGTCCTCCTGAGGATCTTCTTGAAGTACCCTGGCTGCAGTAGCTGTTCCTTGAATGTTTGCAGGAATATTAATCTCAGGATGGAGATGTGGACCAAACACAGGGGGGTTAACATGTGGTTGCACCCTTTCATTGTTACTTGTGCCAGCAGTCCCCACATGGGGCTCCTCTTGATTCCTCCCTTCTACCAAAGTTCTGAGCCTCTCCTGGCTTTGAGCTAAGTTGTTCATCACTTCCATGAATTGTGTTATCTGGGTTCTCATCTCCAACCTTTCGTTGGCCATCTGGTTTCTGACCTCCGTAAGGTCTTGTTGCATCTGATCCATCTGAATTCCCGGAAGGTTGTTTCTAGTTGGGTACCTGTGAGGCCTGTTGAGAGGAAATACCCGGCGGCGAGCAATAATTCCTGAGATTCACAACAGAGGTTAGTAATAACAAAACAAAACCCTACAAAACAAATAAAAGGTTAGCATGCAATGCAGTTATGCTTATTTGTTCTCAAGGTATCCGGGTTGGCTTTCAGTTTTGACCCTTCCAGACCCTTGAAGATGATGCTGTTGAAGTTGCTTTTGATGTGAACCCAGATAGAAACCAACACAGATATATTACAAAAGTGAAATAATACAATTTGTTCAAGTTACAACACAAGCCCTCAAAGGGGTCAAAATACATCACAAAAAGCAAAAGTACATGGAAAAGGAACAACAACAAGCAAATGATCAAACTCCAAGGCCAAACTCATCCTCACGAACTTCCTTAAGAAGTGCTTCGGTCACAGGATCAGCCGGACGCTCCGTGAGACCTCTGATGAGAAGGTTTCTTGTTGCAACAGCTGCAGTCAACTTCCTGTTCTGACTTTGGTCCTTAGACCTCTTCACTCCAGCTCTGATTTCTAGCTCTGATATTTCCTTCTGGGCTGCTGCCAGGGCTTTTTCCATCTGCTCCATCTTGTCCTGAACTCTCTTGTCTTCTAGAGTACGGGCCTCAGTGATCCGGACCCACCTGGCCTGACTCTCTTTCAAATACAAATCTGTTCTTGCTCTCTGAAACTGGGCTTCTTTACAAGCATTCTTCAGAATCTGTTCACCAGCTTTGGATTTGTTGATATAATCTCCAGACTTCTCAATCTTGGTCAAGTGTTCCACCCTCAACTTCTCCAATCTCTCAATCTCCCTCACACCTTCACTCCTCTCTCTGAGGGTCTTCTGCAAGGCTTGGGTTAACTTCTCATTTCTTTCCTTCAAGCTCTCAAACTCCTCCAAACTGATAGTGGCAGGGGGTGGTGCTGAAGATGACTCAGGCATGTCTTCTATGGTAAAGGGCATTCCAGAGAATTGGGCCCTAGCATGGGACCACTCATAATATTGGACTGATGCCACATTATTGCACTTCCCCAGAATGGTGATTCCCTTGGTTTGAACATGATCCCAGGCCCAAGCAGCCTGCCTAACAGTTGCCAGACTAACCTTGTTCTCACAGTAGAGGGTCTCAACCAAATCCTGTACCCTAGGAGTGTGGACCAGTGCATAGCCCAATTGTCTCCTGAACAGCAGAGGGTTGTAGTTGATACTTCCCTTAACTCCTATCAAAGGCACATTGGGAAAGTGCCCACAGCTGGTGATCATATCTCTGCCCTTGGTGCTCTGAGTACACCATCTGATATCTGCTGAAGTGAGAGTAGTGAGCCTCTTAGCCCAGTTGCTTTGCTGATGAGGATTTAGAAATGCATCTATCCTGGGTAGATGCCTGAGAAGCCAAGCATGGAATAATGGAGCACAAATCCTCACTAATCTTCCCCTCTGCTTCTCATTTCTCTGATGGACTGAGTAATAGAGATCACCCAGTAAAGTTGGCACTGGGTTCTTCAGGATGAACAAATGGATTGCATTTTTGCTAATGAATCGAGGCTCATCTGCAAACAATACAATTCCATATACACTCAAGGCCAATAGAGCACAAACAACTTTCCACTCCCCCGAGGAGGCCTAAAGACTATCTTGAGAAATCAGGAAGTCAAGATGAAAACCAGGGATTCCAGCTTTAGAGGTCATATGCTGTTCAATCAAAACAGGCTCCAGATACAAAGCTTTTGCTACCTCTCCATTGCTAGGAAAGACCATTTCAGGGTTGAATGGGATTTCTCTTTTGATGGGCAGACCAGTCAATGATGAGTATTCTTCCAGAAGAGGCCCCAACTGAAAGTCTTGAAAGGTGAAACATCTCAATGGGGGGTCATAAAACTGAATACAGGTGTGGATGAGGCTCCTCTGTGAAGGGTCCAGATCCATAACCATGTCCAGTATATCTCCATAACTCTCCCTGAACAAGGGTATGTGATCTGGAGTGATCAGGGTTTGGATCCTCCTGATGTCTGATAAGTCTGGTTGGAAGAAATGATAAGTGATGTTGCTTTTCTTTGGAGCCATGATGCTGAGGACTGAGTAGGATAAGTGCTGATGAAGATGCTGAGGAGTGGGCCACTGGCTGGCTAGTGCAAGTAACTGAAGGATATGGCTGACAAACTGAAGCAATTGCTGGTGGAGATAGGTCAATGATGCAGATGGGGTCAAAACCAAAACCAGATGAAAAATGGATACCCTGAAACACAAATAAGCACATGTTAATATGATGCAATGAGTATGTATGCAAATGAAATGCAAGGGTTTGTGACTGAGCTGGATCTGATTAACTATCTTGGTATAGATCCATGTGTGTTCAAGAAATCCAGGTGGAGGTCTATAAATCCAGTAACCAGGGTGGGGGACTCAAATAAAGAGCCACATGTCCAGGGTTTTAGAATCACAAGAACTATCCAAAATGGAGCATTCTTAACAAAGTCAAAGTAACAGGGTATTCTGAGGTCAAGGTACCTGCAAACCTGTAAACAGCCCAACCCCCCTCACAGGTGATGATCTAGAACAAGGATCCTCAGACTTGGATCAGTTATGAGAAGTGTAAACACTTCTAACCCGGAGGTACAGTGTTTACAATAACCATAACAATTCCTCCTCTAATTCACCTCAGTTTCTGAAGGTCAGTACTAAAAGGTCATCCAGACTTAGCAGGCTTCCCAGATAGCCCTAGCATTGCAGGAAATCTGCAACACAGAGTTCTCAAGAAGAAACCCATATCTGAACCGTGTTTCATATTCCCGCACCAGACCGAGATGGAATGGGAAAGAATATGATTCACTCTAGCCTAGGTGTCACTCAGGTCCCAGGTATAGGACCTTAACTCTCAATGAAACACCCACCCACCAAGACAAGAAACCAGATCCAGCCAGCAACAATGACAGTATGATATATAAATGCAATAAAGAAAGCAGTAAAGTAACTGTACATAAAGCAATAAACAAAAATAAATAAAAGCACAAACAGGCACATAACACCCCAGTAAACACAAATCAATCAAGCGCTAGGAGGAACCCACAAAAAGAACCAGAAGCCCTGGTTGCAATATAAGGATCCCCAGCAGAGTCGCCAAGCTGTCGCTCCCAAAGATTAGCATCCAGGTACAAGCGCGAACGGTCGGCGAAAGGGACAATGAGAACACACAGCCGTGAACTCACTGGAGATGAATAGAGTCGCCAGCTAGGCATTTTTATCCCGGAGGAAAGGCAATGCTGCATAAGCCTAGAAAGAGATGGATAAGACGGTTTGCGAACCAGAGAGACTGAGAAAGGGGGTTGGTTACAACCTGGGAAGGTATTAGCACCCAGATTGTCCGTCGTACTCGACGGGATCCACGCTTAAAAGATTTGTGTTTTAAAGGGGTAGTGTCAGTGCAATTTGTGTGTAAAGAGCTGGAAAGGAATGTACAGGTGTCAGTGTAAAGGAAGTGCGAAGTGTAGTATATACAGTGTCAGTGTGAGATCAGGAATGAAATGCTCATGATAATGAGGCTTAAAGAGATGAGCTGGAAGGAGGGGGGATGTACAGAGACTTTTGTTCGATAACTGTTAAGTTATGCCTACGTATCCTCTCGTGCAATGAGGAAGTCAGAACACCGTAGTTCGACCCAAAGAGACTGATAGATGAATTGACTTGTGAACTGCTTACTTGCCTATGCTCAAGTGTATGATCTGTCTGGCACAGATGCAAACTGTCTTGCATTAGACGGAAGAAGCAAGTTCTCGGTTGTGAGTGAATGAGATGAGAAAAGAATCCCGGAGGAGACGATTATTGTTTGTTTTTGAGTTTTCAGTCTTTTATTGCTTTTGAAAGTTTGTCATAAGTTAATGAGCTTAAGTCTAAACCAATGGATTTAGTAAACTCATCACATCTTCCCTCTGATTAGGGGTAATGAGAATACCTTAAGTGTGAAGTCAGATTCTCACACTTAATTACCTTTGGTGCAGGATTAAGATCATTAACCTACTTGTGATTATTTAGATGTTTTTGGTGTTTTTGTTTAGTGTTAAGTAATGAGGTTAAGCCATAATCATGGATTAAACAGACCCATTACACCATCCTAAAAGAAGGATGATAGGTGAGAATGTTTAAGCTGAGGAAGACTCCTCAACTTAATCCATGATTAGGGATTAAACCCATGACAAAACAAGCCTTTATTAAGTGGATTTTAGATTAATGGTATGATGATGAAGTGTTTTTTTATGATTTGTAAGACAACTTGAGGGGGACTTGTCCATTAACACTAGGGTTAGTCCTTCTTAACCACTTAAGGAAGAATTAGAACCCTAATGCAAGGCCCAAGTTACAAGTGATGTCTTGATGATTATTAAGTGGATTGATTAAGAGATTTAAACACATAAAGGGTTCAAGACTTAGGATTAAAGTTATACACTCCATCCTAAGAGAAGGATGCAGGCATAAGCTTAATCACAAAGTCTTAAAGCCTTTAGGGTTTAGTCCCTGATTATGAGGTGAGAAGAGAGGACTCAAAGAGAGACACAAAGGTAAAACTAAGAGGGGATACTAATCAAAACCCTAATTCATTGTCATGCTTGGATGATCCTAAGGTTTGTGAGGTTTCCAAGAACAATCTTCAGAGGAGCCACCAGGAAGCAGATGAACAGGATCAAGAGAAGCAAAGTGACTTGCTTCATTCAAGAAGTCAAGTCACTTGAAGAAAGAAAGTGGGAGGAAGAAGAATGAGCAAGCTCAATCTCAAACATAAATAGAAATGCAGCAATGGATGCAAGAGAGATGAAAAGAAAAGTTGTGAGAAGTGAAGGCAAATTCACTTCTCAAGTTTACTTACCACCTGAAATGTTAGAAAGAAATGCAATGCAATGCTAAATGAAATGAAATGACATGATGCTAAACCAAACCAGAAGCATGCACATGATGACTATGATGTTTTGAGGTGCTGCAAACATGAGACAAGGCATGGAGATGTTCATACAAGATCATGAATGCAAATGATGCAAGCTAAAGAGCATGAACAAGCATGGAAAGTTATGAATCACACAAGACAAATGACATGGCAAGTATGAGATGCAATGATCAAGGATGCTTCCTATATGTCTTATGATGCCAAATGAACCACAAGAATGCACAAAATGCAAAGACAAGTCATGTTATGCAAGAGAAAACAAGGAGGATGCAAGAGAAAGCCCAAATTAGGGTTTATGAATCAAACATCAAACAAAAACCCAAAACAGAAGCAAACCCTAAGATAAAAAAATGGAAAATGCTATCCAAAGAAACCCTAAACCTATAATGAACCACTGCCCAAAGGGGAGCTCTCAACTCTCAACCAATCTCAAGATATGAATTTTACAAGATATTAGGGTTTTTTAGGGTTCCTAACAAAACAAATGCCAAACAATTAGGAAATGAGGAAACAAATCATGGCCATTTTATCCTTGAAAATACATGCCAAACACAACACAATGCAAGAAGAATCAATGTCTCAACCTTCTCCAATAGGCAGAAATGAATTTTTGAACTTAGGATCAAATTAATGCACAAAATATGATTTATTTCAATGAAAAATTCTTAAAATGCATCAAGATCAAAAAAGAAATTTGGTTTGAAGGTTGGACAATGTTTCTAAATGTCTTAGAACATCTCATGAATTTTTTTGTAATTTTTAAATGCCTAAAAGTATTTTTAATTAATTAACTCCCATTAATCAATTAAAAATAATCTTTTAAATATTTAAAAAAACCTTTTTAATGATAAAAAATAAAATAAAAATATTTTTGGGTCTTAAAAATTAATAAAACTTTAAAGAAAAAGTTTCATAATTTTTAAGACATTTTTGCTATTTTTAATAAATTATGCAAGTTAATTGAAATAAAAAAGAATAAAAATCAAATAAAAAGAAAAGTCAAATGAAGGAAAGGCCAGGATGCGCTCTGGGTTTAAATGGATTGACCACGCGCCAGATCCAAGGGTCCACACAGCTTCTGACTTAATTAATTAAATTATGATTAATTAAACCTAAACACGTGGATTAGGGCATAAGCAGCTAATCTGGGCCATTCAAAAGAGAGGGAAGTCAGCTGGTCAACGTTCATCAATGGCTCAAATTCAAACTAGAGTTAATGACGCCATTAGGGCGTAATCACTCTCAGGTGGCCGGAGAAGACCTCCGGTCGTCTTCTCCGGCCAGCACCTCACCTGAAAAATCTCCAAACCTCTCAAAACGTACCAAAAATGAAAACTAAGAACATGGAAATGATCCTCATCCTCTCACGAATCAAACCCCTCTCTTAAAACAAATTTATATTTCCTAAATCAACTGAATCGAAGAGAATAAGTTCTAGGTCACGCAAGCTTCAGAAACAAATTAAATGCTCAAATCACAACCATTTTCAAAACCAATGGTACCAGAATGATCAGTGAAACAAATAGAACAAGTTTGTGACAAGAAAAATCATTTCTGGAAAAATAAATTTCAGGCTACCTGAGATTTGAAGCTCTCCACTTGAGGACTTTCTGGCTTTTTCTTTAAGTGCAAACCACTCCTTAGGACCCCTTGATGATGTTTGAATGCCTTAGAACAATTTATGTAGGCTGGTTGATGAGTTTCGAAAGCTCCTGCTTCAAGCTCAGTCAACAATGGCTATGGTGATTCTGGCTGATTCAGGCCATTGTGAATGATGGTTTGTGGTCTAGATGATGTATGGAAAAGCTTTGCAAGGTTTGTTTGGCTGTTTGTAAGCTAGGATGAGAGTTTCGAATGAAACTGCAAAATGGAGTGAGAAATGGCAGTGAGTTATTCTGGCTGTTTCAGGCTTGTGCTTTGGGTGGTTTGAGGTCTATGAAGTGTGTTGAGTTGGATGATGAAGAAAGTTTGAGTGTTTGCAGGCTGTATAGAGAAATTCGAAGGCTTATGCAATGTGGAAGGTTTTTGTGAATGGGTTGAATGTATGTGTTTCAGCCTTGCTTAGTGATGTCTTTAGCTTGCAAAGGGATAACATAAACAAATCTGATTGGTCAGAGGATGTGACTTGTGCTTTATGGATAGGTATGTCACCTTTTGCTCAAAGTCCACTTTATGTGTAAGGCAAGTATGGTGAGGTGCTAGGCAAGTACAAGGCATGGGCTATACGCAGCAAAATGAGGGGAAAGAGTCAGCTTGGTCCAGCATTCAAGGCAGCAAGTTGGTAAAGCATGATCATGAGTTTTTGCAAGTTGTGACATTTTGGTTCACATGTGATTCTTTGTCTAACCAAGCATGAAACCATGGGCAATCTTAGTTCAAATCTGATTTTTAGGACTTGTAGAATGTTGGCACATTGGTTAGAGGTGAACTTGAGGCTGCAAAAGTCATTGATCCATGATTTTGCAAAATTCTCACTTAGGGCATGCCTTGAAAATTAATGATTTTAGCCAACTTTGCATTGCCATAACTTTTGATCCAAGAAGAGTTTGATCATGTTCTTGTACTTTTTGAAAAGGGAAAGATGAGATCTACAACTTTCGTGACCAAAGTTTTTCCATTTGAAGCCTTTTTGAATCATGAATCAAGGCTTGAAAAATGACCTAAAATGATGCATTCTTGAAAAGTCAACTATGCCCAAAAAGTCAACATTTGCAAAAACTCTAAATTCTTGATTTCTATGAACTTCAACCTTCTTCCATGATCAAATAAAGATCATATACACTCAAAATGATGAAGATCACCCATTGGTTGGGTCATTGGGGGCCTCAGATGCCCTGATTTTATACTGACTTGTCTGAAAAGTCAATCCTTGATCAGATGACTTCCCCATGGAATTTCTTCATGAAAATTGATATGCATACTCCATATACCATATAGAGATCAATGGAAACAAGAATGACCAAAAAATTTGGAGTTATGGCCTCTGAAACCAAAACCCTAATTTTCAGTCAACTGTGCAGTTCATCCTGGCTCTGCATCCACTCAAACCCTAGTCCTTGTGATTCTTTTGCAATTTTGACTTTGAGGAGATGAAATATGATATAAGAAAACACATGGACCACTTTGAATTGATTGGTGGCCTTTGGAGTGCCTCAAGAAGCTTTGGGATTGCTCAGATCACAAACCCTAGGTGCAGATGCCTTAGAAACTATGCAGTGAAACAAAAGTGAGATATGAGATGATATGTTTGTGTTTATGCATATGAGATGATCACAAGCCATGGTGTGAATGGGTGAGGGCAAATTTGGGGTGTTTACAGCAGCTTGTGCACAACAATGTCGGTATCCAACCCTGGCATATCTTGGTAAGACCAAGCAAACACGTCCACATACTCTTGAAGCAGGTCAATCAGTTGTCTCTTCACTGAGTCTTGTAGGTAGGCCCCGATTTTAACTTCTTTCACGTCTTCATCTGTACCAAGATTGATCGTTTCAACCTCCTCCTGGTGAGGAGTAATAACCTTTTCCTCTTGTCTTAACAACCTGGCTAGCTCTTCAGGAAGCTCACATTCTTCTTCAACCCCTTCATCTGCTTGATTGATCGGGTTGTCAAAGTCATACGAAGTCATAGCCGTGTTGTTGTCGGTGCTGTCTGGAAGGCACACTCTGCAAGGGTTCAGTTTGTTCATTTTAGTGATTTGATTTTAACCTTGTTTAGAAAAGTGAAATAAAGTTGTCATTTTGAAAACACTGCCATTTATTTTTTTGTACAAAAAGAAAAATGGAAAAACAGTGAACAGAAAAGAAAAAGACTCGTTTGCAAAAAGATGTCTGATATTTCATTGATTAATCTTGTTGCACAAAAAGTACAGATGGCCCGATTACAAAATGAGTCTTGTCATCTTGGGCAAGATGCAAGACTTTGATGCATGCTATAAAAATACAGGAAATAATAATTACTCTGCATGAGTAACTCTTATAATTTCCTGGGAAGACCAGTTCGAGATACTGCTCCTCGGGATCTTTGGACGAATCCAGCTTTCCAGGTTGCATTCTTCTTCCAGCTCGTCTTACAAATTGTTGACAGCATCAGGGGTGAGCATCCCCCCACTAACAAAGTTGGGCTCTTTTGCAGCCTCTGTTTGATCTTGTTGAGTTGGTTTGTAACCCAACCCAAATCTATCCTCTTTCTTCTCCACCGGTAACAGTTTGCCCCAGCCTTGGGCAGTTCCTTCTTCAACAACCTTCCGGGCTTGTTGATATGATGTCATTGAAGTTCCAGGTACAACAGAAGTTTCATTCACGTTCAAGGCTTCGAAACCTTGGCTCATTGTTTCATGGATCTCCCCATCCATCTCAATGTATTTATAAGTAGCCAGGTGGCTAACAAAAATATCCTCCTCTCCACAGATTGTAACGATTTGACCCTCCCACTCGAATTTTAACTTCTGGTGAAGGGTAGAGGTCACGGCGCCAGCGGCGTGAATCCATGGCCTACCCAATAGACAGCTGTAGGCGGGCTGTATATCCATCACGTAGAAGGTCGTTTTGAAAGTTTTCGGGCCAATCGTTATGGGCAACTAAATCTCACCCAGAACCGATCTCTTAGAACCATCAAAGGCTCTCACCACCAGGCTGCTGGGTCTTAGCGCCAATCCGTCATACTCTAGCTTCACAAGGGCCTTTTTAGGTAAGACATTGAGGGATGACCCCGTGTCTACCAGCACATGGGAAAGGACTGCACCTTTACATTCCATGGTTATGTGCAAAGCCTTGTTATGGTTGCGGCCTTCCGTAGTCAAGTCAGTGTTGGTGAACCCTAGTCCATGACTAGCATTAACATTTCCATCTACAGCTTCTAACTGATTGACAGTGATCTCTTCAGGCACATAAGCTGCGTGCAAGACCTTGAGTAGTGCGTTCCGATGGGCTTCGGAGCACATGAGCAATGATAGGATTGAGATCTTGGAAGGCGTCTGATGAAGCTGATCCACTATTTTGTAATCACTTTTCTTGATGATTCGCATGAACTCATCAACCTCTTGATCGAAGGGTGCTTTCAAAGCTTCTTTAACAATCTGCTCTTCCTGCACCAAGCTTTTTCCTTTTGCCTTGGCAGCAGCTTCTGCTTCGGCAGTGGGTCTTTGAGTTTATGGAGCAAAGAGACGTCCGCTTCGGGTGAAGCCTCCGCCTCCTCCCACATTGTCTATTTGTGGTGCAGGGGTTGATGATTCAAAAGTGATTTTTTGTCCTTCGCAGTACAGGTCAGAGCCGTAATGCCACGGGATGGCGTTACTGCTTTTATAAGGTACTGGTCCAGGCACCGTGATAGTGACTGGACTGATTGCAGCTGCGGAAGGAATTGTGATAGTCTGTGGATCGTAATATATCGTGACTGGTGCTCTGGTGGGAGCAGCACTTTGTGAATTGTAGGCAGAGTTATTTTCTGGATCGTAATAAATCGTAACTGTTGAGACATCTTCATGATTTGTTGCTGATGTTGTAGGAGATATTGTTGGAAGGATGGGTGTTGTTGTTGTAGGAGATACTGGAATCGTTGCTGATGAGATTGCTAGATTTGTAGGAAATGATGTGGTGATTTGAAGTTGGCCACTCTGAATGAGACCATCTATGCCATTCCTCAAGTTATCGCACCCATTTACCGAAATATTGCAGTAAGCACACCCTAACTCACACCCTGGAAACATTTGACATTCGAGGAGCTGAGCCTTAATCTCTACCAACGGTGTCCGAATCTGGCCCACACTGGTTATTAAATAAGACGGCTTGTCTTCTTCAATAGCGTTGATTCTGGGACCTCCATGGTGTGGCATGGGGTTTTTGTTGACATTGGGTGGTGGTGGTGCGAAATTCAGGGCCTTAGAGTCTACCAGGTCTTGTACCTTCGTGTGCAAGGCTCTGCACTTTTCTGTATTGTGGCCAGGTGCATTTGAGTGAAAAGCACATCTGGCGTTGGAGTCGTAATTCCTGGGTAGACTATTAGGATCTGGAGGTGCCAACGTTCTTAGCTCAACTAGGTTGAGTTTCAGGAGTTGTGGCAGCAATGTAGCATATGGCATAGGGATCGGATCGATCACCCTATTGGCTTGAGATGGCCTCTGTTGAAATGGCCTTTGTTGATTGTTGTTGTTGGTGTTATTGTAGTTTCTTGGAGGATACTGAACTTGTTGATGGTACTGAGGTGGTTGCTGATAGTTTTGTTGCGGAGGTTGATAAGCTGGTTGTGGATGAGCTGGAGCGGGAATGGTGACTGCTGCCACAAACCTGTGAACATATTGGGGTCTGCCCCTGTTGGTGTGGATGGCATTGGTCTCGCCAGTTCTTCTTGGGCCTGCGAAAGGCTTCCTTGTATTGCTGGACGAGCTGGCACCATTGTCAGAAATCTTGCCCATCTTCAACAGGCTCTCAATTCTCTCTCCAGCTATGACAACATCTGCAAAGCTAGTGGAAGAGAAAGCGGCCAGCCTGTCAATATATGTTCCCTGGAGGGTGTTCATAAACATATCTGCCATTTCCCTCTCTGACATAGGTGGCTGAACAGCAGCAGCCAATTGCCTCCATCTCTGGGCATATTCTCGGAAACTTTCCCTTGACGACTGTGACATTCCCATTAGGAGGGTCCTGTTGGGTGCCATATCTAAATTGTACTGATACTGTCTGATAAAGGCCTCTGCCAGGTCCTTCCAACACCTGATAGTTGCTCTTGTCAGATGAGAGTACCATTCTCTTGAGGCTCCCGTCAAGCTATCCTCAAAATAGAACATCCAGAGCTTCTCATCCATGGTATAGGCCTTCAGCCTCCCCAAAAATGATTGCAAATGAGTCCGGGGGCATGAAGTCCCGTTGTATTTTTCAAAACAAGGAGGCTTGAACTTATGGGGAATCCTGACCCCTTCTACCAAGCCCATGTCCATAACGTCGAAACCCAAAGAGTTTTGAGACTCCAAGGATCTTAACTTCTCAGCTATCTCATCCAATCTTCTGTCATAAGCTTCTTCCCCAGCTCCCATTACTGTAAACTGATCCTCTTGGGGGTCTTCCTGCAGTACCCTGCCTGCAGTGGCAGTCCCTTGAACATTTGCAGGAATATTGACCTCTGGATGAAGATGGGGTCCAAATATCGGGGGATTGACATGAGGTTGGACCCTCTCATTATTGCTGGTGCCAACAGTCCCTACATGTGGATCCTCTTGATTTTGCCTTTCCACCATGGCTCTCAATCTTTCTTGGCTCTGAGCCATGTTGTTCATCACTTCCATAAACTGAGTCATCTGCGTTCTCATTTCCAATCTTTCGTTTGCCATTTGATTTCTAACCTCTGCAAGGTCCTGCTGTACCTGATCCATTTGTATTCCCGGAAGGTTGTTACGGGTTGGATAACGGTGCGGACGGTTGAGGGGAAATACCCGGCGTCGAGCAATAGTTCCTGAACATCACAACAGAGTTAGCAACAATAAAACAAAAACCTACAAAACAAACAAAGGGTTAGCATGCAATGCAGTATGCTTATTTGTTTTCAAGGTATCCGGCTTGGCATTCAGTTTTGACCCTTCCAGACCCTTGAAGATGCTGTTGATGTTGCTTTCGAAGTAAACCCGGATGGAACAAACTAATACATATATTACAAAAGGCAAATGGTACATAGTTTGTTTACAAATACAAGCCCTCTAAGGGGCCAAAATACATCACAAGAAAATAAAAGTACATGGAATGAAAGCAACAACAAGCAAATGGTCAAACACCAAGACCAAACTCATCCTCCCGAACTTCCTTGAGAAGTGCTTCGGTCACAGGATCAGCTGGATGCTCCGTGAGATTCCTGATAAGGAGATTCCGGGTCGTAACAGCTGCAGTTAGCTTCTTGTGTTGACTTCAGTCCTTTGACCTCTTCACCCAAGCTTTGATCTTCAGCTCTGATATCTCCCGCTGGGCTGCTGCCAGGGCTTCCTGCTGCTCTTTTGCACTAGCTTCCAGCTGCTCTATCTTGTCTTGGACCCTCTTGTCCTCCAGAGTACGAGCCTCGGTGATCCTGACCCACCTAGCCTGACTCTCCTTCAGATACAAGTCTGTCCTGGCTTTCTGGAACTGGGCTTCCTTGCAAGCATTCTTCAGAATTTGTTCCCCAGCCCTAGACTTCTTGATATAATCCTCAGATTTTTCAATTCTAGCCAGATGCTCTACTTTCAACTTCTCTAGCTTCTCAATGTCCATCCTACCATCACTCCTCTCCCGGAGGGTCTTCTGCAAAGCCTGAGTCAACTTCTCATTTCTCTCCTTCAAGCTCTCAAACTCCTCCAAACTGATAGTGGCAGAGGGTGGTGCTGAGGATGATCCAGGCATATCCTCCATGGTAAAGGGCATTCCAGAGAATTGAGCCCTGGCATGGGACCACTCATAATATTGTGCTGATGCCACATTGTTGCACTTCCCCAGAATGGTTACTCCCTTGGTTTGAACATTATCCCAGGCCCAGGCTTCCTGCCTAACAATAGCCAGATTAGGCTTATTCTCACAATAAAGGGTCTCAACCAAGTCTTGTGCCTTAGGAGTGTGGACCAGTGCATAGCCCAGTTGTCTTTTGAACAGCAGAGGGTTGTAATTAATACTACCCTTAACTCCTATTAGGGGAACATTGGGAAAATGCCCACAGCTGGTGATGATATCCCTGCCCTTGGTGCTTTGAGTGCACCACCTGATATCGGCTGAAGTTAGAGCAGTGAGTCTTCTAGCCCAGTTTCTCTGCTGATGAGGATTCAAAAATGCATCTGTCCTGGGCAAATGCCTGAGAAGCCAAGTGTGGAACAAAGGATCACAACACCTCACTAATCTTCCCCTCTGCTTTTCATTACTCTGATGCACTGAATAATAGAGATCCCCCAATAAAGTGGGCACTGGGTTCTTCAGGATGAAAAGATGGACTGCATTCTTGCTAATGAATCGAGGCTCATCTGCAAATAATATGATCCCATATATGCTCAAGGCCAATAAAGCACAGACTGCTTTCCACTCTCCCAGAGAAGCTTTCAGGGTAGCTTGAGAGATTAAGAAATCCAGATGCAGGCCAGGGATTCCAGCCTTAGAAGTCATATGCTGCCCAATCAGAACTGGTTCCAGATGCAAGGCCTTTGCTACCTCTTCATTACCAGGAAAGACCATCTCAGGGTTGAAAGGGATTCCACCCCTGATAGGTATACCAACTAATGATGAGTATTCTTCCAATAAAGGGCCCAGCTGAAAGTCCTGAAAAGTGAAGCACCTCAGTGGGGGATCATAAAACTGAAGGCAAGTGTGGATCAGGCTTCTCTATGAAGGGTCCAGATCCATAACCACATCAAGTATATCTCCATAGTGTTCCCTGAACAGTGGTATATGGTCTGAAGTGATCAGGGTCTGAATCCTCCTGATGTCAGATAGCTCTGGCTGGAAGAAGTGGTAGGTGATATTACTCTTTTTAGGTGCCATGATGTTGAAGATGAGTAGAGAGAGGTGCTGATGATAACACTGAAGAATGGGCCACTGACTGGCTGATGCATGTGACTGAAGCAGATAGCTGATAACTGAAGCAGGTGCTGATGAGGATGGGTCAATACTGATGATGGGGTCAAAACCTAAGCCAAAAATGAAGGTAGATACCCTGAAACACAAATAAGCAAATGTCAAAGTGATGCAATGATTATGTATGCAAATGATATGCAAGGGTTTGTGACTGGGCTGGATCTGATCAAGTGCCCTGATATAGGTCCAAGTATGTCCAAGAAATCCAGATGGAGGTCTATAAATCCAGTAACCAAGGTGGGGGACTCAAATAAAGAGCCACATGTCCAGGGTTTAGAATCACAAGAACTGTTCCAACATGGAGTATTCTTAATCAAACAAAGTGACAAGGTATGTTGAGGCCAAGGGTACCTGCAAACCTGTAAACAGCCCAACCCCCTCACAGGTGGTGTTCTAAAACAAGGATCCTCAGACTTGGATCAGTTATGAGAAGTGTAAGCACTTCTAACCCGGAGGTACAGTGTTTACAATAACCATAAAATTTCCTCCTCTAATTCACCTCAGTTTCTGAAGGTCAATACTAAAAGGTCATCCAGACTTAGCAGGCTTCCCAGATAGCCCTAGCATTGCAGGAAATCTGCAACACAGAGTTCTCAAGAAGAAACCCATATCTGAACCGTGTTTCATATTCCCGCACCAGACCGAGATGGAATGGGAAAGAATATGAACCACTCTAGCCTAGGTGTCACTCAGGTCCCAGGTGTAGGACCTTAACTCTCAATGGAACACCCACCCACCAAAGCAAACAAACAGATCCAGGCAGACAGCATGACAGTATGATATAATGCAAAGCTATAAAGAAAGCAATAAATCAACTGTACATAAAGCAAAAATAAATACAAAAACACAGATAGCACATAACACCCCAGTAAACACAAATCAAACAAGCGCTAGGAGGAACCCACAAAAAGAACCAGAAGCCCTGGTTGCAGTATAAGGATCTCCAGCAGAGTCGCCAAGCTGTCGCTCCCCATAGATGGGACCAGGCCCAAATAAAGGTACAGACGCGAACGGTCGGCGAGAGGGACAATGAGAACACACAGCCGTGAACTCACTGGAGATGAAAAGAGTCTCCAGCTAGGCATTTTTATCCCGGAGGAAAGGTAATGCTGCATAGACCTAGAAAGATATGGATAAGACGGTTGCGAACCAGAGAGACTGAGAAAGGGGGTTGGTTACAACCTGGGAAGGTATTAGCACCCAGATTGTCCGCCGTACTCGACGGGATCCACGCTTAAAAGATTTGTGTTTTAAAGGGGTAGTGTCAATGCAATTTGTGTGTAAAAGAGAGCTGGAAAAGGATGTACAGGTGTCAGTCTAAAAGAAGTGTGAAGTGTATAAATGATGTGTCAGTGTAAGGACAAGAATGAAGTGCTCATGATAATGAGGCTAAAAGATTGAAGCTGGAAAGAGGGGGAATATACAGAGACTTTTGTTCGATAACTGTTATGTTATGCCTACGTATCCTCTCGTGCAATGAGGAAGTCAGAACACCGTAGTTCGACCCAAAGAGACTGAAAGATGAATTGACTTGTGAACTGCTTACTTGTCTATGCTCAAGTGTATGACCTGTCTGGCTCAGGTGCTAACTGTCTTGCATTTAGACGGAAGAAGCAAGTTCCCGTTTATGAGTGAAGGTGATGAGAAAAGAATCCCGGAGGAGACGATTATTGTTTGTTTTTGTGTTTTCAGTCTTTTATTGTTTTTGGATTTTGTCATAAGTTAATGAGCTTAAGTCTAAACCAATGGATTTAGTAAACTCATCACATCTTCCCTCTGATTAGGGGTAATGAGAATACCTTAAGTGTGAAGTCAGATTCTCACACTTAATCACCTTTGATGTAGGATTAAGATCATTAACCTACTTGTGATTATTTAGGTGTTTTTGTTGTTTTTGTTTAGTGTTAAGTAATGAGGTTAAGCCATAATCAAGGATTTAACAGACTCATTACACCATCCTAATAGAAGGATAATAGATGAGAATGTTTAAGCTGAGGAAAGCTCCTCAACTTAATCCATGATTAGGGATTAAACTCATGACAAAACAAGCCTTTGATTAAGTGGATTTTATTTAATGATATGATGATGAAGTGTTTTTTAGGGTTTGTAAGACAACTTGAGGGGGACTTGTCCATTAACACTAGGGTTAGTCCTTCTTAACCAATTAAGGAAGAATTAGAACCCTAATGCAAGGCCCAAGTTACAAGTGTGGTGTCTTGATGATTATTAGATGGATTGATTAAGAGATTTAAACACATTAAGGGTTTAACACTTAGGATTAAAGTTATACACTCCATCCTAAGAGAAGGATGCAGGCATAAGCTTAATCACAAAGCCTTAAAGCCTTTAGGGTTTAGTCCCAGATTAGGAGATGAGAAGAGAAGACTCAAAAGAGACACAAAGGTAAAACTAAGAGGGGAGACTAATAAAAACCCTAATCATTGTCATTCTTGGTTGTTCCTAAGGTTTGTGAGGTTTTCAAGAGAAGATCTTCAATGGAACCACCAGGAAGCAGATGAAAGGATCAAGAGAAGCAAAGTAACTTGCTTCATTCAAGAAGTCAAGTCACTTGAAGAAAGAAAGTGGGAAGAAGAAGAATGAGCAAGCTCAAACTCAAACACATATAAAAATGCAGCATGGATGCAAGAGAGAGATGAAGAGAAGTTATGAGAAGTGAAGGCAAATTCACTTCTCAAGGTCACTTACCACCTGAAAGGTTAGAAAAGAAATGCAATGCAATGCAAAGTGATATGAAATGATATGATGTAAATCAAAACCAGAATCATGTATGTGATGTTAATGATGCTATGAGATGCTACAAACCAGAAACAAAACATGTGGATGATCATACAAGCTTATGAATGCAAAGGAAGCAAGTTAAGACACATGATCATACATGAAAAGTTATGAGATGCATATGGCATACAACATGACAAATGCAAGGTGCAATGCTCAAACATGCTTTCAATATGTCTTATAATGTTCAATGAATCAAATGGAGGCATGGAATGTCATGGCAAGTCATGTTATGCAAGAAAATGCAAGATGGATGCATATGGAAGCCCAAATTAGGGTTTATGATCAATGCAACAAACAAAAACCAAAACCAGAAGCAAACAACATTATAAAAAATTGAAAATGCACTCAAAGGACCCCTAATCCTATACTAACTCACTGCCCAAAGGAGAGGTTTCAACTCCTAACCAAATTCAAGTTATGATTTTCTTAAGATTTCTAGGGTTTTAGGGTTCCTTAACAAGAAAATTACCAAACAAATGGGAAAATGAAAGATCAAATCATGGCCATTTAATCTCACAAACTACATGCTAAACAAAATGCAATGCAAAAAGAATCAAGGTCCAACTCTTCATGGTTAGACAGAAATGATTTTTGGGGTTTGGATCAAAATAATGCATAAAAAAGATTTTAATTCAATGAAAAATTCTCAAAATGCATCAAGATCAAAAAAGAAATTTGGTTTGAAGGTTGGACAATGTTTCTAAATGTCTTAAAACATTTCATGAATTTTTTGGTGATTTTTATTTACCTAAAAGTATTTTTAATAAATTAATTTCCATTAATCAATTAAAAATAAACTTTTAAATATTTAAAAATACTTTTTTAATGCTAAAAATGAAAATAAAAATATTTTTGGGTATTAAAAATTAATGAAACTCTTGACAAAAAGTTTCATAATTTTTAAATGGTTTTTGCTATTTAAAATAAATTGCACAAAACAAATGAAATAAATATGAAAATAAAATGAAATTAAATGGAAAAAGGGAAAAGTCAGCCAATCTAATGGCTGAGATTCAAACCCCAGGACGCGGGAGCTGACCACGCGCGCAAATGAACGGTCTACATTCAAACTGGCCTAATTAATGCTTATGCCCTAATCCTGCCGTTAATCACTTTCAGACGACCGGAACAGTGTTCCGGTCGTCTTCTCCGATCACATCAAAATCCAATCTCACTCTAAACGCTTCTAAAATGAAATCTAAAAACACAGGAATGATCCCCACTCACTCACGAACCAAAACCCCCAATCAAAACACATTTATCATTCCTGAAATGACTGAATCGAAGCAAACAAAATCTAGGGCAAAAAGTTTCAGAGACTGATTAAACTCTCATCTCTCCACCATTTTCAAAACTAAAGACATATTTATGATCAGGGAAGCATGAATAACAACTTAAGAACTTAAAAAATGATTTCTGGAAAAAAAGTTCTTGAGCTACCTGAGTTTCGAAGCTTTCAGTCCTGCAACTTTCTGCCCTCTTCCTTTGATGCAAACCACCCCCTTTGGTCCCTTGATGATGTTTGGATGCTCAGCAAAAGTTTATGTTGGCTGGTTTGGGAGTTTGAACAGCTTCTGCCCAAGCTCAGGTGAGAATGGTGATTGTGATTCAGGCAGTTTCAGGCAAAGGTGAGTGGTTCTTTGTGGTCAGGATGATGTTTTGAGAAGGTTTGTGGAGTTTGTTCAAGTGTTTGTTGCCTGTGGAATGAGTTTCGAAAGCTTTGGCTTTGAGAGTGAAAAATGGAAGAGTAATGTTCTTGCTGGTTTCAGGCTTAGGTCTTGCTGGTTTTGGCTCAGTGAAGCAAGGTGAGTTGATTAGTGGAGTTTGTTTGGGGGTTTTTGGCTTGTGGAATCAGATTCGAAGGCAAATGCAAGTTGGAGAGAGTTAGTGAATGTGTTGCTAGAGCTTGTTTCAGGCTGGCTTGTTATGTGAAATGGATGGCATTTTGTTTGCATAAAATAATCCCATTGGTCAGATGATGTGACTTGGCCTTTATTGATTGGTATGGCCACTTTTGCAAATTGTCAACCTTTGTGTAAGAGAGGCATGGGTTGTGTTCTAGGCTAGTACAAGTGTGTGGGCTGGCGCAGCAGGGTGAGGGGAAATGTTAGGGCTGGTTCAGCAGCCAAGGCAACAAGTGGGTGAGGTGTGATGATGGTTTTTGCAAGTTGATCACTTTTGGTTCACATGAAAAGATCTTGCTATACAAACCATGGAACATGAGAAACTCTTGGTCCATTCTGAACTTTAGGTCACATGTGATGTTTGTGTGATGGTTAGACATGAATTAGAAGTTACAAATTCCCTGGTACAAAGTTTTTGCAAGTTTTCCATTTGGTGCATATTTTGAAAATTAGTGATTTTAGCCAACTTTGACACACCATAACTTTTGATCAAAAATGAATTAGGTCATGTTCTTGTACTTTTTGAAAAGGGAAAGATCTAATCTACAACTTTCATGACGAAAGTTTTTCCATTTGAAGCATTTTTGGATCAAAAAGTAAGGGTTGAAAAAGTTGCATAAAATGACATTTCATTAAAAGTCAACCATGCCCTAAAAAGTCAACTTTGCAAAAACTTCAAATTCTTGAATTTTGTGAACTTCAACCTTCTTCCATGATCAAATAAGGATCAAATATACTCAAAATGATGAAGATCACCCCTTGGTTGGGTCATTGGGGGCCTCAGATGCCCTGATTTTGCACTGACTTGTCCAGAAAGTCAACTCTTGATCAGATGACTTCCCCATGGAATTTCTTCATGAAAATTGATATGCATACTCCCTATACCATATAGAGACCAATGGAAACAATAATGACCAAAAAATTTGGAGTTATGGCCTCTGAAACCAAAACCCTAATTTTAGGTCAACTGTGCAGTCAAACCTGGCTCTGCCTCCACACAAATCCCAGTTCTTGTGATTCTTTGGCATTCTTGACTTTGAGAGGATATAATGTGATGCTTGAACACACATGGACCCCTTTGAAGTGATTGTTGACCTTTGGAGTGGCTCAAGAAGCTCTTGGATTGCTCAGGCCACAAACCCTAGATGCAGATGACTTAGAACCAATGCAGTGAAACAAAAATGTAGTATGAGATGGTATGATTGTGTTTATGCATATGAAATGATCACAAGCCATGGTGTGAATGGGTGAGGGCAAATTTGGGGTGTTTACAGCTGCCCCTATTCAGACACGAGTTAGCTGTGCAGGATGTAAGCAACGGCTTAACAGGCAAACAAGATAACTTGTGGTTGAATACCAAAGACAGTCCAAAATTTGCACTCACAGAATGAAGAAAAAAAGGGATATAAAGTATATTGCAAAGTGTGGGCGAAGGAGGACGACCGTCGAGCAGAGGACGACTGCTGGGTAAAGAGTAATGACGGGGACGACCGACATGCTGGGAAAAGTGCGGAAAATAAAGCAATGACGGGGACGGCCGACATGCTGGGGATAAAAGAATTATGATGGGGACGGCCATCAAGATCATAAAGTAAAGTAAAATTCTCTGGGGATTAATGAAACATGACGGGGACGGCCATCAAGTTCATAAAGTAAAGTAACCAACGATGGGGACGGCCATCGGGCTAAAAAAAGAAAAGGGACCACGACGGGGACGGCCATCGGGTTAAAGAATAAATGAAATAAACAGATGATGGGGTACGGCCATCAAAGGTGAAGGACGATCACCTAGCAGGGGACAGCTGCTCTGTTGGGGATAAGATGAGGGACGGTCATCTAAGGTGGAGGACGACCACCTGGCAGGGTACAGCTGCCGAAAATATCGTGACACAGGACGAATGCCGGATAAAAGGTCAACGATGGGGACGACCATCGGATGAGCATGATGGAGGACGACCATCGTATTCACTCATGATTTTGCGTACGTGCATTGTAATACCAACTGTTGTGCTTAAACTCTGTGAGGGAGGATGACAAAATGAAAACGCAAAAATCTCTAATTGTGTGCTTTTGAAAAAGACCCTGTTGATGATGTACATGCATTGTTTCAAATCTTAAACACCAGAGATATAAGGGAGGTAGACCCTCACCAACCCATTTGAGCCTTGAAGTAGGAGTTTCTTTTCGCATGAAAAAACCCTTGCATTTAACCCAGGGGCAGGGTAGGTGCCAATTAGTTCGACCGAGCATTCAAATTTCAAAAAGGAGTGCAAATCTGAGGATCCATTACCTTTCGTTGTACCAAATCAAGAGGTCCAATGACCAGAAACCACATTGGTTATCCCAATCAATAGGTCCAAAGACCGGAAACCACGATGGTTATCCCTCAAACAACCAAGAAGCGAGACAGTCACGACCCTTTCAAAGCAATCAAGACAAACAGTGTCACACGATTTGTTCAAAAAAAGAGAATGAGTAAAAAATCCCGCTAAGTCGAAACTTGAAAACAAGCAACTTAGGCAAAAATTAGGGCATCCCGCTGGACTTCATAATCAAAGATTCACAAGAATCAGTCCAGGCAAAAGTTAGGGATAAGCAAAAGAATGCAAAAGCGAAAAACGAAAATGATTACACAAGAAAGATCCTCAAACAAGAACAAAATTGTGTGGCATAGACACGAAAGACAAAGGGGTGACTGACTCCCAACATCAACCTGATTGGTGCTTAAACCATTAGTGTAATCGGTTCCTCAACCATCACAAAACCCTTTTTGAGAGGTGAGCGCTTGTGAAAGCTAGCTGAACATAGGAATGGAGAAAATCACGAAGATGAGTGGGCACAAATAAACTTCGAGCCTATATCCTTTATTTCTATAACCGTGAACTAGGCCACGATACAACCCTCAAAATTCCTAACTGAAGCAGGGTTATTTTGAGAGCGTACTACCACGAGACCGCGTTCCTGACTCCTATGAGTTGTGCTAAAAGATATGGGTTGGTGTTCGATCAGTGCATTTTGGTGCACATTCCTACATGATTGCACTTAGGCATTTCTTTAGTTTTATTTGTTTATTTTTATATTTTAATTTGTTTTTCTAATTTACTTTATTTTTGGCTTAATTTAATTTTCGTACTTAATTTTCAGCTTTAACAGATTTTACGGAAATGAGCATAACTGGAGTTTCAGGAATCTGATTGAGGCGTTTTACCAGTCGATGGAAAGCTAAGAAAAAGAGCTATAACTTTCGTGTTGGAGTCAAAGTCAGATTCAGAGTCATATTTTCCAGAATTTCGTTTGAAGCTGTTGCATTAGTTTTATTTAGTTTCGGGTCATTTAGAATTGGGCATTTGTTATGTATTTGACCCAGTTGGGTTGTAAACAGGTCATTTATGTTTTGCTATTTAACCTAGCAGCCGCATCTTCTCTTTGACACACTTTTTACGATTTTATTTTTTACTTTTGAAGAGACGAATTATGGAGAACTAATTCCAAGGATTAATTTGCTGTGATCGGTTTTCGCCGACACTTTGAGGTTCTTATATTTTCCAATTAATCTATTTCCTTTCAATTCTAATCTTGATATCTTGTTTGCTTAATTCGATTTATCTAAGTTTAGATTGATTTATTTCGATGATTGCATGTTCCTATACTTTAATCGCGTTTGCTTAATTCGCGTATGTTTATCGTGTTTGCTTAATTCACGATTGATATATTTCATATGTTTGCTTAATTCGGAAATTAGGAATATTTATCATATAATATCAATTACGCTTGTTTGATTGTTATTATAATCGAAAAGGAAATAGTGTCCGCTTAGGAATTGGGAATTATTTGGGTCGATGATAAGTTGGGAAATCAAAACAGCAGATTAACTGTTTCAACTTAATTTGTTAATCACTTATTTTAATCTGTTTTTATAATTCGACCTTAAAACTAACCCCTATTAATCGTTACTATCATTAGTTAATAAGATCAAGAATCATTGTGAGACGATTTGAGTCATTGTCGTTATACTACGTTTTTAAAAATTACTCGTTTTTTATCTGTGCGCGACACACAGATCAAATTGGCGCCGTTATCGGGGATTCTTGTTGTTATTAACCAATTTTATAGTCATAGGTATAGTTTTCTTGTCATTTTTTTTCCTTCTTTTTTTATTGTTGTGTTTGTTGATTTTCAGGGTTGCAATACTGGTTCCATTATAGTGATAAGTTTTCCAGCCTTTCAAGTAAGTTGGAAGCTACTGTTTCGATTTACTCCGATTTTTTTCCAGAAAATCAGAAATAAATCGAAGAACAATACTCTTTTAGAATAAATTTCTAAAAGATTTCGACCCTCAAAATCGCAAATTCTGCATTTTTCTATTTTATTTGATTTATTTTCTATTTTCATATTTTCAAAAAAATCTGAAATTTTTTGCGCGAGCTTTATTTGATTTAATTAGATCTTTAGCGGGTTTTTTTTTATATTTTTTATATTTTATTTTAATCGCTTTTTAGTTTTTTTCATTCTTTTTAAATCCGCAGTGATTTTATTTGATTCTGTGTTGAAATTTATAATTATATCATGGCTGATTAAAGAACTCTGAGAGAACTTGTTGCACTTGTGAATTATAATGCTTTATGTATTGAATATCCTGTTGTTGATGCACCTTTCAAATTGAATTTTGGTTTAACACACTTGTTGTCAAGTTTTAATGGTTTTGCAGGTGAGTATCCACATAAACATATGAATGAATTTCAGGTTGTGTGCTCTGCACCTTCCGAACCTTCACTAGAGGACATTGTCAAGCAAATTGCCACAAATAATATCAAGTTTCAACAACAAATAGATTCTAATATTCAGACTTTGCAAATACAGCTTGATCAACTTACCACTTCGATGAATGCTATGCAGCAAGCTCAAGGATCAAACCAACAACCTTTGGAAGAACATTCTATTTTTCAAATAGAGTTGCCTTCTGAAATTGTTGATGATACTTGTATTAATTTGGTTGCAGCTGATTTTCCATCATTGTCTGATTTTGATGATGTTTACTCTTGTGATGATTGTACTGACACTAAAACTGTTTATGTTGAATTTGAGGTTGCCTTGCAAGATGATATTCTTACTGCAGATGAGGTTGAAAATGAAGTTTTTCATGTCAATGAAGCTCTCGACATCCCGACTTCCCGGAACAAACCATCCATTGAGAAATCACCCTCTTTAGAGCTGAAGCCACTTCCAAATAATTTATTTGAATTTGTGCAGGAAGGGAAATCATTACAGGAACATAAGAAGGGAATTGGATAGACTTTGGTTGACACTTGTGATATTAGCCCATCTATAAGTATGCATAGGATCTCAATTGAAGATGGAACAAAAGTAGTGAGGTAGCCCCTTAATCCTTTGATTCTTGAAGTTGTAGAAAAGGAGATCACTATCACCTGCACATTCAACACTTTTACTTATCGAAGATTCCATTTTGATCCTGGAATAAAAGTAGAAGGCACTAATAAAAATTCCAAGATTAATGGATACTACCCAAAGTTACTCCATGAGATCCCCACTTTGGAAGAAGAAACTGTAGAAGAGCTCTCTTTAGGAAATGCTGCTTATGTGATCACTTATCCATCTTGACTACTCGGGTGTGTTCTTTCCTTTCTCTCCCTCTTATTTTATATTTATGTCCTTTCATTGAGGACAATGCTAGTTTTAAGTGCGGGGGAGGGAATAATTTATTTTCTTTGTTTTTGTTTTGTTTTTGTTTTTGTTTGTTTTGTTTTGTTTTAGAAACACTAGACATTTTTTTGAAAGTTTTAGGCTATAAATTGTTTTGAGGTTAGTTGTGGAGACTTGGGAAAAGTTCACAAGACCGGTATCGTTTTAACACCTTAAGTCTCCTGAATATGGAAATCATTTTGAATACTTGTTATGCCATAGCCTTGAGTTCTCATCTTTTAATATCTCTTAAGTAGTTTATCTAGCAGTCAGCACCATCTAGAAATCAAACACTGGGTAATTAAGTTGATGCAAATAAGTGAATGATCTTGCGCTTAAAAAGAAATCTGAATAGGAATCCACCTTCTAAGTTAGGTGATCCTCACCCGGTCATTTAGTCTAACGGATGTGAAACCTTAAAAAAAGATTTTTTTTTGTAGTTACTAAAGTAACTTTAAAATATTGCCAAGTATGGATCATAATCACTAACAGGCTTATTTACCATATGTATGAATAGATAACGGACTTAATGTGATTGCGCTATAATGCAAGAGAGAAAATGGAGGATGAGTAAGTTAGACTTAGGCATAATAACATGATTCGAAATTGTTTGTATAGGAAGGAGGCTTATGACCGCACAATTGCGGATTTGTGTTCTTACGATATCCTTAGTGTGTAAGATTAGTACCTATCTATGCTATCTTAATCGAAGAAGAGTTTGTAGCCTAGAATGAGTATGAATGATGTTGTGTTTCTTGAGTCTTGAGTTTATTTTTTGCTCGGAGTGTAAAAGTTCAAGTGTGGAGGAATTTGATCAGTGCATTTTGGTGCACATTCCTACATGATTGTACTTAGACATTTCTTTAGTTTTATTTGTTTATTATTATATTTTAATTTGTTTTTCTAATTTACTTTATTTTTTGCTGAATTTAATTTTCATATTTAATTTTCAGCTTTAACAGCTTTTACGGAAATGAGCATAACCGGAGTTTCAGGAATCTTATTGAGGCGTTTTATCAGTCGATGGAAAGCTAAGAAAAAGAGCTACAACTTTCGTGTTGGAGTCAAAGTCAGATTCGGAGTCATATTTTCCAGAATTTCGTTTGAAGTTGCTGCATTAGTTTTATTTAGTTTCGGGTCATTTAAAATTGGGTCTGTGTTATGTATTTGACCCAGTTGGGTTGTAAACAGATCATTTAGGTTTTTCTATTTAACCTAGCAGCCGCATCTACTCTTTGACACACTTTTTACGATTTTATTTTTTACTTTCGAAGAGACGAATTATGGAGAACTAATTCCAAGGATTAATTTGATGTGATCGGTTTTCGCCGACACTTTGAGGTTCTTATATTTTCCAATTAATCTATTTCCTTTCAATTCTAATCTTGATATCTTGTTTGCTTAATTCGATTTATCTAAAGTTAGATTGATTTATTTCGATGATTGCATGTTCCTATACTTTAATCGCGTTTGCTTAATTCGCGTATGTTTATCGTGTTTGCTTAATTCACGATTGATATATTTCATCTGTTTGCTTAATTCGGAAATTCGGAATATTTATCATATAATATCAATTACGCTTGTTTGATTGTTATTATAATCAAAAAGGAAATAGTGTCCGCTTAGGAATTGGGAATTATTTGGGTCGATGATAAGTTGGGAAATCAAAACAGTAGATTAACTGTTTCAGCTTAATTTGTTAATCACTTATTTTAATCCGTTTTTATAATTCGACCTTAAAACCAACCCCCATTAATAGTTACTATCACTAGTTAATAAGATCAAGAATCATTGTGAGACGATTCGAGTCATTGTCGCTATACTACGTTTTTAAAAATTACTCGTTTTTGATCCGTGCGCGACACACAGATCAAATTGGCGCCGTTGCCGGGGATTCTTGTTGTTATTAACCAATTTTATTGTCATAGGTATAGTTTTTTTGTCAGTTTTTTTTCTTTTTTTTTGTTGTGTTTGTTGATTTCCAGGGTTGCAATACCGGTTCCATTATAGTGATAAGTTTTCCAGCCTTTCAGTTAAGTTGGAAGCTACTGTTTCGATTTACTCCGATTTTTTCCAGAAAATCAGAAATAAATCGAAGAACAATACTCTCTTAGAATGGAATTCTAAAAGATTTCGTCCCTCAAAATCGCAAATTCTGCATTTTTCTATTTTATTTGATTTATTTTCTATTTTCATATTTTCAAAAAAATCTGAAATTTTTTGTGCGAGCTTTATTTGATTTAATTAGATTTTTAGCGTTTTTTTAATATTTTTAATATTTTATTTTAATCGCTTTTTAGTTTTTTCCATTCTTTTTAAATCTGCAGTGATTTTATTTGATTATGTGTTGAAATTTATAATCATATCATGGCTGATCAAAGAACTCTGAGAGAACTTGTTGCACTTGTGAATTATAATGCTTTATGTATTGAATATCCTGTTGTTGATGCACCTTTCGAATTGAATTTTGGTTTAACACACATGTTGCCAAGTTTTAATGGTTTTGCAGGTAAGTATCCACATAAGCATATGAATGAATTTCAGGTTGTGTGCTCTGCACCTTCCGAACCTTCACTAGAGGACATTGTCAAGCAAATTGCCACAAATAATATCAAGCTTCAACAATAAATAGATTCTAATTTTCAGACTTTGCAAATACAACTTGATCAACTTACCACTTCGATGAATGTTATGCAGCAAGCTCAAGGATCAAACCAACAACCTTTGGAAGAACATTCTATTTTTCAAATAGAGTTGCCTTCTGAAATTGTTGATGATACTTGTATTAATTTGGTTGCAGCTGATTTTCTATCATTGTCTGATTTTGATGATGTTTACTCTTGTGATGATTGTACTGACACTAAAATTTGCTCTATTTATGTTGAATTTGAGGTTGCCTTGCAATATGATATTCTTACTGCAGATGAGGTTGAAAATGAAGATGTTCATGTCAATGAAGCTCTCGACATCCCGACTTCCCGGAACAAAACATCCATCGAGAAATCACCCTCTTTAGAGCTGAAGCCACTTCCTAATAATTTATTTAAATTTGTGCAGTAAGGGAAATCATTACAGGAACATAAGAAGGGAATTGGATGGACTTTGGTTGACACTTGTGATATTAGCCCATCTATAAGTATGCATAGGATCTCAATTGAATATGGAACAAAAATAGTGAGGCAGCCCCTTAATCCTTTGATTCTTGAAGTTATAGAAAAGGAGATCACTATCACCTGCACATTCAATACTTTTACTTATCGAAGATTCTTTTTTGATCCTGGAATAAAAGGAGAAGGCACTAATAAAAACTCCAAGATTAATGGATACTACCCAAAGTTACTCCATGAGATCCCCACTTTGGAAGAAGAAACTGTAGAAGAGCTCTCTTTAGGAAATGCTGCTTATGTGATCACTTATCCACATTGACTACTCGGGTGTGTTCTTTCCTTTCTCTCCCTCTTATTTTATATTTGTGTCCTTTCATTGAGGACAATGCTTGTTTTAAGTGCGGGGGAGGGAATAATTTATTTTCTTTGTTTTTGTTTTGTTTTTGTTTATTTTGTTTTGTTTTAGAAACACTAGACATTTTTTTTGAAAGCTTTAGGCTATAGATTGTTTTGAGATTAGTTGTGGAGACTTGGGAAAAGTTCACAAGACTGGTATCATTTTAACACCTTAAGACTCCTGAATATGGAAATCATTTTGAATACTTGTTATGCCATAGCCTTGAGTTCTCCTCTTTTAATATCTCTTAAGTAGTTTATCTAGCAGTCAGTACCATCTAGAAATCAAACACTGAGTAATTAAGTTGATGCAAATAAGTGAATGATCTTGCGCTTAAAAAGAAATCTGAATAGGAATCCACCTTCTAAGTTAGGTGATCCTCACCCGGTCATTTAGTCTAACGGATGTGAAACCTTAAAAAAAAGATTGTTTTTTGTAGTTACTAAAGTAACTTTAAAATATTGTCAAGTATGGATCATAATCACTAACAGGCGTATTTACCATATGTATGAATAGATAACGGACTTAATGTGATTGCGCTAGAATGCAAGAGAGAAAATGGAGGATGAGTAAGTTAGACTTAGGCATAATAACATGATTCGAAATTGTTTGTATAGGAAGGAGGCTTATGACTGCACAATTGCGGATTTGTGTTCTTACGATATCCTTAGTGTGTAAGATTAGTACCTATCGATGCTATCTTAATCGAAGAAGAGTTTGTAGCCTAGAATGAGTATGAATGATGTTGTGTTTCTTGAGTCTTGAGTTTATTTTTTGCTCAGAGTGCAAAAGTTCAAGTGTGGGGGAATTTGATCAGTGCATTTTGGTGCACATTCCTACATGATTGCACTTAGGCATTTCTTTAGTTTTATTTGTTTATTTTTATATTTTAATTTATTTTTCTAATTTACTTTATTTTTGGCATAATTTAATTTTCGTACTTAATTTTCAGCTTTAACAGCGTTTACGGAAATGAGCATAACTGGAGTTTCAGGAATCTGATTGAGACGTTCTACTAGTCGATGGAAAGCTAAGAAAAAGAGCTACAACTTTCGTGTTGGAGTCAAAGTCAGATTCAGAGTCATATTTTCCAGAATTTCGTTTGAAGCTGCTGCATTAGTTTTATTTAGTTTCTGGTCATTTAGAATTGGGCATGTGTTATGTATTTGACCCAGTTGGGTTGTAAACAGGTCATTTAGGTTTTTCTATTTAACCTAGCAGCCGCATCTGCTCTTTGACACACTTTTTACGATTTTATTTTTTACTTTCGAAGAGACGAATTATGGAGAACTAATTCTAAGGATTTATCTGTTGTGATCGGTTTTCGCCGACACTTTGAGGTTCTTATATTTTCCAATTAATCTATTTCTTTTCAATTATAATCTTGATATCTTGTTTGTTTAATTCGATTTATCTAAGGTTATATTGATTTATTCCGATGATTGCATGTTCCTATACTTTAATCGCGTTTGCTTAATTCGCGTATGTTTATCGTGTTTGCTTAATTCACGATTGATATATTTCATCTGTTTGCTTAATTCGGAAATTAGGAATATTCATATAATATCAATTACGCTTGTTTGATTGTTATTATAATCGAAAAGGAAATAGTGCCCGCTTAGGAATTGGGAATTATTTGGGTCGATGATAAGTTGGGAAATCAAAACAGCAAATTAACCGTTTTAGCTTAATTTGTTAATCACTTATTTTAATCCGTTTTTATAATTCGGCCTTAAAACCAACCTGTAACACCTCAAAATTTGCCCTCATAACTGGCTTACGCTTCACATTCATCTGCGTTCTCCCATTGGGTCATAACATTAAATCATGTAGTGCATCAGCTTCTAAGGCATGAGATCAACGTCATATGAAGTTAGGGTTTATTTCCCTGGTTAGGTGATCCTTAAGGAGCTCCTTGGTAAAGATTGTTCATTGGTGCAGCAGGCTCATTATCATGTTGGATTAAGGTTTTATTCATGACGGAGTTTGAGAACATTCCACCAACTGAAATATGTTATCTTAAAAGTTCGATTTGGACTTATTTGATGAAGATGTTCATCATGGCATTAAAGTTTGGGTCCAAGAATTTGGTTCAATTTGAAGATGGGAAAAAGTGAACAATTACGGTCTATTTGGAAGACGTCATTCGAATTCAAATACAATTCACTTCTAGCCGCTTATCTTAAAAAAAGGAAGAAAACCATTACCTTTTTTATCCGGTGACCAAAATGTGTTAATTGATTCAATAGCCATCCAATTTGAGTATTCATTTCTTAATAATCATTCAATCTGTTTAACATTCGTTTCGAATCTCAAATCAATTCCTAAGAATCGTGTTTGAACTCGTTGGTTTACCCGATTGTCCAATTATCCATTTGTCCATGTATCCATCCATACTTTTAAATCTCATCTTTGTCATTTTTTAAAGCCCATTTAAATTTCCATTGACATTAAGCATATTTTTTGCTAATTTCCATTACACCCAATTTGTCCAATTTGAGTCTTACTGAGTCATTTATTTTATCTAATTTTCAATAGCCCATTCAATATTGATGGAAGAAAGGGGAAGGCAGCCTAATGCAGCAGAACAAAAAATAAGATAACAACAATTAGACTCAGTTACAAAACTAACAAAAAACTAGCAGAATCAGGGAGAAAAATCCATAACCAAAAATTCAGTTTATAGAAAATCAGTTACAAAAATTCCTGCAATCTAAAAAAAAACCTTCTTCAATCTTCATATAAGTCTCTCCCTCTCAATCTAAAAAGGGGGCTGAATCTTCCTCTTCAATCTTCTTCACCAGCTTCATCAAACCCCAATATTCTTCACCACTTTTCCTCCTTGAAATTCATCTTTCTACAACTTACCACAAATCAATCCCTTTCATCAATCTAAAATTCTTCATCATCTTCTCCATAAAAAAAAATCATCGTTCCTCAATCTCTCCCTTTTCCAATACATTCAATCATTTTCCTCATTCTTTCTCAGCTTCCATCATCTTCAAACTCCTCATTCCTCAAATCACCTTCATCAATCACCTGCAATAATTTTCGAATTCAACAGTGAATCACACATATACTCAAAGAACAGACCGCGAATCGAAGCAAAAGTAAAAAATCTCCAAATTTGCAGAAAGAAATCACGATACCAACATATCGGTCCAACAATCCCTTTTTCTCCATCACACCTGCAAGATTTGTAAACACATAGCAAGAATCGAAAACCAGTAGCAAGAGCGAGATGTGAGGTGAAGAGAAGAAGAATAAAGGCATTTACCTACAGATTTCTTCGAAGTTTTTTCTGTTGCTTGCTACAAGAGATCCAATCTTTGTTAATGCTCTGATCAAGAAGAGTCTAGGGATATTAGTGAGGGGGGTTAACGGTTGCAGCCATCGCAACCGTCGTCAGAAGGCATATCAGAACGACATCATCATCTTCTACAACACCACTCTTCACCATTCATCAACCTTCATCAATCGGAAAACCCTATGAATCCACAATCTTCATCTTCAATCTCCCCTCAATCATCGACAACAAGCAACATTTCAGAATTCGTTTTCAACATCAACAACAACACTGCAGAATCAATCAAACAAAGATATTGCAAAATCAATCAACGAAAGTGATGTAAAAGTCAATAACAATTCCGAAAGCAAATACGCAGAAAAGATGTCAGCAGCAAGAGCGTGAAGTATACCTTATCGAGTTCAAAAATCGAAGTCGGATCCTCCACATCACCTTCGTTCATCATCACACGAATATGACGTCAAACGCGTCCTCACCGTCCCCTTTAACTTCGAGAATAATAAAGAGATGTAAGATCTCCTCTTCCATGACTATTATTTTGAACTCTTGGCCTTTTGCTTCCAAAAGCTCCGATCCCGACGTTTGGAGAGGATTTTGGAGAAGCCATTCTCGGATTTGAGTAGAGGAGCAAAAATAAGGAGGAGTTTGTGTTCGGATTTTGATGATTGAGAGAGGTCGATCCCCGGAGAGGACGGTGGCGCCGCCGTCGGCCGCCACTCTCCGGCGAGATTAGGGTTTGCGGACGGTAAGAAGAAGAAGGGATGAACATGGATGTTGAGAGAGAGTGAATTATTTTGTGTTTTTTTAATTTGTGATGCTAATGAAAACTCATAAAGACCTTGGAAAGTCTAAGTATCTAGATAAGAGGATAAGGATTGGGTTGGGTGGTCCACTCCGACGGTGACACTTGTCACCGTCCGGTAGGACCACCAGATTTTGTTCATGCGTGCGCCACCCCACTTCAACTACCATACGCCCTTATTCTTAGGCTTCCATTTCTCCATCAACGGATCAGACGGCCCTGATTCAGTCAACAGCATTGACTGAGGGTCCATGCCATAGAGCTCTCAATCATGCGCTAGTGGGCCTTTATAACTTGCTATCCGCACCCCCCAGGTTAAGCCCGTCTCATCATTTAACTAAAAAATATGCTTTCTACACCCCTTTTCTATTTCTAATTCTTTTTAAATTTCTATTTTTATACCCTTCAATTTAATTCTACAAAAAATATTAAAATGCATAATAAAAATCCCCAAAAATTATAGTAGCCTTTTAATTCAATTTAGAAACCTTCTACATTTTTACTTTCTGAATTTTGTCATTTTTCAATTTAATTTCGATTTTTCATTTAATTGATTTTATATTGAATTCTCACATGGACACATAATTTTGTACATTTTATTTCTCCCACTTCCTGTAATATTTTTGGCCCATTATTTTTGCTATGATTAGAGGGCAAATAATAGAATCTGGAATAACTTTTGGTATATTTTTTAGGCCATTTTATCCACTGTTTTGGTAGTGTTGTTTGTGTAAAATTGTGATTGAATCTTAGATAGATTTAAATGACCATTTGACATAGTTAGACTTTGAATTTTTAGGAGAATTTTAACACAATATTATAGTCAGATTAGAGACCCTAGGGAATTAATTTCACATTTTTTCCAGGACTTTTGATATTTTTGTTATCTTAATTCATTTCCATCATATTGTTGCATATGCATTTTCATTTCATTTACTAACATTTTCTTTTTGTGCAAGGTATTTTTCGAGGATTCGCGTATGGACTTGGATTATGTTTATTATGCCTCGATTATATTTTTGTGGTTTTTACTTTGTGATGTAATAGCTTAGAACTTGTATGCTTGTATAAGTCTCATAATTAGGCTATAAAAGATAAAACGAATCACTAGAAAACCAAATCTCAAAAAATAAATAAAGAAATACTCGATCTAACGTCGAGTAAATTTTCAAATAAATAAATAAAGTTTCATGTGACTTTAGGATTCCTCGATTACCATCGTTCCATTCCATTACACTAAAAGCAAGCCTTGTATGTTGCATACCATAAGTCGTGCGTCTCAGCACCACGCAATCGACCCACCCGATCCATCGTTTCATCCCATTTACGTTTCATACCCGTTTTTACCCACCATGACTTAGGAGGACCATATTGTTCATTATTATTATTTTTTGTACTCACATTTCTAGTCTAATATCCTTAGGTAGATTTAATCTTTCAAACCTCACTAACCATATGTCACCTTTAAACTCAACTAACTTAGGGTAAAGTCTAGTTTCCCTTAGAGTTTTTTCCTTTTCCAACTTGAGTATCACTTCTCATCTTTAAGAAAAATCAAAACACTTAATAAAGGAAAATGTGTACAATGCGCCACGAGCCTTAAGCTATACGGGAAATGATTAGTGGAGGTCTCCTCCATTCTTCTAGGACGCTTTACAAACGTTCCATTGGGGCAATCTTGGAAAGTATTCACTCCTGTATCATAGTCTTTAGTGTTGTACATGCGATAAACATAAAGTTAAAACACTTCTCATAAAAGACACTCAACAAAGACACCACGTCTTCTCTTCTCATCTCATACTCCTTGCGGACGAACATGACTTGTCTCGACAGTTCAAACAGCGACACGGTAAACACCCTCGAGTCAGAGCCGGTAACACCTGAGCTAGAGCTATCGCAACGTCATCCTAAAAATCATAAACAATTTCCCGCCTTAGTTAGACGAACTACGGCGACTCTGATCCTCATTTTCCCAATGAGGTACGTAGGCAATGGGGTAGGGCCCATTCGAGCACAATCTTTATTTTCCCTACATTTTCCCCTTTCTTTTTCGATCTCATTTCATTTCCATTCCAGATAGCCATTCTTTCATTTGAACAACATCGTATTTCTGACCATTTGAAACAGACTTATAAGCGTGGATCCCGTCGGGTACGACAGACGGATTGGGGTGTTAATACCTTCTCAATTCGTAACCGACTTCCGGACCCAGATCTTTGGTTCGCAAGGCCTCGTCCTTTTCCTTCTTACTTAGGTTTGTGCAACATTACCTTTCCCATTCCTTCGGGATAAAAATGTCTGGCTGGAGACTCTACCTTTTCCGCGCCACTTTCGCATTTGTACTAGGATGAAAATCCCGGGAGCGACAGCTGGCGACTCTGCTGGGGACGCAACCATGAATCTTTGGTTTCCCCTTTAAGAGTCAATCCTATCGCCTGTCCATTTCTGTTTTCGTTGGGTGATTATTCATTTGCTGTTGTGCTTTAGTTTAGCTTTACTGTTTTGTTCACAGTTTATCGCTTTACTTTACGACTTTATTTACAGCTTTCTGCACTTTACTTTACTATTGCATATACTGGCATGTACTGTACTGGCTATTATGGTTTTCCTTGGTGGGATGGGATTATTGTGAGATAAGCCAAATACCCGGCTTGAGTATACACATAGGATTTAGAGTGGGTCGTCGTGTGGCTTGCGTGGTCTTGAGCACGTGTAGTTTTCACGAGTCCCACACCCAGATCAGGCTCTCTTGGGATATGTTCTATACTGCCTAGGCAGACCATAGAATGTTCCCACCTGAGTTGCTAACACTGAGAACCGATCTTCGAGGACCTTAGTGGAAACAACCCTCTCCAGTGGTGACAGTGGCAGACCACATTTTGTGGCAAACCCATTCGCACCCGAGGGCCCACTAGGAAGTCGCATAGGATGACCTTGTTCTCTCGTAGGAACCCCGTTAAAGCGACTGGTCGTATGACGGTAGTATTGTACCCTTCAGGATGAATGTACTATTGTTTCTCGACTTCAGTGCTTGAAGCCGAGAACTTATGAGGGATGCTTGTTTTCCCAGACTCAGCTGAGGCCTCCCTGGGTAGTACATAATGCCAAACCGATTCCCTGATTTGGTCATGAGCCATTTCTCGGAGATGGTGAACGTATTATTGCTACTCGGCTTTGAGAGTCCGTGATGTTGACCCGTAGTAGCACACCCGTGAGATTGGGAGGGGTTTACAGGTTTGCAGGAACCCTAAAACTTCCAACATACCCGCTTTTGCCAGTGTTACTCCGTGATATGATCCGGTCCTATATAATATTTGGTTAAGAATGCTGGAACTTCTACACAGAGATAATGATATTATGACTCTTCACCAACACTTGGTTATCTGATCCACACCAGCATCAAACCGCTGATCACATGCCAGTTGCATACATGACATCATGGCATTTTAGCATACATGTTCAGTTACTTCCAAGGATCACATATCTGAATTAAATCGTCGGATTTTTTCTGCATTAAAACTTGGATCAAAACAGATAAATTCCTTGGAAATAATTGAACATAGAATTTGCATACATCCTTGTATTTTTTACAGGTGTTCAGGGACAAATTCTTATCCTGACTTGGTTTCTCTCCAGAATGGCCAACTTGAATCATGATTGTTAGGGTATGGGCATGGAACAACTCCGAGCGGAGGTGACTGAGATGAATGCCCAACTGGGGCATTTTATAGTGGACATTCGAGCATTGTCCCAGGATCAGAAATTGCTGATAGAAGAATTCAACTTGATGAAGACTCAGATAAAACTGCTTACAAGAATTATGAATGCTATGTCGAAAAAGGAAAATAGTCGTGTGTCTGCTTTTCAAACAGAAGGTCATGTTTCTCCCATCTCTTTGGGATGTCCACTAAATCAAGGTTTGTTAGGTGGGTTTCCTCTACAGTTTGAGTCTCTTCACCAGCAATCACCACTTGGCAGTCAAGAAGAGCATTAGGGATCCTCCTCAGCTTCTACGCCTTGGTTTCCAGGAGAAATACTTCGACAAATTTCGTTTGTAGCTCCTCCATTAGTGGCAACCCGTCATCAACAGGAGCAAGAAAGGGTTATTGATCTGATACCCATGTCTTATGTTGAATTATGCCCACAACTGTTCAAAATGGGGTTGATTGAGTATCGCGACCTAACTCCTCCTTCCGGTAAACTTCACCAAAGTTGGAATCCCTACGCCTACTGTGTTTTTCATTCTGGAGCTCCCGGACATGATGTTGATGATTGCAAGGCGTTTAAACATCAAGTGCAAGACTTAATTGATGAAGGCATAATCACTTTTGGACTGATCGGGCCGGAAGTGCCGCAAGATAAAGCATGCAGGAATACAAAAGAGGTGGTCAATTTTCCTTCTTCTAGAATTGTTGCTCAGACCAATTTTTCAAAGGGGCTACATCAAAAACCTTCATTCTCTCCTCGGCCGAGTATGAGTAAGAGAGTACAGGGACATGTCAGGCGCCCAACGCAATGTCAACAACGAAATGTTCAATCACAATCTCAGAGTCAGCAACAACAGGCACAAAGACCATTTCAGGAAAGAACAAGAGCGAGGAACCACAGACTTGATCCTATCCCATGTTTATATGTTGTATTGCTTCCAGAGTTGCTGAAGTTGAACCTGGTCGAGCTCCGTACCAAGATGGCTCCTTCTGCTGATAACCTACAACCAAATTTTGATTCAAAATCCAGGTGCGAATTCCATTCAGGTGCCCAGGGGCACAGTATTGAGAAATGTTGGGCTTTTCAGAACAAGGTACAAGACCTAATTGAGTCCAAGGCAATCATTTGTTCTCCTCATCCAAAGGTACTCCAGAATCCGATGCCTAATCACGACGGAATCGGTGTCACGGTTGTTCTACCAAATGGTCCACGTTAAGTTGAGGTCTCCAAGTTAATCACCCAGGACGTCGGGGTATTCATGAAGTAAAAAAAGCCAGCAGTATTCAAGTACTCTCAGTGATGGCATTTGTGTGTTTTTCTTCATTGTTCATTTTCATCCCTATTAAGGGGAACTACGTCGCTCTGATTTTTCATTGGTCATCAGTCAATGGAGATACGTAGGAAGAAGATTGTCAGGTCTTTCCGAACAACCTTATGGGGCAACTTTACTCCCCAGCTTTACTTTTTTCTTCAGACGTCTCGCGTCAGAGTCAGAATAACTAGAAGAAGAGATATGATCGCCATGGTTAGGTATACGGCTGCAAATTGAATATTACAAGTCTGTGAAAGAGCTATTGATCACTGAAAGTATCCAAGACTGACAGGTCCAGGCGGAGTCAATCCTCCTCAACTGCGGCAATATTCAGTTTCTTTACTGCATTTCCATTTGTAGTTTCTTTTATATGCTAAACATTTGTCTACATGTATGAAATTTGTTTGATTTTGAATGTTAGCAATAATAAAACTCACATGTTTTACTTGAAGTAATCCATTCGCATTCACTTATAATTTTGCATGTGTACATCACAATACCAATTATCGTGCTTAAACTCTATAAAGGAGAATGACGAAACAAAAACTTAAAATCTCTAATTGTGTGCTCTCGAGTAAGGCCATGTTGACGATGTACATGCTTTGTTTCAAATCCCTAAACACTGGAGATATAAGGGAGATAAACCCTTGCTAACCCCTTTGAGCCTTGAAGTAGGAGTTTCTTTTCGCATGAAAAAACCTCACATGTAACCCAGGGGCAGGGTAGATATCAGCTAGTCGGACCAAGCAATCAAGCTTTCATAAAGGAGTGTATTTGAGGATCCATTACATTCCACTATGCTAATCAAGAGGTCCAAAGATCAGAAACCACAATGGTTATCCAAGTCAAAAGGTCCAAAGATTGAAAACCACAATGGTTATCCTTCGTCGACCAAAGGATGAGGCAGTCATAACCCTCACAAAGCAATCAAGACAAACAGTGTCACACGACTTGTTCAAAAGCAAAAAAAATGATGAAAGAGCCTGCTAAGTCGAAACTTGAAAACAAGCGACTTAGGCAAAAGTTAGGGCATCTCGCTGGATTTCATAATCAGAGATTCATAAGAATCAATCCAGGCAAAAGTTAGGGATAAGCAAAATAACGCAAAAGAGAAAGACGGAAAGGATTATACAAGAAAGATCCTCAAATGAGAACAAAGTCGTGTGGCACAGACACGAAAGATAGAGGAGTGACTGACTCTCAACAATAACTCGATTAGTGATTGAACTCATAGCAGCAATGGTTTCTCAATTAACACAAAACCTTTATGAAGGGTGAATGCTTGTGAAAACTAGCTAAATGTAGGAATGGAGAACATCACAAAGAGTGGGTGGGCACAAATAAACTTCGAGCCTATATCCATTGTTTCTATAACCGTGAACCAGGCCACGATACAACCTTTAAAAGTCCTAACTGAAACAGGGTTAATTTGAGAGCGTATTACTACGAGGCCGCATTCCTGACTCCTATGAGTTATGCTAAAAGACATTTGTTGGTATTGCATGTACATACTTTCATTCAAAAATAATGTTGTATCTTAACCAGTGATTCACTCACAAGGGTTTGCGACCCCTGTTTAAAACTTCAAGTGTGACATGTGTGTTGCATTAGAATTTTCATTCTAAGAATAAACATTTTTTGCTTGCATACATTTGTTTAGCATCATAAATGGTTCACATGCGGAAATTCAGTCCAAAAGCTTAAGCTTTCCAAGTTGAGAAGTCTAAAACTTCTGAAAGACCGTCACGTTGAGGTGCACTTTTTCGAGAAAAGCTCCATTGAGTAAGGACTTTCCCCAACTAGTCATGGTAAGAGCTAGCCAATCCGAGGCAGTTACGTCGAGCAATCTCTTCAAAATTAAAGAGCTAGCCAATTCGGGGCAGTTACGTCGAGCAATCTTTTCAAAATTAAGCCAAACTGGGGCAATCACTTCGAGATTCAAATCTCTCCAAGAGCAAAGATTAGTCAGTCAAGTGTAAAACTATTCAAATACTCATACTGGGGCAGGCCACCCCAATAGCACGAGAATTCATTCTTTCCCGAAGACAGACAGTCGGAAGCACCTATCCAGAATTCAGAGTACCGAGACAGTTATGCTCCTGATAAGTTCCTATGGCACCCCCTTGTCATAGTTCTTACAGACTGAGTCTACTACCCATCCAGCAGCCGCTCGTCAAGCCAATTATCTCATTCAGCGTTTCTTACAGCTCCAAGCTCATCTGCATTGGCAATGGTTACCTCCCCAGCAAGGTCATTACGCCAATTCAGGCAATCACTGTGATATCTAAGAGTTTAAAGACACTAAGTCTTTTGTAAAATCCTTTTAAGGTAGAGTTTAGGCGAAAGCAAATGATCCCCAGCACGAGACAACTTGAATTCTTTTCCTCCCCAGCGGGACGTGTCTCGGTTTTGGTCATCCCCAACAGACGAATGGAAGTTATCCCCAGTAAAGTCACCAAACTTTTCCTTCAGCTGTTTTCCTCGATCTCGGTTCCTCAACAGATCTAAGGTAACTCCTATTCCCCTAGCAGATTTCGGATAAATCATTCTCTTCCCCAACAGATCCATAAGAGTGGATAATCCCCAATAGTCGAGGTATCCCCTGACAGGGTCCTCAAATCTAAAGTCCAATTTATTTTGGCAAAGGTGATAATTCGGTACATATGAGTTATTCACGCTCTTTTCCAACAAAGATGTTATCCCCATAGGGCTTCTTGAGATCGAATCCACGATCATTGTGTTTCCCCACAGAGTCAACAGGGGCTTATTATTTCCTTATCAAGAACTCCCTTTGCACTTACGCCATTTCATTGACATGTTCAAAACATAACATCCCCAGTGTCATGGGGCAACATGCCATGCAATTCAACATATGCATACCCATACCCAGTATAATCCTAGTTTGATATCTTGCGAAGCCCAGCCACAGACTGGCCAAAGTCCATCTTCGGGTGGCAAATTCTTAAAGTCCCCCCGCAGTGTGGCAAATTATCCGAAGTCCACCCGCAGTGTGGCAAATTTCTGAAGTCCACCCTCAGTGTGGCAAGTTTCAAAAGTCTCCCACAGTGAGCAAAAGTCCAGCCACAGACTGGCCAAAGTCCATCTTTGGGTGACAAGTTTCAAAAGTCTCCCACATTGAGCAAAAGTCCAGCAACAGACTGGCCAAAGTCCATCTTCGGGTGGCAAGTTTCAAAAGTCTCCCACAGTGAGCAAAAGTCCAGCCACAGACTGGCCAAAGTCCATCTTCGGGTGGCAAGTTTCAAAAGTCTCCCACAGTGAGCAAAAGTTCAGCCATAGACTGGCCAAAGTCCATCTTCGGGTGGCAAGTTTCAAAAGTCTCCCATAGTGAGCAAAAGTCCAGCCACAGACTGGCCAAAGTCCATCTTTGGGTGGCAAGTTTCAAAAGTCTCCCACAGTGAGCAGAAGTCCACCCGCAGTGTGGCAAATTTCTAAAGTCCCCCGCAGTGGGCAGAAGTCTCCCGCAGTGAGCAAAAGTCCAGCCGCAGACTGGCCAAAGTCCATCCTCATGGTGGCAAAGTATCTTAAAATTCGATCGCAAAGTATCTGAAGTCCACCCGCAGTGTGGCAGAATATCAAAGTCCACCCGCAGTGTGGCAAGCCTGTAGTGTTCTGGAATCATTCAAAGGGCATCTCCGGTTTACTATCTTCCCGTCATAATTATATCTAAGCAGAGTTCATTTGGTTAAGTTTATCTCCCTGTTCTTCTTCCGCAGAGTGCAAATTTTTTGGTTGTTTCTAGTATTCAATCCCTGCATACCTCAAATGTCTTAAAGCAACTACTATCATCCATTCACGTCCACAGTGATTGAATAGGGGAAGTTGTAACACCTCAAAATTTGCCCTCATATTTATAACCCAAACTGGCTTACGCTTCACATTCATCTGCGTTCTCCCATTGGGTCATAACATTAAATCATGTAGTGCATCAGCTTCTAAGGCATGGGATCAACGTCATATTAAATTAGGGTTTATTTCCCTGGTTAGGCGATCCTTAAGGAGCTCCTTGGTAAAGATTGTTCATTGGTGCAACAGGCTCATTATCATGTTGGATTAAGATTTTATTCATGACGGAGTTTGAGAGCATTCCACCAACTGAAATCTGTTATCTTAAAAGTTCGATTTGGACTTATTTGATGAAGATGTTCATTCGCGTGTATTAGTTTCAGGTGAAGCAAGAAGCACGGTTCGAGCTATTGGCTTCATGGATTCATCATGGTATTAAAGTTTGGGTCCAAGAATTTGGTTCAATTTGAAGATGGGAAAAAGTGAACAATTACGGTCTATTCGGAAGACGTCATTCGAATTCAAATACAATTCACTTCTAACCGCTTATCTTAAAAAAAGGAAGAAAACCATTACCTTTTTTATCCGATGACCAAAATGTGTTAATTGATTCAATAGCCATCCAATTTGAGTATTCATTTCTTAATAATCATTAAATCCGTTTAACATTCGTTTCGAATCTCAAATCGTTTCCTAAGAATCGTGTTTGAACTCGTTGGTTTACCCGATTGTCCAATTATCCATTTGTCCATGTATCCATCCATACTTTTAAATCTCATCTTTGTCATTTTTTAAAGCCCATTTAAATTTGAAGTCCAATATCCAAGTTTAATTTCCATTGACATTAAGCATATTTTTTGCTAATTTCCATTACACCCAATTTGTCCAATTTGAGTCTTACTGAGTCATTTATTTTATCTAATTTTCAATAGCCCATTCAATATTGATGGAAGAAAGGGGAAGGCAGCCTAATGCAGCAGAACAAAAAATCAGATAACAACAATTAGACTCAGTTACAAAACTAACAAAAAACTAGCAGAATCAGGGAGAAAAATCCATAACCAAAAATTCAGTTTATAGAAAATCAGTTACAAAAATTCCTGCAATCTAAAAAAAACCTTCTTCAATATTCATATAAGTCTCTCCCTCTCAATCTAAAAAGGGGGTTGAATCTTCCTCTTCAATCTTCTTCACCAGCTTCATCAAACCCCAATCTTCTTCACCACTTTTCCTCTTTGAAATTCATCTTTCTACAACTTACCACAAATCAATCCCTTTCATCAATCTAAAATTCTTTATCATCTTCTCCATTAAAAAATCATTGTTCCTCAATCTCTCCTTTTTCCAATACATTCAATCATTTTCCTCATTCTTTCTCAGCTTCCACCATCTTCAAACTCCTAATTCCTCAAATCACCTTCATCAATCACCTGCAATAATTTTCGAATTCAATAGTGAATCACACATATACTCAAAGAACAGACCGCGAATCAAAGCAAAAGTAAAAAATCTCCAAATTTGCAGAAAGAAATCACGATACCAACATATCGGTCCAACAATCCCTTTTTCTCCATCACACCTGCAAGATTTGTAAACACATAGCAAGAATCGAAATCCAGTAGCAAGAGCGAGATGTGAGGCGAAGAGAAGAAGAATAAAGGCATTTACCTACGGATTTCTTCAAAGTTTTTTCCGTTGCTTGCTACAAGAGATCCAATCTTTGTTAATGCTCTGATCAAGAAGAGTCCAAGGATATTAGCGAGGGGGGTTAACGGTTGCAGCCATCGCAACTGTTGTCAGAAGGCATATCAGAACGACATCATCATCTTCTACAACACCATTCTTCACCATTCATCAACCTTCATCAATCGGAAAACCCTATGAATCCACAATCTTCATCTTCAATCTCCCCTCAATCATCGACAACAAGTAACATTTCAGAATTCGTTTTCAACATCAACAACAACATTGCAGAATCAATCACACAAAGATATTGCAAAATCAATCAACGAAAGTGATGTAAAAGTCAATAACAATTCTGAAAGCAAATACGCTGAAAAGATGTCAGCAGCAAGAGCGTGAAGTATACCTTATCGAGTTCAAAAATCGAAGTCGGATCCTCCACATCACCTTCGTTCATCATCACACGAATATGACGTTAAACGTGTCCTCACCGTCCCCTTTAACTTCGAGAATAATAAAGAGATGTAAGATCTCCTCTTCCATGACTATTATTTTGAACTCTTGGCCTTTTGCTTCCGAAAGCTCCGATCCCGATGTTTGGAGAGAATTTTGGAGAAGCCATTCTCGGATTTGAGTAGAGGAGCGAAAATAAGGAGGAGTTTGTGTTCGGATTTTGATGATTGAGAGAGGTCGATCGCCGGAGAGGACGGTGGCGCTGCCGCCGGCCGCCACTCTCCGGCGAGATTAGGGTTTGCGGACGGTAAGAAGAAGAAGGGATGAACATGGATGTTGAGAGAGAGTGAATTATTATGTTTTTTTAATTTGTGATGCTAATGAAAACTCATAAAGACCTTGGAAAGTCTAAGTATCTAGATAAGAGGTTAAGGATTGGGTTGGGTGGTCCACTCCGACAGTGACACTTGTCACCGTCCGGTAGGACCACCAGATTTTGTTCATGCGTGCACCACCCCACTTCAACTACCATACGTCCTTATTCTTAGGCTTCCATTTCTCCATCAACGGATCAGACGACCCTGATTCAGTCAACAACATTGACTGAGGGTCCATGCCATAGAGCTTGATGCGTGTTTTTCGCAAGTGTATGAACACGTCAGAGTAATATAAAAGATTGTCGAATCCACAGAGACCAAGTGTCAATCTATCGTACCTGTTGTTATGGTGTGTATCTAAGGCAACTGAATATAAGGGTTTTAAGAAGGGTGCGATGGTAAGTAAAATAATAATTTTTAAACAATAAACAAAGACAGGCTCGAATGTAATTCTCGTAATCAATAGATAATCCAGTACTTGTTAATGGAACTACTTATGGGCAATGTTTTCTCCTTTGAAAAGAACTAATTTAACGGGAACTGTCGCTTTCGCGTATTCAGAACCGAGTTATACTCTCTAATCAACCCCTCCTATTGTCACGGATAAAAAGGTGCGTACTGCGTTAGAGTGGTAAACCTATTTTTAAGAAATATAGTATCTTAACTAAGTTGAAAAGTATTTTAACCTGGATTTCTTAGCAAAAAGAGGTTCTTACGAACCAGACTCTAAACTTCCTAACGCGTCCGAAAATCGTTTTAAAATCTCTTTTCTTTTTAAAAAAAAAACTCCTAATGAACTAGACAAAGTGCTTTTGGCTGTTTTTGAAATAGTTAAAAACAATTACTTGAATTGAAAGATAAAATAGCCCTTAAGTGTTTCCACGAACAATTATACGGATTACTGGTTTAATTACGATCCTTACATCCTAACCTTTATAGAATTAGTTAGACATGATAAAGTAAAGGTTCTTTTTATAATTTTTCATAAAAGTATTTTAGTGCGAGTGCGGAAAGTAAATGAATTTAGTGCGAGTGCAGATAATAAACGAAAGTAAAGCGAGTGCGGGAAATAAATAAAATAAAGTGCGAGTGCGGATAATAAAGAAAGTAAAGCAGTGCGAGAAATAAATAAAAGTAAAGCAATAAAGAAAAGTAAAATACGAACTGGAATTAAAATGGCGGCAGGATTAACTTCCTCCAAAGTGCTCCAAAACTCGATCACACAGACATATTACAGACTCGGTCACTCGATTGCAGAAACACCCCGATGTGGAATGGTAACTGCTTTAAAACTGATATATGCCTAGAGAAATCTAAGTTTGGATGAAGAAAAACGAAAATATAAAGTCCTATTTATAGGAAAACTAAATGCAGGAAAAGACCAGGATGCCCCCTCCACTAAAAAGTGGAGGGAACTGCTTTTTTGCCTTGTGGCGCCCGCCACAGGCCTATGGCGCCCGCCATGGTGCTAACAGGGAATGGAAGAGTGAGGATCGTGGGTCTTGGCAGTGTTGGAGTGGTCTTGAGACGTGGCCACGTCATGGCTGACCCCATGGCGCCCACCAGGGTGGGTGCCGTAAGTGTAAAACGCTGAATTTCTAGGTTTCCGTCCGTTTCCACTTCTTTTTCGCTCCTTTTCTCAATTCAAGCCCCGATTTCATAAAAAACCTGAAAACAAAGAAAAACAAAGTAATAACATAACAAAATAACAATAAAAGCTAAGAATGCATGTGAAATCGGAGTCAGAAATACGGTGAATTTTAGTGTGATCAAATTCTCCCACACTTAAACCTTTGCTTGTCCTCAAGCAAACTTTAAAGCTCAAGAAAATATGGTGTCAACACGTGTCTTTGGGCTAAAGGGCTTCTAAGTTCAGGTCAGTATGCAGTGACAGGTACTAACTAAGTGAACCAAGGGTACCATAGTAACACAAACACAAACTTCAATCCTATATTAACCACTCCATGTCATCCCACAATTCCTAGGCCTATCTTCTCATCTTCTCATCTTTTTGTGTCCTTTTCATTCAGGCGCAATCACATTAAGCCCGTTATCCGTACATGCTTCATAGTAGAGTGACCGGTTAGTGATTTTGATCCATAACATAATGTTTCTGGCACATAAGCATGTGTAAACCTGTTTTATTTGACCTAATAGTAGTTGCGGGGGATCGGATCGTAATTCGCCCTACCAAGTTCAGTGCCAGATACCTCTGAACTAACTAGCAATAGGTGACTTGCAATTTTTTTCTTTTTGTGGCAACAAATTTTTTCTTCTCTTTTTTTCGGTTTAAATGACTTTGTGAGGGTCACCTATCCCAGAGTTTGCCTTTTTTTCTTTTTTTTTTATTAGCACTGGATCATTCACTTATGTTCATCGGCCCCCTACATAGAGCATGCTTAGGCCGGAGCTGACTTCTAGAATAAACTACTTAGGACAATTTTTTAAATGATAATAAAGGCCATGGTGGTGGGGTTTAGAAGTGATTCCTACATTCAAGAGGTCTATGGTGCTAAAAATGGTGCTGATGTTTCAAAAAGTTGACCTAAGTCACCACATCCTAATCTAAACCTGTCTCAAAGCCCAAAAAACATGTGAAACAACATTGTTTTCTTTTTAAAAATTTTCTGGTAAGGCTAAGGAAATGGAAAAAATGAAGATGTACTAAAAATACACTATACTGGTGACTCGTCAGACTCATGCATTATCTAAGAAAATTAAACTAAATAACTTACTGAAAAGGGAAATAACTGAAAGGAAATAATTAACTAAAAAGGGAAATGACAGAAAGCAATAAAATCCCCTCCCACACTTAAATCGAACATTGTCCCCAATGTTTCGAAATAAGATAAGGAGGGTAACCTGAAAAAGACTACTGAGGAGGAGCACTGGTGCCCTCGCCGTCCTGCTGTGATGGTCTGGAACGACGGGATCTACTGCGATGCTGGTCCCTCCGGTCGAGTCGTGCCGATAAGGCAGCCTGAGCACCCCGGACCTCTCGAAGGTTACCTAAGATGGAACCCTGAGTAGCCTCTACAAGCTGGTAGTGCCGACGGTTGAACTCTCTCTGACGGTTCTTCTCTAATGAGATATTGTTCAAGGTACGGCAAATATTGATGTAGGCACGATCCGAAACCAATCGCGATTGTTGCATGAAGCTCATGTTGTCCGTCAGTTGTTGTGAAATAGTAGAGAGAAGGTCGTCTCGCCTTTCCTCTCTAGCTGTCATATCACGCCACATCTCCTCGGTGACGTAGAATCCAGGAGCAGCACCTGCAACAGGGTTAGAGGAAGATGGTGCGGTGTGTGACTGTGAAGGACGATGGGGGGACATGTGAGGTATGGGAGACTGCTCTCTCCGATCATACTCTTCATCAGTGTCATGTGCCTCCCCATCAGGAATATTAAGAGGAAGTGGACCCGAAACAGGTGGAGCATTCAGATCATAGGTCCAGTTCCTTTCATTACGTACATCAGTATGTCTACTGCAAGGTAAAGCAACAGATGGGATAGCTACCCCATGAACCATCAACTCATAACCACCTTCTCTCCTTGTTCGGCATAATTTCATGTCTTTCAGAAATTTTAAATTAATTGTGCGAGGAGGTAGTGGTTCAAGTGTATCTATTTCATCGTTCAGGCCAAGAGCCCGAGCAATAGACGTAACAAGCCCTCCAAAAACAATCAGTCATGTTTTATTAGTATGTAAAGCCATGTGTGCAAGCATAAACGGGACCGGATTGATATGGGTACTAGTGAGGCATCCTTGCAAAAATAGGAGTTCTCTAGCATTTACCTTGTTTGGACTCTCCCGGCCAAAAATAATACATGCCAAAAGATATCTGAAAACTCTTATGGCTGGGTTATGAATGGTCGACGCAAGTATTCCTTCAAAAGAATTTATTGAAGTACTTGAAAGCCTTTGCCAGAAGGAAAATACCTCGGCCGACCATTCCGCATCCAAAGGTGCCTCACAAATCGCACCTTCCCTATGAGGGATTCCTAACAAGCCTGCTAGCTCGTTGGTACTGAATTCATATTCAATTCCAAACAGTCTAAAATTAACAGTACCGACTGTGCTAGCAGTGTTAGGACTGACAGTGTATATCAATGAACTTAAAAACTCAACTGTCAGCCTCTCATAGGTAGGTTCCTGATTAACGAAAATATTATGCAAGCCTAAAAAATCTAATAAATTAAAAACACTATGATAAATACCCAAAGCATACAGACAGTTATCATCGACGTACCTAGTCGAGAGAATTTCTCGACTCTGAAGCCTCTGAATAATTTTCCTTTGCCTATCACCCGGTCTTCCATCACGAAGAAGAAATCCATTGAACTCCATTGTTGATTGCTCCTTAGGAAGTGAAAAATGGTAGAAAATGGTTTATGAGAGAAATGATAAAGTTTTGATTTTTATGGTTTGTGGTGGATGAAAATGAAAATGGATTTTGGAGAGGTTTTATGGATGGTGGGTATTTTGGAAATGGGGGAGCTTTAATGGGGTTCAAGGAGGTTTTTGAAAGTTGCAAAAATGGGTTTTTGGAGAAGGAAGGTATGAAAATGGTGAAAATGGAAGTTCAGCCCCGAAATAGGGGAGAACGCCATGGCGCCCGCCATGGGCCTGTGGCGCCCTCCACAAGGCTAAATCCTGGGCCTTGGATTTTTTTTAAATCCTCCTTTGGGCCCTCTTTGCACCTTCGGTCTTTGGGGGGGTCTGGATAGCGTTTTCTTCTCTTTTCCAAGGCATGAGGCTTGCATATTTTTTTTATGAAGACAAAAATGAAAATATTTTTGTCTTATATTTTTTTTTCTTTGTACGACAAAAAAAAATAATTAAAAATCAAAATAGAAAAGAGAAAAATCGACATTAGTGCATAATATGTATATATAAGATGAATATGAAAAAAAGAAAATATAATAGATGCAATAATGTAAGATATGTCTGGAGATGCGATAAAATAAAGCATGAAAAAAAGAAATTAAATACTAGGGTAATATCGTCAGTGTAGAACGAATCATGTGATAGGCTTCTCCTCCTGGTTTGATCCACGAATCTCAGCTATCTCCCTTCGAAGCTCTTCAATCTCCTGATATAGAGCATCGGCCTCTGAGGCATGAGTGAGATCAGAAACCTGAATTTGTAATTCCAAGTCCGCTACTTCCTGCTTGAGCAGGGCAGTCTCCTTACGGAGCTCATAAATCTTAGTTAGTAGATCAGGCGGCTGCAGAGACATATTGTTAGACATAACAGTGATTCGGGGAGTAAGAGGTGTAGGAGTGTACTCAGCGGCGGGAGGTGATTTCGGCTCTTCGACAGTCTCTCCATAACCCTCTAGAGCATAACTCCAATTTGCGGGATCATGGACACTGGTCATCAGCGGGTCTGGTAATGTAAAGTAATGTATCACTTCGCCGTCGATCAGTAATCTAAACATGTTGGGCTCAAAAGAGGCCCTCCTCATCAGTCCTCTGTCAAGACAAAAGTCAACATCCATGGTGGTGTAGCAGCAAAAGGTCCTGAGGTGCAATAATTTGCGAGACAAACCCAATGCAGTAGCTATCTGTGTAACAATCCCACCGACATGTATGATGCCTATAGATGATCTGGCAACACTAGCAAGGCCCTTCAACAGAAAGTTGCCACAAGCAACTGAGCGAGACTGAGTCGCACAAAACAGTAGGAAAATCTCCTTTTCACTTAGCAGGGTCTCTGTATCTGGCAAACCTAGCAAGGAATGCGCTAGAATCATCTGGAAGTACCTTAACGCAGGGTTGTGGATTACCTGAGAGAACTGAGTGGAAGGATCTTGGCTCCCTCCACCTGATATTATAGACCAAAACTTTTCCACTTCTCTGCTCATAAAATACCTCATCGGTGTCTCTAGAATATCATCAGGAGTAGTCTGAAAACCTAGTAAATCACCAAACTCTTTGTGAGAGAAGGAGTAGTCAATCCCGAACAACCTGAAAACAGCGAGTCCATAGGGTCCAGCCCAAGGGTCATGATGAAACGAGATGAGGAACTCAAGAGTCAAGTTCCTATAAGTGTTGTTCCTGTCGTCAAACTGGTCCCATTGGAGTTGATGGCATAAGAATCGGACGCTTGGCTCTATCCCCAAGGCATCCATGCAGTCATGGTCAGGGTACCTGGTAGGAGCCATAGGGCGTCTCATGTGGACATAGTAACGCTCTCTCTGTGCGTCGTCTCTAAAGGCCACGTGCATGTCATCGGGATTCTGCATTCTGCACAAGGTTAGCAAACAAGTCCTGAAAGCATATAAAACATTCAATCGTTAGTCCTGACATAATAATAAAATAAACAAATTAAAATAAAGTAAAAATAAATAAATAAAAAGTACGTAAATAAGAAAACCATGGGTTGCCTCCCATGCAGCGCTTGTTTAACGTCATTAGCTCGACGACCGATTTTTATACATCATTGGAAGGATATGGTGGATCACTCAGAGTATGACAGGTGTATGTTGTTGGGATGTCACCTCCTTCGTAGGGCTTCAACCTTTGTCCATTGACGATGAACGGTTTACATGTTTGGTTCTTGATTTCAATAGCACCGGATCTTAGATACTTCGAAAGGGTCAGTCCATCTCGAACGAAGCTTTCCTGGAAAAAGTCGTAACCTAGGATCGAACAAGAGAACAGGATCACCTATTTTGAAGTCTCTTCTTATGATTCTTTTGTCATGCCAAGCTTTTGTTCTTTCTTTGTATATGATGGCATTTTCGTAGGCGGATTGTCTGAGCTCTTCTAATTTGTGGATATCAAGGATACGTTTCTCACCAACAGTCAAGTAATCCAAATTCAAAGTTTTGATGGCCCAATAGGCCTTATGCTCCAACTCAAAAGGTAAGTGACATGATTTTCCATAGACCAGTTGATAAGGGGTTGTTCCTATAGGGGTTTTGAAAGCGGTTCTATAGGCCCATAATGCTTCTTGAAGTTTCTGCGACCAATCTTTTCTAGATATAGAGACAGTCTTCTCAAGAATTTGTTTGATCTCCCTATTAGATACTTCCACTTGTCCATTGGTCTGTAGGTGGTATGGTGTTGCTACTCTATGCTTAACTCCATACTTGCTTAAAAGTTTATCAAATATTCTCGATATGAAGTGTGATCCTCCATCACTTATGACAAAACGGGGTGTTCCAAACCTGGGAAATATATAATTTTTGAATAATTTGATGACTACTCTGGTGTCGTTCGTGGGTGCGGCGATAGCTTCAATCCATTTGGACACGTAGTCAACAGCTACTAAGATGTACTGATTTCCAAAAGATGGTGGGAACGGTCCCATAAAGTCTATACCCCATACGTCGAAGAGTTCTACTTCTTGGATATTTCTTAACGGCATTTCATTACGTCTTGAAATATTTCCTGTGCGTTGGCATCTGTCACACTTGACAATGAAAGCATGGACATCATGCCACATAGTAGGCCAGAATAGGCCAGCTTGAAGAATCTTGGTGTAGGTCTTAGATGTGCTCGCATGTCCACCATAGGGTGCAGAGTGACAATGCTCAATTATATTATTTACCTCTTCTTCTGGAACACAACGGCGGAAAATGCCATCTTTACCTCTCTTGAAAAGGAATGGTTCGTCCCAGTAGAAGTTTCTCACATCACTGTAGAACTTCTTCTTCCGGTGGTAGTTTAGATCAGGGGGTATGATGTCAGCGGCTAGGTAATTAACGGAGTCTGCATACCAAGGTACATTACTTATAGCTAAGTATTTATGAGAATGCTCATGTAGGTCTGGGTTATCATCTTCAATAGTTTCTAGTTGGGCTATCAGTCTATCATAGGCAAAATCGTCATTTATGGGTACTGAGTCAGGTTTCAGGTATTCTAGCCTAGATAGGTGATCAGCTACCACATTATCAGTGCCTTTCTTATCACGGATATCCAAATCAAACTCTTGCAATAATAGAATCCATCGAAGTAACCTAGGTTTGGCATCCTTTTTACTTAGTAAGTAACGAATGGCAGCATGGTCAGTGTAAACTATAATCTTGGCTCCTACTAAATAAGATCTAAATTTGTTTATTGCGAAAACTACAGCTAGGAGCTCTTTTTCGGTTGTTGCGTAGTTGAGTTGTGCAGCGTCTAGGGTTCTAATGGCATAATAAATTACGTGTAACTTTTTGTCTTTTCTCTGACCTAGAACGGCTCCAACAGCATAATCACTGGCGTCACACATTATCTCAAACGGTTCTGACCAATCAGGGGGTTTCATTATAGGTGCTGAAACCAGAGCTTGCTTCAGAAGATTAAATGCTTCAGTACATTTTTCATCGAAGATGAATTCAGCATCTTTCATTAAAAGACCAGTTAAGGGCTTTGTTATTTTGGAGAAATCCTTGATAAAACGTCGGTAAAATCCGGCATGTCCAAGAAAACTTCTTATCTCCCTGATAGTCTTCGGCTGTTTTAGATTCTTTATGACTTCTATTTTAGCTTTATCTACCTCTATACCTTTTTCGGAAACTATATGTCCTAAAACAATCCCTTCGGTGACCATGAAATGACATTTTTCCCAATTTAGCACAAGGTTTACCTCCACACATCTTTCCAGGATTTTCTCAAGGTTGATAAGACAATTTTTGAAATCTGATCCACAAACTGAGAAATCGTCCTGTAATACCTCAAAATTTGCCCTCATTTTTGTTACCACTATCTGGCTTATCGCTTCGCGTTCATCTGCATTCTCCCATTAGGTCATAACATCACAATCATGCATTTCATAGCTCGTAAGACATGGCATTAAGGCGATTCTTTGTAGTGTGAGAAGGGTTCAACAAGTATGGGGTATATTGTCTTCGGGACTTCTCAAAAGACTCAAGTAGGTTAGAGGTAGATCAAGGTCATTACTGATATTCCTCGATTATCATGAAAAGGTGGTATGGATTAGAAGATGGGGGTTGAAGATAAGGTTCTCGAAGAGAGTAATTTGGATTTATGGATTTAGGCAGGGTTAGGGTTCGTTCTTTAAATGTACAAAGCTGGAAGGATTGTGTTGGTCTTTGGAAATACCAGGTGTTTGGAATTTGAGACATTCATTGACATTATTCTAAATTCATGCAAGATTTGACATAGTGTCCGAACTCGAAGTCCATTAGCCCAAGACCATATTCATTGTCAATTAGATTCATTGTCCATAACCCATTTGAAACCACTTTTTTTTTAAAACCAAATTCAAAAGATTTAGTTATAAATCTCTACCCGTTTTTCCATGTCAATTCCTAAAACATTTTTGGTTTTATTTTTTCCCATCCTTGGCCAAATTTAATAAATCCAATCATCAAAAAAATCAATTGACCCGCGTATAGATATTCATTATCCGATTTTCGAAACTCTTTTCCAGTCCATATCACAAAGTTCATTGTATATTTGTCGTGTCCATTGAAACCATTAGCCATTTTTTTCTTTTGGTTGTACCTTTTCTCATCATCCTTTTAATACTAATTCCAGGCCCATTATCCACATCTCAAAAGCCCATTACCATTTTTAAATCTAAATTGTCCTTAATCAAATTATGGACCCATTTCATTACCAATTTCTAATATGACTTTTACATTCATATCAACCACACAAAAAATTCTGTTACAAAAAAGATAATGGAAATAACCAAAAATAAAAGAAAAAATGATGTAAGTTGATAATGAGATTACACCAAAAAAAAAGCTCAGTTACATTGTAACTGATATAACAGAAATTAGTTACAAGTTACAGGAAAAAAAAAGATTACATTGAGGGGATAAGAGAAAGAAAGCAGGAATATATAGTTGGGAAAAAAAAGGATTTTTGGGGGGGATCAATATCTTCATCCCTCTAAGTTTTCGAGCTCTACATGCCAAAACAAAAGAAAACTCAGAAACTCAGTGAAGAATCATCTTCATCAATCAGCATCTACACACTTCAACAACCATCACTCTTCGTCAATCTCACAACCCCTTCAATCTCTCAAAAGCCTGCATCTTCAAACCTTCAACCGATGGTAACATTAGAACTCACTGCATCCATCATCATCTTCTCCCAAGTTCAATCAACAAAGAAACCAATCTTCATCAACTAGCTGCAGCTTCAACTGTCCAATAACCATGATTCAGCAAGGTTCAATAATCAAGACTCAAATTTTACCTTTTCCTGCAATTTCCTTCGTCATCATCATCACCGATCACCATATCCAAGATCAATCTTCATCACCATCCTCAATTTCATCACCGCCATTGCCTTCCAACCTTCATCTCTATTCATCTGCAACATCATCAACAACAAAAACCTGCATCAAGAATCATATCAATAACAACTTTCAGAATCAAGAAGGTCTCCAACCTCACTTATACAACAACCATAAGAATCAATCAGGGCGGCGGAAATTCAAAAGGAAGAGGTTGTGTTTCACGTCACTTACCTGGGCAATATCGCGTCGACACAAGTAAGAGATATCTCCGTGTACAAGTTCGACTGCATCGTTGTGATTGTCTTGGCTTCTGATTCGAGTTTCGTGAGGGAGAGACGCCGACGATGGTGAGGTAATCAATGTCGTCAAGATGAGGTTCGCCGCAAATATTGTTGTGAAGAAGACGACGAGTTTGGTTGATTCTTCGACGGCTAGGTTGATTTGTTCTTTGGCGGCGAGGTTTAGTTGTTCTGCGCGGCGAGGTTCTATGAAGAAGGAAGCGGCGGGAGTGAGTGTGAGGAGAGGCAGATAACTTTTCTGAGCTTAGTGGTGATGAGATCCTAGGGTTTCTCAAATTGGGGTTGGGCTTCAATTTCTCTATGGATTCATTCCAACACCTCCGAATTCAACTAATGACATCATTTCACTAGTTCTTCTTCAATCTGCGCCGAAGCCGTAACCGAGTCACAATCTACATTACCGACGATCGAAGTTTCAGTCATCAACATACATATCGCAACAAAAAACGCTTCGGCAAGAACTCTGAGTCCGATCCGCGAAGGCCAAAATTCGACAAGTACGCTCAAGAACACGGTAGCCATCAGAGAGATTTCGTCCGATCCGTTTACATGTCGAGGTAAACCGATGAATTCATCGGAGGTTTCTGTTGTTATTTCTCATCGAGATTTGTTGGTTGGCGTGGAGGATCTTGTTCGTCCCAACGCAATGTGGTTTCAAAGAGGGTTTGAAGCTGATTCTATGTCGCGGTGAAGAATCGATGGAAGTTGTTTAGGGAGAAGAATATCGCAGGGCTTCCAACGAGTCCAGTAGAAGAAGAAGGGCGACGGTGAAGGAAAATCAGAAGAGCGCCGTAGGTTTTGTCTTGTGAAGATGAAGTTTTTCCTTAAGTTATTTTAGGGTTTCATAAGTTAACATGGATTGGGCCTAACAAAAGTTTCACCATGGATTTGCTACACAGACCCCCAATTTCACTATGCTACCCTCCCTACGGGTTTTTTGAATGGGCCTAGCTGTCATGGGCTTCTATCCGCACCATATTTTTCAACGTACACCCCCTCTACGGGTTTACAAAACAGAAAACTGGGCCTTGGGGCCAGCTTATCGCTATTTACAATTCCTGACTTCCTTTTGCACTCCCATGGTTCAATTATTTGTTATTGTCAATTTTTTTTCTTCTTGTAAAAAAAATGTTAATTAATTCTTGTTAAATAATTTTTTGTGGATTATCTTAATCCATTTTTCTAGGTAATTTTTAATTAAAATTTCCGTTGATGATTTTAGTCAATTGTTGTGATCTAATTTTTGAATTAAAGTGTTCATGTCCCTTTTGATCGATTTGAATCGATTCCGATTATGGTGGAACTTCACAAAACGATTAAGGATGATAAGCATTTATTTTGCTTATGGAGATTACAAGGCTTGGCTTGAGGTTTTTGCATTTCTTTTATGTGAAGAATCGGTACTTCGATCAAGTAAGTAATTTCGACGTTTTCGGTTTTTTAAGCATCATTCTAGTTGTATGCGACTTAGGATCATATAAATTAAGGTGCATATTGGGCCCTCCCACCTGAGGCATTGGATATATTTGTGATGTATGTTGGGTTGTGTCGATTTCAGAGTTTAGGGATTAGGTTACGGATTAGAGAATTCGATTCCTTTCACTTTCCCTTAAAATCCACTTTTTTGCCCGTTTCGTCGCAATTATTAAAAATAGTTTTAGGTGTGATAAATTCTGGAAAAACTCATGAGTGATCCTCATCCTCTTAATTAATTTTTCATAATTTTTGTTTCCAGATTTGGGTGGTTTTAATAATTAATTTGGGTTTTAGATCACAAGCTGTCCCAAAAAGAAGTGTTTTGACATAAGGGACCGAAAATGATTTTCCCCCATAGGTGTGAGACCTATTTTTTGTGTGTGGTTATCCACTGTAATTTGTGCCATTTTGATGCTCATTAGGAATTTTTTTCATAATTTTAGATGCCCTTTTTGATCCACTTTGTGGAGTTGTTTTTCGATAACCATGCTTTGTTACATTGCTAATCAAGTATTTGTTTTGGCACTTTGGTGAATAATTTTATGAAATCCTTTTGGACAATGTAAGATAATGACTATATCATTCCAGGGATTTAATTTTATAATTTTTAAAGGCTTTTTGCTATTTTTCCATGTCACCTAGATCTTAGGTTGATTGATGTGTTTATATGTCGCATAACCTAAATGTTAAGAAGGCATTCATGCCATTTGCTTGAGATGATTTTTGGTAACTTTTAGGAGTTAATTATAGGTCATTTGTGTGTCTTTAATTCCAGTTATAGGTCACTTTTTGAACCATACTCATTTGGTTTGTTTTGGTGCTTTAAAGTGCATAATTACTTGAACATGTTTAACTTAAACTAGTTTCTCTTCTCCTCTAAATAATAACTTCAATTATGTGGAAATAATTAATGCCTATTCATGCATTCTAATTGAATCTCATACCTTGTATGCTACTGACCCATGATCATTTCATGCATATTCACATGCCATTCATCTCTAACTTTCATCATTTGTGAGCTTATGCGATGTTTACTTCATTTCTTCTCATGTATTCTTCTCCTTGCTCCATATGCTTAAGTCATTGCATCCATGATTCTATATTCATTCATCCATCTTCATAAGCATTCACTACTGACTTTTATGTTCATTTCATGTATTAATTCATGTTGGTAAGCCATATGCATTCATACTTCATCCATAAACCCTAATTTGCATTTAGTTGAACTTAGGTGAACTTTTTGTACATAGTTTGACATAGTTTGATCTTGTGAGATATCCTAGAATACTTAGGGACCTATATCATGTAGCTACTGACTTTAGAAGTCATGTAACCTTTAGGTACCTTCACCTTTATATTTAGGTCTTATTTTGAACCCTAGCTCCATTCTAGGACGTTTATGGTACTTAATCGCTTTCATGCTTTGATTTTACTTTCAATATGCATTGACATGCTAACTTTTGTTTTGTAGGGGGGAAGATTGAGGTAAGCATTACTTCATTCCCATCTCTTATGCATTTTAATTGTGTTTGCCTTAGCACCTTGTGCTTTGCTCTTAGGATTTCCCTTTCTTTAGAGACAACTTAACTTCCTTAGGAAGTAAGTTAGTTTCTAAGCTCTCTTTTCTTCTTTTCTTTTTCTTTCTTAGGATTAGAATACCTCATTAACCATATGATCTCCCTTTTGTATATGATAACTAACTTAGGGTTGTGTCTTAGTTCCCATTAGATTTTCCCTTTTTTCAACTTGAGTCATTCTTTCTCATCTCATGAAGAAAAGCAATAAAACATTTAAGAATAAAAGCCGAACAATCTTGTACGACACGAGACTTTGTTGCGGAGTGCTTATACGCGTCCTGTTTCAGGGCGAGGTGTAAGTACTTCCCGCGATTGATAGGTCTTAGTATGAGAATGTTCACAAACAAATTCAAAACACTTCTCATAAAAGACAAAAACAAATAACAAGCGACTATCCTGCGGGAACTTCTCTTATCATCTCATTCACTCACAACGCGAACTCGCGACGACTTGTCTCATTTGCAAGACGGTAAACGCACTCGTACCAGACGAGCCTGCAACACCTGAGCATAGACATACGCAGTTCCAGCTGTAAAAAACACAAACAAATAGTTCCCGCCTTAGTTAGGCGAACTACGTCGACTCTGATCCTCATTATCCTGATGAGGTACGTAGGCAGCGGGGTAGGACCCGTTCGAGCACATTCTTTATTTTCCCTACATTTTCCCCATTCTTTCTTTTTATTCTTTTTGATTCCTTTCTCATTTCCATTTCCAAGTTCCAGTTAGCGGTTTTATTCAGCAGCAGTTATATTTTTTCTCACCCTTTGAAACAAACCAGCAAGCGTGGATCCCGTCGGGTACGGCGGACGGATTGGGGTGCTAATACCTTCTCAGTTCGTAACCGACTCCCGAACCCCGATCTTTGGTTCGCAGGACCTTGTCCTTTCATCCTTCCTCAGGTTTGTGCAACATTACCTTTCCCATTCATTCGGGATAAAAATGTCTGGCTGGCGACTCTACCTTTTCCGCGCCACTTTCGCGTTTGTACTAGGATGAAAATCCCGGGAGCGACAGCTGGCGACTCTTCTGGGGACGAACCTGATTCTTCCGGTTTCCCTTGTAGAGTCAATCCTAGCGTCTGTTTGGTTTTGTTTCTTTGGGTGTTTATATGTTTGATACTGAGTGCTTTAGTTTAGCTTTACTATTTTCATTTACAGCTTTTATTTACAGCTTTACTTTACCGCATTTATTTACCGCTTTCAGTATTTTATTTTCCATGCATCATATTATACTGGACTGTCTGGCTGTGCTGGTTTTCATTTTTTCTGCGGGATGGGAGTTACTGTGAGATAAGCCAAATACCCGGCTTGAGTGCACCATAGGATTAGCGTGGACAGACATTGTACTCTTATGGTATCTCACCATGATGGGTGGCGATGTGTTCCACACCCAGATTGCGACCGTCTTGGAACTATTCTGTGTGGGGATTACCTCACTTCAGGGTACGACCTTGATAGTTATGTGCATCTGGTGACCGATCTTTGAGAACCTTAATGGGAACACCCCTCTCCAGTGATGACAGTGGCAGACCACATTTGTTGGCAAACCCACTCGCATCCGAGGGTCCATTGGGAACTCGCATAGGATGGCCTGGTTCTCTCATAGGAATTCAGTTAAAGCAAACTGATCGTATGACGATAGTATTATACCCTTCGGGATAAATGTACTATTGTTTCTCGATTCAGTGCTTGAAGCTGAGGACTTATGAGGGATGCTTGTTTCCTTGGACTCAGCTGAGGCCTCCCTGAGTAGTACATAATGCCAAACCGATTCCCTGATTTGGTCATGAGCCATTTCTCGGAAATGGTGAACGTATTATTGCTATTCGGCTTTGAGAGTTCGTGATGTTGACCCGAGTAGTACACCCGTGAGATTGGGAGGGGTTTACAGGTTTGCAGGAACCCTAATACCTTCAACATACCCACTTTGTCAGTATTGTTCAGTGTTCTATGATCCTCTGATTCTGAGATTCGGGATTTCTATTCAGAGAAATTGTTACTATGATTACCATTGTGACCTTGATATTGTGACTGTTATTATGACTCTCCACAGACACTTGGCTCGTTGTTCAGCTTCAACGCCATCAGTGACTATTATATTATGTGATCCAGTTCTATAGTTATTGGGTTCTCAGTTATGGGGTTTTATACAGAGATGGTGCTACTATTATGGTTCTATTCGGACACTTGACTCATTGCTCAACAACGGCACCAACATCAGACTATTGATCACACGCCTGTTGCATACATGACATCATAGCATTTTTGCACACATTTTCAGTTATTTCTGAGGATCACATATCCGAATCATGCCATTGGACTTTTTCTATGTCAAAACTTGAATCAAAGCAGATAGATTCCTCAGAAATAACTGAACATGGCATTTGCATACATCCTTGCATTCTTGACAGGTGTTCAGAGACAAATTCTTTTCCTGACTTAATTTCTCATCAGAATGGACAACTTGAATCACAATCATCAAGGTATATATTTGAAGCAACTCCGGGCGGAGGTAATCGAAGGAAGACCCAGCTGAGGCCATTCAGGGCAGAGGTATAAGCTTTATTTCAAAACCAGAAACTGCTGAAACAGGAAGTCAACCGGATGAAGACTCAGATGAGCTTGGTTATGGAAATTCTGAACAAAACTATTTTCATCCCTATTGAGGGGAACTACGCTGCTCTGATTCTCCATTGGTCAATGGAGATACGTAGGCAGGAGATCACATGAGATCTTTCCGAGCAACCTTATCTATTAACTTTATCAACCTCTTCCCTCCATATGTCATTTGTCAGCATCCAACCTGAGCTTCCCAAGGGTGTCCTAGGGGCATAGCATGCAGGTAAAAGCCAGAACAACTCGAGAAGAAGTGTGATCATATTCTGATGTCGTACATGCAACAAGTTTCCTCATTTGCTCAGATTCAAGATGGTTGAGCTAATTGCATCAGGATCATCTCCGACAAATCTTCCTTTGGGGTTTCAATGCCAAGTATGATTACCATTCTGGGGCACCTGGCCTTTTAATTGAAGACTGCAAGTCTTTCAGAGGCAAAAGTGAGGACGAGGTCCCGAATTTAATCGACTCAAAGGTCATCATGCCAGAAAGTCTGCTCACATATTGAAGTCTCCTCATCAAATGGGTCTCCCAGTTTGCAAGGGCATATTCAGAAGCAATAAGTCCAGACGGAGTCAAGCCTCCTCAACGACGGCAATGTTTAGCTTCTTTATTGCATTTCCATTTGTAGTTTATATTGTTTGTTTAAACATTTGTATGCATGCATGAAATTTATTTGTTTTTGAATGATAGCCATAATAAAATGCACATGTTTTTCTTGAAGTAATCCATTCGTATTCACTCATGATTTTGTGTATGTGCATTGCAATACCAACTGTCGTGCTTAAACTCTATCAGGGAGGATGACGAATTGAAAATGCAAAAATCTCTAATTGTGTGCTTTTGAGAAAGACCTTGTTGACGATGTACAGGCATTGTTTCAAATCCTAAACACCAGAGATATAAGGGAGATAGACCCTCGCCAACCCATTTGAGCCTTGAAGTAGGAGTTTATTTTCGCATGAAAAAAACCCTTGCATTTAACCCAGGGGCAGGGTAGGTGTTAGCTAGTTGGACCGATCGTTCAAATTTCAAAAAGGAGTGCACATCTGAGGATCCATTGCCTTTCGTTGTACCAAATCAAGAGGTCCAATGACCAGAAACCACAATGGTTATACCAATCAAGAGTCCAAATACCGGAAACCATGGTTATCCCTTATCAACCAAGAAGTGAGACAGTCACGACCCTTTCAAAGCAATCAAGACAAACAGTGTCACACGATTTGTTCAAAAAAAAAAGAATTAAAAAAATGATGAGAAAGCCCGCTAAGTCGAAACTTGAAAACAAGCGACTTAGGCAAAAATTAGGGCATCCCGCTGGACTTCACAATCAAAGGTTCACAAGAATCAGTCCAGGCAAAAGTTAGGGATAAGAAAAATAATGCAAAAGCGAAAGACGAAAAGGATTGCATAAGAAAGATCCTCAAAACAAGAACAAATTCGTGTAATACAGATACAAAAGACAAAGGGGTGACTGACTCCAAACGACAACCTAATTGGTGTTTAAAACCGTTAGTGTCATTGGTTCCTCAACCATCACAAAATCCTTTTTGAGATGTGAGCGCTTGTGAAAGCTAGCTGAACATAGGAATGGAGAACATCACGAAGATGGGTGGGCACAAATAAACTTCGAGCCTATATCTTTTGTTTCTATAACCGTGAACCAGGCCCCGATACAACCCTCAAAAGTCCTAACTGAAACAGGGTTATTTTTGAGAGCGTACTACCACAAGATCGCGTTCCTGACTCCTATGAGTTGTGCTAAAAGTTCTTTGTTGGTGTTGCATGTGCATGCTTTCATTCATCAAAAATCAATGTCGTATCTTAACCAGTGATTCACTCACAAAGGTTTGCGACATATTTTTCAGTAAAACTTCAAAATTAACATGTGTGTTGCATTAGAATTTTCATTCTCAAAATAAACATTTTCTGCTTGCATACATTTGTTTGGCATCATAAAAGTTTACATATGGAATCTCAGTCCAGAAGCTTAATCTTGCCAAGTTGAGAAGTCTGAAACTTCCGAAGGACAATTTGTCGAGATAAACCTTTCTAAGAAACTCCATTGAGTAGGGACTTTCCCAACAGTCGTAGCAAGAGCCAATTAATCTGGGGCAATCATGTCGAGCAATCTCTCAAAAGTTCAGCCAATCTGGGGAAATCACTTCGAGATTCAAATCTCTCAAAGAGCCATTAGTCTGAGGCATGTATTCAAATTTCAGCCAAACTGGGGCAATTACTTCGAGATCCAATCTCTCAAAGAATAGTTGATCTGGGTGTTTTCTTCAAAGCACAGTCATTCAAAGGCGATCACTTCAAGACTTGTACTGGAGCCGGCTACCACGAGAGCATGAGAAGTCACTTTTTCCCGAAGACGGTAAATTCAAAGCGCCTATCCGAAGTTTAAAATACTGGGGCAGAATATCTCATAGTGATATGAGGCTTTTCATGAATCCTTGCGAGGCAAATTCTTGCACAGACCATGCAGTCTGAGGCAGTTATTTCAAGATCCGATGAATCTCTCCAAGAGTTTGAAGACACTGAGGCATTTCATATGCCATGTTTTCTGTAAAATCCTCTTGAGACATTTACTTATGATGGACTTTAATCTGAGGCGAGTCGAAAATTGAAAAGAACCATTGTTCACTCATGATTAGTCGGCAACCTATCAACCCAGGGCTAGGGGCAAGGCCAGTGTCGGCACAGTACTGCAAGAGTTGTTTCATCAGCAGGCTTCATTGATCAAAATTTCTTAGCTAGTCTCATTAGACAATCCCTTCTCCAGCTGTGTAGCAAAGCAAAAGTTACTTCTTGATCAGAAGGGTATCATCGTCTCTCATCCCCAGCATGAGACGCCTCACATCTCTCATTCCCAACATGAGAGGATTTATCTCTTATCCCCAGCAAGTGGCAACTTGAGCTCTTATCTTCAGCGGGAAGCTTTATCATTGACATCATCTGTCAGCCCCAGTAGATTTGGAAGCTAAAATCTTCCAGCAAGGTAGCAGGAGAGTGGGTGTCGTCCCCAAGCAGAAGTTTCCCTTCAGACAGGGGCAATTCTCAGCAGTATAAGGAGTGTTTTGCCTCCCCAGCAAGGTGTTTCCTCAGCAGTGTTATGCCTTTGGTTCCCAGCCAAGTCAGGAAGTCCTCACTTCCCCACCAGAGTTCAAGAAGGGTCCATCTCCAGCCGGGTCTTGGCACTCCGATCTCAAAGTCCAATTTATTTTTGGCAGTGGCGGCTGTTCAGAGCCAGTGAATTATTAACAGCATTCCCCGCAAAGTTGTTTCCTCCTTACAAGTATTAACCAGACCAATGCATTGACCATCAGTCCTTCCCCAGTCAAGCTATTTGGGATATTTGTTATCTCCTCATCGGGAGACCCCTTTTGCATTTGCATTTGCATCTAGTACTCATCATTACATTTGCATCCTCCAAAGCGTAGCATTTCCATTATCATGGAGCATTACGCCATAAATCCAAACATATGCATACCAGCATGGGCCAGTTTTGAGGTATTACTTAAGACCTGTTACATCTCCAAACAGATTGAAGTATTCCCCACAGAATGTAACTTCGTTTCCCAGGGTGGTTACTTCTACCAAGTCTTGTTGTTATCTCCAGTTGAGTCTCGTTTCAGTACAACAGTCTCATTTTTTTCGCGTCTCCGTTTCAGTACAACGGTCGCGTCTTGGGCTCTCGTTTAAGTACAACGATCCCGTTCCTTTCGAGTCTCTATTTAAGTACAATGGCCTCGTCTTTGAGTCTTGTTTCAGTACAACAGTCTCATTTTTTCGCGTCTCCGTTTCAGTACAACGGTCGCGTCTTGGGCTCTCGTTTAAGTACAACGATCCAGTTTCTTTTGAGTCTCCATTTAAGTACAATGGCCTCGTCTTTGAGTCTTGTTTCAGTACAACAGTCTCATTTTTTCGCGTCTCCATTTCAGTACAACGGTCGCGTCTTGGGCTCTCGTTTAAGTACAACGATCCCGTTCCTTTCGAGTCTCCATTTAAGTACAATGGCCTTGTCTTTGAGTCTTGTTTCAGTACAACAGTCTCATTTTTTTGCGTCTCCGTTTCAGTACAACGGTCGCGTCTTGGGCTCTCGTTTAAGTACAACGATCCCGTTCCTTTCGAGTCTCCATTTAAGTACAATGGTCTCGTCTTTGAGTCTTGTTTCAGTACAACAGTCTCATTTTTTTCGCGTCTCCGTTTCAGTACAACGATCGCGTCTTGGGCTCTCGTTTAAGTACAACGATCCCGTTCCTTTCGAGTCTCCATTTAAGTACAATGGTCTCGTCTTTGAGTCTTGTTTCAGTACAACAGTCTCATTTTTTCGCGTCTCCGTTTCATTACAACGGTCGCGTCATGGGCTCTCGTTTAAGTACAACGATCTCGTTCCTTTCGAGTCTCCATTTAAGTACAATGGTCTCGTCTCAGTGCGAAGATAATGGATCGGTTGATACCATTTCCGTGTTAGATCGGTTGATCTTATGTGAGTTATGAATCTGTTGATATCATTTCTCTTCGAGTTGTAAATCGGATGATATTACATTCTCGCATTTCTTGGTTATGGATCGGTTGATACCATCTCCATGTTAGATCGGTTGATCTTATTTGAGTCATGAATCGGTTGATATCATTTCTCATCGAGTTGTAAATCGGATGATATTACATTCTCGCTTTCCGGGATGGATCGATTGATACCATCTCCGTGTTAGATCGGTTGATCTTATTTGAGTCGCAAATCGGTTGATGTTGCGTTAAGTCCTGTTTCGCCAACAGGCACCCTCCTTGTGGTTTCGGTTCGTTCAGCAGTCGCAGTGATTGCATTGATTCTATTCCACCTGGTTCTATCCCCGTTACCTATTCAGAGGTCAAAATCAAAAATATACAAATAAATAAATGGGCAGATGGTGTTTCTACTGTCCTCAGTGTGCAAATTTTCAGGTTTTATTCGAGTATTCAATCACTCCATACCTTGAACGTCTAAAAGCTATTGCAATTATTCGTTCAGGTCTGCAGATGATTGAATAGGGGCAGCTGTAATACCTCAAAATTTGCCCTCATTTTTGTTACCACTATCTGGCTTATCGCTTCGCGTTCATCTGCATTCTCCCATTAGGTCATAACATCACAATCATGCATTTCATAGCTCGTAAGACATGGCATTAAGGCGATTCTTTGTAGTGTGAGAAGGGTTCAACAAGTATAGGGTATATTGTCTTCGGGACTTCTCAAAAGACTCAAGTAGGTTAGAGGTAGATCAAGGTCATTACTGATATTCCTCGATTATCATGAAAAGGTGGTATGGATTAGAAGATGGGGGTTGAAGATAAGGTTCTCGAAGAGAGTAATTTTGATTTATGGGTTTAGGGAGGGTTAGGGTTCGTTCTTTAAATGTACAAAGCTGGAAGGATTGTGTTGGTCTTTGGAAATACCAGGTGTTTGGAATTTGAGACATTCGTTGACATTATTCCAAATTCATGCAAGATTTGACATAGTGTCCGAACTCGAAGTCCATTAGCCCAAGACCATATTCATTGTCAATTAGATTCATTGTCCATAACCCATTTGAAACCACTTTTTTTTTAAAACCAAATTCAAAAGATTTAGTTATAAATCTCTACCCGTTTTTCCATGTCAATTCCTAAAACATTTTTGGTTTTATTTTTTCCCATCCTTGGCCAAATTTAATAAATCCAATCATCAAAAAAATCAATTGACCCGCGTATAGCTATTCATTATCCGATTTTCGAAACTCTTTTCCAGTCCATATCACAAAGTTCATTGTATATTTGTCGTGTACATTGAAACCATTAGCCATTTTTTTCTTTTGGTTGTACCTTTGCTCATCATCCTTTTAATACTAATTCCAGGCCCATTATCCACATCTCAAAAGCCCATTACAATTTTTAAATCTAAATTGTCCTTAATCAAATTATGGACCCATTTCATTACCAATTTCTAATATGACTTTTACATTCATATCAACCACACAAAAAATTCTGTTACAAAAAAGATAATGGAAATAACCAAAAATAAAAGAAAAAATGATGTAAGTTGATAATGAGATTACACCAAAAAAAAAGCTCAGTTACATTGTAACTGATATAACAGAAATTAGTTACAAGTTACAGAAAAAAAAAGATTACATTGGGGGGATAAGAGAAAGAAAGCAGGAATATATAGTTGGGAAAAAAAAGGATTTTTGGGGGGGATCAATATCTTCATCCCTCTAAGTTTTCGAGCTCTACATGCCAAAACAAAAGAAAACTCAGAAACTCAGTGAAGAATCATCTTCATCAATCAGCATCTACACACTTCAACAACCATCACTCTTCGTCAATCTCACAACCCCTTCAATCTCTCAAAAGCCTGCATCTTCAAACCTTCAACCGATGGTAACATTAGAACTCACTGCATCCATCATCATCTTCTCCCAAGTTCAATCAACAAAGAAACCAATCTTCATCAACTAGCTGCAGCTTCAACCGTCCAATAACCATGATTCAGCAAGGTTCAATAATCAAGACTCAAATTTTACCTTTTCCTGCAATTTCCTTCGTCATCATCATCACCGATCACCATATCCAAGATCAATCTTCATCACCATCCTCAATTTCATCACCGCCATTGCCTTCCAACCTTCATCTCTATTCATCTGCAACATCATCAACAACAATGACCTGCATCAAGAATCATATCAATAACAACTTTCAGAATCAAGAAGGTCTCCAACCTCACTTATACAACAACCATAAGAATCAATCAGGGCGGCGGAAATTCAAAAGGAAGAGGTTGTGTTTCACGTCACTTACCTGGGCAATATCGCGTCGACACAGGTAAGAGATATCTCCGTGTACAAGTTCGACTGCATCGTTGTGATTGTCTTGGCTTCTGATTCGAGTTTCGTGATGGAGAGACGCCGACGATGGTGAGGTAATCGATGCCGTCAAGATGAGGTTCGCCGCAAATATTGTTGTGAAGAAGACGACGAGTTTGGTTGATTCTTCGACGGCTAGGTTGATTTGTTCTTTGGCGACGAGGTTTAGTTGTTCTGCGCGGCGAGGTTCTATGAAGAAGGAAGCGGCGGGAGTGAGTGTGAGGAGAGGCAGATAACTTTTCTGAGCTTAGTGGTGATGAGATCCTAGGGTTTCTCAAATTGGGGTTGGGCTTCAATTTCTCTATGGATTCATTCCAACACCTCCGAATTCAACTAATGACATCATTTCACTAGTTCTTCTTCAATCTGCGCCGAAGCCGTAACCGAGTCACAATCTACATTACCGACGATCGAAGTTTCAGTCATCAACATACATTTCGCAACAAAAAACGCTTCGGCAAGAACTCTGAGTCCGATCCGCGAAGGCCGAAATTCGACAAGTACGCTCAAGAACACGGTAGCCATCAGAGAGATTTCGTCCGATCCGTTTACATGTCGAGGTAAACCGATGAATTCATCGGAGGTTTCTGTTGTTATTTCTCATCGAGAGTTGTTGGTTGGCGTGGAGGATCTTGTTCGTCCCAACGCGATGTGGTTTCAAAGAGGGTTTGAAGCTGATTCTATGTCGCGGTGAAGAATCGATGGAAGTTGTTTAGGGAGAAGAATATCGCAGGGCTTCCAACGAGTCCAGTAGAAGAAGAAGGGCGACGGCGAAGGAAAATCAGAAGAGCGCCGTAGGTTTTGTCTTGTGAAGATGAAGGGTTTCCTTAAGTTATTTTAGGGTTTCATAAGTTAACATGGATTGGGCCTAACAAAAGTTTCACCATGGATTTGCTACACAGACCCCCAATTTCACTATGCTACCCTCCCTGCGGGTTTTTTGAATGGGCCTAGCGGTCATGGGCTTCTATCCGCACCATATTTTTCAACGTACACCCCCTCTGCGGGTTTACAAAACAGAAAACTGGGCCTTGGGGCCAGCTTATCGCTATTTACAATTCCTGACTTCCTTTTGCACTCCCATGGTTCAATTATTTGTTATTGTCAATTTTTTTTCTTCTTGTAAAAAAAATGTTAATTAATTCTTGTTAAATAATTTTTTGTGGATTATCTTAATCCATTTTTCTTGGTAATTTTTAATTAAAATTTCCGTTGATGATTTTAGTCAATTGTTGTGATCTAATTTTTGAATTAAAGTGTTCATGTCCCTTTTGATCGATTTGAATCGATTCCGATTATGGTGGAACTTCACAAAACGATTAAGGATGATAAGCATTTATTTTTCTTATGGAGATTACAAGGCTTGGCTTGAGGTTTTTGGATTTCTTTTATGTGAAGAATCGGTACTTCGATCAAGTAAGTAATTTCGACGTTTTCGGTTTTTTAAGCATCATTCTAGTTGTATGCGACTTAGGATCATATAACTTAAGGTGCATATTGGGCCCTCCCACCTGAGGCATTGGATATATTTGTGATGTATGTTGGGTTGTGTCGATTTCGGAGTTTAGGGATTAGGTTACGGATTAGAGAATTCGATTCCTTTCACTTTCCCTTAAAATCCACTTTTTTGCCCGTTTCGTCGCAATTATTAAAAATAGTTTTAGGTGTGATAAATTCTGGAAAAATTCATGAGTGATCCTCATCCTCTTAATTAATTTTTCATAATTTTTGTTTCCAGATTTGGGTGGTTTTAATAATTAATTTGGGTTTTAGATCACAAGCTGTCCCAAAAAGAAGTGTTTTGACATAAGGGACCGAAAATGATTTTCCCCCATAGGTGTGAGACCTATTTTTTGTGTGTGGTTATCCACTGTAATTTGTGACATTTTGATGCTCATTAGGAATTTTTTTCATAATTTTAGATGCCCTTTTTGATCCACTTTGTGGAGTTGTTTTTCGATAACCATGCTTTGTTACATTGCTAATCAAGTATTTGTTTTGGCACTTTGGTGCATAATTTTATGAAATCCTTTTGGACAATGTAAGATAATTACTATATCATTTCAGGGATTTAATTTTGTAATTTTTAAAGGCTTTTTGCTATTTTTCCATGTCACCTAGATCTTAGGTTGATTCATGTGTTTATATGTCGCATAACCTAAATGTTAAGAAGGCATTCATGCCATTTGCTTGAGATGCTTTTTGGTAACTTTTAGGAGTTAATTATAGGTCATTTGTGTGTCTTTAATTCCAGTTATATGTCACTTTTTGAACCATACTCATTTGGTTTGTTTTGGTGCTTTAAAGTGCATAATTACTTGAACATGTTTAACTTAAATTAGTTTCTCTTCTCCTCTAAATAATAACTTCAATTATGTGGAAATAATTAATGCCTATTCATGCATTCTAATTGAATCTCATACCTTGTATGCTACTGACCCATGATCATTTCATGCATATTCACATGCCATTCATCTCTAACTTTCATCATTTGTGAGCTTATGCGATGTTTACTTCATTTCTTCTCATGTATTCTTCTCCTTGCTCCATATGCTTAAGTCATTGCATCCATGATTCTATATTCATTCATCCATCTTCATAAGCATTCACTACTGACTTTTATGTTCATTTCATGTATTAATTCATGTTGGTAAGCCATATGCATTCATACTTCATCCATAAACCCTAATTTGCATTTAGGTGAACTTAGGTGAACTTTTTGTACATAGTTTGATCTTGTGAGATATCCTAACATACTTAGGGACCTATATCATGTAGCTACTGACTTTAGAAGTCATGTAACCTTTAGGTACCTTCACCTTTAGATTTAGGTCTTATTTTAAACCCTAGCTCCATTCTAGGACGTTTATGGTACTTAATCGCTTTCATGCTTTGATTTTACTTTCAATATGCATTGTCATGCTAACTTTTGTTTTGTAGGGGGGAAGATTGAGGTAAGCATTACTTCATTCTCATCTCTTATGCATTTTAATTGTGTTTGCCTTAGCACCTTGTGCTTTGCTCTTAGGATTTCCCTTTCTTTAGAGACAACTTAACTTCCTTAGGAAGTAAGTTAGTTTCTAAGCTCTCTTTTCTTCTTTTCTTTTTCTTTCTTAGGATTAGAATACCTCATTAACCATAGGATCTCCCTTTTGTATATGATAACTAACTTAGGGTTGTGTCTTAGTTCCCATTAGATTTTCCCTTTTTTCAACTTGAGTCATTCTTTCTCATCTCATGAAGAAAAGCAATAAAACATTTAAGAATAAAAGCCGAACAATCTTGTACGACACGAGACTTTGTTGCGGAGTGCTTATACGCGTCCTATTTCGGGGCGAGGTGTAAGTACTTCCCGCGATTGATAGGTCTTAGTATGAGAATGTTCACAAACAAATTCAAAACACTTCTCATAAAAGACAAAAACAAATAACAAGCGACTATCCTGCGGGAACTTCTCTTCTCATCTCATTCACTCACAACGTGAACTCGCGACGACTTGTCTCATTTGCAAGACGGTAAACGCACTCGTACCAGACGAGCCTGCAACACCTAAGCATAGACATACGCAGTTCCAGCTGTAAAAAACACAAACAAATAGTTCCCGCCTTAGTTAGGCGAACTACGTCGACTCTGATCCTCATTATCCTGATGAGGTACGTAGGCAGCGGGGTAGGGCCCGTTCGAGCACATTCTTTATTTTCCCTACATTTTCCCCATTCTTTCTTTTTATTCTTTTTGATTCCTTTCTCATTTCCATTTCCAAGTTCCAGTTAGCGGTTTTATTCAGCAGCAGTTATATTTTTTCTCACCCTTTGAAACAAACCAGCAAGCGTGGATCCCGTCGGGTACGGCGGACGGATTGGGGTGCTAATACCTTCTCAGTTTGTAACCGACTCCCAAACCCCGATCTTTGGTTCGCAGGACCTTGTCCTTTCCTCCTTCCTCAGGTTTGTGCAACATTACCTTTCCCATTCATTCGGGATAAAAATGTCTGGCTGGCGACACTACCTTTTCCGCGCCACTTTCGCGTTTGTACTAGGATGAAAATCCCGGGAGCGACACGTCCATAAACACTTCCATGATTCCATCTAAATAGTCTGCAAAGATAGACATCATGCAGCGCTGAAAAGTAGCAGGAGCATTACAGAGTCCAAAAGGCATTCTTCTATAGGCAAAAGTTCCAACTGGGCATGTAAAGGTAGTTTTTTCTTGATCTTCGAGGTGAATAGGTATTTGGAAGAATCCTGAATATCCATCTAGGTAACAAAAGTAAGAGTGTCTGGCTAGGAGCTCCAACATTTGGTCTATGAATGGTAATGGGAAATGGTCCTTCCTAGTTGCTTTATTTAATTTTCTATAATCTATGCACATACGCCAACCTCCATCGGTTCTTTTTGCTACAGGTTCGCCCTTCTCGTTTTGCACGACTGTGATGCCTCCCTTTTTAGGTACTACATGCACAGGACTCACCCATTTACTGTCTGAGATCTGATATATTATACCTGCCTCTAGTAACTTAAGAACTTCAGTCTTAACTACAGTACTCATTATAGGATTTATTCTTCGTTGGTGTTCTCTGGAAGGTTTTGAATCTTCTTCAAGCAAAATCCGATGCATACATACGGATGGGCTTATTCCTTTTAAATCAGAGATCTTATATCCTAAGGCTGAGGGGTACCTACGTAAAACATCTAACAATTGGTTGGTTTCTTCTTGGTTCAAGGTAGCACTGACTATAACTGGACGGTTCATTTCTTCATCAAGAAATTCATATCTCAGGTTTTTAGGCAGTTCCTTAAGTTTTACGGTTGGTTTCATAGGGCAAGGCATAGGATCTGGGGTAAGAGATAAACATTCGTGAAGGTTATCATCAATGTAGGGTCTTTTATAATTGTCATCTTCCAAAATAAGGGTTGATGGCAATTTTATAGATTCAGTTTCTTCTTCTTGTTCTAATTCCCTATTGCATTCTTCGATGATATCTAAGGCATAACAAGCATCTCCTATCACAGGTGCCATAAGAAATTTTGAAAGTATAAATTCTATCTTCTCGTCACCTACCTCAAAAGTTAGTTTCCCTTTTTTAACATCTATTACGGCTCCAGCAGTCGATAATAACGGTCTACCTAGGAGGATTGGTATGTCGTCATCTTCTTTAATGTCCATGACAACAAAATCAGTAGGTATAAACAGCTGACCTATCCTAACAGGGACGTCTTCAAGTATGCCTATAGGGTATTTAACGGATCTATCGGCTAATTGAAGTGACATCTTAGTAGGTTGTAATTCTCCTAAGTTTAATCTCTCACAAACTGCTAAACGCATTAAGCTCACACTAGCTCCTAAGTCTAGAAAAGCTTTTTCGATGACCTGATTCCCCAAAACACAAGGAATGGAAAAATTTCCGGGATCTTTATCTTTCTTTGCTAACCTATTTTCGGAAATAGAATTACATTCCATGGGTTTCGGATCTTCAAGTCTACGTTTATTTGTAAGTATGTCTTTGAGAAACTTAGCGTAAGAAGGTATTTGGGTGATGGCTTCTGTAAAGGGGATTTCTACGTGAAGTTTTTATATAACCTTAACGAATTTTTGATATTGATTATCGATTTGGGTTTTCTTTAATATTTGAGGGTAAGGTATAGGTGGTTTATATGGCGGTGGTGGTACATAGGTTTTATTTTTAGGTTCTTCTCCTTTTTCTTGACTTTCCGGGGTTTCAGACTCCTCTGGTTCCTTCTCCTCATTCCTCTCAGAAGGTTCAGGCTCACTTAATCTAGGGTTTAAAGGCTCCTTATAAGCGGTTCCACTTCGTAGAGTAATGGCATTTGCTTGCCCTTTCGGGTTTTGTTGAGGTTGTCCATGGAACTGTCCTCCAGGTGTAGTCTGAGGGGCTTGGTTTAAAGCTACCTGAGAGATCTGGGTTTCAAGCATCTTATTATGAGTAATGATTTGATCAACCTTGGTTCCTAACTGGGTAATTAGTTCGTTAACATGGAAGTTTTGGTTCATGAACTCTTTGTTTTGTTGTGTTTGAGCGGTGATAAAAAAATTTACAATTTCCTCAAGGCTCGGACTTGGTGGTACAGGTTGCATAGGTTGATTTATTCTTGGGGCTTGGTAACCTTGTTGTCTCGGAGGTGCGGTATTTTGAATAGGGTTATTATTTTTGTAGGAGAAGTTTGGGTGATTCCTCCATCCAAGGTTATATGTGTTTGAAAATGGGTTCCCTTGGGTGTAGTTCACTTGCTCAGTGTTGGTCTCATTTAACAGATTGCATTCGGCGGATTGGTGTCCTTGCGTTCCACATATCTCACAATTCGGCGAAACTGCGGCTATAGTATTCGGAGTTGCACACATATGTTCGACTCTAAGGGCCAACACGTCCATTTTAGCTTGCATCATGTCTATAGAGCTTAGCTCATGTATTCCTCCTTGGGCTTCCTTCTTTTCCACTGTCGCTCGTTCTACTCCCCATGATTGATGGTTTTAGGCCATATCCTCGATAAGGGCACTAGCTTCAGGGTAATGTTTGTTCATCAGTGCACCACCAGCAGCAGCGTCGATGGTCATCTTAGTGTTATAATGAAGTCCATTATAGAAGGTTTAAATGATTAGCCAATTCTCTAAGCCATGATGTGGGCATGCTCTTAATAGTTCTTTATATCTCTCCCAGGCTTCGAACAACGACTCTCCTTGGTGTTGGGTAAATCTAGTTATTAGGTTTCGAAGAAGAGCGGTCTTACTTGGGGGGAAATATCTAGCAAGGAAAACTTTCCTAAGGTCATCCCAAGTTGTTATTGAATTTGGTGGAAGGGAATCTAACCATGATAGAGCTTTATCTCTAAGGGAAAAGGGAAATAATCTTAAGCGTATCGCCTCAGGAGAAGCTCCATTGGTTTTAAAGGTGTCTGCTAACTGAAGAAAGTTTTTTAAATGTTTTTTTGGGTTATCAGTAGCGAGACCTACGAATTGTCTCTGTTGCACTAATTGCAGCAGGGATGGTTTAAGTTCAAAATTATTGGCTGGGATAGCGGGGTTTACTATACTAGAACTAGGTTCCTTGTTTGATGGTTGGGCGAAGTCCTTAAGAGGTCTTCGGTTTTGATCTTCGGCCATAGCTTTCCTATTCCTATGGAAAAACAAACGTGCGTGAGCGTAACGTTCAGGTTCAGCTAGAGGGTCTACTAAACTTCCGGCACTGCGAGTCTTTCGCATTGATCGGTGGGTAACAACCTTAGTCTAAACGGTATAACTACAGGGTAATGAAATTTGACGAAATTGTTCCCCGGCAACAGCGCCAAAAACTTGATGCGTTTTTTTCGCAAGTGTACGAACACGTCAGAGTAATATAAAAGATTGTCGAATCCACAGAGACCAAGTGTCAATCTATCGTACCTGTTGTTATGGTGTGTATCTAAGGCAAATGAATATAAGGGCTTTAAGAAGGGTGCGATGGTAAATAAAATAATAATTTTTAAACAATAAACAAAGACAGACTCGAATGTAATTCACGTAATCAATAGATAATCCAGTACTTGTTAATGGAACTACTTATGGGCAATGTTTTCTCCTTTAAAAAGAACTAATTTAACGGGAACTGTCGCTTTCGTGTATTCAAAACCGAGTTGTACTCTCTAATCAACCCCTCCTATTGTCACGGATAAAAAGGTGCGTACTGCGTTAGAGTAGTAAACCTATTTTTAAGAAATATAGTATCTTAACTAAGTTGAAAAGTATTTTAACCTGGATTTCTTAGCAAAACGAGGTTCTTACGATCCAGAATCTAAACTTCCTAACGCGTCCGAAAATCGTTTTAAAATCTCTTTTCTTTTTTAAAAAAAAACTCCTAATGAACTATACAAAGTGCTTTTGGCTGTTTTTGAAATAGTTAAAAACAATTACTTGAATTGAAAGATAAAATAGCCCTTAAGTGTTTCCACGAATAATTATACGGATTACTGGTTTAATTACGATCCTTACATCCTAAACTTTATGGAATTAGTTAGACATGATAAAGTAAAGGTTCTTTTTATAATTTTTCATAAAAGTATTTTAGTGCGAGTGCGGAAAGTAAATGAATTTAGTGCGAGTGCGGATAATAAACGAAAGTAAAGCGAGTGCGGGAAATAAATAAAATAAAGTGCGAGTGCGGATAATAAAGAAAGTAAAGCAGGGCAAGAAATAAATAAAAGTAAAGCAATGCAGAAAAGTAAAATACGAACTGGAATTAAAATGGCGGCAGGATTAACTTCCTCCAGAGTGCTCCAAAACTCGATCACACAGACAGAGTACAGACTCGATCACTCGATTGCAGAAACACCCCAATGTGGAATGGTAACTACTTTAAAACTGATATATGCCTAGAGAAATCTAAGTTTGGATGAAGAAAAACGAAAATCTAAAGTCCTATTTATAGGAAAACTAAATACAGGAAAAGACCAGGATGCCCCATCCACTAAAAAGTGGAGGGAACTGCTTTTTTGCCTTGTGGCGCCCGCCACAGGCCTATGGCGCCCGCCATGGTGCTAACAGGGAATGGAAGAGTGGGGATCGTGGGTCTTGGCAGTTGTGGAGTGGTCTTGAGACGTGGCCACGTCATGGCTGACCCCATGGCGCCCACCACGGTGGGTGCCGTAAGTGTAAAACGCTGAATTTCTAGGTTTTCGTCTGTTTCCACTCCTTTTTCGCTCCTTTTCTCGATTCAAGCCCCGATTACATAAAAAACCTGAAAACAAAGAAAAACAGAGTAATAACATAACAAAATAACAATAAAAGCTAAGAATGCATGCGAAATCGGAGTCAGAAATACGGTGAATTTTAGTGTGATCAGAGCTCTCAATCATGCGCTAGTGGGCCTTTATAACTTGCTATCTGCACCCCCCAGGTTAAGCCCGTCTCATCATTTAACTGAAAAATATGCTTTCTACACCCCTTTTCTATTTCTAATTCTTTTTAAATTTCTGTTTTTATACCCTTCAATTTAATTCTACAAAAAATATTAAAATGCATAATAAAAATCCCCAAAAATTATAGTAGCCTTTTAATTCAATTTAGAAACTTTCTATATTTTTACTTTCTGAATTTTATCATTTTTCAATTTAATTTCGATTTTTCATTTAATTGATTTTATATTGAATTCTCACATGGACACATAATTTTGTACATTTTATTTCTCCCACTTCCTGTAATATTTTTGGCCCATTATTTTTGATATGATTAGAGGGCAAATAATAGAATCTGGAATAATTTTTGGTATATTTTTTAGGCCATTTTATCCACTGTTTTAGTAGTGTTGTTTGTGTAAAATTGTGATTGAATCTTAGATAGATTTAAATGACCATTTGACATAGTTAGACTTTGAATTTTTAGGAGAATTTTAACACAATATTATAGTCAGATTAGAGACCATAGGGAATTAATTTCACATTTTTTCCAGGACTTTTGATATTTTTGTTATCTTAATTCATTTCCATTATATTGTTGCATATGCATTTTCATTTCATTTACTAACATTTTCTTTTTGTGCAAGGTATTTTTCGAGGATTCGCGTATGGACTTGGATTATGTTTATTATGCCTCGATTATATTTTTGTGGTTTTTACTTTGTGATGTAATAGCTTAGAACTTGTATGCTTGTATAGTTCTCATAATTAGGCTATAAAAGATAAAACGAATCGCTAGAAAACCAAATCTCAAAAAATAAATAAAGAAATACTCTATCCAACGTCGAGTAAATTTTCAAATAAATAAATAAAGTTTCATGTGACTTTAGGATTCCTCGATTACCATCGTTCCATTCCATTACACCAAAAGCATGCCTTGTATGTTGCATACCATAAGTCGTGCGTCTCAGCACCACGCAATCGACCCACCCGATCCATCGTTTCATCCCATTTACGTTTCATACCCGTTTTTACCCACCATGACTTAGGAGGACCATATTGTTCATTATTATTATTTTTTGTACTCGCATTTCTAGTCTAATATCCTTAGGTAGATTTAATCTTTCAAACCTCACTAACCATAGGTCACCTTTAAACTCAACTAACTTAGGGTAAAGTCTAGTTTCCTTTAGAGTTTTTTCCTTTTCCAACTTGAGTCTCACTTCTCATCGTTAAGAAAAATCAAAACACTTAATAAAGAAAAATGTGTACAATGCGCCATGAGCCTTAAGCTATACGGGAAATGATTAGTGGAGGTCTCCTCCACTCTTCTAGGATGCTTTACAAACGTTCCATTGGGGGCGATCTTGGAAAGTATTCACTCCTGTATCATAGTCTTTAGTGTTGTACATGCGATAAACATAAAGTCAAAACACTTCTCATAAAAGACACTCAACAAAGACACCACGTCTTCTCTTCTCATCTCATACTCCTTGCGGACGAACATGACTTGTCTCGACAGTTCAAACAGCGACACAGTATACACCCTTGAGTCAAAGCCGTTAACACCTGAGCTAGAGCTATGGCAACGTCATCCTAAAAATCATAAACAAGTTCCCGCCTTAGTTAGACGAACTACGGCGACTCTGATCCTCAATTTCCCAATGAGGTACGTAGGCAATGGGGTAGGGCCCATTCGAGCACAATCTTTATTTTCCCTACATTTTCCCCTTTCTTTTTCGATCTCATTCATTTCCATTCCAGATAGCCATTCTTTCATTTGAACAACATCGTATTTCTCACCCTTTGAAACAGACTTATAAGCGTGGATCCCGTCGGGTACGGAAGACAGATTGGGGTGCTAATACCTTCTCAATTCGTAACCGACTTCCGGACCCAGATCTTTGGTTCGCAAGGCCTCGTCCTTTTCCTTCTTCCTTAGGTTTGTGCAACATTACCTTTCTCATTCCTTCGGGATAAAAATGTTTGGCTGGCGACTCTACCTTTTCCGCACCACTTTCGCATTTGTACTAGGATGAAAATCCCGGGAGCGACATAACCCCCATTAATCGTTACTATCATTAGTTAATAAGATCAAGAATCCTTGTGAGACGATTCGAGTCATTGTCGCTATACTACGTTTTTAAAAATTACTCATATTTGATCTGTGCGCGACACACAAACCAGTGTTGCATGTGCATGCTTTGTTTATCAAAAGTCAATGTCGTATTTTAACCAGTGATTCACTCACAAAGATTGGTGACATCTTTTTACAGTAAAACTTCAAGATTAACATGTGTTGCATTAGAATTTTCATTCTCAAAATAAACATTTTCTTCTTGCATACATTTGTTTGGCATCATAAAAGTTTACATATGGAATCTCAGTCCAGAAGCTTAATCTTGCCAAGTTGAGAAGTCTGAAACTTCCGAAGGTCAATCTATTGAGATGCACTTTTCCAAAAAAAAAACTCCATTGAATGGGGACTTTCCCAACCAGTTGTGGTAAGAGCGAGCCAATCTGGGGCAATCACGTCGAGCAATATCTTCAAAATTCAACCAATCTGGGGCAATCACGTCGAGAAATCTCTGCAAATTTCAGCCAAACTGGGGCAATCACTTCGAGATTTAAATCTCTCCAGGAGTATGTAGTATGGATATTTTCTTCAAAGCACAGTCAGTCAGAGGTGATCACTTCAAGGCTTGTATTGGGACAGGCCACCCCAAGTGTAACACCCCCTTTCTATACCCCCAAATAATACATCAAATCATTTAGGCATAGATAAAATTTCGTCAGAGTATAATTTAAATCAAGCATAAAAAGGAGCATGCCACATTACGTGAAATTAAAACATACAACACCTGCTCAAACAGATATGCAACAATGGGGTAGCTATCCACAAAGGAATTTCAATCCTTACACCCATATCTCAATTATAAATTGCACAGCGGAAAACTTAAATCATCAACAACTTCAACTTATATATTTATCAAAATATATCTACAAGTTAGAAGCGTACAAATATATCATGTTATACAAAACATATCCACAACGAATACATATACAAATGTATCCCCAAAAAGGTACAAGGCCACCTAACTACCCGGTGCTACATATCAGAGACGACCGACCAAAAGATATGAAGACAAGCTTCACAAAAACGACTCCAGCACACCTAATCTGCAATGCCTCATAGAGCATCATAAAACAGCAGAAGGTTGAGAAACATTATCATAATAATATTGCATATAATTATATATCTCAACATATAACATATACATCAACATATTCTCACCACAACATATCATTCATACACAACATAAAGTATACTTATACGCATACTTATCACCATTTCTTTCACATAACACAAATCATATCCAACCATGTTCACATAACCCACATACATCACAATGTATCTTCATTTACCAATACACATAAATCTTATATTATTTATATCTATTCTTCATTTACATTCATTCCGCATAAACATACGACAAGCTATGTTTAAATCACACATATACATTCAATGTATAAATCACATACATATATACATATCAACATGCATATATATATATATATATATATATATATATATATATATATATATATATATATATATATATATATATATATATATGCAAGTATGTCCTTCACACATACCAATCATTTCACATCATTCCAAATAAACATATGCACAATCATGTTTATTTCAGCATATACATACAATGTATAAAATCGCATACATATATACATATCAACATGCATATATATATATATATATATATATATATATATATATATATATATATATATATATATATATGCAAGTATGTCCTTCACACATACCAATCCTTTCACATCATTCCAAATAAACATATGCACAATCATGTTTATTTCAGCATATACATACAATGTATAAAATGTAACTCATAGAGACCGACATACGACTCTATGGAGATGCAATGCGGTACCGACTCAACATTCAGCAAGTTCACTCAGGAACCAAATAGAATCATCACTTGTTACCTGAAGTAACTCCCCGTCGGGCACACGATGTTCCCCATTGCTCACACCCCACACGGGCACACGATGTTTCTGGATTGCTCACACTCCATATGGGCACACAATCCGATCACTCACACCCCACATGGGCATACGATCTTGTTGTAGTCATCGCTCACACTCTACATGAGCACACAATGCTACAACGGATTCACAAAGAATCCCACAGCACAAGAATGCATACATTATACTTACATGCAAAATGACACACAACATTCTTGAAAATGCATACATATTCACAATATAGTTATGCATTCAACACATACCATTAACATACATATACATACAATTTAAGCATAGTAATCACTTGCCCAATGGCCACAACATTATAACAAACCCACATTTCCATAATTAACTCATTTACATTTTATCAGAAAAGTCGGGAAAAAGTCGGCTAAAAATTACATATTTTAGCATCAATAGATTCTACATGTTTTTAACTTCGAATCGATATGAGGATCGCTAAAAACAAATACCCGAAACTCAAGCTACGAATTAAAACATATAATCCCTTAAAAACCTACAGGCTCGTTGAGCGCCCTCTTGCTCGCTGAGCGAAAATCGCCCTAGAACTTTCGCTGAGCGAGGGGTAGCTCGCTGAGCGACCACTGCGATTTCAGCAACACACCAGCTGCGAACAGTCTACTCTTCCCTTCCAAAACTCCACCAACACTCATGCCAACATGATTAATAGTATATATCTAAAATCATACTTCGATTATAACAATTTCTAACCGATTAATCTACCAAATTCTCACATTTCCACTAAAACCCTAACTATTCATCTTCTCTAACTCTCATCAAAACCAAAACTCAACCAATCAAACACATACATAATCATACACAATGTTAAGATAACATTATTTCACACCCTTACCCGATTATTCCGATTCCTTGGAGCAATCTTGAAGCATTTTCCAACTTTTCTCTTCTTTCCTCTTTCTCTCCTCTTTCTTTCTTCTCTTTTTCGTTCTATCTTTCCTTTTCTTTCCCTTTCTCACAACTTATATTATTTTCTTTCTATTTCTATTCTTACTCTATTAATTCTATTTCTTTCCAACCAAATATCATTTTCTCACAAAATACCAATTCTATTAATTCTAACTTATCACTAATTAACAAAAGTCTAAAATACCCTTTAATCCAATTTTACCCAGAAATTCACAAAACGGTAAAATCTCACAACATAATATATCACATTAATTCATCAACATATTTTATCATCATATTAATTTCACAAACAAAATAATAATTACTCAATTAAAATAAAAGACTCCAACACAATGGGAATTATCGAATCGGGGTGTTACAACTCTCCCCCACTTTAGAAATTTTCGTCCTCGAAAATATTACCTGATCCAAACAACTCCGGATATGACTCGCGCATCCCACACTCCAATTCCCTAGTCATATTGCCTTCCACAACGCCTCCCCACGCTACCTTCACAAGCGCAATATCCTTGCCTCTTAACCTCTTGATCTCACGATCCAAAATTCTAACCGGCAAAGCTTCCACCATAAGGTTATCTCTCACCTCAACCTCGTCCAAAGGAATAACATGTGACGGATCTGGAACATACTTCCGAAGTTGTGAAACATGGAACACATCATGCAAATTCGAAAGGTTCGGGGGCAACGCCACATGATAAGCCACATCACCAACTCTTGCAGTAATCTGATACGGCCCAATAAAACGAGAAGTTAACTTCTTCGACTTCAAAGCACGGCCCACACCCGTAACCGATGTAACTCTCAAAAACACATGGTCGCCTTCTTGAAACTCAAGATCCTTCCGTCTCTTATCATGATAACTCTTTTGTCTACTCTGAGAAGCTCTCATCTTCTCCCGAATAAACTTAACCTTTTCCGTAATTTGTTGTACCATCTCCGGTCCAACTACCGTTATCTCTCCAGTTTCATGCCAACACAAAGTTGTTCGACATCTCTTACCATATAAAGCCTCAAATGGTGCCATACCAATACTTGAATGAAAACTGTTATTATAGGTGAACTCAATCAACGCTAAATAACTACCCCAAATGCCACCTTGTTCTAGCACACAAGCACGCAACAAATCCTCTAACGATTGAATCGTCCTCTCGGTTTGACCATCCGTTTGCGGATGGTAAGCCGAACTCAATCTTAGTTTAGAACCCAAACCCTTTTGCAAACTTTCCCAAAACCTCGATGTAAATCTAGGATCTCTATCCGATACAATACTCTTAGGAATTCCATGTAACTTCACAATCACAGAAACATAAATCTCGGCTAGTGTAAACACCCCAAATTTGCCCTCACCCATTCACATCATGGCTTGTGATCATTTCATATGCATAAACACAATCATAGCATCTCATATCACATTTTTTATTCACTGCATAGATTCAAAGTCATCTGCATCTAGGGTTTGTGATCTGAGCAATCCAAGAGCTTCTTGAGCCACTCCAAAGGTCATCAATCACTTCAAAGGGGTCCATGTGTGTTCAAGCATCATATTATATCCTCTCAAAGTCAATAATGTCAAAGAATCACAAGAACTGAAAATGGAGTGGAAGCAGAGCCAGGTTTAACTGCAGATGACCTGAAATTAGGGTTTTGGTTTCAGAGGCCATAACTCCAATTTTTTTGGTCATTCTTGTTTCTATTGGTCTCTATATGGTATAGGGAGTGTGCATATCAATTTTCATGAAGAAATTCCATGGGGAAGTCATCTGATCAAGAGTTGACTTTTCAAGCAAGTCAGTGTAAAATCAGGGCATCTGAGGCCCCCAATGACCCAACCAAAGGGTGTTCTTCATCATTTTGATGGTATATGATCTTTATTTGATCATAAAAGGAGTTGGAAGTTCACAAAATTGAAGAATTTCAAGTCTTTTGCAAAGTTGACTTTTTGGGCAAGTTTGACTTTTAATGAATTTGCCATTTTAAGCAACTTTTTCAACCCTTACTTTTTGATTCAAAAAAGCTTCAAATGGAAAAACTTTGGTCATGAAAGTTGTAGAATGGATCATTCCCTTTTCAAAAAGTACAAGAACATGACCTAATTCATTTTGGATCAAAAGTTATGGCTTGTCAAAGTTGGCAAAAATCACTAAATTTCAAGTTATACACCAAAGAGGCAAAGTTGCAAATTCACTTCTCAAGGCCAATTAAGTCATCAAATGGATTTCTAAACTTCATCACATGATCATACAAGTCCTAAAAGTCATATTGCATCCAAAGGATCACATGTTTTATGACTTATCGATCAAGATATTTCACAAAGAACCAAAGGCAAGGCAAGTTGCAAAACTCATCATAGCTTCTCATCCACTTGCTGGCTAGCTTGCTGATCAATCCTAGGCCTTTCCTCACATCATGCTGCGCAGGACATGCCTTTTGTACTTAGCTAGCAAGTAGCCCATGCCCTTCTTACACAACTTTGACATTTTGGCAAAAGGACCCATACCAATCAATAAAGCACACATCATGTCATCTGACCAATGGTAATTGTTTATACTAATCAAATGCAAGCCAAACATAACAAGAAGCAAGCCTGAAACACTTCATAGCACAACATTCTCATTTTCCACCCCTTGTGCAAGAGCTTTCGAAACTCATCACACAAGTCACAAACACACAAACTAACTTCACAGATCAACTCAACACATCTTCCTGGTCACAAAGCACCCATCACCATTGCCTTAAACTCCCAGAATCACAAACACGATTCCCACCTGCCATTGAACAGAACTCTTGCCATCTCTCAAACCAGCCATTGCAAACTTCAAACAAACATTGCAAGCTTCTCAGGGGGGATCATTGGAGTGCATCTGAACCAAAGAAACAGCCAGAAAGCTCCTGAATCGAAAGCTTCAGTTCAGGTAGTCAACTCAAAACTTTTTTCCAGAAGCATGTTTTTAAGTTCTTAATAGCTTCTATGCACTCCCCTGATCATGAATATATGCTTACTTTTGAAAATGGTTGAGAAACCAGGATGTACGCAATGTCTGAAACTTTTGCCCTAAAAAATGTTTTGTTTCGATTCAGCTGATTGATGAAGGATAAATGAGATTTGAGTGGGGGTTTTGATTCAGTGAGGTGTGGGAATGATTTCTGGGCTTTTAGTTTTCGTTTTAGTGAAGTTTTGAGGATTTTGGAGATTTTCAGGTGGGAGTCCCACCGGAGAAGACGACCGGAGGTCTTCTCCGGCCACCTGAAAATAATTAGGGCTAATCCCTGTAATTAATGAGAGTTTGAATTGTGAGCGTTGGATGAGTTGACTTAGTCCATTCCCGCGTGCGTTCAATGGCCTGGATTGCTTCACTTAACCCTAATCCACGTCATTAATCCTTTTAATTCAGTTTAATTAATTTAAATATGATTTAGCTCAGTTTGAATATAGGCCACTGGATTACGCGCCAAGTCAACAGCCTCTTCCCCAGAATCAATCCTGGCCCTCCATTGCGCATACTTTCTTTTTATTTCATTTTTAATTCATTTCTTTTGTTTTATTTTGTACATTTATTTAAAAATAGCAAAACAATTTCAAAAATTCTGAAAAATTTTATACACATTTTTATTAATTTTCAGAAACCAAAAACATTTTTATTTTTATTTTTTTGCATTAAAAAATATTTTTAAATCATTTAAAAGTTTATTTTTAATTAATTAATGAGAATTAATTAATTAAAAATACTTTTAGGTATTTAAAAATCACCAAAAAATTCATGAAACCTTCATAATCATTTAGAAACATTGTCCAACCCTCAAACCAAATTTCTTTTTTGATCTTGATGTCTTTTGAGAATTTTTCATGGAATTAAAATCATTTCAAGGCATTATTTTGATCCAAACTTCAAAAAATCATTTCTGCCTAACCATTGAGAGTTGGACTTTGATTCTTTTTGCATTGCATTTTGTTTAGCATGTAGTTTGTGAGATTAAATTGGCATGATTTGATCTTTCATTTTCAATTTGTTTGGCATTTTTCTTGCTAAGGTACCCTAAAACCCTAGAAAACTTAGGAAATTCACAACCCTAATTAGGTTAAGCGTTAGAACCCCTCCTTTGGGAAGTGAGTTAGTATAGGTATAGGGTTCCTTTGAGAGCATTTTCAATTTTTTATCTTGATGTTTGCTTCTGATTTTGGTTTTTGTTTGATGCATGGATCATAAACCCTAATTTGGGCTTCCTTTTGCATCCATCTTGCATTTGCTTGCATACCATGACTTGCCATTGCATTTTATGCATCCATTTGATTCATTGGACATCTTAAGACATATTAAAAGCATGTTTGATCATTGCATCATGTATTTGCCATGTTGTATGCCATTTGCATTCCATAACTTTTCATGTATGTTCATGGTTCTAAACTTGTTTCATTTGCATCCACATGTTTGTATGATCATTCTCATGTCTTGATTCATGTTTGCATCATCTCATAGCATCATTATCATCTCATATATGCTTCTGGTTTCGGTTTGCATCATGCCATTTCATTCCATTTTTCATTGCATTGCATTCCTTTCACTAACTTTTCAGGTGGTAAGCAACTTTGAGAAGTGGATTTGCCTTCACTTCTCACAATTTCTTTTCATCTCTTTCATGCATCCTTGCTGCATTTTGTTATGTGTTTGATATTGAGCTTGCTCATTCTTCTTCTTCTCACTTTCTTTCTTCAAGTGACTTGTCTTCTTAAATGAATCAAGTTACTTTGTTTCTCCTGATCCTTTCATCTGCTTCCTGGTGGTTCCATTGAAGATTTCTCTTGTTAACCTCACAAACCTTAGGAACAACCAAGCATGACAATGATTAGTATTTTGATTAGTCTCCCCACTTAGTTTTACCTTTGTGTCTCTTTGAGTCTTCTCTTCTCATCTCATAATCAGGGACTAAACCCTAAAGGCTTTAAGGCTTTGTGATTAAGCTTATGCCTGCATCCTTCTATTAGGATGGAGTGTATAACTTTAATCCTAAGTGTTAAACCCTTAATGTGTTTAAATCCTTTAATCAAATTCACTTAATAATCATCAAGACATCAAACTTGTAACTTGGGCCTTGCATTAGGGTTCTAATTCTTCCTTAATTGGTTAAGAAGGACTAACCCTAGTGTTAATGGACAAGTCCCCCTCAAGTTGTCTTACAAACCCTAAAATTCACTTCATCATCTTACCATTAACTAAAATCCACTTAATAAAGGCTTTGTTTTGTCATGAGTTTAATCCCTAATCATGGATTAAGTTGAGGAGCTTTCCTCAGCTTAAACATTCTCATCTATTATCCTTCTATTAGGATGGTGTAATGAGTCTGTTTAATCCCTGATTATGGCTTAATCTCATTACTCAACACTAAACAAAAACAACAAAAACATCTAAATAATCACAAGTAGGTTAATGATCTTAATCCTACACCAAAGGTGTTTAAGTGTGAGAATCTGACTTCACACTTAAGGTATTCTCATTACCCCTAATCAGAGGGAAGATGTGATGAGTTTACTAACCCATTGGTTTAGGCATAAGCTCATTAACTTATGACAAATTTTCAAAAGCAATAAAAGACTGAAAACATAAAAAACAAGCAATAATCGTCTCCTCCGGGATTCTTTTCTCATCTCATTCACTCATAAACGAGAACTTGCTTCTTCCGTCTAATGCAAGGCAGTTTGCATCTGTGCCAGACAGATCATACACTTGAGCATAGGCAAGTAAGCAGTTCACAAGTCAATTCATCTTTCAGTCTCTTTGGGTCGAACTACGGTGTTCTGACTTCCTCATTGCACGAGAGGATACGTAGGTATAACTTAACAGTTATCGAACAAAAAGTCTCTGTATATTCCCCTCTTTCCAGCATCATTCTTTAAGCCTCATGATCTTGAGCATCTCATTCTTGTTCTTACACTGACACTTCACTTATACACTTCACACTGCTTTTACACTGACACCTGTATATCCTTTTCCAGCTATTTTATACACAGATTGCACTGACACTCCCCCTTTAAAACACAAATCTTTTAAGCGTGGATCCCGTCGAGTACGGCGGACAATCTGGGTGCTAATACCTTCCCAGGTTGTAACCAACCCCCTTTCTCAGTCTCTCTGGTTCGCAACCGTCTTATCCATATCTTTCTAGGTTTATGCAGCATTACCTTTCCTCCGGGATAAAAATGCCTAGCTGGCGACTCTTTCTTTCTCTTGAGTTCACCCCTGTGTGTTCTCATTCCCTTTTCACCGACCGTTCGCGTCTGTACCCCTTCTGACCTTTGAGGTGTCATTTCGGTGGGAGCGACAGCTTGGCGACTCTGCTGGGGAACCCCATGTACTGTAACTAGGGCTTCTGGTTCTTTTTGTGGGTTCCTCCTAGCGCTTGTTTGATTTATGTTTACTGGGGTGTTATGTGCTATTTGTGTTTGTATATTTCATTTATTGCTTTACGTACAATTTGTTTTACTGCTTTCTTTATAGCTTTACATATGTCATACTGTCATACTGTGCTGGCTGGATCTGTTTTATTGCTTTGGTGGGTGGGTGTTCTATTGAGAGTTGAGGTCCTATACCTGGGACCTGAGTGACACCTAGGCTAGAGTGGTTCATGTTCTTTCCCATTCCATTTCGGTCTAGTGCGGGAATATGAAACACGGTTCAGATATGGGTTTCTTCTTGAGAACTCTGTGCTACAGATTTCCTATAGTGCTAGGGCTATCTGGGAAGCCTGCTAAGTCTGGATGACCTTCAGTATTGACCTTCAGAAACTGAGGTGAATTAGAGGAGGATCTTTTATGGTTATTGTAAACACTGTACCTCCGGGTTAGAAGTGTTTACACTTCTCATAACTGATCCAAGTCTGAGGATCCTTGTTTTAGACCACTACCTGTGAGGGGGTTGGGCTGTTTACAGGTTTGCAGGAACCCTTGACCTCAGCATACCCTGTTACTTTGTTTTGATTAAGAGTACTCCATTTTGGAACAGTTCTTGTGATTCTTAACCCTGGACATGTGACTCTTTATTTGAGTCCCCCACCTTGGTTACTGGACTTATGAACCTCCATCTGGATTTCTTGAACATACCTGGACTTATATCAGAGCACTTGATCAGATCCAGCTCAGTCACAAACCCTTGCATATCATTTGCATACATCATCATTGCATCATTTTAACATTTGCTTATTTGTTTTTCAGGGTATCCATACTTTATTTTGGCTTGTTTTTGACCCCATCATCAGCATAGACCTATCCTCATCAGCATCTACTTCAGCTATCAGCTACCTGCTTCAGTCACCTGCACCAGCCTGTCAGTGGCCCTTTTTCAGTGTTATTCTCAGCATCTGTCTCAGCTCTTCTTCAGCAACATGGCACCCAAGAAGAGTAATATCTCATATCATTTCTTTCGGCCTGAGCTAGCTGACATCAGGAAGATTCAGACCCTGATTACTCCAGATCATATACCACTATTCAGAGAACACTACGGAGGCATACTTGATGTGGTTATGGATTTGGACCCTTCACAAAGGAGCCTGATTCATACTTGCCTGCAGTTCTATGACCCCCCTCTGAGGTGCTTTACCTTTCAGGATTTTCAGTTGGGGCCTTTATTAGAGGAGTATTCATCATTGGTTGGTGTACCTATCAGAGGTGGAGTCCCCTTCAACCCTGAGATGGCTTTTCCCAGTAATGAAGAGATAGCAAAGGCATTACATCTGGAACCAGTTCTGATTGGGCAGAATATGACTACCAAGGCTGGGATTTCTGGTCTACACTTGGATTTCTTGACCTCTCAGGCTATTCTGAAAGCCTCCTTGGGGGAGTGGAAGGCAGTCTGTGCATTATTAGCCCTTAGCATATATGGGGTTATATTATTTGCAGATGAGCCTAAGTTTATTAGCAAGAATGCAATCCATCTTTTCATCCTGAGGAACCCAGTGCCCACCTTACTGGGAGACTTCTACTACTCTGTCCACCAAAGGAATGAAAAGCAAAGAGGAAGATTGGTGAGGTGCTGTGCTCCCCTGTTCCATACCTGGTTGCTCAGACACTTGCCCAAGACTGATGCATTTTTGAACCCTCACCAGCAGAGGAACTGGGCCAGAAGACTCACTGCTTTAACTGCAGCTGATATCAGGTGGTGCACTCAAAGCACAAAGAGCAGGGACATCATTACCAGTTGTGGGCAGTTTCCAAATGTACCCCTGATAGGAGTGAAGGGTTGCATCAACTACAACCCTCAGCTATTCAAAAGACAACTGGGCTATGCATTGGTCCACACTCCTAAGGCACAAGACTTGGCTGAGACTCTTTAATGTGAGAATAAGCCTAATCTGGCCATTGTCAGGCAAGCATCCTGGGCTTGGGACAATGTCCAGACAAAAGGAGTAACCATTCTTGGGAAATGCAATAATGTGGCCTCAGCACAGTACTATGAGTGGTCCCATGCCAGGGCTCAAATTTCTGGAATGCCTTTCACCGTTGAGGATGCACCGGGACCCTCCACAGCACCACCTCCTGCCACTGTCAGCTTAGAGGAGTTTGAGAATTTGAAAGAAAGAAATGAGAAGTTGACTCAGGCTCTGCAGAAGACCCTCTGGGAGAGGAGTGATGGTCGGCTGGACATTGAAAGGTTGGAAAAGCTTAAGGTGGAGCATCTGGCCAGGATTGAAAAGTCAGAGGATTACATCAAGAAGTCGAGGGCTGGAGAGCAGATCTTGAAGAATGCCTGCAAGGAGGCTTAGTTCCAGAAGGCCAGGACTGATTTGTATCTGAAAGAGAGTCAAGCCAGGTGGGTCAGGATCACCGAAGCTCGTACTCTGGAAGATAAGAGGACTCAGGACAAGATTGAGCAGTTGGAGGCTAGTGCAAAGGAGCAGCAGGAAGCCCTGCTGGCAGCCCAGAGAGAGATCTCAGAGTTAAAGATTAGAGCTGGTGTGAAGAGGTCAAAGGACCAGAGTCAACACAAGAAGCTAACTGCAGCTGTTACTACCAGGAATCTCCTTATCAGGAATCTCACAGAGCGTCCAGCTGATCCTGTGACTGAAGCACTTCTCAAGGAAGTTCAGGAGGATGAGTTTGGTCTTGGAGTCTGACTTTTGCTTGTTGTTGCTTTCATTTCATGTACTTTTACCTTTTATGTTGTATTTTTGACCCCTCAGAGGGCATGATTTGTAAGAAACAAACTATGTATCATTTACTTTTTGTAATATATGTATCAGATTATTCGATCAGAGTTTCTTTCAAGCAACATCACAAGCATCTTCCTCAAAGGTCTGGAAAGGTCAAAACCAAGTGCCAAGCCGGATACCTTGGAAACAAATAAGCATATTGCATTGCATGCTAACCTTTGTTTGTTTTGTAGGTTTGTTTTGTTTTTTGTTACTAACTCTGTTGTGATCTCAGGAACTATTGCTCGACGTCGGGTGTTCCCACTCAACCGTCCACACAGATATCCAACCCGCAACAACCTTCCGGGTATACAGATGGACCAGGTACAACAGGACCTTACAGAGGTCAGGAACCAAATGGCCAACGAGAGGTTGGAAATGAGGAATCAGATGACACAATTTATGGAGGTGATGAATGGTTTAGCACAGAGCCAAGAGAGATTGAGGGCTTTAGTAGAGAGGCAGACTCAGGAAGATCCCCATCTAGGGACTGGTGGGACAAGCAACAATGAGAGGGTTCAGCCTCATATCAACCCACCTGTATTTGGACCCCACCTTCATCCGGAAATCAACATCCCTACTAATGTACAAGGGAATTCTACCACAGGCAGAGTGCTGCAAGAAGACCCCCAGGAAGATCAGTTCACAGTGATGGGAGCCGGGGATGAGGCCTATGACAGAAGGCTGGATGAAATTGCTGAAAAATTAAGGTCCTTGGAGTCTCAAAATTCCTTGGGTTTTGATGTTATGGACATGGGCTTAGTGGATGGGGTCAGGATTCCCCACAAATTTAAACCACCGTGCTTTGAGAAGTACAACGGGACTTCCTGCCCACGGACCCACTTGCAATCCTTTCTGGGGAGGCTGAAGGCATACACCATGGACGAAAAGCTGTGGATGTTTTATTTCGAAGACAGTTTAACTGGAACATCAAGGGAATGGTACTCCCATTTGACTAGAGCAACCATCAGATGCTGGAAGGACTTGGCTGAGGCCTTCATTAGACAATACCAGTATAATTTGGATATGGCACCCAACAGGACCCTCCTGATGGGGATGTCACAGTCATCCAGGGAAAGCTTCCGGGAGTACGCCCAGAGGTGGAGACAGCTAGCTGCTGCTGTCCAGCCACCCATGTCAGAGAGGGAGATGGCTGATATGTTTATGAACACCCTCCAAGGGACATACATTGATAGGCTAGCTGCCTTTTCTTCTACCAGCTTTGCGGATGTCGTTATAGCTGGAGAAAGAATTGAGAGCCTATTAAAGATGGGCAAAATTTCTGACAACGGTACCAGCTCATCCAGCAACACAAGGAAACCTTTTGTGGGCCCAAGAAGAACTGGTGAGACCAATGCTATCCATACCAGCAGGGGCAGACCCCAATATGTTCATAGGTCTGTGGCAGCAGTCACCATTCCCGCTCCAGTTCATCCACAACCAGCTTATCAACCACAGCAACAAAATTATCAGCAACACACTCAGTATCCTCCTCAGAGAAACTACAATAACACCAACAACAATCAGCAAAGACCATTTCAACAGAGACCGTCTCAGGCCAATAGGGTGATCGATCCGATCCCTATGCCTTATGCCACATTATTGCCACAACTCCTAAAACTCAACCTGGTTGAGCTAAGGACGTTGGCATCTCCAAATCCTGCCAGTTTACCCAGAAATTATGACGCCAGCGCCAGATGTGCTTTTCATTCGAATGCACCTGGCCATAGTACAGAGAAGTGCAGAGCTTTGCACATGAAGGTACAGGACTTGGTAGATTCTAAGGCTCTAAACTTTACACCACCACCGAATGTTAACAAGAACCCTATGCCAAACCATGGTGGCCCCAGAATCAATGCTATTGAAGAAGACAAGCCGTCTTACTTGATAACCAGTATGGGTCAGATTCGGACACCCTTGGTAGAGATCAAAGTTCAACTCCTTGAATGTCAAATGTTCCCTGGATGCGAGCTAGGGTGTGCTTATTGCAACATTTCAGTGAATGGATGTGATAACTTGAGAGATGGCATAGATGGTCTCATCCAGAGTGGCCTGCTTCAAATCACAACATCAATACCTACCAATCCAGCAATCTCCTTAACAACAGTTCCCGAGTCTTCTACAACTGCAACAACCATTGTTCCAAATAACTCTTCAATCTCATCAACGAATGCTTCATCTGTTGCTTCAACGGACCAAATATTAGCAAACATCCCTTCTACAACTTCAGCACCCCTTCATTCAGAATCTTCTACAACAACAACACCCATCCAGTCAACAATGTCTCCTACAACATCTACAGCAAACAATGAATATGTCTCAACTGTTACAATTTATTATGATCCTGAAAATGATTCTGCCTACAACTCACAAAACGCCACTCCTATCAGAGCACCAGTCACAATATACTATGATCCACATACTATCATGGTCCCTTCTGCAGCTGCTATCAGTCCAGTCACTATCACAGTGCCTGGGCCAGTACCTTATGAAAACAGTAATGCCATCCCTTGGCATTACGGCTCTGATCTATACTGCGAAGGACAGAAAATCACTCTCGAATCATCAACTTCTTCACCACAAATAGACAATGTGGGAGGAGGCGGAGGCTTCACTCGAAGCGGACGTCTCTTTGCCCCGCAAATTCAAAGACCCCCTGCTGAAGCAGAAGCTGCCGCCAAGGCAAAAGGGAAGAGTATGGCGCAAGAAGAGCAAATTGTTAAGGAAGCTTTGAAAACACCTTTTGATCAAGAAGTTGATGAATTCATGAGAATCATCAAGAAAAGTGATTACAAGATAGTGGACCAGCTTCACCAGACGCCTTCTAAGATCTCCATTCTATCATTGTTAATGTGCTCCGAGGCTCACCGGAACGCACTACTAAAAGTCTTGCACGCAGCTTATGTGCCGGAAGAGATCACAGTCAATCAGTTGGAAGCTGTGGTTGGAAATGTTAATGCTAGTAATGGACTAGGATTTACCAACACTGATTTGACTACGGAAGGCCGCAATCACAACAAGGCTCTGCACATTACCATGGAGTGTAAGGGTGCAGTTCTTTCCCATGTACTGGTAGACACAGGGTCATCCCTCAATCTCTTACCTAAAAAAGCCCTTGTGAAGCTGGAGTATGAAGGATTGGCATTGCGACCCAGCAACTTGGTGGTAAGAGCCTTTGACGGTTCTAAGAGATCAGTTCTGGGGGAAATTGAGTTGCCGATAACGATTGGCCCACAAACTTTCAAAACGACCTTCTACGTGATGGACGCCTGCCTACAGCTGTTTGTTGGGTAGACCATGGATTCATGCCGCTGGCGCAGTTACATCTACCCTTCACCAGAAGTTAAAATTCGAGTGGGAGAGCCAAGTCGTTACTATTTGTGGAGAGGAAGATATCTTTGCCAGCCATCTGGCTACATACAAATACATTGAAATGGATGGGGAGATCCACGAAACGATGAGTCAAGGGTTTGAGGCCTTGAACATAAATGAAACATCTGCTGTACCTGGAACCTCAATGACATCTTATCAACAAGCCCGAAAGGTTGTTGAAGAAGGGACTGCCCAAGGCTGGGGCAAGCTGTTACCTGTGGAGAAGAAAGAGGATAGATTTGGGTTGGGTTACAAACCAACTCAACAAGATCAAGCAGAGGCTGCTAAGGAGCCCAGCTTTGTTAGTGGGGGGATGCTCACCCCTGATGCTGTCAACAATTTGGAAGACGAGGATGAAAGCGACTGCAACCTGGAGAATTGGATTCGTCCAAAGGTCCCGGGGAGCAGTATCTCAAACTGGTTTTCCCAGGAAATTATAAGAGTTACTCCTGCAGAGTAATTATTATTTCATGTATATTTTTAGCATGCATCAAGTCTTGCATCTTGCCCAAGATGACAAGACTCATTTTGTAATCGGGCCATCTGTAATTTTTGTGCAACAAGATTAATCAATGAAATATCAGACATCTTTTGCAAATGAGTCTCTTTTTCTTTTCCGCTCACTGTTTTTCCATTTTTCTTTTTGTACAAAAAATAAATGGCAATGTTTTCAAAATGACAACTTTATTTCACTTTTCTAAACAAGATTAAAATCAATCACTAAAATGAACAAACTGAACCCTTGCAGAGAGTGCCTTCCAGACTGCACCGACAACAGCACGGCTATGACTTCGTATGACTTTGACAATCCAATCAATCAAGCTGATGAAGGGGTTGAAGAAGATTATGAGCTTCCTGAAGAGCTAGCCAGATTGTTGAGACAAGAGGAAAGGGTTATCACTCCTCATCAGGAGGAGGTAGAAACGATCAATCTTAGTACAGATAAAGATGTGAAGGAAGTTAAAATCGGGGCCTGCTTACAAGACTCAGTGAAGAGACAACTGATTGACTTGCTTCAAGAATATGTGGATGTGTTTTCTTGGTCTTATCAAGATATGCCAGGGTTGGACACCGACATTGTTGTGCACAAGTTGCCTTTGAAAGAAGATTGCCCGCCGGTCAAACAGAAATTATGCCGCACTCGCCCAGACATGGCAATGAAAATCAAAGAAGAGGTGCAAAAGCAGTGGGACGCCGGGTTCCTTGCTGTAACTAGCTATCCACCGTGGGTTGCTAATATTGTGCCTGTGCCTAAGAAAGACGGCAAAGTAAGGATGTGTGTTGACTACCGAGATCTGAACAGAGCCAGTCCGAAAGATGATTTCCCATTACCTCACATTGATGTATTGGTGGATAATACAGCTCAGTTCTCGGTATTCTCCTTCATGGACGGATTTTCAGGATACAATCAGATCAAGATGTCACCTGAAGACATGGAGAAGACAACCTTCATCACACCTTGGGGCACGTTCTGTTACAAGGTGATGCCATTCGGACTGAAGAATGCTAGTGCAACGTATCAACGGGCTATGGTAACATTATTCCACGATATGATCCATAAAGAAATCGAATGTTATGTGGATGATATGATTGCCAAGTCCTTCACTGAAGAAGACCACTTGGTAAATCTGCTGAAGCTATTCAAGCGTCTGAGGAAGTACCAACTGAAGTTGAACCCCAACAAGTGCACATTCGGGGTGCGATCTGGTAAGCTGCTGGGTTTTATTGTGAGCGAGAAAGGGATTGAAGTTGACCCTGATAAAGTCAAAGACATCCAAGAAATGCCTGCACCGAAGTCTGAAAAAGAAGTTCGAGGGTTCTTAGGATGATTGAACTACATTTCACGGTTCATATCTCACCTTACCGCAACTTGCGAACCCTTGTTCAAATTACTAAGAAAAGAACAGACGGTCAGGTGGAACGAAGACTGCCAGAAGGCTTTTGACAAGATCAAAGAATACTTGCAAGAACCACCAATCCTTATGCCTCCAGTTGAAGGAAGACCTCTGATCATGTACTTGACAGTATTGGAAGAGTCGATGGGGTGTGTGTTGGGCCAGCATGACGAGTCTGGTCGAAAAGAGTATGCAATATACTACCTAAGCAAAAAGTTTACCGACTGTGAACAACGTTATTCACTGCTCGAGAAAACTTGTTGTGCTTTAGCGTGGGCTGCTCGCCGACTGAGACAGTATATGTTGACCCACACTACTTTATTAATCTCAAAGATGGACCCAGTCAAGTATATTTTTGAGAAGCCAGCACTCATGGGGCGGGTTGCAAGATGGCAAATGATCCTCACAGAATATGACATCCAATACACATCTCAGAAAGCCATCAAGGGCAGTGTATTGTCTGAATATCTTGCTGAGCAACCTATTGATGATTACCAGCCTATGAAATTTGACTTCCCTGATGATGACATCATGTTCATAAAAGCAAAAGATCATGAAGAGCCTGTTCATACTGAAGGGCCTAACCCGGAAGAAGAATGGACTATGATGTTTGATGGGGCTGTTAACATGAATGGTCGTGGTGTTGGTGCAGTACTCATTACACATAAAGGAGTTCACATGCCTTTTTCGGCAAAACTCACCTTTAACTGCACTAACAACGAAGCTGAATACGAAGCTTGCATTATGGGTCTTGAGGAAACCATTGACCTTAGGATCAAGACATTGACCGTGTTCGGAGATTAAGCTCTGGTAATCAATCAAACCAACGGCAAATGGTACACCCACCAGGATCATTTGATACCTTACAGGGATTATACAAGGAGGTTATTGACTTTCTTTACAACAGTCAAGCTTGAGTATATCCCTCGAGACGAAAATCAGTTTGCAGATGCTCTGGCTACCATTTCATCCATGATCAAAGTTCAAGCTGCCAACTTTTTACCTCAAATCTCAGTGTCCAGACTCGACAGACCAGCATATGTATTCGCAGCAGATGTTGTCAAGGATGATAAGCCTTGGTTCCATGACATTAAGTGCTTCTTGGAGGATCAAACATACCCACCTAGGGCATCTTCCAATGATAAGAAGACTTTGAGAAGGCTTGCTGGTAGTTTCTTCCTGAACACTGATGGTTCCCTGTACAAGAGAAACTTTGATATGGTGCTCCTCAGATGCGTTGATAGAACAGAAGCAGACTTGTTGATGCATGAAGTGCACGAAGGATCCTTTGGTACCCATGCGGGAGGACATGCAATGGCTAAGAAGTTGCTAAGATCAGGTTATTACTGGATCACAATAGATGCAGACTGTTGTGCCTATGCCAGAAAATGCCATAAATGCCAGATTTATGCGGATAAGGTGCATGTGCCTCCCAATCCTCTGAATGTGATGTCTTCACCCTGGCCCTTTGCTATGTGGGGCATTGACATGATTGGCAAAATTGAACCGACTGCTGCGAATGGCCACAGATTCATCCTGGTTGCCATTGACTATTTCACCAAGTGGGTCGAAGCAGCATCCTATGCAAATGTTACCAGGCAAGTGGTAGACAGATTTCTGAAGAGAGATATCATCTGTCGATACGGAGTTCCCGAGCGAATCATTACTGATAATGGTTCCAACTTAAACAATAAAATGATGGCAGAACTATGTCGGGACTTCAAGATCCAACACCACAATTCTTCTCCTTACAGGCCAAAGATGAATGGCGCTGTTGAGGCAGCTAATAAGAATATCAAGAAGATTGTGCAGAAGATGGTAGTCACCTACAAAGACTGGCATGAAATGCTACCGTTTGCTTTGCATGGGTACCGCACGTCAATCAGAACATCCACTGGGGAAACACCATATCAGCTTGTGTATGGTATGGAAGCAGTCCTACCTGTTGAAGTTGAATTATCCTCCCTACGGGTATTGATGGATGTTAAGCTGAACGAAGCAGAATGGGTCCGATCCCGATACGAACAACTGAGTCTGATTGAAGAGAAGAGATTGGCTGCAATCTGTCATGGGCAGCTGTATCAGAAAAGAATGAAGAAAGCCTTCGATCATAAAGTTAGGCACCGAGAGTACCAAGTAGGGGATCTTGTGCTGAAAAGAATCCTCCCTCCGCATACAGACCACAGGGGCAAGTGGACTCCGAACTATGAAGGACCATTTGTAGTAAAGAAAGTTTTCTCCGGTGGAGCACTCATGCTCAGTACCATGGATGGTGAAGATTTCCCGTCCCCTGTGAATTCAGATGCAGTTAAAAAATACTTCGCATAAAATGACCCGTTGGACATAAAAACAGAATGTAAGTCCAGGCAAAAATAGGGCATCCCGGCGAGTCAAAAACAGAATAAAAGACTCGGGCAAAAATAAGGGAAAATAAACAAAAAATGTACACCCGCTGAGTTGAAAAGCCGCATTGGACAACTCAGGCAAAAATGGGTATCCCGATGGATTGAAAACCCGAAAGGGCGATCCATGCAAAATAAGGGAATAAGCAAACAACTGCATTCTGAATTCGTCTGTATCACTTACAACTCGGTAAACTTCGAAAGGATCAAGCTTCTGTCAGAATCAGCCTTCTTCAGAAAGCAAGGTGAGAAGAACGTCAAATGTCATACGAGTCATAGCAGGAGGGAAGCTCCTTGAAGCGTCGACAACATTGCCAATATTTTATTTCCCAATTTGTAGCAATCTCCTCATTTCAGGGGATATGTTTCTTTGACTGTATCTTGCCAATTCAGGGCACATGAATTAATAAAATCAGATCTTTAGTCACACATTGTCTCGTGCTCTTTTATTTGCAAAAAATGTCTGATGTCATTAATATACCGATTGCATAAATACAGATGCTTTTCTTCTAAAAATACATGCTTGCAGGGAATATACTTACTCTTGGGAGTGTCTAACTCCTATGACGGAATCCGGTAAGGGATACCTCGGGATCACTTGTGCGTTTCTCTGTCTTTTCAGGATTGCAGGTACTCAAGGCACAACATGGGGCATGTAAGCTTCATCCCGGCAAGCTGGCAAATCAACACCCAGTCTTAGCACTCCAAGTATTTTCTCCCCAGCTGAGTTGCCACTTGTTACTTCTCCCAGCCAAGGCGCCAATCTTTCTTTCTCCTCAGCTGAGTACAAAAGCCAGGGAACCACTTCCCCACAGAGTTTCAGCCTCTATCCAGAAGAGCAACACATGAAGAAATCACAACAGAGTGGCGAAAGCTTCTACAAACTCCTAGTTGGGTCCCTCATTAACTGAGATAGGTCTATCAGTGACCTATATCCCCAAGCAAATGCATCTATCAACGATCTCGTCCCCAGCTAGGATGGTCATTTCAAGCAGATCGACCAGAGATCTTCACGACAACGGGATCCGAATCTCGGTTTGGTATCTTTGCATAATCATAGCATTCGCATCATATTCACCCACAAAGCGTAGCATTCCGTCTAATACGGAGCATTACGGCAAAAAAAAAATCCAACATATCGTATAATCATAATCCATGTTCTGAATCAAACACTTGTGAATATTGATAATCCATCAACAATATACAGAATGCTCCTCAGATTCCCCAGCAGAGAGCTAGGGCTAAAGCAGTTGCCTTACATTCACAAACATCAGTACATACTCCTTGTGGCACCCGTCCGTGTCATATCCCCAATAAAAGACCAAAGTGTACTCTTTGCACTCACAGATGCCATATATATACAACTTCCTTGGCACTCGTCCGTGTCACCTTCCCCAGCACAGTTGCCTAAACACTTTGCAAACCATACATTTGTTTATATTATACTTTTCTCTCTCTTGACACCCGTCCGTGTCACTCTCCCCAGCAGATTGAACACTCAACTATACACCACTCATACTTATTACTCATATTACTCTTATACAGGTACTCGTCCGTATCTCGTATACACCATTTATATCCCCACAGATTCGACACTCGTCCGTGTTCTTTGTTAACCAGTTGGTACTCGTCTGTACCATCATCTCAGAGCATGCGTCAAGCGTTTGTTTCTACCTGATACTCGTCCGTATCATAGTCATAAGGATGCTCGTCCGCATCTTTAACCCATACACGTGTCAAACACTCATGTCTTCTTGAATTTAGACACTCGTCTGTGTCTACTATTCCCCAGAAGGGTCCCCTCAGATTCAACACTCATCCGTGTTCTCTGTTAACCAGTTGATACTCGTCCGTATCATCATCTTTGAACACGTGTCAGTTTTTGTGTCTACCCGATACTCGTCCGTATCATAGTCTTAAGGATGCTCGTCCGCATCTTTAGTCTATACACAAACATCTAAACACTTATACCTTTTGTTTCTTGGATGTAAGCACTCGTCCGTGTTTACTATTCCCCAGTAAATCGCCAGCAAAGCAATTTCTTTTTATCTGACATTCGTCCTGTGTCATGATAAACCCTGAGAGCAGCCGTACCCTGCTAGGTGGTCGTCCTCCACCTCTTGATGATCGTCCTTCATCATGCTCATCCGATGGCCGTCCCCATCGTTGATCTTCTATCCGACATTCGTCCTATGTCGGGATATTTAGCAGCCGTCCCCTGCTAGGTGGTCGTCCTCCACCTTTTGATGATCGTCCTTCATCATTTTATCCAATGGCCGTCCCCATTGTTGATTTTGGTTATCTGGCATTCGTCCTATGTCATGACAAACCTTGAGAGCAGTCGTCCCCTGCTAGGTGGTCGTCCTCCACCTCTTGATGATCGTCCTTCGTCATGCTCGTCTGATGGCCGTCCCCATCGTTGACCTTTTATCCGGCATTCGTCCTGTGTCGCGATATTTTCGGTAGCCGTACCCTGCCAGGTGGTCGTCCTCCACCTTAGATGACCGTCCCTCATCTTATCCCCAACAGACCAGCCGTCCCCTGCTAGGTGATCGTCCTTCACCTTTGATGGCCGTACCTCATCACCTGTGTATTTCATTTATTCTTTAACCCGATGGCCGTCCCCGTCGTGGTCCCTTTTCCTTTTCCTGATGATCGTCCTTCGTCAGTTTAGCCCGATGGCCGTCCCCATCGTTGGTTACTTTGCTTTATGAACTTGATGGCCGTCCCCGTCATGTTTCATTAATCCCCAGAGAACTTTACAGCTTTATCTTGATGGCCGTCCCCATCATAATTCTTTTATCCCCAGCATGTCGGCAGTCCCCGTCATTGCTTTATTTTCCGCACTTTTCCCAGCATATCGGCCGTCCCCGTCATTGCTCTTTACCCAGCAGTCGTCCTTTGCTCGACGGTCGTCCTCCTTCGCCCACACTTTACAATATATTTTATTTTCTTTTACAATCTATATCCCTTTTCTTCTTCATTCTGAGTGCAAATTTTGGACTGTCTTTGGTATTCAACCACAAGTTATCTTGTTTGCCTGCTAAGCCGTTGCTTACATCCTACACAGCTAACTCATGTTTGAATAGGGGCAGCTGTAAACACCCCAAATTTGCCCTCACCCATTCACATCATGGCTTGTGATCATTTCATATGCATAAACACAATCATAGCATCTCATATCACATTTTTGATTCACTGCATAGATTTAAAGTCATCTGCATCTAGGGTTTGTGATCTGAGCAATCCAAGAGCTTCTTGAGCCACTCCAAAGGTAATCAATCACTTCAAAGGGGTCCATGTGTGTTCAAGCATCATATTATATCCTCTCAAAGTCAAGAATGTCAAAGAATCACAAGAACTGAAAATGGTGTGGAAGCAGAGCCAGGTTTAACTGCAGATGACCTGAAATTAGGGTTTTGGTTTCAGAGGCCATAACTCCAATTTTTTTGGTCATTCTTGTTTCTATTGGTCTCTATATGGTATAGGGAGTGTGCATATCAATTTTCATGAAGAAATTCCATGGGGAAGTCATCTGATCAAGAGTTGACTTTTCAAGCAAGTCAGTGTAAAATCAGGGCATCTGAGGCCCCCAATGACCCAACCAAAGGGTGTTCTTCATCATTTTGATGGTATATGATCTTTATTTGATCATAAAAGGAGTTGGAAGTTCACAAAATTGAAGAATTTCAAGTCTTTTGCAAAGTTGACTTTTTGGGCAAGTTTGACTTTTAATGAATTTGCCATTTTAAGCAACTTTTTCAACCCTTACTTTTTGATTCAAAAAAGCTTCAAATGGAAAAACTTTGGTCATGAAAGTTGTAGAATGGATCATTCCCTTTTCAAAAAGTACAAGAACATGACCTAATTCATTTTGGATCAAAAGTTATGGCTTGTCAAAGTTGGCAAAAATCACTAAATTTCAAGTTATACACCAAAGAGGCAAAGTTGCAAATTCACTTCTCAAGGCCAATTAAGTCATCAAATGGATTTCTAAACTTCATCACATGATCATACAAGTCCTAAAAGTCAGATTGCATCCAAAGGATCACATGTTTGATGACTTATGGATCAAGATATTTCACAAAGAACCAAAGGCAAGGCAAGTTGCAAAACTCATCATAGCTTCTCATCCACTTGCTGGCTAGCTTGCTGATCAATCCTAGGCCTTTCCTCACATCATGCTGTGCAGGACATGCCTTTTGTACTTAGCTAGCAAGTAGCCCATGCCCTTCTTACACAACTTTGACATTTTGGCAAAAGGACCCATACCAATCAATAAAGCACACATCATGTCATCTGACCAATGGTAATTGTTTATACTAATCAAATGCAAGCCAAACATAACAAGAAGCAAGCCTGAAACACTTCATAGCACAGCATTCTCATTTTCCACCCCTTGTGCAAGAGCTTTCGAAACTCATCACACAAGTCACAAACACACAAACTAACTTCACAGATCAACTCAACACATCTTCCTGGTCACAAAGCACCCATCACCATTGCCTTAAACTCCCAGAATCACAAACACGATTCCCACCTACCATTGAGCAGAACTCTTGCCATCTCTCAAACCAGCCATTGCAAACTTCAAACAAACATTGCAAGCTTCTCAGGGGGATCATTGGAGTGCATCTGAACCAAAGAAACAGCCAGAAAGCTCCTGAATCGAAAGCTTCAGTTCAGGTAGTCAACTCAAAACTTTTTTCCAGAAGCATGTTTTTAAGTTCTTAATAGCTTCTATGCACTCCCCTGATCATGAATATATGCTTACTTTTGAAAATGGTTGAGAAACCAGGATGTACGTAATGTCTGAAACTTTTGCCCTAAAAAATGTTTTGTTTCGATTCAGCTGATTGATGAAGGATAAATGAGATTTGAGTGGGGGTTTTGATTCAGTGAGGTGTGGGAATGATTTCTGGGCTTTTAGTTTTCGTTTTAGTGAAGTTTTGAGGATTTTGGAGATTTTCAGGTGGGAGTCCCACCGGAGAAGACTACCGGAGGTCTTCTCCGGCCACCTGAAAATAATTAGGGCTAATCCCTGTAATTAATGAGAGTTTGAATTGTGAGCGTTGGATGAGTTGACTTAGTCCATTCCCGCGTGCGTTCAATGGCCTGGATTGCTTCACTTAACCCTAATCCACGTCATTAATCCTTTTAATTCAGTTTAATTAATTTAAATATGATTTAGCTCAGTTTGAATATAGGCCACTGGATTACGCGCCAAGTCAACAGCCTCTTCCCCAGAATCAATCCTGGCCCTCCATTGCGCATACTTTCTTTTTATTTCATTTTTAATTCATTTCTTTTGTTTTATTTTGTACATTTATTTAAAAATAGCAAAACAATTTCAAAAATTCTGAAAAATTTTATACACATTTTTATTAATTTTCAGAAACCAAAAACATTTTTATTTTTATTTTTTTGCATTAAAAAATATTTTTAAATCATTTAAAAGTTTATTTTTAATTAATTAATGAGAATTAATTAATTAAAAATACTTTTAGGTATTTAAAAATCACCAAAAAATTCATGAAACCTTCATAATCATTTAGAAACATTGTCCAACCCTCAAACCAAATTTCTTTTTTGATCTTGATGTCTTTTGAGAATTTTTCATGGAATTAAAATCATTTCAAGGCATTATTTTGATCCAAACTTCAAAAAATCATTTCTGCCTAACCATTGAGAGTTGGACTTTGATTCTTTTTGCATTGCATTTTGTTTAGCATGTAGTTTGTGAGATTAAATTGGCATGATTTGATCTTTCATTTTCAATTTGTTTGGCATTTTTCTTGCTAAGGTACCCTAAAACCCTAGAAAACTTAGGAAATTCACAACCCTAATTAGGTTAAGCGTTAGAACCCCTCCTTTGGGAAGTGAGTTAGTATAGGTATAGGGTTCCTTTGAGAGCATTTTCAATTTTTTATCTTGATGTTTGCTTCTGATTTTGGTTTTTGTTTGATGCATGGATCATAAACCCTAATTTGGGCTTCCTTTTGCATCCATCTTGCATTTGCTTGCATACCATGACTTGCCATTGCATTTTATGCATCCATTTGATTCATTGGACATCTTAAGACATATTAAAAGCATGTTTGATCATTGCATCATGTATTTGCCATGTTGTATGCCATTTGCATTCCATAACTTTTCATGTATGTTCATGGTTCTAAACTTGTTTCATTTGCATCCACATGTTTGTATGATCATTCTCATGTCTTGATTCATGTTTGCATCATCTCATAGCATCATTATCATCTCATATATGCTTCTGGTTTCGGTTTGCATCATGCCATTTCATTCCATTTTTCATTGCATTGCATTCCTTTCACTAACTTTTCAGGTGGTAAGCAACTTTGAGAAGTGGATTTGCCTTCACTTCTCACAATTTCTTTTCATCTCTTTCATGCATCCTTGCTGCATTTTGTTATGTGTTTGATATTGAGCTTGCTCATTCTTCTTCTTCTCACTTTCTTTCTTCAAGTGACTTGTCTTCTTAAATGAAGCAAGTTACTTTGTTTCTCCTGATCCTTTCATCTGCTTCCTGGTGGTTCCATTGAAGATTTCTCTTGTTAACCTCACAAACCTTAGGAACAACCAAGCATGACAATGATTAGTATTTTGATTAGTCTCCCCACTTAGTTTTACCTTTGTGTCTCTTTGAGTCTTCTCTTCTCATCTCATAATCAGGGACTAAACCCTAAAGGCTTTAAGGCTTTGTGATTAAGCTTATGCCTGCATCCTTCTATTAGGATGGAGTGTATAACTTTAATCCTAAGTGTTAAACCCTTAATGTGTTTAAATCCTTTAATCAAATTCACTTAATAATCATCAAGACATCAAACTTGTAACTTGGGCCTTGCATTAGGGTTCTAATTCTTCCTTAATTGGTTAAGAAGGACTAACCCTAGTGTTAATGGACAAGTCCCCCTCAAGTTGTCTTACAAACCCTAAAATTCACTTCATCATCTTACCATTAACTAAAATCCACTTAATAAAGGCTTTGTTTTGTCATGAGTTTAATCCCTAATCATGGATTAAGTTGAGGAGCTTTCCTCAGCTTAAACATTCTCATTTATTATCCTTCTATTAGGATGGTGTAATGAGTCTGTTTAATCCCTGATTATGGCTTAATCTCATTACTCAACACTAAACAAAAACAACAAAAAGATCTAAATAATCACAAGTAGGTTAATAATCTTAATCCTACACCAAAGGTGTTTAAGTGTGAGAATCTGACTTCACACTTAAGGTATTCTCATTACCCCTAATCAGAGGGAAGATGTGATGAGTTTACTAACCCATTGGTTTAGGCATAAGCTCATTAACTTATGACAAATTTTCAAAAGCAATAAAAGACTGAAAACATAAAAAACAAGCAATAATCGTCTCCTCCGGGATTCTTTTCTCATCTCATTCACTCATAAACGAGAACTTGCTTCTTCCGTCTAATGCAAGGCAGTTTGCATCTGTTCCAGACAGATCATACACTTGAGCATAGGCAAGTAAGCAGTTCACAAGTCAATTCATCTTTCAGTCTCTTTGGGTCGAACTACGGTGTTCTGACTTCCTCATTGCACGAGAGGATACGTAGGTATAACTTAACAGTTATCGAACAAAAAGTCTCTGTATATTCCCCTCTTTCCAGCATCATTCTTTAAGCCTCATGATCTTGAGCATCTCATTCTTGTTCTTACACTGACACTTCACTTATACACTTCACACTGCTTTTACACTGACACCTGTATATCCTTTTCCAGCTATTTTATACACAGATTGCACTGACACTCCCCCTTTAAAACACAAATCTTTTAAGCGTGGATCCCGTCGAGTACGGCGGACAATCTGGGTGCTAATACCTTCCCAGGTTGTAACCAACCCCCTTTCTCAGTCTCTCTGGTTCGCAACCGTCTTATCCATATCTTTCTAGGTTTATGCAGCATTACCTTTCCTCCGGGATAAAAATGCCTAGCTGGCGACTCTTTCTTTCTCTTGAGTTCACCCCTGTGTGTTCTCATTCCCTTTTCACCGACCGTTCGCGTCTGTACCCCTTCTGACCTTTGAGGTGTCATTTCGGTGGGAGCGACAGCTAGCTTCTCCAAAGAATAACTAATATCCATCGGAATAAAGTGAGTAGATTTAGTAAGCCTATCAACAATCACCCAAATAGCATTAGGACCTATTTGCGTATTTGTAAACACCCCAAATTTTCCCTCACCCATTAACACCATGGCTTGTGATCTTTTCATATGCATAAGTTCAATCACATCATCTCATATTGCATATTTGCTTCACTGCATTGATTCTAAGCCATCTGCATCTAGGGTTGGTGATCTGAGCCATCCCTGAGCCATTTGAGCCACTCCAAGGGTCATTAATCACTTCAAAGGGGTCCATGTATATTCAAGCATCATATTATATCCTCCCAAGATCAAGGAAGTCAAAAATCACAAGAACTGAGGAAGGCATGGAAGCAGAGCCATGTTTAACTGCACATATGACCCAAAATTAGGGTTTTGGTTTCAGAGGCCATAACTCCAAATTTTTTGGTCATTCTTGTTTCTATTGGTCTCTATATGTTATAAGGATCATGCATATCAATTTTCATGAAGAAATTCAATGGGGAAGGCATCTGATCAAGAGATGACTTCTTGAACAAGTCAGTGCAAAATCAGGGCATCTGAGGCCCCCAATGACCTAACCAAAGGGTATTCTCCATCATTTTGAATGTGTATGATCTTTATTTGGTCATAAAAGATGTTGGAAGTTTACAAAATTGAAGAATTTCAAGCCATTTGCAAAGTTGCCTTTTTGGGAAAGTGACTTGTAATGTGAACTTGCTATTTTGGGAAAGTTTTTCAACCTCCTCTTTTTGATTCAAAAATGCCTCAAATGAGAAAACTTTGGTCATGAAAGTTGTAGATTGGATCATTCCCTTTTCAAAAAGTACAAGAACTCTTTCTAATTCATTTTGGATCAAAAGTTATGGCCTTGCAAAGTTGGGAAAAATCATGAAATTTTCACTTTTGCACAAAGAGGGAAAGTTGCAAAACCTCATGCCAAGGCAAAATGTGACTTCAAATGGACTTCTATGCATTACACAAACATGAACCATGACCTAAAAATCAGAATGCACCAAAGAATTTCCAAGTTTCATGACTTATGCTTCAAGAAATCACAAAAGGGCCAAACTTTGTGAAAATTGCAAAACCTCACATAAGCTTTGATCCATTTGCAAATTGGCCTCAAACTCATTTCCATGGTTCTCCTTGATCACAGCTGAACTAAGCCATGCCTCTAAACCAGCCTGTCATGACCCATACCTCAAAGGACAAGTCACATTGACTTTTGGCAAAATGGCCCATACCAATCAGCATAGGCCAACAACAACTCTCTGACCTATCCAAACTTGATACATGGACAAAATGGAACTTAACTCAACACACAAGACAGCCTGAGCTCTCCCACAAGTCAGCATCCTCAAAACTCACCTCTTATGCATTTTGTTTCGAAACTCAGCACTCAAGTCTAAAACATCAAAACAAACTTCACAAAACCACTCACCATGATCCTCTGATCATTTCCCAATCCTCATTTGGCCCTGAAACCACCCCAAGCAGAAACACGATTTTTCACCCCTTCTGAACAGAACTTCATCAAACTCTTAAACCAGCCATAAAAAATTCCAAACAAGCATTGCAAGCTTCTCAGAGGGTTCATTAAAGGCATCTTGGACCAAAGAAGCAGCCAGAAAGTTCCAAAGATCAAAGCTCCAGTTCAGGTGAGCTCAAGAACAATTTTTCCAGAAACGTGTTTTTAAGTTACTAAATGATTCTTTATGCTTCGCTGATCATGCAGATGTGTTTTGTTTTGAAAATGGTTGAGAAATGAGTATGTATTCATGTTCTGAAATTTTTTGACCTAGAACTATTTTGATTCGATTCTCACTTTTGATGTGTTTTAAATGTTGTATGTTTGGTGATTCTTAATGTTTGGTGTATGGGGATCATTGCTGGGCAGAGAGATTGGATTTTAGAAGCTTGGGGAGAGAGATAGCAAAATCTCAGGGGAGGTGTGGTCGGAGAAGATGACCGGAGGTCATTTCCGGCCACCTGAAGGTCATTAGTGCATTAATTGTGATTAGGGCTCAGTTTGAATGTGAGCCATAGATCCTGTTGACTTGGGTTGACCCGCGCGCAAATCAGTGGTCCAGATCTCTCATTAAAACCCTAATCTTATAATTAGATTTAATTAATTAGGTTTAATTTTAATTCAGCCAGTTTGAATCTGGGCCACAGGATCTGGCGCCAGTCAATTCCCTCCATTTTCATTTAAATGTCAGCCATTGGATCTGCATACTTTCTCTTTAATTCAATTTTTATTTCATTTTATTTGTTTTATCTTTCACGAATTATTAAAAATAGTAAAACATATTTAAAAATTCTGAATTTTTTTGTCAAGCATTTCATTAATTTTCAGAACCCAAAAATATTTTAATTTTTATTTTTTGCATTAAAAATCATTTTTAAATCATTTAAATGTTTATTTTTAATTAGTTAATGAAAATTAATTAATTAAAAATGCATTTGGGTATTTAAAAATCACCAAAAAATTCACATTGCATTTTAAAACATTTAGAAACATTATCAAACTCTCAAAATAAATTTATTTTTGGTTCTTGAACTATTTTGACCTTTTTCATTGGAATTAAATTCATTTAAAGGCATTATTTTTGTTCAAACTTAGAAAAATTCATTCTGCCTAACCATGAGGAGTTTGATGATGGTTCTTCTTGCATTGCATCCTTTATATCATGTAGTTTCTAGGGCAAAATTGGTTTAAATTCATATTTCATTTTCAATTTGTTTTGTATTTTTCATTGTGAGGTGTCCCAAAACCCTAATTGACTTGAGAAATTCATAACTTTCACTAGGTTAAGAGTTAGGTCCCCTCCTTTGGGAAGTGAACTTGTGTATGGTTAGGGTTCCTTTGATCCCATTTTCAATTTTTTATCTTGTCATTTGCTTCTGGTTTTGAATTTTTGCATTGCATGTTGTATGTAAACCCTAATTTGTGCCTTCCTTTGCATCCATCTCTCATTTGCTTGCATTTAAGGACTTGCCATGACCTTTTGTGCATCCACATGATTCATAATACATCTTAGGACATATTAGAATCATGTTTGATCATTGCATCTTTCATTTTCCATGTTATGTGTCCATTCCATTTCATAAACTTTCATGAACTTCTATGGTTCAAAGCATGCTTCATTTGCATCCTTATGCTTGTATGATCATTCTCACCTCTTGTCATGTGTTTGCATCATCTCTTAGCATCATTAACATCATGTTTATGCTTCTGACTTTGGTTTGCATCATGACATTTCATCTCATTTGCATTGCATTTCATTTCTTTTGCTGACTTTTCAGGTGGTAAGTATTTGAGAAGTGAATTTGCCTTCACTTCTCATAATCTTTTCTCATCTCTCTTTATGCATCCTTGCTGCATTTTCTTTTGCTTTAGAGTGAGCTTTCTCATTCATGCTCCATCTCTTACTTTCTTCCTTCAAGCAACTTGTCTTCTTAAGTGAAGCAAGTTGTCTTGTTTCTCTCTGTTTCTTTCCCCTTTCATCTGCTTCTCTCCTTGGTGGCTCTTTGAAGATTCTTTCTTGCAAGCCTCACAAACCCTAGGATCTCCAAGTATGATAACAATTAGGGTTTGATTAGTCCCCCATTTAGATTTTAACCTTTGTGTCATCTTTGTGTCTTCTCTTCTCATCTCATAATCAAGGACTAAACCCTAAAGGTTTTAAGGCTTTGTGATTAAGCTTATGCCTGCATCCTTCTATTAGGATGGAGTGTATAACTTTAATCCTAAGTGTTAAAACCTTAATGTTGTTTAAATCCTTTAATCAATTCACTTAATAATCATCAAGATATCAAGCTTGTAACTTGGGCCTTGCATTAGGGTTCTAATTCTTCCTTAATTGGTTAAGAAGGACTAACCCTAGTGTTAATGGACAAGTCCCCCTCAAGTTGTCTTACAAACCATAAAAATCACTTCTTCATCTTATCATTAACTAAAATCCATTTAATAAAGGCTTTGTTTTGTCATGAGGTTAATCCCTAATCATGGATTAAGTTGAGGAGCCTTTCTCAGCTTAAATGTTCTCATCTATTATCCTTCTATTAGGATGGTGTAATGAGTCCATTAAATCCCTGATTATGGCTTAAACTCATTACTAAACACTAAACAAAAACAACAAAAACAACAAAAACATCTAAATAAATACAAGTAGGTTAATGATCTTAACCCTACATCATGGTGACTAAGTGTGAGGTGTTTACTTCACACTTAAGGTATTCTCATTACCCCTAATCAGAGGGAGGATGTGATGAGTTTACTAACCCTTGGTTTAGGCTTAAGCTCATTTTCTTATGACAAACTTCAAAAAGCAATAACAAAACTGAAAACACAAAAAACAAACAATAATCGTCTCCTTCGGGATTCTTTTCTCATCATCTTCACTCATAACCGAGAACTTGCTTCTTCCGTCTAATGCAAGACAGTTTGCACCTGAGCCAGACAGGTCATACACTTGAGCATAGACAAGCAAGCAGTTCACAAGTCAATTTATCTTTCAGTCTTTTTGGGTCGAACTACGGTGTTCTGACTTCCTCATTGCACGAGAGGATACGTAGGCATAACTTAACAGTTATCGAACAAAATTCCATGTATATCCCCCCTCTTCTAGTATTATTCTTTTAGCCTCAAAATCTTGAGCTTACTCTTGTTCTTACACTGACACTTCCCTTATACACTTCACACTTCTTTTGCACTGACACTTGCATTCTTTCCAGCTTTGATACACAAATTGCACTGACACTACCCCTTTAAAACACAAATCTTTTAAGCGTGGATCCCGTCGAGTACGGCGGACAATCTGGGTGCTAATACCTTCCCAGGTTGTAACCAACCCCCTTTCTCAGTCTCTCTGGTTCGCGACCGTATTATCCATATCTTTTCTAGGTTTATGCAGCATTACCTTCCCTTCGGGATAAAAATGCCTAGCTGGCGACTCTATTCATTTCTCTCTCCTTTCGCCGACCGTTCGCGTCTGTACCCCATTTGACTTAGCCTCATTTGGTGGGAGCGACAGCTTGGCGACTCTGCTGGGGACCCTTATACTGTAACCAGGGCTTCTGGTTCTTTTTGTGGGTTCCTCCTAGCGCTTGTTTGATTTATGTTTACTGGGGTGTTATGTGTTATGTGTGTTATTTATTTTGCTTTATTTATTGCTTTATGTACAGCTTTATTTATTGCTTTCCTTTACAGCTTTTCATATTTCATACTGTCATTATCATTGCTGGATCTGTTCTTCTGTCTTGGTGGGTGAGGTTTCATTGAGAGTTTAAGGCCATATACCTGGGACCTAAGTGACACCTAGGCTAGAGTGGTTCATGTTCTTTCCCATTCCATTTCGGTCTGGTGCGGGAATATGAAACACGGTTCAGATGTGGGTTTCTTCTTTTGAACTCTGTGCTACAGATTTCCTGTAGTGCTAGGGCTATCTGGGAAGCCTGCTAAGTCTGGATGACCTTTATTATGACCTTCAGAAACTGAGGAGAATTAGAGGAGGATCTTTTATGGTTATTTTAAACATTGTACCTCTGGGTTAGAAGTGCTTACACTTCTCATAACTGATCCAAGTCTGAGGATCCTTGTTTTAGAACATTACCTGTGAGGGGGTTGGGCTGTTTACAGGTTTGCAGATACCCTTGGCCACATCATACCCTGTTACTTGTTTTGGTTAAGAGTACCTCATTTTGGACAGTTCTTGTGATTTAACCCTGGACATGTGACTCTTTATTTGAGTCCCCCACCTTGGTTACTGGATTTCTAAAACCTCCATCTGGACTTCTTGAACATACATGGACTTTATATCAAGACAGATAATCAGATCCAGCTTGATCACAAACCCTTGCATATCATTTGCATAAATCATCATTGCATCATTTGACATTTGTTTATTTGTTTTTCAGGGTATCCACATCATATCTGGTTTGGTTTTGACCCCTTCTTCTGCATAGACCTCTGCTTCATCAGTTATCTGCTTCATCCAGTGGCTCATCTCCAGTATTAGTCTTAATCCTCATCAGCACTTGTCTTCAGCTCTTCATCAGCATTCATGACCACTCCCAGGAAAAGCAACATATCTTACCATTTCTTTGAGCCTGTGTTGACTGGCATCAGGCAGGTCCAGTCACTTATCACCCCTGACCATATCCCTTTATTCAGAGAGCATTATGAAGGTATCCTGAATATGGTTATGGACCTGGACCCTTCTCAGAGGAGTATGATCCACACCTGCCTACAGTTTTATGACCCTCCTTTGAGATGCTTCACATTCCCAGACTTTCAGCTAGGACCTCTGCTGGAGGAGTTTTCATCATTGATTGGAATACCTGTCAGGGGTGTTGTCCCCTTCAACCCAGAGATGCCGGCTCCCAGCAATGGAGAAGTAGAAAAAACACTGTACCTAGAGCCTACTTTGATTGAGCAAAACATGACAACAAAAGCTGGGATCCCTGGTTTACACTTAGACTTCTTGATTTCTCAGGCCATCCTGAAGGCCTCCTTGGGAGAATGGAGGGCAGTCTGTGCACTGTTAGCCCTCAGCATATATGGGGTTATACTGTTTGCAGATGAGCCCAAATTTGTCAGCAAGAATGCCATACATCTTTTCCTTCCGAGGAACCCAGTACCCACATTGCTGGGAGATTTCTATTATTCCATTCATCAAAGGAATGAGAAACAAAGGGGGAAGTTAGTGAGATGTTGTGCTCCTCTGTTTCACACCTAGCTGCTCAGACACCTGCCTAAGACAGATGCCTTCCTGAATCCTCACCAACAGAAGAATTGGGCCAAGAGGCTCATTGCTTTGACTTCAGAAGACATCAGATGGTGCACCCAGAGCACCAAAGGCAAGGACATTATCACTAGCTGTGGGTAGTACCCAAATGTACCTCTGATAGGAGTAAAGGGTTGCATCAACTACAATCCTTTGTTGTTTAAGAGACAACTGGGCTATGCTTTGGTTCACCCTCCTAGAGTGCAAGATCTAGCTGAGACCCTGTATTGTGAAATAAAACCTAATCTAGATGCTGTCAGACAAGCATCCTGGGCTTGGGACAACATCCAAACAAAAGGGATGGCTATTCTTGGAAGATGCAATAATGTTGCTTCAGCTCAGTACTATGACTGGTCTCATGCTAGAGCTCAGATTACTGGAATGCCCTTCACCTTGGAGGACATACCTGGACCATCTATAACACAGCCAGCAGCCACTGTCAGCCTGGAAGAATTTGAGAAACTGAAGGAAAGGAATGAGAATCTGTCTCAAGCTCTAAAGAAGACCCTTTGGGAAAGGAGTGATGGTCGTCTAGACATTGAAAGTTTGGAGAAGCTTAGGGTGGAGCATCTGGCCAAGATTGAGAAAACAGAGGACTACATCAGAAAAGCAAGAGCTGGGGAGCAAATATTGAAGAATGCCTGTAAAGAGGCCAAGCTTCAGAAGGCTGGGACTGATCTCTATCTGCAAGAAAGTCAGGCTAGGTGGGTCAGGATCACTGAAGCCCGGACACAAGAAGATCAGAGGACTCAGGCCAAGATTGAGCAGTTAGAGGCCAATGAAAAGAAGCAGCAGGAAGCTTTGTTGGAAGCCCGGAAGGAGATTTCAGAGTTGAAGCTTAGGGCTGGTTTGAAAAGATCAAAGGATCAGGATAGGCACAAGAAGCTGACCACTACCATTGCCACCAGGAACCTCCTCATTAGGACCATTACAGAGCACCCAGCTGGTCCAGTGACTGAGGCACTCCTGAAGGAGGTCAGAGAAGATGAGTTTGGACTGAATGTCTGATTCTTTGCTTGTTGTTGTTCCCATTTGATGTACTTTTTCTTTTTTGATGTATTTTGACCCTCCAGGGGCATATGTTGTAAAACAAACTATATATTGATTCACCATTTGTAATATATTTTAGTTTGTTTTCATTGTGGGGTTTCTTTTTCTCAACAACACCAAAGCATCTTCCTCGAGGTCTGGAAAGGTCAAAACCAAGAACCAAACCGGATACCTTGGAAAACAAATAAGCATATTGCATTGCATACTAACTTTTGTTTTGTTTTGTAGGTTTTGTCTTTATTTTGTTTGTTTCTAACTCTGTTGTGCCTCAGGAAATATTGCTCGCCGCCGGGTGTTCCCTGTCAACCGTATGCACCGGTACCCTACTCGCAACAACCTTCCTGGTATCCAAATGGATCAAGTACAGCAAGACCTGACTGAGGTCAGAACTCAGATGGCTAATGAAAGATTGGAGATGAGGAACCAAATGGCTCAATTCATGATTGTGATGACTGGCTTGGCCCAGAGTCAAGAAAGGTTAAGGGCATTGGTGGAAAGGTAAACTCCCGAGGAACCTCATCCTGGGACTGGAGGGACTAGTAATAATGAAGAAGGTCAGCCTCATGTTAACCCACCAGTATTTGGACCTCATCTAGATCCGGAAGTCAACATCCCCAGAAATTTACAGGGCAACACTGCTGCAGGCAGGATCTTGCAAGAAGATCCTCAAGAAGAGCAGTTTACTGTAATGGGAGCTGGAGATGAAGTCTATGATAGGAGGTTTGATGAAATTGCTGAGAAATTGAGATCTTTGGAGTCTCAAAACTCCTTGGGTTTCGATGTAATGGATATGGGGTTAGTAGACGGGGTGAGAATTCCCCACAAATTCAAACCCCCGTGCTTTGAGAAATACAATGGAACCTCTTGTCCAAGAACTCACCTGCAATCTTTTCTAGGAAGACTTAAAGCACATAACATGGATGAGAAGCTGTGGATGTTCTACTTTGAAGACAGTTTGACTGGAGCTTCAAGAGAGTGGTATTCACACTTGACCAGAGCTACTATCAGATGCTGGAAGGACTTAGCTGAAGCCTTCATCAGACAATATCAATATAACCTGGACATGGCTCCTAACAGGACCCTCCTAATGGGAATGTCTCAATCCTCTAGGGAAAGCTTCAGAGAATATGCCCAAAGGTGGAGACAGCTTGCTGCTGCTGTCCAACCACCCATGTTGGAAAGAGAAATGGCCGACATATTTATGAATACTTTGCAAGGAACATATATTGATAGGCTGGCTGCCTTTTCTTCCACCAATTTTGCTGACGTAGTGATAGCTGGAGAAAGGATTGAAAGCCTGCTTAAAATGGGCAAAATTTATGATAATGGTGCAAGTTCGTCCAGTAATCCTAGGAAGCCTTTTGTGGGACCCCGAAGGACCGGTGAGACAAATGCCATTCATGCCAGCAGTGGCAGACCTCAGCATGTCCACAGATCAGTAGCAGCTGTCACTATTCCAGCTCTGATTCCTCAGAAATCAGCATATCAACAACAACAACAACCACAATATCAACAGCAAGTGCAGTATCCGCCACAGCAAACCTACAACAACAACAATAATAATCAACAACAACGACCCTTTCAACAAAGACCATCACAGGCAAACAGGGTGATTGACCCTATCCCTATGCCTTATGTCGCTTTACTGCCACAACTCCTGAAGCTCAACTTGGTTGAGTTAAGGACATTGGCACCACCAGATCCCCTAAATCTCCCAAGGAATTATGATGTCAACGCCAGGTGTGCTTTCCACTCCAATGCACCTGGCCATAATACAGAAAAATGCAGGGCCTTGCAAATGAAAGTCCAAGATCTGGTGGATTCTAAAGCCCTCAACTTTGCACCCCCTCCAAATGTCAACAAAAATCCTATGCCTAATCATGGAAGGCCGAGGATTAATGCCATTAAGGAAGGCAGACCATCTACTTTGATCACCAGTGTTGCACAAATTCGAATGCCTTTGGTCGAAATTAAAGCTCAGCTTCTAGAGTGTCAGGTGTTTCCCGGGTGTGAGCTCGGTTGTGGGTATTGCAACATCGCAGTCAACGGGTGTGATAATTTGAGAAGTGGCATAGATGGTCTTATCAAGGATGGAATCCTTCAGATCTCGACAACGGCGCCTACAAATCCAGCAATCCCTTTAACAACAATTCCAGATTCTTCTACAACAGCAGCAACAATCATTCCTACCGATTCATCAATATCATCAGCAATGGCTCCATCCATCACTTCAACGAGTCAAATTTCAACGACCATTTCTTCTACAACATCAACATCCATTTTATCAGCAGAATCTTCTACAACACCATCAAAAATTGACGAAGATGTTTCAACAGTTACAATCTATTATGACCTGTCAGAGGACCCTCCCAGCAACAATTACCAACAACAAGCAGTGGCACTTCCTGCCAGGTCACCAGTCACAATTTACTACGATCCGCACACCATTACAGTACCCTCCTCTGCAGCAGACAGTCCAGTTACTATTACGGTACCTGGACCAGTTCCATATGAAAGCAGTAATGCCATACATTGGCATTATGGCTCTGATCTTTACTGCAATGGGGAGAAAATCACTCTAGATTCATCAACCTCTTCTCCACAAATTGATAATGTTGGGGGAGGCGGAGGCTTCACCAGAAGCGGACGCCTTTTTTGCCTCACAAGCTCAAAGACCTAATGCCGAAGCAGAAGCTGCTGCCAAAGCAAAGGGAAAGGGTGTGGTACCTGAAGAGCCGACTGTCAAAGAAACTCAGAAGACATCTTTTGAACAAGATGTAGAAGAGTTTATGAGAATCATAAAGAGAAGTGATTACAAGATGGTGGATCAGCTTCACCAAACTCCCTCAAAGATCTCCATATTATCACTGTTGATGTGTTCTGAAGCTCACAGGAATGCATTATTGAAATTCCTGCACGCAGCATACGTGCCAGAGGAGATTACCGTTAATCAGCTAGAAACTGTGGTGGCAAACGTCAATACCAATCATGGACTGGGTTTTACCAATGCTGACTTAACAACTGAGGGACGTAACCACAACAAGGCTTTACACATCACCCTAGAGTGCAAGGGTGCTGTTTTATCGCATGTACTGGTGGACACTGGGTCGTCACTCAATGTTCTACCAAAGAAAGCCTTAGTGAAGCTGGAGTATGATGGCTTGGCATTGCGTCCGAGTAATTTGGTAGTGAGAGCATTTGATGGCTCTAAAAGATCAGTGGTTGGGGAGATTGATCTGCCTGTGATGATTGGCCCGCAGACTTTTAAAACTACCTTCTATGTGATGGACATTCAGCCGGCCTACAGCTGTTTGTTGGGTAGACCCTGGATCCATGCCGCTGGCGCTGTTACGTCTACCCTTCACCAGAAGCTGAAATTCGAGTGGGAAGGCCAGATCATCACCATCTGTGGGGAAGAAGACATCTTTGTTAGCCATCTGGCTACGTATAAGTACATAGAAATGGATGGAGAAATCCATGAAACCATGAGCCAGGGGTTTGAGGCCTTGAACATTAATGAAGCATCTGCTGTACTGGGAACTTCCATGACGTCTTATCAGCAAGCTAGGAAGGTTGTTGAAGAGGGTACTACCCAAGGCTGGGGCAAGCTGCTGCCCGTAGAAAAGAAGGAAGACAGATTTGGGTTGGGTTACAAACCAACTCAACAAAATCAATCAGAGGCTGTCAAAGAGCCCAATTTTGTCAGCGGGGGAATGCTCACCCCGGATGTTGTGAACAATGTGGAAGACGAGGAGGAAAGCGACCGCAACCTGGAGAGTTGGATACGTCCAAGGATCCCGGGGAGCCAAGTCCTTAACTGGTCTTCCCAGGAAATTATAAGGGTTACTCCTGCAGAGTAATTATTATTTCCTGTATTTTAAAGCATGCATCAAGTCTTGCATCTTGCCCAAGATGTCAAGACTCATTTTGTAATCGGGCCATCTTGTAATTTTGTGCAAACAGATCAATCAATGAATATCAGACATCTTTTGCAAATGAGTCTTTTCCTTTTCCGTTCACTATTTTTCATTTTTCTTTTTGTACAAAAATAAAATGGCAATGTTTTTCAAAATGATAACTTCATTTCACCTTTTTCTAAACAAGATTAAAATTAATCACTAAAATAAACCAATCTAAACCCTTGCAGAAAGTGCCTTTCAGACTGCACCGACAACAACACTGCTATGACTTCGTATGACTTTGACAATCCAATTAATCAAGCTGATGAAGGGGTTGAAGAAGATTATGAGCTACCTGAAGAGCTAGCCAGGTTGTTAAGGCAAGAGGAGAAGGTTATCACTCCTCATCAGGAGGAGATTGAAACGATTAATCTTGGTACAGAAGAAGAAGTGAAAGAAGTCAAGATCGGGGCCTGCTTGCAAGATTCAGTAAAAGAGCAACTGATTGACATGCTTCAGGAATACGTGGATGTTTTTGCTTGGTCTTATCAGGATATTCCAGGGTTGGACACCGATATTGCTATGCACAAGCTGCCTTTGAAAGAAGATTGCCCACCAGTGAAACAGAAGCTGCGCCGTACTCGCCCAGATATGGCAATGAAGATAAAAGAAGAGGTACAAAAGCAGTGGGACGCCGGTTTCCTTGCTGTGACTAGCTATCCACCATGGGTTGCTAACATCGTACCTGTACCTAAGAAAGATGGCAAGGTGAGGATGTGTGTGGATTACCGGGATCTGAACAGAGCCAGCCCGAAAGATGACTTCCCCTTACCTCACATTGATGTATTGGTTGACAATACGGCTCAGTTCTCGGTGTTCTCCTTCATGGATGGATTTTCAGGATACAATCAGATCAAAATGTCACCTGTAGACATGGAGAAGACAACCTTTATCACACCTTGGGGCACGTTCTGTTATAAGGTGATGCCATTCGGACTGAAGAATGTGGGTGCCACTTATCAACGGGTTATGGTAACATTATTCCATGACATGATCCACAAAGAAATTGAATGTTATGTGGATGACATGATTGCCAAATCCCTCACAGAAGAAGACCACCTGGTGAATCTGTTGAAGTTATTCAAGCGTCTGAGGAAGTACCAACTGAAGTTGAACCCCAATAAATGCACATTCGGGGTACGATCTGGTAAGCTGCTGGGATTTATTGTAAGTGAGAAAGGGATTGAAGTTGACCCTGACAAAGTTAAAGCCATTCAAGAAATGCCTGCACCTAAGACTGAAAAAGAAGTTCGGGGGTTCTTAGGCAGATTGAACTACATTTCAAGGTTCATATCTCACCTTACAGCAACCTGCGAGCCTTTGTTCAAGCTGTTAAGAAAAGAACAAACGGTCAGGTGGAACGAAGATTGCCAGAGGGCCTTTGACAAAATCAAGGAGTACTTGCAAGAACCTCCAATCCTTATGCCTCCAGTTGAAGGAAGACCTCTAATCATGTACTTGACAGTATTAGAAGAGTCAATGGGGTGTGTGCTGGGCCAGCATGACGAGTCTGGTCGAAAAGAGTATACAATATACTACCTAAGCAAAAAGTTTACCGACTGTGAACGACGTTATTCACTGCTCGAGAAAACTTGTTGTGCTTTAGCGTGGGCTGCTCGCCGACTAAGGCAGTATATGTTGACCCACACTACTTTATTGATCTCAAAGATGGATCCAGTTAAGTATATTTTTGAGAAGCCAACACTTACCGGACGGGTTGAAAGATGGCAAATGATCCTCACAGAATATGACATTCAATATACATCCCAAAAGGCCATCAAAGGCAGTGTATTGTCTGATTATCTTGCTGAACAACCCATTGATGATTACCAGCCTATGAGATTTGACTTCCCTAATGAAGACATCATGTTCATAAAAGCAAAAGATCATGAAGAGCCTATTCACACTGAAGGGCCTGACCCAGAAGAAGAATGGACTATGATGTTTGATGGGGCTGTTAATATGAATGGTCGTGGTGTTGGTGCAGTACTCATTACACCTAAAGGAGTTCACATGCCTTTCTCGGAAAAGCTCACTTTCAACTGCACTAACAACGAAGCTGAATACGAAGCTTGTATTATGGGTCTTGAGGAAGCCATTGACCTCAGGATCAAGACTTTGACTGTATTCGGAGATTCAGCTCTGGTAATCAATCAAACCAACGGCAAATGGTACACCCACCAAGATCATTTGATACCTTATCGGGATTATACAAGGAGGTTGTTGACTTTCTTCACAACAGTCAAGCTTGAGTATATCCCTTGAGATGAAAATCCGTTTGTAGATGCTCTGGCTACCATTTCATCCATGATCAAAGTTCAAGCTGCCAACTTTGTGCCTCGGATTTCAGTGTCCAGACTTGACAGACCAGCATACGTATTCTCAGCAGACGTTGTTAAAGATGATAAGCCTTGGTTCCATGACATTAAATGCTTCTTGGAGGATCAAACATACCCACCTGGGGCATCTTCCAATGATAAGAAGACATTAAGAAGGCTAGCTGGTAGTTTCTTCCTGAATACTGATGGTTCCCTGTACAAGAGAAACTTTGATATGGTACTTCTCAGATGTGTCGATAAGGCAGAAGCAGACTTGCTGATGCACGAGGTTCACGAAGGATCTTTTGGTACCCATGCCGGAGGGCACGCTATGGCTAAAAAGTTGCTAAGATCAGGCTATTACTAGATCACAATGGATGCAGACTGTTGTGCATATGCCAGAAAGTGCCATAAATGCCAGATTTATGCGGATAAAGTGCATGTGCCTCCCAATCCTTTGAATGTGATGTCTTCACCCTGGCCCTTCGCCATGTGGGGCATTGATATGATTGGCAAGATTGAACCGACTGCTTCAAATGGCCACAGATTCATCCTGGTTGCCATTGACTATTTCACCAAGTGGGTTGAAGCAGCTTCATATTCGAATGTTACATGGCAAGTGGTAGCCCGATTTCTGAAAAGAGATATCATCTGTCGGTATGGAGTGCCCAAACGAATCATTACTGATAATGGTTCCAACTTGAACAATAAAATGATGGCAGAACTATGTCGGGACTTCAAGATCCAACACCACAATTCTTCTCCTTCCAGGCCAAAGATGAATGGCGCTGTAGAGGCAGCTAACAAGAATATCAAGAAGATTGTACAGAAGATGGTGGTCACCTACAAAGACTGGCATGAAATGTTACCATTTGCTTTACATGGGTACCGTACGTCAATCAGAACATCCACTGGGGCAACATCGTATCAGCTTGTGTATGGTATGGAGGCGGTCCTACCTGTTGAAGTTGAATTACCCTCCTTGCGGGTACTGATGGACGTTAAACTGAATGAAGCAGAATGGGTCCGATCCCGATACGAACAACTGAATTTGATTGAAGAGAAGAGATTGGCTGCAATTTGTCATGGGTAGTTGTATCAGAAAAGAATGAAGAAGGCCTTCGATCAGAAAGTCAGGCTTCGAGAGTACCAAGTAGGAGATCTTGTGCTGAAAAGACTCCTTCCTCCTCATATAGACCACAGGGGCAAGTGGACTCCGAATTATGATGGTCCGTTCATAGTAAAGAAAGTTTTCTCTGGCGGAGCACTCATGCTCACTACTATGGATGGTGAAGACTTCCTGTCCCCTGTGAATTCAGATGCAGTTAAAAAATACTTCGCATAAATGACCCGCTGGACATAAAAACATAATGAAAGTCCAGGAAAAAATAGGGCATCCCGGCGAGTCAAAAACAGAATAAAAGACTCGGGCAAAAATAAGGGAAAATAAAAAAAATGTGTACACCCGCTGAGTTGAAAAGCCGCATTGGACAACTCAGGCAAAAATGGGTATCCCGGTGGATTGAAAACCCGAAAGGGCGATCCACGCAAAATAAGGGAATAAGCGAACAACTGCATTCTGAATTCATCTGTATCGCTTACAACATGGCAAGTTTCGAAAGGTTAAAACGTCGGTCGGAATCAGCTCTCTTCAGAAAGCAAGATGAGAAGAACGTCAATGTCATATGAGTCATAGAAAAAAGGAAAGCTCCTTGAAGCGTCATCAGCATTGCCAGCATTCTTTTTGTTTCTCAATTTGTAACAATCTCCTCTTTTCAGGGGATCCATTTCTTTGATTGTATCTTGCCAATTCAGGGCACACAAATTAATGAAATCAAATTTTCAGTCATGTTTCGTCTCATACATTTTATTTTCATTTACAAAAATGTCCGATGTCTTTAAGATATTGATTGCATAAATACAGTTGTTTCCCTTCTAAAAATATGTGCTTACGGGAAAGATATTTACTCCCGGGAGTGTCTAAACTCCTATGATGGAATCCGGTAAGGGATACCTCGGGGTACTTGTGCGTTTCTCTGTCTTTACAGGATTGCAGGTATTTAAAGCGCAGCATGGGGCATGAAAGTTTCTCCCCAGCATGCTGTCAAATCATTATCTACTCAGTATATCTTCCGATTAGCACCGGAGGTGCTTTCTCCCCAGCTGAGTTGCCAGTCATCATTCCTCCTCAACCGAACACTTGTAAATACTGACAATCCATCAACAATATACATAATATTTTCCAATTCCCCACCAGATAGCCAAAGTATTTCCCTACCCTCACAAGTGCAGATACATATATACATGCTCCTTCCGACACCCGTCCGTGTCATCATTTCCCAGTAAATTTCCCGAGCAAACGGATACTTATATATTACAGGTGTTTCTTGACACTCGTCTGTGTCATACCCCAGCGGAAAGCCAAAGCGTCCCCTTTGCACTCACAGATACATACACACTTCCTTGACACCCGTCTGTGTCACCTCCCCCAGCATAGTTGCCTAAACACTTTAGGAACCATATACTTGTTTATAATACACGTTTTCCGACACCCGTCCGTGTCATGCTCTCCCCAGCAGGTTGAACACTCGTATGTGTCTCACCCGTCACTCATACAGATACTCGTTCGTATCTTGTATATACCACCTGAAAACCCTTCAGATTCGACATTTGTCCGTGTTCGTTGTTAACCAGTTGATACTCGTCTGTATCATCATCTCTGAACATGCGTCAAGCGTTTGTTTCTATTTATACTCATCCATATCATAATCTTAAGGATGCTCGTCCGCATATTTAATCTATACACTGTTGTCGCTCCCACCAAATGACACCCGGGTCAGAAGAGGTACAGACGCGAACGGTCGGCGAAGGAGAAAGAATGAATAGAGTCTCCAGCTAGGCATTTTTATCCCGAAGGAAAGGTAATGCTGCATAAACCTAGAAAAATATGGATAAGACGGTCGCGAACCAGAGAGACTGAGAAAGGGGGTTGGTTACAACCTGGGAAGGTATTAGCACCCAAATTGTCCGCCGTACTCGACGGGATCCACGCTTAAAAGATTTGTGTTTTAAAGGGGTAGTGTCAGTGCTATTTGTGTATCAAAGCTGGAAAGAATGCAAGTGTCAGTGTAAAAGAAGTGTGAAGTGTATAAGTGAAGTGTCAGTGTAAGAACAAGAATGAAATGCTCAATACTATGAGGCTTAAAGAATAATGCTGGAAAGAGGGGGAATGTACAGAGACTTTTGTTCGATAACTGTTAAGTTATGCCTACGTATCCTCTCGTGCAATGAGCAAGTCAGAACACCGTAGTTCGACCCAAAGAGACTGAAAGATAAATTGACTTGTGAACTGCCTACTTGTCTATGCTCAAGTGTATGACCTGTCTGGCTCAGGTGCAAACTGTCTTGCATTAGACGGAAGAAGCGAGTTCTCGTTTATGAGTGAAGATGGTGAGAAAAGAATCCCGGAGGAGACGATTATTGTTGGTTTTTGTGTTTTCAATCTTTTATTGCTTTTTGGTGTTTGTCATAAGAAAATGAGCTTAAGCCTAAACCAATGGGTTAGTAAACTCATCACATCCTCCCTCTGATTAGGGGTAATGAGGATACCTTAAGTATGAAGTAAGCACCTCAAACTTAATCACCATGATACAGGATTAAGATCATTAACCTACTTGTATTTATTCAGATGTTTTTGTTGTTTTTGTTTAGTGTTGAGTAATGAGAATAAGCCATAATCAAGGATTTAATGGACTCATTACACCATCCTAATAGAAGGATAATAGATGAGAACATTTAAGCTGAGGAAGACTCCTCAACTTAATCCACGATTAGGAATTAACCTCATGACAAAACAAAGCCTTTATTAAGTGGATTTCAGTTAATGATAGAATGAAGAAGTGATTTTTATGGTTTGTAAGACAACTTGAGGGGGACTTGTCCATTAACACTAGGGTTAGCCCTTCTTAACCAATTAAGGAAGAATTAGAACCCTAATGCAAGGCCCAAGTTACAAGCTTGATGTCTTAGTGATTATTAGGTGAATTGATTAAAGGATTTAAAAACATTAAGGGTTTAACACTTAGGATTAAAGTTATACACTCCATCCTAATAGAAGGATGCAGGCATAAGCTTAATCACAAAGCCTTAAGGCCTTTAGGGTTTAGTCCCTGATTATGAGGTGAGAAGAGAAGACTCAATGATGACACAAAGGTAAAAGCTAAATGGGGGACTAATCAAACCCTAATTATTATCATGCTTGGTCATTCCTAGGGTTAATGAGGCTTAAGAGAGAAAGATCTTCAGAGAAGCCACCAGGAAAGGGACAGATGAAAGGAGAAAGAAGCAAAGAGAAGCAAAACAACTTGCTTCACTTAAGAAGACAAGTTGCTTGAAAAAAGAAGGTAAGAGAACAAGAATGAGCAAGCTCACTCCAATACACATACAAAATGCAGAAAAAGAAAGTATGAAAGAGGTGAAAAGAGATTGTGAGAAGTGAAGGAAAATTCACTTCTCAAACAACTTACCACCTGAAATGTTAGTATAAGAAATGAAATGAAATGCAAATGAGATGGAATGCAATGAGGGAAACCAAAATCAGAAGCAATTACATGATGTCAATGATGCTAAGATATGATACAATCATGAGGCAAGGCATGAGAATGATCAAACAAGCATATGGATGCAAGAGAAACATGCTTTGAACCATGGATGTTCATGAAAAGTTATGAAATGTAATGAACATACAACATGGAAAATGAAAGATGCAATGATCAAACATGGTTCTAATATGTCCTAAGATGTATTATGAATCAAAAGAATGCACAATATGTCATGGCAAGTCATGGTATGCAAGCAAATGGGAAATGGATGCAAAGGAAAGCACAAATTAGGGTTACATGCATCATGCAAAGCAAAAATCCAAAACCAGAAGCAAATGACATGATAAAACTTTGAAAATGCAATAAAAGACACCCTAAACCTATACAAACTCACTTCCCAAAGGAGAGGATCCAATTCTTAACCTATTGAAAGTTATGAATTTCCTAAGATTGCTAGGGTTTTAAGGTACCTTGTCAAGAAAAATGCAAAACAAATTGAAAATGCAAGATCAATTCAAACCAATTTTATCCTATAAAATACATGCTATGAAGAGTACAATGCAAAAAGAATCATTATCCAACTCTCAATGGTTAGGCAGAAAGAAATTTTTGAAGTTTGACATAAAATATTGCCTTGAAATGAAATTATATCCAATGAAAATGATCAAAAGGCATCAAGAACAAAAAATAAATTTGGTTTGAGAGTTGGACAATGTTTCTAAATGTTTTTAAATGCTATGTGAATTTTTTTGTGATTTTTAAATACCTAAATGTATTTTTAATTAATTAATTTTCATTAACTAATTAAAAATAAACATTTAAATGATTTAAAAATAATTTTTAATGCAAAAAATAAAAATAAAAATATTTTTGGGTTTTAAAAATTAGTGAAAACTTTGACAAAAATTTCATAATTTTTAAATGCTTTTTGCTATTTTAAATAAAATATGAAAGATAAAACAATTTAAATGAAATAAAAAATAAAAGAAATGAAAGTATGCAAAGGGGAGGGCCAGGATTTGATCTGGGCTTGGACTGGTTGACTGCGCGCCAGATCCAAGGGGTCAGATTCAAATCTGGCTAATTTGTTTTATGAATTAATTAAACAGGGTTTTAATTAATTAATCAAGGGTTAGGGTTTTAATGACACATCCTGGCCACACGTTCACGCGCGAGTCAACCCCAGTCAGCCCAATCCATGGTCCACATTCAAACTCCCATTAATGACACAATTAGGGTTAATGAGTTTCAGGTGACCGGAACAGTGGTTCCGGTCATCTTCTCCGGCGAGCATAAACCCTAGATTTCGCTACAGGTTACCAATCATGAAATTTCTTCCACCAAAATGCTCCTCTCCTCAATCTAAACCTAACCCCTCACTCAAAATTCATTTATTTTCACTCACAAGCCTGAATCGAAGGAAAACATGAAACACGGGCAAACTTTCAGAGCAACATAAAATGGTCATCTCTTACTTATTTTTAAATCTAAACACATACAGATGATCAGTGCAACATGTAGATTCATTTTGTAACAAGAAAATGAAGTTCTGAGAAAAGAGTTCTTAGGTTGTACCTGAGCTGGAGACCTTCGAAAGTGAGCTTTCAGAGCCTCCCTTCTATGCCAATGATCTCCCTTGAACCTCCTGAGGCTAATGGAATACTTGAATGGGGTTGAGAGTGGCTAGTTTTTGTGGTTCAGTTCTGGTGTAGCAGGAAATGAAGTTCTTGTGTGTTGTGTTTCAGATCCTTGTGAGGGGTGGGATTTGTTCCATGGATGATTTCTGGTTGATTGGTGAAGGAATTATTGAAGTTTGATGGTTGTGTTGTGTGTTTCGAAGAGGGAAAGGTTTTGACAAATTTTGTTGGATGCTGCAATGTGGGAGGATTCAGCTTGTGTATGGTGTGTTTTTGGATTGCTTGATGTCCACATATCATGCTCTGGTTGGGCAGAGAGTTGGTGTGTCACTGTGGGATTGGTATGGGTCTTTATGCAAAAAGTCAAGATATTGTGTACCCTAGGCATGGCTCAGGTTAGAGGAAATCTAGAGGCTTGTCCTGCCTCAGCTTGAGTCAAGGATGGCCCTTGGATGGTTCATGAAGGACTGCAGCATTTGGATCATAAGTTGGAAGGGTTTTTGCAACTTGACAACTTGTTACTTCTCATGATTTTTGGCTATGTGTATGTGAGAAATCTTGCTGAATTTCTGGTGTGGCATGCTTCATTAGATCATGGCAAAGTTTTGAAACCAGCTAGAGGTCAAACAAACCCTTTGAGCATCAATTTGCAAGAAATCCCTCTTTGCACTTTCATGAAGAATGGCTTATGATTACTTGAAAAACAAGGCATAGAAATGGGAAATTCTTTGGGCCAAACTGATTTTTAGATCATGCATTGCATTGGTATGATAATTAGAGGTCACATTGAAGTCATATAAGGGCTTGTCATGAGAAATTGCAAGTTTTCCATTTTGTGCAAAAGTGAAATTTCAATGATTTTATCCAACTTTGCACAGCCATAACCTTTGATCCAAAATGAATTAGAATTAGTTCTTGTACTTTTTGAAAAGGGAATGATCCATTCTACAACTTTCATGACCAAAGTTTTCTCATTTGAAGCTTTTTTGAATCAAAAAGAAAGGGTTGAAAAAGTTTCCCAAAATGGCAAGTTTCCATTACAAGTCATTTTCCCAAAAAGGCAACTTTGCAAATGGCTTGAAATTTTTCAATCTTGTGAACTTCCAACATCTTCTATGATCAAATAAAGATCATACACAATCAAAATGATGAAGAACACCTCTTGGTTGGGTCATTGGGGGCCTCAGATGCCCTGATTTTACATTGACTTGCTCAAGAAGTCAACTCTTGATCAGATGCCTTCCCCATTGAATTTCTTCATGAAAATTGATATGCATGATCCCTATACCATATAGAGACCAATAGAAACAAGAATGACCAAAAAATTTGGAGTTATGGCCTCTGAAACCAAAACCCTAATTTTAGGTCATCTGTGCAGTTAAACCTGGCTCTGCTTCCATGCCATTCTCAGTTCTTGTGATTCTTTGACTTTCTTGACTTTATGGGAATACAATATGATGCTTGAACATACATGGAACCCTTTGAAGGGATTGATGACCTTTGGAGGGACTCTAGTAGCTCTTGGATTGCTCAGATCACAAACCCTAGATGCAGATGACTTTGAACCAATGCAGTGAAGCAAATATGCAATATGAGATGCTATGATTGAACTTATGCACATGAAAAGATCACAAGCCATGGTGTGAATGGGTGAGGGCAAAATTGGGGTGTTTACAGCTGCCCCTATTCAAACATGAGTTAGCTGTGTAGAATGTAAGCAACGGCTTAACAGGCAAACAAGATAACTTGTGGTTGAATACCAAAGACAGTCCAAAATTTGCACTCACAGAATGAAGAAGAAAAGGGATATAAATTGTAAAAGAAAATAAAGTATATTATAAAGCGAGGGTGACGGAGGACGACCGTCGAGCAGAGGACGACTGCTGGGGAAAGAGCGATGACGGGGACGACCGACATGTTGGGGATATAAGAGATCATGATGGGGACGGTCATCAGGTAAAGCTATAAGACTTTCTGGGGATTAGAGGTAAAATGAAATAAAATGATGAGGCACGGTCATCAAAGGTGAAGGACGATCACCTAGCAGGGGACGGCTGCTCTGTTGGGGATAAGATGAGGGACGGTCATCTAGGGTGAAGGACGATCACCGGGCAAGGTACGGTTGCCAAAAGCATCGCGACATAGGACGAATGTCGGATAAAAAGGTCGACGATGGGGACGGCCATCGGATAAGCATGATGAAGGACGATCATCAAGAGGTGAAGGACGATCACCTAGCAGGGTACGGCTGCTCTCGGGGTTTATCATGACATAGGACGAATGTCAGATAACAAGATCAACGACGGGGACGACCATCGGATAAAATGATGAAGGACGATCATCAAAGGGTGAAGGACGATCACCTAGCAGGGGACGGCTGCTAAATATCACGACATAGGACGAATGTCGGATAGAAAAGGGTTCCAACAATGGAGACTCCGCTGGGGAAAGGATGAGGGACAGTCATCCAAAGGTGAAGGACGATCACCTGGCAGGGTACGGCTGCCGAAAAGGTATCATGACATAGGACGAATGTCAGATAGAAAGGAAATAGTTCACTGGGATTTGTTGGGACAAGTAAACACGGACGAGTGTCTATATCCAAGAAATGAGAGGTACAAGTGTTTGGGTATGGTGTATAAACTAAAGGTGCGGACGAGCATCCTAAAGACAATGATACGGACGAGTACCAGGTAGAAACAAATACTGACACATGTCCAGAGATGATGATACGGACGAGTACCAACTGGTTAACAAAGAACACGGACGAGTATCGGATCTGCGGGGACTCTTCTGGGGAAAGATAGACTCAGACGAGTGTCTAATTCAAGAAGACAATATTGTTTGAAATTATGTACGGATTAAAGATGCGAACAAGCATCCTTAAGACCATGATACGGATGAGTACCAGTAGAAACAAACGCTGACGCATGTTCAGAGATGATGATACGGACGAGTATCAACTGGTTAACAAAGAACACAGACGAGTGTCGAATCTGAGGGGATTTGAGTGATATATACAAGATACGGACGAGTATCTGTACTAGTGAAACAGGAGTAATAAGTATGAGTGGTGTACAGGAGTGTTTAAACTTGCTGGGGAGAATGGCACGGACGAGTGTCAAAAGAGGAAAGTGTAATATAACCAAGTGTATGGTTTACAAAATGTTTCAGGTATCTATGTTGGGGAAGGTGACACAGACGGGTGTCAGGGAATTTGTATAGATATATGTATCTGTGAGTGCAAAGGGGGCGCTTTGGCTTTCTACTGGGGATATGACACGGACGGGTGTCAGGAAGTGTTTGTATCTTTAGGGAAAGTGCCTTGGCTCTCTGCCGGGGAATTTGGGGAATTTTTCTGTATATCTTTGATGGATTGTCAGTATTTACAAGTGCTTGATTCAGAACATGGCTTATGATTATGCAATATGTTTGATTTTTGCCGTAATGCTCCGTATTAGACGGAATGCTACGCTCTGTGGGGAAGATGTGATGAGAATGCTATGATTATGCAAAAGATACTGATCCGGGATTCGGATCCCATTTGTTGTGAAGATCTCTGGCTGATCTGCTTGAAGTGGACATCCCAGCTGGGGATGAGATCATTGGTAGATCTGACATATATGACTCTGTTTGGGGAAAATAGGTCACTGATAGGCCTATCTTGGTAACAAGGGACCCAGCTGGGGTTTGTAGAAGCTTTTTTCACTCTGTTGTGAGATCTTCAGATGTTGCTCTTCTGGATAGAGGCTGAAACTCTGTGGGGAGATGGTTCCCTGGCTTTGCAACTCAGCTGGGGAGAGAACACCTTCGATGCTAGGACTGAGTAGATAAGTGTTTGCCAGCTTGCTGGGATGAAGCTTTCATGCCCCTTGTTGTGCTTTGAATGCCTGCAATCCTGAAAAGATAGAGAAACGCACAAGTAATCTCGAGGTATCCCTTACCGGATTCCATCATAGGGGTTAGACATTCCCGGGAGTAAACATATTTCATGTAAGCACGTTTTTTAGAAGAGAAACATCTGTATTTATGCAATCAGTATCTTAAAGACATCAGACATTTTTGCAAATGAAAACAAAATGTACGAGACGAGACATGACTGAAAAATCTGATTTTATTAATTCATGTGCCCTGAATCGACAAGATACAGTCGAAGAAACAAATCCCCTAAAATGAGGAGATTGTTACAAATTGAGAAATAAAAGGCATTGGCAATGTTGATGAAGCTTCAAGGAGCTTCCCTATGACTCGTATGACATTTGACGTTCTTCTCGTCTTGCTTTCTGAAGAAGGTTGATTCTGACCAGCGCCTGAACCTTTCGAAACTTACCAAGTTGTGAGTGATACAGACGAATTCAGAATGCAATTGTTCGCTTATTCCCTTATTTTGCATGGATCGCCCTTTCGGGTTTTCAATCCATCGGGATACCCTTTTTTGCCTGAGTTGTCCAATGCGGCTTTTCAACTCAGCGGGTGTACATTTTTTGTTTATTTTCCCTTATTTTTGCCCGAGTCTTTTATTTTGTTTTTGACTCGCCGGGATGCCCTATTTTTGCCTGGACTTACATTCTGTTTTTATGTCCAGCGGGTCATTTTTATGCGAAGTATTTTTTAACTGCATCTGAATTTACAGGGGATAGGAAGTCTTCACCATCCATAGTACTGAGCATGAGTGCTCCACCGGAGAAAACTTTCTTTACTACGAATGGCCCTTCATAATTCGGAGTCCACTTGCCCCTGTGGTCTGTATGAGGAGGGAGGAGTCTTTTCAGTACAAGATCTCCTACTTGGTACTCTCGGAGCCTGACTTTCTGATCGAAGGCTTTCTTCATTCTTTTCTGATACAGCTGCCCATGACAGATTGCAGCTAATCTCTTCTCTTCAATCAAACTCAGCTGTTCGTATCGGGACCGGACCCATTCTGCTTCGTTCAACTTAACATCCATTAATACCCGCAATGAGGGTAGTTCAACTTCAACAGGTATGACTGCCTCCATACCGTAAACAAGCTGATACGGTGTTGCCCCAGTGGATGTTCTGATTGACGTACGGTACCCATGCAAGGCAAATGGTAGCATTTCATGCCAGTCTTTGTAGGTAACTACCATCTTTTGCACAATCTTCTTGATATTCTTATTAGCTGCCTCAACAGCGCCATTCATCTTTGGCCTGTAAGGAGAAGAATTGTGGTGTTGGATCTTGAAGTCCCGGCACAGTTCTGCCATCATTTTGTTGTTCAAGTTGGAACCATTATCAGTAATGATTCGCTCGGGCACTCCATACCGACAGATGATATCTCTCTTCAGAAATCGGGCTACCACTTGCCTTGTAACATTTGCATAGGAAGCTGCTTCGACCCACTTGGTGAAATAGTCAATAGCAACCAGGATGAATTTATGACCATTTGAAGCAGTCGGTTCAATATTTCCAATCATATCAATGCCCCACATGGAGAAGGGCCAAGGTGAAGACATCACATTCAAAGGATTCGGAGGCACATGCACTTTATCCGCATAAATCTGGCATTTATGGCATTTTCTGGCATAGGCACAACAGTCTGCATCCATTGTGATCCAGTAATAGCCTGATCTCAACAACTTTTTAGCCATTGCATGCCCTCCTGCATGGGTACCAAAGGATCCTTCGTGCACTTCGTGCATCAACAAGTTTGCTTCTGCCCTATCAACGCATCTGAGGAGTACCATATCAAAGTTTCTCTTGTACAAGGAACCATCAGTATTCAGGAAGAAACTACCAGCTAGCCTTCTTAATGTCTTCTTATCATTGGAAGATGCCCCAGGTGGGTATGTTTGATCCTCCAAGAAGCATTTAATGTCATGGAACCAAGGCTTGTCATCTTTGGCAATATCTGCCTCAAATACATATGCTGGTCTGTCAAGTCTGGACACTGAAATCCGAGGTACAAAGTTGGCAGCTTGAACTTTGATCATGGATGAAATAGTGGCAAGAGCATCTGCAAATTGATTCTCGTCCCGAGGGATATACTCAAGCTTGACCGTTGTAAAGAAAGTCAATAACCTCCTTGTATAATCCCTGTAAGGTATCAGATGATCCTGGTGAGTGTACCATTTGCCGTTGGTTTGATTGATTACCAGAGCTGAATCTCCGAATACCGTCAAAGTCTTGATCCTGAGGTCAATGGCTTCCTCAAGACCCATAATGCAAGCTTCGTATTCAGCTTCGTTGTTAGTGCAGTTAAAGGTGAGCTTTGCCGAGAAAGGCATGTGAACTCCTTTAGGTGTAATGAGTACTGCACCAACACCACGACCATTCATATTGACAGCCCCATCAAACATCATAGTCCATTCTTCTTCTGGGTCAGGCCCTTCAGTGTGAACAGGCTCTTCATGATCTTTTGCTTTTATGAACATGATGTCTTCATCAGGGAAGTCAAATCTCATAGGCTGGTAATCATCAATGGGTTGCTCAGCAAGATAATCGGACAATACACTACCTTTGATGGCTTTCTGAGATGTGTACTGAATGTCATATTCTGTGAGAATCATTTGCCATCTTGCAACCCGTCCGGTAAGCGCTGGCTTCTCAAAAATGTACTTAACTGGGTCCATCTTTGATATCAATAAAGTAGTGTGGGTCAACATATACTGTCTCAGTCGGCGAGCAGCCCACGCTAAAGCACAACAAGTTTTCTCGAGCAGTGAATAACGTTGTTCACAGTCGGTAAACTTTTTGCTTAGGTAGTATATTACATACTCTTTTCGACCAGACTCGTCATGCTGGCCCAACACACACCCCATTGACTCTTCTAATACTGTCAAGTACATTATCAGAGGTCTTCCTTCAACTGGAGGCATAAGGATTGGAGGCTCTTGTAAGTATTCCTTGATCTTGTCAAAATCCCTCTGGCAGTCTTCGTTCCACCTGACCGTTTGTTCTTTTCTTAACAGCTTGAACAAAGGCTCACAAGTTGTTGTAAGGTGAGATATAAACCTTGAAATGTAGTTCAATCTACCTAGAAACCCTCGAACTTCTTTTTCAGACTTCGGTGCAGGCATTTCTTGAATGGCTTTAACTTTATTAGGGTCAACTTCAATCCCTTTTTCGCTTACAATAAATCCCAGCAGCTTACCATATCGCACCCCGAATGTGCATTTGTTGGGGTTTAACCTCAATTGGTACTTCCTCAGACGCTTGAATAACTTCAACAGATTTACCAGGTGGTCTTCTTCTGTGAGGGACTTGGCAATCATGTCATCCACATAACATTCAATTTCTTTATGGATCATGTCGTGGAATAATGTTACCATAGCCCGTTGGTAAGTTGCACCAGCATTCTTCAATCCGAATGGCATCACCTTGTAACAGAACGTGCCCCAGGGTGTGATAAAGGTTGTCTTCTCCATGTCTTCAGGTGACATTTTGATCTGATTTATCCTGAAAATCCATCCATGAAGGAGAACACCGAGAACTGAGCCGTATTATCAACCAATACATCAATGTGATGTAAAGGGAAGTCATCTTTCGGGCTGGCTCTGTTCAGATCCCGGTAATCTACACACATCCTTACCTTGCCATCCTTCTTAGGCACAGGTACAATATTAGCAACCCACGGCGGATAGCTAGTCACAGCAAGGAACCCGGCGTCCCACTGCTTTTGTACCTCTTCCTTGATCTTCATTGCCATATTTGGGCGAGTATGGCGCAACTTCTGCTTTACTGGCGGGCGATTTCTTTTAAAGGCAGCTTGTGCATGACAATACCGGTGTCCAACCCTGGCATATCCTGATAAGACCAAGCAAACACATCCACATATTCACGAAGCATGTCAATCAGTTGTTCCTTTACTGAATCTTGTAAGCAGGCTCCGATCTTAACCTCTTTCACCTCTTCTTCAGTACCAAGATTAACCGTTTCGACCTCCTCCTGATGAGGAGTGATAACCTTCTCCTCTTGCCTTAACAACCTGGCTAGCTCTTCAGGAAGCTCATAATCTTCTTCAACCCCTTCATCAGCTTGATTGATTGGATTGTCAAAGTCATACGAAGTCATAGCTGTGTTGTTGTCGGTGCAGTCTGAAAGGCACTCTCTGCAAGGGTTTAGATTGTTCATTTTAGTGGTCGATTTTAATCTTTGTTTAGAAAAAGTGAAATAAAGTTATCATTTTGGAAAACATTGCCATTTTATTTTTGTACAAAAAGAAAAATGAAAAACAGTGAGCGGAAAAGAAACAGACTCATTTGCAAAAGATGTCCGATATTCATTGATTGATCTGTTTTGCACAAAATTACAAGATAGCCCGATTACAAAATGAGTCTTGTCATCTTGGGCAAGATGCAAGACTTGATGCATGCTTAAAAATACAGGAAATAATAATTACTCTGCAGGAGTAACCCTTATAATTTCCTGGGAAGACCAGTTTGAGATATGGCTCCCCGAGGTCCTTGGACGTATCCAACTCTCCAGGTTGCGCTCATCTTCCGACTCATCTTCCAAGTTGTTCACTGCATCCGGGGTGAGCATTCCCCCGCTGACAAAACTGGGCTTCTTGGCAGACTCTGATTGATCTTGTTGAGTTGGTCTGTAACCCAACCCAAATCTGTCCTCCTTCTTCTCCACGGGCAACAGCTTGCCCCAGCCTTGGGCAGTACCCTCTTCAACAACCTTCCTGGCTTGCTGATAAGACGTCATGGAGGTTCCCAGTACAGCAGATGCTTCATTTATGTTCAGGGCCTCAAATCCCTGGCTCATGGTTTCATGGATTTCTCCATCCATCTCAATGTACTTGTACGTAGCCAGATGGCTAACAAAGATGTCCTCTTCCCCGCAGATGGTGATGATTTGGCCTTCCCACTCGAATTTCAGCTTCTGGTGAAGGGTAGACGTAACAGCGACAGCGGCATGGATCCAAGGTCTACCCAACAAACAGCTGTAGGCCGGCTGAATGTCCATCACATAGAAGGTAATTTTAAAAGTCTGCGGGCCAATCATCACAGGCAGATCAATCTCCCCAAGCATTGATCTTTTAGAGCCATCGAAAGCTCTCACCACCAAATTACTCGGACATAATGCCAAGCCATCATACTCCAGCTTCACTAAGGCTTTCTTTGGTAGGACATTGAGTGATGACCCAGTGTCCACCAGTACATGAGATAGAACAGCACCCTTGCATTCTAGAGTGATGTGTAAAGCCTTGTTGTGGTTACGTCCCTCAGTTGTTAAATCAGTATTGGTGAAACCCAGTCCATGACTGGTATTGACATTTGCCACCACGGTTTCTAGCTGATTAACGGTAATCTCCTCTGGCACGTATGTTGCGTGCAGGACTTTTAGTAATGCATTCCTGTGAGCTTCATAACACATCAGCAGGGATAATATGGAGATTTTTGAGGGAGTTTGGTGAAGCTGATCCACCACATTGTAATCACTTCTCTTTATGATTCTCATAAACTCGTCTACATCTTGCTCAAAAGATGTCTTCTGAGTTTCCTTGACAGCTGGCTCTTCAGATACCACACTTTTTCCCTTTGCTTTGGCAGCAGCTTCTGCTTCGGCACTAGGTCTTTGAGATTGTGAGGCAAAAAGGCGTCCGCTTCTGGTGAAGCCTCCGCCTCCCCCAACATTATCAATCTGTGGAGAAGAGGTTGAAGAATCCAAAGTGATTTTCTCTCCGTTGCAGTAGAGGTCAGAGCCATAATGCCAGGGTATGGCATTACTGCTTTCATATGGAACTGGTCCAGGCACCGTGATGGTAACTGGACTGACTGCTGCAGAGGAAGGTACTGAAATGGTGTGCAGATCGTAGTAAATGGTGACTGGTGACCTGGCAGGAGGTGCCACTGTTTGTTGTTGAAAGTTGTTGTTTGGAGGAACATTTGATGGATCATAGTAGATGGTGACTGCTGAGATATCTTCATTAATTTCTGTTGGCGTTGTAGAAGATTCTGCTGAATAAATGGGTGCTGATGTTGTAGAAGAAATGGTTGTTGACATCTGGTTTGTTGAAGTGATGGACGGAGCCATTGTTGATGATATTGATGAATTGGTCGGAATGATTGTTGTTGCAGTTGTAGAAGAGTCAGGAACTGTTGTCAAAGGGGTTGCTGGATTTGTGGGCGTCGTTGTTGTGATCTGAAGTATACCACTTTTGATAAGACCATCTATGCCGCTTCTCAAGTTATCACACTCGTTGACCGAAATGTTGCAATAACCACAACCGAGCTCACACCCGGGGAACATCTGGCATTCTAGGAACTGAGCTTTAATTTCGACCAGAGGTGTCTGAATCTGTCCAACACTGGTGATTAAGAAAGATGGCTTGTCTTCCTCAATGGCATTAATTCTTGGCCCTCCATGATTGGGCATGGGATTCTTGGTGACACTTGGAGGGGGTGCAAAGTTGAGGGCTTTGGAATCCACCAAATCTTGTACCTTCATTTGTAAAGCCCTGCATTTTTCCGTATTGTGGCCAGGTGCATTGGAATGAAAAGCACATCTGGCATTGGCATCATAATTTCTTGGAAGATTGGAGGGATCTGGTGGTGCCAATGTCCTTAATTCAACCAAGTTGAGTTTTAGGAGTTGTGGCAATAAAGTGGCATACGGCATAGGGATAGGGTCAATCACCCTATTTGTCTGTGATGGTCTTTGCTGAAAAGGTCTTTGTTGATTGTTGTTGTTGTTGTTGTAGGTCCTCGGTGGCGGATACTGAACTTGCTGTTGATAATGTGGTTGTTGTTGTGGTTGATATGTTGGTTGCTGAGGAATCGGAGCTGGAATAGTGACAGCTGCTACTGATCTGTGGACATACTGAGGTCTGGCCCTGACGGCATGAATGGCATTTGTCTCACCGGTTCTTCTAGGTCCCACAAAAGGCTTCCTGGGATTACTTGACGAACTTGCACCATTATCAGAAATTTTACCCATCTTCAGAAGGCTTTCAATTCTTTCTCCAGCTATGACTACGTTAGCGAAGCTGGTGGAAGAAAAGGCAGCTAGTCTATCAATATATGTTCCTTGTAGAGTGTTCATAAACATGTCGGCCATTTCTCTTTCCGACATGGGTGGCTGGACAGCAGCAGCAAGCTGTCTCCACCTCTGGGCATATTCCCTGAAGCTTTCTCTGGAGGATTGAGACATTCCCATCAGAAGGGTTCTGTTAGGAGCCATGTCCAGATTGTATTGGTACTGTCTGATGAAAGCTTCAGCTAGGTCCTTCCAGCACCTGATAGTAGCTCTGGTCAAGTGTGAATACCACTCCCTTGAAGCCCCAGTCAAACTGTCTTCAAAGTAAAACATCCACAGTTTCTCATCCATAGTATATGCTTTATGTCTTCCCAGGAAGGACTGCAAGTGAGTTCGTGGACAGGAAGTTCCATTGTACTTCTCGAAGCACGGGGGTTTAAACTTGTGGGGAATCCTTACCCCATCCACTAACCCCATATCCATGACATCAAAACCTAGGGAATTTTGGGACTCCAGGGATCTCAACTTCTCAGCAATTTCATCAAACCTCCTATCATAAACTTCATCCCCAGCTCCCATTACAGTAAACTGCTCTTCTTGGGGGTCTTCTTGTAAGATCCTTCCTCCAGTAGTATTTCCTTGCACATTACCCGGGATATTGACTTCCGGATGTAGATGAGGCCCATATACTGGTGGATTAACATGAGGCTGACCCCTTTCATTGTTACTTGTTCCTCCAGTTCCCAGAGGGGGTTCTTCCGGGGTTTGTCTTTCTACCAATGCCCTCAACCTTTCTTGACTTTGGGCCAAGCCATTCATTACTTCTATGAATTGGTTCATTTGGTTTCTCATCTCCAGCCTTTCATTAGCCATCTGAGTTCTGACCTCTGTCAGATCTTGCTGTACTTGATCCATTTGGATACCAGGAAGGTTGTTGCGAGTAGGATACCGGTGCAGACGGTTGAGAGGAAACACCCGGCGGCGAGCAATAATTCCTGAAGCACAACAGAGTTAGAAACAAACAAAACAAAAACCTACAAAACAAAACAAAAGTTAGCATGCAATGCAGTATGCTTATTTGCTTTCCAAGGTATCCGGCTTGGCTCTTGGTTTTGACCTTTCCAGACCCTGAGGAAGATGTTTTGACGTTGCTTGAGAGAAGGAAAAACTCAGTGAAACAAACTGACAAATACATTACAAAATGGTGAATAATACATAGTCTATTTTTACAATATATGCCCCTGAGGGGTCAAAATACAACATAAAAGAAAAGTACATCAAATGGAAATAACAACAAGCAAAGTAGTCAAACATCTAAGCCAAACTCATCCTCCTTAACCTCCTTCAAAAGTGCTTCAGTTACAGGACCAGCCGGATGCTCTGTGATGTTCCTGATAAGAAGGTTTCTGGTGGCAATTGCAGTGGTCAGCTTCTTGTGCCTCTCTTGGTCCTTTGACCTCTTCAAACCAGCCCTAAGCTTCAATTCTGAAATTTCCTTCTGGGCTGCCAGCAAAGCCTCCTGTTGCTTCTTCTCATTGGCCTCCAACTGCTCAATCCTGGCTCGAGTTTTCTTATCTTCCTGAGCGCGAGCTTCAGTGATCCTGACCCACCTAGCTTGACTTTCCTCTAGATAGAGATCAGTCCTAGCCTTCTGAAACTGGGCCTCTTTACAGGCATTCTTCAATATTTGCTCTCCAGCTCTTGATTTCTTGATGTAGTCTTCTGCTTTCTCAATCTTGGCCAGATGTGCTACCTTAAGCTTCTCCAACCTCTCAATGTCTAGACGACCATCACTCCTCTCCCAAAGGGTCTTCTTCAGAGCTTAAGACAGATTCTCATTTCTTTCCTTCAACTTCTCAAATTCTTCCAGGCTGACAGTGGCTGGAGGTGGTACTGTGGATGGTCCAGGTGCATCCTCAATGGTGAAGGGCATCCCAGAAATCTGAGCCCTAGCATGAGACCATTCATAATACTAAGCTGAAGCTACATTATTGCATCTCCCAAGAATGGCCATCCCTTTGGTCTGGATATTGTCCCAAGCCCAAGATGATTGTCTGACAACAACTAGATTAGGCTTTATCTCACAATACAGGGTTTCAGCCAAGTCTTGCACTCTAGGAGGGTGAACCAAAGCATATCCCAATTGTCTCTTAAACAGCAAAGGGTTGTAGTTAATGCAACCTTTCACTCCTATTAGAGGTACATTGGGGTACTGCCCACAGCTAGTGATTATGTCCCTGCCCTTGGTGCTCTGGGTGCACCATCTGATGTCATCTGAAGTCAGAGCAATGAGTCTCTTAGCCCAATTCTTCTGCTGGTGAGGGTTCAAGAAGGCATCAGTCCTAGGTAAGTGTTTGAGTAGCCAAGTGTGAAATAGAGGAGCACAGCATCTCACTAACTTCCCTCTCTGTTTCTCATTTCTTTGGTGAACAGAATAATAAAAATCCCCCAGCAATGTGGGCACTGGGTTCCTCAAAAGGAAAAGATGAATGGCATTCTTGCTGATAAACTTGGGCTCATCTACAAAAAGTATAACCCCATATATACTGAGGGCTAACAATGCACAAACTGCCTTCCATTCTCCCAAGGAGGCCTTCAAGATAGCCTGAGAGGTCAGAAAGTCTAAGTGCAAACCAGGGATTCCAGCTTTTGTGGTCATGTTCTGCTCAATCAAAATAGGCTCCAAATACAGTGCTTTTGCCACTTCTCCATTGCTGGGAGAAGTCATTTCTGGGTTGAAGGGAATTTCACCCTTGACAGGTATTCCAATTAATGATGAGAACTCCTCCAGCAGAGGTCCCAACTGAAAGTTCTGGAAAGTGAAACATCTCAAAGGAGGGTCATAAAACTGTAGGCAAGTGTGGATCAAACTCCTCTGAGAAGGATCCAAGTCCATAACCATATCAAGGATGCTTCCATAATGCTCTCTGAATAATGGGATGTGGTCTGGAGTGATAAGTGCCTGGACCTGCCTGATGCCAGCCAGCACAGGCTCAAAGAAATGGTATGAAATGTTGCTCTTCTTGGGTGCCATGACTGCTGATGAAGAACTGAAGACAGATGCTGATGATGAAGGCTGATACTGGAGATGAGCCACTGATAGGCTGAGGATGATGATGGAGGTAGCTGAAGCAGGCAACTGATGAAGATAGCTGAAGCAGATAGCTGATGAAACAGAGGCCTATGCAGATGAAGGGGTCAAAACCAAGCCAGATGCAATATGGATACCCTGAAAAACAAATAAACAAATGTTAAATGATGCAATGATGAGTATGCCAATGATATGCAAGGGTTTGTGATCAAGCTGGATCTGATTATCTGTCTTAATATAAAAGGCCCATGTATGTTTTAAGAAGTCCAGATGGAGGTTCAGAAATCCAGTAACCAAGGTGGGGGACTCAAATAAAGAGTCACATGTCCAGGGTTAAATCACAAGAACTGTCCAAAGTGGAGTACTCTTAATCAAAACAAAAGTAACAGGGTATGATGTGGCCAAGGGTTCCTGCAAACCTGTAAACAGCCCAACCCCCTCACAGGTAGTGTTCTAAAACAAGGATCCTCAAACTTGGATCAGTTATGAGAAGTGTAAACACTTCTAACCCGGAGGTACAGTGTTTACAATAACCATAAAAGATCCTCCTCTAATTCACCTCAACTTCTGAAGGTCATAATAAAGGTCATCCAGACTTAGCAGGCTTCCCAGATAGCCCTAGCAATACAGGAAATCTGTAGCACAGAATTCTCAAGAAGAAACCCACATCTGAATCGTGTTTCATATTCCCGCACTAGACCGAAATGGAATGGGAAAGAACATGAACCACTCTAGCCTAGGTGTCACTCAGGTCCCAGGTATAGGACCTTAAACTCTCAATGAACCCCACCCATCAAAACAATAGACCAGATCCAGCCAGATGACAGTATGACAGTATGATATATAAAGCTGTAAAGAAAGCAATAAATAACTGTACATAAAGCAGTAAATAAAGCAAATATACAAACACAATTAGCACATAACACCCCAGTAAACACAAATCAAACAAGTGCTAAGAGGAACCCACAAAAAGAACCAGAAGCCCTGGTTACAGTATAAGGGTCCCCAGCAGAGTCGCCAAGCTGTCGCTCCCACCAAATGACACCCGGGTCAGAAGGGGTACAGACGCGAATGGTCAGCGAAGGAGGAAGAATGAATAGAGTCTCCAGCTAGGCATTTTTATCCCGAAGGAAAGGTAATGCTGCATAAACCTAGAAAAATATGGATAAGACGGTCGCGAACCAGAGAGACTGAGAAAGGGGGTTGGTTACAACCTGGGAAGGTATTAGCACCCGGATTGTCCGCCATACTCGACGGGATCCACGCTTAAAAGATTTGTGTTTTAAAGGGGTAGTGTCAGTGCTATTTGTGTATCAAAGCTGGAAAGAATGCAAGTGTCAGTGTAAAAGAAGTGTGAAGTGTATAAGTGAAGTGTCAGTGTAAGAACAAGAATGAAATGCTCAATACTATGAGGCTTAAAGAATAATGCTGGAAAAAGGGGGGATGTACAGAGACTTTTGTTCGATAACTTTTAAGTTATGCCTACGTATCCTCTCGTGCAATAAGGAAGTCAGAACACCGTAGTTCGACCCAAAGAGACTGAAAGATAAATTGACTTGTGAACTGCCTACTTGTCTATGCTCAAGTGTATGACCTGTCTGACTCAGGTGCAAACTGTCTTGCATTAGACGGAAGAAGCGAGTTCTCGTTTATGAGTGAAGATGGTGAGAAAAGAATCCCGAAGGAGACGATTATTGTTGGTTTTTGTGTTTTCAATCTTTTATTGCTTTTTGGTGTTTGTCATAAGAAAATGAGCTTAAGCCTAAACCAATGGGTTAGTAAACTCATCACATCCTCCCTCTGATTAGGGGTAATGAGGATACCTTAAGTATGAAGTAAGCACCTCAAACTTAATCACCATGATACAGGATTAAGATCATTAACCTACTTGTATTTATTCAGATGTTTTTGTTGTTTTTGTTTAGTATTGAGTAATGAGATTAAGCCATAATCAAGGATTTAATGGACTCATTACACCATCCTAATAGAAGGATAATAGATGAGAACATTTAAGCTGAGGAAGACTCCTCAACTTAATCCACGATTAGGGATTAACCTCATGACAAAACAAAGCCTTTATTAAGTGGATTTCGGTTAATGATAGAATGAAGAAGTGATTTTTATGGTTTGTAAGACAACTTGAGGGGGACTTGTCCATTAACACTAGGGTTAGTCCTTCTTAACCAATTAAGGAAGAATTAGAACCCTAATGCAAGGCCCAAGTTACAAGTTTGATGTCTTAGTGATTATTAGGTGAATTGATTAAAGGATTTAAAAACATTAAGGGTTTAACACTTAGGATTAAAGTTATACACTCCATCCTAATAGAAGGATGCAGGCATAAGCTTAATCACAAAGCCTTAAGGCCTTTAGGGTTTAGTCCCTGATTATGAGGTGAGAAGAGAAGACTCAATGATGACACAAAGGTAAAAGCTAAATGGGGGACTAATCAAACCCTAATTATTATCATGCTTGGTCATTCCTAGGGTTAATGAGGCTTAAGAGAGAAAGATCTTCAGAGAAGCCACCAGGAAAGGGACAGATGAAAGGAGAAAGAAGCAAAGAGAAGCAAAACAACTTGCTTCACTTAAGAAGACAAGTTGCTTGAAAAAAGAAGGTAAGAGAACAAGAATGAGCAAGCTCACTCCAATACACATACAAAATGCAGCAAAAGAAAGTATGAAAGAGGTGAAAATAGATTGTGAGAAGTGAAGGCAAATTCACTTCTCAAACAACTTACCACCTGAAATGTTAGTATAAGAAATGAAATGCAATGCAAATGAGATGGAATGCAATGAGGGAAACCAAAATCAGAAGCAATTACATGATGTCAATGATGCTAAGAGATGATACAATCATGAGGCAAGGCATGAGAATGATCAAACAAGCATATGGATGCAAAAGAAACATGCTTTGAACCATGGATGTTCATGAAAAGTTATGAAATGTAATGAACATACAACATGGAAAATGAAAGATGCAATGATCAAAAATGGTTCTAATATGTCCTAAGATGTATTATGAATCAAAAGAATGCACAGGATGTCATGGCAAGTCATGGTATGCAAGCAAATGGGAAATGGATGCAAAGGAAAGCACAAATTAGGGTTACATGCATCATGCAAAGCAAAAATCCAAAACCAGAAGCAAATGACATGATAAAAATTTGAAAATGCAATCAAAGACACCCTAAACCTATATAAACTCACTTCCCAAAGGAGAGGATCCAATTCTTAACCTATTGAAAGTTATGAATTTCCTAAGATTGCTAGGGTTTTAAGGTACCTTGTCAAGAAAAATGCAAAACAAATTGAAAATGCAAGATAAATTCAAACCAATTTTATCCTATAAACTACATGCTATGAAGAGTACAATGCAAAAAGAATCATTATCCAACTCTCAATGGTTAGGCAGAAAGAAATTTTTGAAGTTTGACATAAAATATTGCCTTGAAATGAAATTATATCCAATGAAAATGATCAAAAGGCATCAAGAACAAAAAATAAATTTGGTTTGAGAGTTGGAAAATGTTTCTAAATGTTTTTAAATGCTATGTGAATTTTTTTGTGATTTTTAAATACCTAAATGTATTTTTAATTAATTAATTTTCATTAACTAATTAAAAATAAACATTTAAATGATTTAAAAATAATTTTTAATGCAAAAAATAAAAATAAAAATATTTTTGGGTTTTAAAAATTAGTGAAAACTTTGACAAAAATTTTCATAATTTTTAAATGCTTTTTGCTATTTTAAATAAAATATGAAAGATAAAACAATTTAAATGAAATAAAAAATAAAAGAAATGAAAGTATGCAAAGGGGAGGGCCAGGATTTGATCTGGGCTTGGACTGGTTGACTGCGCGCCAGATCAAAGGGCCCAGATTCAAATCTGGCTAATTTGTTTTATGAATTAATTAAACAGGATTTTAATTAATTAATCAAGGGTTAGGGTTTTAATGACACATCCTGGCCACACGTTCACGCGCGAGTCAACCCCAGTCAGCCCAATCCATGGTCCACATTCAAACTCCCATTAATGACACAATTAGGGTTAATGAGTTTCAGGTGACCGGAACAGTGGTTCCGGTCATCTTCTCCGGCGAGCATAAACCCTAGATTTCGCTACAGGTTACCAATCATGAAATTTCTTCCACCAAAATGCTCCTCTCCTCAATCTAAACCTAACCCCTCACTCAAAATTCATTTATTTTCACTCACAAGCCTGAATCGAAGGAAAACATGAAACACGGGCAAACTTTCAGAGCAACATAAAATGGTCATCTCTTACTTATTTTTAAATCTAAACACATCCAGATGATCAGTGCAACATGTAGATTCATTTTGTAACAAGAAAATGAAGTTCTGAGAAAAAAGTTCTTAGGTTGTACCTGAGCTGGAGACCTTCGAAAGTGAGCTTTCAGAGCCTCCCTTCTGTGCCAATGATCTCCCTTGAACCTCCTGAGGCTAATGGAATACTTGAATGGGGTTGAGAGTGGCTAGTTTTTGTGGTTCAGTTCTGGTGTAGCAGGAAATGAAGTTCTTGTGTGTTGTGTTTCAGATCCTTGTGAGGGGTGGGATCTGTTCCATGGATGATTTTTGGTTGATTGGTGAAGGAATTATTGAAGTTTGATGGTTGTGTTGTGTGTTTCGAAGAGGGAAAGGTTTTGACAAATTTTGTTGGATGCTGCAATGTGGGAGGATTCAGCTTGTGTATGGTGTGTTTTTGGATTGCTTGATGTCCACATATCATGCTCTGGTTGGGCAGAGAGTTGGTGTGTCACTGTGGGATTGGTATGGGTCTTTATGCAAAAAGTCAAGATATTGTGTACCCTAGGCATGGCTCGGGTCAGAGGCAATCTAGAGGCTTGTCCTGCCTCAGCTTGAGTCAAGGATGGCCCTTGGATGGTTCATGAAGGACTGCAGCATTTGGATCATATGTTGGAAGGTTTTTGCAACTTGACAACTTGTTACTTCTCATGATTTTTGGCTATGTGTATGTGAGAAATCTTGCTGAATTTCTGGTGTGGCATGCTTCATTAGGTCATGGCAAAGTTTTGAAACCAGCTAGAGGTCAAACAAACCCTTTGAGCATCAATTTGCAAGAAATCCCTCTTTGCACTTTCATGAAGAATGGCTTATGATTACTTGAAAAACAAGGCATAGAAATGGGAAATTCTTTGGGCCAAACTGATTTTTAGATCATGCATTGCATTGGTATGATAATTAGAGGTCACATTGAAGTCACATAAGGGCTTGTCATGAGAAATTGCAAGTTTTCCATTTTGTGCAAAAGTGAAATTTCAATGATTTTATCCAACTTTGCACAGCCATAACTTTTGATCCAAAATGAATTAGAATGATTTCTTGTACTTTTTGAAAAGGGAATGATCCATTCTACAACTTTCATGACCAAAGTTTTCTCATTTGAAGCTTTTTTGAATCAAAAAGAAAGGGTTGAAAAAGTTTCCCAAAATGGCAAGTTTCCATTACAAGTCATTTTCCCAAAAAGGCAACTTTGCAAATGGCTTGAAATTCTTCAATCTTGTGAACTTCCAACATCTTCTATGATTAAATAAAGATCATACACAATCAAAATGATGAAGAACACCTCTTGTTTGGGTCATTGGGGGCCTCAGATGCCCTGATTTTACACTGACTTGCTCAAGAAGTCAACTCTTGATCAGATGCCTTCCCCATTGAATTTCTTCATGAAAATTGATATGCATGATCCCTATACCATATAGAGACCAATAGAAACAAGAATGACCAAAAAAATTGGAGTTATGGCCTCTGAAACCAAAACCCTAATTTTAGGTCATCTGTGCAGTTAAACCTGGCTCTGCTTCCATGCCATTCTCAGTTCTTGTGATTCTTTGACTTTCTTGACTTTATGGGAATACAATATGATGCTTGAACATACATGGACCCCTTTGAAGGGATTAATGACCTTTGGAGGGACTCTAGTAGCTCTTAGATTGCTCAGATCACAAACCCTAGATGCAGATGACTTTGAGCCAATGCAGTGAAGCAAATATGCAATATGAGATGCTATGATTGAACTTATGCACATGAAAAGATCACAAGCCATGGTGTGAATGGGTGAGGGCAAAATTGGGGTGTTTACAACTGTGTCAACACTTATGCCTTCTTGAGTTTAGACACTCGTCTGTGTCTACCCTTCCCCAGGAGAGTCCCCAACAAATCTTGTGGAGCTATTCTATCCGACATTCATCCTATGTCGTGATATTTGAGCAGCCGTCCCCTGTTAGGTGATTGTCCTTCACCTTCTGATGATCGTCCTTCATCATTCTATCTGATGGTCGTCCCCATCGTTGACTTTGTTATCTGACATTCGTCCTATGTCATGATAAACCCTGAGAGCAGCCGTACCCTGCTAGGTGATCGTCCTTCACCTCTTGATGATCGTCCTTCGTCATGCTTATCCGATGGTTGTCCCCATCGTTGACCTTTTCTATCCGGCATTCGTCCTATGTCGTGATACTTTCGGCAGCCGTACCCTGCCAGGTGATCGTCCTTCACCACTAGATGACCGTCCCTCATCTTATCCCCAACAAAGCAGTCGTCCCCTGCTAGGTGATCGTCCTTCACCTTAGATGACCGTCCCTCATCATTTACTTCATTTATGCCTTGAGCTTGATGGTCGTCCCCATCATTTACCTTTATCCCCAGAGAATCTTTGTTGCTTTATTTTGATGGTTGTCCCCATCATAATCTCTTATATCCCCAGCATGTTGGCCGTCCCCGCCATTGCTTTATCCTCAGCAGTCGTCCTCTGCTCGACGGTCGTCCTCCGTCGCCCGCACTTTATATACATACTTTATTTTCTTTTACAATCTATATCCCTTTTCTTCTTCATTCTGTGAGTGCAAATTTTGGACTGTCTTTGATATTCAACCACAAGTTATCTTGTTTGCCTGTTAAGTCGTTGCTTACATCCCGCGCAGCTAACTCATGTTTGAATAGGGGCAGCTGTAAACACCCCAAATTTTCCCTCACCCATTCACACCATGGCTTGTGATCTTTTCATATGCATAAGTTCAATCACATCATCTCATATTGCATATTTGCTTCACTGCATTGATTCTAAGCCATCTGCATCTAGGGTTGGTGATCTGAGCCATCCCTGAGCCATTTGAGCCACTCCAAGGGTCATTAATCACTTCAAAGGGGTCCATGTATATTCAATCATCATATTATATCCTCCCAAGATCAAGGAAGTCAAAAATCACAAGAACTGAGGAAGGCATGGAAACAGAGCCAGGTTTAACTGCACATATGACCCAAAATTAGGGTTTTGGTTTCAGAGGCCATAACTCCAAATTTTTTGGTCATTCTTGTTTCTATTGATCTCTATATGTTATAAGTATCATGCATATCAATTTTCATGAAGAAATTCAATGGGGAAGGCATCTGATCAAGAGATGACTTCTTGAACAAGTCAGTGCAAAATCAGGGCATCTGAGGCCCCCAATGACCCAACCAAAGGGTATTCTCCATCATTTTGAATGTGTATGATCTTTATTTGGTCATAAAAGATGTTGGAAGTTCACAAAATTGAAGAATTTCAAGCCATTTGCAAAGTTGCCTTTTTGGGAAAGTGACTTGTAATGTGAACTTGCTATTTTGGGAAAGTTTTTCAACCTCCTCTTTTTGATTCAAAAATGCCTCAAATGAGAAAACTTTGGTCATGAAAGTTGTATATTGGATCATTCCCTTTTCAAAAAGTACAAGAACTCTTTCTAATTCATTTTGGATCAAAAGTTATGGCCTTGCAAAGTTGGGAAAATCATGAAATTTTCACTTTTGCACAAAGAGGGAAAGTTGCAAAACCTCATGCCAAGGCAAAATGTGACTTCAAATGGACTTCTATGCATTACACAAACATGAACCATGACCTAAAAATCAGAATGCACCAAAGAATTTCCAAGTTTCATGACTTATGCTTCAAGAAATCACAAAAGGGCCAAACTTTGTGAAAATTGCAAAACCTCACATAAGCTTTGATCCATTTGCAAATTGGCCTCAAACTCATTTCCATGGTTCCCCTTGATCACAGCTGAACCAAGCCATGCCTCTAAACCAGCCTGTCATGACCCATACCTCAAAGGACAAGTCACATTGACTTTTGGCAAAATGGCCCATACCAATAAGCATAGGCCAGCAACAACTCTCTGACCTATCCAAACTTGATACATGGACAAAATGGAACTTAACTCAACACACAAGACAGCCTGAGCTCTCCCACAAGTCAGCATCCTCAAAACTCACCTTTTATGCATTTTGTTTCGAAACTCAGCACTCAAGTCTAAAACATCAAAGCAAACTTCACAAAACCACTCACCATGATCCTCTGATCATTTCCCAATCCTCATTTGGCCCTGAAACCACCCCAAGCAGAAACACGATTTTCCACCCCTTCTGAACAGAACTTCATCAAACTCTTAAACCAGCCATAAAAAATTCCAAACAAGCATTGCAAGCTTCTCAGAGGGTTCATTAAAGGCATCTTGGACCAAAGAAGCAGCCAGAAAGTTCCAAAGATCAAAGCTCCAATTCAGGTGAGCTCAAGAACAATTTTTCCAGAAACGTGTTTTTAAGTTACTAAATGATTCTTTATGCTTCGCTGATCATGCTGATGTTTTTTGTTTTGAAAATGGTTGAGAAATGAGTATGTATTCATGTTCTGAAATTTTTTGACCTAGAACTATTTTGATTCGATTCTCACTTTTGATGTGTTTTAAATGTTGTTTGTTTGGTGATTCTTAATGTATGGTGTATGGGGATCATTTCTGGGCAGAGAGATTGGATTTTAGAAGCTTGGGGAGAGAGATAGCAAAATCTCAGGGGAGGTGTGGCCGGAGAAGATGACCGGAGGTCATTTCCGGCCACCTGAAGGTCATTAGTGCATTAATTGTGATTAGGGCTCAGTTTGAATGTGAGCCATAGATCCTGTTGACTTGGGTTGACCCGCGCGCAAATGAGTGGTCCAGATCTCTCATTAAAACCCTAATCTTATAATTAGATTTAATTAATTAGGTTTAATTTTAATTCAGCCAGTTTGAATCTGGGCCACAGGATCTGGCGCCAGTCAATTCCCTCCATTTTCATTTAAATGTCAGCCATTGGATCTGCATACTTTCTCTTTAATTCAATTTTTATTTCATTTTATTTGTTTTATCTTTCACGAATTATTAAAAATAGTAAAACATATTTAAAAATTCTGAATTTTTTTGTCAAGCATTTCATTAATTTTCAGAACCCAAAAATATTTTAATTTTTATTTTTTGCATTAAAAATCATTTTTAAATCATTTAAATGTTTATTTTTAATTAGTTAATGAAAATTAATTAATTAAAAATGCATTTGGGTATTTAAAAATCACCAAAAAATTCACATTTCATTTTAAAACATTTAGAAACATTATCAAACTCTCAAAATAAATTTCTTTTTGGTTCTTGAACTATTTTGACCTTTTTCATTGGAATTAAATTCATTTAAAGGCATTATTTTTGTTCAAACTTAGAAAAATTCATTCTGCCTAACCATGAGGAGTTTGATGATGGTTCTTCTTGCATTGCATCTTTTATATCATGTAGTTTCTAGGGTAAAATTGGTTTGAATTCATATTTCATTTTCAATTTGTTTTGTATTTTTCATTGTGAGGTGTCCCAAAACCCTAATTGACTTGAGAAATTCATAACTTTCACTAGGTTAAGAGTTAGGTCCCCTCCTTTGGGAAGTGAACTTGTGTAGGGTTAGGGTTCCTTTGATCCCATTTTCAATTTTTTATCTTGTCATTTGCTTCTGGTTTTGAATTTTTGCATTGCATGTTGTATGTAAACCCTAATTTGTGTCTTCCTTTGCATCCATCTCTCATTTGCTTGCATTTAAGGACTTTCCATGACATTTTGTGCATCCACATGATTCATAATACATCTTAGGACATATTAGAATCATGTTTGATCATTGCATCTTTCATTTGCCATGTTATGTGTCCATTCCATTTCATAAACTTTCATGAACTTCTATGGTTCAAAGCATGCTTCATTTGCATCCTTATGCTTGTATGATCATTCTCACCTCTTGTCATGTGTTTGCATCATCTCTTAGCATAATTAACATCATGTTTATGCTTCTGACTTTGGTTTGCATCATGACATTTCATCTCATTTGCATTGCATTTCATTTCTTTTGCTGACTTTTCAGGTGGTAAGTATTTGAGAAGTGAATTTGCCTTCACTTCTCATAATCTTTTCTCATCTCTCTTTATGCATCCTTGCTGCATTTTCTTTTGCTTTAGAGTGAGCTTGCTCATTCATGCTCCATCTCTTACTTTCTTCCTTCAAGCAACTTGTCTTCTTAAGTGAAGCAAGTTGTCTTGTTTCTCTCTGTTTCTTTCCCCTTTCATCTGCTTCTCTCCTTGGTGGCTCTTTGAAGATTCTTTCTTGCAAGCCTCACAAACCCTAGGATCTCCAAGTATGATAACAATTAGGGTTTGATTAGTCCCCATTTAGATTTTAACCTTTGTGTCATCTTTGTGTCTTCTCTTCTCATCTCATAATCAAGGACTAAACCCTAAAGGTTTTAAGGCTTTGTGATTAAGCTTATGCCTGCATCCTTCTATTAGGATGGAGTGTATAACTTTAATCCTAAGTGTTAAACCCTTAATTTTGTTTAAATCCTTTAATCAATTCACTTAATAATCATCAAGACATCAAGCTTGTAACTTGGGCCTTGCATTAGGGTTCTAATTCTTCCTTAATTGGTTAAGAAGGACTAACCCTAGTGTTAATGGACAAGTCCCCCTCAAGTTGTCTTACAAACCATAAAAATCACTTCTTCATCTTATCATTAACTAAAATCCAATTAATAAAGGCTTTGTTTTGTCATGAGGTTAATCCCTAATCATGGATTAAGTTGAGGAGCCTTTCTCAGCTTAAATGTTCTCATCTATTATCCTTCTATTAGGATGGTGTAATGAGTCCATTAAATCCCTGATTATGGCTTAAACTCATTACTAAACACTAAACAAAAACAACAAAAACATCTAAATAAATACAAGTAGGTTAATGATCTTAACCCTACATCATGGTGACTAAGTGTGAGGTGTTTACTTCACACTTAAGGTATTCTCATTACCCCTAATCAGAGGGAGGATGTGATGAGTTTACTAACCCTTGGTTTAGGCTTAAGCTCATTTTCTTATGACAAACTTCAAAAAGCAATAACAAAACTGAAAACACAAAAAACAAACAATAATCGTCTCCTTCGGGATTCTTTTCTCATCATCTTCACTCATAACCGAGAACTTGCTTCTTCCGTCTAATGCAAGACAGTTTGCACCTGAGCCAGACAGGTCATACACTTGAGCATAGACAAGCAAGCAGTTCACAAGTCAATTTATCTTTCAGTCTCTTTGGGTCGAACTACGGTGTTCTGACTTCCTCATTGCACGAGAGGATACGTAGGCATAACTTAACAGTTATCTAACAAAATTCCCTGTATATCCCCCCTCTTCCAGTATTATTCTTTTAGCCTCAAAATCTTGAGCTTACTCTTGTTCTTACACTGACACTTCCCTTATACACTTCACACTTCTTTTGCACTAACACTTGCATTCTTTCCAGCTTTGATACACAAATTGCACTGACACTACCCCTTTAAAACACAAATCTTTTAAGCGTGGATCCCGTCGAGTACGGCGGACAATCTGGGTGCTAATACCTTCCCAGGTTGTAACCAACCCCCTTTCTCAGTCTCTCTAGTTCGCGACCATCTTATCCATATCTTTTCTAGGTTTATGCAGCATTACCTTCCCTTCTGGATAAAAATGCCTAGCTGGCGACTCTATTCATTTCTCTCTCCTTTCGCTGACCGTTCGCGTCTGTACCCCATTTGACTTAGCCTCATTTGGTGGGAGCGACAGTATTCGGCAAACCTGTAGCAAAATCCATCAATATACTATCCCATTTCCATTCCGGAATATCCAACGGTTGCATCAACCCATTTGGCTTCTGATGTTCCACCTTCGACTTCTGACAAATCAAACACGCATAAACAAAATGAGCCACATCTCTCTTCAATCCAAACCACCAAAAGATCTTCTTCAAATCTTGATACATCTTGTTCGCTCCCGGATGAATACTCAAATTACTCCGGTGTCCTTCCTCTAAAATCATCTTTTTCAACTCTACATCATCGGGAATACAAATACGTCCACGAAATCTCAAAACTCCAAAATTATCAACCTTGAAATACTCATTCTTATTCATCATCAAATCAATAAATTTCAAATCCAACTTTTGCTTTTCACAAACGGTTGCAAGAAAATCATTCGTAACATGAAGCATACCAAGTCTCACACTTTTCAGCGTCATCTCGCAAACCAAACTCAAATCTCTAAAATCTTCCAAAAGCTCCCATTCTTCCACCATCAAAGCGGACATATGTAACAGCTTACGACTTAACGCATCGGCCACCACATTCACCTTACCCGGATGGTAATTCAAACCAAAGTCATAATCCTTCAAAATTTCTAACCATCTCCTTTGTCTCATGTTCAATTCCTTTTGATCAAACAAATACCTCAAACTCTTGTGATCACTAAAAACTTCAAATCTCGCACCAAACAAATAATGCCTCCAAATCTTTAGAGCAAAAACCACAGCCGCTAATTCCAAATCGTGCATAGGATAATTCTTTTCATGAACTCTCAACTATCTCGAAGCATAAGCCACAATTTTTCCATCTTGCATCAAAACACCACTTAGTCCAAACAAAGAAGCATCACAAAACACCACAAATGGTTCCGTAGGATTCGGCAAAACCAAAATCGGACCCGTATTCAACCTTCTCTTAAGCTCCATAAAACTTTCTTCACAATGAATATCCCAAATGAAAGCCTTTCCTTTACAAGTCAACTGCGTTAACGGAAGTGCCAACTTTGAAAATCCTTCAATAAACCTCAGATAATAACCCGCCAAGCCTAAAAAGCTTTGAATCTCCGTAACCGATCTAGGAACTTCCCACTGCATCACAGCATCAATCTTGGATGGATCCACACTAATACCACCATCAGAAATAACATGACCAAGAAAACTCACCTTCGTCAACCAAAACTCACACTTGGATAACTTAGCATACAACTGTTTCTCTCTCAAAATTTGTAACACAATCCTTAAATGTTCTTCATGCTTTTCTTGAGACTTAGAATAAATCAAAATGTCGTCGATGAACACAACCACAAAACAATCCAATTGTTCATGAAAAATACGATTCATGTATTCCATAAACACACCCGGCGCATTAGAAACTCAGAATGGCATCGCAGAATACTCGTAATGACCATACCGTGTCCTAAAAGCCGTCTTTTGAATATCCTCCTCTTTCACACGAATCTGGTGATATCCTGATCTCAAATCAATCTTACTAAAAACACATGCACCAACCAACTGATCCATCAAATCATTGATCCTCGGAAGTGGATACTTGTTCTTAATTGTCACCTTGTTCAACTGTCGATAATCAATACATAACTGTATGCTTCCGTCCTTCTTCTTTACTAACAATATCAGTGCACCCCAAGGAGAAACACTCGGCCTAACAAACCTCTTGTCCAACAAATCATTTAGTTGCTTTTTCAATTCTACCAACTTTGAAGCTGACATACGATACGGTGCCATCGAAATTGATCTAGTACCCGAAATTAGATCAATAGAAAACTCAACTTCCCTTTCTGGCGGTACATCCATGATATCATCAGGAAATACTTCGGGAAAGTCACACACCACTGGGCTTCGTCCACTAAACAACTGAGCTTCGTCCACTAAAAGTTTCTTCCCTACAGACAATGACGCAAACAAACCAAACAACTGAGCTTCGTCCACTAAAAGTTTCTTCAACTCTTTCGTGGATAAGAAACTCTCTTCTTCATCATCCAAAGAAGGAAACCTCACTAACTTATGATAGCAATCTATATGAACTCGATTAAACCGCAACTAGTTCATACCCAAGATTACATCCAAACCTTCCAACGGCAATACAAACCAAATCCAAAACAAAGTCTTTACCAAACATGGTCAAAGAACAACTTACACACACTAAACAAGCAATTACCGACCCTAAAGCAGGAGTCTCAATAACCATCTCACCACCCCAAGAAGATATAAACAAATTCAAACGCTTAGCGCACTCAAGAGAAATAAACGAATGAGTTGCTCTCGTATCAATAATAGTAACTAAAGGCGTACTATTAATAAAGCATGTACCTTTAATCAAACGGTCTGCACTAGTAGTATCCTTCCCTGCTAATGCAAACACCTTTCCGCCCGCCTGAGCTTGCTTCGGCTTAGTACACTTAGTACTAATGTGGCCAACTTCGCCAGAATTAAAGCACTTAACCACACTTCTTCGACACTCGGTCGTAGCATGTCCAAGACCACCACAATTAGCACACTTCACCAAATTCTTTCCACACTCAAAAGACTTGTGGCCCAAGGCGCCACACTTGTAACACTTCACGGGACCATAACTCCCTCCACTAGATCTTATGTCAAAGCTTCCCCTATGATTTCCCTTATCAGTGGGTGTCACATAAGGTCCACTTCAAACTTGTTTCTTCCCTCTCTTCTCATTCACACTCTTATAGTGCGTAGAACGAGTTTTACTATCCTCTTCAAAGATCCTACAACATTCAGTCAAATCCGAAAACCTTCTGATCCTCTGATATCCCACAGCTTTCTTAATCTCAAGACACAAACCATTCTCAAACTTGAAACACTTAGAAAACTCAGCAGTAGCAGCAGCATAATGAGGATGAAACTGAACCAATTCCACAAATTTAGCAGTATAGTCAACCACTGACATACTACCTTGCTTCAGCTCAAGGAATTCCATCTCATTCTTTCCTTTAATACTCTCAGGATAATACTTCCTTAAGAACTCAATGCGAAAAACTTCCCATGTAATCTCTTCACCTTCTTCCTCTAAAGCAAGACTTCTACCGACCCACCAGTCATCGACTTCTTCCTTCAACATGTGAGAACCAAGCCTCACCTTACTTCCCTCATCATAATCCATCACTCGGAAGATTCTCTCAACTTCCTTCAACCAGTTCTGAGCACCATCAGGATCAAACCTCCCCTTGAAGACCGGCGGTTGATTCTTCCTGAACTCATCATTAGCATTTACATTTGGCGCTCCCTGCACCGCCCTAGCCACCGCTTCCAAAGCAGCAACCATCACATTGTCATTTCTACCAGCCATATTCTGATTATTCCCAAGACAACAACAAGATTAAACAAAAGTTCAATCACGACAACATCAAGACAGACACAACTGACTCGAACACTGGCTCTGATACCACTTAATATAACACCCCCTTTCTATACCCCCAAATAATACATTAAATCATTTAGGCATAGATAAAATTTCGTCAGAGTATAATTTAAATCAAGCATAAAAAGGAGCATGCCACATTACGTGAAATTAAAACATACAACACATGCTCAAACAAATATGCAACAATGGGGTAGCTATACACAAAGGAATTTCAATCCTTACACCCATATCTCAATTATAAATTGCACAGCGGAAAACTTAAATCATCAACAACTTCAACTTCTATATTTATCAAAATATATCTACAAGTTAGAAGCGTACAAATATATCATGTTATACAAAACATATCCACAACGAATACATATACAAATGTATCCCCAAAAAGGCACAAGGCCACCTAACTACCCGGTGCTACATATCAGAGCCGACCGACCAAAAGATATAAAGACAAGCTTCACAAAAACGACTCCAGCACACCTAATCTGCAATGCCTCATAGAGCATCATAAAACAGCAGAAGGGTGCGAAACATTATCATAATAATATTGCATATAATTATATATCTCAACATATAACATATACATCAACGTATTCTCACCATAACATATCATTCATACACAACATAAAGTATATTTATACGCATACTTATCACCATTTCTTTCACATAACACAAATCATATCCAACCATGTTCACATAACCCACATACATCGCAATGTATCTTCATTTACCAATACACATAAATCTTATATTATTTATGTATATTCTTCATTTACATTCATTCCGCATAAACATACGACAAGCTATGTTCAAATCACACATATACATTCAATGTATAAATCACATACATATATACATATCAACATGCATATATATATATATATATATATATATATATATATATATATATATATATATATATATTATATATATATATATATATATATATATATATATATATATATATATATATGCAAGTATGTCCTTCACACATACCAATCATTTCACATCATTTCAAATAAACATATGCACAATCATGTTTATTTCAGCATATAAATACAATGTATAAAATCACATACATATATACATATCAACATGCATATATATATATATATATATATATATATATATATATATATATATATATATATATATATATATATATTTATCTCTGCAAGTATGTCCTTCACACATACCAATCATTTCACATCATTCCAAATAAATATATGCACAATCATGTTTATTTCAGCATATACATACAATGTATAAAATGCAACTCATAGAGACCGACATACGACTCTATGCAGATGCAATGCGGTACCGACTCAACATTCAACAAGTTCACTCATGAACCAAATAGAATCATCGTTTGTTACCTGAAGTAACTCCCCGTCGGGCACACGATGTTCCCCATTGCTCACACCCCACATGGGCACACAATGTTTCAGGATTGCTCACACCCCACACGGGCATACAATCCGATTGCTCGCATCCCACACGGGCACACAATCAATGTGAATAAATCACCCATCGCTCACACCCCACACGGGCACACGATGTTTCTGGATTGCTCACACCCCATATGGGCACACAATCTGATCGCTCACACCCCACATGGGCACACGATCTTGTTGTGGTCATCGCTCACACTCCACATGAGCACACAATGTTACAACGGATTCACAGAGAATCTAACAGCACAAGAATGCATACATTATGCTTACATGCAAAATGACACGCAACATTCTTGAAAATGCATACATATTCACAATATAGTTATGCATTCAACACATACCATTAACATACATATGCATACAATTTAAGCATAGTAATCATTTGCCCAATGGCCACAACATTATAACAAACCCACATTTCCATAATTAACTCATTTACATTTTATCAGAAAAGTCGGGAAAAAGTCGGCTAAAAATTACATATTTTAGCATCAATAGATTCTACATGTTTTTAACTTCAAATCGATATGAGGATCGCTAAAAACGAATACCCGAAACTCAAGCTACGGATTAAAACACATAATCCCTCAAAAACCTACAGGCTCGCTGAGCGCCCTCTTGCTCGCTGAGCGAAAATCTCCATGGAACTTTCGTTGAGCGAGGGGTAGCTCGCTGAGCGACCACTACGATTTCAGCAACACCAGCTGCGAACAGTCTACTCTTCCCTTCCAAAACTCCACCAACACTCATGCCAACATGATTAATAGTATATATCTAACATCATACTTCGATTATAACGATTTCTAACCGATTAATATACCAATTTCTCACATTTCCACTAAAACCCTAACTATTCATCTTCTCTAACTCTCATCAAAACCAAAACTCAACCAATCAAACACATACATAATCATACACAATGTTAAGATAACAATATTTCACACCCTTACCCGATTATTCTGATTCCTTGGAGCAATCTTGAAGCATTTTCCAACTTTTCTCTCTTTTCTCTTCTTTCCTCTTTCTCTCCTCTTTCTTTCTTCTTTTTTTCTTTTTTTCTTTCTATCTTTCCTTTTCTTTCCCTTTCTCACAACTTATACTATTTTCTTTCTATTTCTATTCTTACTCTATTAATTCTATTTCTTTCCAACCAAATATCATTTTCTCACAAAATACTAATTCTACTAATTCTAACTTATCACTAATTAACAAAATTCTAAAATACCCTTTAATCCAATTTTACCCGGAAATTCACAAAACGGTAAAATCTCACAACACAATATATCACATTAATTCATCAAAATATTTTATCATCATATTAATTTCACAAACAAAATAATAATTACTCAATTAAAATAAAAGACTCCAACATAATGGGAATTATCGAATCGGGGCGTTACACCAAGAGCACTAGAAGTTACTTTCTCTCAAAGACAGTTAATCAGAGGCACCTATCCAGAGTTCAATATACTGGGGTAGAATATCACACAGTGATATGAGGTTCTTCATGAATACCCGTGAGGCAATTTCTTTCACAAACTATGTTGTCTGGGGCAGTTATTTCTAGATTCGACGAATCTCTCTAAGAGTTTGAAGACACTGAGGCATTTCGTATGTCATGTTTTCTGTAAAATCCTCTCGAGACATTTTCTTCCGATGGACCTTAATCGGAGGCGAGTTGAAAATTGCAAAGAACCATTGTTCACTCATGATTAGTTGTCAATCTATCAACCTAGAGTCTAGGGTCAAAGTCATTGTCAGCACAATACTTCAAGAGTTGTTTCATCAGGAGGCTTCATTGGTCTGAATTCTATAGTAAGCCTCATTAGTCAATCCCTTCTCCAACAGAGCAGCAAAGGGAAAGATAATTCTCGATCAGAAGGGTATCATCGTCTCTCATCCCCAGCAAGGGGCAACTTAAACTCTTATCTTCAGCAGGAAGCTTTATCATTGACATCGTCTCTCATCCCCAGTAGAGCGGAAATTGAAGTATTCCCCAGCGGTGGTGAAAGAAGATTGATGGTATCCCCAAGCAGAGACTTCCCGCCAATATAGAGGCAATCCCCAGCAGTACAAGGAGTTTCTTTCCTCCCCAGCAGGTTACTGCCTCAGCAGTATCATACATTTGTTTCCCCAGCCAAGTCAGAAGGTTTCACTTCCCCACCAGAGTTCAACGGATAGCGTACCTAGCGAGAATAGTCCATCTCCAATAGGGTCTTGGCGTTCCAATCTCAAAGTCCAATTTATTTTTGGCAATGGCGGCAGTTCAGAGCCGGCGTATCATTGACAACATTCCCCCACATAGTTGTTTTCTCCTCACAAGGACTAACCAGATCAATGCAGTGATCATCATTTCCCCAGTCAAGCCACCTGGGATACTTGCAGTCTCCTTGTCAGAAGATCTCTTTGCATTTTCATATGCATAATCATCATTACATTTGCATCCTCAAAAGTGTAGCATTTCCATCATTATGGAGCATTACGCCATAAAATTCAAACATATGCATATGAAGCATAAGCCAGTTGTGGTACCTTGCACAAACACCCAAAACGATCCATCTCCAATCAGACTAAAGTATTCCCCACAGAATGCAACTTCATTTCCCAGTGTGGTTATTTCTACCAAGTCTTGTTTGTTATCCCCAATTGAGTCTTGTTTCAGTACAACAATCTCATTTTTTTGCGTCTCTGTTTAAGTACAACGGTCGCGTCTCGGGCTCTCGTTTAAGTACAACGATCTTGTTCCTTTCGAGTCTCCATTTAAGTATAATAGTCTCGTCTTTGGGTCTTGTTTCAGTACAACAGTCTCATTTTTTCGCGTCCCCGTTTCAATACAGCGGTTTCATGTCGGGTTATCATTTAAGTACAATGATCCCGTGCTTTTTGGTCTCGTCTCAGTACAATGATAATGGATCGGTTGATACCATTTCCTAGTTAGATTGGTTGATCTTATTTGAGTTGTAAATCGGTTGATATTACTTCTCTTTGAGCCATAAATCAGATGATATTACGTTCTCGTTTTCCGGGTTATGGATCGGTTGATACCATTTCCTGGTTGGATCGGTTGATCTTATTTGAGTTATGAATCAGTTGATATCATTTCTCTTCGAGTTGTAAATCGGATGACATTACATTCTCTCATTTCCTGGTTATGGATCGGTTGATACCATATCCATGTTAGATCGGTTGATCTTATTTGAGTTGTAAATCGGTTGATATTACTTCTCTTCGAGCCATAAATCGGATGATATTACGTTCTTGTTTTCTGGGTTATGGATTGGTTGATACCATTTCCTGGTTGGATCAGTTGATCTTATTTGAGTTATGAATCGGTTGATATCATTTCTCTTCGAGTTGTAAATCGGATGATATTACATTCTCGCTTTCCTGGGTATGGATCGGTTGATACCATCTCCATGATAGATTGGTTGATCTTATTTGAGTCGCAAATCGGTTGATGCTGCGTTCAAAGCCCTATTTCGCCAACAGGAACCTTCTGTGGCTTGGTCCTGCCCAGCAGTCGCGTGTTTTCTTTGTGGCTTGGTCCTGCCCAGCAGTCATATTGTTGAGTTCCATTCCGCTAATGGTCTCGTTATGTCCTGTTTCGCCAACAGGCACCTTCCGTGGCTTGGTCCTGCCCAGCAGTCGCGTGTTTTCTTTATGGATTGGTCATGCCCAGCAGTCATATTGTTGAGTTCCATTCCGCTAATGGTCTCATTAAGTTCTGTTTCGCCAACAGGCACCTTCCGTGGCTTGGTCCTGCCCAGCAGTCGCGTGTTTTCTTTATGGCTTGGTCCTGCCCAGCAGTCATATTGTTGAGTTCCATTCCGCTAATGGTCTCGTTAAGTCCTGTTTCGCCAACAGGCACCTTCCGTGGCTTGGTCCTGCCCAACAGTCATATTGTTGAGTTCCATTCTGCTAATGGTCTCGTTAAGTCCTGTTTCGCCAACAGGCACCTTCCGTGGCTTGGTCCTGCCCAGCAGTCGCGAGTTTTCTTTATGGCTTGGTCCTGCCCAGTAGTCATATTGTTGAGTTCCATTCCGCTAATGGTCTCGTTAAGTTCTGTTTCGCCAATAAGCACCTTCTGTGGCTTGGTCCTACCCAACAGTCGCGTGTTTTCTTTATGGCTTGGTCCTGCCTAGCAGTCACATTGTCGAGTTCCGTTTCGCTAACGGTCTCGTTGAGTCCTGTTTCGCCAACAGGCACCCTCATTGTGGCTTATTTCGATCAACATTCACAGTGCAGGTTTTTTGGCATTGATTATATTCCACCTGGTTCTATTTCTGCTACCTATTCAGAGGTCAAAACAAAAAAATATAAGTAAAGAGCATATGGCATTTCTATTATCCATCGAGTTCAAATTTCCAGGTTTTATTCGAGTATTCAATCACTCCATACCATGAACGTCTAAAAGCTCTCACAATTATTCGTTCAGGCCTGCAGATGATTGAATAGGGGCAGCTGTAATACCTCAAAATTTTCCCTCTTATATCCCCAACATTTTGCATATCATTTAGCATACATAGATTCATAAAATAACCAAAAACATTACATCATGTGTAGCATAACTGAGGCATAGGTATGTGATCAATGATTGGAGCAACTGAAGGCATTACAAAGGCAATCAAAGGGCCACAAAGCTTTTCAACCTTGTGCAAGGGGTTCACAACATCCTACAAGTCTTCACTTGAAGCCACGAGCCATGGAAATATTTGATTTGATCAAAGGAGGCAAGCAATGCAATATCTCCTGATGAAAAAAGGTCGAATTAGGGTTTCACTTCTACTGGGTTTCTGCATGAAGTTATGATTCAAAGAGTATTCCATTGTCTTGTATATGATGTCAAGTGCCTAGGTTTCAAATTTCGTCCACACATTCATTTTGGAAGAGGTTCGACTGGCCAGATGACTGAAAATCGAGGAATCGGGGAAAAAGCAACCGAGCTAGGTAAAAAGGGTCGACTCTTGACTTTTAAGATCGAAATCATAAAATTAGAGTTACAATGATCCTATGGTTCAAATTTGGTCAAGAAATGATGGAGGAATCATAAAAAAATCAAAGGAGAAAATCATTTGAAAAGTGGTTAATTTCACATTTCCCTCCACTTTTCCTTCCACTTTCTTTCCACACTTCCTTTCATTCTTTCCCTTTTGTTTTTCCATTTCAATTCCACTCCATTTCCCTTGGATGCTTCTACCATGTTCCACAATCTTCTAGAGTATTCCAAGGAATATTCCTTCTCCAACCCTAACCCTAACTAACTACAAACCTAACTCCATTCCTAAACCTAACTCCATTCCCATACCTAGCTCCAAGCCTATCCCCTATATAATCATTAATCACTTCAATGCAAAAGGTTCCCAAAAGTTTTCTAATTTTTTCACTCTATCACAATTTCTAGAATCACTTTTTCTCTCTCACTTTTCCTCCATTTCCCTTTTCACCAAAGCTTTTTTGAAGAAGCTCTTCAAGTTTCACATTGAAACTTGAAGATCTTAAAGCTTAGCCTCCAACCTCCATTTAATTGTGGATTGTAGAAGAAGAAGCTACGAATTTTTGTGAAGATTTCGACTTATCGGAAGTGCACGAAGGATCAAGCATCAAGTACGCATTTATTTTGTGGATTTGCGGTTTTCTTGGTTTTCTCTTCGATCAAGCTTCGATTCTTGCAACATTTACCGAAGCACTTCTCCACTTCGTAGGTTGGCGATCTAAATCACTTTTCCTTTAAGTTATTCTCTTCATCTCGCCATTTTGGCATTCTTTAAGTGCTTTTTGTATTGCTTATGGTTGATTACGTTTTCGTTACGTTTTGCTTGCGATTTGTGGAGTTTAATGGATTAGAAGTTAGGTTGTAGCTTGTTATAGATTCTAGCATGTGTTAATAAGCCCTAATTGAGTAGAAATTCGTGTTAGCATGATTAGGTGGGGGTTAGGGTTGTTTAGAAGGAAGATTGTGGCCAAAAGCACTTATTTCAAAAGCATTTTTCACTTTCTGTTCAGCGTTAACCGGTTAATGGTTTGGTTAACCGGTTAACGCATGCATTTTTGGCCAAATTTAGTGTTGTTCAGGGTCCGTTAACGGGTTAACCATTTGGTTAACCAGTTAACACTGTTAAATTTTGGTTTTTTAGCTTATTTTATTGCTCAATCTTGCTTCCTAGTGCTTCTAAGGCTCATGTATGTTTAGGTATTGATTTTAGGGAATTTTTGGGTCTATTTCCAGTAGCCGATTCATTTGTTTCGAGTCGTTTCGACATGATTCCGTTCACTTTTCCATGTTTTGTGTTAAATGTGTAAATGTGATATAATTGATTCTTGATGTTGTTTTGCTACACTTTAATCATTTGTTTCACATGTTAAGTGCTTGCTTAAATTCAATATGTGCTTCATGATTATTGTCATTGCTTGCTTGATTGATAAAGTGATTAAATGCCATGTTGATTTTTTGTCAAAAGTGATTAAATACTTCACATGTTCATGCAAGTTTCTTGTGCTTAATTGATCATATCTTAACATGAGTTCAATTCTTATTTTTATGCCATACATGTGAAACAATTGGTGCTTGTAGTGATACTTGTTCAATATCATGATAAATGCTCATTTGTGCAACATGAAAAAGTGTGGTTATTCTTGTTGATAATTGTTCATTTTAATCAAATAAATGATGTAAATAAATTCACATGTTTGAGTTCATTTTGTAATGTGTGTAAATCCATGTTAATTGATGTTGATGTGTTGTTTATCATTCACTTTGTTCACATAAATGAAAATAATCAAATCTTCATTTTACATTTCATAGCTGACTTTGCATATAGGTGCTGTAAAATACATGTTGTTTGTTATATTTGCATGTTGTATGTGACTTTCTACACCTATCTTTTCATGTTGTATGATGGTTGTAGAAAGTTTCTTGTGATTTGCCTTGTGTTATGCATTGTTTTCTTAGTTGTTTATGCATTTAAGGGTTGTAGTAGGTGCTGAATTTTTGTTTAAGCATTTTTTAGTTCATCTAGAATTAAGATAGAGTTTAGATTGAGTCCTAGAGTCATTAGGATTTAATTGGTGTATGTTTGCTTTATTATTTTTTTATAAAATGCACACTAATCTTTGTTTTGTAGGGAGGGAAAGGTATGTTTCCTTACACCTTATCCTTTTATTTTATTTTTATGCATTTCTTTATGCATTTAATTCTTTTTTTCCTTCCATATTTGTTGTTGGTAGGATTCCCCTTTGTTAGGACCAACTTATCTTTCTTAGGAAGTAAGTTGCATCCTTGTTGCTTTTCTCTTTTCCTTTTGCTCTTTAGGATTAGGAAAGTCTCACTCACCATTAGGACCACCATTTTAATAAATAACTTAGGGTTGTGTCTTAGTACCCCTTGGTTTTTTCCCTTTCTCCATTTGAGTCTTCTTTCTCATCTTCAAAAAAAATCCAAAAAGACTTAATAAATGTGTCGCTCCCCGGATTTCCATCATGGTACAAACGCGAAAGTGGCGCGGAAAAAGAATAGAGTCGCCAGCCAGGCATTTTTATCTCGAAGAAGGGGAATGGTAATGCTGCACAAACCAGAAGAAAGAAGAGGAAGGACACAGGTCCTGCGAACCAAAGAGACTGAGCTCGGGAGTCGGTTACAACCTGGGAAGGTATTAGTACCCAGATCGTCCGCCGTACCCGACGGGGTCCACGCTTGCAAAAGAAACTGTTTCAAAGGGTGAGGGTATGAAAGCTGCAGCAAAAGAAATGAAAATGAAAAGAAACTGGAACTAGAAAAGAACTGAATAAGAGAGAAAAAGGAAAAAATGTAGGGAAAATAAAGATTGTGCTCGAACGGGCCCTACCCCGCTGCCTACGTACCTCATCAAGATAATGAGGATCAGAGACGTCGTAGTTCCCCTAACTAGGGGTATTAAAAGGAAAATTGCTTGTGAATTAAGGCTTGAACTGCCTATGCCATTGCTCAGGTGTTGCAGACTCGGACGAAGAGTGCGTAACCGTCTTGCAAGATGACAAGTAGGAGCAAGTTCGCGGACAGAGCGAATAAGATGAGAAAAGAATTCCCGAAGGAAAGACGCTTATTGTTTGTTTGTGTTTTTTAGAAGCTTTTATGGAGGGTGTCACAAGGAAGTGAACTCATGCTCTTTTCTATGGAATGTGCACTTGTCACTACACTCCAAGATGAAATAATAGAACAAGAACACTCAAGTAAGGAGAAGATCCCCAAAACTTGAACCCATAAGATTAGGGCTTAGTCTCACTAACTTGTTTACTTATTAAGTGTTTTTGGTATTTTTTGATGAAGAAGTGTTTTTTAAGCTTTTCTTTTATGAAGAAGATACCTTGATCAGACTTGTGCATCACAAGGTAAACATGTATTATCCCAAGATGGGAAGACTACAAGCATACCTCATGGGATAAGGCTATGGATCAATGCATCACTTCAAAGTTATTAAAGTGTTTTTTGGAATTATGAGATGAGAAGAGAAGAAGAACCAAAAGGATCTCAAAGGAAAAATTCTAAAGGGGGACTAAAATAAACCTAAGTGTTAACATGCATGGATGTCCTAAGGGTTAGTGAGGTTTCTATCCTAATGAAGAAGAGAAGAAGAAGATAGAAGAAGGGATGAGAAAGGCCTAAGCCCAACAACAAAGAGTTAGCTCACATAAGCATAAGAGGAAGAGATGAGAATTGGAGATGTGGAACTCAATTCCCACATCTCACGCTTACCATAGCCCCTGCAAGGTTAGTATGCACATACATGAAACAAAATGAGCAAGATAACATGCTATCATCACACAATCAGAAGTGATATGATATGAACAAATGCACAATGCAAATGTAACTCAAAGAAATGAGGAGAAGAGACTTATGACTCAAAAGGATGCACCATGAATACATATGAAACCAAATGCACACTTATGAAATATGCAAAGCAAAATGCACCAAATATGAACACAAGACTCACAACCAGAACCAAAATGAGATGAATAATGGCTTAGGAAGCCAGCAAGATAAAGAAAGAGGTCACACAAGACCAAACTATGCCAAACGGAAGCAAAAGAAACCAAAAGATGAAGTTAAAACACTTAAAGAAGCAAATGACTTAAAGAAGAAGCAAACACCAAAATTCAGAAGACACAAGACCTATCCTAGGACCAAGAAGGTACCCATACCCCAAAGGAACCCCGAATGAGAAGAAAAAGAGGGCACAAGTGCTTTTCAGGCTTATGAGAGACTAAAAGGTTCAAAGGAAGCAAAACGGGACAAGGTTCAAGATAAAATCCACAATAAATCAACCAGCCACGTAAAAATTCCACAATTGAAACCAAATGATCCTCGAACATATTATATTAACTAGCCCAAAGGATTTGCAAAGATTCAGAAAGGAACTAAGTCAAATGGAGGCAAGAACACAAGTTAGGACAAAAAACTTACATCACAAGTTACCAGACCAAGACTCAGGAAATAAGTTTCTAAAAATTCATATAAAAATCACATGAAAAGTAAACTGTATTAGGAACACAAAGAAAAAAGAATGGGATCAAAAATCCAAATATTGAAGACTATGGAAATTAGACAAGGAAGACTGGTCAAAAAGGACTTAAAAAGAAGCTAGGTGCAAAGAGAAATTAATTCTGGCACGTGGATCAATAAAAAAATAAAATAAAAATATGATAAAAAACTAGAGACACAAAAGAAGGTCCATGATTTTTTTTGGGATTTTTAGGAGAATAAAAGTATTTTAAATGAATTAAAAGCAAACTGGATTAAATGAAAATAAAATGAAGGAAAAGAAATTAAAGAGAAAATGAAGGTGGTGTATGTAGCAAAGCTGGGCGTGGACATGCTTGGGCCTGGAGTGTGGAGAGGTGCGAAAAGCAGTAATAAAGCCCAGGAGGCTGGCACTGAACATGTTAATTGTTGTGGACTTTAATTGAATTAAATAAAAGAAATGCAGGAAAAACACAGGCCGCCTGATCAATCTGAAGGTCACAAAAGACCACCTCATTAATTGAGGTGGCAAAAAGGTGCGCTGGTATTGGACATTAAAAGTGAGCTCACGAAATACACAATAGACATGGTTACACGCTGCATTAAAATAGAACTCATAATTTAAATATGAAATGGAGCATTATAGGGGACACGTGGCATGCTTGGGACGGCCAGATCTAGGATCTGACGGCTGAAACATCATCTTCTTCATAGAAACTCACAAGACAAATTCCGGTGACCGGAGCTAGAACTCCGGCACCGGAGACCAAACCAGAGGCAAAAATGCATTAAATAATGCAATCCAATAGTCCAAATTGACTAACTCAACATCACTGAATCCAAATATGACATCAAAAATAGCTAAAAACTCAAAGGATTGGCCGGATCGAAGCAAAACAACATTGATCATCAAACTTTAAATGCACATAACTCATGATATAATGCACCAAAATCAAATCTACAAAGTGCAACATGATCAGGGAAGAACAAGGAACACAAATCAACCATAAAATTCCATTTTCAGAACAATAAATTTCAAGCCATACCTGAGATGGAGACCTTGAAATATTGAGATAGAAAACCAGATAATCCGTGAAAATCACTCCTCTTACTCCTTAGATGCAAAATAAATGCATCTAAGGTATTGAAATGGTGTAGATCTGAAGTTTCAACACAAGAGGCTTTGAAATGGTGAACCTCCAATTTTGTGTTCTAAGCTTGAATGAGTGGATGATTCTTGATCTAGATGATTCACTGATCAAGAATATGGAAGAGATTTGTGGATAATGTAAAGGAATGGAGAGATATGAAGCAAAATTCAAGAATGCAAGAAGGTTGAGAATGAGAAAATGAGAGAGATTCAGATCTGGTTTTTTGCTCTATTCTCTTTGTTGTGGTGTTTAGAGTGAGTGCTGAAAGTGTGAAAGAAGTTGCACGAAAATTGAATGAGAAAAGTGTGAATATGCAAATTATACACTTAGTGAGATATGCATGCTTCCCTCATGCTTCCTTGGGCATCTCAGCATGTTCAAGTTTCAATCTCCACCCTTGATCCAAATCCATTAACTCCTGGCCCTTAGATCAAACCCTCACACTTGTTTCATGAATTTTGCAATTTGGCATGTTTTGGAGGGAGTCTTCAAAAGTGTATGAAAATGTTTATTTTTTTGGAGAAAAATGCCTCTTATGCAATGTATTTCAAGTTAGAAACAATTTTGGGCCTGAACCAATTCACAAAAATCAAGATTGAAGCCTTCTTGCACATGGTGCAATTTTTGAAAAGTGAAAAAATGCCTAGGAAGGGCAGATTTTCGAATGGCCTATGGAAGCAACCGGGAATCCGGTGAAAACGCACTTGTACTTTTTGAAAATGGAATCCCTTACTCTCCAACTTTCATGTTTGACTTTGGTCCATTTGAAGAATTTTTTATCATGTTAAGTCCACTTGAAAATTAGGGCCAAAGTTGACTTTTTTTGGAAAACTTCAAAAACCAACTTTGTACCATTTTTGCAAAACCCCTCAAATATCCATGATTCTTGAACTTTAGGCATTTAAAACCTCTTATAACATTGTAAGGACCCCTCTTGGCCAAAAAATTTGGGTTGGACCCCTTGAAATTGCACAGTTGACTTTTTATGGGCTCTGTTGACTTTTTCCTTCATCTGCAAGCAACTGAGGCACTGACTGACTTCCACATGGAATTTTCTCATGAAATTTGACACATAGGATCCTATTAACATGTAGAAGACTTGGCCCACAAGAAATGGCCAAATTTGTGAGATTATGGTGCTTGAATCCCAAACCCTAATTTGGGTGCACTATATAGGAGCTTTGCCTTGTCCTGAGATCTCTGATGATCATGAAATCTTCTGAGCTTTTGCCAATGGACTTGATCTTACAAATGGAGTGTAGACTCACCATAGAACTTGCACAAACTCATTAGGACCCCTGTTGTGGCTTGAAAGGCTTCAAGGAACTCCACAGATGACCATATGATTGATGTTAGGACATGAGGGATGTTATGCTTCATCTTTCCATGATATGATGCTGATAAAATGATATGAGTATGATGACTATGATATGATATGATGCTTAAAAGGATGAGGGCAAATTTGAGGTGTTACAGCTGTCCTTATTCAATCATAAGTTAATCTGAAAAGGATGATAGTACGAGCTATCGACCATTCAAGATAAATTGTGGTTGAATACCAAGAAGACCAGAAATTTGCACTCTGACGAGGAATGAAACATCGGGAAATAAACCCAACCAGATAACGCTCTAGGGACTGCAGGGGAGAAAGAAGCAGACGAGCTTCTTCCAAGTTGAAACTGATATCTGGAATAAGAACATGTTGACAGATGAGTCTTCAAACAATCCTGTGACGCTAGGAGCTGGACATACGAGTCCTCAAATACTCCAAACATAATCTGAGACAGACGAGTCTTCAAACCAATCCTGTGACGCCAGGAGCTGGACATACGAGTCCTTAAACACTTCATATAACATGAGACAGACGAGTCTCCTTCGGCTTTACCTGTTACGCCAGGACCGGCAATGCACTTAAGTCTGTGGGATAGACATGCAATCAAGGTAAACGAACCTTCTTCATATATTATCCGCGGATATATGGTACAAGACAGACGAGTCTTCTTAACAAACCTGTGACTCCAGGTGCAACAACAATAATTGGTGCCTGAGACAGACGAGCCTCCTTCGGATTTACCTATTACGCCAGGACCGGCAACCATTTTGACATTAATTCCCACTGTCAGGATTTGAAACCTCTTCAATACAGACGAGTATTGGATGATCATCAAGATAACACAGACGAGTGCCAAAAGTCAATGATACAGACGAGTATCAGACGATGATCGGAGAAACACAAACGAGCGCTTCAGGCAATGATACAGACGAGTATCAGCCACTGGTATAGACGAATACCCGAAATTCAAATACAGACGAGCATTTGAAGCAGTCATACAGAAATACCAGGATAAACATCAAATCCTCACACACAGATATAGGCTAGCACAGACGAGTTCTGGGGACGATACATACGAGCTTCAAACAGGTAATCAACACAGACGAGTGTTGGAGATGATACAGACGAGTATCCATAAATATCAGGCATACCAAGGCACAGACGAGTGCAGCAAAGGATCCAATATCAAACACAGACGAGTGTTGGAAGTTGCAGACGAACAACAACAAAGGAGATATCTCAACACAGACGAGTGTTGGAACTTGCAGACGAGCAATAACAAGGTAATCACAAACCACTGCCGGGGAAAGCAAACGAGCAATACCGAAGGTCAACACAGACGAGTGTTGAAAGATGCAGACGAGCACAATAAAGCAGTAATATGCCACTGCTGGGGAGAACTCTGCTTAGGGATAACACAGACGAGTGTTGAAAAACGCCGACGAGCGATAAACAAGTGCCTGATTGGCAGCAAGAGATACAGCTCTGCAGGGGAAGATAAGTCAAGAGGTCTGGATACCCAACTCTGACTGAGGTGATGAATACCTGACTGTATCATCAAACTAAACAAAAGTATGGCAACTTCGCTGGGAAATATTTCACTGACGGAGTTGAAAATCAAATATGAACTTTGTGGGGACAGGATCATCTTCAGACTCGGTTGGGGAAGCTGCTTGAACGATACTCTGGCTGGGGAGAGCATCTGATGATTCAAGACTCTGAGGGGATATCAGGCTTTCAGTCCCACCTGCTGGGGAAGGACTCTTGCTGAGGATAGAATGTTGATAATTCCAACTCTGGTGATGACAGGCTTTCAGGTACCTGCTAGGCATACTCCACTGGGGAAGCATGGACTGCAACTTCACTGGGGAAGATGAAACTGCTTGGGCTGCTACCAAGGCTTAGCTGGAGAGAATCTCTACTGGAGATGTCAGGCTTTCAGGTACCTGCTGGGAGAAGAAATATCTGCTTGGGGAGATACTCTATTGGGGAAGAGTAATTGCTCGAGAAGAATGTGACGCCATCCTGCAACCTGCAACAAAAGAAAACACAAGTGTGCCCCGGGGATTTGCATGGAATGATCTGTTCATCCATCGCCACCCGACACTCAAAGAGGGTCACAGTTTCCCTGCCTGTCAGTTTTCTTTTCAAAATTATCACCATGTTTAGATGCAATGCTATTTTTGTTGAAAATTCAGGACATTTTGCAAACAAAAAATAAACACACACAACTTTTTGACTGAATATTCTTTTTATTGAATAACCTCTGAACAGGCAAAGATTTACATCAGGAAGCAACCACCTGGAAAGAGGTAGCCACTATAAAATTGAGAAGAAAAAACTATCCTAATGGCAATGTACACGGCATTCCAAAGAGTTCCATTTATGCTATGACCTGCATGTCTTCGAGACTCTCCATTCTGCTTTGACTTTCTGAGAGGATGAGGGGACTGTTTCCTATCCTTCTGATATTGTCAAGTTGTACGAAACGATGATGTGGTTCAGATAACTCGGATCGCAGTTGTTCGCTTACTCCCTTGTGTAACACAGTGGGAGAACTGACTTTAGTTATGTTGCGGATAGCAAGAGTCGCCGCCGACTTTTATTTTATCCAAAGGAAAGGTATAAAAGAACAGGAAAGACCTTTTAAAAGATTTTTGGGTCCGGGGGGTAGGTTATGTAAAGGGAAGGTGTTAGCACCCTTTACATCCATGGTTATCCATGGGCTCTTAGTTACTTAGCTCACTTTAAAATGTTTTTGAAATGTGAAGTGTGTGAATAGAAATTTTCTTAAGTATTTTATAATGATCCATGTACGGATATACATAAAACCTTTGTTTTGAAAATTGTTTGAAATGTATGAAGTGTTTGAAATGTTTTTGAAAAGTGAGCAAGTATCTAAGAGGAACCTACCCTAAGTTAAGTCTTTTTTGTTCTTGAATCCTTTAAATGGTAAGACTATCCCTATTATCAAGGAATAGGTAGTCATTACCTTGGATGTGTGGGACAAGTGAAGGGACATCTGTTATTTAGGCAACTGTGGGGGTGTATAAGCAATTCTGAGGGACTTATCATCTTTATTCGAAAGGGTCAAGATCATTATGAAGGCAACATTGGAAGGGACTTGATCTTTTTATCTGTTTAGGGACTAGATGATGTGAGATGAGGGACTTTTGCTTTATACACCCTACTTGACCTTTTTGTTTAGGCAACTTGAGAGGAAACCCTTAAGAAGTGAGACGGCGATCCAGGATCGACTTACGTGTGTGAGTGTACAAGTTTAAATATTTATCTTTGAATTTAATGAGCTAAATTAATTTTTAAATACAAACATATTTCACTCCCTATTTTACTAACCATAGCATTTAAAATAAATAATAAAAATTAATACTACAAATATTACATAAGGGATACAATTACATAATAATAATAATTAAAACAAATTAAATAAACAAACAAGATAAATAATAATAAATAATTTGGGTTAGTAAAAATAATAATAACAATAAAATAATGTATAAATAAATTGGGTTAGTAAAAATAATAAAATAAATATCATATGAGAATAAATAGAATTAATAATAAAATAAACAAGAATAAAGAAATTAGCATAATAAATTAAAAGTTCAATTTTAATAAACAATTTTTTTTTTAGATTTTTAAGAAGAAAAATAAACAATTCATGTTATATACCAATTATTATAAAAATTTAAATTTATATATATGTTATGAAAAAAATGATGGTTAATTATAATTAAATAAACATATTATTATATTTACAAAATTAAATTAAGAGTTTTTTAATAGCTTAAACATAATCTAAAAATTATTTACATGCAAGAATTATATTAAATAATAATTATAAACAAATTATAAAAAATATACACATAATTAAAGTTTATAAATAAATTAAAAATTATAATTAACAAATAAATTAATATTTACAATTAGGGTTTTATAAAAATAATTAGGTTTTATAAAAAATATTTTAGGGTTTTAGAAAATTAGGGTTTAGATGTTTTAGAAAAATAAATTAGGATTAATTAATAATTATACAAAATTATACAATATTAATAATATACAAAAATAAATAATTTTTCTAATAAGAAATAAAAAAAAGATGAGTTCTAAATTGTAAATAAGAAAACAATAATGTAAACATTCTATTTTTTATTATTTAAATTTATTTAACTATAATATAAACTAATTAAATAAGAAGAAAAAAAAGAATGAAAACAAAACTTACCTGGGGCTGGGATTCGAACCCAGGCCCTAGGCTTTATGCGTCTTGGACCAATAGCACAACCACCAGGCCAGGCGCGCGCTGGTGTTAGAGGATGAGTAGCAATGTGTTTTGTTGCTTACCTGCAAAAAATCATGGAAAATAAAACAAAACAAAATGGCCTGGGGTGTATTCGAACCCAGGACCATTAACAACACGCATACGCACACCAACCAGCTGAGCCAACTCTGCATTTGTGTAATAATCTCAAACAAAATCAATAAAATATTAAAACAAATTTTTAAATCAGATTTTTGGCGCCACTGATCATCTTCTTCTTCCTCCAGACCTGAGGATTTAGCTGCGAATTTTACTACCAGTTTTCCTGCGAATTCAAACTTGTAGCAAAACCTACGAATCTTATCCACCATCAAAACTGCAAAATTTCATCAAATTAATTATACAAATATGATCCAGAGGTGGATTGGCATTGATCCGTGGCTTTAGAATTTGTTTATGTTCATTTAAACACGAAACCCTAATTTGAAGGTCAAGAACCCTAAAATGGCATCACACGATTCGGCCATGGTTTCTTCAATTAAACCACCCAGAATCCATCACAAGCTTTCATTGAACACTAACAAACAAACAAAATCCATTAATAACAGTTAAATGATCATGAACGAAAAAATCAAAAAAACATGAAAAGTTGGATTCGGTTTGTGTGATTTATGAAGCTATGGATGATGATAAGCATTGCAATGTATTCAGTGATCATCAAGGAACATGTTAAGACCTTTAGAATGCCTTGAAAGGGTCTGAATGATGGAATTCAACTTCAAGTTTTTGGTGATTTTTTTGAATGTCAAAACTTACTCTTGGGGCAGAAGATTCGTCCCCTATGCATTGTGATAGTTTGTATACTTATAGTAGAGTGAAGCTAGGTCAAAAGATTGGATCATTGTTTGGACTTTTTGATCTTTGGAGATTGAAAAAGATTATGACTTAAATTTCATATATTTTTGAATGAGACCTTTCTATTTCAAGCCAATCATCATCAATTGTATATCAATTCAATCCAATTCATGTTAATGACCTTTTAGAACCAAAATATATTTCAAATTTTCATATTTGATATTTTATTTAAATTTAAAATGATTTTTAATATAAAAAATAATAATAAATAAAATAAATAAAATAAAATAATGAAAATATCAAATAAATTTCGTGCATGATGTCATGGAACACCTTGGGTCACAAAAAGTTCAGCCCATTTAGAAGAATTTGGTTTTAAGACCCTATTTTCTTCATAAATCACCCAAAAATTTCCCAACTTTGCAAGGGCACATATCCTTCAATTTTAATGATATGAGGGTGTTCTTGGACATTTTGGAAATCTTGAAGAGTCCTCTAACCAACCCCATTGGTTTCATGTTCATATCATTTACCATTCTCAAGTTATGCCCTTTTGAAGTTGTTGACTTTCAAAAGGACCTATAATGTCTTAGCTTATACCTTCCAAATGAAGCATTTTTGGGATTGGCTTGTGAGACACAAAGTTGTAGAGAATTCAATTTCCTTCAAAATGAGCTTTGGATGGGAAAAATTTGATGAAGCATGTGAAAGTTATGGCTGGTCAAAGTTCAGTTGACTTTTCCTGAGGAAACACTAATTTAGAAACCTCTGATTCTTGATGATCTGAAATATCCTTGATGAATCATGATCAAACCTTGATCAAATGATGAATTTTACTTCATATACTTGATGTTGACAAAAAATCATGAAGTTTGACTTTGGTTTGACCACAGTTGACCTCAGTTTGACTTTTTAACTACTTTGACTGATTTTGACTTATCTGATCATCTGACTGAGCAAACCTTTGAGAAAAGTCTTGAAACTTGTCATGGGGATTATTAAACACATATTGGATGTTATGAAGCTCACTTGAAGTCTTGTAAGTCCATTTAGCCTGATTAAAGTCAAAACCCTAGTTTAGGATGCACTGCTTAGGAGGATGCATTGTCTGAGGGAATTGTCAAATCTTCTGACTAATTGTGAACTTTGTGAACCTTGTGAACCTCATAAGATGTCTTGTGAACCTTGTGAACCTCATAAGATGTCTTGTAAACTTCATGAACCTCATGAAAGGTCTTGTGAACTTTGTGAACCTCATAAGGTGTCTTGTGAACCTTGTGAACCTTGTGAACCTCTTAGCACACAAAGTCTTGTATTGTGAGGGCAAATTTTGGGGTGCAACACCTTATTTTGCGTGGATTGCCCTTTCGGGTTTTCAATCCACCGGGATACCCTTTTTTGCATGAGTTGTCCGATGTGGCTTTTCAACTCAGCGGGTGTACATTTTTTTTTATTTCCCTAACTTTTGCCTGAGATTTTTATTCTATTTTTAGCTCGCCGGGATGCCCATTTTTTGCCTGGACTATAATTATGTTTTTGTGTCCAGCGGGTCTCTTTATGCGAAGTATTTTTTAACTGCGTCCGAGTTAACAGGGGACTGGAATTCATCTCCATCCATAGTGGTGAGCATCAGTGCTCCTCCTGAAAAGACTTTATTCACTATGAATGGTCCTTCGTAGTTAGGGGTCCACTTGCCCCTGTGATCTGAACCTGGAGGAACAATCCTTTTCAACACAAGATCTCCCACTTGATATTCTCGAGTACGTACTCGATGGTCGAATGCACGCTTCATTCTCCTCTGATAAAGTTGACCATGACAGATAGCCGCTAATCTCTTTTCCTCAATTAGACATAGCTGATTATAACGAGCACGCACCCATTCAGCCTCATCCAGCTTGACATCCATCATCACGCGCAGTGAAGGAATCTCTACTTCAATAGGCAGGACTGCTTTCATGCCATACACCAGGGAGAAGGGAGTTGTCCCTGTTGACATCCTGACTGACGTTCGGTACCCATGCAAAGCAAATGGTAACATCTCATGCCAATCTTTGTAGGTGACAACCATTTTCTGCACAATCTTCTTGATATTCTTGTTAGCCGCCTCTACCGGTAAGGAGAAGAATTGTGATGCTGTATTTTGAAGTCCCGACACAAGTCTGCCATCATCTTGTTGTTGAGATTAGAACCATTATCAGTAATGATCCTTTCGGGCACTCCGTATCTGCATATGATATCTCTTTTCACAAATCTTACCACCACCTGACGAGTGACGTTGGCATAAGATGCTGCTTCTACCCATTTGGTAAAGTAATCAATCGCGACCAAGATGAAGCGATGACCATTCGAAGCAGTTGGCTCGATCTTCCCGATCATGTCAATGCCCCACATAGAAAAGGGCCAAGGAGATGACATGAAGTTGAGCGGGCTTGGAGGAACATGCACTTTGTCTGCATATATTTGGCACTTGTGGCACTTACGAGCGAATGAACAACAGTCTTCATCCATTGTCATCCAGTAATAACCTGATCTCAGCAATTTCTTTGCCATAACATGCCCTCCTGCATAGGTACCGAAAGATCCTTCGTGGACTTCGTGCATCAACAGGTTTGCTTTGTGTTTATCCACGCATCTGAGCAAGACCATGTCGAAGTTTCTCTTGTACAAAACCCCGTCTATGTTCAAGAAGAAGCTAGCAGCAAGTCGCCTCAAGGTCTTCTTGTCATTGGAAGATGCCCCAGTTGGGTATTCTTGCTTTTCCAGGAATAACTTGATATCAAAATACCAAGGTTTCTCGTCAGACACGGCGTCTACAAAGAAGGCATAAGCTGGAGCGTCAAGCCTGTATATGTCGATTCTGGGCACATAATTCCAACACAAGACTTTAATTGACAAAGAGAGAGTGGCCAATGCGTCGGCAAACTGATTTTCATCACGTGGTATGTATTGAAGTTTAACTGTCGTGAAGAACGTCAACAGTTTTCTAGCATAATCCCTGTATGGAATTAGATGCTCTTGATGCGTATACCACTTGCTAGTAACTTGGATAATGACGAGGGTTGAATCTCCGAATATATCGAGGTTCTTAATCCGAAGATCAATTGCCTCCTCTATTCCCATTATACATGCCTAGTATTCCGCTTCATTGTTGGTGCAGCCAAAAGTAATCCTGGCAGCGAAGGGTAAGTGAACACCTTCAGGAGTAATGAGTACGACACCAACTCCACGACCATTGATATTGACTGCCCCATCAAACATCAACTTCCATTTGGATTCAGGGTCTGGCCCCTCCTCCGGAAGTGGTTCCTCATAATCGTTTCTTTTGAGGTACATGATGTCCTCATCAGGGAAATCAAACTTCATTGGCTGATAATCATCCTAAAGAGGTTGTTGTGCAAGGTAATCCGACAATACACTTCCCTTGATGGCTTTCTGAGAAGTATACTGGATGTCATATTCAGTTAAAATCATCTGCCACCTAGCATCCCTTCCGGTCAACGCTGGTTTCTCAAAGATGTACTTGCCAGGATCCATCTTGGAAATGAGCAATGTGGTATGAGTCAACATGTACTGCTGTAACACGGTGGGAGAACTGACTTTAGTTATGTTGCGGATAGCAAGAGTCGCCACCGACTTTTATTTTATCCAAAGGAAAGGGCATAAAAGAACAGGAAAGACCTTAAAAGATTTTTGAGTTCGGGGGGTAGGTTATGTAAAGGGAAGGTGTTAGCACCATTTACATCCATGGTTATCCATGGGCTCTTAGTTACTTAGCTCACTTTAAACTGTTTTGAGAAGTGTAGTGTGTGATTAAAAATTTTCTTAAGTACTTTATAATGATCCTTGTATGGATATATATAAAGACTTTGTTTTGAAAATTGTTTAAAAATGTGAAGTGTAATGAAGTAATTTGATGTAAAGTGAGCAAGTACTTAAGAGGAACCTATCCTAAATTGAATCTTTTTTGTTCTTAAATGTTCTTTCAATGGTAAGACTATCCCTATTATTAAGGAATAGGTAGTCATTACCTTGGATGTTATAAGGGACATGTGAAGGGTCATCTGAGTTTAGGCAACTGTAAGGTGTCTTAGCAATATGAAGGGACTCATCATCTTTTATTCGAAAGGGACAAGATCATTTACGAAGGCAACGTCGAAGGGACTTGATCTTATAATATTGAAAGGGACTAGATGATTTGTTTATAAGAAGGGACTTTGCTTTTTAGACACCTTACTTGACCTTTTGATTTAGGCAACATGAGGGATAACCTTAGGAAGTGAGATGGCGATCAAAGATCGACTTACGTGTGTGCATGTACAGGTTCATATATTTGTCTTATGCTTAGTGATCTAAATTAATTTTAAAGCAAATAGGTTATCACTCCATATGATTACTAACCATGGCAACATAAATATTTATAGATAATAAAATAAAGACGCAAATAAAACCTACAACTATTACATGGCTTTCGCATTTACATAAATATAGAAATGATTAATAAATATATAATGAAATAATAGAAAGGGTTAGTAATAAAAATAATTATAAGAAAGAAAATGTTAGCACAAATATACAAAACATATATAAATTAAATAAACAAATTTTTAAGAATTTTTGAGATGAAAATAAAATAATAAAGATAATAATAAACCATATACTAATTTATTTATAAAATAAAGCATGATTAATTATTTAATTAAGTTTAATATTTAAACAAAATAATTAAGGTAATAAATTAAGGTTTAAAAAAAATTAGGGTTTTTAGAAATTAGAAAATATAATTAGGGTTAAGGATAATTAGGGTTACATATTTTAGAAAATAAAACTAGGGTTTCTAATTTAATTTACATTATTAATTTGATTATTAAATAAATATATACATATTTTAATTTAAATAAAAAAACTAGAATTAAATTTTTAGAAAATATGAAATTAATATATATATATTTACCTATTATTATTTAAATATATAATAAATATGATTATAATTAATTAGAAAATAACTAAGTAAAATAATAAAAAAAAACAGAATTAAAACTTACTTGGGGCAGGGATTGAACCCACGCCCTAGGCCTTGCAACCCTTGGACCAGCAAGCCTTCCACCAGGCCAGCTGCGTGCTGGTGATAACATTCGGATGGTAATCGTTTTGTTGTCTAACCTGTGAAATAAAACAAAGTAAAAAAAATACGCAGGACCTGGGAATCGAACCCAGGTCTCTCTCCACCAACGCATTACAACAAAACCAACTGGGCTACACACGCTAATTGATATATGCATGAAGCCCATTTGTTTTAAGCCCTGTCAAAAATTCAAATTTTATTTCCGCGCGCATGTGACCTTCTTCTACCTCTGGACTTGCGGAATTTGCTGCGAATTCTACTACAAACTTTCCTGCGATTTTCTGTTCGCATGAAAACCTGCGAATGTCAATCTTTAAGCAAACAAAACAATTTCGTGAAATTAACAGTGCTATTGGATTCCTAATGTCATATACGACTTAGCCATGTCCTTAGAACTCATTTATTTTGGCTCAATATTAAAACCCTAAAAGAGGCCGAAAACCCTAACAATGGTGGAATTCGTTTTAGTCCATGAAACTCAAATCAAACTGTCCAGAAAGCTTCAACACAATGAAACAAACAAGATTAAGCAATCAAAATCAATTAAAATGCAGTAAACTCATAGAATCGAAAAAATCAAATGTGAGATGAAAAGCAATTCAGTTTATGCGTTTTATGGAGTTTTGGATGATGATAAGGATTGTTACGCGTTCAGTGAACATCAAGGAATATGTTGAGACCTTTAGAATGCCTTGAAACCACCTTAATTGTCAAAACCGAAAGTTGATTTTTTGTGAAAATTTGAAGCTTGGAGAATGCACTAGGAGGCTCTGAATTCATCAATAGGGTTGAGCTTCATGTTGTATATATATTACTTAATGAATTTAGGTAAAAAACTTAAACAAACTTGTGGATTTTTGGACTTTTTAAGATTGAAAAAGATGTGATATTAAAACTTGATTTTCCTTGATCTAGACTTGCTATTTTGGTATGATCTCCATTATATTTGTATCAATCAAGTCTAAATAAATCTTAAGACTTTCTAGAAACCAAAACCTTTTCAAATATATGATTTTTATATTTTATTTCAATTTAATTTGTATTTTAATGAATAAAATTCAAATAAATATCAAATAAAATATAAAAAATCAGAAAATGTATGGGTTGGGTCGTGCTTGATAGGTTTGTAAAGTTTGGATGGCAATTTGGTGGGCTCATTTAGCAAAAATTGGTTTTAAGGCCTTATTTGCTTCATAAATTTCCCAAATATTTCCCAACTTTGCAAGGGCACAAATCCTTCAATTTTAATGCTATGAAGGTGTTCTTGGACATTTTGGAAAGCTTAAAGAGTCCTATAACCAACCTATTTGGTATCATGTCCATATCTTTTACCATTCTCAAGTTATGCTCTTTTGAAGTTGTTGACTTTTTGTTGACTTTTAAAAGGACCTATAATGTCTTAGCTCATACCTTCCAAGTGAAGCATTTTTGGGCTTGGCTTGTGAGACACAAAGTTGTAGAGAATTCAATTTCCTTCAAAATGATCTTTGGATGGAAAATTTTTGATGAATCATGTGAAAGTTATGGCTGGTCAAAGTTCAGTTGACTTTTCCTGTGAAAACCCTAATTTAGAAACTCCTTATTCTTGATGATCTGAAATCTCCTTGATGAATCATGATCAACCCTTGATCAAATGATGAATTTTACTTCATAAACTTGATGTTGGCAAAAAATCATGAAGTTTGACTTTGGTTTGACCACAGTTGTCCTCAGTTTGACTTTTTAACTGCTTTGACTGATTTTAACCTATTTGATCATCTGACTGAGCAAATCTTTTGGTAAAGTCTTGTAACTTGACATGGGGATTCTTGAACACATATAGGATGCTATGAAGCTCACTTGAAGTCTTGGAAGTCCATTTATCCTGATGGAAGTCAAAACCCTAGTTTAAGATGCATTGCTTAGGAGGATGCATTGTCTGAGAGGATTGTCAAATTTTCTGACTAATTGTGAACCCTGTGAACCTTGTGAACCTCATGAGATGTCTTGTGAACCTTGTGAATCTTGTGTACCTCTTAGTACACAAAGTCTTGTCTTGTGAAGGCAAATTTTTGGGTGCAACAACTATCTCAGTCGGCGAGCAGCCCATACCAAAGCGCATCGAGTTTTCTCGAGCAGTGAGTATCGGGATTCACAGTCGGTAAACTTTTTGCTAAGGTAATAAATAGCGTACTCTTTTCGACCAGACTCTTCATGTTGGCCTAGCACACACCCCATTGACCCTTCTAGCACGGTCAAGTACATGATTAATGGTCTTCCTTCCACTGGAGGCATTAGAATTGGAGGCTCCTGCAAATATTCTTTTATTTTGTCAAAAGCTCTTTGGCAGTCATCGTTCCACCTGACCGTTTTCTCTTTTCTTAGCAGTTTGAATATTGGTTCGCACGTGGCAGTTAGATGAGATATGAACCGAGAAATGTAGTTCAACCTCCCTAAGAACCCGCACACTTCTTTTTCTGTCTTCGGTGCAGGCATATCTTGAATAGCTTTTACTTTAGCAGGATCGACCTCAATTCCTCTTTGACTAACAATGAAACCCAGCTGTTTCCCGGAACGCACTCCGAAAGTGCACTTGTTTGGGTTCAACCTCAGCTTGTACTTGATCAGTCTATCAAAAAGCTTCTTCAGGTTGACCAGATGCTCTTCTTCGTCTCGGGACTTAGCAATCATATCGTCACATAACATTCAATCTCCTTGTGGATCATGTCATGGAACAGTGTGACCATCGCCCGTTGATAAGTTGCCCCGGCGTTCTTCAAACCAAAGGGCATGACCCTATAGCAGAATGTACCCCACGGGGTAATGAACGTTGTCTTCTCCATGTCTTCCGGCGCCATTTTTATCTGATTATAACCGGAGAAGCCATCCATGAAGGAGAATACCGAGAATTGAGCAGTATTGTCTATCAACACATCAATGTGTGGCAACGAAAAGTCATCTTTTGGGCTTGCTCTATTCAAATCCCGGTAGTCAACGCACATCCGGACCTTGTCTTCCTTCTTTGGTACAGGTACAATGTTAGCTACCCAAGGTGGGTAACTAGTCACAGCAAGGAAACCAGCATCCCATTGCTTCTGAACCTCCTCTTTGATCTTCATCTCCATGTCAGGACGAGTTCTTCTCAATTTCTGCTTCACGGGAGGACAATCCTCTCTCAGAGGTAGCTTATGCATCGCGATGTCGGTATCTAACCCTGGCATATCTATATATGACCAAGCAAAGATATCCACATAATCTTTCAGCATACTGATCAGCTCTTTCTTGACGTGGGCCTGTAGACTGGCCCAAATCTTGATTTCCTTCTTTGCATCTTCACTGCCAATGTTGATGATCTCAATCTCCACTTGATTAGGCTAAATAACCCGTTCCTCTTGTTTCAACAATCTAGCCAATTCTTCAGGGAGGTCACAGTCTTCCTCAAGGAATATGTTGAGACCTTTAGAATGCCTTGAAACCACCTTAATTGTCAAAACCGAAAGTTGATTTTTTGTGAAAATTTGAAGCTTGGAGAATGCACTAGGAGGCTCTGAATTCGTCAATAGGGTTGAGCTTCATGTTGTATATATATTACTTAATGAATTTAGGTCAAAAACTTAAACAAACTTGTGGATTTTTGGACTTTTTAAGATTGAAAAAGATGTGATATTAAAACTTGATTTTCCTTGATCTAGACTTGCTATTTTGGTATGATCTCCATTATATTTGTATCAATCAAGTCTAAATAAATCTTAAGACTTTCTAGAAACCAAAACCTTTTCAAATATATGATTTTTATATTTTATTTCAATTTAATTTGTATTTTAATGAATAAAATTCAAATAAATATCAAATAAAATATAAAAAATCAGAAAATGTATGGGTTGGGTCGTGCTTGATGGGTTTGTAAAGTTTGGATGGCAATTTGGTGGGCTCATTTAGCAAAAAATGGTTTTAAGGCCTTATTTGCTTCATAAATTTCCCAAAAATTTCCCAACTTTGCAAGGGCACAAATCCTTCAATTTTAATGCTATGAAGGTGTTCTTGGACATTTTGGAAAGCTTAAAGAGTCCTCTAACCAACCTCTTTTGTCTCATGTCCATATCGTTTACCATTCTCAAGTTATGCTCTTTTGAAGTTGTTGACTTTTTGTTGACTTTTAAAAGGACCTATAATGTCTTAGCTCATAACTTCCAAATGAAGCATTTTTGGGCTTGGCTTGTGAGACAAAAAGTTTTAGAGAATTCAATTTCCTTAAAAATGAGCTTTGGATGGAAAAAATATGATGAAGCATGTGAAAGTTATGGCTGGTCAAAGTTCAGTTGACTTTTCTTGTGAAAACCCTAATTTAGAAACTCCTGATTCTTGATGATCTGAAATCTCCTTGATGAATCATGATCAAACCTTGATCAAATGATGAATTTTACTTCATATACTTGATGTTGGCAAATAATCATGAAGTTTGACTTTGGTTTGACCACAGTTGACCTTAGTTTGACTTTTTGATTGCCTTGACTAATTTTAACCTATTTGATCATCTGACTGAGCAAATCTTTTGGGAAAGTCTTGAAACTTGACATGGGGATTCTTGAACACATATAGGATGCTATGAAGCTCACTTGAAGTCTTGTCATTCCACTTTACTTTACTTAAGTGGCATCTTTAAGCCCACTCAAACATATACAATTAATCACCAGCTTTACTTTACGCACCGGCGAGTGCAAATTTTTGGGCTTCATAGCATCCTATATGTGTTCAAGAATCCCCATGTCAAGTTTCAAGACTTTCCCAAAAGATTTGCTCAGTCAGATGATCAGATAGGTTAAAATCAGTCAAGGCAGTCAAAAAGTCAAACTAAGGTCAACTGTGGTCAAACCAAAGTCAAACTTCATGATTTTTTTCCAACATCAAGTATATGAAGTAAAATTCATCATTTGATCAAGGGTTGATCATGATTCATCAAGGAGATTTCAGATCATCAAGAATCAGGAGTTTCTAAATTAGGGTTTTCATAGGAAAAGTCAACTGAACTTTGACCAGCCATAACTTTCACATGCTTCATCAAAATTTTTCCATCCAAAGCTCATTTTGAAGGAAATTTAATTCTCTACAACTTTGTGTCTCACAAGACAATCCAAAAATGCTTCATTTGGAAGGTATGAGCTAAGACATTATAGGTCCTTTTAAAAGTCAACAAAAAGTCAACAACTTCAAAAGAGCATAACTTGAGAATGGTAAAAGATATGGACATGAGACCAAAGAGGTTGGTTAGAAGACTCTTTAAGCTTTCCAAAATGTCCAAGAACACCTTCATAGCATTAAAATTGAAGGATTTGTTCCCTTGCAAAGTTGGGAAATTTTTGGGAATTTTATGAAGCAAATAAGGCCTTAAAGTCAAATTTTGCTAAATGAACCCACCAAATTGCCATTCAAACTTTACAAACTCATCAAGCACGACCCAACCCACTCATTTTCTGATTTTTTATTTTTTATTTCATATTTATTTAAATTTTATTCATTAAAATACAAATTAAATTGAAATAAAATATAAAAATCATATATTTGAAAAGGATTTGGTTTCTAGAAAGTCTTAAGACATATTTAGACTTGATTGATACCAAAATAATGGAGATCATAACAAAATAGCAAGGCTAGATCAAGAATATTCAAAATTTAAGATCACATCTTTTTCAATCTTAAAAGGTCCAAAAATCCAAAGTTTTGGTTGGTTTCTTAACCTAATTTCATTGTATCATATATATACAACATGAAGGCAAGCCAAAGACACGGATTCAGAGCCTCAAGGATAAGTTTTGCATTTTCAAAATTTGTCAAAAATTTGAAATTCATATTCTAATATTGTGTGGTTTTTCAGGTGAATTAAGGACACCAATCACTTCCTTGAACATCACTGATCATGTAGCATTAGTCATATGCATCTCAAACTCCATGAATTGCTCAAACCGAATCAAACTTCTCACACTTTTATGAATTTTTCGTTCTCATATATTTATGCAATATAAATTGAATTTGATTATTGTTTTGTGTTTGTAACAAGCTGGTGATTGTTTCTGGGCAAGTTAATTTGAGTTTTGGTACAGGTTTGAAGAATGGCCATTGTTAGGGTTTTCGGCCTTCGTTTAGGGTTTCACCATTTAGTCCAAATAAATGATTTCTAAAGACGTAGAAGAATCGTACACATCATTAGGAATACAATGGCATCATTAATTTCATGAAATTTTATTGTTTGAATGAAGTTTGAGAATCGCAGGTTGTATTGGCAAGAAAATGCGCAGGAAAATTCGTAATTAAATTCGCAGGAAAACCTGCGAAACCAAGGTTGAAGATGAAGATCTTCGCGCGTTTCAGAAATTCAAAAATTGATATTTATATTTATTTTATTATTTACGTTTTATTTCACAGGATGATAAGTGGCCTGGTGGTTGATACGCGCATGAAAGAAGCCAAGGACGTGGGTTTGAACCTGTCCTCAGTTATTTTTTGGTTAAAATTTCATTTATCTTCAGGTTTAAAATATAAGAATCATTATCCATCTCATATTCACAAGCGCGCACGCAGCCTGGTGGAGATGTTGCTGGTCCAGTGTTGGCAAACCCTAGGGCGTGGGTTCAATCCCTGCCCCAGGTAAGTTTTAGTTTTTATTTTCTTTAATTATTTTGTTTAATTATTATTGTTTTATAATTAATTTTAATTACAATAAAAATATATTCAAATAATAATATGTAAATATATGTATAACCTCATATTTTTCTAAAAATTTCTAGTTTATTTTCTTAAAAAAAAATTAATACTAGTTTCTTTTATTTAAATTAAAATATGTATATATTATATATTTATTCTTTAAATAGTTAAATTAATATTGCAAATTAAATTATAAACCCTAATTCTTTTTTTTTAAATTTCTAAAACCCTAATTTTATTTTAACTTCCTAACCCTAGTTCTTATTTAATTTAAATATTAAAAATTAATTAAACTTTTCTAATATCTAATTAAAATAATTAATAATATTTCCTTTGTGAATATTTATTCCATTATTTTTCTCCTTTTATTTTTATTTCTATTTCAAAAATTCTTAAAAAAATGTTTATTTAATTTTAAAATATTTAATTAACTTGTATATATTTTAAATTTTGTGCTAACCTCTTTTTCTTATCATTGTTATTACTAACCCTTTTCATTTATTGCCTATATTTATCGTTTAATTATTTTTATTATTATAAATGTAACTGTAAAAGCCGTGTAATAGTCGTAGGTTTTATTTTTGTCTTTATTTTATTACTTGTAAATATTTATATTGCCTTGGTTAGTAATTATAGGGAGTGATAACTTATTTGTATTTTAAAATTAATTTAGAATCACTAATAATAAGATAAATATATGAACATATACATGCACACACGTAAGTCGATCTTTGATCGTCATCTCACTTCTTAAGGTTATCCCTCATGTTGCCTAAATCAAAAGGTCAAGTAAGGTCCCTTCTCATAAACAAATCATCTAGTCCCTTTAAATATTATAAGATCAAGTCCCTTCGATGTTGCCTTCGTAAATGATCTTGTCCCTTTCGAATAAAAGATGATAAGTCCCTTCATATTGCTAAGACACCTTACAGTTGCCTAAACACAAATGACCTTTCACATGTCCCTTAACATCCAAGGTAATGACTACCTATTCCTTAATAATAGGGATAGTCTTACCATTGAAAGAATATTTAAGAACAGTAAAGATTTAACTTAGGGTAGGTTCCTCTTAAGTACTTGCTCACTTTTTCATCAAATTACTTCATTACACTTTACATTTTAAACAATTTTCAAAACAAAGTCTTTATATATATTCGTACAACGATCATTATAAAGTACTTAAGAAAATTTTCAATCACACACTACACTTCTCAAAACAGTTTAAAGTGAGCTAAGTAACTAAGAGCCCATGGATAACCATGGATGTAAAGGGTGCTAACACCTTCCCTTTACATAACCTACCCCCCGAACTCAAAAATCTTTTAAGGTCTTTCCTGTTCTTTTATGCCCTTTCCTTTGGATAAAATAAAAGTCGGTGGCGACTCTTGCTATCCGCAACATTTAACTAAAGTCAATTCTCCCACCGTGTTACACCAAGTCACCAGCCTGATATACCTTTGGCTTAAACTTCTTATTAAAAGCCTTGATCATTCGTTTCTAGTACATCTGGCCATGACAGATAGCTGCTAACCTCTTCTCATCAATCAAATTTATCTGGTCAAGTCGAGTCTGAATCCACTCATCTTCATCCAAGCCTGCATCCTTCATGATTCTTAAGGAAGGGATATGAACTTCAATGGGCAGAACTGCTTCCATACCATAGACTAAGGAGAATGGGGTTGCCCCTGTTGAAGTACGTATTGTAGTACGATAACCATGAAGAGCAAATGGTAACATCTCATGCCAATCCTTATAAGTAACAGTCATCTTCTGTAGAATCTTCTTAATGTTCTTATTAGTAGCTTCTACTGCCCCATTCATCTTTGGACGATACGGAGAAGAGTTGTGATGTTTAATCTTGAACTGTGTGCAGAGATCAGTAATCATAGTGTTGTTCAGATTAGAGCCATTGTCAGTAATAATCCTTTCAGGGATGCCATACCTACATATGAGATTATTCTTAATGAATCGAGCCACCACATTCTTAGTAACAGATGCAAATGAAGCTGCCTCCACCCACTTTGTAAAGTAATCAATAGCAACCAGGATGAAACGATGCCCATTAGAAGCAGTATGCTTGATCTCACCAATCATATCAATGCCCCACATGGCAAAAGGCCAAGGAGCAGTCAACACATTTAATGGTGATGGAGGTATATGTACTTTATCAGCATAGATTTGACACTTGTGACATGTTCTGGAATGTTGATAGCAGTCAGCTTCCATGGTAGACCAATAGTAACCTGCTCTGAATATCTTCTTTGCCATAGTATGACCACTAGAATGAGTGCCAAAGATCCCATCATGCATGTCTTCCATGATCTCAGTTGCCTCCTTCTTATCCACACAACGAAGTAAAGTTGAATCATGATTGCGCTTGTACAAAATTCCATTACTCAAGAAGAACTTAGCAGAAAACCTCCTCAGAAACTTCTTATCTTTGACAGATGCCCCTTCAGGGAACTCCTGAGCTTCAAGATATCTTTTCACTTCATAGAACCAAGGCTTCCCTTCTGCTTCTTCAGTGTCAATCTCATTGCAATATGCAGGCTTCTCAAGTCTATCAATAGTAATTTTGGGAGCTTCATCATCCCAGCTAATTTCAAACATAGATGCCATGGTGGCTAATGCATCTGCCAACTGATTTTCTCTTCATGGAATAGGTCCAAAGGTAATCTCTTCAAAATATGGGATCAAAGACAACACATGCTCTTTGTAAGGAATGAGGTTATCATGCTTAGTATACCAATCTCCTTTGATCTGACTTACTACCAGGGCTGAATCTCCATACACCTCCAGGAACTGAATCTTCATATCAATGGCAGCTTTGATACCTAGGATACATGCCTCATACTCAGCCATGTTATTGGTACAACAGAAACACAGTCTTGCAGTAATCGGGGTATGACGACCTTCATGGGAAATGATCACAACACCAACACCATTACCAAGTGCATTAGAAGCTCCATTAAAAACCATAGTCCATCGGGATCCTTGTTCAGGTCCGTCATATTGTCCAGGTTCTTTGGTAATAATCATAATGTCTTCATCAGGGAACTCAAAACTCATTGACTGATAATCATACACTGCTTGATGAGTCAAATGATCAGCTACAACACTTCCTTTAATGGCCTTTTGAGTAGTATACTGTATATCATATTCTGTTAAGATCATTCGCCATCTTGTTATTCGTCCGGAGAGAGCAGGTTTCTCGAATATGTACTTGATTGGATCCATCTTCGAAATCAATAAGGTAGTATGAGTCAACATATACTGTCTTAGTCGGCGAGCAGCCCATGCCAAAGCGCAGCAAGTTTTCTCGAGCAGTGAGTATCTTGTTTCACAGTCGGTAAACTTTTTGCTAAGGTAGTATATTGCCTGCTCTTTTCGACCAGACTCGTCATGTTTCCCCAATAAACACCCCATTGAGTTGTCTAACATTGTTAAGTACATGATCAAGGGTCTTCCATCAACTGGTGGCATCAAGATTGGAGGTTCTAGAAGATATCTCTTGATTTCATCAAAGGATGTCTGGCACTCATCATTCCATTCCATTACCTGATCTTTCTTCAACAACTTGAAGATTGGCTCACAGGTAGCAGTTAATTGGGAAATAAATCTTGCAATGTAGTTCAATCGTCCCAAGAAACCTGTAACTTCCTTCTCAGTACGGGGAGCTGGCATCTCTTGTATAGCTTTTACTTTTGTAGGGTCTACTTCAATACCTTTTCCACTGACGATGAAACCCAGGAGTTTACCAGACCTTACTCCAAAAGTACACTTGTTTGGGTTCAGTCTCAACTTGTATTTCTTCAATCTTTCAAACAGCTTATGCAGATGATCAAGGTGTTGCTCTTCATTCTGGGACCTGGCTATCATATCATCCACATATACCTCTATCTCATGATGAATCATATCATGAAACAAAGCCACCATAACACGCTGATATGTTACCCCGACGTTCTTCAAACCAAATGGCATCACTTTATAACAAAAAGTACCCCACTGTGTAACAAATGTAGTCTTCTCCATATCTCCAGGTGCCATCTTGATTTGATTGTAACCAGAGAAACCATCCATGAAAGAGAATACCTTATGCTGAGCAGTGTTGTCTACCAGAACATCAATATGAGGAAGTGGAAAGTCATCTTTAGGGATGGCCTTGTTCAAATCCCTGTAGTCTACACACATACGTACTTTACCATCTTTCTTTGGTACCGGTACCACATTTGCAACCCATTGAGGATAAGAAGTCACAGCTAAGAACCATGCATCAAACTGTTTCATCACCTCTGCTTTAATCTTCTCTGACATCTCAGGACGCATGCGACGAACCTTCTGCTTCTTTGGACGACAATCTTCTTTTACCGGTAAACGGTGAACCACAATGTTCGTATCCAACCCTGGCATATCTTCATAGGACCAAGCAAAGATCTCCACATAATCATGTAATATCTAAATCAATTTGCTCTTAACACCATCCTCTAGTTCAGCCCCTATCTTGACTTCTTTCCTGTTTTCTTCAGTTCCCAGATTTACAACTTCGATTGGCTCTTCATGTGGCTGTATAGCTTTCTCTTCTTGTTGTAACAACCTAGCAAGCTCTACAGGTACTTCACAATCTTCCTCTTTTCCATCTTCAGCTTGATAGATCGGATTCTCGAAATTATAATTGGCAATAGTAGAACTATTATCAACAGGATCCAGGGTGGATGAGGATCTGTATTTTAGTGATGTGGGTGTGTGTAAGAACACATAGCTGATAAAACAAAAAAAATAAAAATAAAAGAAAGACAAGGAGCACAATATTTACGAAAACGAAACGTCCATTGATTTTTATTGAATGAAGTATGCAAATGAAATGACATCCCGAAACAAGTATACCATTGTGCCCCGGGTAAGGCACAAGGCTTAAAAGTTTAATTGTTCAAAATTACAAACTTAAAAATAACAATACAGTAATAGTATTTACTCCTGACTAAAGGAGATAGGAATAACGTCTTCAGTCTTCCAATTGTTGAGCCCATCACCCACAGTAGGGAAAATCCAGTCATCTAGGTTGTAGTCTTCATTATAGTCACCCACAACATTGATTTGATCTTTCATGATCTCTTGATTGGTGATACGAACAGCACGAGCACAACGAATAACCTTCTGGGACTCTGCAGTGAAACCCAAACCAAACTTGTCAGACTTGTAAGGAATGTCAGGAAGCTGACCCCAAATAGTACAACCACCTTCTTCAACCACAACTCTAGCATCTTTGAGGGAGGCCATTGTAGGAGGTACTCTGGTGACCACAGGAACTCTTTTAACAACAGGAGGAACTTCAGCAGCAGGAACAACCCAAGGAACTACTTCAAATGTCTGGAAAGGAGTTTCAACATATTCACCTTCCACTTCAACATACTTAAATGTATTCACATGACTGATCATATATTCTTCCTCTCCGTAAACAGTGACAACCTTTCCCTTTACTGGATATCTCAGCTTCTGATGTAGAGTGGAGGTCACAGCACCTGCCCCGTGAATCCAGGGGCGCCCAAGCAAACAGGAGTACGCAGGACGAATATCCATTACATAGAATGGTGAATTGAAAACTTGAGAGCCTACTTTGATCGGGAGATCTATTTCTCCATGCACCACCCTTCTTGAACCATCAAAGGCCCTCACCACTATATTACTTGGTCTCAACACAGCATCTTCAGGACTAAGCTTGTTTAGAACCTCTTTGGGAAGTACATTCAGTGAAGAACCATTGTCTATCAACACGTGAGACAGGGTAGTGCCCCTACATTCAATAGAGATATGTAAATCTCTGTTATGATTTCTTTTGGCAGGAGTCAAATCAGCATCAGAAAAACCTAACCCATTATCATAAGTCAGGTGTGCAACACAGTTTTCAAACTGATCCACAGAAATCTCATTTGGCACATGAGCAGTCTTCAAGAATTTAATCAAGGCCTTAGCATGAGCCTCAGAACACAACAACAAAGACAACATGGAAATTTTGGAAGGAGTATGCCCCAATTGGTCAACAATATCATAATCACTCTTGCGAATGATCTTCAGCACTTCTTCCATCTGCTTAGAAAGATTCTCAGCAGTTGGTGCCTCGGTTTGCACAGGTTCAACCACAGGACCTTTGCCCCGAGCATCAGTGTTTGTCTCAGCAGTAGAGGTAGTAGTTGGAGTAACTGTATTCTTGGAGGTAGCCAGAGGAGAGAAAATTCTTCCACTTCTTGTGATCTTACTAGATCCAGCAATATTATCAACATCAAGGTTTTCATCAGCAACAGGTGTATCAGCTAAGGGTTCCTGTTTAACACCATGGATATAAACATCGGAACCGTAATGCCAAGGTATAGCTTTATCAGAAGTATACAGAATAGGACCAGGAATGGTAATAATCATAAGAGCCACTCTAGCTTCAGCAACAGTCTTCACAGGGCCTTCAGCAGTAATCTTGATAGGACCCTTATGAGTGATCTTGACAGGGCCTTTGGAGGTAATCCTCACTGGTACTTTATCAATCATATCCACATCTTCGACCTTCGCACCTTGAGTTAGATGTTCAACCATACTCTCCACAGAAGGTGTCCTCTCAAACAATATGGTGTAATTGTCCATGAGGCGTTGAATACCATCCTTCAACTTCCAGCAGCTATCAGGTTTATAAGCACAATAAAAACAATCTTCATTACAACCTGGAAAGAACCCAGCTTGTACCAACTTCTTCTTAATAACAGATAATGGAGTAGTCACATCTGCAACTGAGGAAATATGTGAAACTTCATCAATGTCATTAACAGTCTTCTCATGATTAGGCATGGGAGCAGTAATCACATTTGGAGTCCCAGGAGGGTCAAATTCAATCTCTTCAGCATCAATCATATCTTGAATCTTGTTTTTCAATATCTAGCAGTTGTTGGTGTCATGTCCCGGACAATTAGAATGATAGGCACATCGTGCATTAGGATTGTACCGAGGAGAGGTAATATTAGGATTCTGAGGAGGGTCCTTCAAAGTAATGAGTTCCCCTTTCAACAAGTGTTGCAAGGCTTGGGCCAGTGACATGTTGATCTTTGTGAACTGTCTTCTGGGCTTCTGCTGATTGCTCTGTGGTGGCTCTGGTGTTGCAGGAGTAGGATTGGAGATGTGAACTGCTCCCACAGATTGGTGACTCCTATTACGACCAGGTTGACCATAAACAGCATTTGACTCCTTCTTCCCACTAGGGGGCTTCTTTGCAGTACTTGATGAAGAGGCACCCACATGTATCTTACCACTTCTTATGCCACTTTCCACACGCTCTCCAGTCATTATCAGCTCAATGAAGCCAGATGATGAGCTTCCAATGAGATGACTATAGAAAGGACCATTCAGCATACTCATAAACATATCCACTAGTTACCTGTCAGTCAAAGGAGGTTGAACTCTACCAGCCAAGTCTCTCCACTTCTGGGCATACTCCTTGAAATTCTCCTTAGCACCCATTGACATGCTTTGGAGCTGCATGTGAGTAGGTGCTAAATCAGCATTGTATTGGTATTGCCTGTAGAAGGCCTCAGCAAGATCATTCCAATCACGAATATTGGCACTCTCCAATTGATAATACCATTCCAATTGAGCTCCAGACAAGCTCTCTTGGAAGAAATGAATCCATAACTTCTTATCAGCAGTATGGGGTTGGATCCTCCGGACATAGGACCTTAGATGCAGCTTGGGGCATGAGACACCATCATATACTACAAAAGCAAGGACCTTGAAACCAATGGGTATAACCACTCCAGATATCAAACTCAGATCTTCAAAATCCAGCCCAGAATACTTTTGTAATTCCATAGCATTCATTCTATCCACCAGCATCTTGAACTTATCTTCATTAGGATCATGATAGTAATTTGCTTCAGAATCAGAATCCCCCATAGTATTATGGAGACTACCTCCCTCTTTCTCAGACTCTTCAGACTCATAATCTTCAACCTGTTCCTTGTTCTTGACAGGACCTTTGAATCTTCTTCCCAGATTAATAAGGCCTCCTGATCTTCTAGCCTTCTTAGTCTTCTTAGCCAGCAGTGTCTTCAATTCATCTTGTCCCTTAGACAAGTTCAGGATCAGCTCTTGGAATTGTGCATTCTGTGCCTGAAGATCTTTGACAGTCTGTTCAAGAGCCATTTCTGCTGAAATAAACAGCGAGAAGATAAGATACCTGTACATAAGAAACCTGTGATGCAATGATATGGTGTATAAATGCGTATGCAATGTTTTCAAGGACCGTAGGATTTAAATTTGTTTAAACAACCAAAAGTAAACTTTTATTAGTAATAAATTTGTTTGCCCCTTAGGCTTACAATAAAAATGAAATGAATACAAAAGATGGGGTTTTAAGTCTCCCATGGACGTTTCCTCTTTGTGTTGAGGTATGAGTTGAGATTCCGCTCCTCGTGAATTTGTTTTGTTAGCTCCAGGATTCTTTCTTGACTTGCTTTGTAATGAGTCTCAAAAGTATCTCTTTGCTCCTTCAACTGGATCCAGGACCTCTATAACTCTTCCATGTCAGGGGGCATGTCTGGATGAAGAATGATATAAGAAGTATCTTCCTCAGCAACAGGCTCTATAGTAACTGGCAGGATGGCAGGATATGGCATCATAAGAGTCTGAGCACGAGATCGCACCCATCTGAGATAAGCTTCCATAGGAATATTGTACTTGGGCTCCAGAGTCTTGCTGTCAACCTTGTTCACTTTCCCCCATGCTCGTATAAACCTTTGACGATAACCTTGCAGATCGTTGTCGTAGTCAAACACAATGCCTTGAATCAACATGTCATGAGGACCATCACTCCGAGCTTAACCAAACTGATGTAAAGCTAAAGAAGGGTTATAAGTAATGCCCCCTCTTTTGCCAAGGAGTGGCACATTAGGGAACTCTCCACAACGGTCAATGATAGTAACATTCTCCATAGATCTAGAGCACCAATGAATGTTTGAATGAGAAAGTGACATGATCCTCTTAGACCACCTGAACCCTTGTTCATTCTTCATCACTGATCGAGGAAGGTGAGAAATAAACCACCTAGATAATAAAGGTATGCAACACATCATAGTTCCTCGTGCCTTCGTAGTACGGGTATGAAGATAATGTAAGATGTCTCCAAGCAATGTAGGCACTGGATTGCGAGTCAGAAATATGATGATGGCGTGTACGTCTATGAATTGGTATGGATTAGGGAACAATACTAAGCCATATATCAATAGGGCTAAGATCTCCTCAAAAGAATCATAACTCATGGCCTTCAGGAACACTTGAGCTTTCTCCATCAATACCTTAGCAAGAATACCCTTAACTCCACTCCTTGTTTCTAGGACAATGTCTGACTTCTTCAGATATAAGGCTGCAACAATGACTTCAGGTTTAGGTTCTCTCTCTAAGCCTGTGAAAGGTTTCTGATTAAGGATAGGTATACCCAGAAGCTTGGAGAACGCCTCCATTGTAGGAACCAGCTGATAGTCAGGGAATGAGAAGCAATGATGTTTAGGATCAAAGAACTGAAACAGGACACTCATCATGTCTTCATTGAACCCTGAAGTGACTAGATCCAGTAGGTAACCATGCCTCTTGATGAATTGGGAGTTTTCAGAAACTTGAGAGACTAATTCCTTAAGCTTAGGAGGTATTCCTACAAAGTTGATCCGGATAGTATTCCTACGAGCAGAAGCCATGACCTGCAACAAAGAACAAAGATAAATCCTTTGGTCCTTGAAATGGTTAGTGAAAATGCTATGCTTATGATTCATGATGATGCTATGATGTTATGCTCAATCACAAACATGTGGCACACACAAACAAATCACATAATAGCCCTAGGTTTGAAGGCTTGCATGAGGTTTAAAGGTAAATACCCTCCCCTGAAGTTTAGATGGTTCATCCTGTCCTATAAAGTAACCAGGTTCTAAGGGATCTCAATATCATTGATCCTTCACAAGGGTGGTTGTTCAGTAGGCAACTTACTTGCCAACCAAAACCCTCAAAGTTTAGAATCTCAATGAGTGTAGCATCGAGTATCAACCAACTTCAGTCTTCACCAAAGCCGGTTATCTTATCTCACTACTTTCTAAAGGCCAAGATGGGATGACTAGGGTTCTAAAAGTCAGTTAGTGTATTGACAACATATGGCAGCCTCATATTATCCTCAACTTTACTTAAGGAACATAAGCACCAACCAAGAAGTCACACTAACTATGGCCACCAGATCAACCATATCGGTATACGCCGTACAGTTTCCTTGGTCTATTGCCATTTACCTAAGGTACACTAGATCCGGGTTAGGATCTTTCACACATAAGAGCACCCAACAAGTAAAGTAAAGCAAACAAAGCAAACAAGTTTAAAGTGATCTAATTCCTAAGGGTACACCTCTTTAATAAACTTTCCCCAGCAGAGTCGCCAATTCTGTAACACGGTGGGAGAACTGACTTTAGTTATGTTGCGGATAGCAAGAGTCGCCACCGACTTTTATTTTATCCAAAGGAAAGGGCATAAAAGAACAGGAAAGACCTTAAAAGATTTTTGAGTTCAGGGGGTAGGTTATGTAAAGGGAAGGTGTTAGCACCCTTTACATCCATGGTTATCCATGGGCTCTTAGTTACTTAGCTCACTTTAAACTGTTTTGAGAAGTGTAGTGTGTGATTAAAAATTTTCTTAAGTACTTTATAATGATCCTTGTATGGATATATATAAAGACTTTGTTTTGAAAATTGTTTGAAAATGTGAAGTGTAATGAAGTAATTTGATGTAAAGTGAGCTAGTACTTAAAAGGAACCTATCCTAAATTGAATCTTTTTTGTTCTTAAATGTTCTTTCAATGGTAAGACTATCCCTATTATTAAGGAATAGGTAGTCATTACCTTTGATGTTATAAGGGACATGTGAAGGGTCATCTGAGTTTAGGCAACTGTAAGGTGTCTTAGCAATATGAAGGGACTCATCATCTTTTATTCGAAAGGGACAAGATCATTTACGAAGGCAACGTCGAAGGGACTTGATCTTATAATATTGAAAGGGACTAGATGATTTGTTTATGAGAAGGGACTTTGCTTCTTAGACACCTTACTTGACCGTTTGATTTAGGCAACATGAGGGATAACCTTAGGAAGTGAGATGGCGATCAAAGATCGACTTACGTGTGTGCATGTACAGGTTCATATATTTGTCTTATGATTAGTGATCTAAATTAATTTTAAAGCAAATAGGTTATCACTCCCTATGATTACTAACCATGGCAACATAAATATTTATAGATAATAAAATAAAGACGCAAATAAAACCTACAACTATTACATGACTTTCGCATTTACATAAATATAGAAACGATTAATAAATATATAATGAAATAATAGAAAGGGTTAGTAATAAAAATAATTATAAGAAAGAAAATGTTAGCACAAATATACAAAACATATATAAATTAAATAAACAAATTTTTAAGAATTTTTGAGATGAAAATAAAATAATAAAGATAATAATAAACCATATACATTATTTATAAAATAAAGCATGATTAATTATTTAATTAAGTTTAATATTTAAACAAAATAATTAAGGTAATAAATTAAGGTTTAAAAAAAATTAGGGTTTTTAGAAATTAGAAAATAGAATTAGGGTTACATATTTTAGAAAATAAAACTAGGGTTTCTAATTTAATTTACATTATTAATTTGACTATTAAATAAATATATACATATTTTAATTTAAATAAAAAAACTAGAATTAAATTTTTAGAAAATATGAAATTAATATATATATATATATTTACCTATTATTATTTAAATATATAATAAATATGATTATAATTAATTAGAAAATAACTAAGTAAAATAATTAAAAAAACAAAGAATTAAAACTTACCTGGGGCAGGGATTGAACCCATGCCCTAGGCCTTGCAACCCTTGGTCCAGCAAGCCTTCCACCAGGCCAGCTGCGTGCTGGTGATAACATTCGGATGGTAATCTTTTTGTTGTCTAACCTGTGAAATAAAACAAAGTAAAAAAAATATGCAGGACCTGGGAATCGAACCCAGGTCTCTCTCCACCAACGCATTGCAACAAAACCAACTGAGCTACACGCGTTAATTGATATATGCATGAAGCCCATTTGTTTTAAGCCCTGACAAAAATTCAAATTTTATTTCCGCGCGCATGTGACCTTCTTCTACCTCTGGACTTGCGGAATTTGCTGCGAATTCTACTACAAACTTTCCTGCGATTTTTTGTTCGCATGAAAACCTGCGAATGTCAATCTTGAAGCAAACAAAACAATTTCGTGAAATTAACAGTGCTATTGGATTCCAGATGTCATATACGACTTAGCCATGTCCTTAGAACTCATTTATTTTGGCTCAATAGTAAAACCCTAAAAGAGGCCGAAAACCCTAACAATTGTGGAATTCGTTCTAGTCCATGAAACTCAAATCAAACTGTCCAGAAAGCTTCAACACAATGAAACAAACAAGATTAAGCAATCAAAATCAATTAAAATGCAGTAAACTCATAGAATCGAAAAAATCAAATGTGAGATGAAAAGAAATTCGGTTTATGCGTTTTATGGAGTTTTGGATGATGATAAGGGTTGCTACACGTTCAGTGAACATCAAGGAATATGTTGAGACCTTTAGAATGCCTTGAAACCACCTTAATTTTCAAAACCGAAAGTTGATTTTTTGTGAAAATTTGAAGCTTGGAGAATGCACTAGGAGGCTCTGAATTCGTCAATAGGGTTGAGCTTAATGTTGTATATATATTACTTAATGAATTTAGGTAAAAAACTTAAACAAACTTGTGGATTTTTGGACTTTTTAAGATTGAAAAAGATGTGATATTAAAACTTGATTTTCCTTGATCTAGACTTGCTATTTTGGTATGATCTCCATTATATTTGTATCAATCAAGTCTAAATAAATCTTAAGACTTTCTAGAAACCAAAACCTTTTCAAATATATGATTTTTATATTTTATTTCAATTTAATTTGTATTTTAATGAATAAAATTCAAATAAATATCAAATAAAATATAAAAAATCAGAAAATGTATGGGTTGGGTCGTGCTTGATAGGTTTGTAAAGTTTGGATGGCAATTTGGTGGGCTCATTTAGCAAAAATTGGTTTTAAGGCCTTATTTGCTTCATAAATTTCCCAAATATTTCCCAACTTTGCAAGGGCACAAATCCTTCAATTTTAATGCTATGAAGGTGTTCTTGGACATTTTGGAAAGCTTAAAGAGTCCTATAACCAACCTCTTTGGTCTCATGTCCATATCTTTTACCATTCTCAAGTTATGCTCTTTTGAAGTTGTTGACTTTTTGTTGACTTTTAAAAGGACCTATAATGTCTTAGCTCATACCTTCCAAGTGAAGCATTTTTGGGCTTGGCTTGTGAGACACAAAGTTGTAGAGAATTCAATTTCCTTCAAAATGATCTTTGGATGGAAAATTTTTGATGAATCATGTGAAAGTTATGGCTGGTCAAAGTTCAGTTGACTTTTCCTGTGAAAACCCTAATTTAGAAACTCCTTATTCTTGATGATCTGAAATCTCCTTGATGAATCATGATCAACCCTTGATCAAATGATGAATTTTACTTCATAAACTTGATGTTGGAAAAAAATCATGAAGTTTGACTTTGGTTTGACCACAGTTGTCCTCAGTTTGACTTTTTAACTGCTTTGACTGATTTTAACCTATTTGATCATCTGACTGAGCAAATCTTTTGGTAAAGTCTTGTAACTTGACATGGGGATTCTTGAACACATATAGGATGATATGAAGCTCACTTGAAGTCTTGGAAGTCCATTTATCCTGATGGAAGTCAAAACCCTAGTTTAAGATGCATTGCTTAGGAGGATGCATTGTCTGAGAGGATTGTCAAATTTTCTGACTAATTGTGAACCCTGTGAACCCTGTGAACCTCATGAGATGTCTTGTGAACCTTGTGAATCTTGTGTACCTCTTAGTACACAAAGTCTTGTCTTGTGAAGGCAAATTTTGGGGTGCAACAACTACCTCAGTCGGCGAGCAGCCCATACCAAAGCGCATCGAGTTTTCTCGAGCAGTGAGTATCGGGATTCACAGTCGGTAAACTTTTTGCTAAGGTAATAAATAGCGTACTCTTTTCGACCAGACTCTTCATGTTGGCCTAGCACACACCCCATTGACCCTTCTAGCACGGTCAAGTACATGATTAATGGTCTTCCTTCCACTGGAGGCATTAGAATTGGAGGCTCCTGCAAATATTCTTTTATTTTGTCAAAAGCTCTTTGGCAGTCATCGTTCCACCTGACCGTTTTCTCTTTTCTTAGCAGTTTGAATATTGGTTCGCACGTGGCAGTTAGATGAGATATGAACCGAGAAATGTAGTTCAACCTCCCTAAGAACCCGCACACTTCTTTTTCTGTCTTCGGTGCAGGCATATCTTGAATAGCTTTTACTTTAGCAGGATCGACCTCAATTCCTCTTTGACTAACAATGAAACCCAGCTGTTTCCCGGAACGCACTCCGAAAGTGCACTTGTTTGGGTTCAACCTCAGCTTGTACTTGATCAGTCTATCAAAAAGCTTCTTCAGGTTGACCAGATGCTCTTCTTCGTCTCGGGACTTAGCAATCATATCGTCACATAACATTCAATCTCCTTGTGGATCATGTCATGGAACAGTGTGACCATCGCCCGTTGATAAGTTGCCCCGGCGTTCTTCAAACCAAAGGGCATGACCTTATAGTAGAATGTACCCCACGGGGTAATGAACGTTGTCTTCTCCATGTCTTCCGGCGCCATTTTTATCTGATTATAACCGGAGAAGCCATCCATGAAGGAGAATACCGAGAATTGAGCAGTATTGTCTATCAACACATCAATGTGTGGCAACGAAAAGTCATCTTTTGGGCTTGCTCTATTCAAATCCCGGTAGTCAACGCACATCCGGACCTTGTCGTCCTTCTTTGGTACAGGTACAATGTTAGCTACCCAAGGTGGGTAACTAGTCACAGCAAGGAAACCAGCATCCCATTGCTTCTGAACCTCCTCTTTGATCTTCATCGCCATGTCAGGACGAGTTCTTCTCAATTTCTGCTTCACGGGAGGACAATCCTCTCTCAGAGGTAGCTTATGCATCGCGATGTCGGTATCTAACCCTGGCATATCTATATATGACCAAGCAAAGATATCCACATAATCTTTCAGCATACTGATCAGCTCTTTCTTGACGTGGGCCTGTAGACTGGCCCAAATCTTGATTTCCTTCTTTGCATCTTCACTGCCAATGTTGATGATCTCAATCTCCACTTGATGAGGCTAAATAACCCGTTCCTCTTGTTTCAACAATCTAGCCAATTCTTCAGGGAGGTCACAGTCTTCCTCAACCCCTTCATCAGCTTGGTAGACTGGATTGTCAAAGTCATGCATAGTCATAGCAAGAACGTTATCCGTGGAATCCGGATGATCAACACTGCACAGATGATGTGCTTATTCAGAATCTGCTTATTTTGAAAAAGAGACACTAACACAAAACAAAAAGGAAAACACATTGCCATTTTTATATTTTTGTGAAAAAGCTTTAAAAAACAAAGAAAGAGAACACAATTTGTCTGAAAATGTCCTTTTATTTCATAGCAAAATAACGATGCAATACAAAACATGGTGGCCCAATACAATGGATCCAAGCATCTTGGGCAGAATGTTGGATTTGACAATGCAGTATGCTAATAAAAGGAAATAAAATAATTACTCTGAGAGCCAGGTGACTTGAACAATGTCTTTTGCAGACCAATTTGCTAGCTCCTCGCCGGGCGCACACGGGTGGATCCAATTGTCCCAGTCTCCGTCACTTTCCCCATCTTGGCTTGCTGTACAGATCTGACTGTGGTTGAGCAACCCAACACTTGTAAATGTGATAGCCTTACCACTTGGAGTAGGTCCACCAGGCTGATACCCTAAGCCAAACTTATCATCTTTCTTTTCCAGCTCCAACAGCTTGCCCCAGCCTTGGGCACTGCCTGATTGAACAACCTCTTTTGCTTCTCTGTAGGAATGGATAGATGTGCCCTCCTTCTCAACACTCTTCTCCACAGGAGTCAGGATGCTGACGTTGACTGCTTCGAAAGCCTGGCATAACGTCTCATGGATTTCACCATCCATCTCTATGTACTTGAATGTCGACAAGTGACTGACGAATATGTCCTCCTCTCCACAAACTGTGATGACCTGGCCGTCAACCACGTATTTAAGTTTCTGATGCAGGGTTGAAGTAACGGCTCCAGCAGCATGTATCCACGGCCTTCCCAACAAACAGCTATATGCAGGCTGGATGTCCATAACATAGAAAACACTTTTGAAGACTTGAGATCCTATCTTGACGGGCAGCTCAACCTCTCCAAAAACTGATCTTTTCGAACCATCGAAAGCTTTAACAACCATATCACTTGGTGTTAGGACAATCCCATCAATATTAAGCTTCATCAGTGCCTTCTTCGGAAGCACATTCAGGGAAGAGCCTGTGTCTACAAGAACATGAGATAGCACAACGCCCTTGCACTCCATCGTGATGTGTAGTGCTTTGTTGTGGTTTCTGCCCTCCGACGTGAGGTCTCTGTCTGTGAATCCTAAGCCATGGCTTGCATTGACACTTCCTACAACAGCCTCAAGTTGGTTGACAGTGATCTCCTGAGGAACGTAGGCCATTTTGAGTACTTTCAGTAAGGCCTCTCGGTGCGCGGGTGAACACATCAGTAGTGACAGGATGGAAATCTTGGAAGGCGTCTGGTTCAGTTGATCAACCACCTTGTAGTCACTCTTTTTAATAATCCTCATGAATTCCTCGACTTCTTTTTCAAATGTCCCCTGCCCAGCCACAGGAGTAGTTGAATCATCATTCACAGCTTGTTTTTCTTTGGCTTTGGACGAAGCCTCCGCCTCAGGATCCCCTCTCAGCACAGGGGGAGCGAACAAACGACCACTTCGGGTGAAACCACCAACACCTCCGACATTCTCTACAGTCGGGTCAGCAACAGATTTGCTCTCGATCTTCTGCCCAGCTACATAAACATCTGAGCCATAATGCCAGGGAATGGCTTTATCGTCTGTGTACGGCACAGGCCCAGGTACGGTGATAGTTACGGGACTGATCTGAGGAGCATAGATTGTAACCGGCTCTCTCCTGACAGGCATGTCAGCTTCATCGTAGAAAATGGTAATGGTTGACACATCATCAGCCTCTTCATTACCCATTTTGCTAAACTGCAAGGATCCATCATCAATCAAACCCTGCAAACCCATCTTCAACTTCTCACATCCATTCTCAGCATCTGAACAGTCTTCACAATCAACACAGCAACCAGGAAACACTTGACCATTCAACAGTCTTTCCTTCACTACCCTCAAAGGAGTCTTCACTTCATCAATACTCAGCACCAGACTCAACTTGTCACCACCCTCAACAGCGTTGACTCTTGCCCATCCATGATGCGGCATAGGATTCAAATTAACATTCGGTGGTGGCGCAAAGTTGATCGCTTTAGAGTCTACAAGATCCTGAACCTTGTGATGCAAAGCCATGCACTTCTCAGTCGAGTGTCCGGGTGCTCCAGAGTGGAAAGCGCATTGTGCGTTGACATCATAACCAACTGGAAGCTCTCCAGGAGGTGGTGGTGCCAAAGTTCTCAATTGAATCAGGTTCAAATCTAGCAGTCTTGGAAGTAAGGCAACATATGTCATCGGGATAGCTTCAATCACCCTATTAGCCGGGCGAGCTTGCCTCGGCTGATACGGTCTCTGCTGATAGTTGGTACGAGGTTGTTGTTGTTGCTGATGTTGTTGTGGAAGAGGTTGCATCTGTTGCACTGGAGCTGCAGGAATTGTGACAGTAGCCACATGTTCATAGGGTCTTCTATAACCACGGCCCCAACCTCGGCCAAATACAGCGTTTGTCTCGCCCTCTCTTCTTCTAGGAGGTCCACTGAAAGCTTTCCTCACTCCATTCGAGCTATCAGCACTAGGATCTTGTATCTTCCCCATTTTCAGCAATGTCTCAACTCTTTCACCAACAATAACAATGTCATTGAATTTAGTAGCAGAACTAGACGCCAGTCTTTCAAGAAAAACACCCTGCAGAGTACCCATAAACATGTCAGCCATTTCGTTCTCAAGCAGCGGTGGTTGAACTCGGGCAGCCAGCTGGCGCCACCTCTGTGCATACTCTTTAAAGCCTTCTTTAGCCGTCTGAGCCATGTGCTGCAACTGCGTGCGGTTCGGAGCCATGTCCATGTTAAATTGATATTGCCTCACAAAGGCTTCAGCTAGATCCTTCCAACTCTTGATATTAACTCTACTAAGCTTCATGTACCATTCCAGTGAAGCTCCAACCAAGTTGTCTTGAAAGTAATACATCCAGAGTTTCTCGTCATCCGTGTGAGCGGCAATTCTCCCAACAAATGATTGCAGATGTGTCTTCGGGCACGCAGTGCCATTATACTTCTCAAAGGTTGGAACTTTGAACTTGTATGGGATTCTGACCCCAGGAACCAAGCCCAAATCTTTTATGTCAAATCCCAAAGAGCTCTGGGACTGAATAGCTCTGATTTGCTCAACCATTTCCTCGAACCTCTTATTCATCTCAACTCCTTGACCTTCAACTTCATCAAGTAGAGAGAACTGGTCGTCATGATTATCCATCTGAATATTATTCAACCCATCATTGATTATAGTCACTCCTGGCTGGGTAACAGGAGCTTCGACCTGACGTGCGCCCGCACCGGTACGATTATCAGCAGCAGCAGCAGCAATGTTCCTGGGTTGACTGTTCTCTATCATCTCCCGCAAACGCTCTTGGTTTTGCCCCATGCCGGCCATCACTGTCATAAAGTTATCCATTCTCAGTCTCAGATCTGCCAAGTCCACTTGCATCTGGTCCATGGCTCGTTCTCTGTTAATCTTGGTTGGATACCGATGAGCAACTGGTTGTTCCCGAACTTTATGGGGAGCTATAGTGCCTGTAACACAAAACACGTTAGTAACTGAGACAACACCTGCAAAACAAGCAAACAGGTTATATGCAATGCGATGTAACTGTTCATGTTCCCAATTTTAAGCATTTGGCATGCCCCAGCTCTGGCATCTAATCTCAGACAATCACTTTCAGTATTAGCTTTCAAACTTTCTCTTTGATAAGTGTTCAGACATTAGCAGTATCCAGACAAACGAGTCTTGCACATTCAAAATGATAACTTGCACATTAATACTGTATATGAACAAACCATTGTAGGCTAAAAGTCAGAATACAACCATGAATATTCCCCGAAGGGTTACAAGCCAGTACATAGAATAAAGACAAAATACAAAACAAGCAAGACTCCTACAACAAGCCCGTAGGTAGTCTGGAAAAATAAACTACTAAGCTAAGGACCCAGGATCTGCCACCTCTGCCTTGCTCTTCTTGACACCCGCTCTCAGCTTGAGCTCTTCGATCTCTCTCCTTGCTTCCTCCAGAGCTAACTGACTTTGTGCTAGCTGTTGGGTCTTCTCCCTCCGGATGGTGTGGACTTGCTCCACTTCCTCCTTCTTGAAGGCCATCTGAACTTCAAAGAACTCTTCCTTTTCTCTGAACTTCTTCTGCTCTTCATCCCTTTGGCCTTGCAAACAAGCAATGGATTGACGACCATCTTTGAGAGTCTTTAGAGTCTTCTTGCGCTCAGCTTCTCTTTGGGCTTCCATCATTCCCAACCTGTGGAAATGGGCTTCTCTACCAGCAAAGTCTTTCTCTTTGGCTTCTAGAGAGGCTTGGAGCTTCTATAGCTTGTCTTCAGCTTCGTTCTTGGCCCTGTTGGCTTGGTGGTACAGGCTTACCATCTCGGTATTCTCCACTCTGACCTCATGTAGCTAAGCCTCTAGCTTCTTGTACTCTTCCAAGGAGACAGTACTGCTCTGACTAGGCACCTCTCTAGGATAAAGTGGAGCCTCAACTGAAAAAGTCATGAGAATTGACTCTATATGGCTTTGCAACCATGCAGCATATGGTGGATATGTCTTGGGATCAACTCGGCCGAAGTCTTTCTTCCCCTTTCTTATCCTGTGAGCCCAGGCTTGGACTGCTTGTTGAACTAACTCTTGGTTCCCTTCAGCTGGAAAGTACAAAGATTCAGCAAACATTTCCATCTGAGGAGGATCTTTCAAAGGGTAACCAAACTGCTTTCTGGCTAATGTTGGATAGTAACTGATGACACCTTTCCTTCCCAGTAAAGGTACTCCAGCAAACCTTCCGCAACTAACCATCAACTCCTTACCTAGCAAATCCCTGTCATAACCCCAAGAAATGTCTTCAACAGTCAACCCCATCAGTCTTCTGGACCACCTCCATTCATCCCGCATCTCCTTGAAGGCACCTGACTTAGGCAACTGTCTAGCAAACCACTCAGCAAACAGAGGAGCACAACACACTACAGGACCACCCGACCTTTCTCATTTCTGTAGTGAACACTGAAGTAGAAGCCACCCAATAAAGTAGGTACTGGATTGCCTTTTGCAAAGATTGAGATCACCTCTAAGCTGAGAAACTCCTCTCCAGGAAACAGGCTGGACCCATACACCATCAATGCAAGCAAAGCTCCAAAGTCGTTCCACTTAGCCTCTGTAGCATATCTTTCGGCCTCTGGGATAATCACACTCCAGGGTAGACCTTTGCCTTCACTCTCTTGCAGAGCCTTCCTGACAGAAGCAGCTGGAAACCTACAAACCTTGGCTATGTCTTCATCTTTGAGTACAACCTCTGACCTGTAGAACGACAGTGTCTCTCTGATTGGCACATTCAGCATGCTGGATATCTTTTCCAATGTCGGAGCCAAGATGTAACCTGGAAAAACAAAGCAACGCAGCAAAGGATCATAAAATTGCAACAAGGTATGCAAACTGTCCTTCTGGTCTGCAGTGGGCTTGTCCACAAACTTCAGTATCTGGCCATATCTCTTCTTGAAATTGCCCAAGACTTGTTCGTTCATCAGACCCGCTAACCTCTGAACACTTTTAACTTCTGGCTGAAGAAAGGTATAATGCACATTCTTTTTTCTTGGAACTCTTCTGATTTCTGCCATGGAGATAAGATTACCAGAATTGGGAACAGATATGAGCAATGACTTGAAAAATGGGAAACATAAACAGTTAATGCAAAGAATGATGCAAATGCAATGCAATGCAAGCATATGATCAACTGGGACCATCTGAACTGGACACTGACAAGGGCCCCTCTGAATAACTGGCAAACTAAAAGTCCACTGAGTCACACTCTCTGATAATCACAACCCGCTGTCGCTCCCGGGATTTTCATCCTAGTACAAACGCGAAAGTGGCGCGGAAAGGTTAGAGTCGCCAGCCAGACATTTTTATCCCGAATGAATGGGAAAGGTAATGTTGCACAAACCTGAGGAAGAAGGAAAGGACAAGGCCTTGCGAACCAAAGATCTGAGTTCGGGAGTCGGTTACGAACTGGGAAGGTATTAGCACCCCAGATCGTCCGTCGTACCCGACGGGATCCACGCTTGCTTGTTTTGTTTCAAAGGGTGAGAAGAATAACTGCTGCTGAATAAAACCGCTGACTGGAAATGGAATGGAAATAAGAAAAGAACTGAAATAAGAAAATGAAAGGGGAAATGTAGGGAAAATAAAGAATGTGCTCGAACGGGCCCTACCCCGCTGCCTACGTACCTCATCGGGATAATGAGGATCAGAGTCGACGTAGTTCGCCTAACCTAGGCGGGAACTGTTTGTTTGTGTTTTTTACAGCTGGAACTGCGTATGTCTATGCTCAGGTGTTGCAGGCTCGTCTGGTACGAGTGCGTTAACCGTCTTGCATGCGAGACAAGTCGCCGCGAGTTCGCGTTGTGAATGAATGAGATGAGAAAAGAAGTTCCCGCAGGATAGTCGGTTATTGTTTGTTTTTGGCTTTTATGAGTTTTGTATGAATTTGGCACAAGGAAGTGAATTCAAACTCTTTTCCCTGGAATGTACACTTGACTCTACATTCCAAGATGGAATAATAGAACAAGCATACCCAGCAAGGAGAATTTATCCAAGACTGGTTTCCTAGGATTAGGGCTTAAGTTCGCTAGCTTGTTGAACTTTATTAAGTGTTTTTGTTGCTTTTGTGAAGAAATATCTTTTAAGTTTTTCTTTGTGAACAATTCCTTGATGAGACTTGTGCATCATGATAAACAAGCTTACACCACTCCAAGATGGAATGAATGCAAGTGCTTCATGGAATAAGGCTATACACAAGGAATCATTTCGTTTATTTGTTAAGTGTTTTTGGATTTTTGTTTGAAGATAAGAAGAGAAGGACTCAAGTTGCAAAAAGGGAAAATCTAAGGGACTAAGACTCAATCCTAATTTTGTTATGTATTTACAAAGTGCTCCTATGGTTAATGAGGTTTTCTACTCCTAATGGAAACTTAGAACTATTAGAATTCAACTTACTTCTTAATGAAGTTAAGTTGATTCTAAGAACAAATGGGGAATCCTATTAAAGTTGTAAAATCAAAATGAGGCAAAAATAAAGAAATCAACTATGAGAAATAATATTCTAAAAAATGCCTTAAAGGCATGAATAATAAATATTCTTATTTATTTATTCTATTTCTACATGGAAGTAAAACTTCAAGCCTAAGTATTAAACTAATCTAAGCCTAATATTCATTCTAAAAAAATCAAGTTTTAACTATCCTAAGTTTAATATTAAATTCTAGGACTAAACTTAAACTAAGCCATTTTATTTTTATTTGGACATTATTTTTCTAGTGGCCTAAACTAATGTTCTAAAAATACTAAAACTCCTAGAAAAATTATGAAAATAAAATTGTAAGGTCCTAATACTATCTAAAATATTATAATAAGAGGAATCCTAAAAAATCTTATTTTTTCTATGCCTAATAACTAATTATTTCAAGCTAAGAATTAACTACTAATTCCTAAGGATTATATCACCAAAACCTAAGATAAAAACATCTAAAAAATCCATAAAAAATATTCTAAGAGCTATTAGGGGTCTTTTAATTACAGAAAAAAAAAATGGCTCAAAAAAAAATGTTGGAAGCTATTTAAACAAAATAAACAAAATTCAGCACAATTAAGAAGAAATTCAATAAAGTTAAATACAAGAATAATTCAGAATTAATTCAAAAATAAATAAATTCCAGAAAATAAAAATATCATAAATTTCTAAATCCAATTATTAACCCTCCTTAATTTTTTGGGAATTTTCTAATGCTTTTTCCTATTTTTTAATGAATTATTTCTAACTTATATTAACTAAAAATAAAACCTTAAAGAAATTAAGCAGGGGGTGTTAATAGTGATGTTTCTAATTGTTTTCTTCTAACTGGGCTTATGCGGGGGTGCCAATAACAATATGAGTGAGGCCCAAACGTGCTGACATGAGGGGGGTGCATTAAGCTGAGTTTTTATGTTGTTTTTGCATGGGCTCAGAAGCGGGGAGTGTGGATAACAATTCTAGGCCCAAAATGCATCAGCCATGGGAGAGTTATAACTTCCTAATCATAATTTATGAAAAGTTAATGGCATTTAATTGAATTTTATTAATACCTAACATACATTATTACGGCTAATTGTTAACTAATTAATATTTTATACAACTAACATATAAACAAAACAAAAGAACAAACCTCAAACCTCTTCCTTTCCCACACGCGTTCTCTCCCTCTGTCCCTCACCCTCTCTAAACAGCAAACCCTAACTCACGAACCGACGGCGGCGCCTCCCCTTCCGACGGATTCTCCCAAACCAACATGCCAAATGCCAGCTCCGGTCAGCTTCCTCTCCCTCTCCTGTTCGTCACCCTAAAGCCTTAGCCGCCGTCAAACGCTTCACTCCGATTGAACCCCTCAAACCTAATCCAAACGAAACAAAACTCTTATCCTTTCTTCCACACGCCTCGACTCCGAAGGGGATTTCTTCGAACCCTCCATCAACCAACGAGATATTCGGAACAGTGGACCCTCAAAGGGTAAGGTAAACAGAACTTTTCCCTCTTCATTCCTCGGCTTCTTCTGAATTTCCATCTCAATTTCTCTTCTGGATCTTTTCTAATTACAGACCCATTCCCCTTTTGTTATGGTTATGTTCTTGATGCAGGAGAGTTGAAGGAGTTTTCAATTCGTTGAGCCAAGTCCACTTGCAGCGCCGAATCCGTTTTTATTGTTAGCAATCTTTGAACATATGAATCCGGACCATTGTGGTTGTTGACGTGCAGGCCGAAAGTGTGATTTACGGTTGGATGATGGAATCAGACTGAACGAGCTTGGCGAAGATGCAATATCGTCGTTCTTGTTTGAGACTATTTCTGTGCTCTCTGCCCTGGTTCTGAGTATCTCTTTACTCTGTTATGTCTGTCACGATTACGAATCTATGCCCTTGAATCATGACTGTAATCCTGAATCCTTGCAGGTGCAACTACAGATGCTTGGTGAAGGTCGAAGCGATTTGTGGATTACTGAATGGTTACAGGCTCATCAGTGCTGAATCGTGTTTTCTGGGTTGAAGACGAGAGTGATTTCGAATCAACATTACTCAGGTAAAGCAACTTGTCTCGCTTCAATTCTTCTGATTATAGGTATTGAATCACCTTACCCAACTGGTGTAACTTTGGCTAAATTCGCATCAATATTGATGGGCTCAATTCTTTCCTTGATTCTTTTGCAGGTTAATTCATGAAGAAGCAGGATCTATTCTTGATTACAGATACCGAAAGATTGCCACAAGACCACTGAAGGCTGGTGAGTGTTGATCATAGACAGGGTGTTGAACAACACAAATTACAGAAGATTGTCGATTTCGTGACGGTTTTGGTGGCAATTGTAAGAGCCGTGCGATCACTGATCAAGGTAGCTTACAAATCTCCGAATACGATTCGAGCTTGGACCTTAGACTCGCAATTCTTTCTTCCTTCTTTCCCTTGTAACAGACCCTGTATTATCTCTTATTTGCAGGAGATATAATGCTGTCCATGGATGTAATCGAAGCTTGAGGGAGACAAGGTCTTCGAACTCTTCGAACTCAATTCAATTCTGTTTATCTGTTTCTTCTGTGTAGGAACTGATAGTTCATTGTTACAAGCTACCGTTTGAGGACGATGATGGAGAAGAAGAGTTTGAAGAGTTGAATATTAGTGGTGAGGCTTGAAGGTGAATTCAGAAGTGAGATCAAGGTACCAAGAAAATTGAAATGGTTTGAGGGAGGGAAAGAATAAGAAGATTGAAAGGGTAGAAGGGACTGAAAGTGTAAGCCAAAAAACTAATTGAAGAACCAGAGCTTCCATTTATAGGAGCTGATCTTCTAGCTTTGTCTGGAATTTTCTGGTGAGTTCTAGAATTTTCTAGAAACTTGTTATTTTTTCTGTTAGGGAATTGATTAGGAATTAAAAGTTAGTTATGTTCTGCTGTGATTGTCTTAACGGTTAATTAGGAATTTGTTGAATTCTGTTATGAAGTGTTGTGGATTCAGTTAGTTAGTTAGGATGCTGTTATTAGTTATGAACAAGTTGTGAATTTGGTTAGAAAAAATCAGTTATGATCCTGTCATACTTTTCTTTCATTTTCTGTTTTGAACTTGTGGAATCTTTTTCTTCTGAACCTTGTTTTCCATTCTAATATAGATTTTAATTTTTCCACCACAGCTTGATCCGCGGCTTGAATCGCTGTTGAAAGAGTTCTCAAAACATAAGGACGGTGACAGGAATAAGAGGATGGAGGCCTTAAAAACAATGATGTTGACAGATATAGAGAGATGCTGCTGGAGCAACAGACTAGCCTTCCAGGTGATGCTGCAGAGAGAGATACATTGTACTTTCAACTTTCTTAACTCAGGCTACAAGATTACAGGGTCTTTCTGAAGAAGAAGTCAGAGCTGCCGCAGCTTGTGCTGGTGAAAAAGTGATGATTAGAAATCGTTTTACAGAGATGAATGCTCCAAACAATGGCTCATCTTCTGTCAGCAAGTATTACAACCTTGCTCATGCTATGAATGGAAAAGTTTTAAGGCAGCCATCAATGTTGCGGGCTGGAACACAGAGAGTATCAGCTTGTTGGATTGCAATGGATGCTTTCTTTGTATAACAACAAATTAAATGGAATTTTGACTGATGAGATGGGTCTTGGCAAAACAGTCCAGGTTATGGCGTTAATTGCATGCCTAATGGAATTTAAAGGAAACTATGGCCCACATCTTATAATAGTTCCAAACGCCGTTTTGGTTAACTGGAAGAGTGAATTGCATACTTGGTTACCATCTGTGTCATGTATTTTTTATGTTGGAACGAAAGATCACCGGTCAAAATTATTTTCTCAAGAGGTTATGGCTATGAAATTTAATGTCCTTGTGACTACTTATGAATTCATCATGTATGACCGAGCAAAGCTTTCAAAAATTGATTGGAGGTATATTTGGATAAAGAGTGTAAATATTTAGGATGGAATTTTACAATGAAACTGGTTTCGAATTTGGAAAAGAAAACACGGTCAACCTTTAATCAAATATGTGTTTGAATGGTTTAAGAATAGATCAACTCAATACACCGAAAAATGAATGAAAGTGGATTTAAGAATTTTGACAATAGAATCAAATGGATACGGGGCTCGTATGAGATGGTCCCCCAAATGGTAACCATGAACAAAAGACTCTTACGGTTCTATGACATGGACTTTAAGGACAAGTATTGGGCTTATAAAAAAAACGAATACATAATCATAGTTTAAAAAACATTGATGGATGAAAACATATGACTGGTTTGGGCATCATGACAAAGGGCAAGGATTTGGTAGATAAGAAGATGAATATGATAACAGATTTTGGTGCACCAAACTTGTGTCCCTGATTAAATTCCAACTTTAATTCTCAAATCCATATCACCAAGCAATAACCAAACCAAAAGACCACTGATTTTTGCAACTTGAAACCTCGAGTCGCTCAGTGATGTTGAAGATTCTCGTATCACCACTAATCCCACATTTCAACATCGCACTCTGATAAAAAAACAACCACCAATAATAAAAGGAAATAAACCTTTAATCACATCGATAACGCCCTAATTTAACATTTTTATGGATTCTCTGAGTAGGCACAATCTTAGAACTTGGTAATCCTCTGAATAGGAGCATCCCTATGATGATGTGAATTCAGCCTCTATCTCGAACTTGAATACAATAACCAGGTACATCACCTATGAATAGGAGAATCCATATCACGAGGAAACGCTTCACTCACATACCTTAGGAATCCATGTAATGCACTAATATGCTGTTAATGAATTAGTGAGAAATGCCAATGAATGCAAAAATGATGAGCCAATAGGGGGAATAAACATGAGGGCAAATTTTGAGGTATTACAGCTGCCCCTATTCAATCAACTGCAGACCTGAACGGATAATTGCAACAGCTTTTAGACGTTCAAGGTATGGAGTGATTGAATACTCGAATAAAACCTGAAAATTTGCACACTGAGAACAACCGGAATGCCATCTGCCCATTTATTTATTTATGTATTTTTTTGATTTTGACCTCTGAATAGGTAACGGAGAATGAGACCAGGTGGGAATATGCTAGGAAGAATGCCATCCTCGCACGACAACTCACAAGGGATCCTCGAATCCAACGTGAAACCATCCTCGAATGGAGACGCAAAGGTATACCGGCCGCAGGCGGTAACCGAACACAAAGAAAAGAAAATAGGACGAGATGGAACGGGACCATTGTACTTAAATGGTAACCCGAAACGTGACCGTTGTACTGAAACGGAGACACGAGGAAATGAGATTGTTGTACGGAAACAATACTCAAAGACGAGACCATTGTACTTAAATGGAGACTCGAGTGAAATGGGATCGTTGTACTTAAACGAGAGCCCGAGATACGACCGTTGTACTGAAACGGAGGCATGAGAACATGAGATTGTTGTACTGAAACAAAACTCAAATACGAGACCATTGTACTTAAATGGGGACTCGAATGAAATGGGATCGTTGTACTTAAACGAGAGCCCGAGCAAACAGGTTCATTGTACTTAAATGATAACCTGAGATGCAACCGTTGTACTGAAACGGAGACGCGAAAAGAAATGAGACTGTTGTACTGAAACAAGACTCAAAGACGAGACCATTGTACTTAAATGGAGACTCGAATGAAATGGGATCGTTGTACTTAAACGAGAGCCCGAGCAAACAGGATCATTGTACTTAAATGATAACCTGAGACGCGACCGTTGTACTGAAACGGAGACGCGAAAGGAAATGAGACTGTTGTACTGAAACAAGACTCAAATACGAGACCATTGTACTTAAATGGAGACTCAACTGGGGATAACAACAAGACCTGGTGGAAGTAACCACCCTGGGAAACGAAGCTGCCTTCTGTGGGTAACACTTCAATTTGATTGGAGATGTAACGGGTCTCATGTAACATACCTCAAAACTGGCCCATGCTGGCATGCATATATTTGAATTTATGGCGTAATACTCCATGATGATGGAAATGCTACGCTTTGGAGGATGCAGACGCAATGATGATTATGCGAATGACAATGCAAAAAGATCTCCTGATAAGGAGACTGCAGGTAATTCCAGATAACTTGGCTGGGAAGAAACGATGATCACTGCATTGATCTGGCTCATCCTGATGAGGAGGAAACAACTCTGCGGGGAAAGTTGTTAATAATTCACTGGCTCTGAATAGCCGCCACTGCCAAAAATAAATTGGACTTTGAGATTGGAACGTCAAGACCCTGCTGGAGGTGGACCCTTCTTGAACTCTGATGGGGGAAGTGAGGACTTACTGGGAACCAAAGGCATGACGCTGCTGAGGAAACACCTTGCTGGGGAGGAACGGACTCCTTGTACTGTTGGGAATTGCCCCTGTCTGAAGGGAAGTCTCTGCTCGGGGATGGCACCAACCTTCTGTTGCCTTGCCGGGGGGAATTTCGACTTCCACATTACTGGGGATGACGGGTGATATCAATGATAAAGCTTCCTGCTGAAGATAAAAGCTCAAGCTGCCACTTGCTGGGGATAAGAGATAAATCCTCTCATGTTGGGAATGAGAGATGTAAGACGTCCCATGCTGGTGATGAGAGACGATGATACCCTTCTGATCAAGAAGTAACTTTCGCTTTTCCACACAGCTGGAGAAAGGATTGTCTAATGAGACTAGCTAAGACATTTTGATCAATGAAGCTTGCTGATGAAATAACTCTTGAAGTATTATGTTGACAATGGCTTTGCCCCTAGCCCCGGGTTGATAGGTTGTCAACTAATCATGAGTGAACAACGGTTCTTTACAATCTTCAACTCGCCTTCTATTAGGATCTATCAAAAGATAATGTCTCAAGAGGATTTTAGAGAAAACTGGCATACGAGATGCCTCAGTGTCTTCAAACTCTTGGAGAGATTCGTCGGATCTCGAAATAACTGCCCCAGACTGCATGGTTTGTGCAAGAATTCGCCTCGCAAGGATTCATGAAGAACCTCATATCACTGTGAGATATTCTGCCCCAGTATATTGAACTCCGGATAGGTGCTTTTGATAAACTGTCTTCGGGAGAGAATAACTTCTAGTGCTCTTGGGGTGGCCTGCCCCAGTACGAGCCTTGAAGTGATCACCTCTGAATGACTGTGCTTTGAAGAAAACACACAGATCAATTGTTCTTTGAGAGATTGGATCTTGAAGTAATTGCCCCAGTTTGGCTGAATTCTGAAGAGATTGCTTGACGTGATTGCCCCAGATTAGTTGGCTCTTACCACGACTGTTGGGAAAGTCCCTACTCAATGGAGTTTTCTTGAAAAGTGCACCTCGACAGATTGTCCTTCGGAAGTTTCAGACTTCTCAACTTGGCAAGACTAAGCTCCTGGACTGAGATTCCATATGTAAACTTTTATGATGCCAAACAAAAGTATGCAAGCAGAAAATGTTTATTTTGAGAATGAAAATTCTAATGCAACACACATGTTAATTTTGAAGTTTTACTGAAAAAGATGTCGCAAACCTTTGTGAGTGAATCACTGGTTAAGATACGACATTGATTTTTGATGAATGAAAGCATGCACATGCAACACCAACCCAGATCTTTTAGCATAACTCATAGGAGTCAGGAACGCGATCTTGTGGTAGTACGCTCTTGAAATAACCCTGTTTCAGTTAGGACTTTTGAGGGTTGTATCGTGGCCTGGTTCACGGTTATAGAAACAAAGGATATAGGCTCGAAATTTATTTGTGCCCACCCCTCTTCGTGATGTTCTCCATTCCTATGTTCAGCTAACTTTCACAAGCGCCCACCTCTCAAAAAGGGTTTTGTGATGGTTGAGGAACCAATTACGCTAACGGTTTAAGTACCAATTAGGTTGTCATTTGGAGTCAGTCACCCCTCTTACCTTTGGTGTCTGTATCACACGACTTTGTTCTTGTTCAAGGATCTTTATTGTGTAATCCTTTTCGTCTTTTGCTTTTGCATTATTTTGATTATCCCTAACTTTTGCCTGGACTGATTCTTGTGAATCTTTGATTGTGAAGTCCAGCGGGATGCCCTAATTTTTGCCTAAGTCGCTTGTTTTCAAGTTTCGACTTAGCGGGCTTTCTCATTCATTTTTTTTCAATTCTTCTTTTTTTTGAACAAATCGTGTGACACTGTTTGTCTTGATTGCTTTGAAAGGGTCGTGACTGCCTCATTCTCTGGTTAATGATTAATAACCAATGTGGTTTCCGGTCTTTGGACTCTTGATTTGGATAACCATTGTAGTTTCTGGTCATTGGACCTCTTGATTTGGTACAACGAAAGGTAACGGATCCTCAGATATACACTCCTTTTTTAAAATTTGAACGCTCGGTCAAACTAACTGACGCCTACCCTGCCCCCGGGTTAAGTGTAAAGGTTTTTTCATGCAAAAATAAACTTCTACTTCAAGGCTCAAATGGGTTGGCGAGGGTCTATCTCCCTTATATCTCCGGTGTTTAGGATTTGAAACAATGCCTGTACATCGTCAACAGGGTCTTTCTCAAAAGCACACAATTAGAGTGTTTTTGCGTTTTCATTTCGTCATCCTCCTTCATAGAGTTTAAGCACGACAATTGGTATTGCAATGCACATACACAAAATCATGAGTGAATACGAATGGATTACTTCAAGAAAAACATGTGCATTTTATTATGGTTATCATTCAAAAACAAATAAGTTTCATGCATGCATACAAATGTTTAAACAAACAATATAAACTACAAATGAAAATGCAGTAAAGAAGCTGAACATTGCCATCATTGAGGAGACTTGACTCCGTCTGGCCTTATTGCTTCTGAAGATGCCCTTGCAAACTAGGATGCCAATTTGATAAGGAGATTTCAATATGTGAGCAGACCTTCTGGCATGATGACCTTTGAGTCGATCAAATTCAGGACTTTATCTTCACCTTTACCTCTGAAAGACTTGCAATCTTCAATTAAAAGGCCAGGTGCCCCAGAATGGTAATCATACTTGGCATTGAAACCCCAAAGGAAGCTTTGTCGGAGATGATCCTGATGTGATTAGCCCAACTGGTTTGAACTTGAGTAAATTAGGAAACTCGTTGCACGTACGTCATCAGAATATGATCAAACTTCTTCTCAAGTTGTTTTGGTCCTTACCCATATGCTCTTCCCCTAGGATTCTCTTGGGAAGCCGAGGTTGGATGCTGACAATCAACGTCTGGAAGGAAGAGGTTGTTAATAAAGTTGATAAATAAGGTTGCTCGGAAAGATCTTGCATGATCTCCTGCCTACGTATCTCCATTGACCAATGGAGAATCAGAGCAGCGTAGTTCCCCTCAATAGAGATGAAAATAGTTTCATTCAAAATTTCATAACCAAGCCAATCTGAGCCTTCATCTGGTTGACTTCCTGTTTCAGCAGTTTCTGGTTCTGAAATAAAACTTATACCTCTGCCCTGAATGGCCTCAACTGGGTCTTCCTTCGATTACCTCCGCCCGGAGTTGCTTCAAATATATACCTTAATGATCGTGATTCAAGTTGTCCATTCTGATGAGAAATCAAGTCAGGAAAAGAATTTGTCTCTGAACACCTGTCAAGAATGCAAGGATGTATGCAAATGCCATGTTCAGTTACTTCTGAGGAATCTATCTGCTTTGATTCAAGTTTTGATACAGAAAAATCCAACATCATGATTCAGATATGTGATCCTCGGAAATAACTGAACATGTGTGCTGGAATGCTATGATGTCATGTATGCAACAGGCATGTGATCAACAATCTGATGTTGGTGCCGGTGTTGAATAATGAGTCAAGTGTCTGAATAGAATCATAATAGCAGCACCATCTCTGTACAGAGCCCAATAACTGAGAACCCAATAATTGTAGAACTGGATCACATAATAGAATAGTCACTGATGGTGTTGAAGTTGAACAACGAGCCAAGTGTCTGTGGAGAGTCATAATAACAATCACAATATCAGGGTCACAATGATAATCACAATAATAATTTCTCTGAATAGAAATCCCGGATCTCTGAATCAAAGAACCAAATAACACTGAACAATATTGGCAAAGTGGGTATGTTGAAGCTTAGGGTTCCTGCAAACCTGTAAACCCCTCCCAATCTCACGGGTGTGCTACTCGGGTCAACATCACGGACTCTCAAAGCCGAATAGCAATAATACGTTCACCATTTCCGAGAAATGGCTCATGACCAAATCAGGGAATCGGTTTGGCATTATGTACTACTCAGGGAGGCCTCAGCTGAGCCCAAGGAAACAAGCATCCCTCACAAGTCTCCAGCTTCAAGCACTGAATCGAGAAACAATAGTACATTCATCCCGAAGGGTACAATACTATCGTCATATGATCAGTTTGCTTTAACTGAATTCCTATGAGAGAACCAGGCCATCCTATGCGAGTTCCCAGTGGGCCCTCGGATGCGAGTGGGTTTGCCAACAAATGTGGTCTGCCACTGTCATCACTGGAGAGGGATGTTTCCACAAAGGTTCTCAATGATCGGTCCCCTGACTGCACATAACTATCAAGGTAGCGCATCAACCCAGAAAGATTCCGGTATCAATATATTCCCGAGAAGGTCGCAAGTCAAGGTGTGGAACTCACTACTACCAACATAGCAAGATGCCATGAAGCCAAAGTGGAACCACTCTAAGTCCTAGGGTGCACTCAAGCCGGGTAGTTGGCTTATCTCTCAGTAACTCCCAACCCACAGAAAAAATGAAAACCAGCACAGCCAGACAGTCCAGTATAATATGATGCATGGAAAATAAAATACTGAAAAGCGGTAAATAAATGCGATAAAGTAAAGCTGTAAAGAACTGTAAATAAAAACAGTAAAGCTAAACTAAAGCATGCAGCAACAAACACATATACACCCAAAGAACAAAACCAAACAGGCGCTAGGATTGACTCTACAAGGGAAACCGGAAGAATCAGGTTATTCCCCAGCAGAGTCGCCAGCTGTCGCTCCCGGGATTTTCATCCTAGTACAAACGCGAAAGTGGCGCGGAAAGGTTAGAGTCGCCAGCCAGACATTTTTATCCCGAATGAATGGGAAAGGTAATGTTGCACAAACCTGAGGAAGAAGGAAAGGACAAGGCCTTGCGAACCAAAGATCTGAGTTCGGGAGTCGGTTACGAACTGGGAAGGTATTAGCACCCCAGATCGTCCGTCGTACCCGACGGGATCCACGCTTGCTTGTTTTGTTTCAAAGGGTGAGAAGAATAACTGCTGCTGAATAAAACCGCTGACTGGAAATGGAATGGAAATAAGAAAAGAACTGAAATAAGAAAATGAAAGGGGAAATGTAGGGAAAATAAAGAATGTGCTCGAACGGGCCCTACCCCGCTGCCTACGTACCTCATCGGGATAATGAGGATCAGAGTCGACGTAGTTCGCCTAACCTAGGCGGGAACTGTTTGTTTGTGTTTTTTACAGCTGGAACTGCGTATGTCTATGCTCAGGTGTTGCAGGCTCGTCTGGTACGAGTGCGTTAACCGTCTTGCATGCGAGACAAGTCGCCGCGAGTTCGCGTTGTGAATGAATGAGATGAGAAAAGAAGTTCCCGCAGGATAGTCGGTTATTGTTTGTTTTTGGCTTTTATGAGTTTTGTATGAATTTGGCACAAGGAAGTGAATTCAAACTCTTTTCCCTGGAATGTACACTTGACTCTACATTCCAAGATGGAATAATAGAACAAGCATACCCAGCAAGGAGAATTTATCCAAGACTGGTTTCCTAGGATTAGGGCTTAAGTTCGCTAGCTTGTTGAACTTTATTAAGTGTTTTTGTTGCTTTTGTGAAGAAATATCTTTTAAGTTTTTCTTTGTGAACAATTCCTTGATGAGACTTGTGCATCATGATAAACAAGCTTACACCACTCCAAGATGGAATGAATGCAAGTGCTTCATGGAATAAGGCTATACACAAGGAATCATTTCGTTTATTTGTTAAGTGTTTTTGGATTTTTGTTTGAAGATAAGAAGAGAAGGACTCAAGTTGCAAAAAGGGAAAATCTAAGGGACTAAGACTCAATCCTAATTTTGTTATGTATTTACAAAGTGCTCCTATGGTTAATGAGGTTTTCTACTCCTAATGGAAACTTAGAACTATTAGAATTCAACTTACTTCTTAATGAAGTTAAGTTGATTCTAAGAACAAATGGGGAATCCTATTAAAGTTGTAAAATCAAAATGAGGCAAAAATAAAGAAATCAACTATGAGAAATAATATTCTAAAAAATGCCTTAAAGGCATGAATAATAAATATTCTTATTTATTTATTCTATTTCTACATGGAAGTAAAACTTCAAGCCTAAGTATTAAACTAATCTAAGCCTAATATTCATTCTAAAAAAATCAAGTTTTAACTATCCTAAGTTTAATATTAAATTCTAGGACTAAACTTAAACTAAGCCATTTTATTTTTATTTGGACATTATTTTTCTAGTGGCCTAAACTAATGTTCTAAAAATACTAAAACTCCTAGAAAAATTATGAAAATAAAATTGTAAGGTCCTAATACTATCTAAAATATTATAATAAGAGGAATCCTAAAAAAATCTTATTTTTTCTATGCCTAATAACTAATTATTTCAAGCTAAGAATTAACTACTAATTCCTAAGGATTATATCACCAAAACCTAAGATAAAAACATCTAAAAAATCCATAAAAAATATTCTAAGAGCTATTAGGGGTCTTTTAATTACAGAAAAAAAAAATGGCTCAAAAAAAAATGTTGGAAGCTATTTAAACAAAATAAACAAAATTCAGCACAATTAAGAAGAAATTCAATAAAGTTAAATACAAGAATAATTCAGAATTAATTCAAAAATAAATAAATTCCAGAAAATAAAAATATCATAAATTTCTAAATCCAATTATTAACCCTCCTTAATTTTTTGGGAATTTTCTAATGCTTTTTCCTATTTTTTAATGAATTATTTCTAACTTATATTAACTAAAAATAAAACCTTAAAGAAATTAAGCAGGGGGTGTTAATAGTGATGTTTCTAATTGTTTTCTTCTAACTGGGCTTATGCGGGGGTGCCAATAACAATATGAGTGAGGCCCAAACGTGCTGACATGAGGGGGGTGCATTAAGCTGAGTTTTTATGTTGTTTTTGCATGGGCTCAGAAGCGGGGAGTGTGGATAACAATTCTAGGCCCAAAACGCATCAGCCATGGGAGAGTTATAACTTCCTAATCATAATTTATGAAAAGTTAATGGCATTTAATTGAATTTTATTAATACCTAACATACATTATTACGGCTAATTGTTAACTAATTAATATTTTATACAACTAACATATAAACAAAACAAAAGAACAAACCTCAAACCTCTTCCTTTCCCACACGCGTTCTCTCCCTCTGTCCCTCACCCTCTCTAAACAGCAAACCCTAACTCACGAACCGACGGCGGCGCCTCCCCTTCCGACGGATTCTCCCAAACCAACATGCCAAATGCCAGCTCCGGTCAGCTTCCTCTCCCTCTCCTGTTCGTCACCCTAAAGCCTTAGCCGCCGTCAAACGCTTCACTCCGATTGAACCCCTCAAACCTAATCCAAACGAAACAAAACTCTTCTCCTTTCTTCCACACGCCTCGACTCCGAAGGGGATTTCTTCGAACCCTCCATCAACCAACGAGATATTCGGAACAGTGGACCCTCAAAGGGTAAGGTAAACAGAACTTTTCCCTCTTCATTCCTCGGCTTCTTCTGAATTTCCATCTCAATTTCTCTTCTGGATCTTTTCTAATTACAGACCCATTCCCCTTTTGTTATGGTTATGTTCTTGATGCAGGAGAGTTGAAGGAGTTTTCAATTCGTTGAGCCAAGTCCACTTGCAGCGCCGAATCCGTTTTTATTGTTAGCAATCTTTGAACATATGAATCCGGACCATTGTGGTTGTTGACGTGCAGGCCGAAAGTGTGATTTACGGTTGGATGATGGAATCAGACTGAACGAGCTTGGCGAAGATGCAATATCGTCGTTCTTGTTTGAGACTATTTCTGTGCTCTCTGCCCTGGTTCTGAGTATCTCTTTACTCTGTTATGTCTGTCACGATTACGAATCTATGCCCTTGAATCATGACTGTAATCCTGAATCCTTGCAGGTGCAACTACAGATGCTTGGTGAAGGTCGAAGCGATTTGTGGATTACTGAATGGTTACAGGCTCATCAGTGCTGAATCGTGTTTTCTGTGTTGAAGACGAGAGTGATTTCGAATCAACATTACTCAGGTAAAGCAACTTGTCTCGCTTCAATTCTTCTGATTATAGGTATTGAATCACCTTACCCAACTGGTGTAACTTTGGCTAAATTCGCATCAATATTGATGGGCTCAATTCTTTCCTTGATTCTTTTGCAGGTTAATTCATGAAGAAGCAGGATCTATTCTTGATTACAGATACCGAAAGATTGCCACAAGACCACTGAAGGCTGGTGAGTGTTGATCATAGACAGGGTGTTGAACAACACAAATTACAGAAGATTGTCGATTTCGTGACGGTTTTGGTGGCAATTGTAAGAGCCGTGCGATCACTGATCAAGGTAGCTTACAAATCTCCGAATACGATTCGAGCTTGGACCTTAGACTCGCAATTCTTTCTTCCTTCTTTCCCTTGTAACAGACCCTGTATTATCTCTTATTTGCAGGAGATATAATGCTGTCCATGGATGTAATCGAAGCTTGAGGGAGACAAGGTCTTCGAACTCTTCGAACTCAATTCAATTCTGTTTATCTGTTTCTTCTGTGTAGGAACTGATAGTTCATTGTTACAAGCTACCGTTTGAGGACGATGATGGAGAAGAAGAGTTTGAAGAGTTGAATATTAGTGGTGAGGCTTGAAGGTGAATTCAGAAGTGAGATCAAGGTACCAAGAAAATTGAAATGGTTTGAGGGAGGGAAAGAATAAGAAGATTGAAAGGGTAGAAGGGACTGAAAGTGTAAGCCAAAAAACTAATTGAAGAACCAGAGCTTCCATTTATAGGAGCTGATCTTCTAGCTTTGTCTGGAATTTTCTGGTGAGTTCTAGAATTTTCTAGAAACTTGTTATTTTTTCTGTTAGGGAATTGATTAGGAATTAAAAGTTAGTTATGTTCTGCTGTGATTGTCTTAACGGTTAATTAGGAATTTGTTGAATTCTGTTATGAAGTGTTGTGGATTCAGTTAGTTAGTTAGGATGCTGTTATTAGTTATGAACAAGTTGTGAATTTGGTTAGAAAAAATCAGTTATGATCCTGTCATACTTTTCTTTCATTTTCTGTTTTGAACTTGTGGAATCTTTTTCTTCTGAACCTTGTTTTCCATTCTAATATAGATTTTAATTTTTCCACCACAGCTTGATCCGCGGCTTGAATCGCTGTTGAAAGAGTTCTCAAAACATAAGGACGGTGACAGGAATAAGAGGATGGAGGCCTTAAAAACAATGATGTTGACAGATATAGAGAGATGCTGCTGGAGCAACAGACTAGCCTTCCAGGTGATGCTGCAGAGAGAGATACATTGTACTTTCAACTTTCTTAACTCAGGCTACAAGATTACAGGGTCTTTCTGAAGAAGAAGTCAGAGCTGCCGCAGCTTGTGCTGGTGAAAAAGTGATGATTAGAAATCGTTTTACAGAGATGAATGCTCCAAACAATGGCTCATCTTCTGTCAGCAAGTATTACAACCTTGCTCATGCTATGAATGGAAAAGTTTTAAGGCAGCCATCAATGTTGCGGGCTGGAACACAGAGAGTATCAGCTTGTTGGATTGCAATGGATGCTTTCTTTGTATAACAACAAATTAAATGGAATTTTGACTGATGAGATGGGTCTTGGCAAAACAGTCCAGGTTATGGCGTTAATTGCATGCCTAATGGAATTTAAAGGAAACTATGGCCCACATCTTATAATAGTTCCAAACGCCGTTTTGGTTAACTGGAAGAGTGAATTGCATACTTGGTTACCATCTGTGTCATGTATTTTTTATGTTGGAACGAAAGATCACCGGTCAAAATTATTTTCTCAAGAGGTTATGGCTATGAAATTTAATGTCCTTGTGACTACTTATGAATTCATCATGTATGACCGAGCAAAGCTTTCAAAAATTGATTGGAGGTATATTTGGATAAAGAGTGTAAATATTTAGGATGGAATTTTACAATGAAACTGGTTTCGAATTTGGAAAAGAAAACACGGTCAACCTTTAATCAAATATGTGTTTGAATGGTTTAAGAATAGATCAACTCAATACACCGAAAAATGAATGAAAGTGGATTTAAGAATTTTGACAATAGAATCAAATGGATACGGGGCTCGTATGAGATGGTCCCCCAAATGGTAACCATGAACAAAAGACTCTTACGGTTCTATGACATGGACTTTAAGGATAAGTATTGGGCTTATAAAAAAAACGAATACATAATCATAGTTTAAAAAACATTGATGGATGAAAACATATGACTGGTTTGGGCATCATGACAAAGGGCAAGGATTTGGTAGATAAGAAGATGAATATGATAACAGATTTTGGTGCACCAAACTTGTGTCCCTGATTAAATTCCAACTTTAATTCTCAAATCCATATCACCAAGCAATAACCAAACCAAAAGACCACTGATTTTTGCAACTTGAAACCTCGAGTCGCTCAGTGATGTTGAAGATTCTCGTATCACCACTAATCCCACATTTCAACATCGCACTCTGATAAAAAAACAACCACCAATAATAAAAGGAAATAAACCTTTAATCACATCGATAACGCCCTAATTTAACATTTTTATGGATTCTCTGAGTAGGCACAATCTTAGAACTTGGTAATCCTCTGAATAGGAGCATCCCTATGATGATGTGAATTCAGCCTCTATCTCGAACTTGAATACAATAACCAGGTACATCACCTATGAATAGGAGAATCCATATCACGAGGAAACGCTTCACTCACATACCTTAGGAATCCATGTAATGCACTAATATGCTGTTAATGAATTAGTGAGAAATGCCAATGAATGCAAAAATGATGAGCCAATAGGGGGAATAAACATGAGGGCAAATTTTGAGGTATTACACCCACTGAAGAAGATCTCAGGGCCACAATATCAAGAATACCAGAACAAGAACTCCAGAAAACCAGTATCAAGAAAACCAGAACTCCGGAACCATAGAACCATAGAACCAAAGATCACAATCATAGGACCACAGATCATGACAAGAACCTCTGAATAGATGAGTGTATGTTGAGGTCGTGGGTTCCTGCACACCTGTAAACACCCCCAACTCACAGGTAAAAGGCTCCGGGTCAGACATCACGGACTCTCAAAGCTGAATAGCAATAATACTGTCACCATCTCCGAGAAATGGCTCATGACCAAATCAGGGAATCGATTTGGCATTATATACTACGCAGGGAGGCCTCAGCTGAGTCCAGGACACAAGGTCATCCTATGCGATCCCCAGGTGGGCCCTCGGATGCGAATGGGTTTACCACAAAATGTGGGTTGCCACTGTCATCACTAAAGAGGGATGTTTCCACAAGGTTCTCAATGATCGGTCCCCAGCTGCACATAACTGTCAGGGTTATGTAATGAGAGAGGAAGATCCCCAAATCAAGACATTTCCAAGACAATCGCAACTTGGGTGTGGAACTCACTACTACCCCCATGACAAGATCTCATGAGGCCAAAGTGGAACCACTCTAAGTCCTATGGTGCACTCGAGCCGGGTACTTGGCTCATATCTCTCAAGAACAAGTAACACCCATCCCACCAAAGAAAACCAGTCCAGACAGTCCAGTATATACATGATGCAGTAAATAAAGACTGAAAACTGTAAATAAAGCTGTAAATAAACAACAATAAAAAACAACAAGCCACAACAAACAAACATCACCCAATGAAACAGAAACACACAAGCGCTAGGAAAGACTCACAGGGGAACCAGAGATCATCTGGTGTGCAGTCCCCAGCAGAGTCGCCAGCTGTCGCTCCCCGGATTTCCATCCTGGTACAAACGCGAAAGTGGCGCGAAAAAAGAATAGAGTCGCCAGCCAGGCATTTTTATCCCGAAGAAGGGGAATGGTAATGCTGCACAAACCAGAAGAAAGAAGAGGAAGGACATAGGTCCTGCGAACCAAAGAGACTGAGCTCGGGAGTCGGTTACGACCTGGGAAGGTATTAACACCCAGATTGTCCGCCGTACCCAACGGGATCCACGCTTGCAAAAGAAACTGTTTCAAAGGGTGAAGGTATGAAAGCTGCAGCAAAAGAAATGAAAATGAAAAGAAACTGGAACTGGAAAAGAACTGAATAAGAGAGCAAAAGGAAAAAATGTAGGGAAAATAAAGACTGTGCTCGAACGGGCCCTACCCCGCTGCCTACGTACCTCATCAGGATAATGAGGATCAGAGACGCCTTAGTTCCCCTAACTAGCGGTACTAAAAGGAAAATTGCTTGTGAATTAAGGCTTGAACTACCCATGCCATTGCTCAGGTGTTGCAGACTCGGACGACGAGTGCGTAACCGTCTTGCAAGATGACAAGTAGGAGCAAGTTCGTGGACAGAGCGAATGAGATGAGAAAAGAATTCCCGAAGGAAAGACGCTTATTGTTTGTTTGTGTTTTTTAGAAGCTTTTATGGAGGGTGTCACAAGAAAGTGAACTCAAGCTCTTTTCTATGGAATGTGCACTTGTCACTACATTCCAAGATGGAATAATAGAACAAGCACACTCAAGTAAGGAGAAGATCCCCAAAACTTGAACCCAAAAGATTAGGGCTTAGGCTCACTAACTTGTTTACTTATTAAGTGTTTTTGGTATTTTTTGATGAAGAAGTGTTTTTTAAGCTTTTCTTTTATGAAGAAGATACCTTGATCAGACTTGTGCATCACAAGGTAAACATGTACTATCCCAAGATGGGAAGACTACAAGCATACCTCATGGGATAAGGCTATGGATCAATGCATCACTTCAAATTTATTAAAGTGTTTTTTTTAGAATTATGAGATGAGAAGAGAAGAAGAACCAAAAGGATCTCAAAGGAAAAATTCTAAAGGGGGACTAAAATAAACCTAAGTGTTAACATGCATGGATGTCCTAAGGGTTAGTGAGGTTTCTATCCTAATGAAGAAGAGAAGAAGAAGATAGAAGAAGGGATGAGAAAGGCCTAAGCCCAACAACAAATAGTTAGCTCACATAAACATAAGAGGAAGAGATGAGAATTGGAGATGTGGAACTCAATTCTCACATCTCACGCTTACCATAGCCCCTGCAAGGTTAGTATGCACATACATGAAACAAAATGAGCAAGATAACATGCTATCATCACACAATCAGAAGTGACATGATATGAACAAATGCACAATGCAAATGCAACTTAAATAAATGAGGAGAAGAGACTTATGACTCAAAAGGATGCACCATGAATACATATGAAACCAAATGCACACTTATGAAATATGCAAAGCAAAATGCACCAAATATGAACACAAGACTCACAACCAGAACCAAAATGAGATGAAGAATGGCTTAGGAAGCCAACAAGATGAAGAAAGAGGTCACACAAGACCAAACTATGCCAAACGGAAGCAAAAGAAACCAAAAGATGAAGTTAAAACACTTAAAGAAGCAAATGACTTAAAGAATAAGCAAACACCAAAATTCAGAAGATACAAGACCTATCCTAGGACCAGGAAGGTACCCATACCCCAAAGGAACCCCTAATGAGAAGAAAAAGAGGGCACAGGTGCTTTTCAGGCTTATGAGAGACTAAAAGGTTCAAAGGAAGAAAAACGAGACAAGGTTCAAGATAAAATCCACAATAAATCAACCAGCCACGTAAAAATTCCACAATTGAAACCAAATGATCCTCGAACATGTTATATTAACTAGCCCAAAGGATTTGCAAAGATTCAGACAGGAACTAAGTCAAATGGAGGCAAGAACACAAGTTAGGACAAAAACCTTACATCACAAGTTACCAGACCAAGACTAAGGAAATAAGTTTCTAAAAATTCATAGAAAAATCACATGAAAAGTACACTGTATTAGAAACACAAAGCAAAAATAATGGGATCAAAACTCCAAATATTGAAGATTATGGAAATTAGACAAGGCAGACTGGTCAAGAAGGACTTAAAAAGAAGCTAGGTGCAAAGAGAAATTAATTCTGACACGTGGATCAATAATAAAAAATAAAATAAAAATATGATTAAAAACTAGAGACACAAATGAAGGTCCATGATTTTTTTTGGGATTTTTAGGTGAATAAAAGTATTTTAAATGAATTAAAAGCAAACTGGATTAAATGAAAATAAAATGAAGGAAAAGAAATTAAAGAGAAAATGAAGGTGGTGTATGTAGCAAAGCTGGGCGTGGACATGCTTGGGCCTGGAGTGTGGAGAGGTGCGAAAAGTAGTAATAAAGCCCAGGAGGCTGGCGCTGAACATGTTAATTGTTGTGGACTTTAATTGAATTAAATAAAAGAAATGCAGGAAAAACACAGGCCGCCTGATCAATCTGAAGGTCACAGAAGACCACCTCATTAATTGAGGTGGCAAAAAGGTGCGCTGGGATTGGACATTAAAAGTGAGCTCACGAAATACACAATAGACATGGTTACACGCTGCATTAAAATAGAACTCATAATTTAAATATGAAATGGAGCATTATAGGGGACACGTGGCATGCTTGGGACGGCCAGATCTAGGATCTAACGACTGAAACATCATCTTCTTCATAGAAACTCACAAGACAAATTCCGGTGACCGGAGCTAGAACTCTGGCACCGGAGACCAAACCAGAGGCAAAAATTCATCAAATAATGCAAACCAATAGTCCAAATTGACTAACTCAACATCACTAAATCCAAATATGACATCAAAAATAGCTAAAACTCAAAGGATCGGCCGGATCGAAGCAAAACAACATTGATCATCAAACTTTGAATGCACATAACTCATGATATAATGCACCAAAATCAAATCTATGAAGTGTAGCATGATCAGGGAAGAACAAGGAACACAAATCAACCATAAAATTCCATTTCCAGAACAATAAATTTCAAGCCATACCTGAGATGAAGACCTTGAAATATTGAGATAGAAAACCAGATAATCCATGCAAATCACTCCTCTTACTACTTAGATGCAAAATAAATGCATCTGAGGTCTTGAAATGGTGTAGATCTTAAGTTTCAACACAAGAGGCTTTGAAATGGTGAACCTCCAATTCTGTGTTCTAAGCTTGAATGAGTGGATGATTCTTGATCTAGATGATTCACTGATCAAGAATATGGAAGAGATTTGTGGAGAATGTAAAGGAATGGAGAGATATGAAGCAAAATGCAAGAATGCAAGAAGGTTGAGAATGATAAAATGAGAGAGATTCAGATATGTTTTTTTGCTTTATTCTCTTTGTTGTGGTGTTTAGAGTGAGTGCTGAAAGTGTGAAAGAAGTTGCACGAAAATTGAATGAGAAAAGTGTGAATATGCAAATTATGCACTTAGTGAGATATGCATGCTTCCCTCATGCTTCTTTGGGCTTCTCAGCATGTGAAATTTTCAATCTCCACCCTTGATCCAAATCCATTAACTCCTGGCCCTTAGATCAAACCCTCACATTTGTTTCATGAATTTTGCAATTTGGCATGTTTTGGAGGGAGTCTTCAAAAGTGTATGAAAATGATTATTTTTTTGGAGAAAAATGCCTCTTATACAATTTATTTCAAGTTAGAAACAAGTTTGGGCCTGAACCAATTCACAAAAATCAAGATTGAAGCATTCTTGCACATGGTGCAATTTTTGAAAAGTGAAAAAATGCCTAGGAAGGGCAAATTTTCGAATGGCCTATGGAAGCAACCTGGAATCCGGTGAAAATGCACTTGTACTTTTTGAAAATGGCAGCCCTTACTCTCCAAATTTCATGTTTGACTTTGATCCATTTGAAGAATTTTTGATCATGTTAAGTCCACTTGAAAATTAGGGCCAAAGTTGACTTTTTTTGGAAAAACTTCAAAAACCAACTTTGTACCATTTTTGCAAAACCCCTCAAATATCCATGATTCTTGAACTTTAGGCATTTCAAACCTCTTATAACATTGTAAGGACCCCTCTTGGCCAAAAAATTTGGGTTGGACCCCTTGAAATTGCACAGTTGACTTTTTATGGGCTCTGTTGACTTTTTCCTTCATTTGCAAGCAACTGAGGCACTGACTGACTTCCACATGGAATTTTCTCATGAAATTTGACACATAGGATCCTCTTAACATGTAGAAGGCTTGGCCCACAAGAAATGGCCAAAGTTATGAGATTATGGTGCTTGAATCCCAAACCCTAATTTGGGTGCACTACATAGGAGCTTTGCCTTGTCCTGAGATCTCTGATGATCATGAAATCTTCTGAGCTTTTGCCAATGGACTTGATCTTGAAAATGGAGTGTAGACTCACCATAGAACTTGCACAAACTCATTGGGACCCCTGTCGTGGCTTGAAAGGCTTCAAGGAACTCCACAAATGACCATATGCTTGATGCTAGGACATGAGGGATGTTATGCTTCATCTTTCCATGATATGATGCTGATAAAATGATATGAGTATGATGACTATGATATGATATGATGCTTAAAAGGAAGAGGGAAAATTTTAGGTGTTACAAAATGCATGAAAGGATCCCTTGTGTATAGCCTTATTCCATGGGGGCACTTACATTCATTCCATCTTGGAATGGTGTAAGCTTGTCTAACATGATGTACAAGTCTCATCAAGGGGTTATTTCACAAAGAAAAATCTAAAAGATACTTCTTCCCAAAGACAACAAAAACACTTAATAAAGTTCAACAAGCTAGTGAACTTAGACCCTAATTCATGGAAACAAGCCTTGGATAAATTCTCCTTGCTTGGTGTGCTTGTTCTATTATTCCATCTTGGAATGTAGTAGCAAGTACACATTCCATGGAAAAGAGTTTGAATTCACTTCCTTGTGCCAAATTCATACAAAACTCTTAACAGGCAAAAACAAACAATAAACGACTTTCCTGCGGGAACTTCTCTTCTCATGTCATTCACTCATAACGCGAACTTGTGACGACTTGTCTCGCATGCAAGACGGTAAACGCACTCGTACCAGACGAGCCTGCAACACCTGAGCATAGACATACGCAGTTCAAGCCATAAAAAACACAAAAAAATAGTTCCCGCCTTAGTTAGGCGAACTACGTCGACTCTGATCCTCATTTTCCCGATGAGGTACGTAGGCAGTGGGGTAGGGCCCATTCGAGCACATTCTTTATTTTCCCTACATTTTCCCTATTCTTTCTTTTTGCTCTCTTTTTGTTCCATTTCTCATTTCCGTTCCAGTTCCAGTAGCAGTTTTATTCAGCAACATTCTTATTTCTCACCCTTTGAAACAAACAAACAGGCGTGGATCCCGTTGGGTACAACGGACGATCTGGGGTGCTAATACCTTCCCAGGTCGTAACCGACTCCCGAACCCAGATCTTTGGTTCGCAGGACCTTGTCCTTTCCTTCTTCCTCGGGTTTGTGCAACATTACCTTTCCCATTCATTCGGGATAAAAATGCCTGGCTGGCGACTCTACCTTTTCCGCGCCACTTTCGCGTTTGTACCAGGATGAAAATCCCGGGAGCGACAGCGGGCACGGGGATGGGCTGGAACGTGGTGACCGCCGGGTCCTGAATCTGAGGTTGGTTCCCATTGTTCTCGGGTTCAGGAGACGGGGTGGAAGGGCGTCCGTCTCGGGCGTTAGATTCATGGTAGTTTAAATTGTCCTCCATCGTGTAGTCGACGAGGGGACGGTTATGGTCGTTGGGCTGTTTTTCGGCCATGCTGAAAGGATGGAGTAGTGTAGCTTTGATCTTCTGTTGTGGAAGAAGGGGAAGCTAGTTTCCCACAGACGACGCCACTGATCTTACCTGATCAGGAGGGCCTTCCAGCAATTGGGTGAAGACAACAAATGGATGGAATGGAGGGGGTGTACCTGCAAGGTGCTCCGATGCCAAAATCAATAAAGGTACATCAAAATAGGTAAGTAGAAGAGTGGAATCAGAATACCTGACCCTTTAGTGAAAAGGGTATTTATAGAGAGCCCCCAGCGCTGGGCCAAGGTCCTTAATTGGGCTGGATCAGCTAGGCCCAAGGAAGAACTGCCAAAGAATGCGTGAGAAGCGTAAAGACCTATCTAAGTGGTTTGGTCCTTGGTCCAACTGCCCCTATCTTTCAGGATACAAAGTGGGAGACAGTTGGATGACGTGGCAAGTGAACTGGCGAACACGCTCTTTGCCCGTTCTGAGTACGTGCCCGACACATATGATATGTGCCCGACCGTCCAGCGTCTATGTCCGTCTAGCAGGTGTGCCTGCCCGAGCATATGGGCCTTTGCTCGACATATTGGGCCGTAGCCCAATACAGTCTGGATGCCCAGTCTGGAACATTAATAGTAAAAATATTGAAGAAAAAGGGCAATGTGGTCTTTATTAGAAAAAAGTAAGGATATGTTGGGAAAATCATAAACTGGGATAATTATCCAAAGAGGGAGAATACAATCAGTTTATGACATTATCATATTTTTGGTGAAGAAGAGCCCCGAAGAAAGGAAAAGAAGGAGAGAAAGCATAAGGTCTTGAAGTTGATAAGAATCTTGGAGAAGGGTGTCAATCTACAAAATTCTCTAAGGTATGAGGAGTTTTCATAACTTATTACAGTTTTATAGGGTTTGGTTTAGGAATATATTAGGTACTTGTAGATTGTTGATAAATTGTGGGGCTTGATGAATTAGAGTGATTTAGAATGTTAGGTGTTGTTGTATGTGAAATACATTCCAATTGATGCATTTTGATGTTGTCGAAAAACTGTTTTTTGGGTTTTTGCAAGCAAAATCGCAGCAGGAAACGTTTTAGAAAAAATGGGATTTTGTCGCACGCTGACACGGACGGGCCGTGTTAGCTGACACGGGGGGCCATGTCAGCCCTTTAGTTATAATAAAACATTTTTTTTAGTACAGTGGACCTAACACGGGCGGCTGTGTCAGACCACTGTATTTTGCAATTTTGCTGAGTTTTGAGGATTGGGGCGTAAGTCTCTGACACGGGCCGGGTCATAGGACACGGCAGGCCGTGTCAGGTGTCTGTTTTGGTGATTTTTGGTGATTGTTGATGCTTTTTCGTGCTGATTTATGTAGTCGAATTGGTTGTTGATGTATAGATGATAAAACATGATTGTATGATAAATAAATGTTGAATATGAAATGAAATGATGCACTTGTTGATTTTTGGTGATTATGAGGAGTATAACATCGTTGCATTTCATATCATATTTTGTTGGGGCTTCGGCTTATTGGTAGCTTCAATCCCATTGTGTGGATTGAAGTGATTTGATGATTATGTTGTGCTCCCTTGTGGAGGGTTGATGGCCAGTGTCCATCGCATGGAGAAAATCGGTACCACATGCATACTTTGCATTTCATTTTAGATGACATTGCATATACATGAAGTGATTGTGTTTGCTATGTGCATAATTTTGTTGATAATGCTATGATGTTGGTGTGCTTATTCTATTTAATTCCATGTCCTTATATTGCTATAATGAATTATGATTTCTCACCCTGCCTGCTTGGAAATGTTGCCTCTTACGTGGGAACTTACAGATGATCAAGAGTAGCTTCGCAGTGCTAGAAGACTTAGAGTCTTGGAGCGTGTCTTTTATTATTTTAGGAGTCATTTGGAGTTTTGTCATGCTCTGTGTCATGTAACATCGGGTTGAGATTAGTTGCGAACTTTGTTTTCCTTTTTATGTTATGATGAAAGACCTTTTGAATTATGAAGCTATTTTGAATGAATACTTTTATTTCAAGAAGTGAAAAGTTGTTTTGAATTACCAAGAATGATCCCGCGCTGCAGATGCATATTTATGTTTATGTTGATTGTGTAACCCGTGTTACGAGACATGACAATGAGTTAATTGATGTTTTGAATAATGTGTGACATCTTTCTATTTGATGTACTATGATATTATTTTATATAAATTGTTTGTGGGGTAGAAGGGTGTTACATCTTTCACTTGGTCCAACAAGCGATAATTTCCCTCCACCATTACAAGAATGCTTAATAGGTGTATTGGGAACCTTTTATGGTTTGATGTTTGCAATTAAAGTTTTGTCTTTACCCTCATCAGAATCAGGTTTGGTCACTTTCTGCTGCTTTTCAAATTTTATGTTAAACCTGTTCGCAGTGTCTCTCAGTTCAAATTCCTTAAAACTTGATTGCTCCACAAGGATTATAGGAATTTGATTGAGTCAGTTTGGGCGAAGGAAGTAGTTGGCTGTCATATGTTCATTCTCACTAAGAAGTTGCAGTTGTTGGAAAAAAGAGCTTAAAAAGTGGAATAAGAACATTTTTAGGAATGTTTCTTCAAATGTCAAAATGGTATAATTTCTCTTGGTACCATTGAATAGATAATTAATAATGAAGGTATGAATGACAATCTCAAACTGCAGGAAATCAATGCGCGAAACACTCTCTCGATGACTTTAGACATGGAGGAGTGTTTTTGGAGGGAGAAATCCAGGATCAAATGACATTTGGAGGGTGATCACAATACAAATATTTTCCACTGTGTCACTAAAATTAATCACAAGCTGAAGCCTATTTCCATTCTAAACAATGGGGATAAAATGTTATCTGAGCCAAATGAGATAAATGATTGCACCATGTAATACTTCCAAAATCCGTTTTCCACTAACTCTATTTTTTTTTGCAGGACTTAAGCATGGTGGATGAGACCATTCCTCTGTTGGTTGAAGACAATATGAATATCACTCCTACGCGATTACCTTCCATGAATGAAATATATGCAACTGTTTTTCACTCTCAACAAAGATGGTGCTTCTGGTTCCAACGAGTTTAGGGATGTTTTCTATCAGCTGTATAAGGATATCATTAAGGTGGACGTCTCAAATTTCGTTTTGGATTTCTTCACCAATGGTTAGATTTTGCCTGGGTTTAATTCAGACTCTATTGTGTTAATCCCTAAAGCAAGGAGTGATTTTGCTTTGGATATGTTCCATCCCACTGCCATATTCAATTTCAAATTCAAGTTGATTTCAAAAATTATTGCAGACCGGTTAGCGACTCTTATGTTGTTTCTAGTTTCGCAGGAGGAACGAGGTTTCCTTCAGGGTAAACAAATTCATGAATGTATTGGCCTAGCTTTGAAGGTGGTTAATATGTTGGATTCAAAAGTCTAGTATGGAAATGTCGCTCTGAAGGTCGATATTAAGAAAGAGTTTAACACTATTAATTAGAAATTTTTGCTAAGAGTTCTTTAGAATTTTGGTTTCAATGACAAATTATGTTCTTGGATCAGCTTTATTCTTCATTCAACATTATTATTTGTTAATGTTAATGGTGTTCTGCAAGGTTTCTTTTCGTGTTCTCATGGTATCCGTCAAGGCGACCCTCTCTCGTCGTTGTTATTCTGCCTTGCAAAAGATGTTCTCAACATGAAATTACAACAACTAGTTTCTTCTAATCAATTAGATCTCATCAATGTCCCGAAGAATATCAAGATTCCTTCGCATATTCTTTATGCAGACAATGTCTTTATTTTTTGCAAAGGTAAGCTCTCCAACATCAAAACTCTCATTCGTACCTTTCAAGCTTATGCATTTATTTCTGGACCACAAGTTAATTGTTTGAAATCTTTCATTTTTGGTGGTTCGATGTCGTCATTCAGACTTAATAATTTGGTGAATTGCTCTGACTTCTAGTAGGAGATTTTACCTTTTGTGTATCTAGGGGTTCCGCTATCTAAATGCAAGCCTAAAACTCTCGATTTGTAGCGTATTGTGAATCACATTATTAACAAGCTTGCATCGTGGAAAGGCTCGCTGTTATCTTTTTCAGGTAGGGTAGAGATGGTTAAGTCCACAAATATTGGAATGCTTAATCATAATATGTTTGTTTATGACCTATTGTTGATCCTTCTTCATAATCTTGAAAGGGTGGTTAGGAGATTCATTTGGTGTGGTGAAACTACGAAGAGCAAATTGGTTACAATAGCTTGAAGCAATACTTGTAATCCTATTCTTGAAGACATGCTTGAAATTAGATCTTTGTGTAAGCTTAATGAAACGTACAACTTGAAGCTTGCTTGGGATTTAATAAATTCTACGTGCAGTTGGGCTACCCTTCTTCGGGACTATGTCATGCGAATTAACAAGTTCATATCTCATCATCTTTTTTTCTTCTATTTGGTCTAATGCTAAAAAAGAGATGACCAATGTTATGGAAAACTCTTCTTGGTGTATTGGTAATGGTAAATTTATTAGTCTTTGGTATGATAATTGATGTGGTTCTGTTTTGTGTCTTGATGAGGCTGCCCCGACTTTGATTGTTGATCAAAAGGTTCATGATATTATTTTTAATGGTCATTAAGATTGCTCTAAGTCTTCCATTGGAATTCCTCTGTCTATTCAACAATGCATTTTTAATTATCACCTCCCTTTCGAAATCCGTCAAAATCAGAGGTTTTAGATTCACTATTTGCATAATGATTTATCCCTTAAGGTGGCTTACGAGTTCAAGAGGCATCGATGCACTTCAAAGGGTTGTTAGAAATGAATTTGGAACAAATTTATGCCTTCGTCTAAGTCTTTCACGACGTGAAGGCTTATCCTCAATATATTGCCAACATATGCTCAAATGAAAAGATGATGCTTCACATTTCCTTCTAGATGTGATCTTTGTGGATTAAAAGAGGAAACAAAAACTCATTTATTTTTCGATTGTAATTTTGCTTCCAATATTTGGGTTTGGATTAAGCATTTGCTTAATCTTAGCTACTTCATTCATGGTTTGTTAGATATTTGGAGTCTTATCGGGACAACGAGTAAGGAGCACAATATGTTGATTTGTATAGTTGCCATCATCTTTGCAATCAACTCGATTTGGAAGGCTCGAAACTTGGCGAGACACTTTAACTTTTTTCTTCTTCTACTATTTCTTTTACTATGGCTACTGTTTCTATCACGAGTAATTCAACCTCTGTTGGACCCCACACTTTTTGTAGTAGTGACTTATTCATTTTTGAGTCATGCCCCAATTTTATGATTAAATTTAGTCTGGTAATGCATTTTCGGAGTGTCTTTGAAAATACATTTATGGAACACTTTGAATTTAAGATGAAAGCATACAACCACTACGATCGGGTGATGTTCCCTTGTTACTCGAACCTTGAATAAATCTAGAATGTGATATACAAAGGTGCTGACTTATTCAACATGCTTTCTAAAAAGTATACATTAAAGGAAATCATTGGAAAACTTGGACTGATTCCCCATTCTTATTCTATAATGCATCTTCCTTAATATTTATTAAATAATTAAATAACACAGATAAACATAAATACTTATTACCTGGTAAGGATAAAAGAGAAAATGACTGACTCAAAATGCATGTGTTTTCTTTTATTTTGGAACTAATTGAATGATTCATAAAGTCATTTTTTAGAGGGATGCTCAGTTAAAGTCGGTAAGATTTTGAAATTTGACATGAACCTTTGATTCATAGAGTCATTCTTTAGAGAGATGCTCAATTTATAAGTTCCGAAAACGTATTTTTAGAGACACTCTGAATATGTATTTCTTGATTGAATTCAATCTTAAAATTGAAGTGTGACTTAAAAATAAATGAGTTGTATGTACATGAGATATGAGATAAGATGCATAAGAAAATATATATCCGAACTTTAAAAATATTTTTGATTTTTCAAAAATTGTCGTGGTAAATTATAAGATGCATTAAGAAATCCGATGATAAAAGATTATAAAAAAATTGATCAGTTGAATTCTATGATATATATGAGTATATATTAACTACATATCATCAACACGTTTTTGGTTATTTTTCGGGGAATATATTTGATTGAAATAAAATAAAATAAAATCGAAAAAGGAAACTTTCTCTATTAAAACAAAAAAAATTGTAAAAAAGTAATTTCGTTTCGGGTTATGCCTCTGCTCTCTGTTGCTGCTCAACCCTTCTCTCTTTCTCTCCCTCACTTCGTCTTTCTCTCTCTAAAATCTCAGGGCTTGGATTCTACCCTTTTCACAACCGCTACTCTTTGATTCCAGGTTCGATCCACTTTCATCATCTCCTCCATTCCCCTAACCACTTCTCTTCAATACTTTTCAATCTTCTCTTTATCTTCAGAGCCATTTATTCGATTTCAATATTTTCTTTTCGCTGTTTCTGGTAATTCCTGCCAAGGATCTTCTTATTTCCGGCGTTGATTGCTGTTGTTGTTATTGTTGTTGTGAATTTTAGGTTTATTTATTTTTTGTAATTTGGCTTCGTTGAGTTTGTTATGCAATCTCGTTGTGCTTTGGTTTATCTAGTTTGTAATTCGGTTTTGTTTCAATTTGTTTTGATTTGAATATCTGTTTTTTACTTTTAGGGTTTTTATTTATGATGGCTTGTTTTGTTGTTTGTGTTTACTGAAATTTGCTATGGAATGGATAGCTTAGAATAGTTGTTATTTGATTTTGTTCTGCTCTTGTCAATTTTCCTTGACAATGCGTCTTTCTCTCTGTTATTTGTAATTGATAGGCCAAGCATGGATGCTTTATTTTATTATTCTTTGTAGAAAGAATGATTTACTGTCTTTTTATACCGTGTGGGGTTTAAGGGGTGATATCGGCTTTTTACCGGTGATTATTAATTACTATACTGCGGAAGTGTTACTGAAATATTTCTTGATCAGGGAATGGCTGGGGTGTTGAGTGAGGACTCTGGAGTGGGTAAGTCTGCGGAGGGGATTTCACGTGGGCAGACTTGTACTGGGGAAGCATTGGCGGAATGGAGATCTTCTGAGCAGGTGGAGAATGGAATCGCATCTACTTCTCCTCCTTACTGGGACACTGACGAAGACGATGGTGGTAAATTCATATTTCTTTGTTTAATTCTTCTTGAATTAGATGTTTTGTTGTGTGACAATATTTGGCACCTTTTCTCTTTATTAAACTTAACGTATTTTTGGATACATGTTCGCAATCATAGCTGCATGTTTAAATTGAAATTTAATGCGAAAAGAATAAACGACAAATTGTAGCTTTTGCATTGATGTGTTTTTTTGGCCGTACGTTTGCTTAAAGTGATGCCATACAAAACGTATACTTAGTGATTTAGTGTGTCACTGATTTGCGGGGATAAAAACAGATAGATAATTAATTGTTACCTACTGATTAATTGTCAACTCATCTTAATGTATACATCCTGTTTTTATTACTTGGGTTTATGTTATTAAACTCGGCCGTTCTTCGGCACGGAACAACAAAACCAAGAAAGCCACATCGGACTGTAATATTCCGTCACAAATGGGTGACTCAACTGGAATGGCCACAATTATGGGATTGGATACGGAACAACGTCGCTCTTACACGGCCACTCTGGCCGCGTAAGCCGTATATGATATTACCCAAAAAACATTTAATGATAGTTGGTTATTTTATTGAGCTATATCAGCATTTGCAAGAATGTTTAGCTTAAGACTTATGACTTATATTTCTAAATATGAATACCTTATAAATAAATTAATCATAATTTATTTTAGTTTTTAACAATGATGTGTTCTTTAGTATTAACTGTATTAGTGTCCGTGTCACTAAAATATCAGCCGTTCCGCTCCCTTGCTCCCGTTCCATTTTTGGCCGCACCGCACCGCTATCCGAGATTGATAACATAGCTTGGACATATACTTTTATTTGTTTCAGTTGCCTCTGTCTAAGACTTCTAGTGAGGTTAATAGATCATCAAATTTCTCATACTATTAGTTTATGGTTCCCAGTAAGCTTGCCAAATGAATGGATGTAATTATGTTTCAATTTTTGCATGAAGGCAAGGCATAATAATAAGATAGGTAATTCCTTTGTGCTGATTTCCATAAAGGGCAATCTGGTGCTTTAAAGCTCCCATCACAGAGGACAACTTTTTATAGAGAATCTTATTCTACAAATTCGAACCCACAATGTCTTAGTCTCATCACTCACTTGGCAACAACTTCAACTGTTGTTTTAAAGGTTACCTTCTTCTGCCAACTTTCTTAAAAGCACCTTTTCTAGGCTGGAGTGGGGGAATTCAGCAGGAACTCGTGTGTTGCTCATGGACAATTGGATTATATTCTCTTCTAAATGATTGTTTTTTAAATTTAGCTTGAGCTGATTCTTGTTCCTTTCATAATGGGCCATGGTTGATTGTAAATTTTTTTCCATAAAAAATGTTAAAATTCTTACTTCTTCTCCTTGTAGGACCAAAACCTTCTGAGTTATATGGGAAATATACATGGAAGATAGAAAAGTTTTCCCAGATTACCAAAAGGGAACTTCGCAGTAATGCATTTGAGGTTGGAGGCTACAAATGGTATGGGGGTCTAGATAAACTTATGGAAATGTGTTGTTGCTTCACTTTGATTGACAGTCTTACTCTTTTTGAACTATTTGTACGCATGAATGTGTTGTGGTCCTGTAGCATTAATTCTATCAAAACATCACAGACCAGATTATGTTTTGATTTGTCAGCCTAATCATTCTCTGGTTATTGGCAGGTATATTTTAATTTATCCACAAGGTTGTGATGTATGCAATCATCTCTCGCTGTTTTTGTGTGTGGCTAATCATGACAAACTTCTTCCAGGTAAAATAAAAAATTTGTTTCTCAGTTTATATTAATAATTGTTAGTTTTAACTTATACGTACTAAAGCTTGTTCCATATTATTTGACTTATTTTCCCTTTTCTCATCGGGGTGATACAGGATGGAGTCATTTTGCACAATTTACAATAGCTGTGGTCAATAAAGACCCAAAGAAATCAAAATATTCTGGTTTGTTAGCTAATAATTAATTGTCTTAATTAACGGAGATGACAATTTTTTCTATCATCATTACTCATTAGTTGTTCTTGAGTTTTTCAGATACATTGCACCGATTTTGGAAGAAGGAGCATGACTGGGGATGGAAAAAGTTTATGGAGCTGTCAAAGGTGTATGAAGGATTTGTTGATACTTCTGACAATTTGATAATAAAAGCTCAAGTTCAAGTCATCAGGTATTCCATTCTTAAATTCATGTTATTTTAAGACCCCCATAGACTGACATGCCAATCTTGTTTGCACTTTAACTTGGAGCTTTTAATTCAGATGCATGACATTGTATTTTTTATTGGTTGTTGATGCAGGGAGAAATCAGACAGGCCTTTCCGTTGCCTTGATTGTCATTATAGAAGGGAACTTGTTAGGGTATATTTGACAAATGTTGAACAAATCTGTCGGCGTTTTGTGGAGGAAAGACGGAGCAAGCTTGGGAAGTTGATTGAGGATAAAGCTAGGTGGTCGAGGTACTTTGTGCTCTACTTTAAAACTGTCTTGCTTCTGACATACTATGCATAATCTATTTTGTCACAGGATGCATGCTGTAATTATTATTAATAGCACTCCATACATCTACATGAAAACATGAAAAATCTATGTCTGGGTTGACTTATTTCCTTTTCAATCCAGAAAGGTAAAAGTTTGGACAATTTGGGAAGAAAAGTTACAGAAGTTGTTGAGTTCCTTTGTTAAATCAAATCGTTGACCATGGTTTGTTGTATTATAACAACCGCCTGTTTCTGCCCAGTTTTGTGCATATGTATTCTGAAATTACACCATTTTAGAAATTAAATCTGATTTTATATTATAACCATTTCAAATTTATTGCAATGACATTGTTTCCCAGTTTAAATAATGAATGTTAGTATCCATTGCTACTTGTGTCAGACAGTAGGGGTTTTAGGCTAAAATGTGGCGGGTTGGGTTGGGATTTTAGGCCCGCTGCCCACCAATGCCCGCCCCGCTAAATCCCGCCACCCACCCTGCCAAAACCCGCCGCCCGCAAAAGACCGCCTCACCTATATAATAACACTATTTAAGTATTTGGAAGAGCCTAAGAAAATAGTTTGTGATATGTACATAAGTTGTTTTTAAATTATTAGGACTAATCTACTTTTCCTGTCTCTGTTGTTGGGCAAATATTTTGAATTTTACTAATGAAAAATGACAAAAGTGGGATCGAAATTTGAATTTAGATCATATAAAATACTAAAAGTGATGTTATATATGATAAGAGTATTATTTCACTAAAAGTTGATGTTTTAGGCTAATAAATATTATGCTTTTTAAATGTTGGTTTGATGCTTTTTTATTGAAATGTAGAAAGAACCTTTTAATTTATTTAAAAAAATAATAAAAAAAAGAAGGTGGGCAAACCCGCTGCCCGCCAAGGTGGCAGAGTGGGCTAGACTTTTGTTGGCGGGCATGCCCGCCCCGCAATTTTTTTGGCGGGCTTTAGGCGGGGTAGGCACGGGGCGGGGCGTGCGGCCCGTTTTGCCATCCCTTAGACCCATAGTTACATACTTCGCAGGCCTCCCTAGTGAACCGTTAATTGGTACGAGAGTAGCGGTTTGCGGTACTTTTGCAAACCGGTTAATGAAAAATCTCAAGAATGGAAGATTCTACGTACCAATGAACTAATTTAATGCTATTAAACCCATTAATGTCTAGTTACGCATAGCCACCCCACGTAAAGGAAAGAAGCCTGCTGCCTGTTTTGTTTAAAATTAGTATTGCATTCCTCTATTTATAAACCACTTCTACTCTCAATACTGTCTATATATTTGATGTGGGACTTCTCCTATACCCATGTTAATTTATCTATAAAGTTCAACGTGGAACTTAAAGGGATTTTTTTTTTTTATGTTTTGCATCATTTATTTCATTAATCTTTAATAATTCTTTTAATTATAGTATATGGATTATTACATTTGAATGTACCAAGAATTCAAATAACGTACCACGAATCTAAATAACATACCAACTATGCATGCCCCCACGTTCCGAATTCTTTGAGAGTTGCGTACCCGAATTCGTACCACGAACCGAAGCAAATTGTGAGCCGTGTGAATATGGTCAGACCTTTAAGTGTAGGCAAGATTGCTAAAATCACAAGTTAGCTTGTGGAATCAATTTCTCATACGATTCCATGAATCTAGGTATCAAGTTAGAGTTGACTCAGCTGTAAACTCAAATTTTAGTAAATTCTGAAATGAAACCTAGTTTATCGGGATGACGGACTTGTAGTGAACTCGGGTAACCAAGTTTGAGTTGACTCAGCTGTAAACTCGATTTTTATTGAACTCTGAAATGAACCGAGTTTATTGGGATGATGAACTTGTAGTGAACTCGGGTAAAATCACAGGAAATGTTTGAACAATTATTTTTAATCTTTTTCTTCATCTCAGTCTTCACATTTAACTCCTTTTCTTTTTTGTTAGTTGAATTTTGGTCATGTCAGTGTTTACTTTATAATTGAGTTGAAGTTTTGAATTATTTATGCATTTATTGTATGATATAAATATATTTGTCATGTATATATTATTTTAGTGAGTTAAACTTCTATTACTCGATTTCACATAACAAACAAGTTTGCTTTAACTCTTGATTTTGACAACCTTGGTTGTGGGTGTCTGATTTTATGAGTTGATTAAACAGTAATTTTCAATATGCAGTTTCTTTGCTTTCTGGAGGGACATTGACCAAACATCTAGGCGCCGGATGTCTAGGGAGAAGACTGATGTAATTTTAAAAGTTGTAGTGAAACACTTCTTTATTGAGAAAGAAGTCACATCCACTTTGGTAATGGATTCCTTGTATAGTGGATTGAAGGCTCTTGAGGGCCAGACTAGCAAGAAAGGTTTGGTAAAATTGTTGGATTCTGAAGAAATAACAGCCCCTATTGTCCGTGTTGAAAAAGACATGTTTGTACTGGTGGATGATGTTTTACCGCTTCTTGAAAGGGCTGCTATAGAACCACTCCCTCCAAAAGATGAAAAGGGTCCTCAAAATCGTACAAAGGTAAGATGTCGAGTAATATTTATTAAAGTAACTAAAGATTTATATATTGACACCTAATAGACGGCAATATAGATCAGCATTGGCCCAATTGACATGAGATGGTATTAATGGAACCTTGGCAAGGGATTTATAGAGGACTGAGTCTTGAATAAAAGAGTAGATAAAAGTCATGCCAATTTGTTGAAATATGCAAAAAAGTTATTCTGAAAACTTGGATATTGTATTCTGAATTGAGTATGTCTAGATTAAGGTTTTTCAATTCTTCTTCATCAGCTGGCCATCTAATTTTTCATCCCTATAAACTAATAATGGGTTCAAATATGGATTAGTTAGCTATTCTAAAATTGCATTGCACTAACTGAACTATTTCATTTCCAACATGAATTCAATTTAGGCTTTGTTACCTTTTTTTTAAAACCAAATCTCGTGGATGTTATATTTCTGATGTTAATTAACGGTAGTGTACTTTTTTACCTATATAATTTTAAATAGAAACAAATCTAGCCTACTCATAGTTGAGGCATATATTTGACATCTGGAATGGTATCTTTAGTAGCCTGGGTTATTATTTTAAGTACAAAAATGGCTATGGTATATGACACCTTTTGGCTTTATAGTTTTGGAATCCTTTTGATTGCTAAGAACCTTCCCGTGTTTTTACAGGATGGAAACTCTGGGGAGGATTTCAATAAAGATTCTATGGAGCGTGATGAAAGGCGTCTCACAGAATTAGGGCGCAGGACTTTGGAAATATTTGTCCTTGCTCATATATTCAGGTAACTTAAACGATACTTTTTTAATTAGTTTCGTTCTGTTTCTCAACTTAATGGCATGCTTATACACTACCGAATTTTATCTGTCTGGGTATAATGGGGAAGTAGACTCCACTAATTTAATCATTAATCTGTAAGAAATGGTTAATGCATGGATAGCTTCTTTGCGATTTCAAGGTACTGCCATGGTTTGGCCGTTTCTTTTGCATTCCCATGTACTACCATGGTATGGCCGTTTCTTTTTTATTTCCATGTACGTTTGGAATTGTAAAAGTTTATCTGTTCATATCTTGATCGGGTACATGATCTTTCATAGATAATAACGTTCTTGTTTGCACTAAATGACTCGATGCCCTAAAGCTTCAATATGAATCCTTGCTTACTTGCTATAGCAGTAACTTGAGCCAATTCTTTCTGATAGTGTTGTAATTATAAATTTGGGTTCCCTGGTGATTTATCCTCAAGAAAATGTAGTACATATAATTACTTTATTATGAAAAAGTAAATCTATTTTTGTATATTCTCTCCACTGACATGTCCTCCACGTTGCTTTCTGTGAGTTGTGGACTTAATAACATGCAATGAGGGCCTGACTTAGAGAGGGGATACTTGTAGAAAGATGAGGTGCACATCCTATTTTTTTAGTTTGTCAAGATTAGGTGTTAACCAGTGTTCAATATGGGGAACTTAAGGATCTACCAAGGATCAAACTATGGGTATATACTTACATACGTTTTCGATGTATGATATACTTGCTGGAGAATTGATTTCCTCCATTGTGCGTCACATCTTCAATGGTTATGCATGAATATGAAGTAATCTTGTTACAAAGTATGTGGAATTTCATTTTTACAAGAAAACTGATGATTTGGGATGAATGAAAAATTTAGAAGCTTTAATAGTGTATCTGGGAATTAAAGAAGGCATATTTTTTCTGACACTACAACTGCACCAACTTATTTCTATTTGTTCTTTCTACATATATGTATTGAATACAATTAGTTAGAAATCCTAATTCCTAATGTCATGGGTGCAGCAACAAAATTGAGGTTGCTTATCAGGAAGCTGTTGCCCTAAAGAGACAAGAAGAACTCATTCGTGAAGAAGAGGCATCATGGCAAGCTGAAAATGATCAGAAAACAAAACGTGGAGTCAATGAGAGGGAAAAGAAGTCAAAGAAAAAACAGGTTGTTACAGATTGAAATTGCATTGTTCAGGAATCTTTACATATCTAAATATTGATTCACATATGCTAATTTATTATCTTGTTTCTTAACAATTTTTTTGACTATTTATCGCAGACTGAAATTCAATTGTCTGACATTGTTAATATTTTGATTTTAGAAGTCAATAGAGGCAATATTAAATGATTCTCATAAGTTCCAGTACTGAATATAATTAGAGGAAAAAGTGTTACAATTATATTAGATTTGTTGAGATCCTACACCTATTAGAGTTGTGGCTCAGTTATCCTTAGAAGGCTTGAACATCATCACGTATTAAACTAACTTTTGGAGTTGACATAGATCTAAGTCTAATTTCAAAATTGTATCGGAGCCTATCTCAGTTTAATTATTGGGCCAGGTGTATTTCTCCGCGCTTTAGACATCCAGTCCTTGGCGCGAGTTGTGTGAAGATCTCTGTTTCTGTGCCACCAAATTTGTCCATGCTTCAGATGTCCAATTTTGGGCGTTTACGGTCTGTTAAGATCTATATATTATTGGACCAACCACAGTAATCCATGCTTCAGATATCCTATTGTGATTGTGAGGGGATTTAGACGCCATGTCGACTTGAGATATGGTCAAGTTGTCTTGGAAAATCCTCGCCTCTTGAGCAGGCCTTGCACAGATTCTTTAAGACCACAAACAAATAATTGAGTAGATAGGCTTGGTAAATGTAGCCAAGGTATAACTCTTTTTTGTCATGGTATTGATGTAGTCAGCTAATTTCTGATGTGGTAGCTATCATGGCTGGGAAGTTTGTATATTGAACCTTGTTGTGAAATGGAATTTTACAATATTGGAATATTGGTTTATAAGGAAAGCCATTTTTTCTGGGCTGATCAGATGGAGGACAATCTAATAGTTAGTGATAGAAACAGACCAAGCATTTTTAATGGATTTAGTTCATGGCTAAACATTATGGTGTAACTGAATCTATGTGACGACTTCCACCCAGCGGGAAAAGACTTTGGTTATTGGTGTTTCTGTAGTGAATACCATGTTTGAATTTGCTTATATTCTTGGGAACTTTTTGTTTAAAAGGCCTTCTCATGAGAATTTTGATTGTTATCCTTTTCGAACGTCAAAAGTTAATCGAAGCACACATCAAGCGAGGTCTTGTTTGTTTAGGATTTATGATTTGCCAATATTTATGTTTGAGTTGCTTGTTTACGATCTGTTGCATCTTTACCTTCCATGCCTGCCTATAAATTGCATTTTGATATACTACGAAGAAAAAAAATGCAGCACTGTGGGAAAGTAGTTAAGGAAGGTAGGATATTAAAGTGGAACATCAAACTTGGTTCTAGAACCCCAGAGGAAGTTTTAGATCTGAAGTTTTGTTGACTTGTACTGATTACAATATCTCCCTAGGATTTTAAGGTATTAGCTTTATATCCCTGGCATCCCAAGCATTAAATAAGTTTTTCAAGCAGAGCCATCCAAGTCCATTATTGTCACATAATGGTCATATGACTTAATAAATGAATTTTGAAAAACAATGATAGTAGAACTTCAATGATACACAACATAAGTAATAAACTAAGGACATATAATGTTAAATAATAGAAATTTCAATCTGTATGTTTGTAAGCTGAGAAGCCTTATCCATACTTTTTTGTTTGATTTGTGAACTTTCAGATAAAATATTTAGGAACAATTACTCAAATTTGTTCTTAATCAATAACCACTTTTCAATCCAATTGTAACTCCCAAGATTTTCTGTTGAAATCTCATTTTCCTATGCCATGCCATGTACCTTGTAAAGAGAGTTGTTGGTGGATTTTCATTTTTATTGCTGACATGTTTTCCTTTCTTTTCACTACAGGCCAAACAAAAGCGGAATAATAGAAAAGTAAAGGATAAAGCGAGGGAGGAGAGGATTATTATGGCTGTGCATGAGACGAGCCAGGAAGACAATGCTGGTGATGAGAAAATGGATTCTAATGAGGAAGCTCAAACTCTGTCTGAAAAGCCTGATGCCGTAGAAGATATTTCTGATGTGTCTGACTCTGTGGATGGAGTTGCTGAAGTGCTACAGCCGGATTCAGAAGACAGAGATACTAGTCCTGTTAATTGGGATACTGATGCATCGGAAGTTCATCCTCCAACTGAGGCCAGTAACAATGGCATAAGTGGTATTTCATCCAAACAGAATGGAATGTCTGCTAAAAGGTGCAACACAGCGATAGATGATAGTTCTTCAACGTGTTCTTCCGATTCTTTGCCACCATCAGTAGTCATGACTGATCCCTACAAGGGGAACACCTTTTCAAATTGTAAAGTTCAGAAGTCACCTAGCAGGCAAGTATTTAGCTTAATGTTCTCCTTTTGTTGTTGGTGTAGACAGGCATTAGTGATATGTCGTAAGTCTTAATTTGGTTTGGCATTTTTTATTTGTAGAGGTAAGAGCCGAGGCAAAGCATCATGTGACACTGGTGGTTGGACGAATCAAGTAAAAAGTCGGTCATCTGTTGCTGCAGCACATGCTGGGGTCATTAACAAAGAGTCTGGAAATGGTAAGGTTGGAAAAGATGAGTCTGAGGGTGCTGTCATTACCTTGAAGGACCGGTTAAAGTGGGCTGAGAAGCATGTTGTGAGAAAGGTTGTCTCATTTCTACTCTTGTTGGAAATACTTGTCAAAGTGTTAAAAAAGTTCTTCTCTAGAGCTTATCTGTGCATTTCTAACTGTGATTTTTAGACACCACCATCACCCCAAAAAATCTTGAGTTGTTTATGATCTATGAATTATTTGTTTTCTGATTATTTATTTATTTTTGATAGATTTATTTTCTGATTGTTTATTTGCTATTTGTAATAAGCTTGAGGGGATGTTGGAATATTAAGGTTTTTTGCTTTATTGTTAGGTGAAGGCTCATAAGTTTTTTGAAGAACTTTTAACAATTTAATTTATGAAGCTAACTAAATGTCTTTAAATGTTCGTTTTATGTACCATCACTAAAACAATCATATACTCAATCTTATACTAAAGCTCTGTATCTTTTCTAATTGATAGGACGAGGAGGTTCCTTCACTTCAAATGAAACCCATCATCCAAGACAAAGTTGTTGAGATAGAGAAACTTACTGACAACGGATGTCTACAGAAAGCTGTGCCTTCTCCACCTATCAGTCCTCCTAGAAACTCTACTGTTCAAATGAATTTAGAAAGCAAGACAAGTGCTACATTAGATCCTTTTCATGTCACTAAAACAGCTTTAAGTGGCTCCCAACAGACTGATAAAGATCCATCCTCCCCTCCCACCTCTGCATCACAAGCTACAACTGCGTCCAAAACTGAGATTCAGAAGACTTCAATTGCAAGATTAACTGAAAGATCTGTAGCAAGAGTGCCTACTATCTCAAGACCTTCAAGTACTCCTTTGGTTTCTGGTTCCAGGCCAGCTGCTCCTGCGGTCTCAATGGTTCAAACTTCTCCCCCACTAGCACGCTCAGTGAGTGCTGCTGGTCGGTTGGGTCCTGATCCCTCACCTGCCACTCATAGTCACGTTCCTCAATCCTACAGAAATGCTATCATGGGGAACCCTGCGACATCAACTGCTGCCAGTCTGACCCATTCTAGCTCATGTTCAGGAGTAAACCCATCCCCTAGCTATTCTCAACCATCTTCCTTGGTGTCATCGCCAATCTTTTTATCTCAGAGCTCTGATAGAATGGACGCTAATGCTGTCCAGTCTGGTGTTCCCTTTGGCATGAGAACACATGATGTTTTACAGAATGGTCACCATTGGATTGAAAGTTCTCAAAGAGAATTGACCAGAAGCATGCAGTATGATCAACCCTCTGGTCTTAATGGTGATCAAAACCACGACTTCTACAGGCCACTACATAGCAGATCTATGGGCAACATGTTAACTGAGTTTCCAGCCTGCACATCCGGGCGTCAGAATCAAGCGTTATTGGTGGACGAGTTCCCACACCTTGATATCATAAATGACCTGCTTGATGATGAACATAGCATTGGGATGACATCCAGGACAAGTTTGGGATTCAACTCTTTGGGCAATGGGTCACAGTCGCTAAATCGACAATTCAGCTTTCCTGGAGACTTGGATGCAAATGATGACCGTGGATCCTCGACCAGTTCTTGCAGGCTCGAGCGATCACAAAGTTACCATCATGATCATGGATTCCGAGGAGGCTATAACTCATCTCATGGGCATTTTGATTCACTGAGGGATTTCATCCCACAAGTTAGAAGCATGCCTTATGTCAACGGACATGTTGACGGATTGATTCCAAACCAATGGCAGGTGGCGGGTTCTGATTTATTGTATGCAGGCATGAGAAACACAGGGAATGATGGCTACCCATACTATCCAGATTACTCAAATATGGCAACTGGTGTCAATGGTTATAATACTGTATTCAGGCCTTCAAATGGTCCTTAGAGGGAAGTCATGCTCACAAATTAATGGTTGCGAAAAATGTAATGTATGATGGGGAAATGTTGGACTTAAGATTGGAGTGAGGCTGTAATCTCTTCTTCACAAGCAAATATATTTTGTAAAGAGTATTTTGAGTTACTTGCCGCCCAGCTCTTTTTTTGTGAAAGTTTGGCATTCTAGGATTATTATGGTTGAATCATGATAATGAGGTTTTAAGCCTTTTGTCATCATAACTCAAGTTTATTATGCATCCTCTCATTTCAGATGCATGCTCTGGAATCTGCACCCAAGGCTGTAACCCTTGTCAGCTATGGATATTAATAAGACATTTGCTAATACTCAGTAGTGGTTCTCTTCAAATTTATATAAAATGGTTCAATATATTAAGTGCCTCTTTTAAGCACCATTTAATTTATTCAGGGGATGAAAAGGCATTATGTCACGCGTTCTTATGTCGCGATTCAAATTTAGTTTTCTTAGACTACAAATATAAGCAGTCACCATTGAAGTTGTACTATTTAATTTTCTTTGAAGGTTTTATTTAAGAAAGTGATTTTATAATAACTTAGGGGTTGTATTGGATTGAGATTTCAATGGGTTATTTTGACGGAAAAAGTTTTGAAAATTTAGAAGACTTTGTAAGATTATATTGACATTTTTTAAGAGATTGTTTACCATCAAGAATTTTCAATTTAGAGTTCAAAGGATTTGATATAAATTTGTAAAATTTTAAAGTACTTTATGGGTTTTTAAGATTTTAAAGATTCAATAATTTTTCTTTATATCTTTTAATAATAAAATGATTATTCTCTTAAAAAATCCAAGTGATTTTATTAGATAAGTCTTTAGAATAGCTTAGAATAGAAAATGCAAAGGTTTCAAGACTGACAATTGTCGATTTGAGTGTATAAAAAATCTACTATAGCAGGCAATCTATTTTGCCAAGTATAAAAGCAAAATAGTTTTCATTCTTTTAACTGATTAATTTCAAAAATTAAAAGTTAGAGTTTAAAATGAATCTCTCTACTCTACCTACTTATTCTAACATGGTATCATTGTTATATCAGGATATAGGACATCACTATGGATACGACATCGTCACCAGTGTCATTGTCGACAACTTCCGCTCATGTTTCGCCTTTTCCAGTGATCGTGACTGTGAATTTTGTGGAAGAATCATGTCATCTTCACTTCTCTCTCAAGATCACGTATAAATTCGATAACTTCCATCTCTAGCGCAAACAAATTGAACAATAAATTGGATAACTTCCATCTCTAGCGCAAACAAATTGAACAAGACATCAATGCACATGGTCTAATGAAGTTTGTTGTGTGCACACGAATTCCTTTTAAATTAGTTGATGATGAAGCTAGCACAACTGGTAGTGTTACCCCTGAGTACTCACGCTGGCATCAAAAGGATCAAATGCTTCTTTCTTGGCTTCAATCTTCGTTATCCAATGAGATTCTTTAGTGTGCGCTTGGATGCACTCATGCGCATCAACTTTAGGATCATATGTTCGGTTACTTTCAAAAGCAAACTCATGCGCGTGCTAGATAATTTCATGTGGAGCTTCGTGCTCTAACTCTTGACAATTCTTATGTTTAGGAGTATCTTCATAAGATTCATACTGACTTTGTTCTAGTTGTTTCCATAGTTGAGAGAAAGTTTGGTCTAATGGATTTAGATGAAGTAGAAATTCTCTTTCCAGCACATGAACTTCGTCTTAATAAGTTTATGAAACTCTCTGCACCTAATATTATATCTCTCATACTTCGGAGGATGTGCCATCTGCTAGTGTTGAATCTTCACATTCCCTGTTTCCTGCACCTCATTTGGATCAAGAATTGCATCAGTTTTGTGGTAATTGAGGCTCTCGTGGTATTCATACTCGTAGAGGTAGAGGTCGGTTTTCTGGCTCAAATGTACAGTATCAGGTTTGCTCCAAATTTTTCCAGATAACTCTGACTTGTTGGTATAGGTTCAATCAAAGTTATAATCCTCCTGTCTCAGTTGGTAACCCTTACATTTGTGGATCATGGTCTCCCTCAAATGTTGGTTATGGCTCATTCACTCCAAATGTGTGGACAATACCACCTACACCTTTAAGGAATGTAGCAAGTTTTTCTAGTTCTCTTAGTGATCTTTACATCTTGGTTTTTCAGACTCTAGGGCTTCATTTCATGTCACCAATGATGTTAATAATATTCAACAAATGACTTCATTTGAGGGTTCTGACCAAATCTTCATGGGAAATGACAAAGGTTTTCAAATTCACTCAACACGCTTTAGCGTCTTCAGCTCACCCGATCACCTTCACACACCTCTCATATTTCATAATCTTTTACTTATCTCTACTATAACAAAAATTTAATGGGTGTTAGCCAATTCTGTTGTAATAATAATGTGTACTTCTTATATTTTGTTGAAAAATGTCTTGTCCACTCCCAGGTTTCCCATGACATCTTACTTGAAGGCCAAGTTGACAAGGATGGACTCAATGTGTTCCATTCTCTCACCCTGACAAGCAATGTGAGCAAGCCTAAGTCCCCATCTACTTCAATGTGTCCTACTTAGCTTGTTTCTAACATTATTTCAGTTTCTATGTCTGCATGTACTCCTAATATGTGGCACTTGAAATTAGGGCACCCTAATTCTCAAGACTTAAAACTTGTTTTACATGGTTGTAAAGTTTCTTTCTGTAATAAAGATATTTATGTGTTTTATTCAACTTGCTGTATGGGTAAAACACACATGTTATTCTCACCTACTTCATACAACACTTATGCCTCTCCATTAGAGCTTGTTTATAGTGATTTATGGGAACCTTCCCCTTATGCTTCCACTTTAGGTTTATGTATTACATATCCTTTATGGGTGCTTTTTTCCAAGTTTACTTGGATCTACTTACTTAAGACCAAGTCTGAAGCTTTTACCATTCTTAAACAGTTCAAAACCATGGTTGAGTTACATCATGGTCTACTCTTCAGTCTGATTGGGGTGATGAGTTCAAATCTTTTACCTATTTTCTAACTGAGCATGGTATTCTTCATAGAGTCTTTTTCACTTGAGATTAGAGCACCATAATTCTCAATCCTTAAAACTTAATTTAAATAGCTGTAATGGTTCTTTTAGTAATAAAGATAGTAATGTGTTTTATTCAGCTTGTTGTATAAGCAAAAACCATAGGTTACACTTAACTATTTAACACACCACTTTTTCCTTTCCCTTAGAGCTTGCTTATAGTGATTTATAGGAACATTCCCCTTATACATACCTAATTATGAACCTTCTCAGGCCTCAACCTTATCTTTTGATACAATCCCTATTCCGCCTAATGTCATTCCTATTACTCGTGTACCTATTAAGACTCACTCCATGAAGACTACAACTAAATTTGGGTTCACTTAACCTAGGCATAATTCTAGTCTCATACTTGCCACCTCAGAACCAAGTACTGTCAGGCAATCGAATGACTCATTGTACTAGAAGGCAGCCATGCAGGCAAAATATGATGCATTAATTCATAATGACACATGAACCCTTGTTCCCTTGCCCCTAAAAGAAAAACCATTGGTTGTAAATGGGTATTTAGAGTCAAGGAGAACCCTGATGGCACTGTAAATAGGTATAAGGCTAGGCTTGTAGCCAAAGGTTTCCATCAAAGGCATGTCTTTGATTTTAGTGAAACCTCCTCTCATGTGGTCAAACCTATCACCATCAATATTATCTTGTCCATTTCCATTACCTACAAATGGTCAATTCAACAATTAAATGTAAATAATGGCTTCCTCAATTGTCTACTCCATGAGGAAGTGTATATGGAACAACCAAAAGGGTTTGAGAGTGCAAATGCCTCATTAGTCTGCAAGCATGACAAAGCTCTCTATGGAGTTAAATAAGCAACTAGACAATGGTTTGAGAGGCTTAAAATGATTTACTCTAACTAGTCTTCAAGGCTAGAAAATGTGATCCTTCTCTTTTTACATATTTCTCTCAAGGCCACACCATCTATCTAATGGTCTACGTAGATGATATTATCATCATAAGCAGTTCCTCATCTCTCTTACAAACCTTCATTAACAAACCGAATGTGATGTTCTCTCTCAAACACCATGGTGATCTAAATTAGTTTCTAGGGATTGAAGAGAAAAATATAACTCTGAATTCTATGCTTCTAACTCAATCTAAATACATCAGAGATATCCTCCAGAAGAACAACATGCTAGATGCTAGATCTGTCACCATACTAATGCAGGCCTACTACAAGTTGCCAAAGACAAGTTGTATTACTATGACTGATCCCATCAGGTACATGTTAGTTGTTGGTGCACTACAATATGTAACCAATACCAGACCTGATATCTCATACTCTGTCAACAAAGTGTGTCAGTTCACAACTTATCCTCTGGAAACTCATTGGATAGTAGTCAAAAGTTAGATACCTTAAGGGCACTCTTGGACATGGTCTTAAGCTGTCTCATATTTCCACCACCTCTTTTCCTTCTATTCAATTATTTTGTGAGGCATATTGGTCTTCAGACATAGATGATAGAAGAATTACTTTTGGAGCTTCTATTTTCTTTTGCCTGGTTTCTTGGTAGTCCAAGAAGTAACCCGTGGTTGCCGGGACCATCATTGAGGCTAAGTACAAAAGCCTTTTCTTAGGCCACCACAAACCTACCGTGGGTTCAAACTTTCCTTAAGAAGTTGTTCATCTATACCAAGTACCTACCATACTATGTGAAAACCAATCTGCGATGTTGTTGGCTCATAATCCTATCATGAACTTAAGGACCAAACACATGGAAATAAATCTCTTTTTTGTTAGAGAAAAGGTTATGACCAATCAAATTTAGATTCTTCATATTCCTGGCACTAATACGTGGGTTGATGCATTGACCAAGCATTTTCCATCCACTAGATTCATAACCCTAAAGCAAAAACTCAGGTTTGTCACCTCCCCGTGAGTTTCAGGGGGGGTATAACTTGGAATAGAAAATGTATAAGTCTCAAGACTGACACTTGTCAACTCGAGTGTATCAGAAACCTGCTATAACATGTCATCTGTTTTGCCAAGTATAAAAGAAAAATAATTTCCATTCTTGTAACTAACTAATTTGAGAAATCAACAGTTAATTAGAGTTCAAATGAATCTCTCTACTCTACCTACTGGTTCATACATATTTTAACTTTATGTTCTTATAAGTAACATTTTGCTACACGTTTAAAGATATATTTGTTCTCCATAAATAATATCTTATTGTTTATGCTCTTGCATTTGAACAACATATTTGAAGTACTAGAGTAAACTTATGATGACCACAACTTCATACTAATAATTTGAGGGCCCAGATTAACACCTTCAAATACTTCATCCTAACAGGGCTTATGTTTGGAGGTTGGTGGACCAAAATAAACTTAAGATGACCATATGCCTAGACAAGGAGAATTTAACTTGCCACCACCATATTTTCAAAATTTCAAATTTTCAAAATTATCCTTGCTATTATTTACCAACCAAAGTTTACTTTTCTTCCAAAATTTTCACTCTTACAAATATACCAAAAACAGTTTCCGATTGTACAATCAAAATTTCCGGTACACATTTTTTTTGCAGTTCTGGCAATTCTAGCATTCATATATGACTCATTGTTTGTTATTTTTTCTTCAAATATACATGACTCAATTTCTGTTCACCATATGTTTAAGTGAGCTTCTTTCCATGTTCAATATGCTTATATTCTTCCTTTCAATAATGTCAATGTGTCGCGGTGTGTAAGGAGATATTATCTCATTCTCAAATCCTTATTTGCCACATAATTGTGCAAACTCATCTGAAGTGTATTCACCACCTCCATCGGATCTCAATCTCTTGATTCCACATTCATGCTGTTTTCAACTAACAACTTAAACTTCTTGAACTGATTGAATACTTCAGTTTTCTTCTACATAAATTAAATCCATATGTACTTGGTGAATACATCTTTTAAGTTTAGAAAATAATATTTACCTCCCATTGACTTTACTTTAAATATCCCACATACATATGAATACATAATCTCCACCTTTTGCTTTGACTTTATAGGAAAATCATGCTTTAATGACTTCATTGTCTGATTGGCTTCATAATAATCTTCACACAATTACTTTGGAATTTTGATATGAGGAAATCCATACCCCATTTTATTCATGTGCATTAGGATCATATTTCTAAAGTTTAGATGACCATATCTCTAATTCCAAATCCAATTTTGATCCTCAATTGTGGTTGATGCAAGACATTGACGGTCAAGTATGTTGGTCATGATTTTGAAGTGTCTTTTGTTTAATAGACATGCATTCAAAGTTAGTTTGAAACTTGAATCAAACACCTTCAACTCGTTATCTTCTAACCTCATGGTATGGTTCTTATCAAGCAATTAGACCAAGCTTATCGAGTTACTTTCCATTGAAGTAACATATAGAACATTACTTATAATTGCTTCTTTCCAATCCTTCCTTTTCACAAGTATGTTTCCCATCACCTCATATGTAGCTATGCTATTATCTACAAATCTAATGGTATTTCCCACTTATTTATCAAACTTGATAAACTAGTCTTTGTTATCTGTCGTTTGATTTTTGTAGTCTATGTCAAAATACCATACTGTAATGGTAAAAATCATGAGTATAAGCTATTTATTAACTTAACTCAAGATAAACAGAGTCGCCACCGCACTTTTATTTTATTCCAAAAGAAAAAGGAAAAAATAGCAAATAAATCCTAATGAACCAAAAAGCAAAAAAAAAAGAAGCTAAAGAAACAATCAGAGAAAGGATAAGAGGGTTGGTTACAAAATGAGAAGGTTTTAAGCACCCAAAATGTTCGTGGTACTCCACGGGAGCCCTTTGAAAAATTTATTGCTTTTGATTTGAAAATTATTTGCTTAAATGAGAATGGGGGAATGAGAAAAGAATTAAATTTTTAATGTTTTTGTGTTTGGAGAGATTTACCACCTCATGCCTACGTACCCACAATGTGCAATGTAAGATCAAAACCCCATAGTTCGTGGTACAAATAGTAAAAATGAGTTGGTTTTGATTGATTTTATTAAGTGAAGACAATTTGTCATTTTCAAGTGGATAGCCTCACAAATCTACCATGAGAATGAGGTCATGGACTCATACATCATTATGGGGAGTGTGTCAACTCAGATAAAATCGACGAGTATGCCACTAAACCCACACACGAATGACAAGAGACTCAATTATATCAAACTACAACCATGGAGATTGATAGAATTGCACCCGACTAGAGAAGAATGACTCATAGTCTAAATTTGCAAAAAAAAAAAGGTGCACAAAGGCACAAAACCACTTGAATGCGTTTGGTTCTTTTTAATTTTTGAATTGAAGTCAAAATGATTAAGTTCATTGACATTTATTTAAGAAAATAAAAATTAAAAAGCCACTTGATAAAAGTCAAGGTTTGATTATTAAAATAATGAAGGTTTGTAAAACAATAATATTTTGAAAAAGAGAGAAATTTTGAAAATTGAAGGGGAGGAGATGAATAAGCTATCCTAAAAAGAAAATACAAGAGATAAAGGAGGAAAGATCTAACCAACTTGATGATATTTCCAAGCATAAGAAAAAGAGTTCCATCCTTATAAGCATAAGCTAGCAAATGGCCAAATAAAAGCTAAAGTACCAACTCCATGATGATCAAAGCAAAGTGAAGGTCCTAGGATCTAAGTCCAAAACTCCAATTCCAATGCTAAGGATAGTAACCATAGTCCAAGAACAAGATCACAAGTTTTTTTTAGAGGTTTAATCCTTTATTAATATTTTTGTGTCCAAATGGACAAAGGAAAAAAAACACAAGGATATATAAACATAAACATAAACATGATAATGGATGATACAACATAATAAAAACATAATAAAAGTAAAGGAGATAAGGGAGTAAGAAGAAAATTAAAGAGGATAAGGTGCAAAAGGAAAATTAAAATAGTAATAATAATATATACATAATAGTGGTATGGTGAACTTAATCATCCACAACCAAAAGAGTAACCAAGCACTTAGTGCCAAAACCGAAAAGACAACTGATTCCGCTTAATATCTTACACTATGGTGATTAACCGATGCGATTAGACCCAAATTTGATGAAAATTGAAAGAAGATTGGGATACCCAAAGCAAATACGCATCAATCTTCAAAAGTCGTGGATCTAACGTAAATGATTAACCACCTTTGGATGACGCGACCAACACGAGGTCCAGTCCACGAAATTGCAAGTATCCAATTGGATTTTTATTCCGAAGTAGGGACATATTTAGGTCTATGTTATGAAATCACCGAGTAATTTATGGAGTAATTATCCTACAAATGAGGCCGGCCAAAACCAATTAAGGTTAACGATATTAGTGCTAATACATGCGAGATAGACGATATGTAAATCGCCATCCGAACACAATACCACACAAAAATAAAGATGAATACCAAATTGAGTTACATTTATGGTATTCTTTCATCTTTAAGTTCAATCACTCATTTTAGTGGAATCAAGGTATGAAAATATATCACTAATTCAAAGCACCTAAAATGAATGAACTAATTCACTTATAGATAGATTTGAACTAGTAAACATTAACTCCTCTAATCTATACCCAAAGTCCATTGAATTTAAAGAGAAACCAGTCCCTAAAATGTCTCCCAAGATAAAAATAAGGAGACAGAGAAAAAGGGGGAAAAAGGAGCAAAACAATCCCAAAACAATCCCAAAACAAGCCAAAATCTTCCTTTGACTCAGTGTTAATCGATTAAACCCTAAACCAATTGGTTAATCGGTTAACATGTTATAAATTTGAATTCTGCACCATTTTATACTGATTAATCGATTAACCAGTTTGTACTACAAATGGTTAATCGATTAACACTGAACCAGAGGCAAAATATTGGCCAAAATTCAGCAATGATCTTCTTTTAAAACAATTTTCAAACACCTTATGATCATGAAATGAATTAACACAAATTTTAAAGGGAAAATACAGTAGAATCCCTGCAATCAAACAATAATTTATGATCCAAAGGATCAACAACCAAAAGCACCAAAGATTTACATCTTGAATGATAATGATGAAGATGTAACAATGGAGGAAGGTGAATTACCAAGAACAAACTTCAAATTACTCCACTAGCAAGCTTGATCTACTGAAATTGATGAAAAAAAATCAAAAGGATGAAGGTTTAGCTCAAATTTATTCAAGAATTCAATGCAAATTCTTGATAACTTTCAAAAGAAGAAAACGAGCTTTAGGTGATTTTGTGGTTTAGGAAGATAGTCTGCAAATGATTTTTTGGTTATCAAAAGCTTGAAAAATGAATGAAATGAGGGTGCTATTTAAAGACTTTAGGTATGAGAATTTGGTGGAATGGAGCTTGCTTTGGAAAATCAAATTAGGCATTTAAATTTAGAGGGAAATTCATAAAAGGGTGGTGATTAGTGAAGGTATATGGTGGGAAATGATCAAAGTGACGTAGAAGAATAAAAATGGAGTGGATCTAGAATATTCCAAATGAGATCAAAGGCTAGGATGTGCTGAAATTTGAACAATTTATTCAAATTTTGCCCTGGTTAATCGATTAACCAAGTCAAAACTTGAATATTTTGTTCTTTTTGATTGCTTTGCTGTTTCAGCTCAATACTTTTGCTTGTCGAATAAGGCATGGAAATAAACACATGAACCTTGGAATTCCTTGAATAAATCAATAAAAACTTGAGGAATCCTTGATCAGATAAATTTGAATATTTGCAGATCAACTTGACTTTTTATTTGTGAAATTCATTCGAGCTGCGAGACTACTATTTTTGGCATTTTTGACCTGTTCTTCTCCTGAAAATGTTCATAAAAGAAAACAAAATATTTTTGGATTTTAATTAATAGTCAGTAAACAAAAACAAATAAGAGCACATAAAACAAATGTGATCCCCTGTAAGGCATAAACCTGCAACAAAAAAGGATCGAGGAACCAATGCGTGATCTTGTTTGTATGCAAAATGATGCAAATGCAAACAAAAACTTAGGGGAAAAAGTTAGTGTGTTACAACTGCCCCTATTTAAGTTTCTTCAATATGGATGTATGAAGATTGACATATTCGTTTGTACAAGATGGGAGAGACTTAAATATAGAAAACCCAATTTTCGGCCCTAAGAGACCATGCAATGATATGAATATGTTATGTAAACCCAAGATCTTTGTGGGGAGAAAACAACCACCAGAGAAAAGCAAAAGCTTGGGGACACTAGTAGAGAATCCCTCTGGGAGAAAACAACAGACAACAAGAGGGTTTACTAGGAAAATAAATCATTGGATAGTCAACTCAACTTGGGGAATGATTATATATGAACACAATCAGAAAAAGAGTCAACAGAGAATGATACAACTTCACTGGAGGAAGCATCAAATGAACAACGTGTTCAAATCTATAATAAATGGAAAGAAAGATTACCCACTACCAAACAAATGATAGCTTAATTCCAAAGTAATCGATAAAAGGAGGAGACATATTACCCATTACCAAACAAATGGTAGCTTAATTCCAAAGTAATATACTCAAAAGGAAAGATTACCCACTACCAAACAAGTGATAACTTAATTCCAAAGTAATCAATCAAAAGGTGAGAAAATATTGCCATCTATCAAATATATGATAACTTAATTCCAAATCAATATACTCAAGAGGAAAGATTACCCACTACCAAACAATGATAACTTAATTCCAAAGTAATCCATCACAAAACGAGGAGACATATTACCCACTACCAAACAATTGATAGCTTAATTCCAAAGTAATCAATAAAAAAATTGGAGAAATATTGCCCACTATCAAACAAGTGATAATTTAATTCCAAATCAATATACTCTTAAGGGGGACTAAAGTTCAATCCAAGAACAAATTGGAGAGAAACGGTCAAACAAGACTCATCCCGAGGAGGAAATATCTCAACTGGGGAAAATTCCATCTAGATAATAAATTGGGGAGGAAACTGAATTAAAATCATCCACGAGGAACACACTCAGTTATAAAGGATAAACACTTTCTGCTTAATGGTCGACACTATAAACTTGAGGGAAGACTGTAGCGGTAAAATCATGAGTGTAAGCTTTTAGTTAACTTAACTCAAAGTAAACAGAGTCGCCACCGCGCTTTTATTTTATTCCAAGAAGAAAAGGAAAAAAGAGAGAATAAATCCTAATGAATCTAAAAGCAAAATGAGCTAAAAGAAACAAGTAAAGAACCGGGTAAGGGGATATATTACATAATGAGAAGGTTTTACGCACCCAAAATGTCTGTGGTACTCCACGGGAGTCCTTTGAAAAATTTACTGCTTTTGGTTTGAAAAAAGTTTGTTAAATGAGAGTGGAGGGATGAGAGAAGAATTATTTTTTAATATTTTTGTGTTTGGAGAGGTTTACCACCTCATGCCTACGTACCCACAAAGTGCAATGCAATATCAAAACCTCGTAGTTCGTGGTACAAATAGTGAAAAGGGTTGGTTGTAATTGGTTTTATTAAGTGAAGAAAATTTGTCATCTTCAAGTGGATAGCCAAACAAATCTAGCATGAGAATGAAGGTATGGACTCATACATCATTATGGGGAGGACGCCAACTCAGATAAAATCAACGAGTATGCCACTAAACCCCCACGAATGATAAGAGACTCAATTACATCAAACTACAACCATGGAGAGTGAAAGATTTGCACCCGACTAAAGAATAATGACTCATAATCGACACTCTTTTAAAGAAAACAACAAAAGTGCACAAAGGCACAAAACATCTTGAATGAGTTTGGTTCTTTTTATTTATTTTTTTGAATTAAGGTCAAGATGATTAAATTCATTGGTTTTAAAAGAAAGGAAAATGGTAAAAATACACTTGACAAAAGTCAATGTTTTATTTATTAAAGAAGTGATGATTTGAAGAAAAAAAGAATCCTTTGAAAAAGGGGGAAGATTTTGAAAATTAAAGAAAGGGAGGAGATGAAGGAACTATCCTAAAAAAGAAAATAAAGAGATAAAGGAGGAAAAATCTAACCAATCTTGATGATACTTCCAATTATGAGCATAAGAGTTCCATCCTTATAAACTAGAAAATGACCAAATAAAGGCAAGTACCAACTTCATGAAGATATAACATTAAGATGAGTCGGCGACACGATAATCTTATCAGCATACACTTGGCACTTATGACACTTCTTCACGTATTTGCAACAGTCAGATTCCATTGTCATCCAATAGTAACACGCTCTCAACATATTTTTATCCATTACATTCCCATTGGCATGAGTACCAAAAGATCCTTCATGAATTCCTTTCATTAGCATGTCTGCTTCGTGTCTATCCACGTATCCGAGCAGAACCAAGTCAAAATTTCTTTTGTACAACACATTCCTGTAACACCCCAAAATTTTCCCTCTTATTTATTACCAATTCCAAGTATCTGATGCTTCATGTCCATGTCATTTAGCATATCCTTCCATACATTGCATTTAAATCATAATAAAAAAAGCATATCATTTATGGCTTGAAGCATAATACATGTGATCAATGACTGGTCAATTTGGTGATCATTCAAAGGAAATGAAAAGGGTAATTTGGCTCTCAACAAAGTTCAAAGGGTTACTAACATCCCACAAGATCTCAAATGATTCCTCAAGGCTTTGAAAGAGGTGGATTGATCAAAGAATGCAAGCAGTGCAACACCTCATGGCAAAAAGGGTTAAAATTAGGGTTTCTGAATAATGGGGCTTTTCAATGAAATTTTGGTCCAAACTTGATTTCAATTTTTTCCACATGAGGTCAAGTACCTATGGTTGAAAAATCATCCATTGAATTATTTCATAAGGTCTTCAATTGGTCAGTTGATTGAAAATCAGAAAATTAGGGAAAAGTCAACTGTGCAGAGGAAAAAGTCAACTCCTGACTTTTTGAGGTCAAGATCATAAAATTCATGTTACAAGGGATCATTGGACAAAATTTGATCAAGAAATGATGGATGAAACATCAAAAATCAAGAAAACCTAAAATTGCAATTTTTGGAGAGTCAGGGTTACCAAAAATAGTAAGTTTTGTTCACTTTGGCAGCCATGTTCAAGAGAGGCCATCTCAAAATCCAAAGGTTAAATGAAAAATACGCTTGGACTATTTTAAATAAGACATTCTAAGCTTCAATTCTATAGCTGGATTATATTCATAGGATCAAAATTGAATAAGATATGATCATTCAAAGTATGGGGAAACTAGGGCAAAAACCTCGGTAAGGTAAGTCATGGGCGCGCGCCTGGCAAGACCTTTTATCAAACAATTCATGTACCAAAATGTCAATACCATTTACACCATCAAGAAAATCTCAAATGAAAAATTTTTGAACATCAAAGTTGTTCAGGAACTTGTCCTCGACAACTTTGGTGTTTAAGGTTTTTTCATTTGAGCAAATGATGAAGAGATATGAAGGCTCAAACAAGAGGGTTCCATGCATTAATTTTCCCTAGGCCCAAGGCCATGTCTGATGCACACTTTACACACCCATAAGCCATATTTGTTTGCTTGTGTTTCAAGTCAAATTATACCATCTTAGAGGCTTCTTTATATCTTGATTTCAACTACAAACTTGTTGTATCAAATATCCTTGATCATTTTCTCCCAAGATCATGCATTTTCATCCACTACATTGAGAGAAATCCACTGACAAATATCCATATTTGAATTGATGCATTGGCTGCTTATTTTGGAGGTTTTGATTGAGTTCTAGCCTTGCTGACTTATGATACACGCATGTTCATCTCACCATTCATCCATTACCCCATTTATGCCCACAAATACTTACATAACACACTTACATGCATGAACATGCATGAAGATGATGAAAATTCAAATAAGAGACTTATACCATCAAAGCTTGAGCTGGATCAGATCACATCACCATCATTCATCATTAACACCTCACCATAAGCATCATAAAGGCTCTTGTACATGATCAGATTCGAGCTCCCTCTCATTTCATTTGGAATTTGGTTCCCAAACCTTATTTTTGGACTTCACACCATTAACCATGGTTGCAACTGTCAACCATGGTAGTTAAGATCTAACTCATCATATATAAACTATCCTAACTGATTTTTGAGGACACTTCATCATTCTCTCACACTGGCATAAAAAATCATCAAAGTTTTCTCTCTGCAAATTCTCCAATTCCACACAAATTCATCACTTCTCATCTCAATCTTCATCAAATCATCATCTCCAACAAGCTCTGATCAAGAACAATGGCATAACCAAGCTAATCCTCAAGTGAAAATTCAAGCTCAGTTCTGATTTTCCTTCCATTCTCTACAAGATTCAAGGTGTTAGAGCATTTATTTTGCTCATTGAAGCTCAAGAACAAGATCAAGACCTCTGGTTTCTTTGTTTGATTCAAGTTTATGCAGATTCAGATTTTAAATTCTTCAACCTACTTTTATTCATTTCCATGGATCCAAGACCATTTTCTTCTTGATTTAAGCTTAATAATGAGAAAGAACTGCTTCTGGTTAGTAAGTAGGTCTTTTAGAGACACTTGAAGATTTTAGGGCAAAAATGAAAGTGTTTGATTCATGATGTGTATGCTTGATTTGTGAATTTGATTGTGAGATTTGAGATGTATGCAAGCTCAGCTTTCAATTGATGTAAATAGGATGCATTTCTAGGGAGATTAGGGTTTACAAGTTGCCGAAGATGGCCGAAGAAGATGATCGGAGGTACTTCTCCGGTCGGTAAGGGTCAATTAGGGTTTCATGGTGATTTTATAACATGGCCTTTAGATCTTCTTGATCATGCGTTCCAAAACATGGCACCACATTAATGAAACACCCTCTCATTCACGTGACTTCATTTTTCCACATTGATGACTTTGACCCCTATAGTGTGGACCATTGACTTAGGTGTTGTGTGATCCTTTCCTCCCAGCCTTTGATCTTGTGTACTCTTGGATTTGAGTCTTTCTGAACCCTAGGATGTGTATACTTGTGATTGACCAATCTTACGCGTTGACCCTTCATACTTTGATCTTGTTGACTGAACATAACCCCTTGGATTGATCCATTGGCTACAGATTAAGTCAATTTTATTGAACTGAGACTTCATGTGATGCGCCTTTGGGCTTTATTGCTTTTGACACCCCATTTCCTTGGCATGTTTCCAGTTTGAACGTATTTGGGCTTCTTTCCACACCCCTGGTCATTTCCTTTCCATTTTATTTTATTGTTCATATCATTTTCATTTCTGATTTTGAAAAATAGCTAGAGGTCCATAAAAATTCCACAAAAATTCTAGAGTGATCTTTACAATTTTATAAAATTTTGACTAATTTTATTTTTCATTTTTTATTTTATTTTAGTTTCTGAATTGAATTTTCCTTTAATTTCTTTTTGGTTTCTCCTTTTCATGCACACCTTGCCTTGTCAAATTTATTTATTTCACTCCAAATATAGTTTTCACTCCATTATTTTTGCCTCATTCAGAGAACATGTCAAAGCTTTGAATTTTTTTTGCCTCATTTTAAAGATCACTTTGTGAATCATTTTGAGTCCCTTCTTTGAGCCTAATCCCTTGAAACCCTAGGTGTCTTTGTGTGACCTTTTAATAGAGTTTATTGGTGAATATTTGGGAGATTTTTTAGGGAAATGTTTACTTCTGGTTGGGGTCCTTGGAAACTTAATTTCACATTTTTTCATGACCATAGCTATTTGTTTGATGCCTTGTTCCTCAAGTAACTTTTCATGACTCCTTCTTCCCTCCTTCTAACCTAGTTTTGGGTAAGGCATCTATGCCATCCATTTGAGACCTCTTGCTTGATATCCTAGGTCACCTTTATACGTTTATAGGTCCATTGTGTTCAATTATAGGTCATCCACTTGAATATTTTGTTTGCTTGACTTACAAGTTCCATGTTTGTTCACATAGGCTTCTTTGACCTTCTTCTCCACATCCTTTCATCTTTGATTCTTATTAACATACATTGTGATTGTTGTTGCCATTCCATGACCTTCATATAAACGTAATTAGATGTTCCATTCTGACTTTATCTCATCCCATCACTTCAAAATGCAATTCATCCCATATGTTAATCTTCGAACATGTTTGCTTCTAATTCAAGCTTCCTTATCTTCTAACCCTAAAATGACTCATGTTTGTTAACTTGTGGTTAATTGGTACTTTTAATCTTCATCTCAACATACCTCTTAGTTTATGACTTTTGTATTTGATATTCATCTTTTCTTGTTCATGTTTGACTTGTGTTCCAAGTTAGTTCTTTTCTCATAAAATAACTTGTTCACTTCTCCTCACTTCTTCTCCATCTAATCTCTTACACTTGAGTATCCATTATCTTGTTTTGTATGCACATTCATAGGCATCATAATACACTTATAATTGATCTTAGGTTCTGACTTTGACATTTAATCATGCTTTAGTCCATGTTCATCTTGCATAATCATTCAATCTTCTTCATCTAACTTCACCTTAGGCTTCTTAGGTGTTTAGTGCATAGTTTAGGCCTAGTTTAGTGTTGTTTGAACTTATAACCTTAGAAAACCTTATTAGGGTTTGGCTCCTGACTTTGGAGGTCTTTGGTCATGTAGGATCCTTTTTTCTTAGGACTTAGCCTTAAGGAACCTTTAGTGTCATTCCATGACTTGTTTGAATACTACTTTGCTTTTCTTTCCTTATGCTTTCAATATGCAATGTGTTTAGCTAACCTTTATTTTGTAGGGGGTTATGGTAAGTCATGTGTGTGGGAGGGTATCCCACATACAACTTCTTCCTTCATCTCTTTATGCTTTCAAGTTTTGACTGCCTTAGCACTTTGTGCTTTGCTTGCTTAACTTCATCACTTCCCTCTTAGAGATAACTTAGCTTCTTTAGAGAAGTAAGTTGTCTTATAAATTCTTCTTATCTTCTCTTCTTTACTTTCTTTTCTTTCTTCTTTCTTCATTAGGATATAATTCAATTCACACTAACCTAGTTTCATCCATGCATGACAACACTTAGGATTACTTGTCCCCCTTTAGACTTTTACATTTGGTTCTCCTTTGTTCTTCTCTCTCTCTCTCTCTCTCTCTCTCTCTCTCTCTCTCATCTTCAAACATAAGAAAACTTCAAAAGACATAATAATGGTTGAAGTGATCTTGTGTGTATGGACTTATTCCATGGGGCACTTGCATCTATCCCATCTTGGAATAATTTAGGTTTGTCTAGCATAATGTACAAGTCTGATCATGAGGTTACATTTACAAAGAAACGCTTAAAAAACACTTCTTCACTTCAAAAGGCATAACACTTAATAAAGGCCAATAGGGTAGTGTACTTGAGCCCTAATCTTTGGAACCAAGTCTTGGTGATTTTCTCCTTACTTGGAGCTCTGAGGCATAGGACTTGAGTACACTCACATATGCAAATCTCAGAGAAAAAGCTTCTAAAAAACACTAAACAAATAATAATCGTCTTTCCTTTAGGAATTCTTTTCTCATCTCACTCACTCTAAATGAAAGAGCTCGCTTCAACTTGTCTGTTGTAAGACGGTAAACGCACTCATTCCAGATGAGCCTGCAACACCTGAGCATTGACATAAGAAATTCAATCTAAAAAACAAAAATAATTTCCTCCCTAGTTAGGGGAACTACGTCGACTCTGATCCTCATTTCTTGATGAGGTATGTAGACCGTGGGGTAAGGCCCATTCGAGCACATTCTTTATTTTCCCTACATTTTTCCTGTACCTTTTTTTTCCTCTTTTCCCAGTTCCCTCTCTCATTTCAGTTCCAGTAGCGGTTTTTATTCAGCAGCATTTTTATTCCTTACCCTTTGAAACAAACTAACAAACATGGATCCCGTCGGGTACGACTGACGACCTGGGGTGCTAATACCTTTCCAGTTCGTAACTGACTCCCGAACCTAGTCTCTTTGGTTCGCAAGACCTTGTTCTTTCCTTTCCTTCGGTTTGTGCAACATTACCTTTCCCATTCATTCGAGATAAAAATGACTGGCTGGCGACTCTACCTTTTCCGTGCCACTTTCGCGTTGTACTAGGATGAAAATCCCGGGAGTGACAGCTGGCGACTATGTTGAGGAGACAACCCAGAATCTCTGGTTCCCTATGAGAGTTAATCCTAGCGTTTGTCTATTTCTGTTTCATTGGGTGTTTGCTGTTGTGTGTTTAGTTTACTGTTTTATTTACAGTTTTATTTACTACTTTCAATATTTTATTTTTCATGCAATATATATATATATATATATATATATATATATATATATATATATATATATATACATACTGGTCTGTCTGTGCTAGTTTTCTATTTGGTGGGTTGGGGTTACTGTGAGATGAGCCCAATACCAAGGCTCGAGTGCACCCTAGATGTTTTAACATGGACAATCTGTCGTACCTAGAAAAATACGACCTCGCGATAAAAAATACCGCGGATAAAAATTAAAACAACAGAGTCGCCACCGAACTTATTTTATTCCAATTAAGGAAAAGGAAAATATCGAGAAACCTTTTTGAAAAAACGAATGGATAGAACAAGGTATTTGAAACCAGATTCTAGGTTCGGGAGTCTATTCCGTAAGGGGAAGGTATTAGCACCCCTTACGTCCGTTGTACTCAACGGGGACCTCTTAGTTTAACTTGCAATCTAATGTTGACTTATGCTTTCTGTTTTCTTCGAATAATAACAAGTAAATACGAACAATTCTAATATAAGGTTAATAGGGGAAATGGGTCGTTTTATTCCTAGGGTGTTCGGCAAGGAGTAAGATCCGTGTGCCTACGTATTCCCTTGTGCAATGGGAAAGTCAGAGCTTCGTAGTTCGTGGTACTAAGGTCGGTTGGTTGGTTTGTTTTAATGAACGATTATTTGAACCGCATTCTAACTGCTAAGCGTTGGCTTGTTTGCTCGCGATAGGAGGCGGAAGCGCTAGCTTGTTTACGAGATAGAAAGGATTTAAATAATGTTCGTTTGAAAAAATATTCGATTCGATTAATGTTTTAGGAACAAAAGAGCGAATGAACCACGTCCCGTGGGGCGAGCCTCATGAGCGTTCATTCAAAAATTCGAGGAATGCTAGACTCCAGAATTTAATTCTTTCGTTATTTGATATGTCGATTAAGTGTTTTAATTATGGAAAGTCGAATGAACAACGTCCCGCGGGGCGAGCCTCGAGAGCGTTCATTTAAGAATTCGAGGAATGCTAGACTCCAGAATTCAGTTTTTCCGTTATTTAATTAAGAAAATATTTGAATATTCGAGTTTGAAAAGGTTTGATGGCGAGGCACGGTGCACTCGACTTACATGGTTTGCGAATCTATTAAAGCGATAAAATGTGGCAAAAAAAATTAAAGGCAACTATTCGGAGGCGTTGGACCTTTTATTCAGGCGCGTCGAAATATAGTTCGTTTACTTCCTTAGAGCCGATTTAAAATTGAAATCGTTCAATGAGGAGACGAGCGTTTATTTAAAATGCGATAAAATAAATAAATAAAATTAAATTGAATTGCGAAAATTAAATTGGAATAGAATTATAAATACAAATAATAAATAAATTGAATAATGTGACAAATAATCAGAATAATGCAATAAATGAAATAAACCAAATTGTATTGTCGAAATAAAATGATAAATAAAAATCTAACTAAATAAATAGCCTCATATTGATTAAATTTCTTGACTTAACGAAATCGAAAATAATTTAATCTTTTGATATATCATTGACCCTAAAAATAAAACCAAAATGAAATAAGATTAAATGGAAATGATAAACTAAACCTTATTGTCTCGGAAAATCAAAACTAGTTATTAAAATCATAAACTTCTAAGAACAAGAAAATAATAAAAAAAACCATAATAACAAAAAAAATTATGAAATAAGAGAAAGAAAAGAAAACATATGACTAAAGGGGGTTGTATAGATCTAGGGGTGTGTTCAACGATCCGGATGGGCTCAAAGCCCAAATCAATAGCTCAAAGAAACAAGAAAATATATTTAAAAGAAAAAACAAATATCAAAAGAAAAGGAGTGTACGAGTGATGGCTAGGTGGTGTGATTAGTAAGGGGATATGTGCATGACCCATGATGAAAACCCAGAAACCACTTTTTATAAATAAAATAAATTAGTTAAAAAACGAAATTAAGAGGATAATAGGGAGAAAATACAAGACGAAAAATTCAGAGAAAGGAAAGGTGAAGGGCGTCCTATCCCTGTTCAAAATCGCTCAACACGTTCTCACTGCTTGAAATCCGTCGCGGCTCCAACGATCGTCTCTCAGTCTCTCTCACCTCGGTATCTCTCTCAATCACGATTTAAATCGGATGGTGGTTTGTTTTTGACTCTCAGATCTCTCAATCGCGTTTTATGCTTGCGATTTTGATGTTTCAGTTGGTGGTTTTGAATTCTCACACGGCGGATTTTCGGGTTTGCGCGGTGGTCACAGGTTCAATTTCGAGGTTTGTTGGTTCTGAGTCTCAGACTTCCTTTTCTGGTTCTGTGTTGTTGGCTTATGTGAATCGATTTCACTGAGTATGCAGAAGAATATTTATGAGATTTTGTTTTTGAGAGGTTTGGATTTGTAGAGAAAATGTTTATTATTTATTGAAGGTGATTTGTTTGAAGCTTGAATTTGAAAGTGTTTATGCAGAGTTTTCTTAAGGTTATCCAAGCTTGCTTAGTGAATGAATTGAAGGTTGTTTTTATAGATATTTTTGAGGGGTGTTTTAGGAATGCTTGAGGGAAAAGATTTGGATAATAGTTTTGCAGATTTGGTGAGCTGTGTGAAAAAGTTTGTTATTGTTTTGAGTCGAGCAAATACTAATGGTAGTATCACATGGGTATGATATGGAAGGAGATTGTGAGAAAAAAAATCTGATGCATTGTCACGTGGATAATAGAAAGAAGTGGATCAAGTTGAAGATTATACATTTGGATTGGGATAATAACAATAAACATAAATATTCTTAATAATAACAATAATAAAAATAATAATAATAATAATAATAATAATAAAAATATGAAAAAAATGAAAAATGATAATAATAATAATAATAATAATAACAGAAAAAAATAGAGTAATAAAAATAATAATAATAATAATAGAAAAATGAGAAATAATAAAATTAAATGAAATGATTTTTTTTTTAAAATTTTGTAGGTTTTTGCATAATGGACTTAGAACAAGTGATAAAAAAGTAAATATGTGACAAATTGTTTCTTTCAAAAATTTGAAATGAAAATGGATAATGAAACTTGTTTTTTTTTTGTGTGTAGAAAAATAACGAATAAAACTAATAACAAAATATTATACTTAAAAAAATAGATTTTAAAATAAAAAAGATAAAAGAAAAAGGGATGAATAAAAATGGATATTAAGTATTTAAAGCAGTGAATAAAAAGGGATTAGAATTTTTTATTTTTTATTTTTAAAAGAAAGAAATAAATGCATTGTTTTTTTTGGATTTTTCGAATATCAGACAGAAAAAAAATGATACATATTTTTTGGATTTTTGAAATAATGGTTAGACAGTAAAATAAAATGACGGGTAAGACAAATTTGGGGTATGACACAATCACTTTGGCCTCATGATGTCTTGTCATGCGGATAGTAGTGAGTTCCACACCCAGACCACGAGTGTCTTGGAAATGTTCTGATATAAGGGTCTTTCCTACTTCATTACACGACCTTGATAATTATGTGCATCTGGGGACCGATCATTGAGGACCTTTGTGGAAACATCCCTCTCCACCGGTGACAGTGGCAGACCATATTCTGTGGCAAACCCATTCGCACCCGAGGGCAAACTGGAAACTTGCATAGGACGCCCTGGTTCTCCCATAGGAACTCAGTAAAGCAACTGGTCGTATGACGATAGTATTGTACCCTTTGGGATGAATGTACTATTGTTTCTCGATTTCAGTGCTTGAAGCTGGGAACTTATGAGGGATGCTTGTTTTTCCCGGACTCAGCTGAGACCTCCCTGAGTAGTATACAATGCTAAACCGATTCCCTGATATGGTTATTAAACCATTTCTCGGAGATGGTGAACGTATTATCACTGATCGGATTTGAGAGTCCGTGATGTTTGACCCGAAGCATACCGGTGAGATCGGAAGGGTGTTTACAAGTTTGCAGGAACCCTGACATCTACATACCCTTATTATCAATGTGGTTCTATGTTTGGCCTGGTTCTCCTGATTATGGAATTCTTGGTTCTTGGTTACTTATTCTGGGTTTATTCCGAGATCTTGTGGTTACAGACACTTGGTTATTGGTCAGTATCACACACCATCCCCATACACCAGTCATTGATCACACACTTTGCATTGCATAACATCATAACTCCATTAACCTTTTTGTGTTTTTATTTCTCAGGTTATTATTTGCATTTGCACCAGTTCCAGTAATTCTATTCTCTCATTATCCGGATGGTTGAAGTTATAAGGATTCCTAGGAAAAATAATGTACATTACACCTTCCCGCAACCATAAGTTGTGGGTAATCAGAGTTTGGTTGGTTTATTGGATGACCGGGTCTTAGAAGAATTCAGAAAGAAGTATGGGCTGATTTTGTACTACATGGACATACCTTCTGCAGAACAGAGAAACAATCTTCATACTATTCTGTAGTTCTATGATCCTCAGCTGAGTTGCTTCGTGTTCCCAGACTATATTTTGGTTCCTACTCTAGAAGAAATCTCTAGCATATTGAAAGCTCCAATTAGGGATAGCCTACCGTTATATGGCTCAGAGAGGGGTTCTACGAAATAATATATTGCCAGGGCCACTCATCTAACCTTGGCTAAGGTCAAAGGGAATTTAAAGATCAACAAAGGCAAATGGTTCTATTTGGATTCTCTTCTTGCAGAGGCCCAGGCGTGTGTTTTAGAAAACAGGTGGATGGATTTCATTGCTCTGTTAGCTTTGATGGTGTATGGGAACAGTCTATTCCCAGGAGAAAAAGGATTTAGAGGTATGGAGGCCATTTCCATATTTTTTAAGAGGAATCCTAATCCTATCCTACTGGGAGATTTCTTCTATGCAGTTCACTACAAGAATGAGAAGAAGAAAGGTGGTTATGTCAATTGTTGTGCTCCTCTGTTTGCTGCTTGGTTTGCTAAATATCTTCCAAAGTCAGGGCCTTTCGTGGATATGAAGGATGATCTGAAGTGGTCTAGGTGATTGACGGGGTTGACTGTTGATGACATAGCTTGATGCAATAACAGAGATCTGGTAGGAAAATAGATAATCACCGGCTGTGGAAATTTCCCAAATGTGCCTTTGCTTGACAGGAAGGCGGTAATTAACTACTGTTCCGACCCGGCCCAATCCCTCTTATTGGGCCAAAAAGGCTGACCCATTCTTCTTGCTCGACAGTGCGAGCACAACCATGAAAAGTGGCCTCTCAGTCGACCACTAATGATCCGACCAGGGAGAGACTTTCTAACGGCTAGTATTGACCGTTTCCTATCTTCACGGACCCCTCGATCCGCACCTCATAAAACGAACCAATAGTCTTCCGGCTGGTCCTCTATATAAACTCTCTCATTTGAGAGGGTCAGGTATTCAATTCTCAACCCTAATACTAGTACTTGCTCACTGTCGCTCGCATACTTACTTTGGCATCGGAGTGTGTTGCAGGTACACCCCTTTTTCTCCTCGACAACCATTTCCGCCCGCTCTCGAGTCCAGCTGTATTGGATCCTGATCTCCAGGTACGATCAGGTGGCGCCGTCTGTGGGAAACCAACTTCCCCGTTCTTCTTTCAAGATCCTCAAAGAACAAAAGTTTTAACAAAAATCCATGGCTGCTCGGGACAATCAGGAGAATCGATCGAACGATGGCATGATTCTCACACAACATGAGAGCAATGTCCAACCTCCCCTACATGATGATACCACGCACGACCAACCAGAAAAGAGGGCAACATCGCCTTCACCCGATCGTGATCAACCCTTGGAAAGTCGCCCGGAAACTCTCGTTCCTTCGACTCCTTCGGGATCAGATTTCTCAGCACTAGCCGAAATCCTAAACCAGACAAACTTGTTACTCCTCGCTCATGGTGAAAGGATCGCTCGACTTGAAGATAACTCTCGCCGACCTCATTCTTCTAAGAGATCCCAAAGGGAGCCCACGCCATCTCCTCCGAAGAAAAGGAGAGGAAATACCGACGAATCAACAGGCAACAAACGTTTTCGTCGGTCATCTCCACGACCCTCTCCTAAAAGAAAATCAAGAAGGAGCAGATCAAGATCCGCTTCCCCTCGAGGAACAAAGAAACGTGATCACAGAGCGTCGTTTGCTTCCAGTGACGATGAAGACGCTCGGGGCCCCTTGTCTTCTGAAGTTATGGCGGCCAAATTACCGAGAGGCCTGGAGAAACCCCCTCCTTTGGGATCGTACGACGGCACAACCGACCCAGACGAGCACATCGAGAACATCGATGCCTTGCTCGACTATCGAGGTGTTCGAGGAGCCATTAAATGTCGGCTCTTTCCCACAACGCTGAGGAAAGGAGCAATGACTTGGTACAAGAGCCTTGAGGCCGAATCCATCACGTCGTGGAAGCAACTTGGGCGCACGTTCTCTAGGCACTTTACTGCGTCAAGACGACATCCTAAGACAGAGGCTTCGCTCGAAGCAATAATCCAAGGGAGGGACGAGCCGTTACGAACCTACATCGAAAGATTCAACAAAGAAGCGGTTCAAGTATCAACAACCGACGACATGAAAAAGTATCTGCTTGAACGAGGGCTGCGTCCCTCGACAGATTTTCATAGGGCGGTCGGTATTGAAACCCCAGCGACCCTCGACGCGTTCCTGCTAAAAGCCCAAGCTTACATCCAATATGAAGAAAAGCAAGCGGCCAGTTCAGTAAGAGACGCCCGACGTCGAGAAGACGCCAAACCACATCGAACCGAGGAGCCCTCGACATCTCGTCGGGGAGGAGAAAAAAGAAAGGACGATCGCTCCCGTGAACCGCGGGAGCACCGGGGACCCATTGGTCGGTTCCACGAGTACACGCCTCTCCTGGCCTCCAGGGAGAAAATCCTGTCTGAGTGCGCCAATTCAGAGTTTAAACAGGCAGGAGTACGCTTTCCGAGGCAACAACCTACCAGGCCCGGTACAGATAAAACGAAATACTGCAGGTTCCACAAGAGCCACGGGCACAACACGGAAGATTGCATACATCTCAAGGACGCGATCGAAATCCTCATCAAAGACGGGCATCTGAAACAGTTCACAAAATCTAGAGAAAATCCTCGGCAGGACACACAAGAAACCCAGAAAATCGAAGAGGCCGTGCCCATCCCCGCGGACGCTAACATGCAGGTCGCCCTGAGCATCTATCGCCCAGAAGACTTCTTCTTACCAGACCATACCAAAGGCACAGGATACCTTTCCTCTCACAGTCCATGGGAAGCTTTCCCCTCGGCGATGGTCATATCGGGAGGCGGATTCAATAAAATCACGGTCGGTTCTGTGAAGAGGAAATTCGACCAGCTGATCGCCAAGGGGCCCGCGCAAAACGCCACCTTAGATCCTCCGAGGGAAGGTTCCGTACCCCTCGCATTCTACCGAGAAGAGCTCCTGGGAGGAGCACCAAACGCCAGCATCCCTTTACTCATCCGAGCACGCATGGCGAACTTCGACGTAAGGAGGATATTGGTAGACCAAGGAAGCTCATGTGACATCATGTACTCCCAACTGTTTTCAACGCTCCAACTGAATGAAACACACCTAACCCCATACGTTGGATCCGATCTGCAAGGTTTCAACGGAGCAGTATCCCGACCATGGGGTTATGTCGACCTGTTTGTCACTTTCGGGGCAGGCGAAACAGCTAGGACAGTTAGGGTCCAATTTCTCGTCGTGGATTGCCCGTCGTTATACCAGTGCATATTAGGACGACCGACTCTGGCCGAATTGATAGCCGTGTCATCCACCGTCCACTTAAAGATGAAGTACTATACTACTTCGGGCAGAGTTGCCACATTGCACGGAGATGTCGACGCTGCCCGTAGATGTTTCGAAGCAGCATCAAAAGGCCTCAGCTCAATATCGTACCAACCAGTCTCCCCGACACTGGATCCACCAGATGTACCCAAGGCCTACCCTCAAGTCGATTCAATCGACTTAGACTGCAGGTTTTCACACAACGAGAGCATCCAGAGGCCAACAGAGGCCTTAGCCCGACCAATCCTGGACGGAGATTTCGAGCTAATTCCTTTAGGAGAAGATCCTGCTCGATGCGTCAAGATTGGAGCACACCTGCCCGAATTAGTGAAGCGGCAGTTGGAAGCCTGCCTCAAAGGGAACGCAGATTTATTCGCATGGAGTGCTGCGGAAATGCCAGGGCTCGACCCCGAAACAGCTTGTCATCATCTTTCTATCGACCCAACGTGTAAGGCGGTCGCTCAACGCAGGAGAAAGCAGTCGAGCGAGAAGACCGAAGCTGCCGAATCTGCCGTTAAAGACCTCATAGAGGCAAAATTTGTAACTGAGGCCAGGTACACAACCTGGCTCTCAAATGTTGTACTCGTCAAAAAATCTAATGGAAAATGGAGAATGTGCGTTGATTATACCGATCTCAATCGGGCATGCCCGAAAGATGCATACCCTTTACCTAACATCGACAAATTGGTCGACAGTTCGTCCGGATACAAATTATTATCCTTTATGGACGCATACTCGGGTTACAATCAAATACCCATGGCTGTGTCTGACAAAAAATACACGGCCTTCATGACCGAGTCGGGCAATTATTTTTACAACGTTATGCCTTTCGGCCTAAAAAATGCAGGAGCAACGTACCAGCGTATGATGAATAAATTTTTCCGAGCTGAAATCGGAGACATGCTCGAAGTGTACATGGACGACATGATCGTCAAATCTCAACAAGAAACAGATCACGCATCTCATTTACGAAAAGTCTTCGACCAAGCACGAAAGTGCAAAATGCGTTTCAACCCTGAGAAATGCACCTTCGGTGTCCGAGCAGGAAAATTCCTCGGATTCTATTTGACCGAACGAGGAATTGAGGCTAATCCCGATCGGTGTCGAGCATTTGCAATGTTCCCAACTCCCACGTCAAAGAAATCCATACAATCACTAAACGGAGTCATCACTTCCCTTGCCCGATTCGTGGCAAAATCTGCTCAACACGCCCTCCCCTTTTACAAGCTGCTCCGTAAGGAAGCAACGTTCGAGTGGACAGCAGAATGCGAATTAGCATTGTCCCACCTAAAAAGGGCATTAAGTGAACCTCCAGTTTTATCCAGACCAGAGGAAGGGGAAACTCTATATCTCTACCTCGCGGTCGCCAACGAAGCGGTAAGCGCGGCCCTTGTGCGCGAACGACCCGAAGGGCAAAAGCCCGTGTATTTCACGAGCAAAGCTCTCCACGGTCCAGAAGTTCGGTACCTTCAGATAGAAAAGGTCGCACTGGCCCTCCTCCTCGCAGCTAGGAGACTACGCCACTACTTCCTGGCTCACACCATCATCGTAAGGACGGATCAGCCCATAAGACAGTTGCTCGGTCGACCAGACATGGCCGGCCGAATGTTAAAATGGTCACTAGAACTGTCTGAATTCGACATCAAATTCGAAGGAAGACAAGCCCTCAAAGCGCAAGCACTGGCCGACTTCGTGGCTGAACTTATCTTCACCGAGCGAGACGCGCAAGCTTCATCTAAATGGGTCATTTTCGTAGACGGTGCATCTGGCCCAACGGGCAGTGGGGCCGGTATTATTCTGGAGAACGAGGAGGGGAACGTCATCGAAGTATCCTTGACTCTGTCTTTCCCCACTTCTAACAACCAGGAGGAATACGAAGCTTTCTTAGCAGGCATACGGCTCGCGAATGACCTAGAAGCAGAAGAGGTCACAATTTGCACAGACTCTCAATTGGTCGCGAGCCAAGTCCGTGGAGATTTCCAAGCCAGGAGTGATAGCATGGCCGAATATCTGGCCCTCGTAAAAGACGAAATAAAGCAGTTTAAGAGTGTAGAAATCAAACACGTTCCTCGGGAAAGCAACGCCCGCGCAGATATCCTATCCAAGCTGGCGAGCACTAAAAGGAAAGGAAACAACAAGTCCGTCATACAAAAACTGCTCCCCCAACCAAGTATTGGACATTCGTCACCCTGCACACACATTAACCTGGTGGGCGACACAAACTGTTGGATGACCCCAGTATTCAACTACCTAACTAAAGGAGAATTACCAACCGACCCGAAAGAGGCTAGTACCGTACGACGGAGGGCGTGCTCGTACTCTTTAGTAGGTGGACGCATGTACCGTCGAGGATTCTCTACGCCCCTCCTCAGGTGCGTAGAGGAGGAAAATATTCCACACGTCCTAAGGGAAGTCCACGAGGGAATCAATGCGCAACATCCGGGCGGACGTTCGTTAGCTCGTAAGATTCTGAGGGCAGGATACTACTGGCCCACCCTACAGCACGATGCAAAGGAACATGTAAAAAGATGCGATAAATGCCAACGACACGGGGACGTGCACATAGCACCTCCTTCCGAGCTAAAATCGTTATCATCACCCTGGCCGTTCGCATGGTGGGGAATGGACATTCTAGGACCCTTCGTCGTTGGGTCTGGTCAGAACAAATACTTGATTGTAGGGGTCGACTACTTCACCAAATGGATAGAAGCTGAGGCTCTGGCCAAAATTACTGCACTCAATATACTTCGATTCTTCAAAAGAAACATCCTCGCCCGGTTTGGAGTCCCCCTCGCTATTGTGACCGACAACGGAACTCAATTCACGGATAAACATTTCAAAGAATTCGTCGCGTCAATAGGGACAAAACAACATTTCGCATCAGTCGAGCACCCCCAAACTAACGGGCAGGCCGAAGCCGCAAACAGGGTAATCCTAAGAGGTCTGAAACGAAGGTTGGACGAGCATAAGAAACACTGGGTCGAGGAACTACATAGCGTATTATGGGCGTATAGAACTACTCCCCATTCAACGACCGGAGAGTCCCCATTTCGATTAGCGTATGGGACCGAAGCAGTAATTCCAATAGAGATGCATGTCCGTTCGAGACGCACGGAATTCCCCATGGACCAAGATGTCAATAACGAAGCTTTAAGAGACGAGCTCGACATGGTCGAAGAAATCCGATCAGATGCTGCCCTTCGAGAAATCATTCTCAAACAAAAGATAGCCGCTCGGTATGATTCCAAGGTCATCAGGCGGACATTCGAAGTAGGTAGCCTCGTCCTTAGAAGAAACCACAGGGATCCCCGCGAGGGAAAACTGACACCCAACTGGGAAGGCCCATATCGTGTTCGAGCAAAAACCGAGAACGGCGCATATTACCTAGAAAATCTATACGGGGAAGAACTCACTCGACCGTGGAACGCCGAGAAACTTAAACAATATTATAGTTAAGCCAGTCACCTTGCTCAACTCCCAGGGGAAGAGAAAGAGAGACCAACTGCGTGCCTAGGTACGAGCACGACAGTCTAAATATCACAGACAAAGCAAGTTCTTTTTCGAGCAAAAGAGAAACTTGTCGCACGAACGGATACTCGAACGAGTCCGACGTCGCCTAAGTACCACGACCAGGTAGAACCCCAGCTCGCGATTGGACGTTCACGCCATGGAGCCCGGGCCATTATCTTGACCCGGGCACCGATCGAGGATACAACCCTCCAAGACTGATTGGTTCCCCTAACCAACAGGTCGTCCACACCCCCCGTATCTATCCAATCACTTCTAATTGATACAAATACGAGCGTCAAACACTTAGTAAAAATAATAACAAATCATGTCCTCCGACGGACGAATAGTTGCGAGCAAACAACATATATAACCGACCTCCACGGTCAAGTACTTAACATTTAGAAAAAAGAAATGCGGCACCAAAAGGCCGACTTGTTCGGAATTACAGATAAAGGGGGCCACGCCCCCCAAACAACAAAATACATCATAAATCATGAAGGCACGCAGGCCATTAATTAATTATCCTCGACTGCTGGGCGATCCTCCTCCTCGCGAGCTTCCTCATGCCCTGGCTGCTCCTCTGGCTGATCGGGCTGAATCGTTGTCCCCGGCTGAGAATCAGCCACCACCAAATCCGCAGGCACCACGATCTGACCGTCCACCACCTTGTAAAGATAGTTCATCCGATCAGCGTCCAAAGCAAGGTCAGGGTGGAGAGCTTTCACTTGGTCCACGGCATTTTGAAAACTGAACTCAGTAGACGCGTTCAGATCTTCCATATCCTGGTCGATCCGAGCGAGGAAATGAGCCCTCGTAATCAAATGTTTAGTGTCCTCATCTTCATCCTCTTTGGGACAGAAGGCATCTTTTAACTTCTTATTCTGCTCGAGCAACTTTCTTTTGTCGACCTCTAATTTAGCAATTATCGTTGCTCGTTCAGCAGACTCCGTGGTAACCCTTTTCACCTCCTCGATGGACGCCGTCAGCTTGGCCTCAGAAGCAGCCAGTTGCTCTTTGAGCTTGCTGTTCTCCCGCTCCAGCATGGGAGACCCTTCAGCCGTCATCCAGGCCATGGTCAAGACTCGCATCACCGCGCTCGCATCCTGAGCCAATGAAAGCCGCCGAGCAGGGCGGTCCATCCCCTCCAGGAATAAAGAATCCGCCCGGTCCACATCCATTGTGTTCCCTTCAAAGAAGTTCCGAACAACGAAACACGGGGGTATCCCATGCTTTGGCTTTGGAGGAGTACCGACCGTCAGATCCACAGTGGCCGCCGCTTTATGCTTCTTCATTAAAGAACCGGTGGAAACCCCCGGAGAGCCCTGAACAAGCGGACCCGAGCCTAAACCACTTGCCTCGGTCAACTTGGTTTGAACGACCCTTGACCGTTTTCGCTGCTGCTGGACTAGCCGCTCATGGATTTTGTCCAGAGGATTAGTCAAAGAGCCTGAAAAGAGGAACAAAACCAAGATTAGCCACGAGCAACAAAATCAAATATAAAACTTAACGAGCATAAACAAACAGATACCGAAAAAATCATCTATCTCCTGCCCGTTAGTACAGGCCAGTAGATCAGTAACGTTGATCAGGGGACGCTCCAAGGCTTCTCCTCCATCCTGATCGACCATAACTTTGCCCTCCCCGTCCAATAGAGGAGTCGGAGTAAAGGAAGATACCAACTTCCTAAAAGCTTCAAAGCTGGCCGCGTCATCATCGTTCAGAGTGTCCCCCACCTGAACAAATTCCCCCACTGGCCGCTCATAATGCACGTAACTCCAAGAAAAAGGAAACATCCACAACCTCCTCGGAATCACTTCCCCTTGGTCGTCCAATCTGGGCTCGTCGTTTTCATCAGTATCAATTCCAAGGAAACTCATGGCTCTCACGGCCGCATCACTCGCAGGTTTTATCAAGAAGTAATCGGTCTTGAAAGCCCGGATAGACTCCGAGTGGGCCTTGAAAATCTTGGTCCGTTGTTTGAAGGATACGAACCCCTTCCGATCGGTCCCTCGCCCGACTTGGCGTTGTAGGGAAAAGAGGCGAAAGAAGAGAGGGAGCGTGGCCCCAACGCCCAAGAAAGAGCATGTCATTTCAAACGCCCTGAGGAAGGCGTATGAGTTCGGATGCAGCTGAGAAGGGGCTATGCAAAGGTGCCCGAGCATAGCACTCACAAAATCGCTGAAGGGCAGCGTGACTCCCAAGACTGAAGTGGCGTATTCATACATAGAAAACGCCCGGCCGCGAAAGTCTGAGAAGATGCGGTCGTCGTTTCCCGGGCAGGTTACGACCCAGTCAGCAGGATTCCCAACAATTGGCAGCGGCTCCGACCGAGGCCTTGAGAAAGAGGACACCTTGTCCAGCAAGTCTTCAACCACCCATTCTTCGGGCGAAACCCTCGACCGAGTAGGACACTGAGGCGACTCTGTCGACTGCTCCGTGGTACTTGTGCTTGAACTGTCAGAAGAGCCTCCCGAGCCTGAGGGTATGGACGCAGACGATTCCATACTCTCCGAGGACGTGTCCTCAGAAAGCACAACCAGCGGGTCCTCGAGCAAGTTATCACCTGAAAAGCAGAGGAAAGGCATCAGTGAATTCGATTAAGAATATCAAATCCACCCTTCCACCGCTCGACAAGTGAAAGGGCGCGCCTCAGCTCAGGAATTGCATCCCAAGCTGTAGCCCTGGCTAACCATTGCTCGAGGCAACGTCTGATGCCCAACAGTATGCAGACAACGGAAACCTACCAAGAGACTAAAATCTAAGTCGACCAAGGTCCGTGTCGACCCTAAAGCTAGGGTTCGTGGCCGACCAGTTACGGTGGCAGGAACTTTAAGAGTTTCCAATTCTAAATCCTAAAACTACCGGTAAAATCACCCTAAACCGCACGCATTCTACAGAAACTAAGCTATATTCACTCAAGGGAGAAGAAAAGAACGGTACCTTGAGCTTGAGAAGACATTTTGAAGAAGATTAAGCTTCTGCGAACGGTGGTCGGTAAAAACTAGCGGTGGTCGACGGCGGAAGCAACGGCGGTTGAACGGGCAGAGAGTTGAGAGAGAAGACGAAGCGAAAAGGCCAAAATGGGCCCCGAAAATCCTATTTATAGGAAAAAGGACACGTGCGCACGCGCGTGACCCCTAGGCTCTAGCCCCTAGACTAGCCGTCAAATCATTAATAGGCGCGAATATCCAGATATTCCAGCTTTTCGTTTCACATTCCTCTACCGGGCATCGTATTCTTTGCCCGAACCATCGACAGCGGAGATCCTCGACCATGGCCTCACACCCAGACGAGCACTGTATTGCTTTAAGTCACTGCCCGATAGTCCGAACAATGACTTGGGGGGCTCCTGTTCCGACCCGGCCCAATCCCTCTTATTGGGCCAAAAAGGCTGACCCATTCTTCTTGCTCGACAGTGCGAGCACAACCATGAAAAGTGGCCTCTCAGTCGACCACTAATGATCCGACCAGGGAGAGACTTTCTAACGGCTAGTATTGACCGTTTCCTATCTTCACGGACCCCTCGATCCGCACCTCATAAAACGAACCAATAGTCTTCCGGCTGGTCCTCTATATAAACTCTCTCATTTGAGAGGGTCAGGTATTCAATTCTCAACCCTAATACTAGTACTTGCTCACTGTCGCTCGCATACTTACTTTGGCATCAGAGTGTGTTGCAGGTACACCCCTTTTTCTCCTCGACAACCATTTCCGCCCGCTCTCGAGTCCAGCTGTATTGGATCCTGATCTCCAGGTACGATCAACTACAAACCTGTGCTAGCAAAGAAACGATTCAGATATCCTTTGAAGACTCCTCCAGCTGATGAAGAGGTGGCTGAATCTCTGTACTTTCCTGTGAAGGGAAATGAAAGACTAGCTATCCAAGTGTTTCAGGATTGGGAACTGAAGGTTATAAAGGGGAAGAAAGAGTTTGGGAAGGTGGACCCAAAGACATATGATCCTTATGCTACATGGTTGAAAAATCGTATGGAAACTCTACTTCTTCCTTTCTCAGTGGAACCTCATTTGTACCCGAAGGTGGTTATGCCACAGACTGCAATACCCATAGAGGAATATCAGAAGTTGGAAGCCGAACTACGCAAGATCAGGCTTGAGAACTCAGAAGTTAGTAGTCTTCATCAGCATGCAAAGTACATCAACACAACCCTGGAAGAGAAAGTCCAATTTCTTCAAAAGGCTATGAAAGAAAGGGAAAAAGACTTTGCTGATAGAGAGTTGTACTTCAGGAAAAAGGGCTTGACAGAAACCAGTAAGGCCAATGCGCGAAGAAAAATGAAGAAGTCCTTGAAAGAATCTAACAAAACCATCACACTTTGGCAGGAAAAGTGGGATGAAAGTCAGAAAGAGAAGAATGAAAGGGAGGAAAGCTATTAAGCGCATATAGAGTACCACAAAAAATAACTATTGCTAGCTCATAAGAAGCATCAAGGGTATCTTTAGTAGCTGAGTCAGAGTCAGAAGTTATTAGGGGAAGCACAAAAGGAAATTGAAGAACTTAAAGTTCTTTCGAAGACAAAGAACGTTAAGGTAGAGCCCGAGTCTAGTGAAGATAATGCATAAATCTTTCTTCAGCAAATCAGTGAACTGCACGTCTCTTTTGAACAAAGGGATCTTCTAATTCAGAAGTTTGTTGAGGATCCTTCCCATATGGATGTGGCCCGGTTGTTTAAAGCAGTTAAATAATTTAGCTGGAGGTTGAAAGATGTGTAGCTTCCTAAGATTTAGTCTCTTTTATTGATGTATTGGATTACCTACATGCATGTTGTAGGAATCCTTGATTATCTTTCTTTTCATTCTCAATATTGTAAGACTTTTAACCCTTCCGGGATATTCTGTTTATTGTTGCCTTTTTAGGGATGGTTCATGTTAATGCGGTCGTATTCAGTTTCATAATCTTTGTCTGCACATTGACACTTGGTCATCCCAACTCACCAAATATGAACTTCACGCAAATGTTTCTTCTCAAAAGTCAGGTTCCAAAAGCCATCCGGATTTTCATACTTTGGAATACCGGAATGGGGATGTAAATAACCTAGAGAATGAAAGAACACAACATTTGCATGCATTCATATCATCCTTGCATTTTTCTTTGCAGGTTGTCTGGGTTTCCTAACTTATCTGTTTATTCAGGAAGGATTGCAAATCGCCGTCTTCACTAGTACGCCACTCGTCGCAATTAAAGAAACATCATGGACACTGTTCAAGATGAATTGACTGAGCTCCGTGCATGCATGAATGAATGCATGAACATGATGCAGGGGTTGACCTAGGTCAACAAGAGTTGAGGGATGCTGTCCAAAGGCTTGATCAGCCACAAGTGCAGATTCCGGCAGTCGGAGTTAATCTGGACGCACAAGGCAACCCAGTTAACGCCACTGATGGGCCAACAAGAGCTAACGGGCCTCCTACCCCAGAGGGTATTCCTATTCTGATTCATAATATGGAAGATAATCAGGCCGACAAGTTCTCTTTGCTGAACGAGGACTTGGGATTTGGTATGGGGGTAATCATCAGGACTTTCAGATGCTAGCAGAAAAGGTCAGAGCTCTTGAGTGTAGGACAACCTATCTGGAGGCCCGAAAAAGTTCAAGGCCCATGGATTTGATAAATACAATGGGAATTCATGTCCCAAGACTCATCTTCAAGCTTACTATCGCAAGATAGCTGCCTATACTAAGGATGAGAAACTCTGGATGTACTTTTTCCAGGACAACCTATCTGGAGGTTCTCTCGACTGGTACATGAAGTTAGAACGAACTACTGTGTGCAACTAGAAGGAACTCAGAGAGGCGTTCCTCAAACAATACCAGTACAATATTGACATGGCCCCGAGCAGGACATAATTGCAGAGCCTATCCCAGAAAATTTCGGTGAGCTTCAAAGAGTACGCGCAAAGGTAGCGCGAGTTGGCAGCGAGAGTACAACCACCCCTGCTCGAAAGAGAAATGGTGAATCTATTCATGGATACCCTTTCAGGGCATTTCATGGAACGTCTAGCAGGGTGTTCTTCAAGCGGCTTTTCTGATATTATACTGACCGGTGAGAGGGTTGAAAATTGGATAAAATATGGAAAGATCTAAAATGGTGGAGCTTCTACTTCTGTGACCAAGAAGCCATTTGTAAAGAGAAGAGATGGAGAAGTTGCGGTAGTGTACGCCCATGGAAAGATAGGAAGTTAAAATTCTTAGTATCAGGCAACATCCATTACTATTCCTGCTGCCACCAATCAACAACAACCTCAGCAACAACCAAGAGGGGCCCTCTAGGGATACCAACATAGGCCTAAGATTACCGAAAGATATTTTGAGGTTCCACCAATGTCATACTCTCAACTATTACAGAGTCTACTTCAGTTACAGATGATTCAACTCAGAACTTTATAGCCTCTAAAGCCAGGGCAAATTCCATATGGATATGATGCCAACATTCACTGCGAGTTTCATTCCGGAGCTCTAGGTCATACTACAGAAAATTGCAAAGCACTTAAGCACAAGGTGCAAGATTTATTGGACTCGAAGGCCACCAACTTTACTCATACTCCCAATGTCCTACAAAACCCTATGCCTCCACATGGAAGAACCGTGGGAGTCATAGATAATTGTGACAATTTGAATTTAGTTTATGATGTTAATTCTTTGAAGACTTCATTACTAGAAATAAAAGGTTGTTTGGAAAAGAAAGGTCTTCTCCCAAGATGTGGGGAAGTTTGTCCAGAATGCGAGGAATCTGCTGGTGGATATGATAGGTTGAAATCAGGTGTAACACGGTGGGAGAACTGACTTGGTGTTTTTGTTTGACAAAAACATGTGCGGATAGCAAGAGTCGCTACCGACTTTTATTTTATCCAATAGGAAGGGGTATAAAAGAACAAGAAATACCTTTTTAAATTTTTTGAGTTCGCGGGGTAGGTTATATAAAAGGGAAGGTGCTAGTACCCTTTATATCCATGTTTATATAAATATGAACAATTAACTAAGAACTACCTACCATAGACTGGTCATTCATGTTTCTTTATTTCCTTTCAAGGATAAGATTGTCCTTACTATTAAGGAGTAAATAGTCATTTACTTGGATTTATTAAGGGACAGGCGTATGATCATCATATGGTCAACGAAGGCAACTTGTAAGGGTGTCTTTAGCAATTTGTATGGACTATCATCATTTATTCTGTAGGGTCATCGAGTGACAGGATCATTATTTCGTAGGAGACTTCAAAGGGACTATGATCTTTTTAATCTTTGAAGGGACTTGATGATTTATATGTGAAGGGACATTTGCTTAAGACACCCCCACATTCGAGGGACTTGACCATTTATTTAAGGCAACCAAGAGGGGTAACCCTAGAAAGTGCAAATGGCGATCGTAGAACAATCGACTTACGTGTGTGAGGGTCATTTTAAGATATTTATCTTATTATTAATTTTCTAAGTCTGATTTATTCTATTAATTCTTTCCACTCCTTAAGTTACTAACCACGCAATAATAATAATAATAATAATAATAATAATAATAATAATAATAAAAAGAAATAAAATCCTAGCTATTACACAGCTCCGGGATAGTTACATAATAATCGAGAAAAATAAATTACATGAATGAATACAACCTATACAAATTTCTAAATAAATAAATAAGAAAAGAAATTATTTTAAATGAATAGAAATTAGGGTTAAAAAAAGTTTTGAAAATTAGGGTTTTAGTTAATTAACCTAAACCTAATTAAATTAACTTACAATCTTAATTAATAAACTAATTATTATATAAAAATATTATATGAGAAAAAAAAAGTTAATTTTTTAGTTAATGATGGGTTAATTATAAATTAAATTAGAAAAAGAAAATTACTTAATCTAATTAATTAATTAATTAATTTTTTTTTATAATTTTAATAAGAAAAGCTAAATATTATAAGTTATGGCAAAAATAAATAGATATGTGAAAAGAAAAATATTTACAAAATTTTATAATTTTTTAAGAGTAAAAAAAAAGAATTAGAAGATGATTAGATTAGTCTTTGATTAATTATGGTTAATTAACTAATTTAAATATTTAAGAAAAATAAAAGAATTGAAAAAAAACAAATTGTAAAAAAAAATGGATGGAGGCAGGTTTTGAACCCTGAACCCACCCCCTGTACCTCATATATGCATCCCTCTCCCATTGGGCTAGCAGCGCGCTAGTGATAACTTATTGAGACCAATATTCTTTTATTGCGTGTTTCCTTCATATCTTGAACCAGCCAATCATACGCAGACACGTCTCATCTTCAATCTCCAGCGCTGCGTGATTACCTGCGCGTTTTGTTATGAATTTCCCTGCGAATTTTTTCGCAGCTAAACCTGCGATTTTGTGAACATAAATAAAACAATAATTTTAATACGTTAAAGGCAAATATTTCTACTAAACCAAACCCTAGGAGTTGAATGGTGGTATTATTTCGGCCTAAAAGTGGATGTATCATACACTTCATGGAGAATTCGCCTTATGCCCTAACCATGGCATGTCTTCATATCTGCAATAAAATATCAAAACAAATGATTAAATATGACCTATGCACGATTATAAATAGTAATACAAACATAAAACATGTTAAAACATGGAGAATGAGAAGATTTGATATGAAGCTCATGTGGCTATGGCGGCATGTGTGTTTGCATGGTATTCTTTATGTTTTCCACCTCTAAAATGATTGGTATTGCCTTCTGAATATTCCTTGATGGAAGTTGGATGGAAAGAATGGCCAAGAACCTCTTTATCAAGCTTTTTGGATTTTTGCCCTAATGTATATTCTTTTGAAAAATTCTAAAGTTCCCATCTTAAGTCAATTCGTCCAGCTCTTGTGGTTATGTTATGTATATATAATACTGTGAATTAGGGTAAAAAATTGGGCCTTGGTTGAAGTTTTATGGGTTGCTTGAAGATGAAGAAACCAATTATTATAATTGTCCAAAAAAATCAAATTAAATCATGCTATATTGGTCTTGAACGAATTTGGATGATTTCAATCACTTTGAATACCATATATATTTGATCCCAAAATAAGTATTAGATCAAATATTTGATTTTCATATTTGATTTCTATTAAAATTGAATTTTAATAATTAAAATCTAAAATAATATAAAATAAATGATAAAAATCAGAATAATTGACCATCGGGTCGTGCATGACCTCATCTTCAAGTTTGGGTTGCAATATTATGGGCCCATTTGACAAAATCTTGAATTTAGACCCTTTTTGCTTCATATACATCTTGAAAATTTCCCAACTTTGACAATGCATAACTTCCTCAATTTTAATGCCAGGAAGGTGTTCTAGGACTTTTTAAAAAGCTTAGAGTGTCCTATAATCAACCCTTTTGGTCTCATGTCTATATCATTTACCATTATCAAATTATGAGCTTTGGGAAAAGTTGACTTTTTGTTGACTTTAAAAAGGACCTATAATGTTTTGGCTCATACCTTCCAAATGAAGCATTTTTGGACTTGGCTTGTGAGACACAAAGTTGTAGAGAATTGAATTTCCTTTAAAATGAGCTTTGGATGGGAAATTATTGATGAAGTATGTCAAAGTTATGGCTGGTCAAAGTTCAGTTGACTTTTCCTATGAAAACTCTAATTTAGCAACTTCTGATTCTCGATGATTCTGAGGTTTCCTTGATGAATCATGATCAAACATTGATCAAATGATGAATTTCACCTCATAATTTTGATGTTGACCAAAAATATTGAAGTTTGACTTTGAGTTGACCACAGTTGACCTCAGTTGACTTTCTGACCAAGTTAACTGATTTTTAGGTATCTGAGCATCTGACTAACCAAACTTGTTGGGAAAGATTTGAAACTTGACATGAGGATTACTTATGGTATATAGGATGTTATGAAGTCCACTTGAGGCCTTGGAAGTCCATTTTTCTTGGGGAAACTCAAAACCCTAGTTCTAAGATCCATTGTTCAGGAGGAGGTTTTGTCAGGTGAAACCTTTAATCCCTTTGACCAATTGAGAATCTTGTGACTATTAAGAGACCTCTTGAGACACATGGTCTTGAATGTGGGAGGGAAAATTTTGGGGTACAACAGATGCCCCTATTCAATTTTCTGAAACATGAGGAGTTAGATTGGCATGTACGCCATTCGTGACTTGAAGGTTGAAGGGGATTGAACCTTAAAGCCCAAAAATTTGCACTCGTCGGTGTGCAAAGTAACAATGTTGGTTGGTTATATTGATTTAAAGATGCCATTAGGAGTAACTAGATATGGGTTTATAGATGCCATCCAAAATATCTTTTGATAGAAGTATCAGAATGTCTATATTTGACATTATCTGAATGTTGTTACCGTACTAAGTATCTGTACTAGATCTTCGTATAGATCATCTCTGAACTGTCTCTATAACATATCTGAGCTAAATATCAGTACTAGATCTTTGTGTAGATCGTCTCTGAATTTTCTGTGGGGGGAAATCGATATCATGCACTAAGTATCAGTACTAGATCTTCATATAGATCGACTCTGACCTGTCTCAGGAAAATATCTTGAATTAAGCATCAGAATTAAATCTTTGTATTGATTATCTCTGAATTGCTTCTGGAAAGTATCCTGCACTAAGTATCAGTACTAGATCTTTGTATAGATCGTCTCTGACCTGTCTCAAGGACAATTTCTTGAATTAAGCATCAGAATTAAATCTTCGTATCGATTATCTCTGAATTGCTTCTGGAAGGTATCATGCACTAAGTATTAGTACTAGATCTTTGTATAGACCGTCTCTGACTTGTCTCAGGGAGTTGGCAATGTTTATCTAACTGTGAACTATCCTGAAAAGAAAAAATTAGTTTATGCAAGATTGTTTGTATGCATGTATGACATGAAATATAAACGAGGATGTCGTATGCATTATGGATGCGTATGCCATGATATGATGTATGTATGTATTATGTAGTTGAAGCGCATGAGTCGCTTCGTATAATAACTGCTGGTTGGGGAAAATAAATCCTGATTCGTTGCTGAGGAATATAAAGACTTCGCTTATGTCTTTCTTTTGGAATATCGTACTCAGGATCTTCTGTTTTCCGTTCGTCGTACTTATTATTGAAGGATTAAATTCCTGAATACCCTGGTTGAGGATAAAAGAGATGGACATTCCCCTGGGAGGCTTATTCGACTAAGTGTCAATTCTTCGAAGGATATCATGCTTGAAAGGAATCTGCTTGAGGATCTCGTAGAGTTGGAAGTACAAGAGGTTACTTGGAGTGTTTCGTTAGAATATATCCGTAAAGATTGCTCTGTGGGGATGAACCGACGAAGATTCGTTGGATTCCTACCTTCGATCATCCTTAGTAAATGCTATTGTTGTATTTTATGAATTTCTGGTAAACATCAATTATATTCAAAAGCATATATACATTCAAACATAATCAATGGACATTTTTGCTTAAGTAAATAGGGAAAAGTAAACCTGAATTCGAAAATAGAGTTGTATCAATTTTATTCAAAGTAACCAATGGATTTAGAACTTTTGATATTCTCGACTTCCCCGAGTAATTTTATAGGAATTATCATGACTGAATCCAAAAACATGATACTGACAACATCTAATATTATTGGCACAGACAGTTAACTTCCATAATGGTTTCTACTGAGAATCCAATATCTAGGCAATGTAATGAGAGGAACATGTTTTCAGACCGCGATGGATCGTGTACGTCCCGAGAAATGGTTAAGGAGCTTGTAACTGAATTTGATCTGATTAGATTTGAAAAGGGAGTGTTACCCCTAACTGAGGATGACCTGTCCCGAATTAGCAGTATTTGAAAAGGGCTACCTCAAGATAAATAAACAAAATGCCCTACAATAATATGCCCCTGGCATCGTTAACTCGGTAATGTTACCTCTGGTAATTCAGATGATGAGACCTGCCCCTGGCTACTTAAGCATAGTTAAATCTTGACCTGATTTCCCCAAATGAATTGGAAATTAACATGGCATGCCCCTTGTATACATTGACTTTGATCCAGGAAGCAACTTTGTCTGTTGGGAGGAATTTGTTTTATTAAATATTCATCATGTAAGCTTCTCTGCTATCAAACACTTAGTTATATGCAAACAATGATATTCAAAATGCAACGCTTATGTCTGTCTTGAAATTTTGAAAAAGATTTATTTTAGCAAAACAATGTTTATAAAACTGTGATATTAACTCAAGATTTATAATAAGCCCTAAAGAAGTCATGATACCTTTTTGTAGCAGTGCGCTTTCGAACTAACCCTGCTTCAGTTAGGACTTTTAAAGGGTTATAACGTGGTCTGGTTCACGGTTTAAGAAACAAAGGATAAAGGCTCAAATTTTATTTGTACCCAACCCATCCTCTGTGATGTTCTTCAGTCCTATGTTTGGTTAACTTATGCATTGAGGCTCCAAAGTAGTTTGGAATTGTAACACTGACAAAAGTTTATTTGAAAAATCAATCATCTTTTTTTTTTGTTGAGGATTTGTAGTGACCTCTTTTTTCTTTTGACTTTGTTATCCCTTCCTTTTGCCTGAACTGTTTATTTCAAGATTACAGTCAGCGTGATGTCTCAATTTTTACTAAGTCTCCTTCATAGGTTTTGACCTAGTTAGATTTTATTTTGCTAGATATTGACTGTTAGACTTAATGATTACAAGGAACCATTATTAGTTGTGTACAAAAGGACAACTGACATAATTGAGTTAACCACAAAACTACCCTGCCCCATGTTATGATTAAGGGTTTTAATTTGCGTGAGAACGAAAACTCCTACTTCATAGGCTCAAAAGGGTTGACTAAGGATTAACTTCCTTATATCTCCACTATTTAGGAATCGAAACAATGCCTGCACATCGTCAACATAGTCTGTTCAAAAGCTGTCGCTCCCACTAAATGAAGCTAAGTCAGATAGGGTACAGACGCGAACGGTCGGCGAGAGGGACAATGAGAACACACAGCCGTGAACCCACTGGAGATGAATAGAGTCGCCAGCTAGGCATTTTTATCCCGGAGGAAAGGCAATGCTGCATAGACCTAGAAAGAGATGGATAAGACGGTTGCGAACCAGAGAGACTGAGAAAGGGGGTTGGTTACAACCTGGGAAGGTATTAGCACCCAGATTGTCCGTCGTACTCGACGGGATCCACGCTTAAAAGATTTGTGTTTTAAAGGGGTAGTGTCAGTGCAATCTGTGTATAAATGAGCTGGAAAACAAAATGTACAGGTGTCAGTGTAAGAGAAAAGTGAAGTATATAAGTGAAGTGTCAGTGTAAGAACAGGAGTGAAATGCTCAAGATCATGAGGCTAAAAGAATGAGGCTAGAAAGAGGGGGAATATACAGAGACTTTTGTTCGATAACTGTTAAGTTATGCCTACGTATCCTCTCGTGCAATGAGGAAGTCAGAACACCGTAGTTCGACCCAAAGAGACTGAAAGATGAATTGACTTGTGAACTGCTTACTTGTCTATGCTCAAGTGTATGATCTGTCTGGCACAGATGCAAACTGTCTTGCATTAGATGGAAGAAGCAAGTTCTCGTTTGTGAGTGAATGAAGTGAGAAAAGAATCCCGAAGGAGACGATTATTGTTTGTTTTTGAATTTTCAGTCTTTTATTGCTTTTGAAAGTGTGTCATAGGAAAATGAGCTTAAGCCTAAACCAATGGATTTAGTAAACTCATCACATCTTCCCTCTGATTAGGGGTAATGAGAATACCTTAAGTGTGAAGTCAGCTTCTCACACTTAAACACCTTTGGTGTAGGATTAAGATCATTAACCTACTTGTGATTATTTAGATGTTTTTGTTGTTTTTGTTTAGTGTTAAGTAATGAGGTTAAGCCATAATCAAGGACTAAACAGACTCATTACACCATCCTAATAGAAGGATAATAGATGAGAATGTTTAAGCTGAGGAAAGCTCCTCAACTTAATCCATGATTAGGGATTAAACTCATGACAAAACAAGACTTTGATTAAGTGGATTTTAATTAATGGTATGATGATGAAGTGGATTTTATGATTTGTAAGACAACTTGAGGGGGACTTGTCCATTAACACTAGGGTTAGTCCTTCTTAACCAATTAAGGAAGAAATAGAACCCTAATGCAAGGCCCAAGTTACAAGTGTGATGTCTTGATGATTATTATGTGAATTGATTAATAGATTTAAACACATTAAGGGTTTAACACTTAGGATTAAAGTTATACACTCCATCCTAAGAGAAGGATGCAGGCATAAGCTTAATCACAAAGCCTTAAAGCCTTTAGGGTTTAGTCCCTGATTATGAGATGAGAAGAGAAGACTCAAAAGAGACACAAAGGTAACACTAATAGGGGAGACTAATCAAAACCTTAATCATTGTCATGCTTGGTTGTTCCTAAGGTTTGTGAGGTTTACAAGAGAAGTCTTCAATGGAACCACCAGGAAGCAGATGAAAGGATCAAGAGAAGCAAAGTAACTTGCTTCATTCAAGAAGTCAAGTCACTTGAAGAAAGAAAGTGGGAAGAATAAGAATGAGCAAGCTCAATCTCAAACACAAGATAAAATGCAGCATGGATGCAAGAGATGAAAAGAAAAGTTATGAGAAGTGAAGGCAAATTCACTTCTCAAAATCACTTACCACCTGAAAAGTTAGAAAAGAGAATGCAATGCAATGCAAAATGAGATGAAATGGTATGATGCAAACCAAAACCAGAAGCATACTTATGATGATAATGATGCTATGAAATGCTACAAACATGAAACAAGGCATGGAGATGATCATACAAGCTTATGGATGCAGATGAAGCATGTTAAGACACATGAACATACATGAAAAGTTATGAGATGCATATGGCATACAACATGACAAATGCAAGGTGCAATGATCAAGCATGCTTTCAATATGTCTTATGATATTAAATGAATCAAATGGATGCATGGAATGTCATGGCAAGTCATGTTATGCAAGAAAATGCAAGATGGATGCATATGGAAGCCCAAATTAGGGTTTATGATCAATGCATCAAACACAAACCAAAATCAGAAGCAAACAACATTATAAAAAAATGAAAATGCCCTCAAAGGACCCCTAAACCTATACTAACTCACTTCCCAAAGGAGAGGTCTCAACTCTTAACCAAATTCAAGTTATGATTTTTCTAAGTTTTCTAGGGTTTTAGGGTTCCTTAACAAGAAAAATGCCAAACAAATTGAAAATGAAAGATCAAATCATGGACATTTAATCTCACAAACTACATGCTAAACACAATGCAATTCAAAAAGAATCAAGGTCCAACTCTTTAGGGTTAGGCAGAAATGATTTTTTGAAGTTTGGATCAAAATAATGCATAAAAAAATGACTTTTATTCAATGAAAAATTCTCAAAATGCATCAAGATCAAAAAATAAATTTGGTTTGAAGGTTGGACAATGTTTCTAAATGTCTTAAAACATTTCATGAATTTTTTGGTGATTTTTAAATACCTAAAAGTATTTTTAATAAATTAATCTTCATTAATTAATTAAAAATAAACTTTTAAATATTAAAAAATACTTTTTTAATGCTAAAAATGAAAATAAAAATATTTTTGTGTTTTAAAAATTAATGAAACCCTTGGTAAAAAGTTTCATAATTTTTAAATAATTTTTGCTATTTTAAATAAATTGTACAAATTAAATGAGAAAAAATGAAATTAAAATCAAAATAAATGGAAGTATGCTGGATGGATGGCTGGGATTGAGTCTGGCCAGGAAAGGGTTGACTGCGCGCGCAGATCAAAGGCCCACATTCAAACTTGACTTAAACAGGATTATGAATTAATTAATTATGGTTAGGGTTTAATGGACGCATCTGAGCCACACGTGCACGCGCGAAGTCAAACAAGTCAGCCAATCCAACGCACGAAATTCAAATGCCCATTAATGACCTGATTAAAACCCTAATGATTTTCAGGTGGCCGGAGAAGACCTCCGGTCGTCTTCTCCGGTGGGAACCCCACCTGAAAATCCCTAAAATCCTCAAAACACAACTAAAATGAAATCTAAAAACACAGAAATGATTCCCACACTTCACTGAATCAAAACCCCAAGCCAAAACTCATTTATATTTCATCAAACTCATGAATCGAAACAAACAAAATTTTAGGGCAAGACTTTCAGAACACGATTACATCCTCATTTTTCCACCATTTTCAAAACTAAAGACATATTTATGATCAGGGAAGCATGAATAACAACTTAAGAACTTAAAAAATGATTTCTGGAAAAAATGTTCTTGAGCCACCTGAGTTTCGAAGCTTTCAAACTTGCAACTTTCTGATCCCCCCTCCTTGTGAAATCCACCCCTTATGACCCCTTGATGATGCCTGGATGCTTAGAAGAAGTTTATGCTGGCTGGTTAGGGAGATTGAACAAGTTCTGTTCAAGCTCAGGTGAGGATGGTGTTTGTGATTCAGGCTGTTTCAGGCAAAGGTGAGGGGTTCTTTGTGATCAGGATGATGATTTGAGAGGGTTTGTGAAGTTTGTTCAAGTGTTTGTGGCCTGTGGAATGAGTTTCGAAAGCTTTGGCTTTGAGAGTGAAAAATGGAAAAGTAATGTTCTTGCTGGTTTCAGGCTTAGGTCTTGCTGGTTTTGGTTCAGTGAAGCAAGGTGAGTTGATTAGTAGAGTTTGTTTGAGTGTTTATGGCTTGTGGAATGAGATTCGAAGGAAAATGCAAGTTGGAGAGAGTTTGTGAATGTGTGTTGTGGTGAGTTTTCAGGCTGGCTTGTTGTATGAAATGGCTGGCCTTTGATCCACATAAACAAGTCCTATTGGTCAGGTGATGTGACTTGGCCTGCTGTGATAGGTGAGCTAGCTTTTGCAAAAAGTCCACTCTTGTGTAAGAGAAGCATGGGTTGTGTTCTAGGCTAGTACAAGGGTGTGGGCTGGCGCAGCATGGTGAGGGGAAAGGCTATGGCTGGTTCAGCATCCAAGGCAGCAAGTGGATGGAAGTGTTATGATGATTTTGCAACTTGTTTACTTTTAGTTCACATGAAACTTTCTTGCTCCCAAGGCCATGAAACATGAGAAGTTCTTAGTCCATTCTGAACTTTAGGGTACATGTGATGTTTGTGTGATGGTTATACATGAATTAGAAGTTACAAATGCCTTGGTACAAAGTTTTTGCAAGTTTCTCACTTGGTGCATGTCTTGAAAATTAATGACTTTTGCCAACTTTGACACACCATAACTTTTGATCCAAAATGAATTAGGTCATGTTATTGTACTTTTTGAAAAGGGAAAGATCTAATCTACAACTTTCATGACCAAAGTTTTTCCATTTGAAGCATTTTTGGATCAAAAAGCAAGGGTTGAAAAAGTTGCATAAAATGACATTTCATTAAAAGTCAACCATGCCCTAAAAAGTCAACTTTGCAAAAACTTGTAATTCTTGAATTTTGTGAACTTCAACCTTCTTCTATGATCAAATAAAGATCATATACCCTCAAAATGATGAAGATCACCCCTTGGTTGGGTCATTGGGGGCCTCAGATGCCCTGATTTTACACTGACTTGTCCAGAAAGTCAACTCTTGATCAGATGACTTCCCCATGGAATTTCTTCATGAAAGTTGATATGCATATTCCCTATACCATATAGAGACCAATATAAACAAGAATGACCAAAAAATTTGGAGTTATGGCCTCTGAAACCAAAACCCTAATTTCAGGTCATCTGTGCAGTCAAGCCTGGCTCTGCCTCCACACCAATCCCAGTTCTTGTGATTCTTTGGAATTCTTGACTTTGGGAAGATATAATATGATGCTTGAACACATATAGACCCCTTTGAAGTGATTGATGACCTTTGGAGTGGCTCAAGAGGCTCTTGGATTGCTCAGATCACAAACCCTAGATGCAGATGACTTAGAACCTATGCAGTGAATCAAAAATGTGATATGAGATGTTATGATTGTGTTTATGCATATGAAATGATCACAAGCCATGGTGTGAATGGGTGAGGGCAAATTTGGGGTGTTTACAGCTGCCCCTATTCAAGCATGAGTTAGCTGTGCAGGATGTAAGCAACGACTTAACAGGCAAACAAGATAACTTGTGGTTGAATACCAAAGACAGTCCAAAATTTGCACTCACAGAATGAAGAAGAAAAGGGATATAGATTGTAAAGGAAAATAAAGTATATTGTAAAGTGTGGGCGACGGAGGACGACCGTCGAGCAGAGGACGACTGCTGGGTAAAGAGCAATGACGGGGACGACCGACATGCTGGGAAAAGTGCGGGAAATAAAGCAATGACGGGGACGGCCGACATGCTGGGGATAAAAAGAATTATGATGGGGACGGCCATCAAGATAAAGCTGTAAAATTTTCTGGGGATTAATGAAACATGACGGGGACGGCCGTCAAGTCCATAAAGGTAAAGTAACCAACGACGGGGACGGCCATCGGGCTAAAAAAGAAAAGGGACCACGATGGGGACGGCCATAGGGTTAAAGAATAAATGAAATGAACAGATGATGAGGTACGGTCATCAAAGGTGAAGGACGATCACCTAGCAGGGGACGGCTGCTCTGTTGGGTTAAGATGAGGGACGGTCATCTAAGGTGGAGGACGACCACCTGGCAGGGTACGGCTCCCGAAAATATCGCGAATGCCGGATAAAAGGTCAACGATGGGGACGGCCATCGGATGAGCATGATGGAGGACGACCATCAAGAGGTGGAGGATGACCACCTAGCAGGGGACGGCTGCTCTCAAGGTTTATCATGACATAGGACGAATGCCAGATAACCAAAATCAACAATGGGGACGGCCATTGGATAAAATGATGAAGGACGATCATCAAAAGGTGGAGGACGACCACCTAGCAGGGGACGACTGCTAAAAATCAACGATGGGGACGGCCATCGGATGAGCATGATGGAGGACGACCATCAAGAGGTGGAGGACGACAACCTAGCAGGGTACGGCTGCTCTCAAGGTTTATCATGACACAGGACGAGTGTCAGATAAAAAGAAAAGAAATGCTTTGTTGGTGATCTACTGGGGAATAGTAAACAAGGACGAGTGTTTATATCCAAGAAACAAAAGGTATAAGTGTTTAGATGCTGTGTATAGATTAAAGATGCGGACGAGCATCCTTAAGATTACGATACGGACGAGTATCGAGTAGAAACAAATACTGACACGTGTTCAGAGAGGATGATACAGACGAGTATCAACTGGTTAACAGAGAACACGGACGAGTGTTGAATCTAAGAGGATTCTTCTGGGGAATAGTAGACACAGGCGAGTATCTATATTCAAGAAGACAAAAGTGTTTGACACAGTGTATGGATTAAAGATGCGGACGAGCATCCTTAAGACTATGATACGGACGAGTATCATGTAGAAACAAACTCTCGACGCATGTTCTGAGATGATGGTACGGACGAGTACCAACGAGTTAACAAAGAACAAGGACTGGCATTGAATCTGCGGGGATATAAGTGGTATATACAAGATACGGACGAGTATTTGTACGAGTATCATGAGTGGTGTATAGATGATTATTTAACTGCTGGGGAGTGCAACACGGACGAGTGTAGTATAAACAAATATCTGATATACAAAGTAGATGACTGCGCTGGGGATATGACACGGATATGTGTCAAAGGATTGTATATATATGTATCTGTGAGTGCAAAGGGGGATGTCTTTGGCTTTCTGCTGGGGATATGACACGGACGGGTGTCAAGAAGTATCTGTAATACGAGTGTCATTGTTTGCACAGGGTGCTCGGGCGACTTTACCGGGGGGTATCGACACGGTCGGGTGTCAAAGAGAGTATATATACTGGTGTTTGTGAGGCAACTGATTTTGCTGGGGAATCTCCGCTGGGGATGTTGGGGAAAGTATTCTGTATATTGACGGATTGTCATTATTCACAAGTACTGATTCAAAACAATGGCTTATGAATATGCTATATGTTTGATTTTTGTCGTAATTCTCCGTGTCAAAACGGAATGCTACGCTTTGTGGGTGGTTATGATGTGAATGCCATGATTATGCAAGGATACCAAACCGAGACTCGGATCCCGCTGCCACGAAGATCTTTGATCGATCTGTTGAAATGGACATCCCAGCGGGGGTGAAACCATTGGTAGATCTGATGAGATGCTATCTGCTTGGGGATTCGGGTCGTTGATTAACCTATCCTGGTAATGATGGACCCAGCTGGGGTTTGAAGAAGCTTTCTTCACTCTGTTGTGATTTCTTCATGCATTGCTCTTCTGGATAGAAGCTGAAACTCTGTGGGGAGGTGGCTCCTTGACTTTTGTACTCGGCTGAGGGTGAGATGGCAACTCGACTGGGGAGAAAGAGAGATCACTGAAAGACCTCCTTAGAGATTCTGTTGAGGTAGATTCTTGACTCAGCCGAGGATATGGGCGCCTTCTGTGATGCCTGGCAACTCTGATGGGGATCAGTAGTAAGTGGCAACTCAGCTGGGGAGAAGATACTTTGGGCGCTGAGTGTCGATTTGTTAGCTTGCCGGAGTGAAGCTTTCATGCCCCAAGTTGCGTTCTGGATTCCTGCAATCCTGAAAAGATAGAGAAACGCACAAGTAATCCCGAGGTATCCTTTACTGGATCCCGTCATAGGAGTTTAGACACTGCTGAGAGTAAGTATATTCCCTGCAAGCACGTTTTTATTTGAAGATAAACATCTGTATTCTATGCAATCAGTGTTTCCTTTAGACATCAGACATCTTTGCAAATAAATAAAAATGTACAAGACGAGACATGACTGAAAATCTGATTTTATTAATTCATATGCCCTGAATTGGCGAGATACAGTCAAAGAAACAAATCCCCTGAAATGAGGAGATTGTTACAAATTGAGAAACAAAATGCTGGCAATGTTGATGACGCTTTAAGGAGCTTCCTCTTTACTATGACTCGTATGACTTTTGACGTTCTTCTCATCTTGCTTTCTGAGGAATGTTGATTCTGATTGGAGCTTGATCCTTTCGAAGCTTACCAAGTTGTAAACGATACAGACGAATTCAGAATGCAGTTGTTCGCTTATTCCCTCATTTTGCATGGATCGCCCTTTCGGGTTTTCGATCCATCGAGATACCCATTTTTGCCCGAGCTGTCCAATGTGGCTTTTCAACTCAGCGGGTGTACATTTTTTGTCTATTTTCCCTTATTTTTGCCCGAGTCTTTTATTCTGTTTTTGACTCGCCGGGATGCCCTATTTTTGCCTGGACTTACATTCTGTTTTTATGTCCAGCGGGTCATTTTTATGCGAAGTATTTTTTAACTGCATCTGAATTCACAGGGGACGGGAAGTCTTCACCATCCATGGTGCTGAGCATCAGTGCTCCACCGGAAAAAACTTTCTTTACCACAAATGGTCCTTCGTAATTTGGAGTCCACTTGCCCCTGTGGTCTGTATGAGGAGGGAGGATTCTTTTCAGCACAAGATCTCCTACTTGGTACTCTCGGTGCCTGACTTTCTGATCGAAGGCTCTCTTCATTCTTTTCTGATACAACTGCCCATGACAGATTGCAGCCAATCTTTTCTCTTCAATCAGACTTAGTTGTTCGTATCGGGCCCGAACCCATTCTGCTTCACTCAGTTTAACATCCATTAATACCCGTAGAGAGGGTAATTCAACTTCGACAGGTAGGACTGCTTCCATACCATACACAAGCTGATACGGTGTTGCCCCAGTGGATGTTCTGATTGACGTGCGGTACCCATGCAAGGAAAACGGTAGCATTTCATGCCAGTCCTTGTAAGTGACTACCATCTTCTGCACAATCTTCTTGATATTCTTATTTGCTGCCTCAACAGCGCCGTTCATCTTTGGCCTGTAAGGAGAAGAATTGTGATGCTGAATCTTAAAGTCCCGGCATAACTCTGCCATCATTTTGTTGTTTAGATTGGAACCATTATCAGTAATGATTCGCTCGGGAACTCCATATCGACAGATGATATCTCTCTTCAGAAATCTGGCTACCACTTGTCTTGTAACATTTGCATAGGAGGCTGCTTCAACCCACTTGGTGAAATAGTCAATAGCAACCAAGATGAATCTGTGGCCATTCGAAGCAGTCGGCTCGATCTTGCCAATCATGTCAATGCCCCACATAGCGAAGGGCCAGGGTGAAGACATCACATTCAAAGGATTGGGAGGCACATGCACCTTATCTGCATAAATTTGGCATTTATGGCATTTTCTGGCATAGGCACAACAGTCTGCATCCATTGTGATCCAGTAATAACCTGATCTTAGCAATTTCTTAGCCATGGCATGTCCTCCAGCATGGGTACCAAAGGATCCTTCGTGCACTTCACGCATCAACAAGTCTGCTTCTGTCTTATCAACGCATCTGAGGAGTACCATATCAAAGTTCCTTTTGTACAGGGAACCATCAGTGTTCAGAAAGAAACTACCAGCGAGCCTTCTCAAAGTCTTCTTATCATTGGAAGATGCCCCAGGTGGGTATGTCCGATCCTCCAAGAAACACTTAATGTCATGGAACCAAGGCTTATCATCCTTGACAACATCTGCTGCGAATACATATGCTGGTCTGTCAAGTCTGGACACTGAAATTTGAGGTACAAAGTTGGCAGCTTGAACTTTGATCATGGATGAAATGGTAGCCAGAGCATCTGCGAACTGATTCTCGTCCCGAGGGATATACTCAAGCTTGACTGTTGTAAAGAAAGTCAATAACCTCCTTGTATAATCCCTGTAAGGTATCAGATGATCCTGGTGGGTATACCATTTGCCATTGGTTTGATTAACTACCAGAGCTGAATCTCCGAATACAGTCAATGTCTTGATCCTGAGGTCAATGGCTTCCTCAAGACCCATAATGCAAGCTTCGTATTCAGCTTCGTTGTTAGTGCAGTTGAAAGTGAGTTTTGCCGAGAAAGGCATGTGAACCCCCTTAGATGTAATGAGTACTGCACCAACACCATGACCATTCATATTAACAGCCCCATCAAACATCATAGTCCATTCTTCTTCTGGGTCAGGCCCTTCAGTGTGAATAGGCTCTTCATGATCTTTTTCTTTTATGAACATGATGTCTTCATCAGGGAAGTCAAATCTCATAGGCTGGTAATCATCAATAGGTTGCTCAGCAAGATATTCAGACAATACACTACCTTTGATGGCTTTCTGAGATGTGTATTGGATGTCATACTCTGTGAGAATCATTTGCCATCTTGCAACCCGTCCAGTAAGTGCTGGCTTCTCAAATATGTATTTGACTGGGTCCATTTTTGAGATCAACAAAGTAGTGTGGGTCAACATATACTGTCTCAGTCGGCGAGCAGCCCACGCTAAAGCACTGCAAGTTTTCTCGAGCAGTGAATAACGTTGTTCACAGTCGGTAAACTTTTTGCTTAGGTAGTATATCGCATACTCTTTTCGACCAGACTCGTCATGATGGCCCAACACACACCCCATTGACTCTTCTAATACTGTCAAGTACATGATCAGAGGTCTTCCTTCAACTGGAGGCATAAGGATTGGAGGCTCTTGTAAGTATTCCTTGATCTTGTCAAAAGCTTTCTGGCAGTCTTCGTTCCACCTGACCGTTTGCTCTTTCCTTAGTAGTTTGAACAAGGGTTCACAGGTTGCTGTAAGGTGAGATATGAACCTTGAAATGTAGTTCAATCGACCTAAGAACCCTCGAACTTCTTTTTCTGTCTTTGGTGCATGCATTTCTTGAATGGCTTTGACTTTATCAGGGTCAACTTCAATCCCTTTCTCACTTACAATAAATCCCAGCAGTTTACCGGATCGCACCCCGAATGTGCATTTGTTGGGGTTTAACTTCAGTTGATACTTCCTCAGACGCTTGAACAGTTTCAGCAGATTTACCAAGTGGTCTTCTTCAGTAAGGGACTTGGCAATCATGTCATCCACGTAACATTCTATCTCTTTATGGATCATATCGTGGAATAATGTTACCATAGCCCGTTGATATGTTGCACCGGCATTCTTGAGCCCAAATGGCATTACCTTGTAGCAGAACGTGCCCCAGGGTGTGATGAAGGTTGTCTTCTCCATGTCTTCAGGTGACATTTTAATCTGATTGTATCCTGAAAATCCATCCATGAAGGAAAATACCGAGAACTGAGCCGTGTTATCCACTAATACATCAATGTGAGGTAAAGGGAAATCATCTTTCGGGCTGGCTCTGTTCAGATCCCGGTAGTCAACACACATTCTTACTTTGCCGTCTTTCTTAGGCACAGGTACTATGTTAGCAACCCACGGTGGGTAGCTAGTTACGGAAAGGAACCCGGCGTCCCATTGCTTTTGTACCTCCTCCTTGATTTTCATAGCCATGTCCGGGCGAGTACGGCGCAGTTTCTGTTTAACCGGCGGGCATTCTTCTCTCAAAGGCAACTTGTGCACAACAATGTCGGTATCCAACCCTGGCATATCTTGGTAAGACCAAGCAAACACGTCCACATACTCTTGAAGCAGGTCAATCAGTTGTCTCTTCACTGAGTCTTATAGGCAGGCCCCGATTTTAACTTCCTTCACGTCTTCATCTGTACCAAGATTGATCGTTTCAACTTCCTCCTGGTGAGGAGTAATAACCTTTTCCTCTTGTCTTAACAACCTGGCTAGCTCTTCAGGAAGCTCATATTCTTCTTCAACCCCTTCATCAGCCTGATTGATTGGATTGTCAAAGTCATACGAAGTCATAGCCGTGCTGTTGTCGGTGCTGTCTGGGAGGCACTCTCTGCAAGGGTTTAGTTTGTTCATTTTAGTGATTTGATTTTAATCTTGTTGAGAAAAGTGAAATAAAGTTGTCATTTTGAAAACACTGCCATTTATTTTTTGTACAAAAAGAAAAATGGAAAAACAGTGAGCGGAAAAGAAAAAGACTCGTTTGCAAAAAGATGTCTGATATTTCATTGATTAATCTTGTTGCACAAAAAGTACAGATGGCCCGATTACAAAATGAGTCTTGTCATCTTGGGCAAGATGCAAGACTTTGATGCATGCTATAAAATACAGGAAATAATAATTACTCTGCATGAGTAACTCTTATAATTTCCTGGGAAGACCAGTTTGAGATACTGCTCCCCGGGATCTTTGGACGAATCCAGCTTTCCAGGTTGCGTTCTTCTTCCAGCTCGTCTTCCAAATTGTTGACAGCATCAGGGGTGAGCATCCCCCCACTAACAAAGTTGGGCTCTTTTGCAGCCTCTGCTTGATCTTGTTGAGTTGGTTTGTAACCCAACCCAAATCTATCCTCTTTCTTCTCCACCGGTAACAGCTTGCCCCAGCCTTGGGCAGTTCCCTCCTCAACAACCTTCCGGGCTTGTTGGTATGATGTCATTGAAGTCCCAGGTACAGCAGATGTTTCATTTATATTCAAGGCCTCGAACCCTTGACTCATTGTTTCATGGATCTCCCCATCCATCTCAATGTATTTATAAGTAGCCAGGTGGCTGACAAAAATATCCTCCTCTCCACAGATAGTAACGACTTGACCCTCCCACTCGAATTCTAACTTCTGGTGAAGGGTTGAGGTCACGGCACCAGCGGCGTGAATCCATGGCCTACCCAATAGACAACTGTAGGCGGGCTGTATATCCATCACGTAGAAGGTCGTTTTGAAAGTTTGTGGGCCAATCGTTACGGGCAACTCAATCTCTCCCAGAACCGATCTCTTAGAACCATCAAAGGCTCTCACTACCAGGTTGCTGGGACGCAACGCCAATTCGTCATACTCTAGCTTCACCAGGGCTTTTTTAGGTAAGACATTGAGGGATGACCCCGTGTCTACCAGCACATGGGAAAGGACTGCGCCTTTACATTCCATGGTTATGTGCAAAGCCTTGTTATGGTCGCGGCCTTCCGTGGTCAAATCAGTGTTGGTGAACCCTAGTCCATGACTAGTATTAACATTTCCAACCACAGCTTCCAACTGATTGACGGTGATCTCTTTAGGCACGTAAGCTGCGTGCAACACTTTCAGTAGTGCGTTCCGATGGGCTTCGGAGCACATGAGCAATGATAGGATTGAGATCTTGGAAGGCGTCTGATGAAGCTGATCCACTATTTTGTAATCACTTTTCTTGATGATTCTCATGAACTCATCAACTTCCTGATCAAAGGGTGTTTTCAAAGCTTCTTTAACAATCTGCTCTTCCTGCACCAAGCTTTTCCCTTTTGCCTTGGCAGCAGCTTCTGCTTCGGCAGTGGGCCTTTGAGTTTGTGGAGCGAAGAGACGTCCGCTTCGAGTGAAGCCTCCGCCTCCTCCCACATTGTCTACTTGTGGTGCAGGGGTTGATGATTCAAAAGTGATTTTTTGTCCTTCGCAGTACAGGTCAGAGCCGTAATGCCAGGGGATGGCATTACTGCTTTCATAAGGTACTGGTCCAAGCACCGTGATAGTGACGAGACTGATTGCAGCTGCGGAAGGGATTGTGATAGCCTGTGGATCGTAATATATCGTGACTGGTGCTCTAATGGGAGCAGCACTTTGTGAATTGTAGGCTGAATTGTTCTCTGGATCGTAATAGATTGTAACGGTTGAGACATCTTCATTGTTTGTTGCTGATGCTGTAGGAGACATTGTTGGAAGGATGGGTGTTGTTGTTGTAGGAGTTTCGAAATGAAGTGGTGCTGAAGTTGTAGCAGGAATATTTGTTGATATCTGGTCAGTTGAAATGACAGATGAAGTACTTGTTGATGAAGCTGAAGAGTTGTCGGGAACAATGGTTGTTGCAGTTGTAGGAGATACTGGAATTGTTGCTGATGAGATTGCTGGATTTGTAGGAAATGATGTGGTGATTTGAAGTTGGCCACTCTGAATGAGACCGTCTATGCCATTCCTCAAGTTATCGCACCCATTTACTGAAATATTGCAGTAAGCACACCCTAACTCACACCCCGGGAACATTTGACATTCGAGGAGTTGAGCCTTAATTTCTACCAACGGTGTCCGGATCTGACCCACACTGGTTATTAAATAAGACGGCTTGTCTTCTTCAATAGCATTGATTCTGGGACCTCCGTGGTGTGGCATAGGGTTTTTGTTGACATTGGGTGGTGGTGCGAAATTCAGAGCTTTAGAGTCTACCAGGTCTTGTACCTTCATGTGCAGAGCTCTGCACTTTTCTGTACTGTGGCCAGGTGCATTTGAATGAAAAGCACATCTGGCGTTGGATTCATAATTCCTGGGTAGACTATTAGGATCCGGAGGTGCCAACGTCCTTAGCTCAACTAGGTTGAGTTTCAGGAGTTGTGGCAACAATGTAGCATATGGCATAGGGATCGGATCGATCACCCTATTGGCTTGAGATGGCCTCTACTGAAATGGCCTTTGCTGATTGTTGTTGTTGTTGGTGTTGTAGTTTCTCGGAGGATACTGAGCTTGTTGATGGTACTGAGGTTGTTGCTGATAGTTTTGTTGCGTAGGCTGATAAGCTGGTTGAGGATGAGCTGGAGCGGGAATGGTGACTGCTGCCACAGACCTGTGAACATACTGGGGTCTGCCCCTGTTGGTGTGGATGGCATTGGTCTCGCCAGTTCTTCTTGGGCCTGCAAAAGGCTTCCTTGTATTGCTGGACGAGCTGGCACCATTGTCAGAAATTTTGCCCATCTTTAACAGGCTCTCAATTCTCTCTCCAGCTATGACAACATCTACAAAGCTAGTGGAAGAGAAAGCAGCCAGCCTGTCAATATATGTTCCCTGGAGGGTGTTCATAAACATATCTGCCATTTCCCTCTCTGACATAGGTGGCTGAACAGCAGCAGCAAGTTGCCTCCATCTCTGGGCGTACTCTCGGAAACTTTCTCTTGACGACTGTGACATTCCCATTAGGAGGGTCCTGTTGGGTGCCATATCTAAGTTGTACTGATACTGTCTGATAAAGGCCTCTGCCAGGTCCTTCCAACACCTGATAGTTGCTCTTGTCAGATGAGAGTACCATTCTCTCGAAGCTCCCGTCAAGCTATCCTCAAAATAGAAAATCCAGAGCTTCTCGTCCATGGTGTAGGCCTTCAGCCTCCCCAGAAATGATTGTAGATGAGTCCGGGGGCATGAAGTCCCGTTGTATTTTTCAAAACAAGGAGGCTTAAACTTATGGGGAATCCTGACCCCGTCTACCAAGCCCATGTCCATAACGTCAAAAACCAAAGAGTTTTGAGACTCCAAGGACCTTAATTTCTCAGCTATCTCATCCAGCCTGTTATCATAAGCTTCCTCCCCAACACCCATTACTGTGAACTGATCCTCCTGGGGGTCTTCTTGCAGTACCCTTTCTGCAGTGGCAGTCCCTTGAACATTTGCAGGAATATTAACCTCTGGATGAAGGTGGGGACCAAACACAGGGGGATTGACATGAGGTTGGACCCTCTCGTTGTTACTTGTGCCAACAGTCCCTATATGTGGATCTTCTTGATTCTGCCTTTCCACCATGGCTCTCAATCTTTCCTGGCTCTGAGCCATGTTGTTCATCACTTCCATAAACTGAGTCATCTGAGTTCTCATTTCCAATCTTTCGTTTGCCATTTGATTTCTGACCTCTGCAAGGTCCTGCTGTACCTGATCCATTTGTATGCCCGGAAGGTTGTTACGGGTTGGATATCGGTGCGGACGGTTGAGGGGAAATACCCGGCGTCGAGCAATAGTTCCTGAGCAACACAACAGTGTTAGTAGCAATAAAACAAAAACCTACAAAACAAACAAAAGGTTAGCATGCAATGCAGTATGCTTATTTGTTTTCAAGGTATCCGGCTTAGCATTCAGTTTTGACCCTTCCAGACCCTTGATGATGCTGTTGATGTTGCTTTTGAAGTGGAACAAACTAATACATATATTACAAAAGGCAAATGGTACATAGTGTGTTTACAAATACAAGCCCTCTGAGGGGTCAAAATACATTAAAGGAAAACAAAAGTACATGGAATGAAAGCAACAACAAGCAAATGGTCAAACACCAAGACCAAACTCATCCTCCCGAACTTCCTTGAGAAGTGCTTCGGTCACAGGATCAGCCGGACGCTCCGTGAGATTCCTGATAAGGAGGTTCCGGGTAGTAACAGCTGCGGTTAGCTTCTTGTGTTGACTTTGGTCCTTTGACCTCTTCACTCCAGCTCTGATCTTCAGCTCTGACATCTCCCTCTGGGCTGCTGCCAGGGCCTCCTGCTGCTCTTTTGCACTAGCTTCCAGTTGCTCTATCTTGTCTTGGACCCTCTTATCCTCCAAAGTACGAGCCTCGGTGATCCTGACCCACCTAGCCTGACTCTCCTTCAGATACAAGTCTGTCCTGGCTTTCTGGAACTGGGCTTCCTTGCAAGCATTCTTCAGAATTTGTTCCCCAGCCCTAGACTTCTTGATATAATCCTCAGACTTTTCAATTCTAGCCAGATGCTCTACTTTCAACTTCTCTAGCTTCTCAATGTCCATCCTACCATCACTCCTCTCCCGGAGGGTCTTCTGCAAAGCCTGAGTCAACTTCTCATTTCTTTCTTTCAAACTCTCAAACTCCTCCAAACTGACAGTGGCAGGGGGGTGCTGAGGATGGTCCAGGCATATCCTCCATGGTAAAGGGCATTCCAGAGAATTGAGCCCTGGCATGGGACCACTCATAATATTGTGCTGATGCCACATTGTTGCACTTCCCCAGAATGGTTACTCCCTTGGTTTGAACATTATCCCAGGCCCAGGCTGCCTGCCTAACAACAGCCAGATTAGGCTTGTTCTCACAATAAAGGGTCTCAACCAAGTCTTGTGCCTTAGGAGTGTGGACCAGTGCATAGCCCAGTTGTCTTTTGAACAGCAGAGGGTTGTAATTGATACTACCCTTAACTCCTATTAGGGGCACATTGGGAAAATGCCCACAGCTGGTGATGATATCCCTGCCTTTGGTGCTTTGAGTGCACCACCTGATATCGACTGAAGTTAGAGTAGTGAGTCTTCTAGCCCAGTTTCTCTGCTGATGAGGGTTCAAAAATGCATCTGTCCTGGGTAGATGCCTGAGAAGCCAAGTATGGAACAATGGAGCACAACACCTCACTAATCTTCCCCTATGCTTTTCATTCCTCTGGTGCACTGAATAGTAGAGATCCCCCAATAAAGTGGGCACTGGGTTCTTCAGGATGAAAAGGTGAATTGCATTCTTGCTAATGAATCGAGGCTCATCTGCAAATAATATAATCCCATATATGCTCAAGGCCAATAAAGCACAGACTGCTTTCCACTCTCCCAAAGAAGCTTTCAGGGTAGCTTGAGAGATCAAGAAATCCAGATGTAGGCCAGGGATTCCAGCCTTAGAAGTCATATGCTGCCCAATCAGAACTGGTTCTAGATGCAAAGCCTTTGCTACTTCTTCATTACCAGGAAAGACCATCTCAGGGTTGAAAGGGACTCCACCCCTGATAGGTATACCAACTAATGATGAGTATTCTTCCAATAAAGGGCCCAGCTGAAAGTCCTGAAAAGTGAAACTCCTCAGTGGGGGATCATAAAACTGAAGGTAAGTATGGATCAGGCTTCTCTGTGAAGGGTCCAAATCCATAACCACATCAAGTATATCTCCATAGTGTTCCCTGAACAGTGGTATATGGTCTGGAGTGATCAGGGTCTGAATCCTCCTGATGTCAGCTAGTTCTGGCTGGAAGAAGTGATAGGTGATGTTACTCTTTTTAGGTGCCATGATGTTGAGGATGAGTTGAGACATGTGCTGATGATGACACTGAAAAATGGGCTACTGATTGGCTGGTGCAGGTGACTGAAGTAGATAGCTGATAGCTGAAGCAGATGCTGATGAAGATAGGTCAATACTGATGATGGGGTCAAAACCTAAGCCAAAAATGAAGGTGGATACCCTGAAACACAAATAAGCAAATGTCAAAATGATGCAATGATTATGTATGCAAATGATATGCAAGGGTTTGTGACTGAGCTGAATCTGATCAAGTGCCCTGATATAGGTCCAAGTATGTTCAAGAAATCCAGATGGAGGTCTATAAATCCAGTAACCAAGGTGGGGGACTCAAATAAAGAGCCACATGTCCAGGGTTTAGAATCACAAGAACTGTTCCAACATGGAGTATTCTTAATCAAATCAGGTAACAGGGTATGCTGAGGCCAAGGGTACCTGCAAACCTGTAAATAGCCCAACCCCCTCACAGGTGGTGTTCTAGAACAAGGATCCTCAGACTTGGATCAGTTATGAGAAGTGTAAACACTTCTAACCCGGAGGTACAGTGTTTACAATAACCATAAAAGTTCCTCCTCTAATTCACCTCAGTTTCCGAAGGTCAATACTAAAGGTCATCCAGACTTAGCAGGCTTCCCAGATAGCCCTAGCATTGCAGGAAATCTGCAACACAGAGTTCTCAAGAAGAAACCCATATCTGAACCGTGTTTCATATTCCCGCACCAGACCGAGATGGAATGGGAAAGAATATGAACCACTCTAGCCTAGGTGTCACTCAGATCCCAGGTATAGGATCTTAACTCTCAGTAGAACACCCACCCACCAAAGCAGACAAACAGATCCAGCCAGCAGCACAATATGACAGTATGATATATGCAAAGCTATAAAGAGAGCTATAAAGAAAGCAATAAAGCAACTGTACATAAAGCAGAAATAAAACATATACAAACACAGATAGCACATAACACCCCAGTAAACACAAATCAATCAAGCGCTAGGAGGAACCCACAAAAAGAACCAGAAGCCCTGGTTGCAGTATAAGGCTCCCCAGCAGAGTCGCCAAGCTGTCGCTCCCACTAAATGAAGCTAAGTCAGATAGGGTACAGACGCGAACGGTCGGCGAGAGGGACAATGAGAACACACAGCCGTGAACCCACTGGAGATGAATAGAGTCGCCAGCTAGGCATTTTTATCCCGGAGGAAAGGCAATGCTGCATAGACCTAGAAAGAGATGGATAAGACGGTTGCGAACCAGAGAGACTGAGAAAGGGGGTTGGTTACAACCTGGGAAGGTATTAGCACCCAGATTGTCCACCGTACTCGACGGGATCCACGCTTAAAAGATTTGTGTTTTAAAGGGGTAGTGTCAGTGCAATCTGTGTATAAATGAGCTGGAAAACAAAATGTACAGGTGTCAGTGTAAGAGAAAAGTGAAGTATATAAGTGAAGTGTCAGTGTAAGAACAGGAGTGAAATGCTCAAGATCATGAGGCTAAAAGAATGAGGCTAGAAAGAGGGGGAATATACAGAGACTTTTGTTCGATAACTGTTAAGTTATGCCTACGTATTCTCTCGTGCAATGAGGAAGTCAGAACACCGTAGTTCGACCCAAAGAGACTGAAAGATGAATTGACTTGTGAACTGCTTACTTGTCTATGCTCAAGTGTATGATCTGTCTGGCACAGATGCAAACTGTCTTGCATTAGACGGAAGAAGCAAGTTCTCGTTTGTGAGTGAATGAAGTGAGAAAAGAATCCCGAAGGAGACGATTATTGTTTGTTTTTGAATTTTCAGTCTTTTATTGCTTTTGAAAGTGTGTCATAGGAAAATGAGCTTAAGCCTAAACCAATGGATTTAGTAAACTCATCACATCTTCCCTCTGATTAGGGGTAATGAGAATACCTTAAGTGTGAAATCAGCTTCTCACACTTAAACACCTTTGGTGTAGGATTAAGATCATTAACCTACTTGTGATTATTTAGATGTTTTTGTTGTTTTTGTTTAGTGTTAAGTAATAAGGTTAAGCCATAATCAAGGACTAAACAGACTCATTACACCATCCTAATAGAAGGATAATAGATGAGAATGTTTAAGCTGAGGAAAGCTCCTCAACTTAATCCATGATTAGGGATTAAACTCATGACAAAAAAAGCCTTTGATTAAGTGGATTTTAATTAATGGTATGATGATGAAGTGGATTTTATGATTTTTAAGACAACTTGAGGGGGACTTGTCCATTAACACTAGGGTTAGTCCTTCTTAACCAATTAAGGAAGAAATAGAACCCTAATGCAAGGCCCAAGTTACAAGTGTGATGTCTTGATGATTATTATGTGAATTGATTAAGAGATTTAAACACATTAAGGGTTTAACACTTAGGATTAAAGTTATACACTCCATCCTAAGAGAAGGATGCAGGCATAAGCTTAATCACAAAGCCTTAAAGCCTTTAGGGTTTAGTCCCTGATTATGAGATGAGAAGAGAAGACTCAAAAGAGACACAAAGGTAACACTAAGAGGGGAGACTAATCAAAACCCTAATCATTGTCATGCTTGGTTGTTCCTAAGGTTTGTGAGGTTTACAAGAGAAGTCTTCAATGGAACCACCAGGAAGCAGATGAAAGGATCAAGAGAAGCAAAGTAACTTGCTTCATTCAAGAAGTCAAGTCACTTGAAGAAAGAAAGTGGGAAGAATAAGAATGAGCAAGCTCAATCTCAAACACAAGATAAAATGCAGCATGGATGCAAGAGATGAAAAGAAAAGTTATGAGAAGTGAAGGAAAATTCACTTCTCAAAATCACTTACCACCTGAAAAGTTAGAAAAGAGAATGCAATGCAATGCAAAATGAGATGAAATGGTATGATGCAAACCAAAACCAGAAGCATACTTATGATGATAATGATGCTATGAAATGCTACAAACATTAAACAAGGCATGGAGATGATCATACAAGCTTATGGATGCAGATGAAGCATGTTAAGACACATGAACATACATGAAAAGTTATGAGATGCATATGGCATACAACATGACAAATGCAAGGTGCAATGATCAAGCATGCTTTCAATATGTCTTATGATATTAAATGAATCAAATGGATGCATGGAATGTCATGGCAAGTCATGTTATGCAAGAAAATGCAAGATGGATGCATATGGAAGCCCAAATTAGGGTTTATGATCAATGCATCAAACACAAACCAAAATCAGAAGCAAACAACATTATAAAAAAATGAAAATGCACTCAAAGGACCCCTAAACCTATACTAACTCACTGCCCAAAGGAGAGGTCTCAACTCTTAACCAAATTCAAGTTATGATTTTTCTAAGTTTTCTAGGGTTTTAGGGTTCCTTAACAAGAAAAATGCCAAACAAATTGAAAATGAAAGATCAAATCATGGCCATTTAATATCACAAACTACATTCTAAACACAATGCAATGCAAAAAGAATCAAGGTCCAACTCTTTAGGGTTAGGCAGAAATGATTTTTTGAAGTTTGGATCAAAATAATGCATAAAAAATGACTTTTATTCAATGAAAAATTCTCAAAATGCATCAAGATCAAAAAATAAATTTGGTTTGAAGGTTGGACAATGTTTCTAAATGTCTTAAAACATTTCATGAATTTTTTGGTGATTTTTAAATACCTAAAAGTATTTTTAATAAATTAATCTTCATTAATCAATTAAAAATAAACTTTTAAATATTTAAAAATACTTTTTTAATGCTAAAAATGAAAATAAAAATATTTTTGTGTTTTAAAAATTAATGAAACCCTTGGTAAAAAGTTTCATAATTTTTAAATAATTTTTGCTATTTTAAATAAATTGTACAAATTAAATGAGAAAAAATGAAATTAAAATCAAAATAAATGGAAGTATGCTGGATGGATGGCTGGGATTGAGTCTGGCCAGGAAAGGGTTGACTGCGCGCGCAGATCAAAGGCCCACATTCAAACTTGACTTAAACAGGATTATGAATTAATTAATTATGGTTAGGGTTTAATGGACGCATCTGAGCCACACGTGCACGCGCGAAGTCAAACAAGTCAGCCAATCCAACGCACGAAATTCAAATGCTCATTAATGACCTGATTAAAACCCTAATGATTTTCAGGTGGCCGGAGAAGACCTCCGGTCGTCTTCTCCGGTGGGAACCCCACCTAAAAATCCCTAAAATCCTCAAAACACAACTAAAATGAAATCTAAAAACACAGAAATGATTCCCACACTTCACTGAATCAAAACCCCAAGCCAAAACTCATTTATATTTCATCAAACTCATGAATCGAAACAAACAAAATTTTAGGGCAAGACTTTCAGAACACGATTACATCCTCATTTTTCCACCATTTTCAAAACTAAAGACATATTTATGATCAGGGAAGCATGAATAACAACTTAAGAACTTAAAAAATGATTTCTGGAAAAAATGTTCTTGAGCCACCTGAGTTTCGAAGCTTTCAAACTTGCAACTTTCTGATCCCCCCTCCTTGTGAAATCCACCCCTTATGACCCCTTGATTATGCCTGGATGCTTAGAAGAAGTTTATGTTGGCTGGTTAGGGAGATTGAACAAGTTCTGTTCAAGCTCAGGTGAGGATGGTGTTTGTGATTCAGGCTGTTTCAGGCAAAGGTGAGGGGTTCTTTGTGATCAGGATGATGATTTTAGAAGGTTTGTGAAGTTTGTTCAAGTGTTTGTGGCCTGTGGAATGAGTTTCGAAAGCTTTGGCTTTGAGAGTGAAAAATGGAAAAGTAATGTTCTTGCTGGTTTCAGGCTTAGGTCTTGCTGGTTTTGGTTCAGTGAAGCAAGGTGAGTTGATTAGTAGAGTTTGTTTGAGTGTTTATGGCTTGTGGAATGAGATTCGAAGGAAAATGCAAGTTGGAGAGAGTTTGTGAATGTGTGTTGTGGTGAGTTTTCAGGCTGGCTTGTTGTATGAAATGGCTGGCCTTTGATCCACATAAACAAGTCCTATTGGTCAGGTGATGTGACTTGGCCTGCTGTGATAGGTGAGCTAGCTTTTGCAAAAAGTCCACTCTTGTGTAAGAGAAGCATGGGTTGTGTTCTAGGCTAGTACAAGGGTGTGGGCTGGCGCAGCATGGTGAGGGGAAAGGCTATGGCTAGTTCAGCATCCAAGGCAGCAAGTGGATGGAAGTGTTATGATGATTTTGCAACTTGTTTACTTTTAGTTCACATGAAACTTTCTTGCTCCCAAGGCCATGAAACATGAGAAGTTCTTAGTCCATTCTGAACTTTAGGGTACATGTGATGTTTGTGTGATGGTTAGACATGAATTAGAAGTTACAAATGCCTTGGTACAAAGTTTTTGCAAGTTTCTCACTTGGTGCATGTCTTGAAAATTAGTGATTTTTGCCAACTTTGACACACCATAACTTTTGATCCAAAATGAATTAGGTCATGTTCTTGTACTTTTTGAAAAGGGAAAGATCTAATCTACAACTTTCATGACCAAAGTTTTTCCATTTGAAGCATTTTTGGATCAAAAAGCAAGGGTTGAAAAAGTTGCATAAAATGACATTTCATTAAAAGTCAACCATGCCCTAAAAAGTCAACTTTGCAAAAACTTGTAATTCTTGAATTTTGTGAACTTCAACCTTCTTCTATGATCAAATAAAGATCATATACACTCAAAATGATGAAGATCACCCCTTGGTTGGGTCATTGGGGGCCTCAGATGCCCTGATTTTACACTGACTTGTCCAGAAAGTCAACTCTTGATCAGATGACTTCCCCATGGAATTTCTTCATGAAAGTTGATATGCATATTCCTTATACCATATAGAGACCAATAGAAACAAGAATGACCAAAAAATTTGGAGTTATGGCCTCTGAAACCAAAACCCTAATTTCAGGTCATCTGTGCAGTCAAGCCTGGCTCTGCCTCCACACCAATCCCAGTTCTTGTGATTCTTTGGCATTCTTGACTTTGGGAAGATATAATATGATGCTTGAACACATATAGACCCCTTTTAAGTGATTGATGACCTTTGGAGTGGCTCAAGAGGCTCTTGGATTGCTCAGATCACAAACCCTAGATGCAGATGACTTAGAACCTATGCAGTGAATCAAAAATGTGATATGAGATGTTATGATTGTGTTTATGCATATGAAATGATCACAAGCCATGGTGTGAATGGGTGAGGGCAAATTTGGGGTGTTTACAAAAGCATACTACATGAAATTATGGTATCGTCTTCGTCATCCTCCCTCTAAAGGCTTACAGCTTTAACAAGAGTTGAATATCACAAAATATAAATAAGAAGCATAGTTTAAATACAGTGAAACAAATGGATTAATTCAAGACAAACATACGCAATGCATTAATGTGAAAGAAAAGTTTGACATAATAGTAAGTTTTTGAGTAAACAAAAGAAATTACAACTAAAGAAATCAAATAATGTCCCATCCAGTTGACTGAATATCTTTGATTACAATCTGTGAACTTTCAGGAGCGGTATATTTTACCATGAAATCAAATATGCCACTTGGTTTTCCTAAGGTATCCCAAACTTCAACAGGGATAGGTGGGCTTTCTTTCTTCCTACCTCGGGAAATTTGTCCTGCAGCTTCAATGTTTAATGGACGATAGAGGAATTCAATCTGGTCTTCTGGTGTAACCTTGAGGACTCCTTCATCAATCAGGTTTTGAATCTTATTCTGCAATGCGCAACAGTTATTAGTGTCATGTCCGGGACATTTGGAGTGATATTCACACCTTACATTGGGATTATAGTCAGGAGAGGAAGTATTAGGCTTCAGAGGAGCATTTTTCAAGATAATCAGTTTCATCTCCAACAAGCATTGCGAAATTTGTGACATTGGTGTGCTGAGTTGGATGAACTATCTTCTACTTTCCTTGTGTTGAGGCGGATTAACCCTATAAGATATTTTTCCTTTAGTTGAAGAACTATCAGTAGTGGCCTGCCTCTTTACTTCTCTTATCCTCATCTTCCTTTCAACCAAGTCAGCTTGTTTCATCGGAGGATGACTGATGATTTGATTCCCGACTCTGTTACCTTGAAGTTTATTGACTAAGACTCTCAACTCTTCTTGCCCCCGAGCTAAGTTTTGGATAAGAGCAACCTGTTCATTCATCTGGATTCTCATCTCTGCCATCTCAGCTTGCAGTTGTTCCAACTGATCACTGTTGTTGTCTTCAGGATTCTTCTTTTTCATGTCCTTAGTGAGGAGGGCTTTCAACTCTTCTTGCCTCTTGGACAAATTCAGGATCACCTCTTGAAATTGAGCAATCTGGGTCTGGAGCTCTTTGACAGATTGTTCGAAAGCCATTTCTGCTAAAATAAATAGCGAGAAGATAAGAAACCTGATGTGAAAACCTGTCATTCAAGGATATGGTATGTAAATGTATATGCAATGTTTTCCAGGACCGCTAGATTTAAATTTGTTAAAACAAACAAAAACAAAACTCTTATTAGTAGGCATGAGATAATATTGCCCCTTGGGCTTACAAATTAAAACAAACAAAATTTATAAAGAAAATAAATCATCTGAGAATTAAGTCTCCCATGGACGCTTCCTCTTGGTGTTGATATATGTGTTGAGATTCCGCTCCTCATGAAGTTTCTTTGTCAGCTCCAACACTCTTTCTTGGCTAATCCTGTATTGGACTTCAAAGGTATCTCTTTGCTCCTTCAGTTGGATCCAGGACTTCTGCAGCTCTTTCAAATCAGTGGGCATATCTGGATGAAGGATGGTATAAGGAACATCTCCTTCAGCAATAGGCTCCATAGTAACCGGTAGAACAACATGATATGGCATCATAAGAGTCTGAGCACGAGACCACACCCATATGAGGTAAGGTTCCATAGGAATGGAGTACTTTGGTTCCAGAGTCTTACTATCAACCTTGTTCACTTTACTCCAAGCTCGTATAAACCTTTGACGGTAACCTTGAAGATCGTTGTCGTAATCAAACACAATACCTTGAATAAGCATGTCATGAGGACCATTACTCCGAGCATAACCGAATTGACGTAGTGCCAAAGAAGGATTATAAGTAATGCCTCCTCTTATGCCAAGGAGTGGCACATTAGGTAACTCTCCACAACGGTCAATGGTAGTGACATTTCCATAGATCGGGAGCACCAATGAATATCTGAATGAGAGAGTGACATTATCCTTCCAGACCATCTCAAACCTTGATTATTCTTCGTCACATATCGAGGAAGGTGTGAAATAAACCACCTTGATAGTAGAGATATACAACACATCAGAGTTCCTCGCGCCTTCGTAGTACGAGTGTGAAGAGAGTGCAAGATATCTCCAAGCAAGGTAGGCACTGGATTGTGAGTCAGAAATATGTTGATGGCGTCTACATCTATGAATTGGTGTGGATCAGGGAATAACACCAAACCATAAAGCAGCAAGGCTAAGATCTCCTCAAAAGCATCGTAACTCATAGCATGCAAGAACACCTGAGCTTTGTCTATCAATACTCTGGCAAAAATACCCTTAACTCCACTCCTTGTTTCTAGGACAATGTCCGATTTCTTCAAATGTAGGGCTGCAACAATGACTTCAAGTTTAAGCTCCTTCTCTAAGCCTATGAAGGGTTTCTGATCAAGGATAGGTACCCTAAGTAACTTGGAGAATTCTTCCATTGTGGGCACCAACTGATAATCGGGAAATGTAAAGCAATGATGTTTGGGATCAAAGAACTGGAATAAGGCACTCATCATATCTTCATCAAACCCTGAGGTAACCAAGTCAAGTAGATAACCATGCTTCTTGATGAATTAAGATCTTCCAGGAACTTTAGAGACCAAATCCTTAAGCTTGAAAGGTATCCTTACAAAGTTGATCTGGATAGTGTTCCTACGAGTGGAAGCCATAACCTGCAACGAAAATGAAGATAAATCCTTTGGTTCTTGAAATGTTTAGTGAGAATTTTATGCTTATGATGTCATGATATTATGGTGTTATGTTCAATCAAAAACATGTGGCACACACAAACAAGTCACACAATAGCCCTGGGTTTAGAGGCTTGCATGAGGTTTAAAGGAAAATACCCTCCCCCTGAAGTTTAGTTGGTTCATCTTGTCCTACAAAAGTAATCAAGTTCTAAGGGATCTCAATATCACTGATCCTTCTCAAGGGTTGTTGTTCAGTAGGAAACTTGCTTGCCAACCAAAACCCCCCAAGATTAGAATCTCAATGAGCGTAACATCGAGTATCAACCAACTTTAGACTTCTCCAAAGCCGGCTATCTCACTACTTTCTAAAGGCCAAGATGGGTCAATTAAGGTTCTAAAAGGTAGTTAGTATTAATGGCAACATATGGCAGCATCATATTATCCTCAACTTACTTAAGGAACATAAGCACCAACCAAGAAGTCACACTAACTATGGCCACCAGATCAACCATATCGGTATACACCGTACAATTTCCTTGGTCTATTGCCACTTAACTAAGGTACACTAGATTCGGGTTAGGATCTTTCACACAGTAACCCCACAACAATCCCTTAAAGATAAAGAAAACAAAGCAAACAAGTAAGTGATCTTAATTCCTAAGGTAACACCTTTTTTACTAAGTTGTCCCCAACAGAGTCGCTAGTTCTGTAACACGGTGGGAGAACTGACTTGGTGTTTTTGTTTGACAAAAACATGTGAGGATAGCAAGAGTCGCCACCGACTTTTATTTTATCCAATATGAAAGGGTATAAAAGAGCAGGAAATACCTTTTTAAATATTTTGAGTTCGGGGGGTAGGTTATATAAAGGGAAGGCGTTAGCACCCTTTATATACATGGTTATCCATGGGCTCTTAGTTACTTAGCTCACTTGTTTGTTTGAAAAAGTAATGTGAAGTGTGTTTAGAAATTTTCATAAGTCTTTGTAATGATCCGTGTATGGATGTATAGAAAGCTTTGAGTTTTTGAAAATTGTTTGAAAGTGAGGTGTGGAAAAGAAATATGAGCAAGTAACTAAGAACTACCTGATAACGAGAAAAAGTATCGGTTATATTGCTATGTTTCAATGCCGTTTTATCGCATATCTGTAGTTTTAACACCCGATTCCTCGAGTTTTCTTTGCCATTTTGCAGGTATATCAATTACAGAGCTAAATCATGAGTCACAAGTGAAATGAGCAAAATCAACCATTAAAAGATGAAGAAAGGAGGAATTCTGCATAATCTGCATTTTTTGTAACAGTCACGGTCGTCACCTAGGAGTCACGACCGTGACACGCTAAAAGGAGAAGTCATGGTCGTCACAAGTCCCTCACGACCGTGAGGCGCATCAAACACGGATGACGAACGTGACACCCTTGTCACGAACGTGACAAGGGGAAATTAGGGTATTATGCTGAGACTTGGTCATGAACGTGTACGCTACGTGAAGTCAACATGCCTATGTTCCCGCAGACCAAGTATTCCAACGTTTCCCTGGATTCTCTCAACACCTACGAGGCCCATGCACCAATTCCAACTGCCAAGCCCAAATAGCTTTCTATAAATAGATTAGCTTCAATGAACAATGGAAACACAGAGTTTTGATTTTAATTTTCTTGTGGAAGCTCTGCCGTTTTTATTTGCACCCTTTATTTTTCCAGCATTAATTTTCTTGCTTTAATTTTCTGTATCCCAACCAACCATATAACAATTTCCAACATTAGGAAATTGTTATAATTTAATTTGTTTCAAAACCTTCAGAATTCTTTAGAATTTTTATTTCCGATTCCGGTCCGTACTCCGAGCTTTCCAGCCTGTGGAAGAAGGAGTCTACTATTTTGATTGTATTCAGGTTTTTATTTAAATTGCATTTATTTAATGTTAAGTATTTATTTTTCTGTTATGCATATTTTATTTTATATTTCTCTGCCTCTGTCTGGTTCAACAATAATGAGTAGCTAAACACCTTAGGGCGGTATGTTATTAAAATAAACTAAATCGGTAAAATCAATTCTAGGCTTAAAATAATTAAGAGCTTAATATTCTGGCTGAGACTTTTTATTATAAAATCAACCTTTTTGTTACGAGAGTAAGGAAAGTGTAATAGGTTTGGTCAAGACCACGAGAGTGTGAGATTTTAACCAGATAGCTAAAGTTAGGCATTTAATTTAAACACAGCGAGAGCGCTTTAAAATGAATTAGAATTACTAAGTTTCCAAAAATTATTTCTAAACACTTATGGGCTAGCGAGAGCAGGCATAGGGCTTTAGGGGTAAGATCTGAGATAAGACCACGAGAGTGTGAGTTAAAGATATTTAAACTGGTAACCTCTACATAATAGATTAAGTGAACCATCTTTATAAGCCTAGGTTAGATTGACCCGCCTAAGTTAACATAATTACATGCCGACCGCCTTAGTATTATTTTATTAAACTTAAATTTAATTCCCGCCTTTAATCTTTAAAAACAACCAAAAATCGTGACAACCATTCACCTTAGCTAAACTAGTAAATTCTCTAGCACTAAGTAATCATAAAGTCCCTGTGGATCGATAATCTTAAATATTACTTCGATAGGCTGTGCACTTGCAGTTAAGATACCGCTAGACACATAATTAGAGTACGTCTTTAGCCCATCAAGTTTTTGGCGCCGTTGTCGGGGACCTTAATTTAGTTACTAGTGCACTTTAGGGTAGCATTGTCTAGACTAAGGTAACAACTATTTTCTTTTCTTAATCTAAATTCTCGAGTGTATGCCAAGTACTCGCTCTCAAGGCGAAGACTTGCAACCTCTAATCCCAGAATCGGAACGCTTCTTACACATAAGAAGACGGATATTCGATTACGAACAAAATTACAATATTCCAGATCTTCAAATAGATCCACCTAAACCAGTCGTAACATCAAAGGACGCAGAGATGGCTGAAGAACAGAATCACCCACTCAAATATTACGCTAGTCCTTCGCAAGCTGAACCGCATTCCAGCATTGCCGCACCGGCCATCAACCGAAACGATTTCGAACTAAAACCTTCCCTGATATCAGCCGTGCAACAAAATCAATTCACCGGAAATCCTACCGAGGATCCGAACCTTCATCTTTCGATCTTTGTGCAATACGCAGATACCGTAAAAGCCAATGGAGTTACCCAAGAAGCTATTAGACTACGTCTTTTTCCTTTTTCACTTCAAGACAGAGCGAGAGCCTGACTTCAATCTCTGCCTTCGAATTCAGTAACTACATGGGAGGAACTAAAGAGAGTTTTCTTGACCAGATATTTCCCACCTAGCAAGACAGCTATGCTGAGAGCTCAGATCAACAGATTTAAGCAAAGGGAAAACGAATCACTTTTCGAAGCTTGGGAACGCTATAAGGATATGCTAAGACTTTGTCCACACCACGAATTAGTAGAATGGATGGTCATCCATACCTTTTATAATGGACTCTTGTACAATACAAGAATGACAATTGACGCTGCCGCAGGCGGTGCACTAATGGACAAAGAATATAACGATGCATATGCACTTATCGAAAGTATGGCTCAAAACCATTACCAATGGGGAAGCGAGAGAGTCGCAACTGAGAAACCAACAAAAGGAGGTATGTACGAAGTGAGTAGTATGGACCAAGTTAATGCAAAGTTTGACCAACTAAACCAAAAGATTGACAACTTGGCCATAACACCAACATCCACCGTGGCTGCAGTAACACCTAACTGTGAGTTATGTGGAGTTCCAGGACATGAAGTTCCTGATTGTCAACTATTAACAGGAATTCCCACAGATCAAGTGAATTATGCTCAAGGAAACCCATACTCAAACACATACAACCCAGGTTGGAAGAATCATCCGAACTTCTCATATAAGAACAACAATGCTTTATACGCACCAGGTCAAGCACCAGCTACACCACCAGGATATCAAAAGACTGCTCCTAATGTCCCTAGAAAATCGAACCTTGAGTTGATGATGGAGAACTTCATAGCTAACCAATCTCAAACAAACAAGGACTTCTTAAACCAAAACATACACACTAGTGAGCAGATTAAGCAATTAGTGAGCAAAGTAGATGCATTAGCTACACATAACAAAATGCTTGAAACTCAGATTTCACAAGTAGCTCAACAACAAGCACCTACCGCTGCACCAGCTGGAGTATTTCCTGGACAACCTCAACCTAATCCGAAAGGACAGGCCAATGCTGTGATATTAAGAAGTGGCAAGGAACTTGACGGACCTACCGATCCAAGACTTGACAATCCAGCCATGTACCAAAAACCGAATAAACCGACTGAAATGGTGAATGATCCAGAAGAAAAGGAAGATGATAATCAAGAGGCAGTGGAGAAAGAAAAACCTTATGTGCCTCCACCACCCTATAAACCACCAATTCCGTACCCTCAGAGATTAACAAATTCCAAAACGATGGGCCAGTTTAAGAAATTTGTTGAACTTCTGAAACAGTTGAATATTACTATTCCGTTTACAGAAGATATCACTCAAATGCCCTCGTATGCTAAGTTTTTAAAAGAAATCTTATCCAATAAGAAAAAGATAGAGGATAACGGAACCGTTACACTTACTGCTGAGTGTAGCGCAATAATTCAAAACAATATGCCTCCTAAGTTAAAAGATCCAAGTAGTTTCTCTATACCCTGTGTAATAGGAAAATTCGTCATTGACAAAGCTCTATGCAATTTAGGAGCCAGTATCAGTGTTATGCCCTTAACGATTTGCAAAAGGCTAGACATGGGAGACCTAAGACTAACTAAAATGTCTGTTCAACTAGCCGATCGCTCTGTTAAATATCCTGTAGGCATACTAGAAAACGTCCCAGTTGTCGCTCCCGGGATTTTCATCCTAGTACAACGCGAAAGTGGCGCGAAAAGGTTAGAGTCGCCAGCCAGACATTTTTATCCCAAAGGAATGGGAAAGGTAATATTGCACAAACCTAAGGAAGAAGGAAAAGGACTAGGCCTTGCGAACCAAAGATCTGGATACGGGAGTCGGTTACGAATTGAGAAGGTATTAGCACCCCAATCCGTCCGCCGTACCCGACGGGATCCACGCTTAAAAGTCTGTTTTCAAAGGGTGAGAAATAATATGCTGTTTAACTGAAAGAATAACTATCTGGAATGAAATGGAAATGAGAAAGGAATGAAATTAACAAATGGGAATAAAGGGGGAAAATGTAGGGAAAAAGAAAGATTGTGCTCGAATGGGCCCTACCCCACTGCCTACGTACCTCATCGGGATGAATGAGGATCAGAGACGCCGTAGTTCGTCTAACTAAGGCTTATACTCGTTTATGATTTTTAGGATGACATTGCCATAGCTCTATCTCAGGTGTTACCGGCTCTGACTCGAGGGTGTTTACCGTGTCGCTGTTTGAACTGTCGAGACAAGCCATGTTCGTCCGCAAAGAGTATGAGATGAGATGAGAAGACGTGACTTCTTGGTTTGTTGTCTTTTAGAAGAAATGTTTTGAATTTGTGTTTATTGAATGTACAACACTAAAGACTATGACACAGGAGCGAATACTTTCCAAGATCGCCCCCAATGGAACGTTTGTAAAGCATCCTAGAAGAGTGAAGGAGACCTCCACTAATCATTTCCCGTATAGCTTAAGGCTCGTGGCGCATTGTACACCTTTCCTTTATTAAGTGTTTTTGATTTTATTTAAAGATGAGAAGAGAAACTCAAGTTATAAAAGGTAAACATTCTAAGGGAAACTAGACTTACCCTAATTTAGTTGAATTCATGGATAACCTATGGTTAGTGAGGTTTGGAATTTAATCTACCTAAGAGATATAAGACTAAACATGTAAGTAACATAAGTTAACAATGAGCAATGTGGTCCTCCTAGGTCATGGTAGGTAAAAACGTGAATGAAATGTAAACGGGATGAAACAATGAAGTGGGTCGGTTGCGTGGTGCTGAGACGCACGACTTATGGTGTGAAACATACAAGGCTTGATTTTGGTTGAATGGAATGGAACGATGGTAATCGAGGAACCCTAAAATAATATGAACTTTATTTATTTATTTTAAAATATACTCGACATTGGATCGAATACTTTATTTGTTTTTTTTGAAATTTTGGTTTTCTATCGATTCGTTTTATCTTTTCTACCCTACTTATGGAAACTATAAAAGCATACAAGTTCTAGGATATTACATCACAACGCATACAAAGTATAAAACACAATTAAGGCATAAAAATATCCAAGTCCAATAAGCCAATCCTTGAAAACATACCTCGCACAAAGAAAAAGCAAATAGTTAGTGAATGATATGAATTATGTATATGCATAATGTGAAGGAATGAATTAAAATGACAAAAATATTAAAAGTCAATGAGAAAAATATGAAATTAAATTCCTAAGATCTTCAACCTGATTATATTATTGTGTAAAAAAATCTCTAAAGAATTCTCATTCTAACTAAGGCAAATGGACACCTAAATCTAACTAAAGTTTACTCACAAATATACACAAATTATACTACCAAAACAGTAGAAAAAATGTCTTAAAAAATACACAAAAAATATTCTAGGTACTCCTATTTGTTCTATAATCATGGCAAAAAGAATGGGCACAAAATGTTACAGGAAGTGGCCTAAATAAATTGTGCAAAATTATGCCTTCATGTGAAATTCAATCTAAAATCAATTAAAATAGAAAATCGAAATTAAATGGAAAAAAGATTAAATTCAGAAAGTAAAAATTGAGAGAAGTTCAAGATTGAGTTAATATTCTAATGTAATTTTTGTGGATTTTTATCATACATTTTACTATTTTTTCTAGAATTTAATTGAAATAATAAAAATAGAAATTAAAAGAAGAAAAGGAATTGGAGGGGGTGATAAAATGAACATCTCTTAAGTTAAACTGGCAACTGGGCCTAAATAGGAGGTGGGAAAAGCAGCTTTGCAGGGCCCAAGAATGCACCGGCCTGGAGGGTCCGTGATTTGCAATCAGGTTTATGAAACTTTAATGGCATATGAAAAAGAATTCTTATGATTTGCAATCAGGTTTATGAAACTTTAATGGCATATTATGTGATTTATTAAGATTTAATGAATATTATTATGGCTAGTTAAAATTTCAATTAACTTTTACTAATCAGCCTTCTTGTAAAACCAAAATTATAAACAAAACACAAAAAAAAACTTAATCCCAAACCTCTCTTCTCTCTCACGAATCCTCTCTCTCTTAATCACCCTTCATCTTCTTCCTCTTGCTAACCCTAATGCCGCCGCCATCACACCATCATCACCATAGAAAACCACCTACGGCCACCGCTCTCCTCGGCTACCTCTCTCTCATGGAGCACGTCCCACCTTCATCTTCCCCACGGGAGAACCCTAGCTCCGCCGCCGCTTCTCCTCCACTCACCAAAACATCCGCCTTTGTATCCTTTACCTAAACCCCCAAATCACTTCTCCTAATCCACTCCATAACTCGAATTGAAGGAAGAAACTCAAAAACCCTAAAACAGAGAACCATGGCTATACAGACATTCAAACCTTAGGGTTTCCAATTGCTACCTCTTGCTCATCCTACTGGTAAACAGATTTTGCGGGGAAAAAAAAGAAAAGAAAATCATCATGTGGACTCACCGACGTCACTTTGCAGGTGAATACGAAAGTATCAATGTACTTATTCCTCTCTTCGACCTTTCTTATCTTGGTTTGAGTATCGATCTTGCGTATTTGAATTTCAGGTTCGGGAAGATTATTTGTTGTTGAAGCACGGTGATGGTGAAATCGGCGAAGCAAAGTTCGAAGACTCAAAGCCTTAAGATGATCAATGGAGCTGTTACGCGGAAAAAGGGATGGAGATGGACGATGGTGAAATCCTTCCTGAGTTGTGCGATAAAGGTGCGGCGAGGCTTTCACCAATCCGAATGTGCGTGTCGTGATGATGTGAAGGCGATGATTCGTCTCGGTGTTGAATTTGCTGCGGACTCATCAAAGAATGAAGCAGGTTGAGGTTTAAACTGAAATCACCCTGTGTGCTCAATCAACAATGGAAACGCAGCGATTAGGTATGCATTCCGTGGCTAGCTTTCATCTCGATCTCGTTTCTCCCTTTGCTTCCGTTATTCCAATTGTTGTTCATTGGTGCTGTAGGTCCATGATGATGAAGATTGGTGGGATGATAACGGTGTCGTGTTGACGAAGCCGCAGATTGAGGAGATTGGAAAGGCTTCGATTCTGTTGGAAATGAGGTTGGGGAATACAAGACCGAAGAGGGTGGAGATTAATGCTATCACGGCTCTTTGAGTTGTAGGTATTGAATCGCACTGATAAACGTAAAGCGATTATCAAATAGTATGAACTCTGAATCGATGTTGATCAATTCATCTTTTCCTCTTGGTTTTCTTGCAGGTGCGATTGTATTCGAATATTGCTGGAGATTGGTGTGCTCTGAAGATGATCAGGATGATTGGCGATGATATTGGTACGAACAGAGCTTGTTCTTGATCTCCTTCGGTTGATGAAGGTCAATGGTGGTTGATGACAATGCGGCGTAATGGCAATGGCTCCTGCATAGTGATCGGTGAGCGTCGAATCATTCTTGACTCTGAATTTTTGATGGTTCTAAGGCTGGTATAATATTGATGATGATGCTGAAAATGGCGTGCAGATTGAACATTGACAGAAAGATGATGAAGTAGTTGAAGATTATTGATTGTTGAAGTTTGGGATGGATGATTGGAGAAGATTATGGAAGAAGTTTGAGATGGATGATTGGAACGTGATCCTGAAAAATGAGGGGAAAGTGATAGGAGAAAAGCTCAGAGTTCCAACCGAAAAAACAGCAGTGAATGAGTCCATATCTTATATACTGATCAACTCTGAAGCTTCTGGAAGTTTCAGTTAAGAGTTTCTAGATCTAGCTGGAAACTTCTGTCAGTTTTTTTTTTAGAGATTCAGTTAGGAATTTTGTTAGTTTTCTGTTTAGAATTCTTGTAACCGAATTTTTGTTCTAATTACCTTCTTCTGTGAGTTTTGGGTTCAGCCTTATGGTTTAGGCTATCAATTACAATTTCTCTAATTTAAAAATTCTGTTATTTGGTTTTCTATATCAGTTAGCCTTTCTAATTGTTTTCTAAATTTTCTGTTTTGTTATTTTTTCTAAGCTTTTTCTTATTTGAACAAGATGTTGTATGATATAAAATGGGCCTATAAAGCATCATTCATTTTATTTAAAGGCTAGAAAAGGGTTTATAGGAAAATTAAGAGGGAAATTGAGAATTAAATAATGAATTGACATATAAAGCAAATGTGGGTAAAATGGACGGATTCAAAAAAATGGTTTCATGGGTTTAGAACAAGTTTGAAAAAATGGATGGAAATGGTAAAATGAATATTTGACAATATGTGATTTCCAAAATGAATAATGACGTGTTTTAGGAATGGATATGAAAATGGTTTTATGTGGATAAGCAAGGTTACGGTAATTGGGCTAGAGTTGAATTTGGATATTGATAGAAACTTGTATAATTCCATGAATTTGAATAAATCGGAACTCGCAAAAATGGTAAGGTGATGAATAGCTAGAATGGAGTCTTTTGCCCATCAAAGGACATTTGGCCACAAATACTTAACTTTATTTTCTCTTGGATCTTGAATTATGAACTAATAACTTTCACAGGGCCTCGACTTGGAGTTAAACACCATTCTTGACCCCTGATTATGAAATGCCCTCACCTTGATTTCATATACCATTTGAAGGTCATATGATCAAGGAAATAAACCATGATCGTTGATCTCCAAGTTTACACGGAGCCAAACCTTAACACTTAGAATAGGAGAAATCCAATCTCAAGGAAATGCTCTGATCCCATGCCTTAGAAGCCCATGAGAATGTATGACGGCAAGTGTTATGACCTAATGAAAGAAATAGGTGAACAAAACGTAAGTTAGTTAGATAATAATTTAGAGGGCAAATTTTGGGGTGTTACACCAGTATGTATAGGACAATTCTACATCCCTACTGATTTCATAATCATGGACATCTCTGAAGACTCCACTACACCTATCATACTAGGAAGACCATTCTTAGCTACCGCCGGAGCTATAATAGACGTAAAGAAAGGAAAGCTAACCTTTGAAGTAGGTGAAGAGAAAGTTGAATTTATTTTAACACAATTCTTACAATCACCAGTTATAGAGGATACATGCTATCTATTGGACGTAATTGACGAATGCGTAAGAGAAATGGAAATGAAAGAAACTACCTATTCTGAAATTATGAAAATTCAAATCCCTCCGATTTTCGAAGATGATAATTGGCGTAAACCATATCAGGATGATAGTCTAAGCGAAAGTTTAGCACTTACACCGGATCCCATGCCAAGTAAGGATAAACCTACATTAGGGTTAAAAACTTTACCTAAGAACCTAAGATACGAATTCTTAGACATTGAATGTACAAGACCAGTTATAATAAATTCCAGTTTAGGAACAATCGAAACAAAGAAACTTTTAGATGTCTTAAAGAAATATCCTACTGCGTTAGGATATAATATATCTGATCTCAAAGGAATATGCCCTTCAATCTGTATGCATCGTATTCTGCTAGAAGAAGATTGCAAAACCTCCAGAGAATCTCAAAGAAGAATTAACCCAATCCTTAGCACTGTAGTAAAGGAAGAAGTTAAGAAACTACTAGATGCCAGAATAATATATCCAATCTCTGATAGTAAATGGGTTAGTCCAGTACATGTAGTACCAAAGAAAGGAGGTATCACTGTTGTGAAAAACGCTAAAGGCGAATCGATATCGCAAAGAGTAGTGACAGGACATAGAGTGTGCATCGATTATCGTAAACTAAACAAAGCCACTCGAAAAGATCATTTCCCACTACCTTTTATAGATCAAATGTTAGAACGATTAGCCAAGAATTCATATTTCTGTTATCTTGATGGTTACTCAGGATTTTTCCAAATCCCTATCCACCCAGATGATCAAGAGAAGACTACATTCACATGCCCTTATGGAACGTTCGCTTATAGACGAATGCCCTTTGGATTATGCAACGCTCCTGCAACCTTTCAAAGATGTATGATGTCAATCTTCGCAGATTTTATAGACAACATCATGGAAGTGTTCATGGACGACTTCTCTGTATGCGGGCAAAGTTTTGAAGGATGCCTATCAAATTTAGAAATGGTGTTAGAAAGATGTGTAAAAGTAAACCTCGTGCTTAACTGGGAGAAATGTCATTTTATGGTCAGAGAGGGAATCGTATTAGGACACGTTATATCCGACAAGGGAATTGAAGTTGATAAGGCTAAGATAGAAGTCATAAAAGATCTTCAACCCCCTAAGACCGTTCGAGAAATACGAAGCTTTTTAGGACATGCCGGTTTCTACCGACGATTCATTAAAGATTTCTTGAAGATCACTAAACCTCTTACCGGTTTATTAATGAAAGACACTGAGTTCATATTCAATGAATATTGTCTTAAAGCATTCGAAACTCTAAAAACAGCCCTCATCACCGCACCAATCATGCAACCCCCTGACTGGAGATTACCTTTCGAAATCATGTGCGATGCGAGTGACTATGCTGTAGGCGCAGTTCTAGGCCAGAGGAAGGAAAAGAAACTTCATGCGATTTACTATGCCAGTAGAACCTTAGATTCTGCTCAGATGAACTACGCCACTACTGAAAAAGAATTGTTAGCAGTTGTCTTTGCGCTCGACAAATTCCGTTCTTACCTAGTGGGAGCGAAAATAATCGTTTACACAGACCACGCTGCTATCAGATATCTATTGACTAAGAAAGATGCTAAACCAAGACTCTTGAGATGGATTTTACTTTTACAAGAGTTTGATCTCGAAATAAAAGATAAGAAAGGTACTAAAAACGTCGTAGCGGACCATTTATCTAGAATAGAAGGTATTAAACCAGAACAAGTGCCGATTAACGATGATTTTCCGTATGAACAACTGATAGCACAAATAGGAAGCGACCCAGTTCAGTTAGACATAGATGAACCAGAACCCGTGGAAACAATCCAAACAACTGTAGGACTGCCATGGTACACTGACATTGTCAACTACCTAGCTGCAGGAGCTCTTCCACCTGATTTAACCTATCAACAGAAAAAGAAATTCTTTCACAATCTCAAACATTACTTTTGGGATGAACCATTATTGTTCAAAAGAGGACCCGATGGAATCTTTCGTCGATGTATTCCCGAAGAAGAAATAGAAGATGTCATTGCTCACTGCCATTCATCTCCTTATGGTGGACATGCAAGCACTTCCAAGACTTGTGTAAAAATCTTGCAAGCCGGCCTATTCTGGCCTAATCTATGGAAAGATGTCCACATCGCTGTTATAAATTGCGATCGATGTCAACGCACCGGTAATATTTCAAGAAGAGATGAAATGCCTCAAAAAGGAATATTAGAAGTAGAAGTCTTTGACGTCTGGGGAATAGATTTCATGGGACCATTCCCATCATCTTTCGGTAATAATTACATACTCGTAGCTGTCGATTACGTTTCAAAATGGATTGAAGCTATAACTTCTCCTACAAATGACACATGAGTAGTAATAAAGCTTTTCAAAAATATAATCTTTCCCAGATTTGGTGTGCCTAGACTCGTCATAAGTGACGGTGGCTCGCACTTCATTTCAAAAATCTTTGACAAATTACTATCTAAGTATGGAGTAAGACACCGTGTGGCAACACCATATCATCCACAAACAAGTGGACAAGTTGAAGTCTCGAACAGAGAAATTAAACAAATCTTAGAAAAGACTGTCGCCATATCTCAGAAAGATTGGTCATCTAAACTTAATGAAGCTTTATGGGCTTATAGAACAGCTTACAAGACACCCATAGGAACTACACCTTTCAAATTAGTATATGGAAAATCTTGTCATCTCCCGGTAGAACTAGAACACAAAGCATATTGGGCGATCAAAACTCTCAATATAAACTATAATGCTGCAGGAGAAAAGCGAATCCTAGATATTAACGAATTAGAAGAGTTAAGGTTAGATGCTTATGAGAATGCTAAGATATATAAAGAAAGAACTAAGCGATGGCATGATAAACGCCTATCTAGGAAATAATTTAGTGTGGGAGACGTTGTACTCCTCTTTAATTCAAGACTTAGGCTCTTTCCTGGAAAACTAAAATCTAGATGGTCAGGACCCTTTGAAATAACTAGAGTGTTCCCGAGCGGAGCGATAAAAATTAAGGGTAGGAATAGTGAACCGTTCACAGTAAACGGACAATGTTTAAAACATTACCATAAAGTTGAAAATAGAGATTATTTAAATAGTCTAAGGCTTTTAGAATTGTCCACTAATTTCCCTGATTAATCTACACCTAAGCATTACATCAGGCTTTTGACGATAAAAACAGCGCTTAGTGGGAGGCAACCCATTTAATCATTTAAATCATTTTGATCATTCTATTATTTTGTCATTTATCATTTTATTATTCGTTTATTTGTTTTGCTATTTTATAGTTTTATTTTATTATTACTATTATTGCTTTTATTTATGCATTTTATTTTCTTATTTTTCCTTATTTTAATTTTAATTTTAAATTACTTTTACAGATTTTCTAAAGTCTTTTCCACTTTCCTTCTCCCCCTGATTTGTTTCCTCCGTATTTACACTAACTATGGCTAACCAACCGATAAACCTTGTGGAAACCAAATTTAGAGGTAGGAACCAAAGAATGAAATTTGAAGAGTTATCACAGAGACCAATGGATTTGACTCTGTACCGGGATGATCTGACTATGGAAACCTTAGGTATACATGATAGCATCCTATACTTGTTTAACCGACTTGGATGGGAGAATGCACTGATTCAACAAAAGTTTGTGACTTACCGCGAGCTCACCCTTGAGTTCCTCAGCTCCTTAGTTTACCTACCCGAGCGCGGTTTTGGATTCAGGAAAGGATTTATCAGTTTCCGCCTGTTTGGAATAGAATATGACTTTAACCACAAAGAACTAGCTGACTTATTAGGATTCCCTAGTGGACCCTTTGATTTTACTACCACTGTCGCTCCCGATAGGTGGGACCAGGCCCATATAAAGGTACAGACGCGAACGGTCGGCGAGAGGGACAATGAGAACACACAGCCGTGAACTCACTGGAGATGAATAGAGTCGCCAGCTAGGCATTTTTATCCCGGAGGAAAGGCAATGCTGCATAGACCTAGAAAGACATGGATAAGACGGTTGCGAACCAGAGAGACTGAGAAAGGGGGTTGGTTACAACCTGGGAAGGTATTAGCACCCAGATTGTCCGTCGTACTCGACGGGATCCACGCTTAAAAGATTTGTGTTTTAAAGGGGTAGTGTCAGTGCAATCTGTGTATAAAAGAGCTGGAAAGGATGTACAGGTGTCAGTTCAAAGTGTGATATATACAGTGTCAGTGTAAGGAAAAGAGTATGCTCAAGACTATGAGGCTTAAAGAATAAAGCTAGAAAGAGGGGGAATATACAGAGACTTTTGTTCGATAACTGTTAAGTTATGCCTACGTATCCTCTCGTGCAATGAGGAAGTCAGAACACCGTAGTTCGACCCAAAGAGACTGAAAGATGAATTGACTTGTGAACTGCTTACTTGTCTATGCTCAAGTGTATGACCTGTCTGGCTCAGGTGCAAACTGTCTTGCATTAGACGGAAGAAGCGAGTTCTCGTTTATGAGTGAAGGTGATGAGAAAAGAATCCCGGAGGAGACGATTATTGTTTGTTTTTGAATTTTCAGTCTTTTATTGCTTTTGAAAGTTTGTCATAAATTAATGAGCTTAAGCCTAAACCAATGGGTTAGTAAACTCATCACATCTTCCCTCTGATTAGGGGTAATGAGAATACCTTAAGTGTGAAGTCAGATTCTCACACTTAATCACCTTTGGTATAGGATTAAGATCATTAACCTACTTGTGATTATTTAGGTGTTTTTGTGGTTTTTTTGTTTAGTGTTGAGTAATGAGGTTAAGCCATAATCAGGGATTTAACAGACTCATTACACCATCCTAATAGAAGGATAATAGATGAGAATGTTTAAGCTGAGGAAAGCTCCTCAACTTAATCCATGATTAGGGATTAAACTCATGACAAAACAAGCCTTTGATTAAGTGGATTTTATTTAATGATATGATGATGAAGTGATTTTTAGGGTTTGTAAGACAACTTGAGGGGGACTTGTCCATTAACACTAGGGTTAGTCCTTCTTAACCAATTAAGGAAGAATTAGAACCCTAATGCAAGGCCCAAGTTACAAGTGTGATGTCTTGATGATTATTAAGTGAATTGATTAAAGGAGTTAAACACATTAAGGGTTTAACACTTAGGATTAAAGTTATACACTCCATCCTAAGAGAAGGATGCAGGCATAAGCTTAATCACAAAGCCTTAAAGCCTTTAGGGTTTAGTCCCTGATTATGAGATGAGAAGAGATGAATAAAAAGAGACACAAAGGTAAAACTAAGAGGGGAGACTAATCAAAACCCTAATCATTGTCATGCTTGGTTGTTCCTAGGGTTAGTGAGGTTTTCAAGAGAAGTCTTCAATGGAACCACCAGGAAACAGATGAAAGGATCAAGAGAAGCAAAGTAACTTGCTTCATTTAAGAAGTCAAGTCACTTGAAGAAAGAAAGTAAGAAGAAAGAATGAGCAAGCTCAAACTCAAACACATATCAAAATGCAGCATGGATGCAAGAGAGAGATGAAGAGAAGTTATGAGAAGTGAAGGCAAATTCACTTCTCAAAATCACTTACCACCTGAAAGGTTAGAAAAGAAATGCAATGCAATGCAAAATGGGATGGAATGACATGATGCAAACCAAAACCAGAAGCATATATGTGATGTTAATGATGCTATTAGATGCTACAAACCAGAAACAAAAACATGTGGATGATCATACAAGCTTATGTATGCAAATGAAGCAAGTTAAGAACCAAGAACATACATGAAAAGTTATGAGATGCATATGGCATACAACATGACAAATACAAGGTGCAATGATCAAACATGCTTTCAATATGTCTTATGATGTTAAATGAATCAAATGGAGGCATGGAATGTCATGGCAAGTCATGTTATGCAAGAAGATGCAAGATGGATGCATATGGAAGCCCAAATTAGGGTTTATGAACAATGCAACAAACAAAAACCAAAACCAGAAGCAAACAACATTATAAAAAATTGAAAATGCCCTCAAAGGACCCCTAATCCTATACTAACCCACTGCCCAAAGGAGAGGTTTCAACTCCTAACCAAATTCAAGTTATGGTTTTTCCAAGTTTCCTAGGGTTTTAGGGTTCCTAAACAAGAAAATTATCAAACAAATTGAAAATGAAAGATCAAATCATGGCCATTTAATCTCACAAACTACATGCTAAACACAATGCAATGCAAAAAGAACCAAGGTCCAACTCCTCATGGTTAGGCAGAAATGATTTTTGGAAGTTTGGATCAAAATAATGCATAAAAATGATTTTAATTCAATGAAAAATTCTCAAAATGCATCAAGATCAAAAAATAAATTTGGTTTGAAGGTTGGACAATGCTTCTAAATGTCTTAGAACATTTCATGAATTTTTTGGTGATTTTTAAATACCTAAAAGTATTTTTAATAAATTAATTTTCATTAATCAATTAAAAATAAACTTTTAAATATTTAAAAATACTTTTTTAATGCTAAAAATGAAAATAAAAATATTTTTGTGTTTTAAAAATTAATGAAACTCTTGACAAAAAGTTTCATAATTTTTAAATGGTTTTTACTATTTTAAATAAATTGGACAAAATAAAACAAAACAAAAGAATTAAAAATGAAATAAAAGGGAAGTATGCGCAATGGAGGGCTAGGATTCATTCTGGGGAAAGATTTGTTGACTGCGCGCGCAGATCAAAGGCTGAAATTCAAACTTGGTTAATCTCAATTATGAATTAATTAAATGTGATTAGGGTTTCTAATGGTGAATCTGGACCATACACACGCGCGCGAAGTCAACCTGGTCCAAGCATCCAACGCTCCAGATTCAAATGTCCATTAATGACCTGATTAAAACCCTAATGATTTTCAGGTGGCCGGAGAAGACCTCCGGTCGTCTTCTCCGGTGGGAACCCCACCTGAAAATCCCTAAAATCCTAAAAACGCAACCAAAATGAAATCTAGACACACAGAAATGATTCCCACAACCCACTGAATTAAAACCCCAACACAAACATCATTTATATTTCCTCAAATTCATGAATCGAAACAAACAAAATTTTAGGGCAAGACTTTCAGAACACGATTACATCCTTATTTTTCCACCATTTTCAAAACCAATGATATATTTATGATCAGGGAAGCATGAATAACAACTTAAGAACTTAAAAAAGGATTTCTGGAAAAAATGTTCTTGAGCTACCTGAGTTTCGAAGCTTTCAACCTTGCAACTTTCTGACCTCCCCTCTTTGTGAAATCCACTCCTTATGACCCCTTAATGATGTCTGGATGCTTAGAAGAAGTTTATGCTGGCTGGTTTGAAGGTTTGAGCAGGTTCTGTTCAATGGGGGAGAGAAATCGTATTTGGGGTTCTGGAGGTTTTAGGCTATGGTGATGGATGCTTTGTGACCAGGAAGATGAGTTGAGTTGATCTATGAAGTTTTTTTTTTTTGTGTTTGTGAGCTGTGTGATCAGTTTCGAAGGGTTTTGCAAGTGAGGGTGAAAATGTGTATGTTGTGCTATGGCTTGCTTCAGGCTTGCTTGTTATGTGAAATGGCTGGCATTTGATCCACATAAACAAAGCTTATTGGTCAGGTGATGTGACTTGGCCTGCTGTGATAGGTGAGTTAGCTTTTGCAAAAAGTCCACTCTTGTGTAAGAGAAGCATGGGTTGTGTTCTAGGCTAGTACAAGTGTGTGGGCTGGCGCAGCATGGTGAGGGGAAAGGCTAGGGTTGGTTCAGCATCCAAGGCAACAAGTGGATGGAAGTGTGATGATGATTTTGCAACTTGGTTCCCTTTTGGTTCATATGGAAAAATCTTGTTATACAAACCATGAAACATGAGAAACTCTTGGTCCATTCTTAACTTTAGATCTCATGTGATGTTTGTGTGATGGTTAGACATGAATTAGAAGTTACAAATGCCTTGGTACAAAGTTTTTGCAAGTTTTCCATTTGGTGCATATTTTGAAAATTAGTGATTTTAGCCAACTTTGACACACCATAACTTTTGATCCAAGATGAATTAGGTCATGTTCTTGTACTTTTTGAAAAGGGAAAGATCTAATCTACAACTTTCATGACCAAAGTTTTTCAATTTGAAGCATTTTTGGATCAAAAAGTAAGGGTTGAAAAAGTTGCATAAAATGACATTTCATTAAAAGTCAACCATGCCCTAAAAAGTCAACTTTGCAAAAACTTGTAATTCTTGAATTTTGTGAACTTCAACCTTCTTCCATGATCAAATAAAGATCAAATACACTCAAAATGATGAAGATCACCCCTTGGTTGGGTCATTGGGGGCCTCAGATGCCCTGATTTTGCACTGACTTGTCTAGAAAGTCAACTCTTGATCAGATGACTTCCCCATGGAATTTCTTCATGAAAATTGATATGCATACTCCCTATACCATATAGAGACCAATAGAAACAAAAATGACAAAAAAATTTGGAGTTATGGCCTTTGAAACCAAAACCCTAATTTTAGGTCAACTGTGCAGTCAAGCCTGGCTCTGCCTCCATACCAATCCCAATTCTTGTGATTCTTTGGCATTATTGACTTGGAGAAGATATAATATGATGCTTGAACACACATGGACCCCTTTGAAGTGATTGATGACCTTTGGAGTGGCTCAAGAAGCTCTTGGATTGCTCAGATCACAAACCCTAGATGCAGATGACTTAGAACCAATGCAAAGACTCAAAATTGTGGTATGAGATGTTATGATTGTGCTTATGCATATGAAATGATCACAAGCCATGGTGTGAATGGGTGAGGGAAAATTTGGGGTGTTTACAGCTGCCCCTATTCAAACATGAGTTAGCTGTGCAGGATGTAAGCGACGGCTTAACAGGCAAACAAGATAACTTGTGGTTGAATACCAAAGACAGTCCAAAATTTGCACTCACAGAATGAGGAAAAGGGATATAGATTGTAAAAGAAAGTAAAGTATATTGTAAATTATGGGCGACGGAGGACGACCGTCGAGCAGAGGACGACTGCTGGGTAAAGAGCAATGACGGGGACGGCCGACATGCCGGGAAAAGTGCGGAAAATAAAAGCAATGACGGGGACGGCCGACATGCTGGGGATAAAAAGAATTATGATGGGGACGGCCATCAAGATAAAGATGTAAAATTCTCTGGGGATTAATGAAACATGACGGGGACGGCCATCAAGTCCATATAGTAAGGTAACCAACGATGGGGACGGCCATCGGGCTAAAAAGAAAAGGGACCACGACGGGGACGGCCATCGGGTTAAAGAATAAATGAAATAAACAGATGATGGGGTACGGCCATCAAAGGCGAAGGACGATCACCTAGCAGGGTATGGCTGCTCTGTTGGGTATAAGATGAGGGACGGTCATCTAAGGTGGAGGACGACCACCTGGCAGGGTACGGCTGCCGAAAATATCGCGACATAGGACGAATGCCGGATAAAAGGTCAACGATGGGGACGGCCATCGGATGAGCATGATGGAGGACGACCATCAAGAGGTGGAGGACGACCACCTAGCAGGGGACGACTGCTCTCAAGGTTTGTCATGACATAGGACGAATGCCAGATAACCAAAATCAACAATGGGGACGGCCATTGGATAAAATGATGAAGGACGATCATCAAAAGGTGGAGGACGACCACCTAGCAGGGGACGGCTGCTAAATATCAACGATGGGGACGGCCATCGGATGAGCATGATGGAGGACGACCATCAAGAGGTGGAGGACGACCATCTAGCAGGGTACGGCTGCTCTCAGGGTTTATCATGACACGGGACGAGTGTCAGAAAAAGAAAATTTGCTTTGTTGGCGATCTACTGGGGGGTAGTAAACACGGACGAGTGTTTACATCCAAGAAACAAAAGGTATAAGTGTTAGGTATTGTGTATAGATCAAAGATGCGGACGAGCATCCCTAAGACTACGATACGGACGAGTATCGGGTAGAAACAAATACTAACACGTGTTCAGAGATGATGATACGGACGAGTATCAACTGGTTAACAAGGAACACGAACGAGTGCTGATTCTGAGGGGACTCTTCTGGGGAATAGTAGACACAGGCGAGTATTTACATTCAAGAAGACAAATGTGTTTGACACAGTGTATGGATTAAAGATGCGGACGAGCATCCTTAAGACTATGATACGGACGAGTATCATGTAGAAACAAACCCTCGACGCATGTTCTGAGATGATGGTACGGACGAGTACCAACCGGTTAACAAAGAACAAGGACCAGTGTTGAATCTGCGGGGATATAAGTGGTATATACAAGATACGGACAAGTATCTGTATAAGAGTGAGTAGTGTACAGATGAGCATTTAACTGCTGGTGAGGGTGACACGGACGAGTGTCAAAAGGAGAAGAGTGTAGTATGAACAAGTATCTGATGTACAAAGTGTTTATAATACTGTGCTGGGGAAAGTGACATGGACGGATGTCAAAGGGTTGTATGTATAAGTATATGTGAGTGCAAAGAGGACGTCTTTGGCTTTCTGCTGGGGAAATGACACGGACGGGTGCCACAAGGAGTATATACTGATGTTTGTGATTGTGGAGCAGCTGCTTTTGCTGGGGAACTCCGCTGGGGATTTGGGGAAAGTATTCTGTATATTGACGGAATGTCATTATTCACAAGTGTTGATTCAAAACATGGCTTATGATTATGCTATATGTTTGATTTTTGCCGCAATGCTCCGTGTTAAAACGGAATGCTATGCTTTATGGGTGAATATGATGCGAATGCTATGATTATGCAAAGATACCAAACCAGGATCTGGGTCCCGCTGCTGCGAGGATCTTCGATCGATCTTTTGAAACGGACATCCCAGCTGGGGGTGAGATCATTGGTAGATCTGATGAGATGATATCTGCTTGGGGAAATGGGTCAATGATAGACCTATTCCAATAAATGAGAGACCCAGCTGGGGTTTGTAGAAGCTTTCTTCACTCTGTTGTGATCTTCTATGCGCTGCTCTGCTGGATAGAGGCTGAAACTCTGTGGGGAGATGGTTCCCTGACTTTTGTATTCGGCTGAGGACGAAATGGCAACTCGGCTGGGGAGAAAGAGAGATCACTGAAAGACCTCCCTAGGGATTCTGTTGAAGAGGATCCTTGACTCAGCCGGGGATATGGGGCGCCTTCCGTGATGCCTGGCAACTCTGATGGGGATAAGTAATAAGTGGCAACTCAGCTGGGGAGAAGACACTTTGGGCGCTGAGTGTCGATTTGTCAGCTTGTTGGGATGAAGCTCACATGCCCCAAGTGGCATTCTGGATACCTGCAATCCTGCAAAGATAGGGAAACGCACAAGTAATCCCGAGGTATCCTTTACTGGATTCCGTCATAGGAGTTACACTCTATAGAGTAAATATATTCCCTGCAAGCATGTACTTTGTTTTTTAAAGATAAACATCTGTATTCTGTGCAATTGGTTTTTCTTTTAGACATCAGACATTTTTGCAAATAAAAATGTGCAAAACGAGACGTGACTGAAAATCTGATTTTATTAATTCATATGCCCTGAATTGGCGAGATACAGTCAAAGAAACAAATCCCCTGAAATGAGGAGATTGTTACAAATTGAGAAACAAAATGCTGGCAATGTTGATGACGCTTTAAGGAGCTTCCTCTTTACTATGACTCGTATGACTTTTGACGTTCTTCTCATCTTGCTTTCTGAAGAATGTTGATTCTGATTGAAGCTTGATCCTTTCAAAGCTTACCAAGTCGTAAGTGATACAGACGAATTCAGAATGCAGTTGTTCTCTTATTCCCTTATTTTGCATGGATCGCCCTTTCGGGTTTTCAATCCATCGGGATACCCATTTTTGCCTGAGCTGTCCAATGCGGCTTTTCAACTCAGCGGGTGTACATTTTTTTTTGTCTATTTTCCCTTATTTTTGCCCGAGTCTTTTATTCTGTTTTTGACTCGCCGGGATGCCCTATTTTTGCCTGGACTTACATTCTGTTTTTGTGTCCAGCGGGTCATTTTATGCGAAGTATTTTTTAACTGCATCTGAATTCACAGGGGACGGGAAGTCTTCACCATCCATAGTGCTGAGCATCAGTGCTCCACCGGGGAAAACTTTCTTTACCACAAATGGTCCTTCATAGTTTGGAGTCCATTTGCCCCTGTGGTCTGTATGAGGAGGGAGGATTCTCTTCAGCACAAGATCTCCTACTTGGTACTCTCGGTGCCTGACTTTCTGATCGAAGGCTTTCTTCATTCTCTTCTGATATAACTGCCCATGACAGATTGCAGCCAATCTTTTCTCTTCAATCAGACTCAGTTGTTCGTATCGGGCCCGAACCCATTCCGCTTCACTCAGCTTAACATCCATTAGTACCCGTAGAGAGGGTAATTCAACTTCGACAGGTAGGACTGCTTCTATACCGTACACAAGCTGATACGGTGTTGCCCCAGTGGATGTTCTGATTGACGTGCGGTACCCATGCAAGGCGAATGGCAGCATTTCATGCCAGTCTTTGTAGGTGACTACCATCTTCTGCATAATCTTCTTGATATTTTTATTTGCTGCCTCAACAGCGCCGTTCATCTTTGGCCTGTAAGGAGAAGAGTTGTGGCGTTGGATCTTGAAGTCCCGGCACAGCTCTGCCATCATTTTGTTGTTTAGATTGGAACCATTATCAGTAATGATTCGCTCGGGCACTCCATACCGACAAATGATATCTCTCTTCAGAAATCTGGCTACCACTTGTCTTGTAACATTTGCATACGATGTTGCTTCAACCCACTTGGTGAAATAGTCAATGGCGACCAAGATGAATCTGTGTCCATTTGAAGCAGTTGGCTCAATCTTACCAATCATGTCAATGCCCCACATAGCAAAGGGCCAGGGTGAAGACATCACATTCAAAGGATTGGGAGGCACATGCACCTTATCCGCATAAATCTGGCATTTATGGCATTTTCTGGCATAGGCACAACAGTCGGCATCTATTGTGATCCAGTAATAGCCTGATCTCAGCAACTTCTTAGCCATGGCATGCCCTCCAGCATGGGTACCAAAGGATCTTTCGTGCACTTCATGCATCAACAAATCTGCTTCCGTCTTATCAACACATCTGAGGAGTACCATATCAAAGTTTCTTTTATATAAAGACCCATCAGTGTTCAAGAAGAAACTGCCAGCAAGCCTTCTCAAAGTCTTCTTATCATTGGAAGATGCCCCAGGTGGGTATGTTTGGTCCTCCAAGAAGCACTTAATGTCATGGAACCAAGGCTTATCATCTTTAACAACATCCGCTGCGAACACATATGCTGGTCTGTCCAGTCTGGATACTGAGATCTGAGGTACAAAGTTGGCAGCTTGAACTTTGATCATGGACGAAATGGTAGCCAGGGCATCTGCAAAATGATTCTCGTCTCGAGGGATATACTCAAGCTTGACTGTTGTAAAAAAAGTCAATAACCTCCTTGTATAATCCCTATAAGGTATCAGATGATCCTGATGGGTGTACCATTTGCCGTTGGTTTGATTGATTACCAAAGTTGAATCTCCGAATACAGTCAATGTCTTGATCCTGAGGTCAATGGCTTCCTCAAGACCCATAATGCAAGCTTCGTATTCAGCTTCGTTGTTAGTGCAGTTGAAAGTGAGCTTTGCCGAGAAAGGCATGTGAACTCCTTTAGGCGTAATGAGTACTGCACCAACACCACGACCATTCATGTTAACAGCCCCATCAAACATCATAGTCCATTCTTCTTCCGGGTCAGGCCCTTCAGTGTGAACGGGCTCTTCATGATCTTTTGCTTTTATGAACATGATGTCTTCATCAGGGAAGTCAAATCTCATCGGCTGGTAATCATCAATGGGTTGCTCAGTAAGATATTCAGACAATACACTACCCTTGATGGCTTTCTGAGATGTGTACTGGATGTCATATTCAGTGAGGATCATTTGCCATCTTGCAACCCGTCCGGTAAGTGCTGGCTTCTCAAATATGTACTTAACTGGGTCCATTTTTGAGATCAATAAGGTAGTGTGGGTCAACATATACTGTCTCAGTCGGCGAGCAGCCCACGCTAAAGCACAACAAGTTTTCTCGAGCAGTGAATAACGTTGTTCACAGTCGGTAAACTTTTTGCTTAGGTAGTATATTGCATACTCTTTTCGACCAGACTCGTCATGCTGGCCCAGCACACACCCCATTGACTCTTCTAATACTGTCAAGTACATTATCAGAGGTCTTCCTTCAACTGGAGGCATAAGGATTGGAGGCTCTTGTAAGTATTCCTTGATCTTGTCAAAAGCCTTCTGGCAGTCTTCGTTCCACCTGACCGTTTGTTCTTTTCTCAACAATTTGAACAAGGGCTCACAGGTTGCCGTAAGGTGAGATATGAACCTTGAGATGTAGTTCAATCGGCCTAAGAACCCTCGCACTTCCTTCTCTGTCTTCGGTGCAGGCATCTCTTGAATAGCTTTGACTTTATCAGGGTCAACTTCAATCCCTTTCTCGCTTACAATAAAACCCAGCAGCTTACCAGATCTCACCCCGAATGTGCATTTGTTGGGGTTTAACTTCAGTTGATACTTCCTCAGACGTTTGAACAGTTTCAGCAGATTTACCAAGTGGTCTTCTTCAGTAAGGGATTTGGCAATCATGTCATCCACGTAACATTCTATCTCTTTATGGATCATATCGTGGAATAATGTTACCATAGCCCTTTGATATGTTGCACCGGCATTCTTGAGCCCAAATGGCATTACCTTGTAGCAGAACGTGCCCCAGGGTGTGATGAAGGTTGTCTTCTCCATGTCTTCAGGTGACATTTTAATCTGATTGTATCCTGAAAATCCATCCATGAAGGAGAATACCGAGAACTGAGTCGTATTATCCACCAATACATCAATGTGAGGTAAAGGGAAATCATCTTTCGGGCTAGCTCTGTTCAGATCCCGGTAGTCAACGCACATCCTTACTTTGCCGTCTTTCTTAGGCACAGGTACTATATTAGCAACCCACGGTGGATAGCTAGTCACGACAAGGAACCCGGCGTCCCACTGCTTCTATACCTCTTCCTTGATTTTCATTGCCATGTCTGGACGAGTACGGCGTAGCTTCTGTTTAACCGGCGGGCATTCTTCTCTCAAAGGCAGCCTGTGAACAACAATGTCGGTATCCAACCCTGGCATATCTTGATAAGACCAAGCGAACACGTCCACATACTCTTGAAGCAGGCCAATCAGTTGTCTCTTCACTGAGTCTTGTAGGCAGGCCCCGATTTTAACTTCCTTCACGTCTTCATCTGTACCAAGATTGATCACTTCAACCTCCTCCTGGTGAGGAGTAATAACCTTTTCCTCTTGTCTCAACAACCTGGCTAGCTCTTCAGGAAGCTCATATTCTTCTTCAACTCCTTCATCAGCTTGATTGATTGGATTGTCAAAGTCATACGAAGTCATATCCGTGCTGTTGTCGGTGCTGTCTGGAAGGCACATTCTGCAAGGGTTCAGTTTGTTCATTTTAGTGATTTGATTTTAATCTTGTTTAGAAAAGTGAAATAAAGTCGTCATTTTGAAAACATTGCCATTTATTTTTTGTACAAAAAGAAAAATGGAAAAACAGTGAGCGGAAAAGAAAAAGACTCGTTTGCAAAAAGATGTCTGATATTTCATTGATTAATCTTGTTGCACAAAAATTACAGATGGCCCGATTACAAAATGAGTCTTGTCATCTTGGGCAAGATGCAAGACTTGATGCATGCTATAAAATACAGGAAATAATAATTACTCTGCATGAGTAACTCTTATAATTTCCTGGGAAGACCAGTTCGAGATACCGCTCCCCGGGATCTTTGGACGAATCCAGCTTTCCAGGTTGCATTCTTCTTCCAGCTCGTCTTCCAAATTGTTGACAGCATCAGGGGTGAGCATCCCCCCACTAACAAAGTTGGGCTCTTTCGCAGCCTCTGCTTGATCTTGTTGAGTTGGTTTGTAACCCAACCCAAATCTATCCTCTTTCTTCTCCACCGGTAACCATTTGCCCCAGCCTTGGGCAGTTCCTTCCTCAACAACCTTCCGGGCTTGTTGGTATGATGTCATTGAAGTTCCAGGTACAGCAGAAGTTTCATTCACGTTCAAGGCCTCGAACCCCTGACTCATTGTTTCATGGATCTCCCCATCCATCTCAATGTATTTATAGGTAGCCAGGTGGCTGACAAAAATATCCTCCTCTCCACAGATTGTAACGACTTGACCCTCCCACTCGAATTTTAACTTCTGGTGAAGGGTTGAGGTCACGGCGCCAGCGGCGTGAATCCATGGCCTACCCAATAGACAGCTGTAGGTAGGCTGTATATCCATCACGTAGAAGGTCGTTTTGAAAGTTTGCGGGCCAATCGTTATGGGCAACTCAATCTCTCCCAGAACCGATCTCTTAGAACCATCAAAGGCTCTCACCACCAGGTTGCTGGGTTGCAATGCCAATCCGTCATACTCTAGCTTCACAAGGGCCTTCTTAGGTAAGACGTTAAGGGATGACCCCGTGTCTACCAACACATGGGAAAGGACTGCACCTTTACATTCCATGGTTATGTGCAAAGCCTTGTTATGGTTGCGGCCTTCCGTAGTCAAGTCAGTGTTGGTGAACCCTAGTCCATGACTAGCATTAACGTTTCCAACCACCGCTTCTAACTGATTGACGGTGATCTCTTCAGGCACATAAGCTGCGTGCAAGACTTTGAGTAGTGCATTCCGATGAGCTTCGGAGCACATAAGCAATGATAGGATTGAGATCTTGGAAGGCGTCTGATGAAGCTGATCCACTATTTTGTAATCACTCTTCTTGATGATTCTCATGAACTCATCAACCTCTTGATCAAAGGGTGTTTTCAAAGCTTCTTTAACAACCTGCTCCTCCTGCACCAAGCTTTTTCCTTTTGCCTTAGCAGCAGCTTCTGCTTCGGCAGTGGGTCTCTGAATTTGTGGAGCAAAGAGACGTCCGCTTCGAGTGAAGCCTCCGCCTCCTCCCACATTGTCTATTTGTGGTGCAGGGGTTGATGATTCAAAAGTGATTTTTTGTCCTTCGCAGTACAGGTCAGAGCCGTAATGCCAGGGGATGGCATTACTGCTTTCATAAGGTACTGGTCCAAGCACCGTGATAGTGACTGGACTGATTGCAGCTGCGGAAGGAATTGTGATAGTCTGTGGATCGTAATATATCGTGATTGGTGCTCTGATGGGAGCAGCACTTTGTGAATTGTAGGCTGAATTGTTCTCTGGATCGTAATAGATTGTAACTGTTGAGACATCTTCATGGTTTGTTGCTGATGTTGTAGGAGACATTGTCGGAAGGATGGGTGTTGTTGTTGTAGGAGATTCAAAGTGAAGTGGTGCTGAAGTTGTAGCAGAAATATTTGTTGATATCTGGTCAGTTGAAATGACAGATGAAATATTTGTTGATGAAGCCGAAGAATTGTCGGGAACAATGGTTGTTGCAGTTGTAGGAGATACTGGAATTGTTGCTGATGAGATTGCTGGATTTGTAGGAAATGATGTGGTGATTTGAAGTTGGCCACTCTGAATGAGACCATCTATGCCATTCCTCAAGTTATCGCACCCATTTACTGAGATATTGCAGTAAGCGCACCCAAACTCACACCCCGGGAACATTTGACATTCGAGGAGTTGAGCCTTAATTTCTACCAACGGTGTCCGGATCTGACCCACACTGGTTATTAAATAAGACGGCTTGTCTTCTTCAATAGCGTTGATTCTGGGACCACCGTGGTTTGGCATTGGGTTCTTATTGACATTGGGTGGTGGTGCGAAATTCAGGGCCTTAGAGTCTACCAGGTCTTGTACCTTCATGTGCAAGGCTCTGCACTTTTCTGTACTGTGGCCAGGTGCATTTGAATGAAAAGCACATCTGGCGTTGGAGTCATAATTCCTGGGTAGACTATTAGGATCTGGAGGTGCCAATGTCCTTAGCTCAACTAGGTTGAGTTTCAGGAGTTGTGGCAGCAGTGTAGCATATGGCATAGGGATCGGATCGATCACTCTATTGGCTTGAGATGGCCTCTGCTGAAATAGCCTTTGCTGGTTGTTGTTGGTGGTGTTGTTGTAGTTTCTCGGAGGATACTGAGCTTGTTGATGGTACTGAGGTTGTTGCTGATAGTTTTGCTGCGGAGGTTGATAAGCTGGTTGTGGATGAGCGGGAGCGGGAATGGTGACTGCTGCCACAGACCTGTGAACATACTGGGGTCTGCCCCTGTTGGTGTGGATGGCATTGGTCTCGCCAGTTCTTCTTGGGCCTGCAAAAGGCTTCCTTGTATTGCTGGATGAGCTGGCACCATTGTCAGAAATTTTGCCCATTTTCAACAGGCTCTCAATTCTCTCTCCAGCTATGACAACATCTGCAAAGCTAGTGGAAGAGAAAGCAGCCAGCCTGTCAATATATGTTCCCTGGAGGGTGTTCATAAACATATCTGCCATTTCCCTCTCTGACATGGGTGGCTGAACAGCAGCAGCCAATTGCCCCCATCTCTGGGCATATTCTCGGAAACTTTCCCTTGATGACTGTGACATTCCCATTAGGAGGGTCCTGTTGGGTGCCATATCTAAGTTGTACTGATACTGTCTGATAAAGGCCTCTGCCAGGTCCTTCCAACACCTGATAGTTGCTCTTGTCAGATGAGAGTACCATTCTCTTGAAGCTCCCGTCAAGCTATCCTCGAAATAAAACATCCAGAGCTTCTCGTCCATGGTGTAGGCCTTCAACCTCCCCAGAAATGATTGTAAATGGGTCCGGGGGCATGAAGTCCCGTTGTATTTTTCAAAACAAGGAGGCTTAAACTTATGGGGAATCCTGACCCCGTCTACCAAGCCCATGTCCATAACGTCAAAACCCAAAGAGTTTTGAGACTATAAGGATCTTAATTTCTCAGATATCTCCTCCAGCCTTCTGTCATAAGTTTCTTCCCCAGCACCCATTACTGTGAACTGATCCTCTTGGGGGTCTTCTTGCAGTACCCTACCGGCAGTGGCAGTCCCTTGAACATTTGCAGGAATATTAACCTCTGGATGAAGGTGGGGACCAAACACAGGAGGGTTGACATGAGGTTGGACCCTCTCGTTGTTGCTGGTGCCAGCAGTCCCTACATGTGGATCCTCTTGATTTTGCCTTTCCACCATGGCTCTCAATCTTTCTTGGCTCTGAGCCATGTTGTTCATCACTTCCATAAACTGCGTCATCTGCGTTCTCATTTCCAATCTTTCGTTTGCCATTTGATTTCTGACCTCTGCAAGGTCCTGCTGTACCTGATCCATTTGTATGCCCGGAAGATTGTTACGGGTTGGATAACGGTGCGGACGGTTGAGGGGAAATACCCGGCGTCGAGCAATAGTTCCTGAACATCACAACAGAGTTAGCAACAATAAAACAACAACCTACAAAACAAACAAAGGGTTAGCATGCAATGCAGTATGCTTATTTGTTTTCGAGGTATCCGGCTTGGCATTCGGTTTTGACCCTTCCAGACCCCTGAAGATGCTGTTGATGTTGCTTTTGAAGTAAACTCGGATGGAACAAACTAATACATATATTACAAAAGACACATGGTACATAGTTTGTTTACAAATACAAGCCCTCTGAGGGGTCAAAATACATTAAAAGAAAATAAAAGTACATGGAATGAAAGCAACAACAAGCAAATGGTCAAACACCAAGACCAAACTCATCCTCCCGAACTTCCTTGAGAAGTGCTTCGGTCACAGGATCAGCTGGTCGCTCCGTGAGATTCCTGATAAGGAGGTTCCGGGTAGTCACAGTTGCATTTAGCTTCTTGTGTTGACTTTGGTCTTTTGACCTCTTCACTCCAGCTTTGATCTTCAGCTCTGATATCTCCCTCTGGGCTGCTGCCAGGGCTTCCTGCTGCTCTTTGGCACTAGCTTCCAGCTGCTCTATCTTGTCTTGAACCCTCTTATCCTCCAGAGTACGAGCCTCGGTGATCCTGACCCACCTAGCCTGACTCTCCTTCAGATACAAGTCTGTCCTGGCTTTCTGGAACTGGGCTTCCTTGCAAGCATTCTTCAGAATTTGTTCCCCAGCCCTAGACTTCTTGATATAATCCTCAGACTTTTCAATTTTAGCCAGATGCTCTACTCTCTGCTTCTCTATCCTCTCAATGTCCATCCTACCATCGCTCCTCTCCCGGAGGGTCTTCTGCAAAGCCTGAGTTAACTTCTCATTTCTCTCTTTCAAGCTCTCAAACTCCTCCAAACTGACAGTGGCAGGGGGTGGTGCTGAGGATGGTCCAGGCATATCCTCCATGGTAAAGGGCATTCCAGAGAATTGGGCCCTGGCATGGGACCACTCATAATATTGTGCTGATGCCACATTGTTGCACTTCCCCAGAATGGTTACTCCCTTAGTTTGAACATTATCCCAGGCCCAGGCTGCCTGCCTAACAATAGCCAGATTAGGCTTGTTCTCACAATAAAGAGTCTCAACCAAGTCCTGTGCCTTAGGAGTGTGGACCAGTGCATAGCCCAGTTGTCTTTTGAACAACAGAGGGTTGTAATTAATACTACCCTTAACTCCTATTAGGGGCACATTGGGAAAATGCCCACAGCTGGTGATGATATCCCTGCCTTTGGTGCTTTGAGTGCACCACCTGATATCGGCTGAAGTCAGAGCAGTGAGTCTTCTAGCCCAGTTTCTTTGCTGATGAGGATTCAAAAATGCATCTGTCTTGGGCAAATGCTTGAGAAGCCAAGTATGGAACAAAGGAGCACAACACCTCACTAATCTTCCCCTCTGCTTTTCATTCCTCTGATGCACTGAGTAATAGAGATCCCCCAATAAAGTGGGCACTGGGTTCCTCAGGATGAAAAGATGGACTGCATTCTTGCTAATGAATCGAGGCTCATCTGCAAATAATATGATCCCATATATGCTCAAGGCCAATAAAGCACAGACTGCTTTCCACTCTCCCAGAGAAGCTTTCAGGGTAGCTTGAGAGATCAAGAAATCCAGATGCAGGCCAGGGATTCCAGCCTTAGAAGTCATATGCTGCCCAATCAGAACTGATTCCAGATGCAAGGCCTTTGCTACCTCTTCATTACCAGGAAAGACCATCTCAGGGTTGAAAGGGACTCCACCCCTGATAGGTATACCAACTAATGATGAGTATTCCTCCAATAAAGGGCCCAGCTGAAAGTCCTGAAAAGTGAAACATCTCAATGGGGGATCATAAAACTGAAGGCAGGTGTGAATCAGGCTCCTCTATGAAGGGTCCAGATCCATAACCACATCAAGTATATCTCCATAGTGTTCCCTGAACAGTGGTATATGGTCTGGAGTGATCAGGGTCTGAATCCTCCTGATGTCAGATAGCTCTGGCTGGAAGAAGTGATAAGTGATGTTACTCTTTTTAGGAGCCATGATGTTGAAGATGAGTAGAGACAGGTGCTGATGATAACACTGAAGAATGGGCCACTGATTGGCTGGTGCTGGTGACTGAAGTAGATAGCTGATAGCTGAAGCTGATGCTGATGAAGATAGGTCAATACTGATGATGGGGTCAAAACCTAAGCCAAAAATGAAAATGGATACCCTGAAAAACAAATAAACAAATGTCAATATGATGCAATGATTATGTATGCAAATGATATGCAAGGGTTTGTGACTGAGCTGGATCTGATCAAATGCCCTGATATAGGTCCAAGTATGTTCAAGAATTTCAGATGGAGGTCTATAAATCCAGTAACCAGGGTGGGGGACTCAAATAAAGAGCCACATGTCCAGGGTTTAGAATCACAAGAACTGTTCCAACATGGAGTATTCTTAATCAAATCAAAGTAACAGGGTATGTTGAGGCCAAGGGTACCTGCAAACCTGTAAACAGCCCAACCCCCTCACAGGTGGTGTTCTAGAACAAGGATCCTCAGACTTGGATCAGTTATGAGAAGTGTAAACACTTCTAACCCGGAGGTACAGTGTTTACAATAACCATAAAAGTTCCTCCTCTAATTCACCTCAGTTTTTGAAGGTCAATACTAAAGGTCATCCAGACTTAGCAGGCTTCCCAGATAGCCCTAGCATTGCAGGAAATCTGCAACACAGAGTTCTCAAGAAGAAACCCATATCTGAACCGTGTTTCATATTCCCGCACCAGACCGAGATGGAATGGGAAAGAATATGAACCACTCTAGCCTAGGTGTCACTCAGGTCCCAGGTATAGGACCTTAACTCTCAATAGAACCCCACCCACCAAAGCAAAACCAGATCCAGCCAGACAGCATGACAGTATGATATAATGCAAAGCTATAAAGAAAGCAGTAAAGGAACTGTACATAAAGCAAAAATAAATACAAATATATAAACACACATAAGCACATAACACCCCAGTAAACACAAATCAATCAAGCGCTAGGAGGAACCCACAAAAAGAACCAGAAGCCCTGGTTGCAATATAAGGGTCCCCAGCAGAGTCGCCAAGTTGTCGCTCCCGATAGGTGGGACCAGGCCCAGATAAAGGTACAGACGCGAACGGTCGGCGAGAGGGACAGTGAGAACACACAGCCGTTAACTCACTGGAGATGAATAGAGTCGCCAGCTAGGCATTTTTATCCCGGAGGAAAGGCAATGCTGCATAGACCTAGAAAGACATGGATAAGACGGTTGCGAACCAGAGAGACTGAGAAAGGGGGTTAGTTACAACCTGGGAAGGTATTAGCACCCAGATTGTCCGTCGTACTCGACGGGATCCACGCTTAAAAGATTTGTGTTTTAAAGGGGTAGTGTCAGTGCAATCTGTGTATAAAAGAGCTGGAAAGGATGTACAGGTGTCAGTGCAAAGTGTGATATATACAGTGTCATTGTAAGGAAAAGAGTATGCTCAAGACTATGAGGCTTAAAGAATAAAGCTAGAAAGAGGGGGAATATACAGAGACTTTTGTTCGATAACTGTTAAGTTATGCCTACGTATCCTCTCGTGCAAAGAGGAAGTCAGAACACCGTAGTTCGACCCAAAGAGACTGAAAGATGAATTGACTTGTGAACTGCTTACTTGTCTATGCTCAAGTGTATGACCTGTCTGGCTCAGGTGCAAACTGTCTTGCATTAGACGGAAGAAGCGAGTTCTCGTTTATGAGTGAAGGTGATGAGAAAAGAATCCCGGAGGAGACGATTATTGTTTGTTTTTGAATTTTCAGTCTTTTATTGCTTTTGAAAGTTTGTCATAAATTAATGAGCTTAAGCCTAAACCAATGGGTTAGTAAACTCATCACATCTTCCCTCTGATTAGGGGTAATGAGAATACCTTAAGTGTGAAGTCAGATTCTCACACTTAATCACCTTTGGTATAGGATTAAGATCATTAACCTACTTGTGATTATTTAGGTGTTTTTGTGGTTTTTTTGTTTAGTGTTGAGTAATGAGGTTAAGCCATAATCAGGGATTTAACAGACTCATTACACCATCCTAATAGAAGGATAATAGATGAGAATGTTTAAGCTGAGGAAAGCTCCTCAACTTAATCCATGATTAGGGATTAAACTCATGACAAAACAAGCCTTTGATTAAGTGGATTTTATTTAATGATATGATGATGAAGTGATTTTTAGGGTTTGTAAGACAACTTGAGGGGGACTTGTCCATTAACACTAGGGTTAGTCCTTCTTAACCAATTAAGGAAGAATTAGAACCCTAATGCAAGGCCCAAGTTACAAGTGTGATGTCTTGATGATTATTAAGTGAATTGATTAAAGGAGTTAAACACATTAAGGGTTTAACACTTAGGATTAAAGTTATACACTCCATCCTAAGAGAAGGATGCAGGCATAAGCTTAATCACAAAGCCTTAAAGCCTTTAGGGTTTAGTCCCTGATTATGAGATGAGAAGAGATGACTCAAAAGAGACACAAAGGTAAAACTAAGAGGGGAGACTAATCAAAACCCTAATCATTGTCATGCTTGGTTGTTCCTAGGGTTAGTGAGGTTTTCAAGAGAAGTCTTCAATGGAACCACCAGGAAGCAGATGAAAGGATCAAGAGAAGCAAAGTAACTTGCTTCATTTAAGAAGTCAAGTCACTTGAAGAAAGAAAGTAAGAAGAAAGAATGAGCAAGCTCAAACTCAAACACATATCAAAATGCAGCATGGATGCAATAGAGAGATGAAGAGAAGTTATGAGAAGTGAAGGCAAATTCACTTCTCAAAATCACTTACCACCTGAAAGGTTAGAAAAGAAATGCAATGCAATGCAAAATGGGATGGAATGACATGATGCAAACCAAAACCAGAAGCATATATGTGATGTTAATGATGCTATTAGATGCTACAAACCAGAAACAAAAACATGTGGATGATCATACAAGCTTATGTATGCAAATGAAGCAAGTTAAGAACCAAGAACATACATGAAAAGTTATGAGATGCATATGGCATACAACATGACAAATACAAGGTGCAATGATCAAACATGCTTTCAATATGTCTTATGATGTTAAATGAATCAAATGGAGGCATGGAATGTCATGGCAAGTCATGTTATGCAAGAAGATGCAAGATGAATGCATATGGAAGCCCAAATTAGGGTTTATGAACAATGCAACAAACAAAAACCAAAACCAGAAGCAAACAACATTATAAAAAATTGAAAATGCCCTCAAAGGACCCCTAATCCTATACTAACCCACTGCCCAAAGGAGAGGTTTCAACTCCTAACCAAATTCAAGTTATGGTTTTTCCAAGTTTCCTAGGGTTTTAGGGTTCCTAAACAAGAAAATTATCAAACAAATTGAAAATGAAAGATCAAATCATGGCCATTTAATCTCACAAACTACATGCTAAACACAATGCAATGCAAAAAGAACCAAGGTCCAACTCCTCATGGTTAGGCAGAAATGATTTTTGGAAGTTTGGATCAAAATAATGCATAAAAATGATTTTAATTCAATGAAAAATTCTCAAAATGCATCAAGATCAAAAAATAAATTTGGTTTGAAGGTTGGACAATGCTTCTAAATGTCTTAGAACATTTCATGAATTTTTTGGTGATTTTTAAATACCTAAAAGTATTTTTAATAAATTAATTTTCATTAATCAATTAAAAATAAACTTTTAAATATTTAAAAATACTTTTTTAATGCTAAAAATGAAAATAAAAATATTTTTGTGTTTTAAAAATTAATGAAACTCTTGACAAAAAGTTTCATAATTTTTAAATGGTTTTTACTATTTTAAATAAATTGGACAAAATAAAACAAAAGAAAAGAATTAAAAATGAAATAAAAGGGAAGTATGCGCAATGGAGGGCTAGGATTCATTCTGGGGAAAGATTTGTTGACTGCGCGCGCAGATCAAAGGCTGAAATTCAAACTTGGTTAATCTCAATTATGAATTAATTAAATGTGATTAGGGTTTCTAATGGTGAATCTGGACCATACACACGCGCGCGAAGTCAACCTGGTCCAAGCATCCAACGCTCCAGATTCAAATGTCCATTAATGACCTGATTAAAACCCTAATGATTTTCAGGTGGCCGGAGAAGACCTCCGGTCGTCTTCTCCGGTGGGAACCCCACCTGAAAATCCCTAAAATCCTCAAAACGCAACCAAAATGAAATCTAGACACACAGAAATGATTCCCACAACCCACTGAATTAAAACCCCAACACAAACATCATTTATATTTCCTCAAATTCATGAATCGAAACAAACAAAATTTTAGGGCAAGACTTTCAGAACACGATTACATCCTTATTTTTCCACCATTTTCAAAACCAATGATATATTTATGATCAGGGAAGCATGAATAACAACTTAAGAACTTAAAAAAGGATTTCTGGAAAAAATGTTCTTGAGCTACCTGAGTTTCGAAGCTTTCAACCTTGCAACTTTCTGACCTCCCCTCTTTGTGAAATCCACTCCTTATGACCCCTTAATGATGTCTGGATGCTTAGAAGAAGTTTATGCTGGCTGGTTTGAAGGTTTGAGCAGGTTCTGTTCAATGGGGGAGAGAAATCGTATTTGGGATTCTGGAGGTTTTAGGCTATGGTGATGGATGCTTTGTGACCAGGAAGATGAGTTGAGTTGATCTATGAAGTTTTTTTTGTGTGTTTGTGAGCTGTGTGATCAGTTTCGAAGGGTTTTGCAAGTGAGGGTGAAAATGTGTATGTTGTGCTATGGCTTGCTTCAGGCTTGCTTGTTATGTGAAATGGCTGGCATTTGATCCACATAAACAAAGCTTATTGGTCAGGTGATGTGACTTGGCCTGCTGTGATAGGTGAGTTAGCTTTTGCAAAAAGTCCACTCTTGTGTAAGAGAAGCATGGGTTGTGTTCTAGGCTAGTACAAGTGTGTGGGCTGGCACAACATGGTGAGGGGAAAGGCTAGGGTTGGTTCAGCATCCAAGGCAACAAGTGGATGGAAGTGTGATGATGATTTTGCAACTTGGTTCCCTTTTGGTTCATATGGAAAAATCTTGTTATACAAACCATGAAACATGAGAAACTCTTGGTCCATTCTGAACTTTAGATCTCATGTGATGTTTGTGTGATGGTTAGACATGAATTAGAAGTTACAAATGCCTTGGTACAAAGTTTTTGCAAGTTTTCCATTTGGTGCATATTTTGAAAATTAGTGATTTTAGCCAACTTTGACACACCATAACTTTTGATCCAAGATGAATTAGGTCATGTTCTTATACTTTTTGAAAAGGGAAAGATCTAATCTACAACTTTCATGACCAAAGTTTTTCCATTTGAAGCATTTTTGGATCAAAAAGTAAGGGTTGAAAAAGTTGCATAAAATGACATTTCATTAAAAGTCAACCATGCCCTAAAAAGTCAACTTTGCAAAAACTTGTAATTCTTGAATTTTGTGAACTTAAACCTTCTTCCATGAACAAATAAAGATCAAATACACTCAAAATGATGAAGATCACCCCTTGGTTGGGTCATTGGGGGCCTCAGATGCCCTGATTTTGCACTGACTTGTCTAGAAAGTCAACTCTTGATCAGATGACTTCCCCATGGAATTTCTTCATGAAAATTGATATGCATACTCCCTATACCATATAGAGACTAATAGAAACAAGAATGACCAAAAAATTTGGAGTTATGGCCTTTGAAACCAAAACCCTAATTTTAGGTCAACTGTGCAGTCAAGCCTGGCTCTGCCTCCATACCAATCCCAATTCTTGTGATTCTTTGGCATTATTGACTTGGAGAAGATATAATATGATGCTTGAACACACATGGACCCCTTTGAAGTGATTGATGACCTTTGGAGTGGCTCAAGAAGCTCTTGGATTGCTCAGATCACAAACCCTAGATGCAGATGACTTAGAACCAATGCAAAGACTCAAAATTGTGGTATGAGATGTTATGATTGTGCTTATGCATATGAAATGATCACAAGCCATGGTGTGAATGGGTGAGGGCAAATTTGGGGTGTTTACAACCACACAGGTAGAATTGATGGACATTGAGTTGGATTTCTTTTGGGGAACCTTAACCGGAAATTACCATCCTGAACCAAATAACATGAACAATGATGAGATACATAACCCTGCTATCCGTTACTTCCATAAGATCCTAGCCCACACCTTCTTTGGAAAAGAAGAAAACCTTACTGGAGTATCTAAAGATGAGATATTCATTATGTCATGTGTGACTAATGGACAGCCAGTCAATGGTGTGCCTTTCATGATGCAAACCTTCACCCGAATCCAAGAAGAACCTGATCTACCCATATTAGTAGGAGGTCTTGTAACCATGATTGCTGATGCCTTAGGACTTAGATACCAATTACACAGGTGTAACCGTTTAGGTACCATTCGTCCTATGAATCTTAACTTTTGCTTTAACCGCCATATCATAAGGAATTTAGGACAACCACCTTTCGAGTACCTAATCAGGAATGAAGTAGTAACCCTGTTCACACTACCAAACCATGCTAGAGTCAGTGTTCACAATAAGGAAAATTGGCTTTATGAGCTTAACCCTCCTGACTATCCATCTACTCCTGAAACACCATAATCTTACAAGATAAGGGATGATATAATGACCGATGTAGAAAGTGACCCCGAGACACCTCCTGGTTACCATGACATTGACCACACTGACGAAGTGATTGAAACCCCTGAAGTGAATCAAGTAGAATATGCTTACAACTTAAAGAAAATCATGAACACTCTTGAAGCTTACCAAGCCGATATAAATACTGTTAAGGATAAGATTAAGAGCATGCGATTGGACATTATAGGTTTAACTGACATAACATGTGAGCAATTCTACCACCTGAACTCTGCGATCGAAGATTTGAAGAAGCACTTTTGAAAATGCTGTAGCGATCTAGCTTATTTTACTTATTGTTTTCGTTTCTAGTTAGTTTAACATTTCGCAAACATTTTCGTACTTTATTTTTATTAATGTAATTTCCCTTCAATTATCAAACGCAAAGCACTTCTAGTTTTACAAATTTTTCCAACTTAATCAATTTCTATGCTTTCAATTCATTTACTGTTATATTTAAATTGATTAATGTTCTATATAATCTCTCGTGTGATGAAATTAACAAGTATTATGTTGGTATTATTTATTATATATTGTTTGTGTTTAAAATAAAGTGAGAAGTGATCATAAAAAAATATATAAATTGTATTGGACGTGTGAGAGATAATGCATTCTGGAAATTATTCTACGTTTTAAACCCTCACGGTCGTCATCACCCTCTAACGATCGTGACAAGCTAATTAGCGCGTCACGACCGTCATCCCCCCATCACGACCGTGACAACCCAGTTATAGGAATTCTGAGAAATAGAACTATTCTTCTTCGAAACCTCTTCCTTTTTCAACTTCCATAACATTCAAAACCCCCCATTATCTCTTCCAACTCCCGTAACCTCCCATTACCCAAATTAAACTCCATTAACCTCTCCATTTACTCCACACCTATCACATTCTCATCTTGCATTATAATCCGAACCAATTTCCTCTCATTTTACACTTTTCTCACAAACCTCAAAAACCTCTCATCTCCCACTCTTGAACTTGCATGCAATGGAAGAAATTCAGTTTAGAGATGGAGAGCATGGAGATAATCAGAGACAGAAGTTCATCCGATTCCAGAACCGTGGTGTTCAACCCACGCGATATGTCGACACTGTCTGTTTGAGGGAGTTGGGAATGCTCAACAGTGTGAAGAACCTGCTTCAGAAGGTTGGTTTGTGGCATCTATGCAGTCAGCCCCAACCTACATTCGAGCTTCTGACATTGGAATTTTTGAGTTCGTTTCATTACATCACTCCTACCGGTTCACAAAGTCAACTCACCGGCGTTGCTAAGTTCAGATTGCTCGGCCGGGAGTTCGAAGTTACACAAACAAGGATCGCCGAGCTGCTAGGCTTCGATCACGGCGATGATGCTCACCTCCGCGTGCCGGACAACTTCAGTGAAACCGCTTTCACCTTATGGCACGACATCACCAACACCCGTGCCTCAGCCTTTCAGAGCCTGAATGCTACGCATATCCACAACCCGGCGATCAGATACTTTCATCGCATCATCTGCAACACCATTTTTGCAAGAGAGAGCAACCACAAGCTCAACTCCAAAGAGCTCTTGTTCTTGCACTGCGCCTTAAATGACGAGCGCATCAATGCTGCCCCATTCATGCTGTCCCATATCCAGTCCATAGCGCAAAAAGGCGCAACCCCCTTCTACATAGGCGGCATTGTCACTACCCTCGCCATTCAGCTGGAGCTTGGTGACTTGGTCATCAATTTGCCTCGCAGAGCCGCAGAGTTCCTAACGAAGAATTATTGCAGGTCCGCCCACTTGATTGCTCAGAGAGAGGATGGCAGGTTTAACCCTGTTATCCAAGGCACTGTTTATCACCACATCATCTTGCCGTGCCGTGACCACATCGATCCGTCCAACCGAGCCAACTGGCTATTTGCTTTACCGGATGCTGCCAGCCACGCCCCCATTATTGACGAGCAGGCCGATCCACCAGTGGACGAGATGCAAGACACCATGGATGCAGCTGAGCCTGTCCAGGACATTCCTGAGTCATCCACCCGACAGCCTCCTGCACAAGAATTCACACTTGAGGACGTCCTCCGTGCGATTCATCAGCAGAACCAGATGAATGCCGCACTGGAGCAAAGGCAAAAGGAGCAACATGATGCATTACTCCTAGCTGTTGCCACCAACCAGAGGACTACTGATGAGAAGCTCGGAGAAATATTTAGCGAGCTAGAGTCTTTGCGCATTGATATCACTGCTATCACCGGTACCGGTTCTGATCCTGAAGCGACTCCGACCAGACGCTCCCGCACCAGAAGCCGAGGCTGTGGTCATCAGCAGCCTTAGTTTTAGTTTTTGTTTATGTTTTTCCTTTTCCGTTGTTTGTATTGTACTTTAACCGCTATTATATCACAACATTGAGGACAATGTCTGATATAGTGTGGGAGAGGTACCTTTCATTTTTCCGCATTTTCCCTTTCCGCACTTTCCTTTCCGTTGTAATTCCTTTTCGTATTTTAATGAAACAGAGCAATATTTATGCTATTTTCTTTAGTTTCAAACTTTCCCCGTTTATTTAGCCATACCGAAAAAAAAATCTTTAATTTATTCTTCGCATTACCCGACTTACCTACGAAATCATAATTAGGAAGCTGAGAACGATTCAACAAGATCAATACAGTCTTGACACCTTAGACTTCCCACCTAAGCAATTTCGTTCCGATAATTGTTACGACTACACCTTAAGTTTCAGTTCAAAAGTAACCCCTAGTAGTTTATACTAGCAGTCAGCACCGTCTGAACACAAACCACGTGGGGAGCCGATGAATATAAGTGTTTGATGCCTAATCTATAATGATCCTTCATATCTCGATGCAAATGAAAAGAAATTGCACCAAAGTACACGGTCGCATATAAGAAACGAGAAATATGAGAAGGAGTCCATTGCGGGTTGGTTCAGAGGTACTGGTTCTGAACTTGGTAGGGCGTGCTACGGTTCGATCCCCCACAACCTCCAAATCGGATAATGTATGTAGGGTTACCACATTCGTGTACCAGACCCCGTGCTTATAAAGGATCAAAGTCGCTAACCGGCTACTCCACTACGTGCGTGCTAAGGCAAAGGGCTTAATGTGATTGCGCTAGAATGAAACCGGGCGAAAATAAGATCGAAAGACTCTAGGTGGAATCGTAAAGCAATTACCGAATGTTTCGTTTAACGGGAAGTCGACGACTTAGCTTGTTGCTTGTGTCATTAGTGTATCGTTAGTGTTTTATCAAAGTACCAGTTTATCTGATAAAACGATCCTTCGTACGGTTTGTTATGTGTGTGCGTTGATGAAAACTTGTCCGACAATTTTCAACCGACTATTTGCTTGAGGACAAGCAAAGGTTTAAGTTTGGGGAAGTTTGATAACGAGAAAAAGTATCGGTTATATTGCTATGTTTCAATGCCGTTTTATCGCATATCTGTCGTTTTAACACCCGATTCCTCGAGTTTTCTTTGCCATTTTGCAGGTATATCAATTACAGAGCTAAATCATGAGCCACAAGTGAAATGAGCAAAATCAACCATTAAAAGATGAAGAAAGGAGGAATTCTGCATAATCTGCATTTTTTGTTACAGTCACGGTCGTCACCTAGGAGTCACGACCGTGACACGCTAAAAGGAGCAGTCACGGTCGTCACAAGTCCCTCACGACCGTGACGCGCATCAAACACGGATGACGAACGTGACACCCTTGTCATGAACGTGACAAGGGGAAATTAGGGTATTATGATGAGACTTGGTCATGAACGTGTACGCTACGTGAAGTCAACATGCCTATGTTCCCGCAGACCAAGTATTCCAACGTTTCCCTGGATTCTCTCAACACCTACGAGGCCCATGCACCAATTCCAACTGCCAAGCCCAAATAGCTTTCTATAAATAGATTAGCTTCAATGAACAATGGACACACAAAGTTTTGATTTTAATTTTCTTGCGGAAGCTCTGCCGTTTTTATTTGCACCCTTTATTTTTCCAGCATTAATTTTCTTGCTTTAATTTTCTGTATCCCAACCAACCATATAACAATTTCCAACATTAGGAAATTGTTATAATTTAATTTGTTTCAAAACCTTCAGAATTCTTTAGAATTTTTATTTCCGATTCCGATCCGTACTCCGAGCTTTCCAGCCTGTGGAAGAAGGAGTCTACTATTTTGATTGTATTCAGGTTTTTATTTAAATTGCATTTATTTAATGTTAAGTATTTATTTTTCTGTTATGCATATTTTATTTTATATTTCTCTGCCTCTGTCTGGTTCAACAATAATGAGTAGCTAAACACCTTAGGGCGGTATGTTATTAAAATAAACTAAATCGGTAAAATCAATTCTAGGCTTAAAATAATTAAGAGCTTAATATTCTGGCTGAGACTTTTTATTATAAAATCAACCTTTTTGTTACGAGAGTAAGGAAAGTGTAATAGGTTTGGTCAAGACCACGAGAGTGTGAGATTTTAACCAGATAGCTAAAGTTAGGCATTTAATTTAAACACAGCGAGAGCGCTTTAAAATGAATTAGAATTACTAAGTTTCCAAAAATTATTTCTAAACACTTATGGGCTAGCGAGAGCAGGCATAGGGCTTTAGGGGTAAGATCTGAGATAAGACCACGAGAGTGTGAGTTAAAGATATTTAAACTGGTAACCTCTACAGAATAGATTAAGTGAACCATCTTTATAAGCCTAGGTTAGATTGACCCGCCTAAGTTAACATAATTACATGCCGACCGCCTTAGTATTATTTTATTAAACTTAAATTTAATTCCCGCCTTTAATCTTTAAAAACAACCAAAAATCGTGACAACCATTCACCTTAGCTAAACTAGTAAATTCTCTAGCACTAAGTAATCATAAAGTCCCTGTGGATCGATAATCTTAAATATTACTTCGATAGGCTGTGCACTTGCAGTTAAGATACCGCTAGACACATAATTAGAGTACGTCTTTAGCCCATCACTACCTACCCTAGAATGGTCTTTCATGTTTCTTTATTTCCTTTCAAGGGTAAGACTGTCCTTACTATTAAGGAGTAAGTAGTCATTTACCTTGGATTTATTAAGGGACAGGCGTAGGATCATCGTATGGTCAACGAAGGCAACTTATAGGGGTGTCTTTAGCAATTCGTAGGGACTATCATCATTTATTCTGTAGGGTCATTGAGGGACAAGATCATTATTTCGTAGGCGACTTCGAAGGGACTATGATCTTTTTAATCTTTGAAGGGACTTGATGATTTATCTGTGAAGGGACATTTGCTTAAGACACCCCCACGTTCGAGGGACTTTACCATTTGTTTAAGGCAACCGAGAGGGGTAACCCTAGAAAGTGCAAATGGCGATCGTAGAACAATCGAGTTACGTGTGTGAGGGTCGTTTTCAGATATTTATCTTATTATTAATTTTCTAAGTACGATTTATTCAATTAATTCTTTCCACTCCTTAAGTTACTAACCAAGCAAAAATAATAATAATAATAAAAAGAAATAAAATCCTAGCTATTACACGGCTTCGGAGCAGTTACATAATAATCGAGAAAAATAAATTACATGAATGAATACAACCTATACAAATTTCTAAATAAATAAATAAATAAGAAAAGAAATTATTTTAAATGAATAGAAATTAGGGTTAGAAAAAAAATTAGGGTTAAAAAAAAGTTTTGAAAATTAGGGTTTTAGTTAATTAACCTAAACCTAATTAAATTAATTTACAATCTTAATTAATAAACTAATTATTATATAAAAATATTATATGAGAAAAAAATGTTAATTTTTTAGTTAATGATGGGTTAATTATAAATTAAATTAGAAAAAGAAAATTACTTAATCTAATTAATTAATTAATTAATTTTACAATTTTAATAAGAAAAGCTAAATATTATAAGTTATGGCAAAAATAAATAGATATATGAAAAGAAAAATATTTACAAAATCTTATAATTTTTTAAGAGTAAAAAAAAAGAATTAGAAGATGATTAGATTAGTCTTTGATTAATTATGGTTAATTAACTAATTAAAATATTTAAGAAAAAAACAAAAGAAAAAGAATTGAAAAAAAACAAATTGTAAAAAAAAAAGGATGGAGACAGGTTTCGAACCCACCCCATATACCTCATATACACATCCCTCTCCCACTGGGCTAGCAGCGCGCTAGTGATAACTTACTAAGACCAATATTCATTTATTGCGTGTTTCCTTCATATCCTGAACCGGCCAATCATACGCAGACACATCTCATCTTCAACCTCCAGCCCTGCGTGATTACTTGCGAGTTTTGTTATGAATTTTCCTGCGAAGTTTTTCGCAGCTAAACCTGCGATTTTGTGAACATCAATAAAATGATAATTTTAATACTTTAAAGGCACATATTTCTACTAAACCAAACCCTATGAGTTGAATGGTGGTATTATTTCGTCCTAAAAGTGGTTGTATCGTGCACTTCATGGAGAATCCGCCTTATGCCCTAACCATGGCATGTCTTCATATCTGCACTAAAACTTCGAAACAAATGATTAAATATGACCTATGCACGATTATAAATAGTAATACAAACATAAAATATGTTAAAACGTGGAGAATGAGAAGATTTGATATGAAGTTCATGTGGTTATGGCGGCATGTGTGTATGCATGGTATTCATTATGTTTTCCACCTTTAAAACGATTGGTATTGCCTTCTGAATATTCCTTGATGGAAGTTGGATGGAAAGAATGGTCAAGAACCTCTTTATCAAAAATTTTGGATTTTTGCCCTAATGTATATTTTTTTGAAAAATTCTAAAGTTCCCCTCTTAAGCCAATTCGTCCTGCTCTTGTGCTTATGTTATGTATATATATTAGTGTGAATTAGGGTAAAAAATTGGGCCTTGGTTGGAGTTTTATGGGTTGCTTGAAGATAAGGAAACCAATTATCATAATTGTCCAAAAAAATCAAATTAAATCATGCTATATTGGTCTTGAACGAATTTGGATGATTTCAATCACTTTGAATACCATATATTTGATCCCAAAATAAGTATTAGATCAAATATTTGATTTTTATATTTGATTTCTATTAAAATTGAATTTTAACAATTAAAATCCAAAATAATATAAAATAAATGATAAAAATCAGAATAATTGACCATTGGGTCGTGCATGACCTCATCTTCAAGTTTGGGTTGCAATATTATGAGCCCATTTGACAAAATCTTGAATTTAGACCCTTTTTGCTTCATATACCTCTTGAAAATTTCCCAACTTTGACAATGCATAACTTCCTCAATTTTAATGCCATGAAGGTTTTATAGGACTTTTTAGAAAGCTTAGAGTTTCCTAAAATCAACCCTTTTGGTCTTATATCCATATAATTTACTATTTTAAATTATGAGCTTTGGAAAAAGTTGACTTTTTGTTGACGTTTCAAAAGGACCTATAATGTTTTTCCTCATACCTTCCAAATGAAGCATTTTTGGACTTGGCTTGTGAGACACAAAGTTATAGAGAATTGAATTTCCTTTAAAATGATATTTGGATGGGAAATTATTGAGGAAGTATGTGAAAGTTATGGCTGGTCAAAGTTTAGTTGACTTTTCCTATAAAAACCCTAATTTAACAACTGATTCTTGATGATTCTGAGGTTTCCTTGATGAATCATGACCGACCCTTGATCAAATTATGAATTTAACCTCATAATATTGATTTTGACCAGAAATATTGAAGTTTGACTTTGAGTTAACCACAGTTGACCTCAGTTGACTTTCTGACCAAGTTTATTGATTTTTAGGTATCTGAGCATCTGACTGACCAAACTTATTGGGAAAGCTTTGAAACTTGACATGAGGATTATTTAAGGTATATAGGATGTTATGAAGTCCACTTGAGTCTTTGGAAGTCCATTTTTCTTGGGGGAACTCAAAACCCTAGTTCTAAGATCCATTGTTCAGGAGGAGGCTTTGTCTGGTGAAACCTTCAATCCCTTTGACCAATTGAGAATATTGTGACTATTAAGAGACCGCTTGAGACAAATGGTCTTGAATGTGGGAGGAAAATTTTGGGGTACAATATCAAGGATTCAGAAAATGATTGATGACGAAAGCATCCAATTTGATCGGGATTTTAAAGAAGATGAAGTCTCTACTATTACTATCTATTATACCCCAGTGGAAATTTTAGTACTAGCAGGGGTGACACCAGTCACGTTCACCACACCAGGGCCTAATGAAAAAGAGAATATAATGTAAAACACATATGTAATCTTTCTCCCTCAGGATTTTGGGCCTCTGCTTCCTAGTGTAAGAATGCGCCTAGGAGGGGGGGTGAATTAGGTTTATCAAACTTTCTTCGAAGTTTTCTACCGATTCTTGATTTTTCCTTTCCTTATGACTTGTTAAGTGCTAAAAATAAAATGAGGAAAGTAAAGCAGAGACATGATGGTTTATCCTGGTTCGCCTCACAAACCGAGAGTACATCCAGTCCCCTTTCCAAATAGAAAGAGATTTCCAATATCTGTTAGAAACCTAGAACAAGACACACCTAGTCTTTTCTAATTCTAAACACTAAGAAAAAACCTCTTGGGTATTACAATTTTTTAAAGTCTGAACGAGATTTAATTTCTCACACATGGACCTCTTGAATCCACAAACCGGAAACAAGGTAAATCTTACTAACTTATCTCTAACAATCCTAAAGATAAGTAGTAATCAAATAAGTATAAATATTGGATTGTTTTTGTATAGATGGATGAAGATGAAAGCTTCAATCTTTATCAATATGACTATTGATCTTCTCCTTGATATATATTTTTCACTCACAAAAATAAATAAGTGTTCACTAAGATGAAATGAAACTTAGATGAAATGAAACTTAGATGAATTCATGCCCCAAGACTCATCTTCAGGCTTACTATCGCAAGATAGCTACCTATACTAAGGATGAGAAACTCTGGATGTACTTTTTCCAGGACAACCTATCTGGAGGTTCTCTCGAGTGGTACATGAAGTTAGAACGGATGGCTGTGTGCAACTGGAAGGAACTCAGAGAGGCGTTTCTCAAACAATACCAGTACAATATTGACATGGCCCCGAGCAGGACACAGTTGCAAAGCCTATCCCAGAAAAATTCTGAGAGCTTCAAAAAGTACGCATAAAGGTGGAGCGAGTTGGCAGCGAGAGTACAATCACCCCTGCTCGAAAGAGAAATGGTGGATCTATTCATGGATACCCTTCTGGGGCATTTCATGGAACGTCTAACAGGCTGTTCTTCAAATGGCTTTTCTGATATTATACTGACCGGTGAGAGGGTTGAAAATTGGATGAAATATGGAAAGATCTAAAATGGTGGAGCTTCTACTTCTATGACCAAGAAGCCATTTGTAAAGAGAAGAGATGGAAAAGCTGGGGTAGTGTACACCCAGGGAAAGAGAGGAAGTTCGAATTCTTACTATTAGGCATCATCCATTACTATTCCTGCTGCCACCAATCAACAAAAACCTCAACAACAACCAAGAGGGAACCTCTAGAGATACCAACCTAGGCCTAAGATGGTCGAAATATATTTTGAAGTTCCACCAATGTCATACTGTTTGCTGTGATTTCTGGCGAACAACCTCTGGTTAACCAATTTCTCAGAAAACTGGGTTACTTGCAGGACCAACCAAACAAGTCCTGGGACACATGTGCATTGGTTCTGTCGAACTATTTTTAGAGTTGGTGATTGACTTATGGTTTGTTTCATCAATATTGTCAAAGTGTTAAGAACTTTGATTTTTACAAGTAAAGTAAAGTTTAAGTTTTAAAATGAAATAAAGTTAAAAGTTTTAAACAAGAATAAGAAGAAATGTCGAAGGCTAGAATTTGCAGAAAAGTAAATAAAGCTTGAAAATGACATAAACTTGATGAATAAACAAGTAATTTAAATAACTTTGGAATATAAATGGTGTTCAAACGTACATGGTTCCAAATATCAAACTCATTTTCTCTCACACTGGGTACTTAGAGTATTTTACAGGAATTTTGTATCAATTTTCACACACCTATTCTAAACACAAACTATCCTATTTATATACAAACAAAATAACTGCTTAGAACGGAAAAACTATAACTAAATGACAAGTGTCAGCCTGCATGCAATTTTCTTCTCTGAAACTTCCATGTGTCCAACTGTCAAAGGTTACAACCTTTTGAATTTGAATTCCCTTCTTTAGTGACGAAACCTTGCACCCCTTCAATCTGTCGAAGCCTTTAAAGAGAAAACAACCCTTTTCAGCATCCATCAAATACTGTCTTTTGTCAAAAATCCTCTTCTGTCGAAATCGTCGAAAGACCATCTTCTTCTGTCAAATACTTAGCTACAAATAACTTTCCAAACTTATCCTGCCAAAACCATATTTGCCATTTTGTCGAAGCATCAGAGCTTTTGACTTTGCCAGCATCTCTTGAATTTCTTTTCTTTCCTTATTCTTCGACAGAGATGACCTCAAGCTTCAAATTTCACCCTGTCGAAATTATGAGTTTACAAATTGCCCCCCAGCAAAGATGTTTTCGACTATTCTTGGAGAAATATCTTTTGCTGTCGAAATGATCTTTTGACTTCCTGTCAGTTGCATTTATTATAAAGTGATTTTGTTGAGTCCCAAGAAAACATCATGATTTTCACTTTATGAAAACGTCATATCTAGCCCACGTTTTACACAATCTCCCATGACCCTATATTGTAGCTAAATCATGGCCTCCTACCAACTGCCACTTTTTAATCTTCACCAATAGATCAAAAACGCACGTCTCCACTTCTCCAACTAAAAGTCTTTTCATTTTCCCTTTTTTATTATTTTTCATTTATTTCATCTTCTATAAATACCACTTTCAACAACATTTCAATCTTTTCACATTCTCAAAAACACTTCTCTTACCCAAACGCAAAAACTCCATTACAAAACCTTTCAAAGCTTCTGCTTCTTCAAACTCCTCATCTTCTCATCATCAATGGCTCCTCCAAAGACTGTTACTGGTCGCAGTGCCAAAAAGACAAAGAAGACAGTTGATCTTCCTCCTGCTCACATACTATCTGGACCCATACAAATGCAGCAACAACAATACTTTCCAGAACCCCCAAATGAAAGGGAGAAAGCAAGCATTTACAGGTCACAGGTAATGATTCCCATCTCTGTTTCTGGTGTCTATCATGCTATGTTAGGTCCTATTTTTGATCCCACTGTTGACCCTAACCGTCTGAAAGAATTTTATCCCTGTTATTCTGCTTCTAAACCCATAGCTGCTAGCAAAAACCCTAAACCTGTCGAAACCTCATCCAAAGAACCTGAAACCCTTATAGCTTCGACAGAGATAGATCTGTCTTATCTGAACCAAACTAGGATTTTTAGGAGTCCCCCTTTAACGAAAGATCCCTCTGACTACTTAGCATGGCTCACTAGGGTCGAAAAAGCCAAAGAAAAGTTCTGGAAGAAAACTGGTATCTATGACCTGATCCAGCTGTCGAAGGAAGGTCCCCGTTATTGCCAAAACATGTTGTTAGCCTCTTTGTACTTCTGGGATAGTACTTACAATACCTTCCATTTACCCTGTGGAATGATGACTCCTACCCTATTCGACATAGCAGCCATTACTGGCCTTAGTCCTCTAGGAGAGATCTTTAACCCTGAACATTTGAACAAAGACCCCATAGGCTTCGACACAAAGCATGTTGGATACTCTGTTTTCATCACTCATCACCAAGGTGAAGACAATGAAGAAGTCTCCGACAAAGAGCACATTGCTTTCCTCACCCTGTGGTTAGCCAAATTTGTTTTCTGTACTAGGTCACTTCAAGTGGCCAGAAGTTATGTCATCATGGCCAATCAACTTCATAATGGAGTTGCATTCTGCCTGAGTGAGTTACTTTTGGCAAACCTCTATGAATCTTTGAGTGAAAGTGTAAGCAACCTCAAAACCCTTAAGGACAAAGGTAACATTAGCCTTACAGGCCCTTTCTGGCTCCTACAACTATGGTTGAATGCAACCTTTGAAACTTTCATCCCCATCAAAATGCCAGTTGTCGAAGAAGCAGTAAAAGAAAGGCGCGTCGAATGGCCTAGGTTGGTTCAACTGACCCCTACTGATGATAACATAAGCGTTCGACAAGCATTCACTGGTTACATCATGATGTTCGCCAAACGCTACAAGTTTACTCCTCCTATGGCACCATTTGCCAGTAGACTTGTAGGTCCCAGGTGGTTCACCAGACAACTCCCAGTGGAGAACCAGAAAGACGAAGATTCCTATATCTCTATTTGGGAAGCTTTTCTCATGCCAAGGCACTTTTTCTCCCATCATAGTCTCAACAACACCAAGGTGTCTCTCATTGCTTACCAACCCAACCTGGTAGCTAGGCAATTTGGATTAATCCAGACGAAGACAAAGCCTATTTACCACAAGAAAGGTGCTATTATATTCTATAACTCATTTCAAAGCTTCGACAGAAGCTTAGAGCTATACAACAAATTCTTCGACTCATCTTTAGAAGTTTACCCCACCATCTTTCAACCAAGCTTCCTCTGTACTGAAGAATTCGACGTTTGGTGGAAGGAATATTATATCAACAAATTTTTTGACGTATCAACCTTCACTACTCTCCTGACGAACGCTTTTACCTTTGTGCAGGATAAGAAGAAAAAAGGTACAGACAAACACATTAAAGAAATTCAGAAGTTTCAAAAATATTTTGAAACCATTTACAGGCCCAATGATCTTCGTCGAACCATAGGTGAAGCAGCAGTAACTTTGAAACAAAAGTTTACATAAAAATTGGATAAGTTGGGGGTGCCTTCATCTCTCCCACCACATGCTAGATACAACTTTGCATTCACAAATTTTCCTCCAAAATTCCCTCCACTCCCTTCTGCAGAATTTGGTGTGGCTTTGAGCCCTCCATTTCCAGATTGGTTTGTGTGTGGATCTGATTTAAAACTGCTTCGCGAATCCAGCAAGAAACCTGCCGAACGTGTGGTTCCGAAGAAGTATCACTTGGGCAACTACACTGGGCACCTTCATGTTGGGATAGAACAAATTAGTGTCGAAGAACCCATCCTTGAAGGTGTCGAAGAAATTACATTATTCTTTTTAATTCTAACTCCTTCTATTTTCATATCAATGTTCATGCCATTTTCTCTTTCAGCTGTCAGAATTGTCAAGAAAGCTACTGGCGAAGGAACCTCCTCTAAAACAGTCGAGAAATCTCCCATGCCTGCCAAGAAGGTTTCGACAAACAGAGAAACACCTCCCTATTCATGCCTCTCAATCTTCTCCTATACTGAATACTTCTTCTTTCATTGCAGGTCACTCGTACACCAGCTAAGAAAAGAAAACAAGAGGAAAAGGAGACAAATGTCGAAGAGTCTGAGGATGAATCCCCTGAACCTCAACCCTTGAAAAGAAACAAAGGTCTGAGAATAAAAACAGTGGCATCTCAAAGATCCATAGTTCACAGACGAACTCCCCCTACAAGTCCAATCAACCAAATTCCCTCAAGGAGTGAAAAAAGTGGAGACTCAAGTGTCCACACTGAGATTCCTCAGGTACTTACTTCGACCACCAACATTCTTAATCTTGACTGCATATAATCTTATATTATACTTCCATTTTATGCTTTCTGTAGGTTGTCATTGATGTCGAAGAGACTCTACAGTCCAAGAAGAAATTGTTCCTTCTGACTCTGAGAAGACCCTAGCTGAAAGGCTCCAAGAAGACGCCACCCCAGATGCAGGTGTCTATGGACCTCAAACTTTGGACGAATTTAACCTCAGTGATTCTGAATCTTCTGGCAATCATTCTCCTCTTCGACCAGACCTTGCTGCAGAGGAAAAAACAACTCCAGACCAGGATGCACCAACTCAAATACCAGCTGTTGCACCAGAAACTGACGAAGATGCTCTTGGTCAGGATGTACAAGCTCAAGATCCAACTGATACCACAGAAGCTGATAAAGAGAATGTCGAAGAAGAGGTTGATCTGTCGAATCAACCAAGAGTCAACTTGAGCCTTGGAGGAACTTCCCATACTGTTCCTACTTCATCAGAAATTCCTGCCGAAACCCCTTTGGGCACTGATTCGACGAGCTTGTCACACGAAGAGATTGAAAGTTTGAAAGTTAGAAAGCCTCTGGAATATTTAAAAGCTTTACTCAACTCCAGGTATAACTTCCAAGATTCTTCTCACAGTGGTTCGACAGCTTCAGGGGCCACTTCTGACATTCAACCCATCAATGTCATTATGGACGAAATCAAAACAAAAATCCTTGGAGTGGACCTGTTTGAGACCCTGGCTGAAAATCCTTCTGCCCAGTATGATCTGAAGAAACTCCTGAAACGAGCTAATCTGTTGGAGGCTTCGACTGAAGAGAGCCGTTTGGTGATGGACTTGATGTCCTTAATTGATTCTGTAAGTGCTGATTTGGTTCGTCAGAAGGAATTTTCTCAGAATATTACAGCCAAATCTGAAGAACAAGTTTCAGAATGGAATATTGTGGCTTCTTCGACAGAAAAAATCTCAGAACTGAATAAGCTTTCTGACAAATACACCAAAGCTGCTGCTGAGTGTGAAAACAACATTCAGGCTTATCAGGCTCAGATTGCTGATCTCCAGAAGAAAATCCTCCAAGAGAAAGAACGCCAGGCCTCTCTCCAACAGCCCAATCAAGAGGTAATCGACAGTGAACTCCAGAAGGGACTCTAACATGCAGAAACAGCCCAGCAACTTCACAGGGAAATTGATGAATTAACTGTCAGCAAGAGTCTCTGCGAGCGTCGAATCCAGCTTCAGAAGAAAAAGTTCGACGAACTCAAAGCTACCTTCTTTCGACAGTAGTTTGTAATAGGAATTAGGAAATTTTTATTTGTTTAAGGATTTATTTTTTTAGCAATTTCATATGTAATGCTATTTGACGCCATCTGTTTGGCGAAGACAAGTTTTATTTGCAATTTCATTCTGTTCTTATTTTTATTTCCTGCAATGTTGGTTTATACCTTTTTAAGTACTTTCCATTTATTTTCAACACTCTCCTGTCTTTTTCTATCTCTTCGACTTCATATGCACCATTTGAAAAAACTCTTAGAATTTTGAAAGGTCCTTCCCATTTAGGGGACCATTTTCCCATCAATCTATCTTTCTTCTCCATGGGCAAGATCACTTTCCAAACTAAATCATTTACTAAAAAGGCTTTGAATTTTACTTTTTTGTTGTAAAACTTTTCGACTCTCTCTTTCTGCCTTCTTATTAATTCTAAAGCATGTAACCTTTCCTCATCTAAATCAACCAACTCATCCATCATCATACTCCAATAGATTTCAGATGGAATCTCATGATGCCTTTGAATTCGTATTGACTGTAAACATATTTCGACTGGCAATACTGCATCATGTCCGTAGGTTAACTTAAATGGGGTAGAATTAGTTGCCTCCTTAGGGGATGTTCGACAAGCCCAAAGGATTTGATCCAGAGTCTTGTGCCAATTTCTGGGTTTTTTACCCACATGCTTCTTTATCAGGTTTATCACTACTTTATTGGCTGCTTCGACCTGACCATTTGCTTGGGCATAATAAGGTGTCGAAGTTAACAACTTAAAACCTGTCTCTTTTGCAAATGCCTGCATATTTCTTCCAGTAAACACAGATCCTTGGTCAGTGGTTATAGTCTCTGGTATTCCAAATCTATACATTATGTGTTTCTGGATGAAGTCTATGACTGCTTCCTGATCTACATTCGTCAATGGTATGGCTTCAATCCACTTAGTGAAGTAGTCTACCCCAACTAAAATGTACCTCTGCCCTTTTGAGGAGGCTGGTCGAATTTCACCAATTAAATCTAAAGCCCATCCTCTAAATGGCCAAGGCTTTATAATGGAATCTAACTCATTTGCTGGTACATGAGGTATGCCTGCATGAATTTGACATTCCTGACAACCCTTTGAAAATTCGACACAATCTTTCAACATGGTTGGCCAATACATCCCTTGTCGAAATAATAGCCATTTCATCTTATGCCCTGCTTGGTGTGCACCACATGCACCACTGTGTACATTCGACAAAGCTATATAAGCTTCAGTCTCTCCTAGGCACTTTAGTAGAACTCCTTCTGCAGTCTTTTTAAACAATTCATTTCCAAAGAGCACATAACTTATAGCTCTATACTTTATCTTTCTTTCGACTGTCTGGTTTGGATTTTGTAAATAATCTTTGATAGGTTTTCTCCAATCTCCTACCCCTAGATTATCTATATAAAAAATCTCAAAGTTTTCTTCATCACCATATCCCAATCTTATTGTCTCCAAATCAGATGGGGACATCCTGGTGGATAAAACTTTCCCTCCCACTTCGACAACTTTCATCAGATTTTCCTTCGACACTTTATATCCTGAAGCCAATTGAGCCAGGTCATTTGCTTCCTGATTTTCTAATCTGGGAATGTGTCTAAAGACTACACTGTCGAATCTCTTGAGGAGTCTGTTGGCTATCACAAAGTACATGATCAAATTTTCTTTGACACATTTGTACTCTTTCGTCAGTTGTTTTATCACCAACTCAGAGTCACCCATTATTTCGACTTCTGTTGCCCCCAATTCCATCAAAATTTCAAGTCCAGCAATTAAAGCTTCATATTCTGCCTCATTATTTGAACAGAACCCTTCTATTTTGTACTTGAATTTTGTTGGAATTTTATTGGGAGAAATAATTAATACCCCAACACCTGTTCCATTTTTATGACTGGAACCGTCGAAATATAATTTCCAAGGCTCTCTTTCGACATAATTAGTCTCATCTCCAAGTATGGAGTGATCAGCTATAAAGTCAGCAACTACTTGTCCTTTAACAGCTTTTAGAGGCATATATTTTAAAGAATATTCAGTCAAGGCTAAAGCCCATTTTCCAATTCGACTATGTAAAATAGACTTAGACAACATATGCTTTATTACGTCGAAATGAGAAGATATATGTACATCAATGGGTTTTATATAATGCTTCAATTTTGTACAAGAGAAATATACACATAAACATAATTTCTCTATCATACTATATCTAGTTTCAGCATCATTTAAGACTCTACTGAGATAATAAATGGCTCTTTCGACGCCATGTTCATCTTCTTGACAAAGCATGCTTCCTAATGTTCTGTCAGATGCTGATATGTAAAGCCTCATGCTCCTTTTTCGACAAGGAGATATTAAGACTGGAGGATTTGCCAGATACTCCTTGATCTTGTCGAAAGCATCTTGCTGTTCTTGCCCCCAAGTGAAGCCCTCCTTCTTCAGTCGAAGCAGAGGTGAGAAGGCCTGTGTCTTTCCACTAAGGTTGGAGATAAACCTTCTGAGAAAGTTGATTTTCCCTAGTAGAGACTGTAATTCCTTCTTTGTCGATGGCGCTTTTGCTTCCATTATGGCCTTAGCTTTGTTTTCATTAATTTCAATCCCTTTCTTGTGGACCACAAAGCCTAAGAAGTCCCCAGCCTGCACACCAAAAGCACATTTAAGAGGATTCATTTTCAAACCAAACTTCCTCATCCTTTCAAAGGACTGTCGAAGATGGTTAATATGGTCTGAGCCTGAGGCAGATTTAATCACAATATCATCTATATAAATTTGCATAAATGTTTCAATGAAATCATGAAAAATAGAATTCATGGCCCTTTGGTAAGTAGCTCCAGCATTTTTCAAACCAAAAGGCATGACTACCCACTCATATGTTCCTATTGCTCCTGGACAACGAAAAGCTGTTTTTGGAACATCTTCTTCAGCAATGAAAATCTGGTTATAACCAGAATAACCATCAAGCATACTTAAATACTCATGGCCTGCTGCAGAATCTACTAGCATTTCTGCTACTGGCATAGGATATTCATCCTTGGGGGTAGCTGAGTTTAGATCTCTAAAATCAATGCATACCCTGAGTTTGCCATTTTTCTTAATCACAGGAACAATATTAGCAATCCATTCGACATACCTTGTTGTACGGATGAATTTGCATTTTAGAAGCCTTTCGACTTCCTCTTTAATTTTCGACAGAATTTCAGGTGCAAAGCGTCTGGGAGTCTGCTTTATTGGCTTTTTCCCTTCCAGTATTGGCAACTTCAATTCAACCAAATTTCTGTCTAAACCAGGCATTTCGTCATAATCCCACGCGAAGCAATCTTTAAACTCATTCAGCAATTGGATTATTTCGACTCTGAGTTGAGGATTCATCTTGGCACTGATGTAAGTTGGCCTTTTCTCTGCCCCCAGTCCCAGATTAATCTCCTCCAAAGGATCTTGTGCCACCATTTTCATGTTGGTTGGTGATGGATCCTTTTCAAACCCCAAGGGTTCGTCATCATAATGGCATCAAGTCTTTGACTCTGCCATTCGCCATTAGAATCTTCTTCTATATTCTGCTTTGTATGTTGTTCCTCAATGTTTTCTTGAGGATGTTGTTGTTCGACCATTTGAGTGCTGGCTTCGACAGCCATATTTCTAACTTCAGCCTCAAGGGCCGCTTTGAGTTGTTTTTCGGCCATGTAAGCCGAAATCCTTTCCAATGCTGAAACTTCAGTCATTTTCACTGAATTCACTTCCCCACCCAGTAGGGTTGACATGGGCAGCTCTCCAAGTGTAATTTGTCTCCCCAATTATTTCTTTATCCCACTGGAAACCATGCGTAGGATGGAGGTACATGGAACAGTAAGCGTTGTCGGAAGCTGTTAGGTCGAAAGCAGCAGGGTTGCATGGTGCTATATGGGCTAAGTTCTTGTCGAAGTTACGACTAGAGACACTGTTCACATCAGCTGTGAAGTAACTCTGATCTGCTTCAATGTTTTCGACAATCCCATCTGGCCTCCAGATTGCTATTCTTTGATGCATGGAGGATGGCACAGCCCCAATCCCATGGATCCATTCTCTTCCCAGCAGCAAGTTGTAATTTGCCTTTGATGCTATCACCACAAACATTGTAGGCCTGGTGATGGATCCTACAGTCAAGTTCAGTTGTATTACTCCCAGTGTTGTCCCTACTTTACCTTCATAGTTGGACAACATCATATTGTGAGGCTTAGTGTCGGAGTCGTCTTTTCCAATCCTCTTTATCATGTAATGAGGAATTAAATTTACAGCTGCTCCACCATCTATCAGAATTTTGTTAACCCCCACGTTTTCTACCTTTCCTTTTATGAAGAGAGGCTTTAAGTGAGCCTTCATTGCATCATCTGGCTTTTCGAAGAAAGCATTTTGCTCTTCAACACAGCCATTATTCATTATGTAGTAACATACAGGCTTCAAGCCAATGCTATCATCTGCCATGTCGTCCTCTTCGTCTTCGACTTCCATTATCCTGTCATAATCTCTGGGCAACACAGAAACCACATTGCAGGTTACGTCGAAAGAGGCATCAGACTCAGAACTAAAGTCATCTGTGACTTCTTCGTCCACTGGCATTCTGTTGTTTGTTTTCTGCATTTCTGTGGTGTTACTAGACCCATTCTCCTGAGAGGTTTTTTCTTCTGCCAGAAGTCTCCCCTTGCCTGTGATCTGCACACATTTGCTTGATTCAGCCTCTTTCTGTCCAACCTTGCTGTGTTCTACAGTTTCCTTTTCACTTTTCTTTTGCCTTTGGAATCTTCTCCATTGGGACCTGGACATAGGATTCTTCCCTTTGTAATTTTCAGAGACGTACTTTGGCCTTGCCTCCTTTTTAACTTCCATTGAGGGTCCCCTGTTCACTTCAAAACTCTTCCATCTCTTCTGACCTTGGGCATCCCTTATAGGCTGAACCCATTTGTCATCATTTGGCCTGTTGGATGGTTTGTAAGTGTTGAAACGTCTTTCTCCCACTCCTTGGATGTGATGCTTTCCTCTTCTTGGGTCGAAACTTTCGTTTCTGGTTGGTGGGATTGTCCCCCAATTTCTTTTCCTCTGGGTCTTCTCTGCTGCTTCTAAGTCATCAGCTGCTTTCCTGTCGAACACAGCACTGCATCTTGGGCAAAGCATAACTTCTGCGTTCTTCCTTTGACACCTCTGGATGAATTCGACAAGACTTTCGTCCTCTTCTGGGTAAACCAGCTTCTGATGCTTCTCTTGACGTTTCTTTCCTTTGTTGGTGTCTGGTCCTACCTTTTGAGTGATTTCCACCATATGAATCCCAGCATTCTGTTCCGTTGTAATTTTCAATTTGTTCATCTTTTCGACTAGCATCATTTCCCCTGGGATATTCTCCTTTGACTGGTTCACACTGCCTTTTGGGTGTAAACCCTTATAGATGTATTTGCAGCAGTGTGCAACACTTTCGACAGGATGTTCTTCAGTTCTGATGGTACCACTGTTTATTGGTTCGACAGTAAGGGAATTTTCATCAGTCCCTGTTGTCTTGACCTCATCTTGATCAAGGCCCTCAGTGGCCTCCTTTTGGACAGTGAGGGTTTTGTTATCCTCCTCTTCATCATCATTTTTGAAAGAATCTCCCCATCCTGTGGGTTTGATTTTGTTGATATCTGTTTTGGAGCTTGGTGGTGCTGAATATTTCACCATGAAGTCGAACTTCCCATTCGACTCTCCTAGAGTGTCCCAGATCACCCCTTGCTCAGCATCTCTTTCATAGTTTTTCTTTTCGAAGCTTCTTCCGACTTTGACTGTATTTCTTTCGTCGAAACCTTCAGTAGTTTCAATGGCATTCTCACTGTCGAAGTCTTCAGAAACTTTGACTTCTTTTTCCTTAGCCTGGTCAGCAAGATCATCACCCTCTTCCACCACATTTACATGGGTGTCGAAACCTTCAGCAGCTTCTATCATGGTGAAGTTGGTGTCGAAGCTTTCAGTAACTTCTACCATTTCAAAACTTTCCTCTGCCATGATCTCCATTTCGACCACATTTACCATTTCTGGTTCAGCATAATTGACCTCCACAACCTGCATGGGATTGGAGTCAATCCTCATCTGCTGCTTGGCTTTGTCTCCAAACTTCAGCCTTCCATTTTGGATTGCATTCTGGACAAGATCCCTGAAAAGGTAACATTGAGAAGTTTTATGACCCAAGAAATTATGGTATTTACAAAAACCTCTCTTTTTCTGTTGGTCTACAGGAGGCTCCTTAGTGCCTGCTGGTTTTATTAACTGACCATCTTTGACTAATAAATAAAATATTTCATCACATTTGGTGATGTCGAATGTATAGGTTCTTTTAGGGAACCTGTCATTCTTTTCCATTTCGACTGGATTTTTTCCATTCGACGGGGTTAAAACTTTACAAGAATATGGAGGGCCTTGTTTTAATTCTGCCAGATCAATTTCTTGCTGGTCGAAAATGATTGGTTCGTTTTCGTCATAATCATCTTCTTGAACTACCCCTACATAGGCCACTCTTTCCTTCTTGTTTTTATTTGATCTAAATTTTTCATTTTTTAATCTTTCTATTTTCCTCACTCTGTCTGCCAGTTGTGCCATGTCTCTCAAATACTGGGTATCCAATTTTTTCCTTATGGAGTAATCTAGACCCCCTGCAGCCATTTCGACTAGTTCTTGTTCCGGCACTTGCGTAAAGCATCTGGCTTTTAACAATCTAAACCTATTCAAATAGTCATCTATAGGTTCAGAAAATTTTCTTTTAACACTTGCCAACTCTTTCAAACTTATCTTGGTTTGTCCCATATAAAATTGTTCATGGAACAATCTTTCTAATTGGGTCCAAGTGAAGATTAAAGTTGCAGGAAGAGATGTGAACCAAGTGAAAGCATTTTTTGTCAAAGAACTTGGGAAATATTTCATCCTTAAGTTCTCGTTATTAGAAATCTCTCCTGCCTCTATCAAATAACGTGCTACGTGTTCTATGGTGGACTCACTAGTATCCCCTGAGAATTTTGTGAATTTGGGGACTTTCCACCTTGGTGGTAACTCTTGTTGCAAGACAAATTCAGACAAGGGGGAAGTATAACTAGGCCTTTGTAATCCTACGTTTACTCCATTTTGTGCCATTATTCTCTCAACCATGGTGGCAATATTATTTTCGACAGGCATGTTATTGTAACGCATTCTCTGCTGTAATATTTCATCAGCATTTTGGTTTCTCTGGACTATTATTCTTCTTGGTTCCTGTCGGATAGGCTCTTCTACATTAGGCTGTTCGACTATCACCTCTTTCCCCCTGGGATTTTCATGAGGGTTTCCTAAGGGCCTTTGGTTTATAGTAAGTTCCTCTTCGACAGCCCTATTCGCAGGATTCTGATTTAATTGCATTCTTTGCTGTGCTTGCGGGACTCCAAAGAAGTCAGCAATGCGTGCCATCTGTTATGCCAATATTTGGTTCGTTTGGGTAGTGTTTTGTATTAAGGGATTGAACACTTCTCCCATTTGTTGCGTCAAAGCCTGCACCATATCATGATTGCTTTCATCCATCTGTTGACGAATTACTTGTGCAGAATGGTTCGTCATAGTGGGCATATGGAAACCTGGTGGAACTTGATTTATTATGTTTCCATTTCCACCATATCCTGATCCCTGCAATGGTGATGACATTTGAGCCATAGCATCAGAGAATAATGGTGACGAATTATGTAGGCTTGCCATAATTGAAGTTGGCATTCCATATGGTTGTTCCCTCCCAGTCAAAGGCTGAGAATAATTCAGATATGGCCTGAATGTATTTCCTCCAGGGGAGGGGTTCCAAAGGGTCTGGCTTGTCCCATGGTGGAAGAACTAGGTGCATTCTGGGATCCTGAACCCGTTGGTATGGAATCCCCCAAAGGAGGCCTAATTTGTTCTAAAACAGGGTCAGACGCTGGTATTGTTCCTGACGAAGGGACAGGATTGGAAACTGGTATTGTTTCGTCAGGATTGTTTGAAGTATTTGGCAAGTTAGCCATCTTTCTTCTTCTTGTTCTCTTCGGTCTCTCTACGTCAGTTACGGCTAGTTTACCGCTTCTAAGAATCATACAACGTAGCAAGGAACAATTTGTCTAAGAAGTTCTCTATTAGATTTTATCAAATGCACAAGTCCCACTGGGCGTGCCAATTTGTTCGCTGTGATTTCTGGCGAACAACCTCTGGTTAACCAATTTCTCAGAAAACTGGGTTACTTGCAGGACCAACCAAACAAGTCCTGGGACACATGTGCATTGGTTCTGTCGAACTATTCTTAGAGTTGGTGATTGACTTATGGTTTGTTTCATCAATATTGTCAAAGTGTTAAGAACTTTGATTTTTACAAGTAAAGTAAAGTTTAAGTTTTAAAATGAAATAAAGTTAAAAGTTTTAAACAAGAATAAGAAGAAATGTCGAAGGCTAGAATTTGCAGAAAAGTAAATAAAGCTTGAAAATGACATAAACTTGATGAATAAACAAGTAATTTAAATAACTTTGGAATATAAATGGTGTTCAAACGTACATGGTTCCAAATATCAAACTCATTTTCTCTCACACTGGGTACTTAGAGTATTTTACAGGAATTTTGTATCAATTTTCACACACCTATTCTAAACACAAACTATCCTATTTATATACAAACAAAATAACTGCTTAGAACGGAAAAACTATAACTAAATGACAAGTGTCAGCCTGCATGCAATTTTCTTCTCTGAAACTTCCATGTGTCCAACTGTCAAAGGTTACAACCTTTTGAATTTGAATTCCCTTCTTTAGTGACGAAACCTTGCACCCCTTCAATCTGTCGAAGCCTTTAAAGAGAAAACAACCCTTTTCAGCATCCATCAAATACTGTCTTTTGTCAAAAATCCTCTTCTGTCGAAATCGTCGAAAGACCATCTTCTTCTGTCAAATACTTAGCTACAAATAACTTTCCAAACTTATCCTGCCAAAACCATATTTGCCATTTTGTCGAAGCATCAGAGCTTTTGACTTTGCCAGCATCTCTTGAATTTCTTTTCTTTCCTTATTCTTCGACAGAGATGACCTCAAGCTTCAAATTTCACCCTGTCGAAATTATGAGTTTACAAATTGCCCCCCAGCAAAGATGTTTTCGACTATTCTTGGAGAAATATCTTTTGCTGTCGAAATGATCTTTTGACTTCCTGTCAGTTGCATTTATTATAAAGTGATTTTGTTGAGTCCCAAGAAAACATCATGATTTTCACTTTATGAAAACGTCATATCTAGCCCACGTTTTACACAATCTCCCATGACCCTATATTGTAGCTAAATCATGGCCTCCTACCAACTGCCACTTTTTAATCTTCACCAATAGATCAAAAACGCACGTCTCCACTTCTCCAACTAAAAGTCTTTTCATTTTCCCTTTTTTATTATTTTTCATTTATTTCATCTTCTATAAATACCACTTTCAACAACATTTCAATCTTTTCACATTCTCAAAAACACTTCTCTTACCCAAACGCAAAAACTCCATTACAAAACCTTTCAAAGCTTCTGCTTCTTCAAACTCCTCATCTTCTCATCATCAATGGCTCCTCCAAAGACTGTTACTGGTCGCAGCGCCAAAAAGACAAAGAAGACAGTTGATCTTCCTCCTGCTCACATACTGTCTGGACCCATACAAATGCAGCAACAACAATACTTTCCAGAACCCCCAAATGAAAGGGAGAAAGCAAGCATTTACAGGTCACAGGTAATGATTCCCATCTCTGTTTCTGGTGTCCATCATGCTATGTTAGGTCCTATTTTTTATCCCACTGTTGACCCTAACCGTCTGAAAGAATTTTATCCCTGTTATTCTGCTTCTAAACCCATAGCTGCTAGCAAAAACCCTAAACCTGTCGAAACCTCATCCAAAGAACCTGAAACCCTTATAGCTTCGACAGAGATAGATCTGTCTTATCTGAACCAAACTAGGAGTTTTAGGAGTCCCCCTTTAACGAAAGATCCCTCTGACTACTTAGCATGGCTCACTAGGGTCGAAAAAGCCAAAGAAAAGTTCTGGAAGAAAACTGGTATCTATGACCTGATCCAGCTGTCGAAGGAAGGTCCCCGTTATTGCCAAAACATGTTGTTAGCCTCTTTGTACTTCTGGGATAGTACTTACAATACCTTCCATTTACCCTGTGGAATGATGACTCCTACCCTATTCGACATAGCAGCCATTACTGGCCTTAGTCCTCTAGGAGAGATCTTTAACCCTGAACATTTGAACAAAGACCCCATAGGCTTCGACACAAAGCATGCTGGATACTCTGTTTTCATCACTCATCACCAAGGTGAAGACAATGAAGAAGTCTCCGACAAAGAGCACATTGCTTTCCTCACCCTGTGGTTAGCCAAATTTGTTTTCTGTACTAGGTCACTTCAAGTGGCCAGAAGTTATGTCATCATGGCCAATCAACTTCATAATGGAGTTGCATTATGCCTGAGTGAGTTAATTTTGGCAAACCTCTATGAATCTTTGAGTGAAAGTGTAAGCAACCTCAAAACCCTTAAGGACAAAGGTAACATTAGCCTTACAGGCCCTTTCTGGCTCCTACAACTATGGTTGAATGCAACCTTTGAAACTTTCATCCCCATCAAAATGCCAGTTGTCGAAGAAGCAGTAAAAGAAAGGCGCGTCGAATGGCCTAGGTTGGTTCAACTGACCCCTACTGATGATAACATAAGCGTTCGACCAGCATTCACTGGTTACATCATGATGTTCGCCAAATGCTACAAGTTTACTCCTCCTATGGCACCATTCGCCAATAGACTTGTAGGTCCCAGGTGGTTCACCAGACAACTCCCAGTGGAGAACCAGAAAGACGAAGATTCCTATATCTCTATTTGGGAAGCTTTTCTCATGCCAAGGCACTTTTTCTCCCATCATAGTCTCAACAACACCAAGGTGTCTCTCATTGCTTACCAACCCAACCTGGTAGCTAGGCAATTTGGATTAATCCAGACGAAGACAAAGCCTATTTACCACAAGAAAGGTGCTATTATATTCTATAACTCATTTCAAAGCTTCGACAGAAGCTTAGAGCTATACAACAAATTCTTCGACTCATCTTTAGAAGTTTACCCCACCATCTTTCAACCAAGCTTCCTCTGTACTGAAGAATTCGACGTTTGGTGGAAGGAATATTATATCAACAAATTTTTTGACGTATCAACCTTCACTACTCTCCTGACGAACGCTTTTACCTTTGTGCAGGATAAGAAGAAAAAAGGTACAGACAAACACATTAAAGAAATTCAGAAGTTTCAAAAATATTTTGAAACCATTTACAGGCCCAATGATCTTCGTCGAACCATAGGTGAAGCAGCAGTAACTTTGAAACAAAAGTTTACAGAAAAATTGGATAAGTTGGGGGTGCCTTCATCTCTCCCACCACATGCTAGATACAACTTTGCATTCACAACTTTTCCTCCAAAATTCCCTCCACTCCCTTCTGCAGAATTTGGTGTGGCTTTGAGCCCTCCATTTCCAGATTGGTTTGTGTGTGGATCTGATTTAAAACTGCTTCGCGAATCCAGCAAGAAACCTGCCGAACGTGTGGTTCCGAAGAAGTATCACTTGGGCAACTACACTGGGCACCTTCATGTTGGGATAGAACAAATTAGTGTCGAAGAACCCATCCTTGAAGGTGTCGAAGAAATTACATTATTCTTTTTAATTCTAACTCCTTCTATTTTCATATCAATGTTCATGCCATTTTCTCTTTCAGCTGTCAGAATTGTCAAGAAAGCTACTGGCGAAGGAACCTCCTCTAAAACAGTCGAGAAATCTCCCATGCCTGCCAAGAAGGTTTCGACAAACAGAGAAACACCTCCCTATTCATGCCTCTCAATCTTCTCCTATACTGAATACTTCTTCTTTCATTGCAGGTCACTCGTACACCAGCTAAGAAAAGAAAACAAGAGGAAAAGGAGACAAATGTCGAAGAGTCTGAGGATGAATCCCCTGAACCTCAACCCTTGAAAAGAAACAAAGGTCTGAGAATAAAAACAGTGGCATCTCAAAGATCCATAGTTCACAGACGAACTCCCCCTACAAGTCCAATCAACCAAATTCCCTCAAGGAGTGAAAAAAGTGGAGACTCAAGTGTCCACACTGAGATTCCTCAGGTACTTACTTCGACCACCAACATTCTTAATCTTGACTGCATATAATCTTATATTATACTTCCATTTTATGCTTTCTGTAGGTTGTCATTGATGTCGAAGAGACTCTACAGTCCAAGAAGAAATTGTTCCTTCTGACTCTGAGAAGACCCTAGCTGAAAGGCTCCAAGAAGACGCCACCCCAGATGCAGGTGTCTATGGACCTCAAACTTTGGACGAATTTAACCTCAGTGATTCTGAATCTTCTGGCAATCATTCTCCTCTTCGACCAGACCTTGCTGCAGAGGAAAAAACAACTCCAGACCAGGATGCACCAACTCAAATACCAGCTGTTGCACCAGAAACTGACGAAGATGCTCTTGGTCAGGATGTACAAGCTCAAGATCCAACTGATACCACAGAAGCTGATAAAGAGAATGTCGAAGAAGAGGTTGATCTGTCGAATCAACCAAGAGTCAACTTGAGCCTTGGAGGAACTTCCCATACTGTTCCTACTTCATCAGAAATTCCTGCCGAAACCCCTTTGGGCACTGATTCGACGAGCTTGTCACACGAAGAGATTGAAAGTTTGAAAGTTAGAAAGCCTCTGGAATATTTAAAAGCTTTACTCAACTCCAGGTATAACTTCCAAGATTCTTCTCACAGTGGTTCGACAGCTTCAGGGGCCACTTCTGACATTCAACCCATCAATGTCATTATGGACGAAATCAAAACAAAAATCCTTGGAGTGGACCTGTTTGAGACCCTGGCTGAAAATCCTTCTGCCCAGTATGATCTGAAGAAACTCCTGAAACGAGCTAATCTGTTGGAGGCTTCGACTGAAGAGAGCCGTTTGGTGATGGACTTGATGTCCTTAATTGATTCTGTAAGTGCTGATTTGGTTCGTCAGAAGGAATTTTCTCAGAATATTACAGCCAAATCTGAAGAACAAGTTTCAGAATGGAATATTGTGGCTTCTTCGACAGAAAAAATCTCAGAACTGAATAAGCTTTCTGACAAATACACCAAAGCTGCTGCTGAGTGTGAAAACAACATTCAGGCTTATCAGGCTCAGATTGCTGATCTCCAGAAGAAAATCCTCCAAGAGAAAGAACGCCAGGCCTCTCTCCAACAGCCCAATCAAGAGGTAATCGACAGTGAACTCCAGAAGGGACTCCAACATGCAGAAACAGCCCAGCAACTTCACAGGGAAATTGATGAATTGACTGTCAGCAAGAGTCTCTGCGAGCGTCGAATCCAGCTTCAGAAGAAAAAGTTCGACGAACTCAAAGCTACCTTCTTTCGACAGTAGTTTGTAATAGGAATTAGGAAATTTTTATTTGTTTAAGGATTTATTTTTTTAGCAATTTCATATGTAATGCTATTTGACGCCATCTGTTTGGCGAAGACAAGTTTTATTTGCAATTTCATTCTGTTCTTATTTTTATTTCCTGCAATGTTGGTTTATACCTTTTTAAGTACTTTCCATTTATTTTCAACACTCTCCTGTCTTTTTCTATCTCTTCGACTTCATATGCACCATTTGAAAAAACTCTTAGAATTTTGAAAGGTCCTTCCCATTTAGGGGACCATTTTCCCATCAATCTATCTTTCTTCTCCATGGGCAAGATCACTTTCCAAACTAAATCATTTACTAAAAAGGCTTTGAATTTTACTTTTTTGTTGTAAAACTTTTCGACTCTCTCTTTCTGCCTTCTTATTAATTCTAAAGCATGTAACCTTTCCTCATCTAAATCAACCAACTCATCCATCATCATACTCCAATAGATTTCAGATGGAATCTCATGATGCCTTTGAATTCGTATTGACTGTAAACATATTTCGACTGGCAATACTGCATCATGTCCGTAGGTTAACTTAAATGGGGTAGAATTAGTTGCCTCCTTAGGGGATGTTCGACAAGCCCAAAGGATTTGATCCAGAGTCTTGTGCCAATTTCTGGGTTTTTTACCCACATGCTTCTTTATCAGGTTTATCACTACTTTATTGGCTGCTTCGACCTGACCATTTGCTTGGGCATAATAAGGTGTCGAAGTTAACAACTTAAAACCTGTCTCTTTTGCAAATGCCTGCATATTTCTTCCAGTAAACACAGATCCTTGGTCAGTGGTTATAGTCTCTGGTATTCCAAATCTATACATTATGTGTTTCTGGATGAAGTCTATGACTGCTTCCTGATCTACATTCGTCAATGGTATGGCTTCAATCCACTTAGTGAAGTAGTCTACCCCAACTAAAATGTACCTCTGCCCTTTTGAGGAGGCTGGTCGAATTTCACCAATTAAATCTAAAGCCCATCCTCTAAATGGCCAAGGCTTTATAATGGAATCTAACTCATTTGCTGGTACATGAGGTATGCCTGCATGAATTTGACATTCCTGACAACCCTTTGAAAATTCGACACAATCTTTCAACATGGTTGGCCAATACATCCCTTGTCGAAATAATAGCCATTTCATCTTATGCCCTGCTTGGTGTGCACCACATGCACCACTGTGTACATTCGACAAAGCTATATAAGCTTCAGTCTCTCCTAGGCACTTTAGTAGAACTCCTTCTGCAGTCTTTTTAAACAATTCATTTCCAAAGAGCACATAACTTATAGCTCTATACTTTATCTTTCTTTCGACTGTCTGGTTTGGATTTTGTAAATAATCTTTGATAGGTTTTCTCCAATCTCCTACCCCTAGATTATCTATATAAAAAATCTCAAAGTTTTCTTCATCACCATATCCCAATCTTATTGTCTCCAAATCAGATGGGGACATCCTGGTGGATAAAACTTTCCCTCCCACTTCGACAACTTTCATCAGATTTTCCTTCGACACTTTATATCCTGAAGCCAATTGAGCCAGGTCATTTGCTTCCTGATTTTCTAATCTGGGAATGTGTCTAAAGACTACACTGTCGAATCTCTTGAGGAGTCTGTTGGCTATCACAAAGTACATGATCAAATTTTCTTTGACACATTTGTACTCTTTCGTCAGTTGTTTTATCACCAACTCAGAGTCACCCATTATTTCGACTTCTGTTGCCCCCAATTCCATCAAAATTTCAAGTCCAGCAATTAAAGCTTCATATTCTGCCTCATTATTTGAACAGAACCCTTCTATTTTGTACTTGAATTTTGTTGGAATTTTATTGGGAGAAATAATTAATACCCCAACACCTGTTCCATTTTTATGACTGGAACCGTCGAAATATAATTTCCAAGGCTCTCTTTCGACATAATTAGTCTCATCTCCAAGTATGGAGTGATCAGCTATAAAGTCAGCAACTACTTGTCCTTTAACAGCTTTTAGAGGCATATATTTTAAAGAATATTCAGTCAAGGCTAAAGCCCATTTTCCAATTCGACTATGTAAAATAGACTTAGACAACATATGCTTTATTACGTCGAAATGAGAAGATATATGTACATCAATGGGTTTTATATAATGCTTCAATTTTGTACAAGAGAAATATACACATAAACATAATTTCTCTATCATACTATATCTAGTTTCAGCATCATTTAAGACTCTACTGAGATAATAAATGGCTCTTTCGACGCCATGTTCATCTTCTTGACAAAGCATGCTTCCTAATGTTCTGTCAGATGCTGATATGTAAAGCCTCATGCTCCTTTTTCGACAAGGAGATATTAAGACTGGAGGATTTGCCAGATACTCCTTGATCTTGTCGAAAGCATCTTGCTGTTCTTGCCCCCAAGTGAAGCCCTCCTTCTTCAGTCGAAGCAGAGGTGAGAAGGCCTGTGTCTTTCCACTAAGGTTGGAGATAAACCTTCTGAGAAAGTTGATTTTCCCTAGTAGAGACTGTAATTCCTTCTTTGTCGATGGCGCTTTTGCTTCCATTATGGCCTTAGCTTTGTTTTCATTAATTTCAATCCCTTTCTTGTGGACCACAAAGCCTAAGAAGTCCCCAGCCTGCACACCAAAAGCACATTTAAGAGGATTCATTTTCAAACCAAACTTCCTCATCCTTTCAAAGGACTGTCGAAGATGGTTAATATGGTCTGAGCCTGAGGCAGATTTAATCACAATATCATCTATATAAATTTGCATAAATGTTTCAATGAAATCATGAAAAATAGAATTCATGGCCCTTTGGTAAGTAGCTCCAGCATTTTTCAAACCAAAAGGCATGACTACCCACTCATATGTTCCTATTGCTCCTGGACAACGAAAAGCTGTTTTTGGAACATCTTCTTCAGCAATGAAAATCTGGTTATAACCAGAATAACCATCAAGCATACTTAAATACTCATGGCCTGCTGCAGAATCTACTAGCATTTCTGCTACTGGCATAGGATATTCATCCTTGGGGGTAGCTGAGTTTAGATCTCTAAAATCAATGCATACCCTGAGTTTGCCATTTTTCTTAATCACAGGAACAATATTAGCAATCCATTCGACATACCTTGTTGTACGGATGAATTTGCATTTTAGAAGCCTTTCGACTTCCTCTTTAATTTTCGACAGAATTTCAGGTGCAAAGCGTCTGGGAGTCTGCTTTATTGGCTTTTTCCCTTCCAGTATTGGCAACTTCAATTCAACCAAATTTCTGTCTAAACCAGGCATTTCGTCATAATCCCACGCGAAGCAGTCTTTAAACTCATTCAGCAATTGGATTATTTCGACTCTGAGTTGAGGATTCATCTTGTCACTGATGTAAGTTGGCCTTTTCTCTGCCCCCAATCCCAGATTAATCTCCTCCAAAGGATCTTGTGCCACCATTTTCATGTTGGTTGGTGATGGATCCTTTTCAAACCCCAAGGGTTCGTCATCATAATGGCATCAAGTCTTTGACTCTGCCATTCGCCATTAGAATCTTCTTCTAAATTCTGCTTTGTATGTTGTTCCTCAATGTTTTCTTGAGGATGTTGTTGTTCGACCATTTGAGTGCTGGCTTCGACAGCCATATTTCTAACTTCAGCCTCAAGGGCCGCTTTGAGTTGTTTTTCGGCCATGTAAGCCGAAATCCTTTCCAATGCTGAAACTTCAGTCATTTTCACTGAATTCACTTCCCCATCCAGTAGGGTTGACATGGGCAGTTCCCCAAGTGTAATTTGTCTCCCCAATTATTTCTTTATCCCACTGGAAACCATGCGTAGGATGGAGGTACATGGAACAGTAAGCGTTGTCGGAAGCTGTTAGGTCGAAAGCAGCAGGGTTGCATGGTGCTATATGGGCTAAGTTCTTGTCGAAGTTACGACTAGAGACACTGTTCACATCAGCTGTGAAGTAACTCTGATCTGCTTCAATGTTTTCGACAATCCCATCTGGCCTCCAGATTGCTATTCTTTGATGCATGGAGGATGGCACAGCCCCAATCCCATGGATCCATTCTCTTCCCAGCAGCAAGTTGTAATTTGCCTTTGATGCTATCACCACAAACATTATAGGCCTGGTGATGGATCCTACAGTCAAGTTCAGTTGTATTACTCCCAGTGTTGTCCCTACTTTACCTTCATAGTTGGACAACATCATATTGTGAGGCTTAGTGTCGGAGTCGTCTTTTCCAATCCTCTTTATCATGTAATGAGGAATTAAATTTACAGCTGCTCCACCATCTATCAGAATTTTGTTAACCCCCACGTTTTCTACCTTTCCTTTTATGAAGAGAGGCTTTAAGTGAGCCTTCATTGCATCATCTGGCTTTTCGAAGAAAGCATTTTGCTCTTCAACACAACCATTATTCATTATGTAGTAACATACAGGCTTCAAGCCAATGCTATCATCTGCCATGTCGTCCTCTTCGTCTTCGACTTCCATTATCCTGTCATAATCTCTGGACAACACAGAAACCACATTGCAGGTTACGTCGAAAGAGGCATCAGACTCAGAACTAAAGTCATCTGTGACTTCTTCGTCCACTGGCATTCTGTTGTTTGTTTTCTGCATTTCTGTGGTGTTACTAGACCCATTCTCCTAAGAGGTTTTTTCTTCTGCCAGAAGTCTCCCCTTGCCTGTGATCTGCACACATTTGCTTGATTCAGCCTCTTTCTGTCCAACCTTGCTGTGTTCTACAGTTTCCTTTTCACTTTTCTTTTGCCTTTGGAATCTTCTCCATTGGGACCTGGACATAGGATTCTTCCCTTTGTAATTTTCAGAGACGTACTTTGGCCTTGCCTCCTTTTTAACTTCCATTGAGGGTCCCCTGTTCACTTCAAAACTCTTCCATCTCTTCTGACCTTGGGCATCCCTTATAGGCTGAACCCATTTGTCATCATTTGGCCTGTTGGATGGTTTGTAAGTGTTGAAACGTCTTTCTCCCACTCCTTGGATGTGATGCTTTCCTCTTCTTGGGTCGAAACTTTCGTTTCTGGTTGGTGGGATTGTCCCCCAATTTCTTTTCCTCTGGGTCTTCTCTGCTGCTTCTAAGTCATCAGCTGCTTTCCTGTCGAACACAGCACTGCATCTTGGGCAAAGCATAACTTCTGCGTTCTTCCTTTGACACCTCTGGATGAATTCGACAAGACTTTCGTCCTCTTCTGGGTAAACCAGCTTCTGATGCTTCTCTTGACGTTTCTTTCCTTTGTTGGTGTCTGGTCCTACCTTTTGAGTGATTTCCACCATATGAATCCCAGCATTCTGTTCCGTTGTAATTTTCAATTTGTTCATCTTTTCGACTAGCATCATTTCCCCTGGGATATTCTCCTTTGACTGGTTCACACTGCCTTTTGGGTGTAAACCCTTATAGATGTATTTGCAGCAGTGTGCAACACTTTCGACAGGATGTTCTTCAGTTCTGATGGTACCACTGTTTATTGGTTCGACAGTAAGGGAATTTTCATCAGTCCCTGTTGTCTTGACCTCATCTTGATCAAGGCCCTCAGTGGCCTCCTTTTGGACAGTGAGGGTTTTGTTATCCTCCTCTTCATCATCATTTTTGAAAGAATCTCCCCATCCTGTGGGTTTGATTTTGTTGATATCTGTTTTGGAGCTTGGTGGTGCTGAATATTTCACCATGAAGTCGAACTTCCCATTCGACTCTCCTAGAGTGTCCCAGATCACCCCTTGCTCAGCATCTCTTTCATAGTTTTTCTTGTCGAAGCTTCTTCCGACTTTGACTGTATTTCTTTCGTCGAAACCTTCAGTAGTTTCAATGGCATTCTCACTGTCGAAGTCTTCAGAAACTTTGACTTCTTTTTCCTCAGCCTGGTCAGCAAGATCATCACCCTCTTCCACCACATTTACATGGGTGTCGAAACCTTCAGCAGCTTCTATCATGGTGAAGTTGGTGTCGAAGCTTTCAGTAACTTCTACCATTTCAAAACTTTCCTCTGCCATGATCTCCATTTCGACCACATTTACCATTTCTGGTTCAGCATAATTGGCCTCCACAACCTGCATGGGATTGGAGTCAATCCTCATCTGCTGCTTGGCTTTGTCTCCAAACTTCAGCCTTCCATTTTGGATTGCATTCTGGACAAGATCCCTGAAAAGGTAACATTGAGAAGTTTTATGACCCAAGAAATTATGGTATTTACAAAAACCTCTCTTTTTCTGTTGGTCTACAGGAGGCTCCTTAGTGCCTGCTGGTTTTATTAACTGACCATCTTTGACTAATAAATAAAATATTTCATCACATTTGGTGATGTCGAATGTATAGGTTCTTTTAGGGAACCTGTCATTCTTTTCCATTTCGACTGGATTTTTTCCATTCGACGGGGTTAAAACTTTACAAGAATATGGAGGGCATTGTTTTAATTCTGCCAGATCAATTTCTTGCTGGTCGAAAATGACTGGTTCGTTTTCGTCATAATCATCTTCTTGAACTACCCCTACATAGGCCACTCTTTCCTTCTTGTTTTTATTTGATCTAAATTTTTCATTTTTTAATCTTTCTATTTGCCTCACTCTGTCTGCCAGTTGTGCCATGTCTCTCAAATACTGGGTATCCAATTTTTTCCTTATGGAGTAATCTAGACCCCCTGCAGCCATTTCGACTAGTTCTTGTTCCGGCACTTGCGTAAAGCATCTGGCTTTTAACAATCTAAACCTATTCAAATAGTCATCTATAGGTTCAGAAAATTTTCTTTTAACACTTGCCAACTCTTTCAAACTTATCTTGGTTTGTCCCATATAAAATTGTTCATGGAACAATCTTTCTAATTGGGTCCAAGTGAAGATTAAAGTTGCAGGAAGAGATGTGAACCAAGTGAAAGCATTTTTTGTCAAAGAACTTGGGAAATATTTCATCCTTAAGTTCTCGTTATTAGCAATCTCTCCTGCCTCTATCAAATAACGTGCTACGTGTTCTATGGTGGACTCACTAGTATCCCCTGAGAATTTTGTGAATTTGGGGACTTTCCACCTTGGTGGTAACTCTTGTTGCAAGACAAATTCAGACAAGGGGGAAGTATAACTAGGCCTTTGTAATCCTACGTTTACTCCATTTTGTGCCATTATTCTCTCAACCATGGTGGCAATATTATTTTCGACAGGCATGTTATTGTAACGCATTCTCTGTTGTAATATTTCATCAGCATTTTGGTTTCTCTGGACTATTATTCTTCTTGGTTCCTGTCGGATAGGCTCTTCTACATTAGGCTGTTCGACTATCACCTCTTGCCCCCTGGGATTTTCATGAGGGTTTCCTAAGGGCCTTTGGTTTATAGTAAGTTCCTCTTCGACAGCCCTATTCGCAGGATTCTGATTTAATTGCATTCTTTGCTGTGCTTGCGGGACTCCAAAGAAGTCAGCAATGCGTGCCATCTGTTCTGCCAATATTTGGTTCGTTTGGGTAGTGTTTTGTATTAAGGGATTGAACACTTCTCCCATTTGTTGCGTCAAAGCCTGCACCATATCATGATTGCTTTCATCCATCTGTTGACGAATTACTTGTGCAGAATGGTTCTGTCGCTCCCGATAGATGGGACCGGCCCAAATAAGGGTAAGGACGCGAACGGTCGGCGAAAGGGACAATGAGAACACACAGCCGTGAACTCACTGGAGATGAAAAGAGTCGCCATCTAGGCATTTTTATCCCGGAGGAAAGGCAATGCTGCATAGACCTAGAAAGACATGGATAAGACGGTTGCGAACCAGAGAGACTGAGAAAGGGGGTTGGTTACAACCTGGGAAGGTATTAGCACCCAGATTGTCTGTCGTACTCGACGGGATCCACGCTTAAAAGATTTGTGTTTAAAAGGGGTAGTGTCAGTGCAATCTGTGTATAAAAGGCTGGAAAAGGATGTACAGGTGTCAGTGTAAAAGAAGTGTGAAGTGTGATATATACAGTGTCAGTGTAAGAACAAGAGTGAGATGCTCAAGATCATGAGGCTAAAAGAATAAAGCTGGAGGAGGGGGAATATACAGAGACTTTTGTTCGATAACCGTTAAGTTATGCCTACGTATCCTCTCGTGCAATGAGGAAGTCAGAACACCGTAGTTCGACCCAAAGAGACTGAAAGATGAATTGACTTATGAACTGCTTACTTGTCTATGCTCAAGTGTATGACCTGTCTGGCTCAGGTGCAAACTGTCTTGCATTAGACGGAAGAAGCAAGTTCTCGCTTGTGAGTGAATGAGATGAGAAAAGAATCCCGGAGGAGACGATTATTGTTTGTTTTTTGTGTTTTCAGTCTTTTATTGTTTTTGGATTTTGTCATAAGTTAATGAGCTTAAGTCTAAACCAATGGATTTAGTAAACTCATCACATCTTCCCTCTGATTAGGGGTAACGAGAATACCTTAAGTGTGAAGTCAGATTCTCACACTTAATCACCATGATTTAGGATTAAGATCATTAACCTACTTGTGATTATTTAGATGTTTTTGGTGTTTTTGTTTAGTGTTGAGTAATGAGGTTAAGCCATAATCAGGGATTAAACAGACTCATTACACCATCCTAATAGAAGGATAATAGATGAGAATGTTTAAGCTGAGGAAAGCTCCTCAACTTAATCCATGATTAGGGATTAAACTCATGACAAAACAAAGCCTTTATTAAGTGGATTTTATTTAATGATATGATGATGAAGTGATTTTTAGGGTTTGTAAGACAACTTGAGGGGGACTTGTCCATTAACACTAGGGTTAGTCCTTCTTAACCAATTAAGGAAGAATTAGAACCCTAATGCAAGGCCCAAGTTACAAGTGTGATGTCCTGATGATTATTATGTGAATTGATTAAAGGAGTTAAACACATTAAGGGTTTAACACTTAGGATTAAAGTTATACACTCCATCCTAATAGAAGGATGCAGGCATAAGCTTAATCACAAAGCCTTAAAGCCTTTAGGGTTTAGTCCTTGATTATGAGGTGAGAAGAGAAGACTCAATGAGACACAAAGGTAAAACTATGTGGGGAACTAATCAAGACCCTAATTATTATCATGCTTGGTTGTTCCTAAGGTTTGTGAGGTTTTACAAGAGAAGTCTTCAATGGAACCACCAGGAAGCAGATGAAAGGATCAGGAGAAGCAAAGTAACTTGCTTCATTCAAGAAGTCAAGTCACTTGAAGAAAGAAAGTGAGAAGAAGAAGGATGAGCAAGCTCAAACTCAAACACATACAAAAATGCAGCAAAGATGCATAAAAGAGATGAAGAGAAGTTATGAGAAGTGAAGGCAAATTCACTTCTCAAAGTCACTTACCACCTGAAAAGTTAGAAAAGAGAATGCAATGCAATGCAAAATGAGATGAAATGGTATGATGAAAAACCAAACCAGAAACACATACAAGATATTAATGATGCTATGAGATGCTACAAACTAGAAACAACACATGTGGATGATCATACAAGCTTATGAATGCAAATGAAGCAAGTTAAGACACATGAACACACATGAAAAGTTATGAGATGCATATGGCATACAACATGGAAAATGAAAGATGCAATGATCAAACATGCTTTCAATGTGTCTTAATATGTTAAATGGATCACATGGATGCATAAAATGCCATGGCAAGTCAAGGTATGAATGCAAATGCAAGATGGATGCATGTGGAAGCCCAAATTAGGGTTTATGATCAAAGCATCAAACACAAACCAAAATCAGAAGCAAACAACATTATAAAAAATTGAAAATGCACTCAAAGGACCCCTAATCCTACACTAACCCACTGCCCAAAGGAGAGGTTTCAACTCCTAACCAAATTCAAGTTATGATTTTCCTAAGTTTCCTAGGGTTTTAGGGTTCCTTAAAAAGAAAATTATCAAACAAATTGAAAATGAAAGATCAAATCATGGCCATTTAATCTCACAAACTACATGCTAAACACAATGCAATGCAAAAAGAATCAAGGTCCAACTCTTTAGGGTTAGGCAGAAATGATTTTTGGAAGTTTGGATCAAAATAATGCATAAAAATGATTTTAATTCAATGGAAAATTCTCAAAATGCATCAAGATCAAAAAAGAAATTTGGTTTGAGTGTTGGACAATGTTTCTAAATGTTTTTAAAGGTTTCATGAATTTTTTGGTGATTTTTAAATACCTAAAAGTATTTTTAATTAATTAATTCTCATTAATTAATTAAAAAGAAACTTTTAAATATTTAAAAATACTTTTTTAATGCTAAAAATGAAAATAAAAATATTTTTGTGTTTTAAAAATTAATGAAACCCTTGGTGAAAAATTTCATAATTTTTAAATGGTTTTTACTATTTTAAATAAATTGTACAAATTAAATGAGAAAAATTGAAATAAAAATTAAAATAAACAGAAGTATGCTAAATGAGAGGCTGAGATTGAATCTGGAGATGAAAACATTGACTGCGCGCCAGATCTAATGGATCACATTCAAACTTGACTAAACTGAATTATGAATTAATTAAATGTGATTAGGGTTTCTAATGATGAATCTCAGCCACACACACGCGCGCCAAGTCAACCAGGTCAACTGATCCAACGCACGAGATTCAAACTTCCTTAATTACAGGGATTAAAACCCTAATCATTTTCAGGTGGCCGGAGAAGACCTCCGGTCGTCTTCTCCGGTGGGAACCCCACCTGAAAATTCCTAGAATCCTCAAAACGTAACTAAAATGAAATCTAAAAACACAGAAATGATTCCCACAACCCACTGAATCAAAACCCTAACACAAACATCATTTATATTGCATCAAACACATGGATCGAAACAAAAGAAAAATTAGGGCAAGACTTTCAGAACACGATTACATCCTTATTTTTCCACCATTTTCAAAACCAATGACATCAGAATGATCAGGAGAACATATAGAATCCATTTAGAACTTAAAAAAGGATTTCTGGAAAAAATGTTCTTGAGCTACCTGAGTTTTGAAGCTTTCAGTTCACAACTTTCTGGCCTCTCCTCTTTGTGCAATCTACTCCCTTTGATCCCCTGATGATGTCTGGATGCTTAGAAGGAGTTTTTGTTGGCTAGTTTGGGAGGTTGAACAAGTTCTGTTCAGTGAAGTGAAGGAATCGTGTTTTGGATTCAGGCTGTTTCAGGCAATGGTGAGGGGTTCTTTGTGATCAGGGTGATGAGTGGAGAAGGTTTGTGAAGTTTGTTTTTATGTTTGTGGCTTGTATGCTGAGTTTCGAAGGGTTTTTGCTCAAGGGAGTGAAAATGAGAAAGTTATGTTCTTGTTGGTTTCAGGCTCTTGTGTTATGTTGCTTGGCTTGCCATTTGTTTGTATAAACTAATGGGATTGGTCAGAGGATGTGACTTGTGATTTTGTGATAGGTGTGCTAGCTTTTGCCAAAATGTCAACTTTGTGTAAGAGAAAGCATGGGCAACTTCTAGCCAAGTACAAGGGTTGTGGGTTGCGCAGCAAGGTGAGGGGAAAGGCTAGGGCTGGTTCAGCAACATAGGCAGCAAGTGGATGGAAGTGATCATGAGCTTTTGCAACTTGCTTGCTTTTGAATCTTCATGGAAATATCTTGCCTCACAAGCCATGAAACATGAGAAACTCTTGGTCCATTCTGACTTTTAGGTCACATGTGATGTTTGTGTAATGGCTTGACATGAATTAGAAGTCACAAATGCCTTTGGTACAAGATTTTGCAAATTTCTCATTTGGTGCATAACTTAAAATTTAGTGATTTTAGCCAACTTTGATGCACCATAACTTTTGATCCAAAATGAATTAGGTCATGTTCTTGTACTTTTTGAAAAGGGAAAAATCTAATCTACAACTTTCATGACCAAAGTTTTTCCATTTGAAGCATTTTTGGATCAAAAAGTAAGGGTTGAAAAAGTTGCATAAAATGACATTTCATTAAAAGTCAACCATGCCCAAAAAAGTCAACTTTTGCAAAAACTTCAAATTCTTGAATTTTGTGAACTTCAACCTTCTTCCATGATCAAATAAAGATCAAATACACTCAAAATGATGAAGATCACCCCTTGGTTGGGTCATTGGGGGCCTCAGATGCCCTGATTTTGCACTGACTTGTCTGAAAAGTCAACCCTTGATCAGATGACTTCCCCATGGAATTTCTTCATGAAAATTGATATTCATACTCCCTATACCATATAGAGACCAATAGAAACAAGAATGACCAAAAAATTTGGAGTTATGGCCTCTGAAACCAAAACCCTAATTTTAGGTCATCTGTGCAGTCAAGCCTGGCTCTGCCTCCATACCAAACCCAGTTCTTGTGATTCTTTGGCATTCTTGACTTTGAGAGGATATAATATGATAATTGAACACACATATATCCCTTTGAAGTGATTGATGGCTTTTGGAGTGGCTCAAGAAGCTCTTGGATTGCTCAGATCACAAACCCTAGATGCAGATGACTTAGAACCAATGCAGAGACTCAAAATTGTGGTATGAGATGCTATGATTGAGTTTATGCATATGAAATGATCACAATCCATGGTGTGAATGGGTGAGGGAAAATTTGGGGTGTTTACAGGTTCGTCGTAGTGGGCATATGGAAACCTGGTGGAACTTGATTTATTCTGTTTCCATTTCCGATCCCTGCAATGGTGATGACATTTGAGCCATAGCATCAGAGAATAATGGTGACGAATTATGTAGGCTTGCCATAATTGAAGTTGGCATTCCATATGGTTGTTCCCTCCCAGTCAAAGGCTGAGAATAATTCAGATATGGCCTGAATGTATTTCCTCCAGGGGGAGGGGTTCCAAAGGGTCTGGCTTGTCCCATGGTGGAAGAACTAGGCGCATTCTGGGATCCTGAACCCGTTGGTATGGAATCCCCCAAAGGAGGCCTAATTTGTTCTAAAACAGGGTCAGACGCTGGTATTGTTCCTGACGAAGGGACAGGATTGGAAACTGGTATTGTTTCGTCAGGATTGTTTGAAGTATTTGGCAAGTTAGCCATCTTTCTTCTTCTTGTTCTCTTCGGTCTCTCTACGTCAGTTACGGCTAGTTTACCGCTTCTAAGAATCATACAACGTAGCAAGGAACAATTTGTCTAAGAAGTTCTCTATTAGATTTTATCAAATGCACAAGTCCCACTGGGCGTGCCAATTTGTTCGCTGTGATTTCTGGCGAACAACCTCTGGTTAACCAATTTCTCAGAAAACTGGGTTACTTGCAGGACCAACCAAACAAGTCCTGGGACACATGTGCATTGGTTCTGTCGAACTATTCTTAGAGTTGGTGATTGACTTATGGTTTGTTTCATCAATATTGTCAAAGTGTTAAGAACTTTGATTTTTACAAGTAAAGTAAAGTTTAAGTTTTAAAATGAAATAAAGTTAAAAGTTTTAAACAAGAATAAGAAGAAATGTCGAAGGCTAGAATTTGCAGAAAAGTAAATAAAGCTTGAAAATGACATAAACTTGATGAATAAACAAGTAATTTAAATAACTTTGGAATATAAATGGTGTTCAAACGTACATGGTTCCAAATATCAAACTCATTTTCTCTCACACTGGGTACTTAGAGTATTTTACAGGAATTTTGTATCAATTTTCACACACCTATTCTAAACACAAACTATCCTATTTATATACAAACAAAATAACTGCTTAGAACGGAAAAACTATAACTAAATGACAAGTGTCAGCCTGTATGCAATTTTCTTCTCTGAAACTTCCATGTGTCCAACTGTCAAAGGTTACAACCTTTTGAATTTGAATTCCCTTCTTTAGTGACGAAACCTTGCACCCCTTCAATCTGTCGAAGCCTTTAAAGAGAAAACAACCCTTTTCAGCATCCATCAAATACTGTCTTTTGTCAAAAATCCTCTTCTGTCGAAATCGTCGAAAGACCATCTTCTTCTGTCAAATACTTAGCTACAAATAACTTTCCAAACTTATCCTGCCAAAACCATATTTGCCATTTTGTCGAAGCATCAGAGCTTTTGACTTTGCCAGCATCTCTTGAATTTCTTTTCTTTCCTTATTCTTCGACAGAGATGACCTCAAGCTTCAAATTTCACCCTGTCGAAATTATGAGTTTACACATACTCTCAACTATTATAGAATCTACTTCAGTTGCAGATGATTCAACTCAGAACTTTACAGCCTCCAAAGCCAGAGCAAATTCCGGATGGATATGATGCCAACGTTCACTGCGAGTTTCATTGCGAAGCTCTAGATCATACTACAGAAAATTGCAAATCACTTAAGCACAAGGTGCAAGATTTATTGGACTCGAAGGCCATAAACTTTGCTCCTACTCCCAATGTCCTACAAAACCCCATGCCTCCGCATGGAAGAACTGTAGGAGTCATAGATAACTGTGACAATTTGAATTTATTTTATGATGTTAATTCTTTGAAGACTCCATTACTAGCAGTAAAAGGTTGTTTGGAAAAGAAAGGTCTTTTCCCAGGATGTGGGGAAGTTTGTCCAGAATGTGAGGAATCTGCTGGTGGATATGATAGGTTGAAATTAGGGATTCAGAAAATGATTGATGATAGAAGCATCCAGTTTGATCGGGTTGTTAAAGAAGATGAAGTCTCTACTATTACTATCTATTATACCCCAGTGAAAATTCTAGTTCCAGCAGGGGAGGCACCAGTCACGTTCACCACACCAGGGCCTAATGACAAAGAGAATATAATGTAAAACACATACGTAATCTTTCTCCCTCAGGATTTTGGGCCTTTACTTCCCGGTGTAACACCCAACTTAATAAAACAACTTAAGAATACTCAAACCATAGAAAGAACATGTTAAAAGTTGTTCAACAAACTCACTAACACTTTTATTTGTCTGTATACATCTTTACTTCTTATATATGCATCTCTGCTAGAATTTAATCAATCGGGTTACTGTCACCAGACCTAACCTCTGAATAACTAGAACAAAAACTAGGGCAAAACATAGCCTCATCTTGGGCTTTATTCAAGGACCTTCAGGCCTCTTAAAGGTACCTTCTCTCAAGCTTATATGTTATTCATCCTTCCCCAACCTCCTAATGGGCTTCATCCAAGGACCCATGGGCCTCATACAGGTAACCTAGCCTCCTTTTGGGCTTAAACACAAGGACACTCTCAGGCTTCCTAAAAGCATAGGAATAGACCTTAGAATCAAAACAAATACAGTAGTCTGCCTCTCCCCGATGGATGAACAAGATAGCCTCCTTTGGGATTTATACAATTAAATCCTCCCCATACAAAGGAATTTCCGATGACCACATCTCTTATAAATTTCCAACAAACCAAATACTCTTATTGCAGAGTCAGTCTACCAAAAAATTCTCAGCCTCCCATCTTAGGTTTCATATAAGATACAAACAATCAAGAGTTAATCTCTCACAAATACGCTTCACACATGGGCTTCCAAATTAGGACACAGATAAAACTTTCCCAACATAGTCAGTTTTCATCCTTTAGCTTCAACCTTGGGCTTCAATCAAGGCACATATAAAACAAATATTCCCTTTTTAGAGATGACAAATTCTTTCTACTGAGCACCTTTTAGCTTCAACCTTGGGGTTCAATCAAGGCACATATAAAAAAAATCTTCCCTCTTTAGAGATGACAAATTCTTTCTACTGAGCACCTTTTAGCTTCAACCTTGGGCTTCAATCAAGGCACACACAATCAAACACTTTAAAGTCACTTAAAATCAATTATAGCCTTGGACTTTAACTAAGCTAACAACATCAATATAGTTATAACCTTGGACTTTAACTAAGCTAATTCTTTCATTACAATCATCGCCTTGGACTTTAACTAAGCTAACACCAGTCATAGCCTTGGACTTTAACTAAGCTAATTCCCAACCGTCATAGTCTTGGACTTTAACTAATCTAATTTCCCATAATATAGTCATAGTTTTGGACTCTAACTAGGTTAAACATCCAACATTTCTTGAGCTATACAAATCAAGATAACCCATTCAGCTTTCCTGAGCTATGCAATTCAGGTCAACCATTCATTCCTCCTTGAGCTATACAATTCAGGGTACCCATTTAGCCTTTCTTGAGCTATGAAAATCAAGATACCACTCAGCTTATGCCTTGAGCTATGCAATTCAAGAAACCAACAAACCAGTTACAAACAACTATTTTTTCAGCTTCAATCCTGGGCTTTGATCATGAAACAAGTAGACATTTCAGCTTCAATCTTGAGCTTTAATCAAGACACAAATCAAAAATTTTGAGCATCAACATCCTGTGTTTTAACCAGGATACAAATCAACCTTTTCCTCATAGCTCTAGCCTTTTAGGAGGAACTACGATGCTCTGATCCCTCAATTCTCTTTTTGGGGGTACCTAGGTGTTGCACCCCAAAATTTGCCCTCACAATACAAGACTTTGTGTGCTAAGAAGGTTCACAATACTTACAAGACCTTTCATGAGGTTCATGAAGTCTACAAGACACTTTATGAGGTTCACAAGGTTCACAATACTTACAAGACACTTTATGAGGTTCACAAGGTTCACAAGGTTCACAAGACCTTCCATGAGGTTCACAAGGTTCACAAGACATCTTATGATGGTTCACAAGGTTCACAAAGTTCACAATTGGTCAAGAGAGTTGACAAATCCCTCAGACAATGCATCTCTTAAGCAGTGCATCCAAAACTAGGGTTTTAACTTTAATCAGGCTAAATGAACTTTCAAGACTTCAAGTGAGCTTCATAACATTATATGTGTTTAAGAATCCCCGTGACAAATTTCAGAACTTTTTTCAAAGGTCTGCTCAGTCAGATGATCAGATAAGTCAAAATCAGTCAAAGCAGTTAAAAAGTCAAACTGAGGTCAATTGTGGTCAAACCAAAGTCAAACTTCATGATTTTTTGTCAACATCAAGTATATGAAGTAAAGTTCATCATTTTATCAAGGGTTGATCATGATTCATCAAGGAGATTCCAGATCATCAAGAATCAGGAGTTCCTAAATTAGGGTTTCCTCAAGAAAAGTCAACTGAACTTTGACCAGCCATAACTTTCACATGCTTCATCACCAATTCTACATCCAAAGCTTATTTTTAAGGAAATTGAATTCTCTACAACTTTGTGTCTCACAAGCCAAGCCCAAAAATGCTTCATTTGGAAGGTATGAGCTAAGACATTATAGGTCCTTTTAAAAGTCAACAAAAAGTCAACAACTTCAAAAGGGCATAACTTGAGAATGGTAAATGATATGAACATGAAACCAGTGGGGTTGTTTAGAGGACTCTTCAAGCTTTCCAAAATGTCCAAGAACACCCTCATAGCATTAAAATTGAAGGATCTGTGCCCTTGCAAAGTTGGGAAATTTTTGGTTGGTTTATGAAGAAAATGGAGGTTTAAAACTAATTTTTTCTAAATGGGCTTGCCATATGATGACCCAATCCACACCAAGACCTCATGCACGACCCAAGTCTCTAAAAATCAGATTTTTTATCATTTTATTTTATTTATTTTGATTTAATTCATTTAAAATCATTTTAAATTAAAATAAAATATAAAAGTCAAATATTTAAAAGAGATTGAGTTTCTAGAAATTCATAAAAGTGATTTGGATTAAAGTGGTAAGAGAATCATGGTGATTGTCTTGAAATAGAAGGTGTTCATACAAGAATATTTGAACTTTAAAGCCTAATCTTTTTGAATCTTTTCTAATCAAATTTTTCACATAATGATCAATTGTTTTGACCTAGAATCATCACACTATAAGTACATAAGAGAACCCTACTCATGACACGAATTTTCAGCCTCAAAGGATAAGTTTGCACTTTCAAAATTTCATCAATTTTCTTAAATTCGGATTCCTCTAATTTGTAGTTTTTCAGGTGAATGGAGTATGCCAATCTCTTCCTTGCATATCACTGAGCATATATCAATAACCATATGCATCCAAAAGTCCAAGAATTGGTCAAACCGAATCCATATTCATTCAACATTTGAATTTTTTCGATTTCATGGTTCCAAGAGTTTTTGATTGATTCTGATTGATTAATTGTGTTTGTTTCTTTGTATGGAAGCTTTCTGGACAATCCCATTGGAGTTTCATGGACTGAACCCGCATATGCCATAGTTAGGGTTTGGCCCAAGCTTTTAGGGTTTCTTAATTAAGAACATATAAATTAATTTTGATGCCATGATTGAATTGTACAGGTCACAAGGAGTTTAAAAATGTCTTTAATTTGATGAAATCGCACTGTTTATGTATGGTTTGAAAAACACAGGTTTTGAGCGCAAGAGAAGTCGTAGGAAATTTCCCAGGAAATTTCGCAGGAAATCCTACGAATTCAAGGAAGAAGATGAAGTGGTCAGCGCGCGAAAAACAAATTCAAACTTTTGTTTTAAAATATTATGTTATTGTTTCTGTTTATTTATCACACATGATCATGTGTCCCAGTGGTGAAAGGATGCGCATGGGAAGTCTTGGTCCAGGGATCGAATCCTGGCTTTTCCACAAAGTTTTCTTATTTTTCAGTTTAATTATTAGGCATAATATATAATGCATTGTAGTCACCATACTAACAGGTGCGCTCTCCCAGCAGGAATGGTTAACGTGTTTGTGTGATGTTTGAAGGTCCTGGGTTCGATCCCCCCAGGCCTTTTGGTTTTGTTTATTTTTCATAATTTTTCAGGAACAATACACAAAAGCAATTTCTCTCCTTTCCTTAGCATCAGGCGCGCGCTTGGCCTGGTGGTGTTGCTGTTGGTCTTGAGATTTCAAAGCCTAGGGCCTGGGTTCGAATCCCAGCCCCAGGTAAGTTTTTTATCCCTTTTTCTTCTTGTTTTATTTACTTCTTGTTTATGTTTTTTTAATTAATTTAATAAATTATAAATGTTAAATAAAAATGTATATTATTTCTTGTATATAAATTCTAAATTTGTATTTTAAAAAAAAATTAAAACTTTATTATTAAAACTATTTTATTATATATTATTAATATTATTTGATTTGTATAAATAAATTAATTGTATTTAGGTTAAAAAATATACCAACCCTAATTTTCTTTTTACTTAAAATTTAATTCTATTGTAATTTTTAATTTATCATTTAAAAACCTTAATCATGTATATATTATATAATTTGTTTATACTTTAATTCTTGCATATAAATATGTTTAAAATAATTAAAATTTTGTAAATATAATTATAATTAACCCTATTTTTATAATATGTAAATATGACATAAATTGTTTATATTTTTAATTTTGCATTTAAATAATTGTTAATATATGTTTAGAAATAGTTGAAAATTACTAGATTAATTTTATAATTATAATTCTATTTTCATAACATGTTCATAATTAATTTAATTTTATAATTTGCATATAACTTAAAATTTATAATAATTAGTATAATTGCTCATATTTTCTTATTAATCTTAAATAATTGTTTATATAAAAATTTGATCTTTTAATAATATTCTTGCTTATTTCATTATTATTATTATTAATTATGCTTATATGATATTTTATTATTACTAACCACATTGTGATTATTTTTATTATTATTTCACTAACCCAATTATTGTTATTATTATTTAATATTTTGCTTATTTATTTTGCTTTTATTATTATTATGTAATTGCTCCTTGGTGTAATATTTATTAATAATGTTTATTATTTATATTTTTATGCTATGGTTAGTAAATAGGGAGTGTAAAGAACATGTTTGTATTTTAAAATTGAATTTAGATCATTTAAATTTAAAGATAAATATTAAATTGTACACTCACACACGTAAGTCGATCTTTGATCGCCATCTCACTTCCTTAGGGATACCTCTCATTGTTGCCTAATCAAAAAGGTCAAGTAGGGTGTATAAAGCAAAAGTCCCTCAAAATAAAGTCATCTAGTCCCTTAGCAAATAAAAGATCAAGTCCCTTTCGAATGTTGCCTTCGTAATGATCTTGTCCCTTTCGAATAAAGATGATAGTCCCTCCAAAATTGCTTATACACCCCACAGTTGCCTACATAAACAGATGTCCCTTTACTTGTCCCTCACATCCAAGGTAATGACTACCTATTCCTTAATAATAGGGATAGTCTTACCACTTAAAGGATTCAAGAACAGAAAAGACTTAAAACTTAGGGTAGGTTCCTCATAGTTACTTGCTCACTCCTCAAAACTTTTCAAACACTTCACAATTTCAAACAAAAATTTTCAAAACAAAGGTTTATACGCATCCGTACATGAGTAATTATAAACACTTAAGAAAATTTCTATTCACACACTTCACATTTCAAAAACATTTTAAAGTGAGCTAAGTAACTAAGAGCCCATGGATAACCATGGATGTAAAGGGTGCTAACACCTTCCCTTTACATAACCTACCCCCCGGACCCAAAAATCTTTTAAAAAGGCCTTTCCTGTTCTTTTATGCCTTTCCTTTGGATAAAATAAAAGTCGGTGGCGACTCTTGCTATCCGCAACATAACTAAAGTCAGTTCTCCCACCGTGTTACAGTAGGAAAAATGTCGTAAGATCTTTACGAACACACCAAACAAAAACAACAATTAAGTTTCTAAACCTAAGAAAAACATCAGAAAATTATGATAATACAGAAACACAAAAACATCAACATCATTCTATCAATCAACACTCATCTCATACCCAGACCCATATCATAGAAACCTCTATCAATATCAAAAAGAATAAATTTTGCACTAATCTAAAGTTTTGAAATAAGATAAAGAAGAACCCAAAACCATATGGACATCTGTTAAATAACAGTTTGCAAAGCGGGGTGAGTTTAAGATATTTTTTCCCTTTCCATAACTAGCTTCACCAGGAAAAAAAATAAGAAATCAGAAAGTTGCAAAAATGCGATAGTGACTAAAGACCACAAAAATCGAGCTACACGCTGGTCCCTCTCGGTCCTCCTCGGGCTCGTCACGCAGAAACTCGGGCCCAAAAATAGAGTCATCCACCCCTTTATGAAGATGTCTTATCCCTAAAAGTGACATCTCCCTACCAGGGCTAGACACCTTCAGTTGGGCCACTGTGTTGTCAAAGGAGTCCGATGACACCACCTGAAGATCATAATCGGCTTGGTCAATCCGAGCTATCAGCTCCGCCCAGGTCCTCAGTTGGTTTTGGTGCTTAGTCTCCTCCTCAACAGGGGTCATGACCGCTACCAACTTGGCGTTTATATCCTTGAATGCCTTCCTCTCTAACTCTGTGGCGGCAAGAGTCTCGCCTAGTTCCTTGATCTTCTTGGTCTGGTGATTTTCATCTTAGGAAGCCTTCCGTTTTCCTCGGTCCCGAACAGAGTTAACTTAAGTGTCTTTACCTCGAGACCCGAGGTCCCTTAAGTGTACAACGAGTCCATAGACAACATCCTCATCACCATGGCAACGCTTTGGGCCAGAGCCAACCTCTTGTTCGACCTATCTATTTCTTTCAGGTGGAGGGACTCCGCTCGGTGAACCCGTGAAGCAACCTCCTCGAAGAAAGTCGACTTCAAGAAGCACGGGCAATACATATTTTGCCTTCGAAGGGTCCGCAGTCAAATTCAGGATGTCCTCGGTTATCTTTTTATGTTCTCCCTATTTCCTCCTTGTTGAGAAACAAGTATGGGGAAGTCTCACATTGATTAGAAAAATGGAGATTGAATACTTTATAAGTGAGAGAACTAACACACCTATCACTTTAAGGTTTTGAGAGAAGATGTGGTATGTCTATCACAAGGTGTGTTGCTTATAAAAGAAAGACTCCAATGAATGTAAATGCTCCCTCATATTGACCCCCAAATTGATGATCCAACAGTGGCATCAGAGCCAATTTGAGCGAAAGACCGCCTCATTTCTATCAAAACTCTCCCACGTGGTGATGGGTAGGAGGTATGTTCCCTTGAAAAAGTATCAACGACGCTATAAGTGTATATGGATGAAAGAGCTTCTATTTGAAGGGGGAGTATCGTTGATAGACTCAAACTTGAGGGGGAATGTTGAGAAACATGTATGGGGAACTCTCACATTGATTAGAAAAGTAGAGATTGAGAATTTTATATGTTAGAGAACTCACACACCTATCATCTTATGGTTTTGAGTGAATATATGACGTATATTTTATAAGGTGTGTTCTTCAAAAAGAAATGGCCCTTGAATATGCTAAGCCACACCTTCCACACCTTTAAATGTGCATCATCTTGAGTATATTAATTTATTATGATGGCGTAGTTTTTTAATACATATTTAATTCTATAATAATAATAATAATAATAATAATAATAATAATAATAATAATAAATTTCTATAATTTTTCTCTTTATATTTAATAATCATTTTTTATATGAATTTTAGAAGTATTGATGCAATTCGATCAAATCATCAGATTTAAATATGAAAATACTTGAGGTTAGATTTAATTTTGAAAATCTAAATCTATCTAATTTCATGTGGCTTTATCGAGATGAATTTTGTATATTTAAATTATAAATTATTTTTTATTAATATTATAAAAACACTATAAAATAATAAATTTGATATAATATATAATTTATATTAAAAAGTATTGACTTAGGTAGAAACAAATTAAATATTAAAAATAAATTAATAAATTAAACTAATAAATTAAATTAATAAATAATATTAAAAAATCGACAAGTTACAATTTAATGCAATATATCTTTACTAATATAAAATAAATAAATATTAAACTTATCCATGCGGTTTAAATTAGTTTGGGTTGATTTTAGAAAATCAATTTGAAATCGAATTCAATTTGATAAATTTGCACAAAATAAAATTCAAACATAGTTTAATAATAATTAGCTTTATTTATTTATTATTATTTTTTTTATATATCGATTTGAATTAGAATATCCGATAAAATGCTACATGTTACTCGTATTTTATTCATCCATTCTTATTTATATATATATATATATATATATATATATATATATATATATATATATATATATATATATATATATATATATATATATATATATATATATATATATATATATATATATATATATATATATATATATATATATATATATATATATATAAAGATAAAACTTGATTTTGGTGTAGTCTTCTTTATCTTTTCAATTATATCTTTTTTAAATTTTAAATCTCAACTTCTTTTTTCCTAATTGTTATACGGTGTTTTATGCACCATTTTCATTTAAAAAAAATTATTTTATAAATAATTTAAATTAAAATAAAAAATAAACATATAAAAAAATATTATTTATATTTTTATCCATATGTGTATTAAAAAGACGAACAGACGGACACAAAAATAGAATAAAGTGAATAGGTTATTCAATACACCCTTTTCTAGTTTGATACAAAGTAACTTTTTCCCATTTTTGCCTTCGTTCCTTCAAAACTCTATTTTTTTTAGAATAACACAGTTTCTTAAAAAAAAAAACCAAAATAACATGATTTTAAAAAAATTATCAAAGTGGCGTAGTTAGTATGCATATTCGCCAAATGAATGGGCGAATGGATACTATTTTTCAGTCAATTTGCCAATCCAAGTAGCTAAAGTGTGAATTTGATCACACATTCAACAAACCAATTGACGAACATGCATGTTTTATAAAGCAATTCAACAAATGATGTGGCGAACATGCATGTTTTATAAAGCAATTCGCCAAATGATGTGGCGAACATGTTGGAAGTGTTCATTGGAACCATGATTCTTGAAATCACACTCTTTGCACACAATGGCTCTATCTTATTGACAAAACACAAAACCTCTTCTTTTCTACAAACAATATTGAACAAAGAAATTGGAAACCATATATATATATATATATATATATATATATATATATATATATATATATATATATATATATATATATATATATATATATATATATATATATATTATATGTTAATTTAATTTTTCTATATTAAACACTTATATTTTAATTTCTTTTTAGTATATATGAAAAGAATTATTATTATTTTACTTAATAATAATAATTTAATAAATTAAATTAAAAGAATTCGAAAAAGAGAAATATTATAGAAAATTATTATTGATAATTCAACAGTGGTATTACAAAGATTAATTTCCCGTCCGATCTAAATGTCCCCCAGTACCACATCCACAGGGATGACCCCACCTTCAAACTCTACCACGAGGTGGTTGAGGTGCCTCCTGTCTTTGTGTGTTTGGTGGAGGCGGTTGTTGTTGAGCCGATGATTCTGTTATGTTTCCAATCGTTTGTCCCCAATAACCAGGAGGGTTGCTGCCAAAGACGCTGCCGTAACTCAGTTGAGTGCCCATGTTTTCAAAGTTGGGTCGTATTGGTTGGGCTGAGTTGGATTGAGTTTGGTGAGGACGATACACTTGACCGAATGAGGATATTGCCTCGTTTTGAGAACGAAACAAAGGTGGGGGGCTATGGTAGGCTGATGTGGAGTTGAAGGAGTTATCAGGGGTATATTGGAATGAGTTAGGCTCTTGTTGTTGTGCTTGGGTTTGTGGCATGAATGAGTTACGGGTTTGGAAGAATGGTCTATGGGTGTTTGTAGTTGATGGCTGGAATTGGGTGGCCATGGTGTGGGGTAGGTGGTTGGGCGTATCCTGCGGCCTGCGATCGGGGGTCAATCAAGTATGGATTATCAGACACCCATTGTTGCGTAGTAACTGACCTAAACCAAAGTAAATATTCTCTAGTTGGTCTAACATTTTGTAGGACTGGACATCTTAGGACATGTTGGCGGTGATCTCTGCATTGTTGACGCAGCTCCCTAGTAAAGTCCTTCCAATCATCCATATTCCACATGTCACTTACTCTTCTCAAATGCCATTCTCCCAAACATGTCGGAAGACCCGAAATATCTTGTTGCATTCCGAACTGCATTTTCACCCGACCTGTCTGGTGCATTTCAATTGTAGTGAACCAGATGATTGATGTTTTCGCTGTCCAAACTTCAACATCTTCGGGGTTAGGTTCATGGTCCAGGCCTAAATATGGCCGCCAGATAAACTGCATTAAAAAGAAAAGAATATTTTTAGAAGAGAATTTTTTAAGTAGAGAATTTTTTTAGTACATAAATTGCATTAAAAAGAAAATGAATATTTTTAGAAGAAAATGAATATATTTAGAAGAAATTTTTTTAAGTAGAATATTTAAAATACCTGGTCAACACCCACGTGGTCTAACAAATTGCGATAGAGAACTATGGAACTTCTAGGATTCCTGCTGTAATCCATCCCAAAATCGGACCAGCTAAACAGAAAAGATTTAAAAGCAATTAGTTACAAAAATCGTATAAAATTGAAGTAGAATAATCGGAGAAAATTTAAAATTTAAAATTTTAAGAAAATAATTATAATAGCAGACTTACTGGTTGGCGTAGGGGAACGAACATGGATTTCTGCGTGGGGCGAGCATCGATAGTCTTAAATACCCCCATGCTTGTAACAGAAAAGCACAACAAAAAAATGTACAAGTATCCTTTGCGGCATTCTTACAAAGACTACTATACAAATGGGCCAAAACAGCCGAACCCCAACTATATGTGTTTACCTTGTTGATGTCTCGCAACAACGGTAAATACATCATATTTATTGTGTTACCGGTACCGTCAGGAAATAAAAAATGACCAAATAAAAGCATAATATAACACCTAGTCTTAATAGTTTTTTCTAACTCAGTTGATTCATCGTTTAAAATTAAACTAGCATAATGGCTCTAAGGACTCCTAGATTAATCCCTGAACCCCTGCTACGAGTATTTGCTGGTTGCTCCTCGTCAATGAGAGGGGCACCCAACAAATCCTCTACTATACTTATTTCATGGTTGACCTTACCAAAAACAGCTTTACCAGTTACACGTAAACCCAAAAGCATGTAGACATCTTCGAGTGTTACCGTGTATTCACCAAATGGCAGGTGAAAAGTGTGTGTCTCCGGTCTCCACCTCTCTTGTAGTGCCAAAATAAATTTCGTGTCTATCGAATTATTGTGCACCTTAATGACATCACCAAATCCGCATGAACCTAGATACGGTTCTATGATCGGATCATACGCTATGTAGTCATGCACCCGACAACAAAATCTTTTTACATTCTGTAGACAAACATGATATAAGTTAAATTTATATATAATTGAGATAAGTAAAATTTAAATAAAATTGACATAAGTTAAAACAAGTAAAAATAATTATGGCAAGAATGAAACATACAAAATTAGCAATATTTTCAAGTGTTCCTCTATGTTGATCACCCATAGTTAGTAGAGCCATTGAATATTGATTTGCTAGAGTGTTTAGAAAGCTAGAGTGTTTAGTGAGTGGTAAAAGACAAGGCATTGCGGAAGAAGGTCGTAAATGCGGGGTATTCATTAACCGAACCGTCATTCAAATACTATTGTGACGAAATCAGACTGACAAATGAAGATGCATTCAGATGGATCAACCAAATTCCATTGGATAAGTGGACCAGGGCCTACGACAAAGGAAAACGATGGGGTCACATGACCACAAATCTCGTGGAATCAATGAACTCTGTTTTTAAAGGCATTCGTAACCTACCGATAACCGTTTTGGTAAGGTCAACCTACTTTAGGCTCGGGGAACTTTTTGACACCAGGCATTCAAAATGGAGTTCTATCGTATAGTCTGATCAAGTGTTCAGCGATAGTTCAATGACATTCATTAAAGAGGAAGCTTCCAAATCTAACACACATGTGGTCATAGTGTTTAACTGCAATAAAGGACATTTTAATGTTGCTGAGATAATGGATCACCACGAAGGGAGACCGAGGGGATCCTATCGGGTAGAACTTGATAACAATTGGTGCGAGTATGGAAAATTTCAAGCCTTTCGTATGCCTTGCTCCCATGTTATAGCAACATGTTCAAAGGTTCGGTTGGACCCTTCAAGCTTAATGTCCCCTGTTTACCAAGTGCACAATCTTTGCAACGTCTATAACAAAAGCTTTCCGGTTGTTGCAAATGAGGACTACTGGCCCACATACAACGAGGAAATAGTCTGGCACAATGAAAACATGCGAAGAAAGAAAAATGGGCGTCCTAACAGCACGCGTATTCGCACAGATATGGATACGACGAACAAAATGGTGAGACTATGCAGTTCATGTCGTCAACCCGGGCACAATCGTAAAAAATGTCTCAATGTTGTACCAAGAACAACGACATAATTTAAACCATTGTAACCATATCTATTTATAATAAAAGCCTCATTCGTTTCATTCATACCAATAAAATCTTACAACCACATACAAGAACATACATAAATAAAACAAGAAAATACATAATTTAAAACATGACCATACATAAATAAAACAACTAGGACATTCAACATATCTAGCCTATTACAACCATCAAGACAACTTCATCTCGACCTAACATCATCGTAAGAACACCTGCATCATTGACCACTTTTCTCCATTTCATCACACCATACTCCACAACCCGCTTCTCAATTTTAATTATCTTTTCTTTAGGCCCGATTTCTCCTTCTAACCAGCGGTTTAATTCTCTATGCAAGTGTTCCAAAATTTGCGGGTTCCATAGCAGCATCTTCAAAGGAGGCTTTGTTGGTAAGAAAAACACCAAAGCATTTTTCTTCAAAATATCAAATTTTGGAAGCAGTTCTTCTGATGTTGAGGATGATGGTGTCGATGCAAATGTATATGGACGAGGAGAAGCCATGTTGTGAGAGGGAGTGATTGAAAGGAATGAATGAGAGAGGGGTTGAAAGGTTGGTGTAGATGTGTGATAACTTGTTTACGGAACATCTATTTATAGGGAAAAAATCACAAAGTAAGGCATTTGTACACATTCGTCAAACCAAGTGGCGAATTCATTAAACCTAAAACACACATTCGCCAAATGGTATGGTGAATGTGTGTTAAATTACTTCCTGTCACACCCCAAATTTTACCCCTAATCGCTCATATCATCATCATACTTTTATCGCATTTTTGCAGGGATTTTTTTCGATTTATTTTCTGTTGCTTTCTTCTCATTTTCTAGCTTCCATTTTAATTTAATTTATTTATGACCTTTTTTAATTCATTTTCGTATTTTTAATTTTAATTTCTATTTTCGTTCTATTTGTAAATTCCTATTTTTTAAATTTTATTTCAATTTCTATTTTTTAATTTTTTTAGTTCAATTTTTAAAATTTTCTAAACTTATTTGTTATTTCTTTTCATTATCAAGTCCTCATTCCTAAATTAATTTTTATTTCATTTTCAAATTTTAGTTTCTAAATTCATTTTCTATTCTTCAACTTTTAATTTTATCTCATTTTCAAGTTTCTATTTCCAATCTAATTTCAATTTCCAATTTATTTTTAGTTTATTCTAATTTGATTTCAATTTCTAATTTATTTTTAATTTACTTTTCTTTTTAAGATTTCATTTTTAATTTAATTCCAATTTCTTTTTTTATTATTATTCATTTTAGTTCCAAGTTTATTTATTTAAGTTTATAAGTTATTTTTAATTTTTAAATTTAATTCTTTTTCATTCCATTTCTAATTTAAGTATTATATTTAGATTCTAATTTAAAACTTTCATTTTCAATATTAAGTGCCAAGTATAAATCATAACTTAGTGTAAATAATCAATCTTTATTTCATATCTATTGTTTTTATTACAATTACATAAAAAAAATGTACAAAATTCTGCACTACAATACAAATGCAGCCTGCTCCAAATCAGCCCCACAGCAAGCATGCAGCCACCAACAGCTGCATTTTCCTGCTCCACCCACTGCTGCAAATTCAGCATGTGTCTCCCTTCCTCCAACCCTTCATTGGCAAGCAACAAGGACAACAAAAATCAGCCCTGTTACAACTACATAACACACTGTTACATACAAATTCAACCTACAAAACTCAGCACTCTTTTACACACAAAACAGTTCCAAAAACAACTCACAAACATTCAAAAAATACAGCAACTCAAACAGCACTACCACACCACAAACAGCCCTCAAACTCACTGCAAACATCACCCAAACAGCCATATTTTTACAAGAAAAACAACCATAAAAAACAGTCCCCAACACTACACAAAAATAGCTCTCAAACTCAAAAAAAATCAGCCCTGCAAACATCAAAAACTCAGCAACTCAAACAGCTTCCCACAACGCAAAACAGTCCCAAAAGCCATCAAACACACATCAAATAGCCATCAAAAAAAATCACAAAAAAAACAGGGGCAAGAACAACTCCAAAATTCAGCAAAAGCAATAATCAAAAGAATCGGAAGCTCACCGTGTGGATTCGTCACCCCGATAACGTTCGGGCGGTAATATCTTTTTCTCCCTCTCCTTCACCTCTTTTAGCTTTTGTCCATATTTAGTTCTCTACTCATCTTTATTGTTCAATCTCAAATCTGCATATACAAAACCAACTTCATGTTAGAACTTCGAAAAAATATACTTAAAACCATTTTTTTTCAAATCAACAAATAACACTTGTAAATAAAAAGAACACTCTGCATAAAATTACAACAAGTCTCAGAATTTACCAAAAATATTCCCATTGACTTTGCTCTTCAATCCATATAATCATCCTCACCATTTTTCTTCTGACCAACACACCTTTATCAACCAAACACAGATCCAAAAAACAATCCAGTCATAACCTCATAAAACTGAAACACACATAATCTGAACCTTGGAACTCATCACTCTTTTTCGCCATCAAAACCGCAAATACCCTGTTCATCACAAACTGATAAAACTCAGTTCAGCCTAAAAATTACTTTTCTTCATCATAATCAACACCAGAAATCCACACAAAAAAAAAACAACCAGCTCACAACCACCAAACAGCAAGCAAATAAACCTAGAACCGAAAATAGCAAGCAAACAAACTATAACCAAACAAAATCAAACAAACACCAAATTCAAAACTCACATAAAAACCAGAAAATACAACACTGACCTTTGAACCATAAGTGCAATCCGAAACCACCGTGATAGACCGAAAACAGACTGCTTCAACCTTTCACACCAAAATCCGTTCACCACCTTCCAATAACAACCGCAGCCAAGCCAATACTCATCACCAAAAGCCACTGTGACCAACCAAACCAGCACCCCGTTACCGTCGACACCCATCCGAGAACCGCCAAAAAAAACCTGTCAACGGAAACAGTAGCAGAACCGTCAACACAGCCAAATCACACAAACCCACCCTTCACAGAACCAAATACATAAAACCTGTTCACAGCCAACACAGAAAACCAACCTTCCTTTTTCTCAGAACAGCCTCCGCGAGTGCATCTCCATGAATGCACCAGAACCACAAACCCTTTCGACACACAACTGAAGCCCTCCCTCAAACCCTTTCATCAAATCTGCCATAACCATTCCATCCAAGCTCACCGCCTGCAACCTACGCCGCCGAGCAAACCAATCGCAAAAAAACCTGAGACCAACACAAAACAGAGGAGTTTCTTTTTCAAAAGAAAACTAAAAAAAACAAAAGTCATCACAAATCATAACCAGACCAAAAAAAACCATTCACGAAACCATACACCACCCGTAGCCACCTCTCCCGACCTCAAACCATCATGAACTCATCAATACAACCTCATAAACCAGCCACAGCCAAACCGCCATGAGAATAGTTACCACAGAAAAATAACACTCACTGCCTCCACCCTTCTTCTTCAATCGCATATTCACCGCTCAAACCACCCTTTTCTTTCTTACTTAATCCCTTTTTGCTCCAATGCAAACTCTCCAAACAGAGAAACCAAGCAGCAACAACAGAACCGAAACCAGATCGCAAACTGAGTGAAACCGGTGAGAGCAAGCATTGAGAGAGAGCTTCGTGAGAATAATCCATACCGCAGGCAAAAAAATCTTGAATACATAAAGGAGATTTCTTCTGCCGTTTTAAAGGGGGGTTTGATTTGAGAATGAGATAAAATGGAAGCATCAAATCTATCACTTTTCTTTTGAGACAGTTCTCCTTGAGTGCTTCCGTCTATCACATCATACTCAATGTACCATAGCCCATGATGACAGAGTAAGAGTAAGATCATGCTGATTAGATAACACGGATTCAAAAAAACTTTTGTTCCAAAAGATCAAACCCGGCATATAACTTTTGTTTGAAACTATCCTTTAATCTCACTCGTATCTTCACAAGATCTTCAGCTTCAAGAATACGGCGTCACTGCAATTTTTGAATCTCTCTTCATGCGACGAGAATAAAGAGCCAATAGCTTCAGCCGGAGCGATTAAGCCGTTAGTGAGAGCTTTAAACTCAGGTACTTCAACGGCGAAAGAGAGCCTCACCCTGTCAAAACCAGACTTCAACCAACCGCATACATTTTCCGTCATCGCCACTGAAACACAAATTCACAGCACAAACCAGAATCACCAAACCGTACCACCAATCACCGTCAAAATCCATTCACCGCGAAATCAAACCCGGCTCGCACAAAATCCAACCCACCACCCAAACCTGAACCGAGAACGACTCCATCAACCATAACTCACCTCCACTCGAACCAAAACCTGAAAAAAAAACCTTTCCGTAACCCTCAATCGGAACAGCCATCCGCGAACCCCAACACCCACGCCGTCAACTACCATCGGATTTGAATCAGTGTTGAAACGGAGAGATTAAAGCAGCCTGAGAGAGAGAGAGGCCGCGAGTGAATGAGAGAACTGTTGTGAGAAATCAATAGCCACTGGGTTGAGAGAGAGCGAAGTTGAGTGAGACGCTGAGAGATTTTGTGAGTGAGAGATTTCTGAGAGTAAGGATGAGAGTGTTGAACCAGGTCGTGAGAGGTTGAGACGGAGGAGAGAATCGCGAGCGAGTGAGCAGAGAGAATTTCTTTTCCCATTTCATGAACGCTGCGTTTTTGGCCTAGGTTTCCTTTTTTTTCCTTTCACAATTGAAGCGGGTCATGGGTTTTATCCGACCCAGTAAGGTCCTGCGCCCCATGGGCCTGTGTCCATCTTCACCATCACAACTTTCAGCCCATTGTCCTTTTGTCTTAAAGATCTTTTTCTTTTTTTAAAAATCTTTCAGCTAATTTTAGTTTATTAGATAGTTAAGTTATTTTTCTCTTATTATTTTCTCATTTGTATATCAAAAATAAACAGCATTTTAATATTTATTTTCATTATTATAATTAGTTTATGTCCATATAAAGTAAATAAATAAAAGTCTTTTAATTTCAAAATTTCTCTTTCCTATTATTACTATTACATTTAGTAAGAAATTTATATAGATAATAAAAACTTTCAATTTCGAAATTTTCCTTTTCTAGTTAAGAATCCATATACATATAAATAAATAAAAATAAATAAAAGACTTTTTTTAAAACTTTTCGTTTCTAATTTTATTTTTATAGTTAGATATTGATACATGAAAAAATATACAAAATATTTATTTCGAATTCATTTTCTTTTCTTCTATCTCTTTTTTTAATACATTTAATTAATCACTTATTTTATATATAAAAAAAATAAATCCAAAAAAGCATTTGTATATTCTTCGTTCAAGGCAGAGTTTGTTTAACTTAGTTTTAGACCCCTTAGTGAGAGTCCTAATTTAATTGTCCGATGTCTCAGTTGTGTTTATACTTATTTTATTTCACATCCTGACCATATACTTGTTAAAATAAAACCGAAATCGCACATTAATTTTAAAAAAAAAATATAATAATTCCTTGGTCCAACGCCAAGTGAACTTCACTTCACATACACTCACACACGTAAGTCGGTCGTTTACGATCGCCATCTGCACAGTTCCTTACACTTCATAGCTTTCCAACTTAAGCAAATTGACGCACCGCGTTTGTCTTCCACCCCTGCATTCTCGATCCATATATCGAGCCATAGCCAGTTACTGAGCCTTTGTCTTTGCATTTTCCATTTACTTTATTCGATTTATTTATTTGCAAGTAGCAACCTTTGCCTAGTCTTAGGAGCTTGCACCCTCTCTTATTTATTTTTATGCTTTTCAATCCAAAAGGGAAAGACTCCTGCAGTTGACTCAATGTCATAGGAAGTTTAGCAATCCCTAGTTCCATTTTGACCTTAGCAATTAGGTCCCTCATCCTTAGGTCCTTAGCCATTAGGTCCTTAGTATTTTATTTTACAACTTTTTGTGACTTTGTTAAGTCACGTGAGTGTTTGCCATAACACTTACCTTCCCCCGCGAACCTTGAGCGTAACCAAGTGTTCGTTAATCCTTAGGAGAACTACGAGTGCTCTGATTCTATACCCGATACGTAGGCATCGATGCGATGTTGTGCGAGCACCATTAGAAATAAAAACCTTAGGTTTCCTTTAATTTTAACAAGCAATAAACAACAATAATACAAATATCAACAAGAGGTTCCCGTAGGATACTGCGGATGCTTAGGATGCTAACACCTTCCCTAGGTATAATCAACCCCCGAACCTAGTTTCTCCTCATTTAGGGTTTTTACGATCTTTTTCCCTTTTCCTTTTGGATTAAATTAAAGTCGGTGGTGAACATTAAATGTTTTGCGATTCAAGCTCACTTAATAGCTTGGTATCCGATTCTCACCGCGACAGAAATGGCGACTTCACTGGGGATTCTATTTTTGAGGGTTAAGCCCACCTTGTTTATTTGTATATTAGTTGTTGTATTGCTTGTTATTATTTTGGTTTTTTGTTGGGTGTTCCATGTGTGGTGAGATAAGTCCTAACCCGGACTTGAGTGCAAAATAAGTTAGGACGGTGGTATATTCAAGAAGGCTTGTAGGGAGTTGAGTCCCGACCAAGTTGACTTGAGACACCACCACTCAGCGGAGGCCTCCTCGGATGTAGTTTTGTTGATCGAGTTCAGTCGTGAAAACATTACTATATTCGACCTGAGAGCCATTAATGCTGAGGACCGTAGAACATTTACCCCCACTTGGCCTTTTTAGGGATGTAGTGCGATGACTATGAGGATGCAAATCCAAAATAGTTGATACGCGATACTACACTCGGATGAGACTCTCTTGAGAATATTACTGATTACCAAGTCGAGTTGGGAAGTCGGTAATATCCGAAAGATGGGACAGTGATTCTGGGAACTTTTAGAACCCGTTGTACAGGTACAAATAAACTCATAGTACACACCTTTTTGGGAGGGTTGAACCTTTGACCTCATGCAAGCTTTGAACCTAAGCCTCGTTTGTGTTTGTTGCATTCACGCATCATGAAGCATCATTTTACCATTTATTCAAGGAACTCAGAAACTCTATCTTTGCAAATATCATAGGTATCATCATGGACTTTGGAAGAAGAAAGACTGTCAAGTACACATTCAAAACTCCCAAACTTGAAGACCTAAGGAAATTAAGAGATTTGGTCCTGGATCAAGAAGCCTTCATGGAGAAGCATAGGAGACTTTTAGCTTTGCTTAAGACTGATTGGGATGGAAGGTTGCTCTCTGTGATGCTCCAGTTTTATGATCCTCTCTACCATTGTTTTACGTTCCCTGATTACCAATTGGCGCCTACTTTGGAAGAGTATTCAGTTCTGGTGGGATCACGTGTTAAGGATGAGTTTCCATTCCCTGTTCTAGAGAAGGACCCTGAAGAAGCAGAGATTGCAAAGGCGACATATTTGAGTGTTCCTGAGGTCAAGGCAAATATGACCTACAAAGGAAAGGTTTTTGGATTCCCTACAAAGTTTCTGATAGAAAAGGCCAAGAATTTTGTTGATGTGAAGGATATGAAAGCTTTTGAGGCGACTTTTATTCTGCTGATATATGGAGTGCTGCTTTTCCCAAACTTTGAAGACTTTGTCGACCTGAACGCCATCAAGATCTTTCTGAAGAAGAACCCGGTCCCTACTTTGCTTGGAGACACTTACCATTCCATCCATCTGAGGAATCACCATAAGGGAGGGATGATTACTTGTTGTGCATCATTGTTGTACGAGTGGTTTATTTCGCACTTGCCTAAGTCAGCTTCATTTTGGAACCTTAAGGATGGTTTGTGGTGGTCACAAAGGATCATGTCTCTTACCCACTCTGACATTAGCTGGTACAATCGCGCTTATGATGGAATATTGATTATTGATAGCTGTGGTGATTTTGCTAATGTGCCTCTTCTTGGCACTAAGGGAGGAATCAGCTATAATCCGGTTTTGGCTCGCCGTCAACTCGGGTACCCGTTGAAGGACAAACCTAAGAGTGTTGAAGTGGAAGGAATTTTCTTTAAGGATGACGAAGAACCAGAGCTCAAGAAACAGATCATGCAAGCTTGGAAGTGCATCCATAAGAAGGGGAGGAGTAGCTTGGGAAAGCCGAATTGTGTTTCTATGGAACCCTATCTCCAATGGGTACGAGATAGGGCAATCATTCTGAAGATGCCTTACCCTCGCCAGGATCTTATGACCTTCAAGAAACCCATTCTAATCTTTATGGATGATGCAGAGAAGTTGAAGATTGATTTGGAGAAAGAGATTCGAGAGAAGAATGCATGGAAGAATCGACATCAGATCATCAGCAGTGAGAATGAAGAACTTAGAAGACAGCTGAAGATGAAGGAAGAAGAAGAGCTATCCAGCAAGAAAAGGAAATCACAAGAGGATTTATTTTCCTCCAGCACTCAAGAGGACGCTTCTTGGAAGTCGATCGTGGATCAACTTATGCTTGAAAGGGCTCAGATGAAGGCGCAAATCGAGAAACTCAACTTGAGGCTTTTAGGAGAATCTCCTTAGGACTTTGTCTTTGTCTTTATTAAGCTTTGTTTGGGATTTTTGAAAGTGTACTCAAGACTTTGTATCGCTTTTTGAATTTAATGAAATCATGTCCTTTGATTATTATGTGTTCCTTGGTATTTGCAAATTGTTTCTTAAGTTCCTTAAATGAAATTTCATTTTTGCATTGCACTCATACATTTGGCATTGCATTTGCATTTTTTTTCATGAAACTCATTCCTGTCATCTGCTCTCAATTCAGCTTTCACACTGAGGCTCTCACGCAAATACTACACTCGAGCTCAAGCCAGAAAAAGGATGGCTGAAAGAGACATAGAGATGGACAGAGTTAACGAAGAGCTTTCTGATATTCGTGGAGATATGGGTCAGATGATGGAAATGTTGCAAGTCATTCGAGCGAAGATGGATACCCAACAGACTGTGGTGTCAGAAATTGTTACTGCAACGACTGAAATTGTCACTGCAACAACCCAGCCTACGTCATCAGTCACTACCCCTGTGACCTGGTCTCCTTTTGGGTTTCCTCCTGGATTTTTCCCTCCTTCTCAAGGGTTTGCTACTCAAAGTTTTATTCCTCCTCCACAAGGGTTTGCTACTCAAAGTTTTATTCCTTCTTCCCAAGGACTTGCTGCTCAGGGTTTCTTCCCTCCTTCTCAAGGTTTTGCTACTCAGAGTTTTATACCTCCTTCCCAAGGATTTGCTGCTCAGGGTTTCTTCCCTCCGTCCCAAGGTTTAGCTTCTCAAAGTTTCGCACCTCCCTCTCAGGGTATGGCATTTCCTTTTCAAGGTTTTGTGCCTCCTCCTCAGGGATTTGCTGCTCAACAAACTGTTCCTGTGACTAATGAAGAGAATCATGCAGTTGCTAATTTTACACAAGACATTGTGCACACCCGAGCTCAACCATACTTCAATGACCATCAGGGGTATGAAGCGCCAGATATGTCTGAAAACGGAGATGAAAAACATGTGAAGATGCAGGAGAATTTTGATACCCTTGAAAAAAGGTTAAGAGCGATTGAAGGTGACCAGATCTTTGGTGCTGCTGCCAGAGAAATGTGCCTGGTGTCTGGATTGGTAATACCTCCGAAGTTCAAGATACCCACCTTTGATATGTATGAGGGTGCAACTTGTCCTAAGAACCATCTCCTGATGTACTACCGAAGAATGGCTGCTCAGGTTGACAATGATAAGTTGATGATCCACTGCTTTCAAGACAGCCTGAAGGGAATCTCCTCTAAATGGTATTTGACGCTTGACCAATCAAAGATTCGTAGTTTCCAAGACTTGGCCGATGCTTTCATCCAACAATATAAATACAACATGGACCTCGCTCCCGATAGGAGGCAATTGCTAAGCATGTCCCAGAAAGAGTCTGAATCCTTTAAAGAGTATGCTCAAAGGTGGAGAGGGACCGCTTCTCAAGTAGAGCCCCCATTGACTGAAAAAGAACTAGCTGACTGGTTCGTTGACACCGTGCGACCAGAATTCTATGAGAGAATGGTGGGGAGTATAACTGCTAGTTTCTCTGATTTAGTGGCTGTGGGAATCAAGGTAGAACTCGGTTTGAAAAGTGGAAAGATGAGTAGTGCATCTGGCAGTTCTAGCACTAGTAGTGGAAATATTGGCAAGAAATTTACCAATAACTTCCACAAGAAGAAGGAAGGTGAGACAAATGCGATAATGGCCGGTCAAAGAAGAAATCCGTTGTGGCAGAGACCTTCACCTATGGCTCAACAGCAATATGCTCGCCAACAGCAGTATGCTCATCAACAACAGTATGCCCAACATCCTTATGTAGCGGCGGTTCAACCAGCATTTAATCCACAAGTCCCCATGTATCGGCCAGCTCAAGCAGTGCCGATGTACCAACAAGCGGCTCCAATGATTCAACCTTATCAACCAGTGATCAACAATCCAGGCTATCAACAAGCACCCAATGCTTCAGCCTACCAGCAGAGGACTCCAGCTCCTCATCCAAATCCCAATTTTCCGAACAGAAGACCAGGTGGAAGGCCTCCAAATCCTCGAATCCCTATAACTTATACTGAGTTATATCCTTCACTGTTGAAGAAGGGTTTGGTTACTCCCAGGCCTTTGGGTCCTCCACCAAGTCCGCTCCCGCCAAATTACAACCCAAATGCTCACTGTTTATTCCATGAAGGTGCTCCAGGGCACAATTTGGAGGGTTGTTATGCTTTAAAGTACATAGTGAAAGATTTGATGGAGAAGAATATTCTGTCATTTGGGAATACTGGTCCGAATGTCAAAGATAATCCTTTACCCAAGCATGGGTCTATAAATGCTATTGTTGATGAGTCCGAAGAAGGTTTGATTTTCATTGCCACCGAGATCAAGACCCCGCTCAGAGACTTCCATGCGAAGTTAGTAGAGGCGGGTATACTGAAGAGCTGTCATCAGAATTGTGAAGGTTGTGTTGATAGTCCAAGGGGATGTGAATTGGTCCTAAAAGATGTTCAAGATTTGATTGATGAAGGCGTTTTACAAGTGAGCAGTCATATGAAGAAGAATGAAGTGGCAGTAATTGAACCAATTTTCAACTTGCCGGAATCTAATTCTACTTGGGTGCCAGTGTTCAACCTGCCCGAATCTTCAGGAGTTCAACCTGTCTTCAATACCCCAGAATCTGTGGTGCCAATTTTCAATGTACCTGAGCCAAGATTTGAACAGAGGAGTAACTCTTTCCGTTATGAAGACACTAAAGCAGTTCCATGGAGGTACGATACAGGGAAAGTTCATCAGAAGACTGATAAAGCTAGCCAGAAGGAAGGTTCAAAAGTTGCAAGTACTGATATAGCGGGTGCAGGTCGTTTGACCCGTAGTGGTCGTGTTTATACCCAGCAAGCCAATACGGCTCCGCCTAAAGAAGTCATACCAGCTGTGGTCAACAAAGATAAAGAGGTAGTCTTGGGAGAAGAGGATGCAGAGTTCCTCAGAATCATAAAGAAGAGTGATTATAAGGTGATTGATCAGCTACATCAAACGCCTTCCAAAATATCTATCCTATCACTGCTTATGCATTCTCCGGCTCATCGAAGTGCGCTTCAGAAGTTGCTAGCTCAAGCACATGTTACGCATGATATAACAGTGAATCAGTTTGACGGAGTCATTGCCAATATCACTGCGTGTAACAACCTCAGTTTCAGTATGGAGGATCTTCCAAAGGAAGGCTTGGACCACAACCGTGCTCTTCACATATCAGTGAAATGTCAAGAGGATACTTTAGCAAGAGTTCTCGTGGATACAGGATCTTCTTTGAATGTTTTGCCGAAAAGAACACTTGCTAAGTTATCTTATCAAGGGGCAGAGATGAGGCCCAGTGCACTGATTGTAAAAGCTTTTGATGGTTCAAGAAGGACTGTTATTGGAGAAGTAGACTTACCAATCTTGATTGGGCCACAGGTCTTCAAAATCACTTTCCAAGTCATGGACATCAATCCTAACTACAGTTGCTTGCTGGGAAGACCCTGGATTCATGCTGCTGGGGCAGTCACTTCTACCCTACATCAAAAGATGAAGTTTGTAGTCAATGACAAGCTGGTGACCGTGTCTGGGGAAGAAGAACTCATGGTTAGCAATCTTTCATCCTTCAGTTATATTGAGGCTGATGAAGATGCTTTGGAAACTTCTTTCCAAGCTCTTGAGATAGCCAATGCTGTCCTTCTGGAAGTAGAGGAACCAAAAGGGAAGGGTATCCCATCTTTTGCATCGCTGAAGAGTACCATTTCCACCATTGAAGAAAGAAGCTATGAAGGTTGGGGTTATGTCATCGAAGTCAAGCAGAAGCTAGATCGTTGCGGGTTGGGTTACAAACCAACTCATGTGAAGGAAGGAGCGTCAACCTCCGTTAAAGGACGTCTGAAGACCATTCAAGAGGTGTTTTCCAGTGCTGGATATCAGATCAACGCAATTGATGGAGTTTCTGAAGATGAAGATGTGAATCATTTGGTGTATCAGTGTGAAGAAGCCTTGGACAATTGGGAGGCAGTCGAGATCCCAGAGTTTTTTCCATTGTCAAAGTAATTTGTTGTTTTTTCAATGTTTTCAAAGTTCCCTAGCTATGCCCAAGGCTATGGGAGTATTTTGTAGGGCCCCTTTCTCATTTTTAAAAGTTATTATCAATGAAGGCATTTTGTTGAACTCTTATTTTGATCATTTACTGTTTTTCTCTCTTTTCACTTTTAAAAGAAGATGGCAATCTTTCAAAACCAAAAAAGCTTTTTTCTCTTGCATTTCTCTATTTTCCACTTTTAATAAAAGCAAATCATTACCATATGCAGAATAAACGAAAACCCTGTTGAATCCAATGACTCTACATTCTCTCCTAACTTTGATTCGCCCATCTACCAAGCGGAAGACGAAAGTGAGGAAGATTGTGACATTCCCGAAGAACTGGCAAGATTAGTTGAGAATGAGCACACAGATCTTCAGCCACATAAGGAGCAGGTTGAGACCATCAACTTTGGCACTGATGAAGACATGAAGGAAGTCAAGATTGGTACAACGCTTGGGGCAGACATCAGGGAAAGATTGGTCAAGCTTCTCAGAGAGTATGTAGATGTGTTCGCATGGTCGTATCAAGATATGCCCGGGTTAGACACAGACATAGTGGTCCACAAGTTACCTCTTCGGCCAGAGTGTCCTCCTGTAAAGCAAAAGCTTCGAAGAACAAGACCAGACATGGCTCTGAAGATTCGAGAAGAGGTCAAAAGGCAGTTTGATGCTGGGTTCCTTGCAGTTGCAAAGTATCCTGAATGGGTAGCTAATATTGTGTCAGTCCCTAAAAAGGATGGCAAAGTCAGAATGTGTGTGGACTATAGGGATTTGAATAAAGCCAGTCCGAAGGACGATTTCCCTCTCCCGCATATTGATACTTTGGTTGACAACACTGCTAAATTTGATGTTTTCTCCTTCATGGATGGGTTCTCAGGGTACAACCAAATCAAGATGGATCCTGACGATATGGAAAAGACTACATTCATCACACCATGGGGCACTTATTGTTACAAAGTTATGCCATTCGGTCTCAGGAATGCAGGAGCCACCTATCAGAGGGCAATGGTCACCCTATTCCATGATATGATGCATAAAGAGATAGAAGTTTATGTGGATGATATGATTGCCAAATCACAGAGTGAGGAGGATCATTTGAATCATCTCTTGAAGTTATTTGAGCGTCTCAGAAAGTTCCAACTGCGTCTAAATCCGGCTAAGTGTACTTTTGGTGTCCGATCAGGAAAGTTACTTGGTTTTATTGTTAGTCAGCAAGGTATTGAAGTAGATCCAGATAAGGTCAGAGCAATTCAAGAGATGCCAGCTCCCAAGACAGAAAAGCAAGTCAGAGGTTTCCTAGGAAGATTGAACTACATCTCCAGATTCATCTCCAACATGACTGCTACTTGTGAACCTTTATTCAAGTTACTCCGGAAGAATCAAGCAATTGAGTGGAGTCCTGATTGTCAATTGGCATTTGAGAAGATTAAGGTTTATCTGCAAGAACCTCCTATCTTAATCCCACCTACTCCAGGGAAGCCTCTTTTCATGTACCTAACTGTGCTCGAGGGATCTATGGGTTGCGTGTTGGGCCAACAAGACGAAACTGGTCGTAAGGAGCACGCCATTTATTACTTAAGCAAGAAGTTCACAGACTGTGAAAGCAGATATTCACTCTTAGAGAAGACTTGTTGTGCCTTGGCATGGGCTGCTAGACGCCTTAGGCAGTACATGATTTGTCACACTACTTTGTTGATCTCGAAAATGGATCCAATAAAGTACATCTTTGAGAAGCCTGCTTTGACAGGAAGGCTCGCCCGTTGGCACATGTTGTTATCCGAGTACGACATCCAATATGTAACCCAGAAGTCTATCAAGGGCAGTGTTTTGTCTGAATACCTTGCTGATCATCCTGTCGAAGATTACGAACCTTTGAAATTCGATTTCCCGGACGAGGACATTATGTTGATAAAGGACTGCAAAGTTCCAGATCCAGATGAAGGTCCCGAGCCAGGGTCCCGTTGGAAGATGATGTTTGATGGTTCCTCTAACTACATGGGGCATGGTGTAGGAGTTGTTTTGATGAATCCTGATGGTGGTTATACTCCCTTCACAGCCAGATTATGTTTCGAATGTACAAACAACATCGCAGAGTATGAAGCATGTGTTTTGGGTATCGAAGCTGCAATCGATACCAGAATCAAGATTCTTGATGTATATGGAGACTCAGCTTTGGTAATCTACCAAGTCAAAGGCGAATGGGAGACCCGTGATGAGAAGTTGATCCCATACCGTGCCCATATTGTGGAATTGATCAAATACTTTGATGAAGTCACTTTCCATCACGTTCCAAGGGCAGAGAATCAAATTGCAGATGCCTTGGCTATGTTGGCTTCTATGTTTCAAGTCAGATTTCTTAATGAAGCTCCACTCATTACAATCGAGCGAAGAACTGCACCAGCCTACTGTCTACTGGTCGAAGAGGAAACTGATGAGAAACCGTGGTTCTACGACATCAAGAACTACTTGCAGAATCAGGAGTACCCAGCTGATGCAACAGCTCTGGACAAGAAAACTCTGAGAAGATTGGCGTCCAAATTTTTCCTCAGCAATAATGTGCTTTACAAGAGAAATCATGATATGGTCCTGCTCAGATGTGTGGACAAGCGCGAAGCAGACTTATTGATCAGGGAAATCCATGAAGGATCATTTGGAACACATGCCAATGGACATGCCATGTCCAGGAAGATTTTGAGAGCTGGATACTTCTGGTTGACCATGGAATCAGATTGCTTCAAGTATGCCAGGAAGTGTCATAAATGCCAGATTTATGCCGACAAGGTGCACGTACCTCCGACACTTTTGAATGTTCTGTCATCGCCTTGGCCTTTCTCAATGTGGGGCATTGACATGATAGGGGCAATTGAGCCTAAAGCTTCCAATGGTCATCGGTTTATCTTGGTCGCAATCGATTATTTCACCAAATGGGTAGAAGCAGCTTCCTACGCCAATGTGACAAAGCAAGTGGTTGCCCGCTTCATCAAGAACCAAATTATCTGCCGTTATGGAATCCCAAGCCGAATCATCACAGATAATGGGACCAATTTGAACAACAAAACGATGAAAGAGCTGTGTGAGACATTCAAGATTGAACATCATAACTCTTCTCCGTATCGTCCGAAGATGAATGGAGCTGTTGAAGCTGCAAACAAGAACATCAAAAAGATTCTGCAGAAGATGGTAAAGACTTACAAAGATTGGCACGAGATGTTACCCTATGCTTTACACGGATACAGAACATCAGTCCGCACTTCAACAGGGGCAACCCCTTTCTCTCTGGTGTATGGGATGGATGCAGTTCTCCCTATTGAAGTAGAGATACCGTCTTTGAGAATCTTGATGGAAACCAAACTGGAGGAAGCTGAGTGGGTCCAGAGCAGATACGACCAGCTGAACCTCATTGATGAGAAGAGAATGACTGCCATGTGCCATGGCCAGATGTACCAGAAGCGCATCAAGAGGGCATTTGACAAGAAAGTCCGTATCCGAGAATTCAAAGAGGGAGATCTTGTACTCAAGAAAATCTTGCCAGTCCACAAAGACATGCGTGGAAAATGGAGTCCTAACTATGAAGGCCCATATGTTGTGAAGATGGCATTCTCCGGAGGTTCCTTAATCCTTACAACTATGGATGGTGAACAGCTGAAACACCCGGTGAATTCTGATGCAGTCAAAAAATATTATGCTTAAATAAAACCCGATAGGTCGAAAACCAGAAATGGCGACCTAGGCAGAAATGGGTATCCCGGTGGATCAAAACCTATGAAGGAGATCCAGGCAAAAGTTAGGGATAAAAATGAAAAATAAGAGCTCGCTAAGTTGAAAACCCGAAAGGGCGGCTTAGGCAAAAAAGAGCGTCCCGGTGGATTGAAAACCCGAAAGGGCGATCCAGGCAAAAGTTAGGGACAAAGGCATTTGACTGTATCAGATGGTGTTTACCATTACTGAAGAATCATACGGGAAGATCGATCCAATTGCTCTCGTCGGAAGCAAGGTGTCGGGCAGTCTTAGTTATTAGGGATTGAAGTGGTCGTTGGATTCAATGTAGACCTTTCCCCATTGCCATTTTCAAATTGTAATTTTCCATGGAGTTTTTGCCATTGGCAAGCTACCACTCTTGAATAAAATACAAACTTTGCCTATGAATTTTGTTGTTCAGCTTCTTATTTTCTTTTGTTATGCAAAATGCCATCACTTGATTACAATTTAACTTTGAAAATGACAAGTTTTTTTAAAGGAAATGTTTTTGAAAACACACTGAAAAACTTTTAAGTTTCTTTGACTTTGGAAAATTGGAAAAAGCTTCTGTTTCCCCAAGAAGTCCTGGTTTGCAACAACACCATTATGCTATTATTACAGAAATCCACATAGAAGTTCAAAACTGATAACACTCTTGGATGGATCCTTGGACCAAGTGTGATTTCCAAGTTCGAAGACATCTCCCCAGTGTTTTTCATATTGCTCACCTGAGTATTGGTGTTGAGAGCCTACTTCTCTTTGAGTCTTGTCAAAACTCTTTGTCTCTTTAGAGTCAACATTTGCATATCATGATCATTCGCATCATGCTCAATCATGCGCATTTAACATTAGCATTTATCTTTCCCCAGTTGTCGTCTGTCTAACTCCAGGTCCAGATATCATTAGTGTTCAATTTGAGAATTTATTGTTGTTGGTACCCGAAGTGGTTTACCATTTGTTTTTGTCCCCAGTAATTGCTGGTGTTCACCGTGGGATTCTATTTGTGATTGGTATTTGTCTTTATGACCACCATATCTCCTTGAAGTCCAATTGTCATTGGCACAAATCTTTTAAGCAGGTCCTGAAACCTTTTGCTTAAATCCAAGTCCATTTGATTTTGTACGTACTCGCACCTTTCTCCTGATGGTTCCTGAAGGAATTTCCAGGGGTTGGATGTGTTATCTTAGTTGAAAACTCCAACATGTTTTGTTGTTACTTTTGCGTTAGCCGGTCGCTTAGAGCCGTTGATTCATTTTTTGGGTGATCTCCATTCTATCCCCAATGCTAGCTGGTCGCATAGAGCCACTACTAAATCACTGTGTTTTCCTTTCTTATCCTCAGTGTCAGCAGTTACATTTGAACCTGCTAATTTACCGTTTTGAATACTTTGACTATTTTGTCTTTATCATTCTTAGTGTCAACCGGTTTTTAACTTGTTGCGCTTTCACTTTGAGTGTATCTTGGTCTTCTTTTGTAGTGTCAATAGGTGTCGAACTTATTGCGCTTCTACTTCGTTTATTTTGTTGTATTCTTGGTGTCAGTTGGTCGCATCGAGCCGCTGCGCATTCACCTTGAATAAGCCGTTTGTCATTCTCAGTGACAGTTGGTCGCATCGAGCCGCTGTGCATTCACTTTGAATGTTTATTTTTGTTGATATTCTTGGTGTCAGTTGGTCGCATCGAGCCGCTGCGCATTCACCTTGAATTTTGTGCCATTCCTATTTCCCGTGACAGTTGGTCGCATTGAGCCACTGCACATTCTTTTAGGATGACCTAATTGTTGTATTCTTAGTGTCAGTTGGTCGCATAGAGCCGCTGCGCATTCACTTTGAATATTATGTTTATCATTTCCAATGCTAGCTGGTCGCATAGAGCCACTGCATTTTCCCTTTGAATGTTTGTCTTGTTGTATTCTTAGTGTCAGTTGGTCGCATTGAGCCGCTGCGCATTCACTTTGAATATGTTGTTGTTTTCTTTTATCTCTCAAAGTCAATTTGGTCGCATAGAGCCATTGATCTACCATTTCGATATATTTCTGTTGTTATTCATAGTGTCAGTTGGTCGCATCGAGCCGCTGCGCATTCACTTTGAATATTATATTTATCATTTCCGATGACAGTTGGTCGCATTGAGCCACTACACTTGCCCTTTGATTGTCTATTTTGTTGTATTCTTAGTGTCAGTTGGTCGCATTGAGCCACTACACTTGCCCTTTGATTGTCTATTTTGTTGTATTCTTAGTGTCAGTTGGTCGCATCGAGCCACTGTGCAGTCACTTTGAATTTTATCTTGTTTTGTCTGTGTTCGTTGATCCAACGCTTTGGATTTCCTTTTGTTCCCGTTTTTTTTTGTTATTCTTAGTGTCAACAGTTACACTTGAACCTGTTGATTTATCACTTTGAATATTTCCCCGTTTTCGTTTATTTATCCCCAGTGTCTGTCGTCCCCAGTGCATGTCATCCCCAGTGAGTCTTGGCTTGTGGTCGTCGGCATTCTCATTCTGATCATTCATACCATAATCATCATTTCATTGCATAAGAGTTGCAGAGTTAGATAGTTTTGTAGTTCAGCATAACATTGCATTTAGGGGCAAAATTTCCGGTTATTTCTGTATTTAAATACCTTTCACACTGATTCCATGAGGATTATCATCACTCACGACATCTGGTGAAGTTATTTAAATAGGGGCAACTGTCACACCCCAAATTTTACCCCTAATCGCTCATATCATCATCATACTTTTATCGCATTTTTGCAGGGATTTTTTTCGATTTATTTTCTGTTGCTTTCTTCTCATTTTCTAGCTTCCATTTTAATTTAATTTATTTATGACCTTTTTTAATTCATTTTCGTATTTTTAATTTTAATTTCTATTTTCGTTCTATTTGTAAATTCCTATTTTTTAAATTTTATTTCAATTTCTATTTTTTAATTTTTTTAGTTCAATTTTTAAAATTTTCTAAACTTATTTGTTATTTCTTTTCATTATCAAGTCCTCATTCCTAAATTAATTTTTATTTCATTTTCAAATTTTAGTTTCTAAATTCATTTTCTATTCTTCAACTTTTAATTTTATCTCATTTTCAAGTTTCTATTTCCAATCTAATTTCAATTTCCAATTTATTTTTAGTTTATTCTAATTTGATTTCAATTTCTAATTTATTTTTAATTTACTTTTCTTTTTAAGATTTCATTTTTAATTTAATTCCAATTTCTTTTTTTATTATTATTCATTTTAGTTCCAAGTTTATTTATTTAAGTTTATAAGTTATTTTTAATTTTTAAATTTAATTCTTTTTCATTCCATTTCTAATTTAAGTATTATATTTAGATTCTAATTTAAAACTTTCATTTTCAATATTAAGTGCCAAGTATAAATCATAACTTAGTGTAAATAATCAATCTTTATTTCATATCTATTGTTTTTATTACAATTACATAAAAAAAATGTACAAAATTCTGCACTACAATACAAATGCAGCCTGCTCCAAATCAGCCCCACAGCAAGCATGCAGCCACCAACAGCTGCATTTTCCTGCTCCACCCACTGCTGCAAATTCAGCATGTGTCTCCCTTCCTCCAACCCTTCATTGGCAAGCAACAAGGACAACAAAAATCAGCCCTGTTACAACTACATAACACACTGTTACATACAAATTCAACCTACAAAACTCAGCACTCTTTTACACACAAAACAGTTCCAAAAACAACTCACAAACATTCAAAAAATACAGCAACTCAAACAGCACTACCACACCACAAACAGCCCTCAAACTCACTGCAAACATCACCCAAACAGCCATATTTTTACAAGAAAAACAACCATAAAAAACAGTCCCCAACACTACACAAAAATAGCTCTCAAACTCAAAAAAAATCAGCCCTGCAAACATCAAAAACTCAGCAACTCAAACAGCTTCCCACAACGCAAAACAGTCCCAAAAGCCATCAAACACACATCAAATAGCCATCAAAAAAAATCACAAAAAAAACAGGGGCAAGAACAACTCCAAAATTCAGCAAAAGCAATAATCAAAAGAATCGGAAGCTCACCGTGTGGATTCGTCACCCCGATAACGTTCGGGCGGTAATATCTTTTTCTCCCTCTCCTTCACCTCTTTTAGCTTTTGTCCATATTTAGTTCTCTACTCATCTTTATTGTTCAATCTCAAATCTGCATATACAAAACCAACTTCATGTTAGAACTTCGAAAAAATATACTTAAAACCATTTTTTTTCAAATCAACAAATAACACTTGTAAATAAAAAGAACACTCTGCATAAAATTACAACAAGTCTCAGAATTTACCAAAAATATTCCCATTGACTTTGCTCTTCAATCCATATAATCATCCTCACCATTTTTCTTCTGACCAACACACCTTTATCAACCAAACACAGATCCAAAAAACAATCCAGTCATAACCTCATAAAACTGAAACACACATAATCTGAACCTTGGAACTCATCACTCTTTTTCGCCATCAAAACCGCAAATACCCTGTTCATCACAAACTGATAAAACTCAGTTCAGCCTAAAAATTACTTTTCTTCATCATAATCAACACCAGAAATCCACACAAAAAAAAAAACAACCAGCTCACAACCACCAAACAGCAAGCAAATAAACTATAACCAAACAAAATCAAACAAACACCAAATTCAAAACTCACATAAAAACCAGAAAATACAACACTGACCTTTGAACCATAAGTGCAATCCGAAACCACCGTGATAGACCGAAAACAGACTGCTTCAACCTTTCACACCAAAATCCGTTCACCACCTTCCAATAACAACCGCAGCCAAGCCAATACTCATCACCAAAAGCCACTGTGACCAACCAAACCAGCACCCCGTTACCGTCGACACCCATCCGAGAACCGCCAAAAAAAACCTGTCAACGGAAACAGTAGCAGAACCGTCAACACAGCCAAATCACACAAACCCACCCTTCACAGAACCAAATACATAAAACCTGTTCACAGCCAACACAGAAAACCAACCTTCCTTTTTCTCAGAACAGCCTCCGCGAGTGCATCTCCATGAATGCACCAGAACCACAAACCCTTTCGACACACAACTGAAGCCCTCCCTCAAACCCTTTCATCAAATCTGCCATAACCATTCCATCCAAGCTCACCGCCTGCAACCTACGCCGCCGAGCAAACCAATCGCAAAAAAACCTGAGACCAACACAAAACAGAGGAGTTTCTTTTTCAAAAGAAAACTAAAAAAAACAAAAGTCATCACAAATCATAACCAGACCAAAAAAAACCATTCACGAAACCATACACCACCCGTAGCCACCTCTCCCGACCTCAAACCATCATGAACTCATCAATACAACCTCATAAACCAGCCACAGCCAAACCGCCATGAGAATAGTTACCACAGAAAGATAACACTCACTGCCTCCACCCTTCTTCTTCAATCGCATATTCACCGCTCAAACCACCCTTTTCTTTCTTACTTAATCCCTTTTTGCTCCAATGCAAACTCTCCAAACAGAGAAACCAAGCAGCAACAACAGAACCGAAACCAGATCGCAAACTGAGTGAAACCGGTGAGAGCAAGCATTGAGAGAGAGCTTCGTGAGAATAATCCATACCGCAGGCAAAAAAATCTTGAATACATAAAGGAGATTTCTTCTGCCGTTTTAAAGGGGGGTTTGATTTGAGAATGAGATAAAATGGAAGCATCAAATCTATCACTTTTCTTTTGAGACAGTTCTCCTTGAGTGCTTCCGTCTATCACATCATACTCAATGTACCATAGCCCATGATGACAGAGTAAGAGTAAGATCATGCTGATTAGATAACACGGATTCAAAAAAACTTTTGTTCCAAAAGATCAAACCCGGCATATAACTTTTGTTTGAAACTATCCTTTAATCTCACTCGTATCTTCACAAGATCTTCAGCTTCAAGAATACGGCGTCACTGCAATTTTTGAATCTCTCTTCATGCGACGAGAATAAAGAGCCAATAGCTTCAGCCGGAGCGATTAAGCCGTTAGTGAGAGCTTTAAACTCAGGTACTTCAACGGCGAAAGAGAGCCTCACCCTGTCAAAACCAGACTTCAACCAACCGCATACATTTTCCGTCATCGCCACTGAAACACAAATTCACAGCACAAACCAGAATCACCAAACCGTACCACCAATCACCGTCAAAATCCATTCACCGCGAAATCAAACCCGGCTCGCACAAAATCCAACCCACCACCCAAACCTGAACCGAGAACGACTCCATCAACCATAACTCACCTCCACTCGAACCAAAACCTGAAAAAAAAACCTTTCCGTAACCCTCAATCGGAACAGCCATCCGCGAACCCCAACACCCACGCCGTCAACTACCATCGGATTTGAATCAGTGTTGAAACGGAGAGATTAAAGCAGCCTGAGAGAGAGAGAGGCCGCGAGTGAATGAGAGAACTGTTGTGAGAAATCAATAGCCACTGGGTTGAGAGAGAGCGAAGTTGAGTGAGACGCTGAGAGATTTTGTGAGTGAGAGATTTCTGAGAGTAAGGATGAGAGTGTTGAACCAGGTCGTGAGAGGTTGAGACGGAGGAGAGAATCGCGAGCGAGTGAGCAGAGAGAATTTCTTTTCCCATTTCATGAACGCTGCGTTTTTGGCCTAGGTTTCCTTTTTTTTCCTTTCACAATTGAAGCGGGTCATGGGTTTTATCCGACCCAGTAAGGTCCTGCGCCCCATGGGCCTGTGTCCATCTTCACCATCACAACTTTCAGCCCATTGTCCTTTTGTCTTAAAGATCTTTTTCTTTTTTTAAAAATCTTTCAGCTAATTTTAGTTTATTAGATAGTTAAGTTATTTTTCTCTTATTATTTTCTCATTTGTATATCAAAAATAAACAGCATTTTAATATTTATTTTCATTATTATAATTAGTTTATGTCCATATAAAGTAAATAAATAAAAGTCTTTTAATTTCAAAATTTCTCTTTCCTATTATTACTATTACATTTAGTAAGAAATTTATATAGATAATAAAAACTTTCAATTTCGAAATTTTCCTTTTCTAGTTAAGAATCCATATACATATAAATAAATAAAAATAAATAAAAGACTTTTTTTAAAACTTTTCGTTTCTAATTTTATTTTTATAGTTAGATATTGATACATGAAAAAATATACAAAATATTTATTTCGAATTCATTTTCTTTTCTTCTATCTCTTTTTTTAATACATTTAATTAATCACTTATTTTATATATAAAAAAAATAAATCCAAAAAAGCATTTGTATAGTTTCTTCTTCGTTCAAGGCAGAGTTTGTTTAACTTAGTTTTAGACCCCTTAGTGAGAGTCCTAATTTAATTGTCCGATGTCTCAGTTGTGTTTATACTTATTTTATTTCACATCCTGACCATATACTTGTTAAAATAAAATCGAAATCGCACATTAATTTTAAAAAAAAAAATATAATAATTCCTTGGTCCAACGCCAAGTGAACTTCACTTCACATACACTCACACACGTAAGTCGGTCGTTTACGATCGCCATCTGCACAGTTCCTTACACTTCATAGCTTTCCAACTTAAGCAAATTGACGCACCGCGTTTGTCTTCCACCCCTGCATTCTCGATCCATATATCGAGCCATAGCCAGTTACTGAGCCTTTGTCTTTGCATTTTCCATTTACTTTATTCGATTTATTTATTTGCAAGTAGCAACCTTTGCCTAGTCTTAGGAGCTTGCACCCTCTCTTATTTATTTTTATGCTTTTCAATCCAAAAGGGAAAGACTCCTGCAGTTGACTCAATGTCATAGGAAGTTTAGCAATCCCTAGTTCCATTTTGACCTTAGCAATTAGGTCCCTCATCCTTAGGTCCTTAGCCATTAGGTCCTTAGTATTTTATTTTACAACTTTTTGTGACTTTGTTAAGTCACGTGAGTGTTTGCCATAACACTTACCTTCCCCCGCGAACCTTGAGCGTAACCAAGTGTTCGTTAATCCTTAGGAGAACTACGAGTGCTCTGATTCTATACCCGATACGTAGGCATCGATGCGATGTTGTGCGAGCACCATTAGAAATAAAAACCTTAGGTTTCCTTTAATTTTAACAAGCAATAAACAACAATAATACAAATATCAACAAGAGGTTCCCGTAGGATACTGCGGATGCTTAGGATGCTAACACCTTCCCTAGGTATAATCAACCCCCGAACCTAGTTTCTCCTCATTTAGGGTTTTTACGATCTTTTTCCCTTTTCCTTTTGGATTAAATTAAAGTCGGTGGTGAACATTAAATGTTTTGCGATTCAAGCTCACTTAATAGCTTGGTATCCGATTCTCACCGCGACACTTCCATTAGCCAAAAGGTGTGGCGAATTCAAGCAACATTTCAACATGTTCGCCCATTCAATTGACAAATATATTTACAAACTATGTCATTTTGGTAAATTTTTTTAAAACATTGTTATTTTGGAAATATTTTTATAAAATTAAGTTATTTAAAAAAAAAAATTCTCAAAACCCCTCGCCTGTGTTTAATTGGCAGCTTTCCACTATAGCTTCACTAATAGATTAAGATCAATATATTAATCGAATATCAAATTCTTCACATGCCACCTACCCCACTTTTAATTAGTTCTTATCCAATTGCTATGTACAAATTACACGATTTGACCAACTATTAATTTTATATATTTTCATGGAAAAGTTTGTTAATTACTTGGACAATGAATGTATACTATAATTAGTTTATGATACCTCATCTAATATAGCGTGCGTGCTTTAGTTTGCGTGACAAAGGCTTTAGACGTGTAAATTAATTGGTAATGTTTCACTAACTAAACTTCGTTTTGATTAAATTCTTCATTTATACGTGTAGAATAATCGTTATAATAATCCCTTCGTTTTAAAATGACATTCTTCATTTATATATTCTAGTCATAAAATGAGTGTTATTTTACATAAATAAAAAAATAAAAAATAAAGAAACTAACAGCCATCTTTTCCAGTCAAAATGTAGACTCCATCAAACAAGAGCAAAGTAGTAAACTTTGTCCTTTGAAGTTTGAGGTTAATTAACTTAAAACTTATAACTATCATTAAATTAGATTACGTGGTCAGAATTAGAAACCATTAATTCAAGTCAAAAACTCTACATAACATATGACTTATATGACTAATTCAAAACAAATTTGATATTTTTTCTTTCAAACTATTAACTAATGTTACTTTCACAAAAGTGATGTAATCCCATATGTTGTTTGGACTCATAACAAAATGTTCAGTATACCAATTAATATAAATAGCACCATCTCCTATGAGATTCTTGTATTAGAGCAATATTTGTCTAACTGATAAAATCTTCAATTTATTTTTACGCCATGAAATTTCTCAACGTTATTTTGGCCTTGCTTTTTGTTCTTACTATAGCTTATGTTGAACCAAATATAGCTACTAGGGTTTTGAATACAAAATACAACTTACAATTGCAGTCTCTTGATAAGGGACCTGTTACTCCTTCAGGGCCTTCAGGCTGCACCTTTATCCCCGGAAGTGGTGGCACAAACTGCCTTGTGAAGGAAATGAACGTCGCCGGAACTGATCATCGGCGTCGAGGTAATCCTCGATTTTTTGCTCCGTTTGGGGTTGCAATCAATCAATAAATGATTCATTTTCTTTATTTGTGGTGGGTTTAAGGTGTAATCAAAAGCTATTGAAGCTCTTTTCAACATGGAAGCCTCATGGGGTGAGATCACACTTTGATGAACATTCACTATGTAATATTTGTGTAGAAAATTTGGTTTAATTGGTTTATTTGTTATTGTTTGTTCTCTGCGATATAATAAGGCAATTGTAATTATAAACTTGTCATTATTTTATGAAAACCAACTTTTTATATTTTCATGCATATGGTTGTATTGTATAGAATTGTTAAAATCGACTACCTGATCCTAAACAGGTTAATCATGTCGGTTCTCTGACTTTTTTGAGTTGGATCCAAAAAAATCCATTTTAATATGGGTTTCTATTTTATTATTCAAACACAACCCTGTCTGGACTGCGGGCTACCCAGCCCTAAACTGGTCCATTTTCAATTTGTTTTTAAAAACAAATTCTCTCCCTATTTTTCAAATAATAACTTGTAGCATATTATATTATTCTTATTTGAGTAATTTTCTCTAAGAGAGAATTATCCACCTTGTAACATCTAATAAATTTAACATAAAGTTATCTAATATGTAACTTCCAACAAATTATACACATAATTACACACAATTACACACAAAATTATCCACCATGAACTTCCAACAAGTTACTGACAAAATTATCCAACATGTAAGTTTCAACCTATTAGAAAAAACCTTAGTCCCACATTGACTAAATATAGAATTCACAAAGGATTTAAATAGAGTGACACTCATCACCTTACTAACCGATTTTGTAGGGTTGAATTATGACAAACTCTAATTCTAACATGGTATCAAGAGCCTATCGATTCGGACCACCCACCATATGCGCACCAAGCCCAAAAATACGCAAGGGGATGTATTGGAAAAAACCAAGTCTCATATATTGATAATTCAGGTTACTCACCGTTTATATCCACGCACCAAGCCCAATCGTGTTGGACGTGAGAGGTGTATTGGGAAAAACACAAGTCTCACATTGGTTAAATATAGAACTCACAAAGAGTTTAAATAGAGTAACAATCCCGTGTGAGGGGTGTATTGGGAAAAACTCAAGTCCCACATTGGTTAAATATAGAACTCACAAAAGGTTTAAATAGAGTGACAATCCTCATCTTACCAACCGATTTTGTAGGGTGAGTTAGGACAAACTTTAATTCTAACACAACCAAATACATATTTTTAAGTTAACTTAACACAAAATTAAATAGTCCTAATTTGACTCGCAACGTCACTTGAATTTTCTTCAAAGACATTAACATGTTCAAATGTGTTGGATGTTTGACCACTTAAACAATCTTAATTAATACTCTCTTGTTCCTTTTTTAGTGTCACTTTTGGATAATTTTTTTATTCTTTTTAACTGTCACTTGCAAAATTTAATGTAGTATTAAATGCATTTTGTCAAAATTACATTAATGAGAGATATTATATAGAGAGAAAAAATAAAATGAATGTAATAAATAATCAAGGATATTATAGATAAAATGAGAATTATTGTATGAAAAGTAATAATAATGATTAAATTTTTTGATATGTATAACAATACAAAAATTGACACTTAAAAAGAAATTGAGCGAGTATTAATGTCATAATCAAATTCTATAAAATAAGAAAAATAATAATTAAAAAAAATATACATTATTTATAACACAAGTGAATAACATTCAACATTATGATTCTATTTTACACTTGAGAAAAAGTTAACAAGTCTAACTCAATTAGTAGTCAAGTGTAATCTCATATGCTAATGGATTAGTGGTCATATTTATGATAATTGAAATGTTGCATGGTTGAAAACATATTCCTATAATTATATTTATGTGCATAATTAGCAATTGAGATAGTTTAATAGGATAATATTTTATTCTTTTTTAAATTACATTGGATATTTTCATAAGGATATATATATATATATATATATATATATATATATATATATATATATATATATATATATATATATATATATATATATATATATATATATATATATATATATATATATATATATATATATATATATATATATATATATATATATATATATATATATAAAGTCAGAGTGATTTTAAAATGAGAGATGAGAGGAATAAACAACAACTATTAGATCAAGTTATTAAGAGATAGAGAAATTAATAGTCACAATAATGAATAAGTTTAATCATAATTATTTGAGTGATCTAAAGGTTGTTGTTTATCCTGTTATTTCTCATTTTAAAATCACTCACTTGATATATATATATATATATATATATATATATATATATATATATATATATATATATATATATATATATATATATATATATATATATATATATATATATATATATATATATATATATATATATATGAAGAAAAAAACAAATAATCTTTTTATGATTAGAAAATATGCAACTGATTTTCTCTCACCAAAAGCAATAGTATTATGGATGATTAAGATTATTTTATAAATAATACTTGTATTAAGAAGTAATAAAATGTTATCTTAACTCTTTAAGGTGGGTAATAATTGGGTGTATGGTGTGATGATATTCAACAAGAGGTTTACAAATGTGTTTATAGAACTGAATGTTCACCGATCTAGATTACATAGAGTTTCCTTCCCCTCTTTGTTTGAATATAATATGGGTTTGTCATATCTCTTTCTCCTTAAGGAGTTAGACGAGTTTGTGGCTCAGTATGATGGGAATAAGAGTCATGGTCTTGATGGGTTCAATCTCTATTTGTTAGAAGATTTTGGAACTTGTGGGGAAAGATTTAGGGATTATGATTGATTAATTTCACTCTTTTGCATCATTTTCTTGGACTTTTAACGCTTATTTTGTGACTTTGATCCCCCAATTTTAAAAATTCCTCTCTTATGGGTGACTTCAGGATTATTCATTGGTTAAATCCCTATAAAAATTAGTAGCTAATAAAATTATTTCTAAAATATTTGAGGTTCTTATTGGCAAGCTTATTTCTCCTTATTAGTCAACTTTTTTGAAAGGAATAATGTTGGTTGATAGAATGGTGGTTGCGAATTTGGTGTCAGATTTGATTAAGAATTCTAGAAAGACATGTCTTATTTTCAAAGTGGAATTTGAGAAGGCATATGTTTCAGTTATCTAGAGATTTCTAAATTACATGCTTATTAGATTTTGCTTTAATAATAAATGGAGGCTATGGATTATAGTGTGTGTCTTTGTTTGTAATCTTGCTGCGTTGGTTAATGATTTCCCAACTCAAGAGATTAATATCCAAATGAATTTGAAACAAAGAGATCTTTTAACATATTTCGTCTTCATGTCAGTGGCTAAGGGTTTTAGTGGGTTGATTATGAGGGTCACTTAATTGGGTCTTTTGGTAGGTTTTAGAGTTGGTCCCTCTAATTTAGAGGTTTCTCACCTTCAATATGTTGATGATACTATAATCTTTGAATATCCTTCGGTTGACAATAAGTGGGGCCACAAATGCAATTTTAAGGGGTTCAAACTTGATTTAGGTTTTCGAGTTAATTTTCCTAAAAGAAGTTTGATTGAAATTAATATGGACCATGTTTTTCTAGAGTCAATTGAGGATTTTCTACACTGTAGAATCGAGTCCCTGGCGTTTAGGTATCTAGGACTTCATGTGGGAGCCAATCCTAGGTTGGAAGGCATATGGGGACCCCTAATTATCCTATTGAAGAAGTAGTTAAATTCTTGGAAACATATGCATTTTATCTTAGAGGATAATGATCCTCTATAATTTTGTTCTAAATGTTATTCCTATAGTTTTTATGTTTTTAGTAAAATGTCAGTGAATGTATGAAAGAAATTAATCAAGATTCAAAGGAGGTTTATGTGGGGGTGGTGTAAAGGGAGATTCCAAGATCTCCTAGGTGGAGTTTTCCGGTGTTTGTAAACCTAAGATTAAAATGGGGTTTCTGTAACTTATAAATGCGCCTAGGGGTGAATTAGGTTTATCAAAATTTCTTCGAAGTTTTCTACCGATTCTTGATTTTTCATTTCCTTATGAGTTGTTAAGTGCTAAGAATAAAATGCAGAAAGTAAAGCAGAGACACGATGGTTTATCCTGATTCCCCTCACAAACCGAGAGTACATCCAACCCCTTTCCAAATAGAAAGAGATTTTCACTATCTGTTAGAAACCTAGAACAAGACACACCTAGTATTTTCTAATTCTAACCACCAAGAACAAACCTCTTGGGTACTACAATTTTTTAAAGTCCGAACAAGATTTACTTTCTCACACATGGACCTATTGAATCCATAAACCGGAAACAAGATATATCTTACTAACTTATCTCTAACAATCCTAAAGATAAGTAGTAATCAAATAAGTATAAATATTGAATTGTTTTTGTATAGATGGATGCAGATGAAAGCTTGAATCTTTATCAATATGACTATTGATCTTCTCCTTGATATATATTTTTCACTCACAAAAATAAATAAGTGTTCACTAAGATGAAATGAAACTTAGATGAGATATATACAAGTTTTATGCAAAGTTTCAGTCTCTTGAAAGTTTTTGAATAAGTGCACTCAAAAGTTTTATGAAAATATGAACAAAAGTGAGTGAAAAAATTAATTATGAAAATTATTGGAGGTGTCTAAAAATTCTGATGGGAATGAGTTTATATAATGCTCAAGACATCCTTCTAAAAAGGTATAAAAAATATGAAGAGATGCCATAATTTAAAACCAAAGAAAATAACATTTTTTTCATGAATAGGTGCAATTTTTCGTGCATGAACAGTGGTAATCGATTACTACCATAGTGGTAATCGGTTACGTGTTATAACGTTACTTTTTATTTTTCAAATTTGTGTTAGAGTAACCGGTTACTGCCTACTTGGTAACCAGTTACTTGAAGAAATTTCTAAAAAATTCTTTTAAAAAACCAGTATTAAAAATAGAAATAATGCATCCTTTTTGTTTATATGTTATGACATGAGTGTATCCTATATTTGAACATTTTATTTTTGCTTTATGAAAAGTAAAATTATACCTTTTAATCAATTTAATCAAGACTTTATTTTATTCATCCTTATTCATACTTCAAGGTCTTTGATCAATCCTTTTTATGCTTGCATGAAGTAAGTTGATGTAATGTTGTTGTCATCAAAATATGCTTGAGAAGCCATGCCTTCACAGTTTGGGTGTTAGAGATCTTAAGATGGTTAATTTTGATCTTTTTTCCATGTGGAGGTGGAGGCTGATCTATGGTGCCTTTGATCTTTGGTGTGATATTCTCAAAGTTAGATATGCATTATCAAATCACTTCTACATTGAGAGGTTGTAGATTTTCGGGTTTGAAATTTGTTTCCTCTTAGTGGAAAAGAGTGTCTCTTCTTGGGTCCATAGAAGATTATCTCTCTAATTGGTTTGAATATGGGATGAGTAAGAAGGTGGAGTCTGGTTTTCAGACCTTGTTTTTTGGCAGATCCCTGGATCGAGAATTCCATCTTATGATTAAGTTTCAAAGGCTTTTCACTATATCTTAATTTCTATATAGTAGTGTAGGAAGGTGGGTAGGTTTGAAGATGAGGGGTTTTCTTTGGGACATGAGATTGAGGAGACCATTTTTGTCCATGAAGAACCGATGGTCTCATATTTATTCTTGCTTCTTTAAGAAGCTTAGTTTAATGAAGAAAGTGATATGTGGGTTTGGAGGGATAGTAGAAACAGGTTTTTCATTATGGTTTATGCTTATCAAATCCAATCAAATATTAGTTCCTTTTTTGATGCACACCATCTTAGGGAGAACTTGGCACTCCCTCAACTTTGGGATAATTGGACTCCTTATAGGGTAATGGTTTTATCTTTGAAGTTTTTGTAGGATAGATTCTCCTATAGAGAAAATCACTTAAGAGGAAGTTTGTCGTCAATTCTGACGGCGCCCCTAGTATATTTGTGTGCGGGCTTGTTAGAATCAATCTCTCATATGTTTTTTTTTTCTTGTGATTTAATTTCTTCAGTGTGGTATACAATTTTTTAGTGGTTTGAGTGGCAGGTGGTTCTCCCTAAAGATCATGAGATTCTTTTTGAGATTTTTCTCTCTTTAGGAGATAAGGCTAAGATGGGGGTGGTTAGATATGGCATGTTATAGTGTTATATATATATATATATATATATATATATATATATATATATATATATATATATATATATATATATATTGGATATGGCGTAATAATAAAATTTTATATGGTTCTTCAACAAACATGAAAGAGGTGAAGAAACGTGGTATTTTTGTGTGTAGCTTGGAACCGGTTTCTTGGCAGGTTAGTGGCGAACTCATCATCTTTATTTGGCTATCTTTAGAACTCTATCATGTATCTCAAGCAATAGCGAATCAAGTGTTCATACATGCCTCAAAGGATGTGAAATGGCTCGATGGATCATCATGAGGGGGAAGCATTCACATTGGGTCAAACACTCACCTAAAGATAAAAAAAAAATCACTCAAATAAGTGAGAGACACTCCACATATTCACCCAAGGCCTTAAGGTGATATGTGTATGGGTCGTCATACTTATAAAGTGCTCAACCTCCACTTTTTAAAGAAATGTCGGACTTAGAACTCACACTTCTTTCTTAACACAACTTACATTTGTTTCTCAATAATCTCCCTATTAAGTGTGAGTCTATACACTATACTCCCCCTCAAGTGAAAGCTCTTTCATCCACATGCGTTTACCACCTTTGAGAGACCCCACTGTCTCGTCATAGACACTTCAACGTAACATGCCACCTGACTACCATGTGAGTAAGACTTTTGATACAAGGATCTAATCCCTTACTCGAACCACGACTCTGATACCACTAATGAGTCATCATGAGGGGAAGCATTCACATTGGGTCAAATATTCACCTAAAGGTCAAAGACTCACCCAAACAAGTGAGAGAGACACCTCATATTCACCCAAAATCTTAAGGTGATAGTTGTATGGGTCCTCTTACTCATAAAGTGTTCAACCTCCGCTTTTCTAAGCAATGTGGAACTTAGAACTCAAACTTATTTCTCAACACAATTCATATTTATTTCTCAATATGGCTTTGATTTTTCTTTCTGAACCTCTGTTTTGTTGATGATGGTGTTGGCGGTCTGTAGTCTAGCCTGATTTTGTATGGTTGAAACTATGTAGTTTGAATATTCTATCAGGATGTTTAATTTTTTGCCTTTGCTCCGTAATTTGTAATTTTTGGGTTTTTTCCTGGTTTTTTTTTTGTAAGTTTAACTTCAGCGTCAGCAGTCGTGACTCTGCCGTCATGCGAACATTTCTTTTTTCCTAGCCGCCGCCCCATTTCCCCCCGTAAAAAATCAATTTTTTCCCGACTTTTTCCTAAAATTTTATTTAAAAGAAAAGGTTTTCCAAATTTGAAGTTTCTATCAAAAACGATTTTTCGTAAAAATAAGTTGAAAATTAATTTTCTCAGTAATTTGGGGATAATGTTAAATCAATCAATCCAAAAAGTTATAGGAAAAGACAAAATAACAAAGGTCTTGAGAAACTCAAATGGGAACTTGATCGACCCTAACAAAGTCGTTCAAATCTCAAGGGCAGTATTCCAACACAACATAAATCAAAACAACAGGGAAAAACACATAACTCACAAGATATTCAACACAGATAGAGACCTTGGGGTTTAATCCAAATTTCCCAATTAGGGTCTTATAATACACGAATCAACATTCCAATTCAACAAAAATCAAAACAATCAAGAAAACATGTAGCTCATACACAATTCATCCTAGATTTAAACCTTGGGGATTTTATCACAAATCCCTCAATTAGGATCTCAGAGCAACATGCATCACAATTCATAATCAGATCATTATAGAAAGAGGGAAATAAGGGGAAAACTGATATCAACCCCCTAAGGCGCTGATAGGATGGTAAGGAACCATCATTATTCTACAAGCTTGAATTCATCCAAGAATAGACAATTCCTCCCCAACCTCAAATTGCAATAAGGTTAATGCTCTAATGAGTTCCTTGAATTTCTCCTCTCAAACCTTGCACTTCTTCCCATTATTCTCCCAGATCCTTTGCCTCTTTTCACGTATGTTAGAAAACTGTTAAAATCTAGCTTCCCACTACCTATTATTATTTAAATGGACTAACTTCTCAAATTCACATTTTTTGTCCGGTAAACCTAAATCTCTCTCATTCCACTTCCTATTCTCCATTATTCACAAAAATGAGCAATTTTCCTATTTATTCAATTAAATAATTATTTAATCAAATAAATATTTAAATTAAATAAATATTCAACTTAAATAATTATTTAATCATTATTATTTATTTTCTATTATTTTATCTTATTACAAAATAATTAATCTTTCTGATTATCTACAATAATCTAAATCATATTATGTATCTGCTCTCAAATCTCTTAATCCTGGTAATTAGTAAATTATCAAAGTACCCCTACATTCCAAAAATATCACAATTCACATATAATGACTAAATCATGCAAACAATTAAATAAAAATCTTAAATAATAAGTTGGGGAATTACAATAAGTTCACTGATAAGATTCAACTTGTGGTTAAAGAGAAATATTATCCTCCACTTATGCTCTCACACCCAACTCCCATCCTCTCACCTACCTCCCCCACAGACTGAGTGGTCTGATAAGATATGGAAAATATCCTCAAAAATCTAATTCTAAGAGGAATGTTACCAACCCATTTGGACTTCCTAAAAAGAAGCGTGAAGACCAAATCCCTCTCTCAAAGTAAATACCTTTTGAAACCAATCAGAGGTCTCCTCGGCTTTGGCTACAATGAGTGAACTCCTTTCCACCAGGACGAAACTGTTTAAAAATTACAGGCTCTCCCGCCCAAGATAGAGGTAGTATGGGTGACACCGTACCTATGAGTGAATGTCATGCCAGAGACCTAAAGCTCCCGAAATAAACGATCACATCCACTTACCCAATAGAATAAAGTAAACCAATTGAAGATCGCAGACGATGAGGCTCCCTAATTTCGTAGGATTACTTACATCCTCTCATTCGACCTAGGCTATCTTGGATTCACCTTTCACTCCATCCTAAAGGAACCTTATTTAAATCCTCATTATCTTCTTCTAAACCTTAACATGCGTCTTTAGGATTGATAGGTAGACGATATGAATGAAATTAAGAACAAAGTTAAGATGAATCACCCCCTTCTAGGGAAACATACACGTGCTTCCACAAATTGAGCTTTCTAGATATGAGGTTAACTAGAGGCTCCAACAATACTTAAAAGAGAGAGACTCTTTGTTGTAGTGAAGGAACTTAAAAGCAATATCTAAGTAGGCATATCCATAATTCACTCCAATGAGTGAGCTTTTGGGAAAAAAAATTCACCATAAGGCCCAAAGCAAGCTCAAACACACGAAGAATAACCTTGATGGTCCAGAGATTATTTAGGAAAGCATCTTCCAGAATAATTGTATCATTCACATACTGGAGATGGGAAACCACCAAATCAGAGGTAAATGAAAGCTGAAGAATATCATATTTCAAAGAGAAAGTAAACGCCTCAGACAAATATTTCTGAAGGGGGAGGAAAAATTGTCTTATAAGGGTGAAGCTGACTTTCAATTTGAGGAAGTTGCAAAAGTTTTACTCAAAGAATCGGGAAACCTTTATATAGAGGAAGTGAACAGTGGGTTAGATAAAAAAAGATGTAAAGTTAAAATCATTAGCCAGATTTTACCATGGAAAGATAAGTGAACTTGCATGCATTCAAAAGTTGATAAGTAGTTTTTGCACCACTTTTGTTAGTTAATTTCAATTCGCTTTTATCTGTTTAATCATAGTTTTTGTCTCTTTTTATTTTTGGTAGTTCAATTTTGTTGTTTTCAGGATCAAAAGAGTGGTCCAGATGAAAGAAGAATCAAAAGGAAAAATGCATCAGAGTGCAAAAGGCAAGATTTTTCCCGGTACAAAATTCAGAGGGCTACAACGGACGGTCGTAATATCTATTAAGGGTCGTAGTAGCCCATCCTCCATTTTCCATACAAAAGATATAGACCTACTACGGATGCTCGTAGTGGCTTCTACTACCCGTAATAGGGGAGCGATTATGAAATCTTCATTTTTCTCTTGTCATTTTCTCTTGCCTTTTGATAGTTCCAGGTATTTATGATTGTATTTTCTCTTGCCTTTTGGTAGTTCCAGGTGTTTATGATTGTATTGAAGTTTCTAGCACCAAAGAGACGGAATTTATGCTTATAGTAAGGGCTTATCCTATATAAACTCATAGAAAGGAATAGCAAAACACACCTTATGCCCTAGAATTCAAGTTTATTTTCATTTTGCAAGTTTTATAAACCAGTTTTATACTTTTATGGTTACTTTGAGTCATTGATATGAGCATGTTTGTAACATAACTTTTTTTAAACCTTTTTTATATTACTAAATACAATTCACCACTTTTCTTCGGTCTGTACAAATCAAATAATGGAACAAAACATTTGCTTTCTTGATTCTTTTTTTTCTTTCTTTTTTTCTTTCTTCATTCAATAACTTATGTCCTTTCCAAATACACATGTGCTCCCTCCCTCTACTATTACCATAAAAAAATGAATAAATACACAACCCTTTCCCACCCCAAAGTTGCACAACTTCTCCACTTGTTCTTTGTCTCAAGATCATAAAAATCATACAACAAAATTGCAGTGACAAATCAGTTTTCTATCTTGTCCTTCATTTTCTGTTATTACGTTCTCTTAGCTAACTGAAATGTTCTCTTCAAGAATTGATTTGCATAACTATCATTTCTATAGCACAATACCCTCAATATTGTATTAGGATCTGCTCTATTCCACTTGCATGTAGTAGGAGGCATTGGTAACTTTTGTCCATTTCCCATCACACCTATCCCACTTGATTCACATGTCACAATGCTGAAATCTTCTATTAACTGTTCAGTGCTTTGTCCCATCAATGCAATTACTCCTTCCACTACGGCAGCCTCTCCATCCACAACGTTCTCGCCTATCAAACCTTCCACGTTGTTGCTGAAAACTCTCTTCAAGTTCATGAAATCCTCTTGGAGTGCGTCGTGATCGTGTCTGTGAAACACCCTTGTACTTCCACCAGCAAGCAAAACCATTAGGAATGCGTCGAACGAAGACTTCATTACTTCCTTCATTGCCAATGGTTGAGCTCTATCTGTTAGAATTGTTGCCATTAGTATCAAATTCTGTTTCAGGATTCTCAAAACAGGCCTAATGTGCCCCCTTGTTACGCTGCCGACGTAGAGCCTGTCGTAGAAGACAGAACTCGTGTCGAGGAATACAAGACGGTATGCAGCAACTTCCGAGACATTTTGGCATGCTGCTAGAATAGACATGTTAATGGTTTCAAAATAGGAAGCGTTGCTGGTTTGTGCCCTTCGGTTATTTGCAAAACGAAGGCGGTTAGAAGGTACAACACCGGGGTTTGTTGAAAGTGACTTTTCAAGGGAGTGGATGCTGCTGAGGAGATAATGCAAGGTGTTGAGACGAACATAGAGACGCTGTGTTCCTCGGCTAGTTGAAGGACGAGGATTGTGACCTTCGTTTACCCCATTAATTTGATATGTATCCTCAAAACCATTGCTGCATGGAGAAGCTTTCTTCCACATCTTGATGAATTTCGAGTCCCGATTGCACCTTGTCAATGGAGGAAGTAAAGGAATGTAACTTTGTTTTGAACCTGAAAAAAAGAAACCATTTCAAAAGAAAAGCCATGAACATAGCACACTTTTCTTGTATATTTTTTAGTCTAACATGTTTTATTTTTTTCTCTATTGATGAATCCAAAATCAATTTCTTACCACATGCTGCAACAAATTTCATGTAGTCCATGAAGAGATTTTCCAATCCATCAACAAGATCTTGAACTAAATCTTCTGTAATTACTATTGGAACTTGGAAGAATTCGTCCACGGTAGTCGCGACCAATTGCATTAGCTCATAAGCTGAGTGTGCATAGAGTTCTGTTTTAGACTTTGGATTCCATGTCTGCAACAAAAATGAATTATAACCATATAGTTTATGGTAAAATAACAATAAGTTACACACATAAAAAGTGTCATCATCATAAAGCCGAAACTTACTTCAGTCTCTTTTGCCCTTTGCAAACTCTCTTTGCCTTTATTGAGTGAATCATCAATCCATTTTCCAAGAAGACTTAGCATGACTGAATCAACATCAAATGGAGCCATCTGTCTCACAACGGTTTTTCCACCGTCATCGCAATCATTAGAATCTTCAACAACTATTTGGACAATTAGCTTTTCTAGCTTGCCAGCCCTTTGCAATACTTGAACTGATTCAGATGTCAATGAGGTCACTTCACCTACATACTGTCTCAGAACTTGGCCATAGCATGTGTGCAGCATCATTGCTGCAACTGCACTTGATGTTGGATGCCATTTCCTTAGTATTGGACTGAAATGTTGCCTTTCTTTCATCACCAAGACTTCGGTCTCGAGGGCTAATTGAAGCAGAAGTTCACTCAATTCTTTCTTTTTTTCATATTCAGTATACTTTGCACTCACAGCCTCCAATACCTTCATGAATTAAAGAAAAACATTATGAATGTTAGTGATTTTCTGACTCTGGAAAACATTTTACGCTGACGATAATACGGTACATCAAAATTAAACTCTTTAACTTATATGCAAACCTTACCTTTTCAAATGCATTTTTCATGGACGAACGGATATAGTTATCAACGCGGTCGCCGGATGAGTCCACAATGGTAATGTCTCTTCTCTCGCCCTTTTCTCCGTCTGTGATTGTAAGATCCTCTCCTGAAATCTTCGAGGCCAATAATGCGACAGGAATAAGGTGTTCGATTTGAGAAGCATTCCCTCTTTGGAAATATTCATGATAATTAAGCAACCTCTTCTCAGCCCAACCCTGCATCGAATTCAACACCGAGGAAAGAATCTTAACATACAAAGACTCCTTCTCCCTCTTAGCATCATTTGCAACCTCATTCAACATAACAAATGATGCAGAAAGAAGATCAGGTTCAATTAGTCCGGTAGCTATATACTGCCGAAACAGAACCCAAGTGAAGCATATGTTATGAATAGGCAACGTGATCCCTAATGTTGACCATGTTTTCTTTATGAGTTCAAGAAGCTCATCAACTTCATCAAGGACTAATGTCTCATCCCGGATATCGAAAATCGACTGAAGAAGAGCAGTATAAAGGTGAATATTGAAAGGGAATCCATCCGCCCAATGACAAACATCGGTGGGAGTACCGTTGTCACTTCTCCATGACAAAGAAACAACAGAATTACAAAGAGTTCTCATTGTGTCTGAGTTCTTGCCAATGTCTATTGGTTTGGACTCGCCGCTGTTTATGATGTCTCGAAGACGCAAGGCAAATGTGTTGTTGTTTTCTAAAGGGAGTGATGGGTATAAGAGGAGTCCTGCTTCAAGGATTTTGAGCTGTCTCTTTTGCCACATATGATACTCATTTGAATCACTGAATTCTGATGGCTTTAGGTGTCGAAGGAGTTCCAATGGTAGAATTATAGTTTCTGCTCTCTTTCCCACCTGAAATTTTTCATGCAACTAGCTATGAGATCCATATTAACAACCAACACTATAAAATAGTTTTACACAGTCGTCTAATAAGAAACCATCATTCTGCCATGCCATGCAACTAATTTTATAAACATATCTTCGTAGTTTGACAGAATACACATCGGTGATTGGTTGTCAGTACCACTTATTTTCTCTATTAACAAATGGAAATACATTCAAGAACCTAACATGAGAGACACATTTAATGACGTTTTTGTAATTTTGGTTAATTATTTGCATGTCCTCATTGTCTTGTGTTCCCAAAAATAAAATCTAAAACTGTATGACATGAATGAACATGAAGCATAGAAAATAGAAAGAAGAAAGAAAGAAGAAAAAAACGTACTTGACCAACAACGGTTCTCATAAGGGTCTTGCGCAACTTATTATCATCATGTTCCGTCACCCTCATCTGCTGTCTCATTATCTCCGCGGCGGTCATTGGTCGTCGCGGCCTAAAAAGAGGCACCGTATTTGAAAGAGGACTAACAGCTCCGCCGACAGGAGACGACGGCAATGAAGACACGCCTCCGCTATTCATTCTTTTCGACGGCGACCTCTTAATAAGCCTCAAACCAAGCGCTCTCTTCACCCTACTCGTCGGTTTCGTCACCACCTGGTTAGATTTTCCACCATCCCCGTTTCCTCCATTATTCTCGTGATTCGAATGAAACGTCAGCGCGTGACGTCCACCGAACCCCGGCGTTGATCGGCATGACGTGAAGAAAATCTCGTACGCTGTTTCCCTGACATCGTCAGTGTTCAAGCCCTCCAACTTCTCGAACGGCCATTCGAGGTCATCCCCGGTGACCGTATCGAGACGGCGAGGGAGGAAGTCAAGACGCGACGATGAGGCGGAAGGATAGGACTCGCGGCGGCTATGCTGACCCATTCGCCGGAGGGTCAGGATAACCGGTGGTGGTGGTGATGGTGGCGATGGTTGAAATTGAAATCAAAGAATGTCAGGGGGAAGAGAGTGAGAGAGGGAGAAATGCATGGTGATTGGTTTTAAAAAGGAGGGAGAGAGTTGCATGATGTAAAGTTAACGTTGACAGCAGTTTCATGGGTTTGCCAACGTTGTTGTTGTTAGCGAAGAATACGAGAGATGCTGTGGTGGACATGTAATGTACTGTATCCTCCTTGCTAAAACAGATAGCTATCGATTTCTTGCATGTTTTTTTCGCTTTTTTCTAGGAAACAATATAAATATTTCCTTCTTTATGTTCATTTTTTATCAAATATTTTCAACTTTGCAAGAAAAAAGTCTTCATTATTAATTATTGTTAGTAGTACTTTCTCCATCTCACACTATGTGTTTTCTGTTAAATTTTCACATATTTAAAAAAAATGATTAATTGTTTTGATTTTAATGATTAAATTATTTTTGTTTACTAAAATGATTTTATTAATAATAGATAGTTGAATAGTTAAATAAATTAAAATATAATAAATAAGAATAATTTAGTGGAAATAAATAATAAATAATTCTAAATAAATAAATAATGCAAAACAATTAAAATAAGAAAGAGGACACTGTTGTGAAAATGATGGAGTATTATATAAGAAATTTTTTATGGCTATTCATGATACAACCATTTTGTTATGTTATTCTTGTTTAATGAAATATTTAAAACATTTTTAGAAACTCGCATCATTATTTATTTATATAGAACTTAGATAATCTTTTTTCATAATGTTACTGGGATACTCGTGTTATCGTACGGGTCATGTTTGTATTTATACGTTATGTTTCGAAAATTATTAGTCAATCTATAAATTTTTTTATGAATCTCTAAAATTTATACAGTGTATATAATATAATTAATTTTTTAATCCAAAAAAAAATATTGTATATACACATTACAAACGATTACAATTTTAAATTTTTAACATATAATGCAATTTTTTGAATGATAACTAAATGAAAAGATGAAGCCAAATAAAAGAATTGAGTAATAATAATTGATTAAATACATCATATGTCTACCAAACCATCATTTGTAACTGTTGAATTCATTATTTAATAGGTTAACATTGACATAGTTACAAATATATATATATATATATATATATATATATATATATATATATATATATATATATATATATATATATATATATATATATATATATATATATATATATATATATATATCCGTGAATCAAGATGAGTTAACAAAACTCAGTTGAATCCAGATGAGTTGATTTTAAAACTACAAATAATTTTTCAATTCAAATAACATTACATTTTAGATATTAGTAAATTTTTCTAAACTTAAAATTTATAACAACTTCCCGTCAAATATCATTTTTAAATCCTTCTTATTATATCATATTTACAATTTTTACAAACCTACAATAGATATGATAACTCTCCATCAAATTTCAGTTCTAAATTAATATCTACAATTCACGGTATCTTGAAAATAAAACTAAATTGATACATTTAATAATATTAAATATGTTTGATTCTATCTACCAAACCATACCAAACCATCATTGGTAAGGTTTGAATTCATACTTCAATTGGTTAACATTGACATAGTTACAAATATATACTAATAATATAGACCAACTTTTAACTTTAGCAATAAAAATATTTAAAAGATGGACATAAGAATGAACCGACTATAGTATAACCTCTAATAGATATGTTTATATCTATCCATAAATTAAAATGAGTTAACAACATTAAGTTGAATCTAGATGAGTTAATTTTAACACTACAAATGATTTTCCAATTCAAATAACATTACATTTTAGATATTAGTAAAATTTTCTAAACCTAAAATTTATAACAGCCTTCCGTCAAATATCAATTTTAAATTATTCTCTGACATTTTCTTAATTATCTTAATTTTAAAATGACAAATTTTTGTTTTTAGTAAGAAATTTATATATTTTTCAATCATAATTTTCTCATGTTTTTTATTTTAAAAAAATAGATATTTGTAGTCTTTTTCGTAGTTGTCTCATGTACTTTTTTTCTCATTATTTTCAACTCATGCAAAGAACCAACATAAATAAAAATAAAATTAAATCAATAAATCAAATAGAAGACACTAAAATTTGATTTCTTGAATTTCAATTTAATCTTAAAAAGATTAAAAAAAACATAAAAAAAAATCTTAGAAAGATAACAAAAATATATCTTAATTAAGAATTTAATGGCAATTATTGAATCCGGAGCTATAAATATCTCAATAGTATAATACAAAGAATTTTGTGAATAAAATATTCTTTATTGGTATTTAAGCAAAATGATAATTTGATCATTATTGATTAGATTTTATAAACAAACTAGTATGTCGCACGGGTACCCGTCGGTGACGCGTATTTGTTGTTAAAAGGAATTGAAAATAAAAATAAAGATTTAAAATAATTAATTATATAAAAAAGAAAAAAATAGTATTAATAAAAACATGATTAATAAAAATTGGTAAATATAAAAAATATAATATATATTTTACAAAAGATATAATTAATATCTATGGACATCATTTGTATTTTTTATAAAAATATTTATGTAATGATTTAGTTTTTGAAATAATATCATAGTATTTGTAAATATTATTTTAACTGTATTAATAAATATTATTAATATAAATAAAAATATTATTAATATAAATAAATATTATATTAATAATAAATAAAAAATAGAATCAATATAATTTATATATAAAATAAAAAATAGAATCAATACTCGTGGGTATCCGTTCATATTTGTTATACAAATATTTATGCAACAATTTAGTGTTATAAATGTTAACATAAACAAATACATTTTTTCAAGTATTATTACAAATATCAATTTCATGGGATACCCATATCATTACCCGTGTATTGGTCCGGACAATATACTTCCACTCTAAAATCCGGCTAAAATATGTGTTCATTACAACTCGTTCTTAAATTTAAAATAATTTTAAATATATGCAATCATTTAGTTGTATAAATATCAACTAATAACATAGTATTTGAAAATATTATTTTAATTGTATAAATAAATATTAGTAAAAGAAAATAAAATATTAAAATCAATGGTAAAATTATTCCCATTATTATTTAATACTTAAATCATTAGCTTAATATCATTACGATATGCATGTACCATATCATTATCCGTATGTTAGTACGCACACTTTTTTTTTAAAATGTAATAAAAATATAAATAGACACAATTTTTAAACAAATATTTTTGTTCTCTATTTTTTATGTTATTTTTAAAAAATAAATTTAAACATTCTTATATATTAATTACTATGACGTTAAAACATTAAAATAAAAAAGATATAATCAATATTCGTGGACGTCGGTTGATATTTTTTTATAAAAATATTTATACAATGGTTTAGTTTTATAAATGTTAACCTAAACAAATACATTTTAGGCCAATATTATTAGAAATATCAATTTCGTGGGATACTCATATCAGTACCCGTGTGTTCGTCAGGATAGTGATGTATATTTCAGATAACCGAAGCAAAACAAAGCAAATTAATTTAATTTATGTTTAATTGCTGCAGAAAAGTATACTTCTACTTTAAAACTCGACTAAAATATGTTTCATTACAACTCGTTCTTAAATTTAAAATAACTTTAAATATATGCAGTCAAAATAACATAGTATTTGAAAATATTAAAATCAATTGTAAAGTTGTTCCCATTATTATTTAATATTTAAATCATTAGTTTAATATCACTACGATATGCATGTACCATATCAGTACCCGTGTGTTAGTACGCACATTTTTAATTTTAAAATGTAATAAAAATATAGATAGGCATAGTTTTTAAACAAATGTTTTCGTTCTCTCTATTTGTCTATTTTATTCTTAAAACAATAAATTAAAAAAAATTATATATTAATTACTATGATATTAAAACATTAAAATAAAAATAAAAAAGATAGAATCGATACCCGTGAACGTCGGTTGATATTTTTTATAAAAATATTTATACAATAATTTAGTTTTATAAATGTTAACATAAACAAATACATTTTATGCATATCAATTTTGTGGATACTCATATCAGTATCCGTGTGTTCGTCCGGATAGTGATGTGTATTTCAAATAACCGAAACAAAACAAAACAAATTAATTTAATTTATGTTTAATTGCTACAGAAAAGTATACTTCCACTTTAAAATCCGCCTAAAATATGTTTCATTACACCTCGTTCTTAAATTTAAAATAATTTCAAATATATGCAATCATTTAGTTTTATAAATATCAACTAATAACATAGTATTTGAAAATACTATAATTGTATAAATAAATATTAGTAACAAAAATAAATAAAATATTAATGATAAAGTTGTTCTCATTATTATTTAATACTTAAATAATTATCTTAATATCAGTACGATATGCACGTACCATATCAGTATCTGTGTGTTCGTACACACACTTTTGTTTTTAAAAGGTAATAAAAATAAAAATGTAAATAGACACAATTTTTAAGCAAATATTTTTGTTCCCTCTATATGTCTATTTTATTTTTAAAACAATAAAGTAAAACTTTCTTATATATTAATTACTGTGATGTTAAAACATTAAAATTTTCTTTTTCCAAACAAAAAATATTAAAACTTTCTATAACATTAAAACATTAAAACTTTCTTATATATTAATTCATTTTTAAAAGTACGAATTTATTTAGCATTTATTTTGTCTATAAACGAATTTAAATATATTCTTGTATATATTTTGTCTATATGCGTATATTTAATATGTCATTGTTTTAAAAAGTGTTCTGGACTGGGCCTCAAGAATGTATAGGGCCACGACCCAACATGTCGAGCAGAGGCCCATATACTCAAGCAGGGGCACCTCTTGGTCAAAACCAGCTGCTTATGCGACAGGCGTCCACTAAGGACGGGCAGAGAGCACATCTGCCAGCTCACTTACCACGTCACCCAACTGCCCTTTATTATCTCCTGAAAGATAGGGGCAGTTGGACCAAGGACCAGACCTTTTAGCTAGGTCTTCACGCTTCTCACGCGTTCCTTGGCAGTTCCTCCTTGGGCCTAGCTGGTGTAAGCCCATAGAGGGACCTTGGCCCAGCGCTGGGGGCACATTATAAATACCCTTTTTCAGTACAGGGTCGGGTATTCTCACTCATTTCAATTAACCATACTATACTGTACCTCTTCTCACTTAAGCATTGGAGTGCCTTGCAGGTACACCCCCCTTTCTCCTCCTATTCTCTGGCCCTTACATCAAGTCACTGGAAGGCCCTTCTAATCAGGTGAGATCAGTGGCGCCGTCTGTGGGAAACTAGCTTCCCCTTCTTCCACAACAGAAGATCAAAGCTCAAACATCGTCCTTCTAGCATGTCCGGAGAACAACTCAACGAGCGCGGTCGTCCCCTCGTCGACTACACGATGGAGGACAACCTGCAGTACCATGAAGCAGACGCCCGAGATGGCCGTCCAACCACCCCATCTCCTGAGCCCCAGAACAATGGGAACCCACCTCAAGTTCAAAACCAGGGGACAGAGGCGTTTCAGCCCATCCCCGTTCCCGTCGAGGGAGACGTCACCGTGATTGCTATGGTGAATGCCATCAACCAGGCCAGCTCCATGCTCTACCAACAGCATGAGAGAATCATGGCCCTAGAGGCTGATCGACAGGAGATCCGACCTCAGCAAGAGAGGAGGACGCAACAACGTCCAGAAGCAACAAAGAAACGAGGACGTCGCTCCCCATAGCCTAACGTCAGTAGGGCACGCGCCCGCCGTGACTCCGATCGATCGGGAACCTCACCAAGGCGCGGTCGAAGTCCCGACCATAACGAGCTCTCCCCACCAAGGAGCGACGAAGAAGACCTGCACTGCCCCCTGTCACGGGCAATAATGGAAGCTCCACTCCCCAAAGGCATGGAGAAACCTCCTAATCTGGCCGTGTACGACGGGACTACCGACCCCGACGATAACGTCGACAACGTCAACGCAATGCTTGACTACCGCAATGACATCACCGGGTATCTCAAGTGCAGGTTGTTCTCAACGACCCTCAGGAAATGGGCCATGGCCTAGTACAAAAGCTTGGCCCCAGAATCCATCACATCCTGGAGAGTGATGAGATCCATGTTTACGAGGCATTTCACAGCCTCCCGACGCCATCCCAAGACAGAGGCGACCCTTGAAGTCATAGTACAAAAGAAAAATGAAACATTACGCTCGTACATCGAACGATTCAACCAAGAGACTGTCGAGGTGGACACCACTGAACACATGAAGAAATATCTCCTCGAGAGGGGACTCTTACTCGGTAGCAAGCTCAGTCGGGCCGTTTGGATAGAACCTCCCTGCACCCTGAATGACCTCCTGCATAAGGCCCAGGCTTACATCAGATACAAGGAAAAGCAGGTGGCCCACAACGCTCGCATCAGCCGTAGTACGGGGGATACCGATCACCCCAAGCGCGAAGATCCGAACATTCCCCGTCGCAACAGAGACAGACGAAGGGAAGAGAAACCCCGCGAACCTCGGGAAGGAAGAGGTCCCGCGGGCCGATACAGCGAGTATACTTTACTGGCAGCTCCTCGCAAGCGCATCATCGTGTAACACGGTGGGAGAACTGACTTTAAGTAATGTTGCGGATAGCAAGAGTCGCCACCGACTTTTATTTTATCCATAAGGAAAGGTTATAAAAGAACAGGAAAGACCTTAGAGAATATTTTGGGTCCGGGGGGTAGGTTATGAAAAGGGAAGGTATTAGCATCCTTTTCATCCATGGTTATCCATGGGCTCTTAGGTACTTAAGCTCACTTTAAATTGTTTTTGAAAGTGTAGTGTGTGAATAGAAAATTTTCAGAATAGCTAATAAATAATCCATGTAAGGATGTGTTAAAAACTTGTTTGAAAATTTGTTTGAAATTTGTTTAAGTGGGAAAAAGTTTTGAAATGAGCAAGTACCTAGGAGTAATCTACCCTAATGTTTAAGGTCTTTCTTATTCTTTATTCTTTCCTTAGTAAGACTATCTCTACTATTAAGAAGTAGGTAGTCCTTACTTTGGATGTAAAGGGACATGTGAGGGACAATTTGATTTTGAAGGCCATGGTGGGGTGTAATAAGCAAACTGGAGGGACTATCATCATTTATTTCGAAGGGACTCGATCCGTAAAGGCAACCATAAGGGACTTTGATGATTTTCTTTTGAGAGGGACTTACTTTATACACCCCACTTGACCATTATTCGTAGGCAACCTGAGGGATAACCTTAGAAAGTGAGATGGCGATTTAAAATCGACTTACGTGTGTGACGTGTTTAATTTAATTATCTTATATTAAAAATTATCTAGATTTATTTTATATATTGCATACATGTTGTTTACACTCCCTAATTACTAACCATAATAATAATTAAATAATTAAACAACTTTACATCCAAGAAACAATTACAAAATAATAAGCAACATAATTAAATAGCAAAAATAAAATATAAATAAGCAATAATAAATAATAAGGGGTTAGTAAATAATAAAATTAATAAAGCAAAATAATATGGTTAGTAAAATAATAATAAGAATAATTAGAATAAATAAAGTTAGAAACATAAAAAATAGAATAATAAATAATAACATGGTTAGTAATAAAAATTAATTACAAGGTTAATAAAATTATAGTAAGCAAAAATTAATTAATAATAATAATAGAAATCAAAAATAATATAAGAAGAAATTAATATGCACAACTAAATAATTTTTTAATTCATATACTAATTATTAAATTATTATAATTACAAAATTTTAATTATTATATATATTTACATTTATATACGTATTATAAGAAAAAGATAGATTTTAAATATCATATTAAAAATTTAACTCTATTAGTTATTATATTTACAAATTATTTTTAACTACATACAAAAATATAATTAGCCTAAATTAAATTACTTCTAAGCATTAAAAGAAAAATAATTTAGAGTATAAACATATTGACAAAATTTATAGAAAACATATATACATAATAATTATATTAGTAATTAGAAAATAAAATTATTAAAAAAATAGAGTTAGGTTTTACAAAGTTAGGGTTTATATTTTTTAGGGTTTTTAATAATAAAAATATAACATGAACATAATGAATAAATGGAAAATAATAGAAAAATATGACAAATTGATGAAATTGGCTAAAAAGTAAGGACCTGGGATTTGAACCCAGGTCCCTAACCTGGATAGTGAAGGGAATGACCAACTGAGTTGCGCACCACCAATGCCCTAACCATGCGTTTCATTTGGTTTTCTTCCTTAAACTTGAAAATTCTGGAAAAAATAAGAGAAATAAAAAGGCCTGGGGTGGATTCGTACCCAGGACCTTTATATTCGCAAACACGCACCTCACCACCCGGCTGGAAGAGCCCACCTGATAACTGAATGAGAATAATACATAATATATGATATTCACTTAATCCCTGGAAAAAAAGAAATAATATGATCAAAAGCCAGGGATCGAACCCCTGCCCTTTGGTTTCACACGCTCAGGACCAAGCCAACAACCACTGGGACAACTACACAGTTGTGATAACAAACAGAAACATAAAATAATATTTTAAATCAGAAATTTGAATATGAACTTCGCGCCAACCAAGCTTCGTCTTCAACCTCTGGATTTTGAAATTTGCTGCGAATTTTGATACAACAATACCTGCGATTTTTCCTGCACTCTTAAAACCTACGAATTTCAAAGTACCATTAAACAATACAGTTTCATCAAATTGAGAACATTTTTGAATTCCTCATAACCTGTACAGTCCAATTTTATCAACCAAATTCATTTATAATGCGCAAATCAAACAACCCTAATTCGAAGGTCAAACCCTAATAATGGTGAATTTCGTTTTAGGCCATGGAGCTTCACCAAATCATCCAGATTTCATCTATAGTCATGGACAAACAAGTTTACATAATCAAAAGTCAGTAATACGCAATGAATTGTTAGAATCAAAAAAAATATGTTCAAGCCAAAGTTTGCTTCGGGTTGGCCAATACAGGGGTCATGAGATGCATATGTGTGATGCATTAGCTTCAGGGATGTCCATAGAACATGTCTACGTTCTTAGTTTACCTTGAAATCTCTTGTATGGAAGAAACCGAATCTCACTTTTTTGCTTGAAATTTGAGTTTTGAAACTTACCTTGAAGCTGCTGGAAATCGTGTCTAGGGTTGGGTTTGTGTTATGTATATATATGTGAGTCATTCTAGGTCAAAAGTTTGATTGATTTTGTGGAAACTTTGATCTAAAAAGATTGAAATTGATCAAGTGTTAAAAGTCAAATATTTGTGCATTATGACTTGCTATTTTGGGAGAGATCACATGATTTCCTTCTCTTTGAGTTCCAATCACCCTTTAAGACTTTCTAGAAATAAAATTAAAACTTATTTTCATGATTTTATATTTTATTAGAATTTAAAATGACTTTTTAATATAAAAATCATAATAAATAAAAATAAAATAAATAAAATTATGAATAATTTAAATTAATTTCGTGCAAGTCATTATAAAGTGAATTGGGTCACAATTTGGGCAGCCCATTTGGAAAGATTTACTTTTAAGCCTCCATTTTCAACATAAACCATCCCAAAATTGCCCAACTTTGCAAGGACACATCTCCCTCAATTTTAAAGGTATGAGGGTGTTCTTGGACTTTTTGGAAAGCTTGAAGAGTCCTATAAACAACCCCATTGGTTTCAGGTCCATATCATTTACCAATCTCAAGTTATGCCCTTTTGAAGTTGTTGACTTTTTGTTGACTTTTGAAATGACCTATAATGTCTTAGATCATATCTTTCAAATGAAGCATTTTTTGGGATTAACCTTCAACATAAAAGTTGTAGAGAATTCAATTTCCTTAAAAATGAGCTTTGGATGGAGACTTGGTGATGAAGTATGTGAAAGTTATGCCTGGTCAAAGTTCAGTTGACTTTTACTGAAGAAACCCTAATTTAGAAACTCCTGATTATTGATGATCTGGAATCTCCTTGATGAATCATGATCAACCCTTGATCAAATGATGAATTTTACTTCATATACTTGATGTTGGCAAAAAATCATGAAGTTTGACTTTGGTTTGACCACAGTTGACCTCAGTTTGACTTTTTAACTGCATTGACTGATTTTGACTTATCTGATCATCTGACTGAGCAAACTTTTGAGAAAAGTCTTGAAACTTGACATGGGGGTTCTTACACACATATAAGATGTTATGAAACTCACTTGAGGTCTTGGAAATCCATTTAGCCTGATTAAAGTCAAAACCCTAGTTTTGGATGCACTGCTTAGGAGGTGCATTGTCTGAGAGAATTGTCAACTCTTCTGACCAATTGTGAACTTTGTGAACCTTGTGAATCTTAATAAAATGTCTTGTGATACTCATGAGAGGTATTGTGAAGCTTGTGAACCTTGTGAACCTCATGAAGTGGCTTTGTAGACCTCATGATCCTCAGGGAAGCTTTGTAATCATTGTGTAACTTGTGAACCTTGTGAACCTTCAAGAAGTAACTTGTGGACTTCATGAACCTCATGAAAGGTCTTGTAAATGTTGAGAAGCTTGTGAACCTTGTGAACCTTCAAGAAGCAACCTATGGACTTCATGAACCTCATGAAGGGTCTTGTAAATGTTGAGAAGCTTGTGAACCTTGTGAACCTTCAAGAAGTGACTTGTAGACTTCATGAACCTCATGAAAGGTTATATAAGCATTGAGAAACTTGTGAACCTTGTGAACCTTCTTAGAACACAAAGTCTTGTATTGTGAGGGCAAATTTTGGGGTGCAACAGCTGCCCCTGTTCAATTTTCTGAAACCTGAGGGGTTAGATTGGTATATTTGCCAGTCGTGACCTGGAAGGTTGAAGAGGATTGAACACAAAAGCCCAAAAATTTGCACTCACCAGTGCATAGAGTGATATTGATGGTTGGTTGAATATGATTGAGTGGGCTTAAAGATACCACTATGGGAAAGTTCTTCAGATAAAGCAGCCCAAAATATGGAGGTATAATGAAAGCTGTCAGGAGTCTGGAGTAATACTGATGTAACAGCATGTCTTCATGAGGATAGAGCAATCAATAATGATAACCCTAAAGCAGTCTTGAAGAAATGATTTCAGGAGGATAGAGCAATCAATAATGACAACTCCAAAGCAGTCTTGAAATAATAATGTGATATGTCTTCAGGAGGATAGAGCAATCAATAATGATAACCCTAAAGCAGTCTTGAAGTCATGATTTCAGGAGGATAGAGCAATCAATAATGACAACTCCAAAGCAGTCTTGAAGTAATGTCTTCAGGAGGATAGAGCAATCAATAATGACAACTCCAAAGCAGTCTGGAAGTAATGGCTTCAGGAGGATAGAGCAATCAATAATGATAACTCTAAAGCAGTCTTGAAGTAATGTCTTCAGGAGGATAGAGCAATCAATAATGATAACTCTAAAGCAGTCTTGAAGTAATGTCTTCAGGAGGATAGAGCAATCAATAATGATAACTCTAAAGCAGTCTTGAAGTAATGGCTTCAGGAGGATAGAGCAATCAATAATGATAACTCTAAAGCAGTCTTGAAGTAATGTCTTCAGGAGGATAGAGCAATCAATAATGATAACTCTAAAGCAGTCTTGAAGTAATGGCTTCAGGAGGATAGAGCAATCAATAATGATAACTCTAAAGCAGTCTTGAAGTAATGTCTTCAGGAGGATAGAGCAATCAATAATGATAACTCTAAAGCAGTCTGGAAGTAATGGCTTCAGGAGGATAGAGCAATCAATAATGATAACTCTAAAGCAGTCTTGAAGTAATGGCTTCAGGAGGATAGAGCAATCAATAGTGATAACTCTAAAGCAGTCTTGAAGTAATGGCTTCAGGAGGATAGAGCAATCAATAATGACAACTCCAAAGCAGTCTGGAAGTAATGGCTTCAGGAGGATAGAGCAATCAATAATGATAACTCTAAAGCAGTCTTGAAGTAATGTCTTCAGGAGGATAGAGCAATCAATAATGATAAATCTAAAGCAGTCTTGAAGTAATGGCTTCAGGAGGATAGAGCAATCAATAATGATAACTCTAAAGCAGTCTTGAAGTAATGTCTTCAGGAGGATAGAGCAATCAATAATGATAACTCTAAAGCAGTCTTGAAGTAATGGCTTCAGGAGGATAGAGCAATCAATAATGATAACTCTAAAGCAGTCTTGAAGTAATGAGAAGTTATCAGGAGGATAAAGTAACCCTGAGGTGACAGTAAAGCAGTCCTGGAGCTCATAAGTTTGTTTGTTGGATAATTAAACTGAAACAAGGTAACTTTTGTATAATGATATTAGTTTATGCTTTATGTATGCATGTATGATAGGATGCACTTAGGTAATGTATTATGTATATGGATACGTATGTTATGGTATGATGTAAATGATGTATGTATGATATGATACTGCCGGAAGCGTCTGGATATCTTCGTATAACAACTGCTGGCCAGGGAAAATAAATCCCGATTTGTTGTTGAAGAATATATAACCTTCTGTCTGCTGGGGATAGTAAGGTATGGATAACCTCCCGTATGCTGGGGATGGTAAGGTATATATAACCTTCGTCTTCGTTTGATAGTAGGATAAGTATAACATCCCGTCTTCGTTCGTCGTACCCTTATTGGAAAGTAATTTCCCGAATATCCGTATGAGGATAAAAGAGATGGATATAAATTCCAGGGGAGATGAGACTTTATGAAGATGGATTTACCCTACTGAGGGATTTGTGACTGTCTTGTAAAGATGAACCGACGAAGCTTCGTTGAGATCTTTCCTTCGTTCGTCCTTAGTAAATACTATTACTGCATTTTCATGCATTTCTGGTAAACATTAATCATATTCAAAAGCATACATGCATTTCTGGTAAACATCAATCATATTCAAAAGCATGATACATTCAAACATAACCAATGGACGTTTCGCTTAGGGTAAAAGTAAATCTGGATTCAGAGGGAAAAGTAAAGCTGAACTTGAAAACAGAATCGTTTCAACTTCGAGAGTGTATAACCAATTGGATTTAGAGCTCATGAAATTTTTAACTTTCCTGAATACCTTCCCAGAAATCCTCATAGTTGGATCTGAAGACATGATACTGACACCATCTGATACTACTGGCATAGACAATTAATTCCCACAATGATTTTTGCTGAGAATTCCAAATCAAGGTAGAAGAATGTGTCTTCAAGTTGTAATGGACCATGTACCCTCCGGATACTAGATTTGAAAAGAAAGCATTGCCCCTTGGTTGGGGATGAATTGTCCCATAATGGAAGTATCTGTAATGAGCTATCTCAAGAGAAACAAGCAGAATGCCCCATAAGCATATGCCCCTGGCATTGTGAACTCTGTAATGTCACCTTTGGTAATTCAACTGTATGAGGAAAAATGCCCCTGGCTATTAAGCCCAGCTGAGTTGAACAGTAACTTAGTATGCCTCTTGATTGGGAAACAGTGACTATGCCCTTGGCAATTTCAGATAGATGAGGAGATTTGCCTCTGGCTGCTTAAACATAGTTGAATCTTGGTCCTGATTGCCCCAAATGAGTTAGGAAGTATCATGGTCTGCCCCCTTGATTGGGAGATCATGACTATGCCCCTTTGTATACATGGACTTTGCTCCAGGAAGCAACTTTGTTTATCGGAAGGACTTTGGTTCATTGAACATTCATCCTGTAAGCTTCTCTATTTGTCAAACACTTTGGTATATGCAAACAAATATATTCAAAATGCAATGCTTATGTCTGTCTTGAAGTTTTGAAACAAGTTATTTTAGAAAAACTGTTTTTTTTTTTTTTTTTTTTGAAAACTGTGATATTAACTCAAGTTTTATAATAAGCCCTAAAGGAGTCAGGATACCTTTTTGTAACAGTACGCTTTCGAACTAACCATGCTTCAGTTAGGACTTTTAAAGGGTTATAACGTGGCCTGGTTCATGGTTTAAGAAACAAAGGATAAAGGCTCAAATTTTATTTGTACCCAACCCAATCTCCATAATGTTCTTCAGTCCTATACTCAGTTAACTCATACATTGAAGTTCCATAGCAGTTTAGAGTTGTAACACCAATATTTGTGATGGTTCAGAAACCCAAAATTTATTTGAACATTCAGCCATCTTTCTTTGTTGAGGGTTCATAGTGACCTCTTCTTTTTTTTTTCTTTTGATTTTATTATCCCTTCTTTTTGCCTGAACTGCTTATTTCAAGGTTACAGTCGGCGGGATGTCTTAATGTTTTACTAAGTCTCCTTCATAGGTTTTGACTTAGTGAATCGTTCTTTTGCTGGATATTGACTGTCAGGTTTATTGATTACAGAGAACCATCATTAGCTGTGTACATATAATTGGCATATTTTGAGTTAACTGAGTAACTACCCTGCCCCAGGTTATGAATAAGGGTTTTAATTTGTGAGAACAAAAAAAACTCCTACTTCATAGGCTCAAAAAGGGTTGTCTAGGGATTAACTTCCTTATATCTCCACTGTTTAGGAATTGAAACAATGCCTGTACATCGTCAGCATAGTCTGTTCAAAAGCATACTGCATAAGATTATGGTATTGTTTTCGTCATCCTCCCTCTACAGGCTTATAGCTTTATCAGGAGTTAAATATCACAAGATAGAAATAAGAAGCATAATTCAAAATATAGTGGAACGAATGGATTAATTCAAGACAAACATATGCAATGCATTAATGAAAACAAAAGTTTAACATAATAGTAAGTGCTCAAACAAATAAGAGAAATTACAAATGAAAATTCAAGTGTTCTTAAAGTCTCTTCCTCTAAACTTGTTACTTCAATATTCTGGAAACTTTGATGCTTGATGGACGATAGAAGAACTCAACCTGGCCTTCTGGCGTAACCTCGAGTATTCTTTCGTCAATTAGGTCTTGAATCTTATTCTTCAACATCCAGTAGTTGTTAGTATCATGTCCAGGACTGTTGGAGTGATACTCACACCTTGCCTTGGGATTATAGCGAGGAGAAGAGGTTTTAGGATTTTGAGGAGAATTTCTCAAGGAAATTAGTTTCATCTCCAACAAGCATTGCAGAACTTGTGACTTTGGAGTGCTGAACTTGATAAACTGCCTTCTACCTTTCTGGTGTTGACGTGGATTAACCTTATCAGGTCTTTCTCCTTCAATTGAAGAATAGTCAATGGCAACCTGTCTCTTACCCTCTTTTATCCTCATCCTCCTTTCAACCAAATCAGCTTGTTTTAACGGAGGTTGACTGAAAATTAGATCCCTGACTCTATCACTTTGATGTTTATGGACAAAGGTTCTCAGCTCTTCTTGCCCCTGAGCTAATCTTTGAATAAGAGCCATCTGGCCATTCATCTGGATCCTCATTCCTGTCATCTCAGCTTGTAGTTGTTTTAGCTGACTATCCTTGTTGTCCTCAGGATTCTTCTTCTTAGCCAGCAGTGTCTGCAATTCATCCTGCCCCTTGGTCAGGTTCAGGATTAGCTCTTGGAACTGTGCATTTTGTGCCTGAAGATCCTTAACTGATTGTTCAAGAGCCATTGCTGAAATAAACAGCGAGAAGATGAGAAACCTGTGCACAATTATAAACCTGTGATGCAATGAAATGATATGGGAATGCATATGCAATGTTTTCAAGGACCGCAGGATTTAAATTTGCTTAAACAAACAAGAAAGTAACTTTTTATTAGTAATAACTTGTTTTGCCTTTTAGGCTTACAAAAATGGAAATGAAATAAGTACAAAAGATGGGGTTTTAAGTCTCCCATGGACGTTTCCTCTTTGTGTTGAGGTATGAGTTGAGGTTTCGTTCCTCGTGAAGTTGCTTTGTGAGCTCTAGGATTCTTGCTTGGCTTGCTTTGTAATGAGCCTCGAAAGTATCCCTTTGCTCCTTCAGTTGGGTCCATGATCTCTGCAAGTCTTCCATATCAGTAGGCATGTCTGGGTGAAGGATGGTATAAGAAGTATCTCCTTCAGCAACAGGTTCCATGGTAACTGGTAGGACGGCAGGATATGGCATCATGAGTGTCTGAGCACGAGATCGTACCCATCTGAGATAAGCCTCCATAGGAATAGTGTACTTAGGCTCCAGTGTCTTGCTGTCAATCCTGTTTACCTTTCCCCAGGCTCGTATGAATCTCTGACGGTAACCCTGAAGATCGTTGTCGTAATCAAACACAATGCCCTGAATCAACATGTCATGTGGACCATCACTTCGGGCGTAACCAAACTGTCGTAAAGCTAGAGAGGGGTTGTAGGTGATGCCTCCTCTTATGCCTAGAAGTGGCACATTAGGAAACTCCCCACAACGGTCAATGATGGTGACATTCTCCATAGATCTGGAGCACCAATGGATATCTGAGTGAGATAGTGACATGATCCTTTTGGACCATCTGAACCCTTGCTCATTCTTCATTACTGAGCGAGGAAGGTGAGAAATAAACCACCTAGAGAGTAAAGGTATGCAGCACATCAAAGTTCCTCTTGCCCTTGTAGTACGGGTGTGAAGAGAATGTAAGATGTCTCCCAGCAATGTAGGCACTGGATTGTGGCTCAGGAAAATGTTGATGGCATGAACATCTATGAACTGATCTGGATTGGGGAACAATACTAAGCCATATATCAGTAAGGCTAAGATCTCCTCAAAAGCATCATAGCTCATGGCCTTCAAGAACATTTGAGCTTTATCCACTAATACCTTGGCCAGAATGCCCTTAACTCCACTTCTCGTCTCTAGAACAATGTCAGACTTCTTCAGATGTAGGGCTGCAGCAATAACCTCTGGTTTAAGTTCTTTCTCCAAACCTGTGAAGGGTTTTTGATCAAGAACAGGTATACCCAGAAGTTTAGAGAACTCCTCCATGGTTGGAACCAGCTGATAGTCAGGGAATGTAAAGCAATGGTGCTTAGGGTCAAAGAACTGAAATAGGACACTCATCATGTCCTCATTGAACCCTGAAGTAACTAGATCCAATAGGTGACCATGTCTCTTGTTGAACCGGGAGTGATCAGACACTTGAGAAACCAACTCTTTAAGCTTGGGAGGTATCCCCACAAAGTTGATCCTGATGGTGTTTCTACGAACTGAAGCCAAGAACAAAGATAAATCCCTTGGTCCTTGAAATGGTTAGGGAAAATGGTATGCTCATGATGCATGATGATGTCATGATGTTATGCTCAATCACAAACATGTGGCACACACAAACAAGTCACACCATAGCCCTAGGTTTAAAGGCTTGCATGAGGTTCAAAGGTAAGTACCCTCCCCTGAAGTTAGATGGTTCATCCTGTCCTACAAAAGTAACCAGGTTCTAAGGGATCTCAATATCATTGATCCTTCACAAGGGTGGTTGTTCAGTAGGCAACTTACTTGCCAACCAAAACCCTCCAAGTTCAGAATCTCAATGAGCGTAGTATCGAGTGTCAACCAACTTCAGTCTGTACCAAAGCCGGTTACCTCACTACTTTCTAAAGGCCAAGATGAGTTAACTAGGGTTCTAAAAGTTAGTTAGTGCATTGACAACATATGGCAGCCTCAATATTATCCTCAACTTGACTTAAGGAATATAAGCACCAACCAAGAAGTCGCACTAACTATGGCCACCAGATCAACCGTATCGATATACGTCGTACAGTTTCCTTGGTCTACTTCCATTTACCTAAGGTACACTAGATCCGGGTTAGGACCTTTCACACATAAGAGCACCCCAACAAGTAATATAAAACAAACAAGGCAAACAATTCAAAGTGATCTTAATTCCTAAGGGTACCCCTCTTTAATTTAGCTCCCCAGCAGAGTCGCCAGTTCTGTAACACGGTGGGAGAACTGACTTTAAGTAATGTTGCGGATAGCAAGAGTCGCCACCGACTTTTATTTTATCCATAAGGAAAGGTTATAAAAGAACAGGAAAGACCTTAGAGAATATTTTGGGTCCGGGGGGTAGGTTATGAAAAGGGAAGGTATTAGCATCCTTTTCATCCATGGTTATCCATGGGCTCTTAGGTACTTAAGCTCACTTTAAATTGTTTTTGAAAGTGTAGTGTGTGAATAGAAAATTTTCAGAATAGCTAATAAATAATCCATGTAAGGATGTGTTAAAAACTTGTTTGAAAATTTGTTTGAAATTTGTTTAAGTGGGAAAAAGTTTTGAAATGAGCAAGTACCTAGGAGTAATCTACCCTAATGTTTAAGGTCTTTCTTATTCTTTATTCTTTCCTTAGTAAGACTATCCCTACTATTAAGAAGTAGGTAGTCCTTACTTTGGATGTAAAGGGACATGTGAGGGACAATTTGATTTTGAAGGCCATGGTGGGGTGTAATAAGCAAACTGGAGGGACTATCATCATTTATTTCGAAGGGACTCGATCCGTAAAGGCAACCATAAGGGACTTTGATGATTTTCTTTTGAGAGGGACTTACTTTATACACCCCACTTGACCATTATTCGTAGGCAACCTGAGGGATAACCTTAGAAAGTGAGATGGCGATTTAAAATCGACTTACGTGTGTGACATGTTTAATTTAATTATCTTATATTAAAAATTATCTAGATTTATTTTATATATTGCATACATGTTGTTTACACTCCCTAATTACTAACCATAATAATAATTAAATAATTAAACAACTTTACATCCAAGAAACAATTACAAAATAATAAGCAACATAATTAAATAGCAAAAATAAAATATAAATAAGCAATAATAAATAATAAGGGGTTAGTAAATAATAAAATTAATAAAGCAAAATAATATGGTTAGTAAAATAATAATAAGAATAATTAGAATAAATAAAGTTAGAAACATAAAAAATAGAATAATAAATAATAACATGGTTAGTAATAAAAATTAATTACAAGGTTAATAAAATTATAGTAAGCAAAAATTAATTAATAATAATAATAGAAATCAAAAATAATATAAGAAGAAATTAATATGCACAACTAAATAATTTTTTAATTCATATACTAATTATTAAATTATTATAATTACAAAATTTTAATTATTATATATATTTACATTTATATACGTATTATAAGAAAAAGATAGATTTTAAATATCATATTAAAAATTTAACTCTATTAGTTATTATATTTACAAATTATTTTTAACTACATACAAAAATATAATTAGCCTAAATTAAATTACTTCTAAGCATTAAAAGAAAAATAATTTAGAGTATAAACATATTGACAAAATTTATAGAAAACATATATACATAATAATTATATTAGTAATTAGAAAATAAAATTATTAAAAAAATAGAGTTAGGTTTTACAAAGTTAGGGTTTATATTTTTTAGGGTTTTTAATAATAAAAATATAACATGAACATAATGAATAAATGGAAAATAATAGAAAAATATGACAAATTGATGAAATTGGCTAAAAAGTAAGGACCTGGGATTTGAACCCAGGTCCCTAACCTGGATAGTGAAGGGAATGACCAACTGAGCTGCGCACCACCAATGCCCTAACCATGCGTTTCATTTGGTTTTCTTCCTTAAACTTGAAAATTCTGGAAAAAATAAGAGAAATAAAAAGGCCTGGGGTGGATTCGTACCCAGGACCTTTATATTCGCAAACACGCACCTCACCACCCGGCTGGAAGAGCCCACCTGATAACTGAATGAGAATAATACATAATATATGATATTCACTTAATCCCTGGAAAAAAAGAAATAATATGATCAAAAGCCAGGGATCGAACCCCTGCCCTTTGGTTTCACACGCTCAGGACCAAGCCAACAACCACTGGGACAACTACACAGTTGTGATAACAAACAGAAACATAAAATAATATTTTAAATCAGAAATTTGAATATGAACTTCGCGCCAACCAAGCTTCGTCTTCAACCTCTGGATTTTGAAATTTGCTGCGAATTTTGATACAACAATACCTGCGATTTTTCCTGCACTCTTAAAACCTACGAATTTCAAAGTACCATTAAACAATACAGTTTCATCAAATTGAGAACATTTTTGAATTCCTCATAACCTGTACAGTCCAATTTTATCAACCAAATTCATTTATAATGCGCAAATCAAACAACCCTAATTCGAAGGTCAAACCCTAATAATGGTGAATTTCGTTTTAGGCCATGGAGCTTCACCAAATCATCCAGATTTCATCTATAGTCATGGACAAACAAGTTTACATAATCAAAAGTCAGTAATACGCAATGAATTGTTAGAATCGAAAAAAATATGTTCAAGCCAAAGTTTGCTTCGGGTTGGCCAATACAGGGGTCATGAGATGCATATGTGTGATGCATTAGCTTCAGGGATGTCCATAGAACATGTCTACGTTCTTAGTTTACCTTGAAATCTCTTGTATGGAAGAAACCGAATCTCACTTTTTTGCTTGAAATTTGAGTTTTGAAACTTACCTTGAAGCTGCTGGAAATCGTGTCTAGGGTTGGGTTTGTGTTATGTATATATATGTGAGTCATTCTAGGTCAAAAGTTTGATTGATTTTGTGGAAACTTTGATCTAAAAAGATTGAAATTGATCAAGTGTTAAAAGTCAAATATTTGTGCATTATGACTTGCTATTTTGGGAGAGATCACATGATTTCCTTCTCTTTGAGTTCCAATCACCCTTTAAGACTTTCTAGAAATAAAATTAAAACTTATTTTCATGATTTTATATTTTATTAGAATTTAAAATGACTTTTTAATATAAAAATCATAATAAATAAAAATAAAATAAATAAAATTATGAATAATTTAAATTAATTTCGTGCAAGTCATTATAAAGTGAATTGGGTCACAATTTGGGCAGCCCATTTGGAAAGATTTACTTTTAAGCCTCCATTTTCAACATAAACCATCCCAAAATTGCCCAACTTTGCAAGGACACATCTCCCTCAATTTTAAAGGTATGAGGGTGTTCTTGGACTTTTTGGAAAGCTTGAAGAGTCCTCTAAACAACCCCATTGGTTTCAGGTCCATATCATTTACCAATCTCAAGTTATGCCCTTTTGAAGTTGTTGACTTTTTGTTGACTTTTGAAATGACCTATAATGTCTTAGATCATATCTTTCAAATGAAGCATTTTTTGGGATTAACCTTCAACATAAAAGTTGTAGAGAATTCAATTTCCTTAAAAATGAGCTTTGGATGGAGACTTGGTGATGAAGTATGTGAAAGTTATGCCTGGTCAAAGTTCAGTTGACTTTTACTGAAGAAACCCTAATTTAGAAACTCCTGATTATTGATGATCTGGAATCTCCTTGATGAATCATGATCAACCCTTGATCAAATGATGAATTTTACTTCATATACTTGATGTTGGCAAAAAATCATGAAGTTTGACTTTGGTTTGACCACAGTTGACCTCAGTTTGACTTTTTAACTGCATTGACTGATTTTGACTTATCTGATCATCTGACTGAGCAAACTTTTGAGAAAAGTCTTGAAACTTGACATGGGGGTTCTTACACACATATAAGATGTTATGAAACTCACTTGAGGTCTTGGAAATCCATTTAGCCTGATTAAAGTCAAAACCCTAGTTTTGGATGCACTGCTTAGGAGGTGCATTGTCTGAGAGAATTGTCAACTCTTCTGACCAATTGTGAACTTTGTGAACCTTGTGAATCTTCATAAAATGTCTTGTGATACTCATGAGAGGTATTGTGAAGCTTGTGAACCTTGTGAACCTCATGAAGTGGCTTTGTAGACCTCATGATCCTCAGGGAAGCTTTGTAATCATTGTGTAACTTGTGAACCTTGTGAACCTTCAAGAAGTAACTTGTGGACTTCATGAACCTCATGAAAGGTCTTGTAAATGTTGAGAAGCTTGTGAACCTTGTGAACCTTCAAGAAGCAACCTATGGACTTCATGAACCTCATGAAGGGTCTTGTAAATGTTGAGAAGCTTGTGAACCTTGTGAACCTTCAAGAAGTGACTTGTAGACTTCATGAACCTCATGAAAGGTTATATAAGCATTGAGAAACTTGTGAACCTTGTGAACCTTCTTAGAACACAAAGTCTTGTATTGTGAGGGCAAATTTTGGGGTGCAACACATCGCCGAATGCATCAACTCCGAGTTCAAACAGGGCAGAGTAAGGTTCCCAAAACCATCTGCACCCAAGCCTCATACCGACAAGTCCAAATATTGCAGATTCCACAGAAGCCATGGGCATGTGACCGAAGACTGCGTTCACTTGAAAGACGCAATAGAAATCTTAATCCAAGAGGGGCATCTTAAGCAATACACTAGGAGGAACGAAACTTCCAAACACGAAGAGCCGGAGAAGAAGAGACCTCGGGAGGACACCCCCCCCGAAGAGTCTCCTTATCAAGTGGCCCTTTGCGTGTCACGACCAGAGGATTTCAGCTTCCCCGAGACACTGCCCGAAGGGCAGATCGCTGCACTCATCCCCTAGGAAGACTTTCCGACTGCCCTCGTCATATCGGGCGGAGGGATGAACGGCGAGGCCGCCGCCCTTTCAGTAAAACGCAAGTTCGAAGAGCTCCTTCTGACCGCACCCGAACAAAAGGCAACGCTGACAAAGTACCGGGGCAAATCCAACCCAATATCTTTCTTTTTGGAAGAGCTTCTGGGCGGTTCCCCAAATTCGGGCATCCACTACTTATTAGAGCCAAGATGGCTCAGTTCGACGTCAGACGCATTCTGGTCGATCAAGGCAGCTCAGTGGACATCATGTACGTCCACCTTCGGAGAGCAGGAGACGGCCAGAGAAATCAAAATCCAATTCCTGGTCATAGAGTGTCCCTCTCTTTACAATTGCATCCTCGGCCGCCCGACATTAGCCGAGTTGACCGCGGTCCCGTCTACCGTCCATCTAAAGATGAAGTACTACACCAAACTAGGCCGCGTAGTCACCATCCACGGCGACATCGAGGCTGCCCGGAGATGTTACGACGCCGCAGTAAAAGGACAGGCTACGGTCAATACAAAGAGCAACAAAAAACCCAAGACCGAAGATCCTCCCCTCCAGGGAATCAACGCCATCGACCTCGATTTCCGTATTGGCCAGGACGAAACTGGAGAATGAAAGCCCACCGAGGAACAGACTCTCGAACACCCATTCCGACCAATCCCGGACGGAGAGTTCGAGCTCATTCCTCTGGGCGACGACCCTGGAAGAACAGTAAGAATAGGCAAAGGATTGCCCGAGGAGACGAGGGAGCAGCTCGCGACGTGCCTCAAGGAGAACTCCGATCTCTTCGCATGGAACGCCGCAGAAATGCCCGGGCTAGATCCTGAGGTTGCGTGCCATCAACTAGCTTTGGACCGAGCAGTCAAGCCCATACCACAGCGTAGGCGCAAACAGTCCCCCGAGAAAGCAGAGGCTGTCGAGCAAGTTGTAAAAGACCTCTTAGAAGCAAATTTTATTTCTGAAGCCCAGTACAGAACCTTGCTCTCTAATGTAGTCCTCGTTAAGAAAAATAATGGAAAATGGCACATGTGTGTTGATTATACTGATCTTAATAGGGCTTGTCCCAAAGATGTTTTCCCTCTCCCTAACATAGATAAACTCGTTGACAATTCTGCAGGTTTCAGACTCTTGTCCTTCATGGATGCATATAGCGGATATAATCAAATCCCTATGTCAGACACGTACAAGAGACACACGACATTCATGACCCTGACCGGCAATTACTACTACAATGTAATGTCCTTCGGACTTAAGAACGTCGGGACCACATACCAGTGCATGATGAACAAAGTCTTCAGGGGAGAGATATGGGATATGCTCGAGGTATACATGGACGACATGATCATCAAATCACACGAGGAGGTCGACCATGCTCGACACCTCTACAAAGTCTTCGAGCAGGCGAGACAGTGCAAAATGAGGTTTAACCCTGAAAAATGCACGTTCGGCGTCCGGGCAGGAAAATTCCTCGATTTCTACCTCACCGAGAGGGGAATCGAGGCCAACCCCGACAAATGCCGAGTATTCTCGGAATTTCCGACCCCGAAGACCAAAAAATCCACCCAGTCCCTCAACGGGGTGCTCGTCTCACTCTCCCGTTTCATCGCCAAATCTGCCCAGCACGCGTTACCTTTCTTTAGACTCCTTCGTAAAGAGGTCAGCTTCGAATGGACCGACGAATGTGAACGGACACTACTCCATTTGAAGAATGTCTTCTCCGAGCCCCCGGTCCTATCACGACCGTTGGAAAGAGAGACCTTATACATGTATCTGTCCGTGGTGTCATACCCTAAATTTTGACCAGAAATTTTCAAATTTCGCATTCATCTGACGCATTTTATTGCGATATAGATTGTCAGTCATTTTCGCATTTTTTAGTCCGGAAATCATTAACCATTACTTTTTCTATTCATTTTATCATTTGGAATCATATAATTTATTCTTGTTTTATAATTAATTGTTTTGGTTTAGGAATGCAAAATTAGATTAATATTAGATATTTTAAAATTAGTTTTATTTTTTTTGTTTTGGTTCAAACTTAGATTTTATTTAGATTTAAATCTAATTTCAATTTAAGTTATTTTAGAAAAAAAATGTAATTTGATTTGATCTTGAAAATAGTTATTTTAATTTAACTTTATCAATTAGTTCTAAGTAATTTATTTATTTTTTTAATATTCCATTTAATTCATTTCCTAGATTGTTAGTTTATTTTATTAAGCCTAAAATTGTTAATTGTAGTTTTAATCTTATTTTATTTAGCTTACTTCTTTTATTTTATTTTAAAACTTTATATTTAGAAAATTGGGTTTATTAATTTATTTTAATCAGTAATTAATTTAAGTAAATTAGTTTTTTAGGTTTGTTAATTTATAATTTTTGTTTTTTTTAATTTGTTGTCCTTAAATTATGACAATGCTGTCTAACCACACCCCTACACACCACCAAAATTCTGCACATTTCTTATAGGATCTGCAACAAGCCATCCTCAATCCAGTCTGTATTTTTCACCAAATTGAAACCAAGTCAAACCTGCAAATATAAAGTGTCAGGCTGAATATAAAGAAAAGGGAAAAACAACATCAACAGTTATAATTATACACCATTTTAGACAAAAAATTCTGAATATAAAGAAAGGGGTTTTTTCAAGACAAACAGAAAAAGGATTTGAAAAGGAAAACCAATGGACAATAGAGGGAACGCAAAGGGGGTTTTCGAGTTTTGGAAAATTTTCCTGAGGATTATCTTAGCAAAGACAAGTATAACTGTTGTGAAGACAAAAACAGGGAGGGGGCCGAAAACTTTCAGAAACCACGACCCTCCATCCTCTACCAAAAGAATCAACTTATGAGAACAAAAATGGAAAAGAAAGGGAATCCAAAATAACCCTTGAAAATCCTTTCTTCAACCCAATCAACGACAACTGGCAACTCTGCTGGGGATTTTAGTGCCTTGTGCATAAGAGAGTCGAGCCTAGCTTAGGTTAGTTTGCGTTTGTTTGCTGACTTGTTTGATTGTCTTCTTTATTTGTTGTTGGTATTCTATCTATTGCTTCCTTCTTTATTATTTGCTCATTATATTTGCCTGTTGGATCTCGGGATATCACGGGTTATGAATTTGTACTTGAGTTCTGAAAAAGAAGAGGGAACACCTAAGTTAGAATTGGATGTTATTAGTGTTAGTCTCCAAGGACTCGCTCCTTGCACGCCTAACATGAAAGCTCCCCCAGATAGTTAGACTTTTCGTAGATCTTGTCACAACGCAGCTAGCCTGTCGCGTGACCTGATTCACGAAAGGGCTGTGATTCTGGGACCCCCTAGAACCTGTTTCAATTTTGGTAGTTGTGTAATGTTAGGCTCCGAGGGCTCGCCCCTTTGTTAGCCTAACATGAGAACTCCACTCAAGGTAGACCTCATCGTCATTATCGTCACAATGCATCCAGCCTGCGGCGGGGCGTTAGTACGATAAACGTCTGTGACCTTGAGTATCCTTATACCATCACCATAGAAGCTACCCTGTGAGTGGGCTTTATGGGTAAAGAATTTAGAACTCTCCACTTAAGGCTTACCAGTTAGGAGGTTCCAGGCTGCTCTTGTACCTTGGATCCAGCACATTGCCTTTATATCCAATTCTGGAGCTGTTTATGTTTCTGATTTTGAGCATTCTGAGCTTTGCATTCATTCGCATACCATTTGCATTTGCATTTGCATTGCATGTCATCTTCCAACAATCCAACTCACACATGTCTTATTCTCCGTCAGTCAACTGTACTCGACCAGTCACCAGAGAAAGATGGACCAACTTGAGCAGGAAAACAGGGAGCTTAGAAGTGAAGTCACGACTTTGAGAAATCATATGGGAATATTCTCGACAACAATTAAGACCATAGTAGACAACCTCGTGCAGGAAAACATTGAACTCCAGGAAGAGATTCACAGCTTGAAGATTGATAGAGGGCGACTGATTTCTTTGGTCAAAGATCTAGTCATTTCTCAGCGTCGGTCAAATTCTACTTCTATTCGTCAGCGCCGTCAGAACAAGCGGAGATCTCCAAACAGTCCTGGAGGAGCGGCCCACAAGTTTGACCCAATCCCAATGACTTACAGTCAATTGTGGTCTCATTTTTCCCGGAACTCAATAATGACACCCAGAAAGACCAGAGCCACGAGGTCTTAGCCCCGTGGGATCAATCCAAATACCAGTTGTGAGTTTCATAACGGAGTATTGGGGCATCCGATTGAAGAGTGCAAAGTCTTCCAGGAAAAGATTCAAGAGATGATCGACTACGGGGTGTTGACCTTCAATGGAGGAATCCCCTCTGTGGACGGAGTGCTTTTGCGCTGATAAAAACTCAAGAAAGTCCTTTCCAAATCAGTTTGTTACTGGAACCTGGGACTAGCTCCTGAGTACACGCGATCGTTCGATGCTTTGGAGCTATCCTCTCAGATGTTTAGCTCGTTTGCTGCTTTTCATATGTATTTTTCTATGTTTTGTTAATGCATTTGTTTTGGCATGTAAGAACTTATTTGTTTTTAATGATTAATGCAATGAATATGTTTGTCTTGAAGTAATCCATTCGTATTCACTCATAATGCTTTTTTCAACTTTATAATGCCAATATTATCCCATCTCGTGCCTAGGCAGAGAACTGGAGGGAGGATGACGAAATTAAAACACAAATTCTCTAGTTGATTGCTTTTGAATAAAATCCTACTGACGATGTATAGGCATTGTTTCAAATTCCCAAACACTGGAGAAATAAGGAGTTAATCCCTAGTCAACCACTTCGAGCCTAGAAGTAGGAGTTTCTTTCAGATATTTCAAAACCCTTACGCTTAACCTGGGGCAGGGTAGTGTTCAGTTAATCTGGTTACACAGTCAAATCATAAGATGAAACATCCCATCAGGGAATCCACTACAATTAATGACTTGACAGTCACAACTTTCAACCTTCCCATTGATTAAAAAAAAGAGAAAATAAAATCCCTCTAAGTCAAGCACCCAAAAGGAGACTTAGGCAAAAATCAGTGACCAAAGAGAAATTCGAGTTAGAAGAGGTCTTTAAATCCTCAACCTAATGCTTACGATTTAGTGACCACCATATCAAAATCAAGGGGTCACTGATATCCATAGAGGACAGATAAGATGACTGTCATTTCAAGCAAACCTTGGATCTTCATCTTCACTACACTAACAAGACGAATGTCTGTGTCATTTTAGCTGGACCTAGGATTGGTGAACATCACCGAGAGTGGGTGGGCACCAAATAAACTTTGAGCCTTTATCCTTTGTTTCTAAAACCGTGAACCAAACCATATTACAACCCTTAAAAGTCCTAATTGAAGTAGGGTTTATTTCGAAAGCACACTCGATGAGATAGTGTTTCCCGACTCCCATGAGCTTTGCTCAAAAATTTGTGTTGGCTTTATAAAAAAAATGAATATCACATCTTAGCTAGTGATTCGGTCACAGACTATTGTGAAAATATTTTCAAAAACAATAAAAAACCTCTGAGACAAACATGTGTGTTGCATTAGCAGTCTCAACATTAACATTTTGCTTGTTAGCATTTGCTTGATATCATAAAAGCCTATGTATGAGTACTAGTGATTAGCTTAATCTCTTGAGATTTGAAACTCTGATGAGTAGTTGAACAACCATTTCAGAGAATGATCATCCCCAGGGGCATGTTGCTTGAAGACTTTGCCAGACAGGGGCATGTTGTTGGAATACTTTGTCAGACAGGGGCATGTTGCTTGAAGACTTTGCTAAACAGGGGCAAGTCATTTCCCAATTTGTGCTTACACAATCTGACCATCCTTAAAAGACAAGCATTGGAGACTCGTTTGAGCCAAACACAGTTAATCTAAGGCAGTGACGTCGAGATTTGACGAATCTCTACAAGAGTTTGAAGACACTGAGGCATCTTGAATTCCAAGTCTTCTATAAAATCCTCTTGAGATGAATTCTTCTCATAAAATATTTCGTAGATGCATGACCACATGTTCCCCTAAGCAAGACGCTCTTGGGATATACCTTACAAGTACCTCCAGATGACGGGGTCCTCACACCAAGATGCTTTGATATGTCAGGGGCATGACTCAGTATTTTCTGGTGGATGTGTTTTACTACTTAGTGCTTCAAGTGAGATACTAAGTCTAGTATCCCCATTTGAGCCTTGATTCAAGCTTCTCCAGCTGAATCTGATTTTCTCTCCCCAACGGAATACAAGTTTACTTCATCTTAAGCAAACATTGTTTGTATGTTTGTTTCCCTCTGATGAACATTGAATTTAGAAGATTTTGCTTGGGTTTATTTCCCGATTGAAGTATCTTCTCTCCTCAAAGAGACTTGAGCCTTGTAGTAAGACTTTATTCCATGGATGGCTCTCTATCCTATCTTCAGTGATTGCATACACTTAGACGAGATTGGTCGAGTATCCGTTTGTTGTGATGTTTATTTCATCACTAGTTTATCTCTTGTGTCTGTTTTGTCTGTTTGTCAGCATAAACATAACGCATATACATACAGGTACATCATAATTGATTCATATTCATATGCATCTTCATGTCGCATTCATTAATGCATACTTCTTTCACCTTGGTCGTGTTTATCCCCAAGTGATATGTCTCTCTCCAAATAGATTTGTCAGCCTTAGGCAGAAAATGTACATTCTTTCTAATTCCCCACTGAGATTCTACCCTCGTGGAAGATTTTTCTTTAGTTCCCCTTTCCACACTTATAGGATAAATCCCAATTGAGTTTATTCCTCATGGGTTAGTGTCTTGCTTGACAGTTTTCTTTCCAGTTCGTTCCTGGATTGAATTTTGGTCTTTGGCAATTTTGATGATTGAACTACCGATTGGAAAGTGCATTTATTTTGCACCTTTGGATGCTTAGTTTCCCAGAAGGAATTTGTTGGAGGCTTCCATTGAAGACAAATTTTGCTCTCCAGCAGTGTTACTACAACATTCCCTTGAACTTCTAAGCAGAATCAACAAGTGGCCGTCTCCTTATTTGAGAAGCTTGTTTCTTATCCACAGATTTCCTAGTAAATCAACAGATGGCATTCTCTTTTCGAGCAATTTGTTCATCCTCAGCAAGGTTTCTGTTCTATCAAATGGCATCTCCCCTGTTCAGCGGAGAAGTTTGGTATAAATTTATTTTTTCAACAAATGGCATCTCATCCAGACAAGGTGAGAAGTTTGTTCGGCAAATGGCATCTCATCCAGACAAGGTGGGAAGTTTGTCGTGATTCCAATTTTCAACAAATGGCATCTCATCCAGACAAGGTGAGAAGTTTGTTCGGAAAACGGCATCTCATCCAGACAAGGTGGGAAGTTCGTCGTGATTCCAATTTTCAACAAATGGCATCTCATCCAGACAAGGTGAGAAGTTTGTTCGGCAAATGGCATCTCATCCAGACAAGGTGAGAAGTTTGTTCGGCAAATGGCATCTCATCCAGACAAGGTGAGAAGTTTGTTCGGCAAATGGCATCTCATCCAGACAAGGTGGGAAGTTTGTCGTGATTCCAATTTTCAACAAATGGCATCTCATCCAGACAAGGTGAGAAGTTTGTTTGGAAAATGGAATCTCATCCAGACAAGGTGAGAAGTTTGTTCGGCAAATGGCATCTCATCCAGACAAGGTGAGAAGTTTGTTCGACAAATGGCATCTCATCCAGACAAGGTGGGAAGTTTGTCGTGATTCCAATTTTCAACAAATGGCATCTCATCCAGACAAGGTGAGAAGTTTGTTCGGAAAATGACATCTCATCCAGACAAGGTGAGAAGTTTGTTTGGCAAATGGCATCTCATCCAGACAAAGTGAGAAGTTTGTTCGGCAAATGGCATCTCATCCAGACAAGGTGGGAAGTTTGTCGTGATTCCAATTTTCAACAAATGGCATCTCATCCAGACAGGGTGAGAAGTTTTTTCGGCAAATGGCATCTCATCCAGACAAGGTGGGAAGTTTGTCGTGATTCCAATTTTCAACAAATGGCATCTCATCCAGACAAGGTGAGAAGTTTGTTCGGCAAATGGCATCTCATCCAGACAAGGTGGGAAGTTTGTCGTGATTCTTCAATTTTCAACAAGCGGCATCTCATCCAGACAAGGTGAGAAGTTTGTTCGGCAAATGGCATCTCATCCAGACAAGGTGGGAAGTTTGTCGTGATTCTTCAATTTTCAACAAATGGCATCTCATCCAGACAAGGTGAGAAGTTTGTTCGGCAAATGGCATCTCATCCAAACAAGGTGAGAAGTTTGTCGTGAATTTTCCAATTTCCGTCAAATGGCTCTCTTCCATACAAGTCGAGAAGTTTGAGCGTGAAGTTTTGTTTTCTCCATCATATGGTTGTCTCTTTCAGAAGAAGGGAAGTATGGTGAGTTTTCTATCAAATGGTCGTCTCTCCAATACACGTTGAGAAGTTTGATATGAATCTTTTTGTTTTTCGGCAAATGGCTATCTCATCCAGACAAGTTGAGAAGTTTGTCGTGATTCTTTCCAATTTCCAACAAATGGCTATCTCTTCCAGACAAGTTGAGAAGTTTGTTGAGAATTTTTTCAATTTCCGTCAAATGGCTATCTCATCCAGACAAGTTGAGAAGTTTGAGCGTGAAGTTGTTTCTCCATCATATGGCTGTCTCTTTCAGAAGAAGGGAAGTATGGTGAGAGTTCTATTCAATAGCATCCTTAGTTAAATCTCGGCAGAAGATTTAGCGACAGGTGATTCTTTTTATTTCTGGCAAGTCTCGGCAGAAGATTTCCAGTCTACCTCGGCAGAAGGTATTTACTTTTCATGATCTCGACAATGACAATCCTCAGTTAAATCTCGGCAGAAGATTTGGCGACAGGTGTATCCTCAATTAATCCTCGACAGTAGGAATTTTACCTTGATACCTCGGCAGAAGGTATCTCGTTCTTAGAATCTCTGGTAATCTCGGCAGTAGATCTCCAGCAGATTTCGACAGAATTTGTTTTTTCTTTCCAAGATCTCGGCAGTAGATTTTTGGTTCATTTAGTCAACCTCGGCAGCAGGTATTCCATTTTTAGATTTCTCTGGTAATCTCGGCAGTAGACTTCCAGCAGATTTCGACAAATTTTGTTCGTTCCAAGATCTCGGCAGTAGATTTTTGGTTCATTTAGTATACCTCGGCAGAAGGTATTCCATTTTTTAGGTTCTCTGGTCATCTCGGCAGTTAGATCTCCAGTAGACTTCGGAAGAATTGGTTTTCGTTTCAGATCTCGGCAGTAGATTTCCTCAAAGTGGAATTTTGTTCAAAGATCTCGAGTCATCTTGGGACCTGTAGACGGTTGTCGTCTGGCTCCACTCAAGAGAAAATCCTCGTGTGGATTGTACTCCAGTCATGTGCGTCTAATCCCCAGTAGTGTCAATTTTCTTCCCAGCAGCGTTACAACCTTTGTCTTGCATTTTACACACCATATCATTCCATCCGCATTTTCAGTCAAAATTTTAGGTATTCTGATATTTAATCCTCTTCCACCTTGAATGTCCAAAAAAATCTTTGTTACTCGTACATTCAGGTTCAAGATGATTAAATAGAGGCAACTGTCATACCCTAAATTTTGACCAGAAATTTTCAAATTTCGCATTCATCTGACGCATTTTATTGCGGTATAGATTGTCAGTCATTTTCGCATTTTTTAGTCCGGAAATCATTAACCATTACTTTTTCTATTCATTTTATCATTTGGAATCATATAATTTATTCTTGTTTTATAATTAATTGTTTTGGTTTAGGAATGCAAAATTAGATTAATATTAGATATTTTAAAATTAGTTTTATTTTTTTTGTTTTGGTTCAAACTTAGATTTTATTTAGATTTAAATCTAATTTCAATTTAAGTTATTTTAGAAAAAAAATGTAATTTGATTTGATCTTGAAAATAGTTATTTTAATTTAACTTTATCAATTAGTTCTAAGTAATTTTTTTTTTTAATATTCCATTTAATTCATTTCCTAGATTGTTAGTTTATTTTATTAAGCCTAAAATTGTTAATTATAGTTTTAATCTTATTTTATTTAGTTTACTTCTTTTATTTTATTTTAAAACTTTATATTTAGAAAATTGGGTTTATTAATTTATTTTAATCAATAATTAATTTAAGTAAATTAGTTTTTTAGGTTTGTTAATTTATAATTTTTGTTTTGTTTTTTAATTTGTTGTCCTTAAATTATGACAATGCTGTCAAACCACACCCCCACACACCACCAAAATTCTGCACATTTCTTATAGGATCTGCAACAAGCCATCCTCAATCCAGTCTGTATTTTTCACCAAATTAAAACCAAGTCAAACCTGCAAATATAAAGTGTCAGGCTGAATATAAAGAAAAGGGAAAAACAACATCAACAGCTATAATTATACACCATTTTAGACAAAAAATTCTGAATATAAAGAAAGGGGTTTTTTCAAGACAAACAGAAAAAGGATTTGAAAAGGAAAACCAATGGACAATAGAGGGAACGCAAAGGGGGTTTTTGAGTTTTCGAAAATTTTCCTGAGGATTATCTTAGCAAAGACAAGTATAACTGCTGTGAAGACAAAAAAAGGGAGGTGGCCGAAAACTTTCAGAAACCACGACCCTCCATCCTCTACCAAAAGAATCAACTTATGAGAACAGAAATGGAAAAGAAAGGGAATCCAAAATAACCCTTGAAAATCCTTTCTTCAACCCAATCAACGACACGTGGCAACCGAAGCCGTCAGTGCCGTCCTAATAAGAGAAACTGACGAAGGACAAAAACCCATCTATTTCACGAGCAAAGTGCTCCAAGGCCCCGAACTCAGATACCAACAAATCGAAAAGGTCGCTCTGGCTCTCATAAATGAAGCAAGGAGGCTACGTCACTACTTCCTCACCCATACGTTCAAGGTGAGAACCGATCAACCAATCAAACAATTCCTCGGGCGACCAGATATGGCCGGCAGAATGCTAAAATGGTCGCTGGAACTTTCCGAATTTGATATACAATATGAGAACAGGAAGGCCCTGAAGGCTCAAGCACTGGCCGACTTTGTCGCGGAAATGACCCACATCCCGACACCGACGGGCGGCGCCCATAAATGGACGATCTTCGTCGATGGCACCTCCAGTACGACGGGCAGCGGAGCCGGAATCATCCTCGAGAATGAGGACGGGATCCTGATTGAGGTCTCGCTAGCACTGGCTTTCCCGACATCAAACAACCAAGCCGAATACGAGGCTTTCATCACCGGTCTGAGATTGACCGAAGACCTAGGAGCAAAGGAAGTAAAAATATCAACATACTCCTAGCTCGTGGCATCACAAGTATGAGGAGAGTACCAGACTAAGAACGACCACCTTCTCGAGTACTTAGCTTTAGTCAAAGAAAGACTTGCAAAATTCGAGAAGTGGGAAGTTCAACACGTGCCTCGCGAGCACAACACACGGGCTGATATTCTGTCAAAGCTAGCTAGCACGAGAAAGAAAGGCGGAAACAAATCAGTAATCCAAGAAATCCTTCCTCGACCTAGTATTTAAAGCCACCTCCTCCACTTGAGGTCAACGTGATCGGGAATACTCATTGTTGGATGACGCCCATCTATAATTACCTCACGAAGGGCGAACTCCCCGCCGATCCTAAAGAGGCGGCCGTCACCAAACGTAGGGCGTGCTCGTACGTTCTCCTCGAAGGGAAACTCTATCGTAGGGGATTTTCCATCCCATTACTCAAATGCGTCGAGGAAGAGAAAGTTCCCGACATATTGGGGGAAATGCACCGAGGAATCAACTCCCAACATCCCGATGGACGATCACTTGCCCGAAAGGATCTTCGAGCAGGCTATTATTGGCCGACTATGCAACACGACTCCAAAGAACACGTCAAAATATGCGACAAGTGCCAACGGGATGCCGACATGCACCTCGCACCCCCGAACGAACTAAAAACACTCTCCTCTCCTTGGCCCTTCGCATGGTGGGGCATGGACATCCTCGGGCCCTTCGTAACCGGATTATACCAGAATAAATACCTCATCGTAGGGGTAGATTATTTTACCAAATGGATCGAAGCAGAGGCGCTGGCTAAAATAACAACACAGAACATTCTTCGATTCTTTAAACGAAATATCCTCGCCCGGTTCGGCGTACCCCAGGTCCTCATCACGGACAACGGGACACAATTCACGGACGGAGGATTCCAAGACTTTGTGGCTGGCTTAGGTACTAAACAATATTTCACATCTGTCGAGCACCCTCAAACCAACGGGCAAGCAGAAGCGGCCAACAGGGTAATCCTGCACGGACTAAAACGCAGACTCGGCGAGGCGAAAAGAGCGTGGGTCGAGGAATTACATAGCGTCCTATGGGCTTATGATCGGAAAATAGCAAGTGTACTATTTTTACCGATGTAGTAATAGAAGGGAATAACCCCAAATATCGATCTTAAGGACTGCTTAATAAAATAAGTTCTTAATGATTAATTTCAATTGGACAAAAGTTATGATTTAAAGGTTTGAATTTAGATTAAATAAACTAAAGAAATTAAAACGTAGACTAAAACAAAGAGTTTTCACTAATATGAAAGTAATGCCAGTTGAGAAATTCCACACATGCTCGCAGCAGTCATATGCACGTGAATGTTCTTTTTCCCCGGGCAAAAATTTCATACATGCTTATGAAAATTTTGCCCGGTACATTCATTTACACATGAAATTTCTGCCCGAGATAGTCCAACCCTAACTCTATTTTTTCACATTTACAACCTATTTAACCATTTCTAAGTTAAATCTACCCATTCTATACGGATAAAACATGCACCCATAACTATTAAACGCAGAAAAACATGGAAAATAGAGGATTAAAAGGCAAAATCAGTACCTGACATAGTGAAAGTCAAAAAGAGACGACAGCGCTCGAGCAGCAGCGGTGGTTCAGGTGGTGAGGCGGGCGGAGATGAGAAATTTCTTCAGAGCTTCCGGTGAACGTCTGAGAGAAAAAGTTCAAATGAAATCACTCAACTCCTTTTTATAGTCACAGGCGCGTGGATTGACGCGCTAGGTCATCATTGCATACTGCCTACGCCGTCGTTTGCACACTAAACGAAGTGACGCACCATTAATGCTGAAACACGTCAATCCATAAAGAATTTGGAACGACGTCGGGCAACTATACGCCTCCCCGACTCTACGAAACGTCCTCGACCCCGTAAGGCGTCCTCGACTCCCTTAAAAAATAACATCTCGTACCCCTCGAGGATTTTCATCCTCGACACCGTGGAGCATCACGTGCCCGACAGGACAGGATACTACAGTCAACTTTGTAAACATCATGTTGACCCGACCATATGCCCGCTACTTTGTCTGTGACGCCTGCGCCCGACTGTATTACAGGTCATCACTCCGACCCGGAGACTCGACTTTGGGGGCTCCTGTTCTGGACTGGGCCTCAAGAATGTATAGGGCCACGACCCAACATGTCGAGCAGAGGCCCATATACTCGAGCAGGGGCACCTCTTGGTCAAAACCAGCTGCTTATGCGACGGGCATCCACTAAGGACGGGCAGAGAGCACATCTGCCAGCTCACTTACCACGTCACCCAACTGCCCTTTATTATCTCCTGAAAGATAAGGGCAGTTGGACCAAGGACCAGACCTTTTAGCTAGGTCTTCACGCTTCTCACGCGTTCCTTGGCAGTTCCTCCTTGGGCCTAGCTGGTCTAAGCCCATAGAGGGACCTTGGTCCAGCGCTGGGGGTACATTATAAATACCCTTTTTCAGTAAAGGGTCGGGTATTCTCACTCATTTCAATTAACCATACTATATTGTACCTCTTCTCACTTAAGCATTGGAGTGCCTTGCAGGTGCACCCCCCTTTCTCCTCATATTCTCTGGCCCTTACATCAAGTCACTGGAAGGCCCTTCTGATCAGGTGAGATCAAAAAAAATATTTTTTTTATGAACAAAAAATTAAGCAATAAATGAAAATTGAAAAATATAGAAAAAAACGTGAGAGAAGAAATTTCAAAATGAATAGTGTGAATATATATATATATATATATATATATATATATATATATATATATATATATATATATATATATATATATATATATATATATATATATATATATATATATATATATATATATATATATATATATATATATATAATGCGCTAATTTGAGGTGTGATGATTTGACAATTTTAATAAATAAAGATGAGATGATTATTATTAAAAATATTAGAATAATTTTGTCTTGTATAATGCATTTGAAGTGTGTAGAATGTATAGGGAAAATCAATCTACAAATCAAATATATTATTCCATATATTAAAATATTTGAATCGGTATAATTATCCTATATATAAATATATATATTTTGAATTATTTATAAAAATATATTTAAATTAATAGTAAATTTATTCTCGTTATTATTCAATATTTAATTAAATGTGTTAATATCAGTATCATATATGTTTCGTGTGTATGCTACTATATTATTTCATATTTGGGTTGACTTGACCCCGTTAAAGTTTTAATTTTAATATTTCAATTACTTTATATTATATATAGATAAATATATATTAATCATTGATGAACTTATCCAGTTAAAATTATAAATGACAAACAAATTGTATGATTAATAAAAAAAATCATATAATTTTGATATTATTTATTGATACATTACTTGTGTTTCGTTCATTTAATTCATTTTAATTATATGCTTATTTGGTACCCATAATTTTGTGTATGATTATTTATTTAATTATATAAATAGATTAACTTTTGTGTATATACATTTTAAAAATACGGCGTCAATACAATGTGCAATTCTCCTATCAACTTATAGATTAAAAACTCTATACACTATTTTTTTTTGTATTCTACACTATTTTATGTATAATAATAAACAATCTTGTTCCTATTTATTAATATATAATTATTTTTTATGTGGTTCTCATATTTAATATATAATTGTCCTTTATATAATACATTACTAAACGTTTTATAAAAAATTTATATATTGTAGACTTATAATAGAATAATTGTGTACATATTTTTCTTTTTTATTTAAACCAAGTAATAATCTCATGTAAAATAAATCTAAAATTACAAGCTATATTAGTTAAAATTTATTTAAAGGTTATTAAAAAATAATAAATAAATAAATATTTAGACATTCCAAAAAAAGTTAGATTAATAATTATATAATAAGGTATAATGAAATAATTATTTAATGATAAGGACTAATGAAATATTTGAAAGATTCTTAACCTTCTTTTTAAGATATATTAAAAAATAATAAGGTAAATTATGTATGAATTTAATTTTTTTTAAAGAAAATTAAATAAACTTAATGATTAAAGAAAACCTATAACGTAAGTAATTTCAATTCATCCATTTAATAATTTCTTTAAATAAACTTAATGATTCAACTTTATTATTTTTTATTTCTAAAATAAGGAATGTGAAATATTAAAAAGTGAATCATTAATGTGATAGAAACATAATTAAATTTCAATTAATATTCATTATGATAGTATATTTTAATTTATTTGTATTAGTTTATATATATATATATATATATATATATATATATATATATATATATATATATATATATATATATATATATATATATATATATATATATATATATATATATATATATATATATATATATATATATATATATATATATATATATATAATTGCAATTAATGATATATTTTTGCAATCATTGTTTTAATTACAACTAATATATAGTGTTTTGAAAAGACATTTTGTAGTAAATCATACTAAATTCTTTCCTAAAAAATTTTCCGCCAAAAAGCTATAATAAATAATAGTAAAACTTCCTTTAACCCCACTAAAAATTTCCTTTAACCCTACTAAAAACTTCCTTTAATCCCACTAATTAACTTATAAAAATCGTTTTTAATTTTTTTTATTTAATCAAATAATTGAAAATGGTAAGAACATGGAAATAAGTTATATTTTTTTAATTAATTTCAAATAAAAATATTAATAATTGATAAAATAGCTATTTAGTCAAATTAATAACTTCCATTAATAAAATAGTTATTTAATAAAATTAATAACTTTCATTGATAACATAACTATTTAATAAAATTAATAAAATAAAAAATTACTAAGTAAAACACTATTTCTATAAACCTAGAAGTTATTTTCTATAAAATTTTCCACAAAAAAGTTATAATAAATAATATTAATAATTAATTAAATAAATAAATAGTAATAAAACTTATTTTAACACGTTAAAATTTCCTTTAACCACACTAAAACTCCGTTTAACCTCATTAATTAATTTATAAAAATCGTTTTAATTTTTTTTATTTAATCAAATAATTGAAAATGGGAAGAATGTAGGAGTAAGTTATATTTATTTAATTAATTTCAAATAAAAATATTAATAATAGATAAAATAGCTATTTAATAAAATTAATAACTTTCATCGATAAAATAGTTATTTAATAAAATTAATAAAATAAAAAAATTATTAAATAAAACATAAATTTGCCACGGTGTTTCTAAATGCACACTACTTTTCACTAAACTCATGTAACTTAATTCACATGGTAAATAAAAAAAAAATATAAATGTAAACTCATGTAACTTAATTCCACATGGTAAATAAAAAATATATTAATTCCACATGGTAAATAAAATATATATATATATATATATATATATATATATATATATATATATATATATATATATATATATATATATATATATATATATATATATATATATATATATATATATATATATATATATATATATATATAAATGTAAAAGTGGGTGGAGTTAGTGGGAAGTTATTATGGTCATAGTAACAACAATGTAAAAAACTATAATAAATAATAGTAAAACTTCATAATTGATATAATAGCTATTTAGTAAAATTAATAACTTCCATTGATAAAATAATTATTTAATAAAATTAATAACTTCATACTAAATTATAATCCTAGAAGTTTTTCCTAAAAAATTTCCCGCCAAAAAACTATAATAAATAAAAGTAAAACTTCCTTTAACCCACTAAAAACTTCCTTTAACCCCACTAATTAATTTATAAAAATCGTTTTTTATTTTTTTTATTTAATCAAATAATTTAAATGGTAAGAACATGGAAGTATGTTATATGTATTTAATTAAATTCAAATAAAAATATTGATAATTGATAAAATAACTATTTAGTAAAATTAATAACTTCCATTGATAAAATAACTATTTAATAAAATGAATAACTTTCATTGATAACATAGATATTTAATAAAATTAATAAAACAAAAAATTACTAAATAAGACACTAATACCAAAAAGTTATAATAAATAATATTAATAATTAATTAAATAAATAGTAATAAAACTTATTTTAACCAGTTAAAACTTCCTTTAACCCACTAAAAACTTCATTTAACCCCACTAATTAATTTATAAAAATCGTTTTAATTTTTATTTATTTAATCAAATAATTGAAAATAGTGAGAATATAGGAGTAAGTTATATTTATTTAATTAATTTCAAATAAAAATAGTTTTTTTGAAATAAAAGATTATTATATTTCAAAATTGGCAATTACAATCAAAGGACTAATACATCCACTCTATACTATTACTTACATTAACAACTTAGTTATAATCCCCTTATATTTGGTCCTTTTCCAACCTCTATATACAACTGCATCTATTATACTTTTTACAAAATCATCTCCAAATGCCATGAATTATATATGCCATTGTTGCTTTCACAATCCCCGCCTTACTCCCTTTACTTTTAAAAATATTAATAATTGATAAAATAGCTATTTATTAAAATTAATAACTTTCATCGATAAAATAGTTATTTATTAAAATTAATAAAATAAAACACAAATTTGCCACGGTATAACTTAATTCACATGGTAAATAATATATATATATATATATATATATATATATATATATATATATATATATATATATATATATATATATATATATATATATATATATATATATATATATATATATAGTGGAGTTAGTAGGAAGTTATTATGGTCATAGTAACAACAATATAACCGCAGTTTTATTGAAGAGATGAACTTTTATCTATTTTTGTCTATGGTCATAGTAACATTCTTGAAAATATACATAAAGAAAAATACAAATACAAATTACTCAACTTACACATTGATAATTGTATAATCAATGACTATTATTTGGAAATAAATCTTCTTGAAAATGCAGAAACAAAAATACAAATTACACAACTTAAATACAACATAATAATAAATAAAAGAGAGTATATTCTTCAACCTCCGAAACCATATAGAGTTCTTAGAGCATACACAACATAGACAATAAAAATACAACATAATAATAAATAAAAGAGAGTATATTCTTCAACCTCCGAAACCATATAGAGTTCTTCCTTATCTTTTTAGAGCATACACAACATCCATGGCAGTCACAGTTTTCCTCCTTGCATGATTAATATATGAAATAAAATGATTTTTGTCAAAGAAAATCTTGAGAAAAAACCTAGTTTTTCATAGATCAAACCGCTTATCCTCTTGACACCTCCTCTCCTCGCCAATCCGCGCATAACCATCACATGCCTCTTTGCTCCTCCCTTTTCGAGTCCCTTAATACTCTTTCTACGGCCTGCCATTTTTGCAAGAAAAATTGAGAAACTATATATTCTTTTGAATTTTGGATGTGAAAAAGTAGAAGGAGACTGTGGGGTATTTATATATCATTCTGGGCGGGAAATGAAGAAATCGTTTATCCTCTATCGTTGGATTTAAAGTAATAGACGGTTTAGATTTGACTAAGATATTTTTAAATTTTAAAACTATTTTACAATTTATTTTAAAAAAAAATGTTTTTAAAATAAAATAAAATATTCAAAATCATATTTTAAAAACTATAGTTTTAGAAATCCAATGAAAAATTTTAGGCAACTATAATTCCCTTATTAGTTCATTAAATTGTATAAGAAAAATTATCGATGACGATGATCACTAATTACTTAACTTTTTAAAAGATAATATGGAATAAAAATTGTGATTATTTTTAGTATGTAATTGATCAAAATTAAAAGTATACAAACTTTATAATCATTATCATTCAATTTTATTATGAAATTTTTTTGGATAAATTTAGTCATAAATAAAATACATTATAAGTCTTCAAAATTAAAACAATTAAATATTAAATATATAATTTAATATATCAAAATAAGTTGAGTCATAGAAGTTGTTATTTTTTCTATCTCATTTAGTAATGAAATTAGTGGGTTACAAAGTAGTTAACCACATGTGAAAGTTACTATTATTTTTTAATTATTATTTCTTATTTAATTAATTTAATTAATTAATTATTTTTTATATATATTGACTGAATTATAAATAGAATAGTTAATTTGCCAAGTGGCAAATGATTAGGGTATTTAACTTGCCAAGTGGCACAATTAATTAGCAAAAAGGGTAATTTAGACTTTTAAGCAACACATACTTTTCTTATATGATAGATATTTATGCAATGATTTAGTTTTATGAGTATCAAATAATATCATATTATTTTTAAATATTATTTTAACTGTATAAATAAATATTATTAATATAAATAAATATATTTTAGGTAAGTATTATTACAAATATCTACTTTGTGAGATATACATATCAGGTGTTCGCTCGAGTATCGGTGTGTTACGCACATTTATTTTAAAAAAAAAATAGGATTAATAAAAATTAGTAAATATAAAAGATATATTTTATATTCAAAAACAAAGATAGAATCAATACCCGTGGGCATCAGTTCATATTTTTTATAAAAATATTTATGCAATGATTTAGTTTTATAAATATTAACCTGAACAAATACATTTTATTCAAGTATTATTACTAATATCAATTACGTGGGATACCCATATCAGTACATGTTTGTTTGTCCGAACAATGATGTGTATTTCAGATAACCGAAACAAAACAAAACAAATTAATTTAGTTCATGTTTAATTGCTACATAAAAGTATACTTCCACTTTAATATGTTTCATTACAACTCGTTCTTAAATTTAAAATAATTTCAAATATATACAATCATTTAATTTTATAAATATCAACTAATAACACAGTATTTAAAAATATTATTTTAATTGTATAATTAAATATTAGTAAATAAATAAATAAAATATTAAAATCAATAGTAAAGTTGCTCCCATTATTATTTAATTGTAAAATGATTAACTTAATATCAGTACTATACTAGTATACTCGTGCATTCGCATGGGTATCCGTCGGTGACGCGTATTTGTCGTAAAAATGATTTTTTATAAAAATAAAAAATATAAATATCTAATAAAATCAATATATTTGATAAGTTTTAAATATTGATAAATAAATAAAAGTTTTTTTTTGTGTAATAGTGGGATATATGTGCTTCCACACGGGTATTGATGTGATACACACATGTTTGTTTTCAAAATATAATAAATTAAATAAAACTGTTTTATGAAAATAATTTATTATTTTTTAAAAGAAAAACATATTTTTGAAATAAAAACAATATGAAGATTTTACCCCGCACCCCCTCCCACCTATACCTGTACCCCCACATTTTTTTAAAAATGCCCATTTTAACCTTAGATTATTTTATTGTATTATTATTTTATTATTTTTTTTTTTACCATTTGTGTCAGACCGTCAGATAAAAGTAAAAATTTGTCAAAAATTACACGTTCCGGAAGACTTTTGGAATGAGTTCCGGTACGTAAATTTACATACCGGAAGACTTTATGTAAGTCTTCCGGTATTATGATGATTGTACACCGGAAGACTTAATAAAAGTGTTCCGGTACGGAAGACTTTTATTAACTCTTCTGGTAGGAATGAATATGTGTACCAGAAGACTTTATGTAAGTGTTCCGGTATTGTAAGAGTACCATACCGGAAGACTTGCATAAAGTCTTCCGGTTTGAATTTTTTTTTATATTATTTAATTTTTTTTAATTCATTTTTTTAAAAAATATTTTTATTTTGTAGGTGCAGTACCTTTACACGAAAAAGAACCGATATGTGTGAATACATCAGATGTATTTACAACGACAGAGATATTTGGTACACGAGAAGAGGTGATAAGATGGGTCAAAGACACCGGATTACGAAATAAAGTGACGGTCGTCATCACTCGTTCAGATACACAAACAGGCAAGAGAGGAAGAAAGAACAAAATAATATTTGGTTGCGATAAAGGTGGGAAATACAAGGATATTCGTAGTGGAATAGAAAGTGCGACGAAAAAATGTGGATGTCCATTTAAGATCAGGTCGATTCCGACAAAAGATGGATCTGGATGGAAGATTGATGTAAAATGCGGCGTTCATAACCATGATTTACCCGATAGATTAGAAGGTCACTCATTTGTTGGTAGGTTGACAGCGGATCAGAAGCAACATGTTGCTGATTTAACAAAGAGAAAGGTTGCACCCAGAAATATATTGCATTCCTTGTACGAGATTGATCCAGATTGTGTCACTCGTATCACACAAATATACAAGCAAAAGAGTATGATGGAAAAAGAGATAAGAGGTCCTAGAAGTGAGATACAACATTTGTTTAAGCTTATCAAGGCTGCAGGTTATGTTTATTGGAGTAGAAAAAGAGATGACTCTGAAGTTATTAAAGATATATTTTGGGCACATCCAGATTCAGTTAAGTTGTTGAATATGTTTCCTATTGTGTTAGTTATGGATAGCACTTATAAGACAAACAAATACAGACAACCTTTGTTTGAAATTGTTGGAATGACATCTACCGAGTTGACTTTTGCTGTCGCATTTGCGTATATTGAGTCTGAGCAGACTGAGACTTTTTGTTGGGTGTTAGATAAGCTTAAAAAATTGTTTGTGAAAAAAGATTTATTTCCACAAGTTATGATGACAGATAGAGATCTTGCTTTGATGAAAGCCATTGAAACTGTGTTTCCGAAGACAAATAATTTGCTATGTCAGTTTCACATTAACAAAAATGTTGGTGCAAAAAGGAAACTATTAGTGGATCCTGATAAGCAGGAGTCAATTGGCAAATTATGGACGGATGTTGTATGGGCTAGTGATGAGGTTGAGTATGCACAACATTTAAAAGAACTTGAGCAAGAGTGTGTTGATTGTCCTAAATTTTTTGAGTACGTGAACGACACATGGTTGACACCACATAGACAAAGGTTTGTTTGCGCATGGATTAATCGAGTCCTACATATCGGTAACACGACGACTAATCGGTATGTTTTGTTTTAGATCCCAAAATATACTTTTTGTGAATTTTTTATTTTTCTTACTTAGTTTAAATATGTATTATTATAGGGTTGAGTCTGCTCATTGGAAGTTAAAGCAGATGTTGGGTAACAGTATTGGTGACATGGTAAAATGTTGGGAGGCCATGAATGACAACTTAAAGATACAAATTAGCAACATTCGAGCTTCTTTTCAAAAGAGTGTGTATGAAGTTGCACATGTCCATTCAAGTCCATTTTACACATATTTACGTACTTCAGTGTCGCGAGCTGCATTGAGGCGCGTTGCTGAAGAGTTAAAGAGAGTTGATTATATTGGAACTAACAAAGACAGATGCCGATGTACTCTTAGATCCACCTATGGATTACCTTGCGCGTGTGAGTTGGCAGGGTATAGAATTAGTGGTATTCCGATACCAATTGAGGTTGTGCATGTACATTGGAGGAAACTAAGTATGGAAATTAAGTTGGAAGAAGACTTAGATGAGGAATCAGAAGTGGGTATGAAATCTGCAATGGATGAGTTATGGAAAAGGTATAGGTCACAAGATGTTGTTGGAAGAAGGGCATTACATAGTAGGGTTTATGAACTTGCATTTCCCACAACGACTTCTTTGTTAGCACCACCTGAAAAAATAAAGACAAAAGGTGGAGTCAAGAAAAAAGGCAACATCATGGATGGTAGGATTTGCTGCGCGTCTACAACATTGGCAACAACTTACGCCTATATTACAAACTCATTATAAATTATAAACTATGTTATTCATTTTTATTCATGAATTATATTATATGTTTTAATTTCATTATGTTTTTCATTTTTATTTTCACTTAAATAACATATAACATAAATTGGATTCAGGTAATCGAAAAACTATAAATAACATATAACATAAATATCAGTTCAAATGTCAATATATTAACAAACAAAGTCTAAGAAATAATATGACATAAACATAACTATACATCACTGTGAACGAGCAATACGTAAAGCTGCAAACAGATCAGCAAAATGTGGATCATCCTCTTCAGCTGCATTCTGCTGAAGGTAGCGATGAATCAAGGTGGACACAGAACCCCATGCAGGATCAGATGGTCCCGCATCGTACTCAGGAATAGATGCAACTGGCGGCTCATCATAGGGCTCATCATAGGTAGGAGGTACCAATCGAGGATGCGAAACACGATAATACCACTCTAGGTATCCATCCTCTACCTCAAATGGGATAGTCGCCTGTGTAGCAGAACGAATCACCTGGCCAGCGCTCTGGGTGTAACTAATCCACTCAACATCAATGTCACCAGCCATCCTAGGATCAATGGGTGCAGGTGGAATGGACTGACGGTATCCAAACTGTCGAAGACACCTGTCAGGCATGTATGGAACAATAGTATCTCCCCACCTCAAACAACCCCTGAATAGAGAAATCTCATCAAAACGACGATGAACTCTATGATCCTCGAACGGCCTCCATATGACATCAGTCGGTGTCAGCTCATCCATAATGGGTCGCAACTCATCCACCTTTAACTCCCCCTGTTTGTACGTCCACCTCATCGCACGCGGGAGTCCACAGTTCTGAGCATGTATCCAATTCTCTCCTTTTTTCCCAAGTGTAGGAAAATACTCGTGAATCCAGCACTGTTAAAAAAACAATAACATAATAATTAAATAGAACATAATGAACTTAATAAAATTAAAATTAGAATTAAAAGAAAATCAATAAACTAAATTTAATATATAACTTTAACATAATAAACTGAATTTAAATATATACCTGTAGGAGAGTCGGATAACCACCAAGCTGTTTGCAGCTAAACATAGACGCATCTCCAAGAAACCTATACAGTGTCACCAATGCAGCTGTTGCCCAACTATAGGTGGACAACGCATCCAGGTCCCTAAATAATGCCAAGTATCGCGCCTCCACGAGTGTAAATGACTTATCCGCAAAGATGGTGCAACCCACTATCACCATCAAATAACATCGGGTCGCAAATGCCCAACGTGAAGCTGCTCGATGCTCTACGAATCGATCATATAACCACTCTATCTTGAAGTACGATCCTCTGCACTCACGAACCTGGAAAAGTGCCGCTCTCGATGTCACTCCAAGATAGTCAACAGCCCACTCAATGGCTAACTCCTCACTGATGGGTTGAGGGTTCCAGAATACCCCCTAATAGGCAAATGAAGCAGACATGCCACATCATCGAGAGTAATCGTCATTTCACCGAACGGCAGGTGAAATGAAGATGTCTCTATATGCCATCTCTCCACAAATGCAGAAACCAAGTTTGCATCAATCTTCTTCAAACTCGATCTCTGTAAGGAAGCTAAACCGGATCTAAATATGATACCCTCAATCTCCGGTGGAAGCTGCTGTGGAACCATCTGGGTCAACTTCAAACCATGTCCAGCCACCTTCAGTTCCTTCTTCGCCCCCCTCTCCTGAAATCAAATAAAATTAAACAAATTAGATAAACAAATTATATAATTTCGGTTATTATTCAAAACTAAATAATTATAATTTCATTACCTCGCCAAACCATACACGGCTCGCCACGTGATGCTCGTACGAAACCAAAAGCCTGGTATCGTACGGACCACCAGGATACCCCACAGGGTCAGCTGCAGCTGCAGATGTACCAGCATCATCTGCGCGTGATCTACTCGTCTCGCCCCGTCCCATCGATCGCACTGGAATCCTCCCATCTCTGCCGCGTGATCGAACCACTGTAAAAAAACAGAAAAACAATTATTTAATAAAAAAAAAAAAAAAAAATAAATTTCCGGAAGACTTTCTTCAAGTCTTCCGGTACACACGAAAGCATTCCGGATGACTTCAACAAAGTCTTTCGGTAGGCATTTTTTTAAAAAACTTTCCGGAAGACTTTGATGAAGTGTTCCGGTAGTCATCCAAACCATACCGGAAGACTTTCATAAAGTCTTCCGGTACCGGAAGACTTTCACAAACTCTTCCGGTACATTATTTTTCATTCCGGAAGACTTACTTGTAGTCTTCCGGTAAACACGTGCGAAAATCAAAAAATGTTTTCTCTCTGTAACTTTTGGACGGACGGTAAAAATGGAAAGTGAATTTGAATTAGTAACTATTTATATGAGGGCATTTTGGTCAAAAAAAAATTTTTGGGGGGGTACAGGTATAATTGGGGGGGTGCGGGGTAAACTCTTCAAACAATATTGTTTTATCCAAATTATTTTACATATGTGCGTATTATATCAGTTTTCGTGTGTTCGCAGAGATAGTGGTGTGGTATGTTAAGTTGACGTCAGTTATTTACAACTTTAAAGAAATAAAACATTGAGATGAATAAAACAAATCAAAATAATTTATTAATAATTCCTAACCAAAATAGTTTATTATTTTTAAAAGAGATAATAAATTGGATCGTGATTCGCACGGGTCAAATAATATTGTTTTTTTAATTGTTAGAACGATAAATGAATATAATATAGTGAATTTAAAAAAATTGAGTAATTTTGACCCGTCAAAAAAGTATATTTTATTAGAAAAATAAATATTATTATGAACTCAATTGTATTAAATAATCATACAAAATAAAATAAAAAAAAGAGTTTGTGAAATAAAGAAAGAAAAAAAGAGAAATTTTAACAGTTGAAAATAATAATTTTGTGTGTCAAATAGAGACAATTAGTAATTATAATAAAATAAATATTTTGATGACAGTGATCCGTGAATTTTTTTTAATATTTGAAATATAATTAATAAATATAATAGGGTTAAATATGTTTTTGGTCCTTATGAATATCTCAATTTTAATTTTTAGTCCATATTAAAAAATAATAAATTTTAGTTCCTAAAAATTTTGTATGCATGTTATTTTAGTCCTTGTTGTTTTCTAAAATTTTGAAAACTGTTTAATTACCCTTAAACTTTTAAATTTTTGAATAATTTTTTTCATCCATGTTTAAAATACTATAAAATATTTATTTACTAAATTTTAGAATTTTTTAAAATGATAAGAATTAAATATGAATTTCTTAAATTTCAAAATATAATGATAAAAGTAATGAAAATCTTGACTTATAAATCAAATTTTGAGTTTTTTTTTTTAGAATATTTTTATAACATTCTAAAGACGTCTGCAAAATAATCATTTAAAAATAAATATTGGTTTAACATGAAGAAATAAAACTACGTGTATAATAATTTTGTAAGGATTAAAATATCGTATTTTGTTAATAGGAACTAAAAATGAAAATTGAGATATTTATAGGGACTAAAAATATATTTAACCCAATATAATATAATGATATTTAATAAATTTATATAAAATATTGGAATGTAATAATAAGATACCCGCGCATTTGTACATGTATTGGTACGGTACGCGCATTTTTTCCAAAATATAAAAGAAATGAGAGATTTAAATAAAATATTATTTTACCTGTGTATTGATATGGTACGCGCATTTTATAAATATTATTTTGCCCGTAAATAAAATATTAAAATTAAATTGATATAATTATTAAATATAAGAGATTTAAATAAAATATACAAAATTACCGACAAATACTGATTATTTACGCGAGTTTTGTATACAAATTTAAGAAATAATAAAACAAAAATTGTTTAGTTTAAAATATTAATACCGTAATATTGGGTACTTTTGATTTGATGAGTGATTAATCAAACTGATTGAAAAAGAAAATTAAGAATTAGAAATAATCAGGAAATAATCTATATAATTTATCCCATTTAAAAAAATGATTTGGAAATAATCTAAAATAAAAACAAATAATAGTAAGAAGCAAAGAAAGTTTGAATAACATACTACTGTATTAGCATATTATAAATCAAATTCAAACTATCCCATTTGGATTATGGGTATAGATAGAAGTAACACAATTGGTAATTGGTAATAGTATGTGTAGTCCAAAATCGTTGGTTGACAATTTAGAAGTATATATTGGTAATTGGTAATAGTATTGGTAATTGACAATTGTCATCTTGGTGCATTGGTGCAATGTTAGTTGTTCAAATACCTACACCGATAAATAAAGTCTAAAATTGTTGCTTGACAATATAAAAAATAAGAATAACCATATATAAATTAATCATATATCAATTAAAGTGTTCAAAAACTCAATATTTGAGGCCGGTACATTACTTGTACATGTTAGTGTATATTTATCCCCACAACAATACTATAGTGGTCAATATCTTAATCTTTATAGCTGTACATTAAATTAACTAAATGGAAATCAATATTACCACAGATTTTGCCCTCTTCCAATTGTGTAATCGTTAATTTCAACTTGCTTATGATAAATATAATCTTACAATTTTCTTAATACGAAAACAAATTTAAATATTGTAGTATTAAATAAAAGTGCAAATACTTAACATCAACCACCAACAATACTTAACATCAAATGCTTAGAATTATGAACCTGCTTCTCAAACAAAAAATGTGGTACATTCAGTCCCTGCTGATAGTTCTACAACAAAGACATCCATTTATGCTAGTTTTCCCTCTAACCAAAAGGTTCATTCAAGTGAATTAGAACTCAGTATAATCTTAGTATCAACTGACATTACATATTCCATTAACAGCTTCGGATGGTGATTAGCAGTGCCATTCTTCATTAAGCAATCAACATTTAAAAGCCCTAGGCTATATTCACTTCTCTAACCCACACTCAAACTACTAAGCAGCTGTTAACTGACCAACAAATAAACAATATATTCTGATGCAACTATGTTCACTAATCAAACATTCACTTATAAACAGCCACATGCATAACAATATCAGAGAACTTAATCCCAGGTGTCTGAATTGCAAGAAAACTAACATTCACTTACAAACAGGCATACCAATATCAGAGAACTCAATCCCAGATGTCAAGTATAAATACCCCTTCATAACATTTTGTAGATTCCTACCATCGGAGGAGTAGCTTGACCTTGTGTTTCATCGGACTGATCTCCATCATCACTGCTAAGGAATTGATCTTTTCTGCAATAGCTACGTCATTTTCCAGCTAGGTGAAAAACTGCAACTGCAACCGTACTGTTAGATAATTCTTCAAGGTCGAATGGATCGAGACTGAATCGCGAACGAAGTCACTTTCCTTAAAAGTATTTCAAGCACACTCTCAAATTGTCTTAGAGTTGGAACGGCCTGAATACCCAGGATAAGTCAGCCTTTTCTCGAAACTGCACAAGACTGGTGAAGATTCGAATGCAAGGAAAACGTTTGGAATTATATAGAAGCCACCGGCGCCGCGCCTAAGTGCTCAAGTGCCGTCTACAAGCCGCCACTAGCGCCTCTACGCCCACGCCCTCGGATCCGGTGTCGCCGGTGGCGACACCGGCGAGAGGTGTTTTGTATGAGACAAGTGACATAATGCTTGGGACCACCACATATGACTATGTGGCACTTTATCCTCTTTGGCTCCTTTGGAAAGTACATTGTTCCAAGAGTCTTATAAATTCTATTTAATTTTACTCCACTTCCAATGTGGAACTTATGTGAAGCATTTATTGCCAATTAACTATAACCCACTTTGTCATGATTGGAACAACTTAATAGAAATAATCTTTCATTATTTCTAACAATCCCCCACTTGTTCTAATAATGACAAAATAATAATTCCAGAAATAAGACATAAGAAGTGTTAGTACAGTTAAGTATCTTTCGATTTTAAACTTAACCTTAGTAAGGATAACACAAAGTTTAATCGGAACATTAGGTAGCAATGCTTTTAAACCATGAATCCATATGAATAGACCGGTGTCACCTTACACACACTCCTTAAAGATTCTTCCTCTGCATAACTCGCTTAGCACTTATTTATGGCCATGTGCTATCCTGTTTCATGAATTTTTTATGAGAGAAACTCCAACCCTCATTTTGAGACGGCACCATCTCAGAATTCACATAGGTGAAGTTCATATTGTATTTGTTTCCAATAGATACGTACCCTCGGTATTGAACTTCATTAGGAGTTTAAAATAAAACTCAACCCTCATTTCCAAGGTCAACATAATCACGAAATGTTAGACAATTATCCAAATCAACGACTTGTTATTACCCATTGAAAATCTTAAAGTTAATGTTCTGTTAACTTAGGATTGGGTTACCGTCGTTGTCGGTACTCTTACTCAAGGAGTTTCAACCCCATACCTCTCGAGGTTGTTTTTACTAAGTCTCTGGCCAGTGGCTTAGTAAACGGATCAGCCAAATTATAGTTTGTTCGTATATACGTGAGTGAAATGATTCCATCCTTAATCAGTTTCCTCACGAACGAATGTCTAAGTCCTATATGCCTAGACTTTCCATTATACACTTCGCTAAATGCTCTTGCCAAAGTGGCCTGACTATCGCAGTGTATCATCACTTTTGAAACATTGTCTTTAGCCAAAGGAACTTCCAAAAGAAGATCCCTTAACCACTCTGCCTCTTGACCAGCGGAAGCGAGAGCCACGAACTCTGATTCCATGGTCGAAAGAGTGATGCATGTTTGTTTCTTGCTCTTCCAAGAAATTGCTCCTCCAGCTAGGGTAAATATTCACCCAGTTGTGGATTTATGATCTCCCACGTTAGAGATCCAACTCGCATCAGTATATCCTTCTAATATAGCAGGAAACCTACCATAATGAAGGCCAAGATCTTTGGTTTTCAACAAATAACCAAAAATCCTTGTGATTGCCTTCCAATGTTCATTACTTGGATTACTAGTAAATCTACTCATTTTACTAACTGCAAACGATATATCGGGTCTGGTACATTGCATTAAGTACATAAGACAGCCAATCACACTTGCATATTCTAATTGAGCCACTGCTCTTCCATCATTCTTTTCAAGTTTGATTACATGATCAAATGGAGTAGTGACTTCCTTAAATTTTAGGTGTTTGAACTTATCAAGCATTTTCTCAATATAATGTGTTTGGTTAAGTTCATAACCCCCACTATTTCGCTTAACTTTTATTCCTAAAATTGTGTCAACAAGTCCAAGATCTTTCATCTTGAAAGTGGAAGTTAGAAACCTTTTTGTTTCTAAAATTCCATTAAGTTGGTTGCTAATTATTAGCATGTCATCAACATAAAGACACAAGAATATTACAGTGTTATTATTCACTTTTGTATATAAACACTTGTCACAAGAATTAGGAATAAATCCATTTGACATTATTGTAGAATCAAACTTTTGATGCCATTGTTTTGGTGCTTGTTTTAAGCCATATAGAGATTTGACAAGTTTGCACACCTTTCGTTCATTTCCAGGAAGGACGTATCCTTCTGGTTGTTCCATGTAGATTTCCTCATCGAGATCTCCGTTTAGGAACGCTGTCTTAACATCCATTTGATGAACAATCAGATCATTCAAAAATGCTAAAGCAAATAACAACCTTATAGTGGTTGTTCTTGCTACAGGTGCATAAGTGTCAAAATAATCTATACCTTCCTTTTGTCTAAATCCTTTTGCCACTAATCTTGCTTTATAAGTGTTTAATGTACCATCACTATGATATTTCTTTTTAAACACCCACTTGCATCCAATGGGTCTTGATCCCTTTGGTAAATCAACAAGTTCCCAAGTGTGGTTGGACATAATTGAATCCATTTCATCTCGGATAGCATCTTTCCAAAAAGAGGAGTCTCTTGAAGCTATTGCTTCCTTATAAGTTTTGGGTTCTTCCCCGACTTGAAGAATTACCGGAATGCTTTTAATAAATTTTGTATTATTCCCTTCAACCAGATAAAATGAAATGGATTGAGAATCAATTTCGTATGGTCCTAGGTTCTTTGGTTTCCGGACTCTTTTGCTTATCCTAGGTTCAGGTTGTGATTCAATGATTCGAGAAGTGCCTTCAGGTTGTATTTCTACAATCCGAGAAGAATCTTCTTCACAAGATTCTTTATTTACGGCCGACTCTAAATCTTTATCCTTAGTGATAAGATTTTCAAAGAATTCTACATCCCGAGATTCAACAATAACATTAGACTCTAAATTTAAAAGTCTATATGCTTTGCTATTTTGTGCATATCCTACAAAGGCACATCTTATCCCTCGAGGACCCAACTTGGTTCTCTTAGGATCCATGTTTTTGAAGTATGCCACACACCCTCACACCTTAAAATAGCCAATATTTGGTGTCATGTTTTTCCATACTTCATATGGAGAAATTCCAGTTTTCTTTAAAGGAATTATATTAATTATGTGACAAGCGGATAATAAAGCTTCACCCCACAAATTGAAAGGTAGTTCAGAATGCATTAACATTGCATTCATCATTTCTTGATATGTTCGATTTTTCCTTTCGGCTATGCCATTTTGTTGTGGTGTTCTAGGCGCTGAACATTCATGTATTATACAGTGTTCTTCGCAAAATGCATCAAATTCAGTAGAAAAGTATTCACCGCCCCTATCACTCCTAAGGACTTTTATACTTCTACTTAATTGATTTTCCACTTCTGCTTTATAAATTTTAAAGACATTAAAAGCTTCATCTTTATGCTTTAAGAGATATACATATGTGTATCTAGAACAATCATCAATGAATGTAATGAAATATCTATTTCCCCCACGGGTCAACATGCCATTAAATTCGCACAAATCTGAATGTACAAGATCAAGCAGATTTGTATTTCTTTCAACACTTTTGAAAGGTTTCTTAATCATCTTTGATTTAACACATAATTCACATTTATTGAAATTTTTGATATTACATGATATCAAGCCAAATTTTATTAGTCTCTTCATTGAACTAATACTAATATGTGCTAATCTATTGTGCCATAAAGTAACTGAATCAAGCATGTAAGCAGAATTAGAAATTTCATTAATCATATTATTGGTGATACATAGTTTGATCATTCCTTCAGCGGAATATCCTTTTCCAACAAATACACCATTATGGGTTAAAATAAGTTTGCCCGATTCATACACAGATTTAATACCCGGTTTTCCCAATAAATCCCCACTAACAAGATTCCTATTCATGTCTGGAACATGAAGTACATTGACAATAGTAACTTTCTTTCCAGAAGTGAAGTTGAGTTCGACCGATCCGGTTCCAACAACTTTAGATCGTACTTCATTTCACATTTGTACTTCTTGTCCATCATTTGTCTCAGAATATGTTTTGAATGCAGCCCTGTCATACGAGACATGAACCGTAGCACACGTATCATACCACCAGCCTTGGACTTTGCCTTTGATTGCCATAATTTCGCTCACAGTAGCAATTATATCATCATTAGCATTGACTGCATTGATCTCGTTTTTTGCTTTATTGTTCCTGCAATCTCGAGCATAATGTCCAGGTTTTCCACATACAAAGCATCCATTCTTAGGACCCCTCGGACCACCAGAATTCTTGAACTTGTTATGTTCCCTTTTTGGTGCGAGGTGACTTTTCTTGACATCATGTTTTTTCTTTTCCTTGTTGGACACAGCATTGGCTTTGGAAAGACCCGCAGATTCTGATTTTTCCCTCTCCTTCGATTCCTCCTCGATTCGAAGATGTTTCTGGATTTTCTCCAATGAAAAATCATCAGAACTGTGCAACAGTTTCTTTTTATAGCCTTTCCACGAAGCTGGTAACTTAGCAATGATAGCACCAACTTGAAAAGTTTCAGGAATGTCTATTTTCACCGCCTTGATTTTGTTCACCAGGACTTGCAATTCGTGCACTTGGGGAAGTATGGGCTTAGAATCTATAAATTTAAAATCAAAGTATTTTGAAATTAAGAACTTTTTCGTACCTTCTTCTTCGGCTTTGAATTTAAACTCCATCGAATTCCATATGTCTCTAGCCGACGGATTGTCCGTGTATAGGTCGTATAGACGGTCAGACAGTGTGTTCAGAATGTGTCCACGGCATAGTAATTCGTCCTCCTTTCGCAGCATGCGCTCCTTCTTGAGTTGGTCAGAATCACCTTCAGTTGGTTCTGGAATTGGTGGCAGATCAGGATTCAAGACATAGTGAACCTTGAGTGCAGTAAGCAGGAATGTCATCTTGTCTTGCCATCTGGTAAAGTTGTTTCCATCGAAGCGATCCAATTTTACAAGATCCTGATTCATAACTTTGATGCTTGAAACAGCAGCGTCGGAATCCATGATACAGATACTTTTAAGATTGTTAGATAATTCTTCAAGGTCGAATGGATCCAGACTGAATCGCGAACGAAGTCACTTTCCTTAAAAGTATTTCAAGCACACTCTCAAATTGTCTTAGAGTTGGAACGGCCTGAATACCCAGGATAAGTCAGCCTTTTCTCGAAACTGCACAAGACTGGTGAAGATTCGAATGCAAGGAAAACGTTTGGAATTATATAGAAGAGGATATCAGAATTTTTTGGAGTAATAAATTTCGAAGTAACAATCATATATTTATAGCCATGCATTTGTCGTTTCAGAAGTTTGCAACTCTTCATGAAACAACACTCGCGAATAGCCCGATGCGTCGTGCCTAAGTGCTCAAGTGCCGTCTACAAGCCGCCACTAGCGCCTCTACGCCCTCGGATCCGGTTCCGGAGCCGGTGTCGCCGGTGGCGACACCGGCGAGAGGTGTTTTGTATGAGACAAGTGACATAATGCTTAGGACCACCACATATGACTATGTGGCACTTTATCCTCTTTGGCTCCTTTGGAAAGTACATTGTTCCAAGAGTCTTATAAATGCTATTTAATTTTACTCCACTTCCAATGTGGGACTTATGTGAAGCATTTATTGCCAATTAACTATAACCCACTTTGTCATGATAGGAACAACTTAATAGAAATAATATTTCATTATTTCTAACAGATACGGCTATATTGTTGTCCTAATAATGTTAAACCACTGTCTTATCACTATATTGTTGTTTTCTGGTTCATCTCCCAGCTCTTGAACTTCAACTCTAGCTTATGCCGCTCCACAAGTTCGAAAAGACAAATCTGCCAGCATAGCCAGTAAGAGTCGAGGTGCGGGACCAATGCTGAATATCAGGTTTAGTTGTGTGCTGGCTGAATACAAGAAAATCCGAGTAAAATGTCGACACAACTCTTCAAACTTGGATGTTACATCAAGAGTTGCTCATATTTTTCAAGAACAGTACCTCCAGGAAAGAAACATAGATTAGAAAATCAGTGATACCTTGAATTTGCTTTATGCAGTTGAAGTAACTTTAACTACAATCCCTGACTCCGCTTGCTGCTCACTTATTGTCACGCCAAAAAAATGAGCACATTGCTTCTCTACCTGCATTGAATTACCACATAGTGGAATAAGAACAAACAAATATCAGCAAGATTACTGTGTTGCTTCACTCATCACGAAGAAGGAAACAACCTTGCCACTAACTGATGTTCCAATTGGTAGGGGTGTGACTGTAACTGTGTCATTCAAAGCCTCTTCAAGAACATTAGTGGAAATGGTAGTCTTGATAGGGACACCTAACATGCTATTACCAGATAAAATAAGAAACGCGTCAACTTCAACCATACAACCTCCTGGCAAAATTTAATATTGTTTTGTTTATATGCATTTTAATATTGTTTTCAGTGTTGCTATATTCATAATTAGTTTTGTTTATATGCATTTTAATATTATTTTCATATTTAATATTATTTTTCAATAGTGTTTTCATATTTAATATTAGTTATGTTTTATTATTAGTTATGTTTTATTCTTATTGTTATTAATTAATCAACACTCATTTGGTGTTTAAGAACTTGGATTCAGTTTTGAATGTTGGATCCGATATCATATTATAGTATACAAAGAATATTGCTTAATCATTGGACACTGATTGCATGTTGATGACAGTCACCTTATTTTCATTGTTTTATGCCTTCCAAATCAGTTGCATAGATAATAGTTATGATAATGGTAATGGGAATGTTAACAAACAAGTATAAGGTGTTGTAATGGTTGGATATGTTGTCTAGCAATTAGTTGCACGAATCTTGGCTAAAGTAAAATCTTTTTAGAATTTTTATGGGTATTTATTGACCTCACAACCATGCGTACGACCAAGTGCAACATCAGATGCCACACATACAATCAAGTGCAACGTCAGATGCCACCTAAGTAAAAGTTGACGTCGTTTGAAAAAATGGATGGAAAGGATTAACGTGGACCTTTTTGAACAATTAAAGGACCAGTTTGAAACTTTTAAAAGATAAGGGACCAAAATGGACCCCGAGGTAAACTTAAGGGACCAATTTGGGTATTTTTTCTAAATAATTTTACTCATCTGTGCCACATCATTATGAATTTATTTTTAGTCTCAATCATCAATGTCATCTGCAAAATTGGAGGGGTACCATGAAAATCCCAAGGGATGTAAACTTTAGGGACTAAAAAATTGGGTTTTAAAACGGGGGGAGGGACAAAATTTTGAAAAACTTCAAAATATGGGAGAACAAAAGTGCATTTAAGCCTATAATATATTAAATCAAAATCGCGTATTTTTGTGTCACCTCATGGTATATATCATAAAAAAATTGTGACGTCAAATATATTCGTATGTGACAGTTCTAAAACCTCATCTTTACTTTTCTAAAAGGTAAAACATGTAACACCCCAAATCTACCCGACGAAAATTCATAAATCAAAGTAGAAGATTCAATCAACAAGTAAACAAACAAGATGTCACATTTTTCAACTTTAAAAACAACTTCATTTATTTTCATATATCAAGGATACATAACACTTTCATTTAGGATGAAACCATAACAACAACTTATATTCAATTCTTTGAAATAAAATAACATTTACAAATAGGCAGCAGATTCACTAATATTCAACTATACATTGTGTAACAACTTGTTCAACTTAACAACTTAGTAATAACATGTTTTTTTAATTGAAACAACTAAAAACAACAACAACTTAATATAACAACAAGACAACTAAGCGTTCATCCCCCCGAATGTTACGTATCAGAGCACCGACTCGACTAACGAAGATAACCATCTTACTGCAAGCTACCTGCATGTTACCAACATAGGGGTAACATTCAAACAGAAGGGGTGAGATATTGAACCATATAAACAAGAGTATGATAATTAATACGCTAGACAGAATCATACAATTTCCATACTATCCAACCACAACATCTTACCAATCACCCCCAATTAATCAATATACTTTATCAACTTCGACAAACATATACAACATATTCAACTTCTTCAATATCAGTATAATCGACTTTTTGAACATAAACATATAAACAACTCATACAGCATAACCATATAATCAACTTATTCACCATAATCATATAATCAACTTATTCAATATAATCGTATAATCACTTAGCAACATAATCGACTTATTCAACATGAACCACTTACTCGACATAATCAACATAAACCACTTAATCAACTTAAATCTACATAAACAACTTAATTAACTTTAGCAACGTAAACAACTTTATCAACTTGGCAACATAAACAACATAAACAACATAAATAATGCAACACAGGATGCAACTCGACTATGCATATGCATGTGGTACCATTGAAGTAAAACTCCCAACTTAGAATATACCAGGTTATCGAGGTATCTGCAAGGCATAAGCCTTCAACTTAAATATTTTGTCAATCCAGGCCAACGTGGTGAGCATCCGCTCCAACTTAGAAATGAAATGTATGATATGAGACCAACAACACAACACATAAGCAACGAACAACTCAAAAAAACATACAACCAACAAAGTAGAAACTTAGATTCAACACGATTCAACTTTTTCCATAGGCCTACAACTTTCAACGTTGGTCATACGACCTGCAACTTTAATAATCAACCTCGGTCCTTCGACCTTCAACTTAAAAATGCTCCCAAACCGGGACAAAACAACATAAGCAACTATACTAGAAAATACACGCATTCGACACTAATTAACAAAATACACTGACTAAAATCACCTATTTATTATTCCGAACTAACTCGACAATTCTCGTTAACTTTCAGACAACTGATTTCTCCGCTTACATCGGCTAAACCGGCTAAATCGGCACTACTTAAATTTCTGTTATTACTACTGATAAATTCCACTTATTCTGCTCAATTCCAACTTACCAATATCTGCATTTCCCATCTACTATTTCCTAATTGTTATTGAATTCAATTCTGCTGCAATACCATTACCTGCTAAATTCTCACTTTCTGTTTTTTGCTACTAGTTCGCTACTGCTATTTCTAAACTCCACCATATTATTAATATTCATTTGCATTATTAAATCAATTAACAGTGTTAAGACATTATTTATCTGACTACGTTACCTATTAGATGGTAGTTCTACTAATCATGTAGATAATAATTAATTGTTTCAAGCATTTCGTAAAATAATACTTAACAGTAGTTAATATGGTGATATAATTCTAAACATGTGAATTGGTAACACAAGGTAAAATAAGTGGACCCCACCTACAAGGAATGTGGCATGCACCACATTCATCACCCATCAAAGTTATGACATGCGCCACACCTCCATATGGCATGCGCCATGTGATAAGAGTGATGACCACTCTTGTGTGGCCTGCGCCACCTGTCCTCGTAGTGGGTGGCCTGCGCCACCTTTCTTCTTGCAATGGGTGGCCTGCGCCACCCTAATCGGTACAGGATCCGTCTAAAATTTTATTTTTCCAACGACCGATCGACCCACACAAAATTCACCAGAATCGATTATACACTTGGATCACGAAAAACATATTTTTGTCACCATCAAATAAAACAGTACAATCGACACTAATTCAACAGACACAGTATAGAAAATTACATAATTCTAATCTCATATACTAATCATCATAATTCTCGGTTATAGAGTTTGAACCTCACCCTTATCTTAAATCAATGGCCGCTCGAATCTCCGATCGACTTTCCGGTTAGACTTTCCGACTATGACTTTTCGTAACCGTTTTCTCCACTTTTCCTCGTTCTCCAATTTTTACTCGTTCTAACTTTTTCCTCAACTTCTACGGCCACTTCTTCTCCTCTTGACTAATTCTTCTTTTATTTTATTCTTTATTTTTATTAAATATAATAATAATTCAATATAATACTAATGGGCCAAATTCTTAAACCCCTTTTAATTGCTAATTCCGACGAAATTCAAGCCCATTAACTAACACGCTCCGATAATCAATAATATTACTTATAATATTATTTCCTCGACTTTCCGACTAATATTATGAATTAACGACTTAATTTACTACAATGCCAACTCGACTGAATAATAATTCACAAATAAATACTTATTACGACTTAATCGATTAACTTTCAATTATCAACCAAATGGTCCAAACAATTCTAACAACATATCCAACAATACCCGGAGAATATTCCATATCGTATTCCATAACTTATATCAACTTAATTAACTAAATTTGACTTAAACCAACTTATAATTATCAACATAATATTCCAATATTTTGGAAATCAACTTAAATCAACGCGACTTAACATAACATACCATAATTATATTTAATTAAATAATTAATTAAATAAACTGGCGTTACAAAACACACATTTATTCTCTATTAGAGGTCATTGGTTCAAACTCTTGCAAATACAAAAGTATTTTAACTTAACATTTAAGGCTAATTGCAATTTTGGTCCCTCTATTTTCATTTTTTTTTTACTTTTGGTCTCCATATTTTAAAATTCGGAATATTTGTCCCCCTATTTTCATTTTTGTTGACTTTTGATCCCCCAATTTTAAAAATTTAAATTTTGGTCCCCTTATTTTAATTTTTTTTAGACTTTTGGTCCCCTTTCTCAATTGAGAAGGGGACTAAAATCCAAAACAAACTTAAAATTGGGGGACCAAAAGTAAAAATAAAATGAAAATAGAGGGACCAAATTCTGGATTTTAAAAATGGGGGATCAAAAATAAAAATAATTGAAAACAGGAGGACCAAAATTCCGGATTTTAAAATAGGGGGACTAAAACTCAAAAAAATTAAAATATGGGGACCAAAATTGCAATTAAACCAATATTTAATTAATAATAACTTTAATATATATTATTTTTATAAATCTTATCTTTAATTCAATGTACATTTTGGTCCTTTCTTTCTTCGAACTGTGTCACGTTTGTCCTTTCTATTTGCTTTGGTAGTTTAAGTCAAATATAATGGCCATATATTATCCACATGGCACTAGTGTAGAAATTAAATTTATAAAAAAAAAACACATTTGAATAAAGGTTTAGGGAGAATACACTATATACCACTTGTATTTTTCCTTTCAAAACACCATAAGATATGAGCGTTGGTGGAAAGGATGATGAAGATGATGGAGAACACGAGTGCATATATGAAATTGAATTTAAGAAAAAATAAATTTTCATGAGTTTAGTAATTTCTTGCTCCTTTTTAATTTAGGTTTTAGAGGTTTTGCATTGATTTTTGTTAGGTTTTAGGCTTTTTGCACATGTCATTTTAGTTAGTCGACCCTTTTCTAATTTAGGTCTTGTTGAGCATAAGTAAAAATGAAAGAATTTATTCATTTGTTTATTCATCATGGTAGGTAAATTGTGGATAATGAACTAACTATATGAAGAAACAATTTCACAATTAAAATATGATGTTGATAAGTTGAGTTATTTTGAGTTGGTATGTATACTTAAGGAATTAGGGTATAGGAAAAAAATATATTATATGGTACAATGACCCAACATTTGGGATGCATGTTTTGACTGATTACAAATATGCACTAGATATTACAGATTTATGTATGATGCAGTTAGGTGTTGATGTTTATATACATCATCCACTGTCTCAGACCAAGTATTATTATGATCCTATTGTGAGAGAATAGTTAAATCTTGAGGAAGAATATTTTATTTCTAAATTTTATGAAGAAGTAGTTAGGGATGATTGTGAGGTTCAGTGTGTTAAGGTTCCTGATGGTGAGATGCAAGATGGCAGGGTGCAAGATGGTAAGGTGCAAGACGATGAGGTGCAAGATGGAATGGAAAATGGTGATGGTAATCTAGGTGTGATGAAGGAGGGTGATATGGTTTGTTAATTAAGTGAGGATGATAGTAATCATGCGAATTTCAATTATGAGACTGCAATAGATATTAGATTTAATGACTTTGATTATAATGATAATTTTATGGAAGAGGAAATGGATAATTTTCTTGAGTATGACAATGCTAAAATGATAGTGAGAAGTTGGAAAGTGGATTTGAAACTAATTACAATAGTGGAACAAAGTAGAAGAAGTATCCAGCTTTCAAGTTACATAAAGACAAGGAAAATTTTAAATAGGAATTAGGAACATATTTTACTATCAATTATGATTTTAAGAAAGCAATAACGACTTATGTTGTCCAACTTGTTATGATCCTAAAGTTCATTAAAATAACAAATAAAAGGTTATAGTTATATGTAAATAGGGTTGTGAGTGGGAAGCCAATTGTGCCCTGTTGCCAAAGGAGGATCTTGGAAACTGAGGAAAGTATTTGACATCCATAGTTGTAATAGAGATTATAATGTTGAGATGATGAGTACAAATTGGTTGTGTAAGAGGAATCAAAATTCCTTAAAAATAATCTTAAGATGAAGATTAAGAATATAAAGGAAAAATCTCAAAAGAAATGGAATGTAGGGGTACATAAGATAAAGACAATTATGGCAATATGTGCATCTAGAGACATGATAGATGGTTCATCTTGGAGCATTACAACAATATTTATGACTATTGTCATGAAAATTTATGAACAAATCGTGAACATACAAGTAAATGTTCAACATGTTCAAGAATAAGTTGTTGATAAAAGACCCCATTTCAAAATATTATACATGTGTTATGCAACATGTAAGGGGAGTTTCAAGCTTCGTACACTTGTGATTAATCTTGATGTGTATTGTTTAAAGGGTCTTTGTGGAGGAAAAATATTGGCAGTCATAGGAATATATCTTAATGATCAAATACTTTTAATAGCTTTTGTTGTTGATGAAGGGGAAACAATGGATAGCTTGATATGGTTTTTGGAACTTCTGATTAATGATTTTGGAGGTAGAGTTGATTTTGGAATTAATGAATATTAATGAAGTGTAATATATTCAATTTCTTAATATTTTAATACATTTTTTATCGTTTCCAAATCATATGTTCATTTGCCAAACAAAGTCATCATGTAGGTTCTATTATCAAATGTTATATTTTTTGCCTGTTCATGAGAGGTTTTGGAGATGTATCTCCAAAATAAGATGATAGGGCAGTATCGAAAATGTATCTCTGAAACCAGCATTGATGCTTGATAGAATTTTTGTGGTCTACATGTGTCTACAACTTCTATAAATTTAGGGGCTCTAGTTTTTATCCACACAAACAGAAAATGTCTCTAATGTCATAAATAAACATTATCTAGTATGGCGCAAATGTCTCCTTCTCTAGGGAAACACCCGAACGAAAGTTTAAGCCCAATGATTACACCTCTCTTGCAAATCTAAAATATGAAGTCCATAATCTCCTACCTTACGGAGACAGTAAAAAAATTGTGAAGCTCGAGTACAGTTCACCGTCAAATGGAATACATATTTCCGTCGATTGAAATACAGTTCACCGTCATCAACTTTGAGCTAAAGACGGATGAAGATGTAAGGGCTGTGTGGAATACATATTTTCGTTTCGAAACAAAAAATTTGGTCGAGTTGGAAGCAGCGATTTCAAGATCGATCAAAGATATTGAAGCGTCCACATGGATATTGAAGTGTAATGTTGCATTATATGTTAAAATCATCTATGTAATGCTTATTTTATGTTATGAATGTTAATTTAATTTTGTCAAATTCCAAGTTTTTAATTTTCTGCCTCTGAAATTATTGTACATACGTTATAGAAATGCATCTACAGACATATTTCGGAGATACGTCTCTGATTTACAAAAACTCAACTAATAGGGCGTCACTTAGAATGACTTACGTTGTGTGTGTATTAGATGCGTTCGGATATGAATCTCTAAATCGGAACACATTTTAATATTTCCATGTGATGCATAAGTAATATATAAAAAGTATTAAGAAATTTCGTTGAATTTATTGATTGACATTTGAAGTCGTTGAATTGTTTGACGTAGTATCCGTGTTTGTTTGTGGGATTTTTTTTCTTTGATCCTTTTGTATTAGGATTGAGTATTACTTATAAAGAAAATCAAAGAATTTATAAACTAAAAATATTTAAACTATCTACCAATAAAATGAACTTGTTCTTTTTAACTATTTTCTTGTAAAAACTAGTAGATTATTCATGCATTCACACGGGCGCGCGCATTGTCGCGCGTTATTAGTTAATTAATATTAAAGATATATTTTATTGTTTGTTTAAATTTATATGATTAGTAGTGTCTCTTGTTATAATTGCATTCCACGAGTAACAATTCAAATGCGCAATAAAAGGAAATTTTTTATTTTTTTCCCTAAATCTAACTGGTAGTGTCACATGTTATAATTTCATTTTATGAACAACAATTCAAATGCACATTGGAAATAATATTTATACATATTTTATTTCTGAATTTAACAGATGGTATCTCGTGTTATAATTTAATTTCATGATCAATTCAAATGCATCAATGTTTATTTGCTTAGTACGGCCCACTAAGAAAGAGGTAAGAATCAATTGTAATTTTAAGAAGGTTTTACCTTACACCCCTACACTTAATCCCATACCCCCACATCTAAATTTTTTTTACCAAATTGCTCTTGTATAAATAGTTAAAAAATCAAATTTTCTTTCCATTTTTACCATTCGTCCAAAGTTACAGAGAGAAAAAAAATTTCGATTTTCAGAAGTGTTTACCGGAAGACTATAAGTAAGTCTTCCGATTTGATAATTTGTTTACCGGAAGAGTCTTTGAAAGTCTTCCAGTACCGGAAGACTTTATGAAAGTCTTCTGGTATGATGGGTTGGTTTTAAAATGACTTCTGGAAGACTTTGATGAAGTCTTCCAGAATGATGCGTTTTTACAAAGTGTTCCGGAAGAGTTTCATAAAGTCTTCCGGAATGGTTTTTCCAAAAAGTGTGTACCGGAAGACTTGAAGAAAGTCTTCCGGAAATTTATTTATTTTTTAATTTTTTTTAATTTTATTTTTAATTAAATAATTGTTTTATTGTTTTTTTTCAATGGTGCGTTCACGAGGCAGAGATGGGAGGATACCAGTTCGATCAATGGGACGAGGCGATACGTCGAGTAGGGTACGCGCAGATGATGTTGGTACATCTGCAGCTGCAGCAGATCCTGTGGGATATCCTGGAGGTCCGTACGATACCAGTATTTTGGTTTCGTACGAGCATCATGTGGCCAGGCGTATATGGTTTGGTGAGGTAAGGAAATTATAATTTTTTTACTACTAGTATAAAAAAAATTGAAATTAATTATTTAGTTTTGAATAAAAACCGAAATTATTAGTAGCTATTGTATAATTTGTTTAATTTTATTTGATTTCAGGAGAGAGGGGAAAAGAAGGAATTGAAGGTGGCAGGACATGGGTTGAAGTTGACACAAATGGTTCCACAGCAGCTTCCACCGGAGATTGATGCTATCATATCTAGGTCCGGTTTAGCTTCCCTACAGAGATCAAGTTTGAAGAAGATCGATGCAAACTTGGTTTCTGCATTTGTGGAGAGGTGGCATCTAGAGACATCTTCATTTCACCTGTTGTTCGGTGAAATGACGATTACTCTAGATGATGTGGCATGTCTGCTTCACTTGCCTATCAGGGGGGTATTCTGGAACCCTCAACCCATCAGTGAAGAGCTAGCCATTGAGTGGGCCGTTGACTACCTTGGAGTGTCATCGAGAGTGGCACTATTCCAGGTTCATGAGTGCAGAGGTTCGTACTTCAAGATAGAGTGGTTATATGATCGATTCGTAGAGCATCGAGCAGCTTCATCATGGGCATATGCGACCATATGTTATTTTATGATGTTAGTGGGTTGCACGATCTTTACGGATAAGTCGTTTACACTTGTGGAGGCACGATACCTGGCATTATTTAGGGACTTGGATGAGTTGTCCAACTATAGTTGGGCAACAGCTGCATTGGTGACATTGTATAGGTTTCTTGGAGATGCGTCCATGTTTAGTTGCAAACAGCTTGGTGGTTATCCGACTCTCTTACAGGTATATATTTAAATTCAGTTTATTGATATTTTTTTAAGTCTAATGTTAATTTTATTATGTTAAAGTTATATATTTAAATTCCGTTTATTGATTTTCTTTTAAGTCTAATGTTAATTTTATTATGTTCATTATGTTATATTTAATTATTATGTTATTGTTTTTTTAACAGTGTTGGATTCATGAGTATTTTCTTACACTTGGGAAAAAAGGAGAGAATTGGATACCTGCTCAGAACTGTGGTCTCCCGCGAGCGATGAGGTGGACATATAAACAAGGGGCGTTAAAGGTGGATGAGTTGCAACCTATTATGGATGAGCTGACACCGACCGATGTCATATGGCGGCCATTCGAGGATCATAGAGTTCATCATCTTTTTGATGAGATTTCTCTATATAGGGGTTGTTTGAGGTGGGGAGATACTATTGTTCCATACATGCCTGACAGGTGTCTTCGACAGTTTGGATACCGTCAGTACATTCCACCTGCACCTATTGATCCTAGGATGGCTGGTGATATTGATGTTGAGTGGATTAGTTACATCCATAGCGTTGGCCAGGTGATTTGTTCGGCTGCACTGGCGACTACCCGATTTGAGGTAGAGGATGGATACCTTGAGTGGTATTATCGTGTTTCTCATCCTCGATTGGTACCTCCTACCCATGATGAGCCGCCAGTTGCATCTATTCCTGAGTACGATGCGGGACCATCTGATCCTGCATGGGGTTGTGTGTCTACATTGATTCATCGCTACCTTCAGCAGAATGCAGCTGAAGAGGATGATCCACATTTTGCTGATCTGTTTGCAGCTTTACGTATTGCTCGTTCACAATGATGTATAGTTATGTTTATGTCATATTTTATTGATATTTTTTAGACTTGGTTTCTTAATATATTGACATTTGAACTTATATGTACGATCATATTTATGTTATATGTTATTTATAGTTTTTCGACTAAAAAATTGAAATTAAAATTTAATTCCATCGACTATAATTCATAAAGTGTAGCAAACATATAATATAATTCATGAATGAAAATGAATAACATAGTTTATAATTCATAATGTGTTTGTAATATAGGCGTAAGTTGTTGCCAATGTTGTAGACGTGCAGCAAATCCTACCATCCACGATGTTGCTGTTGGATAACGAAAGTTCTTCCAATCTGTTGTCACTGGTGGCAATGGAAATCCTTCTTTCATGTTAACCTATATTCAAAATTAAACAATACATTATTTAACATTACTCAAAGCATTTACTAATAATATCAAATTATTACAATGTTTACCTGAATCCAATGATTTGAGTTTACAAATCCAATGCAATAAAATGAGACATTCGGTGAGAATGTAGTTGTCATAGGGAAGAAAGTCAAACATTCGACTCCTAAACAGACAAGTACCACGTTATACCGATTCGCAATCACGTAACCCATATCTGGTAGAGTCAACCATTTATTTATTGGTTGAGAACCACTTCCCTCTATCTTCAAAGAATCTCTCACTTCAGCTAACCGATTGGCATATAAAGCTGATCTTTCATTATGTATAATTTCCAATTCTAAGTCCCAACGAACCATTGGCCAACCATCTTCAGCATAACCCCGCAATGAAGCAATCACTCTAAATCCACAATTACCATCTGACAATACGTTGACTACGTCATCAATAAATGACCTAATATGATAAGGAAATTGAAGGATGAACCGTTTAGATGATTGTGAAGTTTGTGATAATTTTAACTTCTTTTTCACAGGTTGTGATGGTTGAGATTTCTTTTTTGAATTTTGTGATGGTTGAGATTGTCTTTGTGAAGATCGTGATGCTTAATCAACATATTCATGATACGAAGGATCCCTGTAAACATCATACCCTTCAGGTTTTTTATCTTTTTTCTTGACTCCACCTTTTGTTTTTATTTTTTCAGGTGGTGCTAACAAAGAAGTCGTTGTGGGAAATGCAAGTTCATAAACCCTACTATGTAATGCCCTTCTTCCAACAACATCTTGTGACCTATACCTTTTCCATAACTCATCCATTGCAGATTTCATACCCACATCTGATTCCTCATCTAAGTCTTCTTCCAACTTAATTTTCATACTTAGTTTCCTCCAATGTACATGCACAGCCTCAATTGGTATCAGAATACCACTAATTCTATACCCTGCCAACTCACACGCGCAAGGTAATACATAGGTTGTTCTAAGAGTACATTGACATCTGTCCTTGTTAGTTCCAATATAATCAATTCTAGTTAACTCTTCAGCAACGCGCCTCAATGCAGCTCGCGACACTGAAGTACGTAAATATATGTAAAATGGACTTGAATAGACATGTGCAACTTCATACACACTCTTTTGAAAAGAAGCTCGAATGTTGCTAATTTGTATCTTTAAGTTGTCATTCATGGCCTCCCAACATTTGACCATGTCACCTATACTGTTTCCCAACATCTGCTTTAACTTCCAATGAGCAGACTCAACCCTATAATAATACATATTTAAACTAAGTAAGAAAAATACAAAATTCACAAAAAGTATATTTTGGGATCTAAATTAAAACATACCGATTAGTCGTCGTGTTACCCATATGTAGGACTCAATTAATCCATGTGCAAACAAACCTTTGTCTATGTGGTGTCAACCATGTGTCGTTCACGTACTCAAAAAATTTAGGACAATCAACACACTCTTGCTCAAGTTCTTTTAAATGTTGATCATACTCAACCTCATCACTAGCCCATACAACATCCGTCCATAATTTGCCAATTGACTCCTGCATATCAGGAGCCACTAATAGTTTCCTTTTTGCACCAACATTTTTGTTAATGTGAAACTGACATAGCAAATTATTTGTCAGTGGAAACACAGTCTCAATGGCTTTCATCAAAGCAAGATCTCTATCTGTCATCATCACTTGTGGAAATAAATCTTTCTTCACAAACAATTGTTTAAGCTTATCTAACATCGAACAAAAAGTCTCAGTCTGCTCAGACTCAATATACGCAAATGCGACAGCAAAAGTCAACTCGGTTGATGTCATGCCAACAATTTCAAACAAAGGTTGCCTGTATTTGTTTGTCTTATAAGTGCTATCCATAAATAACACAATAGGAAACATATTCAACAACTTAACTGAATCTGGATGTGCCCAAAATATATCTTTAATAACTTCATAGTCATCTCTTTTTCTACTCCAATAAACATAACCTGCAGCCTCGATAAGCTTAAACAAATGTTGTATCTCACTTCTAGGACCTCTTATCTCTTTTTCCATCATACTCTTCTGCTTGTATATTTGCGTGATCCGAGTGACACAATCTGGATCTCGCTCGTACAAGGAATGCAATATATTTTTAGGTGCAACCTTTCTCTTTGTTAAATCAGCAACATGTTGCTTCTGATCCGCTGTCAACCTACCAACAAATGAGTGACCTTCTAATCTATCAGGTAAATCATGGTTATGAACGCCACATTTTACATCAATCTTCCATCCAGATCCATCTTTTGTCTGAGTTGACCTGATCTTAAATGGACATCCGCATTTTTTGGTCGCACTTTCTATTCCACTACGAATATCCTTGTATTTCCCACCTTTATCGCAACCAAATATTATTTTGTTACTTCTTCCTTTCTTGCTTGTTTGTGTATCTGAACGAGTGATGATGACCGTCACTTTATTTCGTAATTCGGTGTCTTTAACCCATCTTATCACCTCATCTCGTGTACCAAATCTCTCTGACGTTGTAAATACATCTGATGTATTCACACATATTGGTTCTTTTTCGTATAAAGGTACTGCACCTACAACATAAAAATATTTTTTAAAAAAAACAATAAAATAAATAAAATATATATATATTACAAACCGGAAGACTTTATGTAAGTCTTCCGGTATTGTATCTCTTACAATACCGGAACACTTACATAAAGTCTTCCGGTACACATATTCAGGGATACCGGAAGACTTAATAAAAGTGTTCCATTCCGGAACACTTTTATTAAGTCTTCCGGTGAGCAAACATTACAATACCGGAAGACTTACACAAAGTCTTCTGGTATGTTAATTAACGTACCGGAACTCATCTTAAAAGTCTTCCGGAACGTGTTTTTTGGGACCAATTTTTTCTAGAATCTGACGGTCTGACACAAATGGTAAAAAAAAAAATAATAAAATAATAATATAATAAAATATAATAAGGTTAAAATGGGCATTTTGAAAAAATTGTAGGGGTAAAGGTATGGATGTAGGGGTATATGGTAAAGCCTTCTAATTTTAATCCTAAAAATGCTCTTGAATCCTCTAACAACTAGGGGTGTCAAAACGGGCCGCCCGCTCCGCCCCGCCAAAAGCCCGCCAAAAAAGAGCGGGGCGGGCATGCCTGCCAAGGTGAATTGGGCATGAAATTCAAGCCCGCCCCGCCCCGCCCCGCCGGCGGGTTTGCGGGCGGCGAGCTTGTCCGCCTTCTTTTTAATTTTTATTTTTTTTTCCATTTCTGTGTAAGCTATTTTTAAATTTCTTTTTTGTTTTTATTTTTTGTATTTTTTATAGCTATTTTTAAATTGTAAGAGATGAGGAATCAAACTAATGTGATTAACAAGAAACAAAGCCAACTATAAAGAGAAGTAACTTCAATATTAGTAAAACTATTGTGTCACATATATGATAATAGAAAAATTCTTACTAGTTGAATATGTTCAGTACATAATATAATTTTAAAATAGATGTATATGTTAAGAAATAGTGAAAACTACTTTACATATAGTTTGGTATATATGAATGTTCCAGTATATATAAATGGAATAGAAATTTCACAATTAAAAATATTTATATATTATAATTTAAATATTAAATTAGAGTATTCTATATGTGTTACAGTATATCAATGTCATGTATTTTTTCTCTGCACTATGTATTATATATTATGTATACATTGCATTATAGAGAATTTGTCATTGTAATATTTTATTGGTTAGATATTACTGGTTAGAGTTTTTATACACAATATAAATAAATATCTATATTGGTACTGTATACAAATTTACATACTTTTTCTAAACTTTCTATAAGGATGCATATAACAATAACTCATTTTAAATTTGAATTGGTTTATTATAATTTCATTTAAATTTGAATTATGACATACATATAAATTCATATTACAATAAATTTAAAATAAATTACAATAAATTAATTAGTTTTTGTTTCAAAAAATTTAGCGGGCTGGCGGGCCAACCCCGCTCCATTATGTATTTCGCCTGCGGGGTTTTTTATTTTGACGGGGCGGGCGAAATGGGTTGGCGGGCCCAAAATCCTAACCCAGCCCGCCATTTTTTGGCGGGTGGCGGGACAGGCTAACGGGTCCCGACCTGTTTTACCACCTCTACAGCCGAAAGCATAACAACCAAAAGCATGAAAAAAGAAATTTAGTCATTAAGAATGGATATGTTAAATTATTTGATAAAAATGTCACAATTTAAATGGAGTAAAATGCATTAAATAATTTAAAGTATGTTAAAAGCATGAACAATTGTATTTGATAGAAATTCACATTATTTTGTCACTTTATTTGATATTTGGTATGATATATGGAGTTTGAAAAGAAATGTGTATCAGATTCATAATGATTCTTATTGTGACTTAGAAAAAAATGTAATTGAACTCTAAGAAACTTTTATATAATCACAAGAATTTGAGCATAAGTTTTAGACATACTTATTAAAAAGTAAAATTTCAAATTAATGTAAAATAGAGATTCTCAACTCTAGGCAACTCTTAAAATTTCAAATTTGAGCACAAGAATTTCAACTCTGCCACGGTTTTTCTTAAAGTGATTTTTCATTTGCGGAGAAAGATTTAGTAATGGTTGGTTTTTGTTTTTGAGTTGAAGGCAGCGATTCTTAAGCTGCAGCATGTAGAACCAATGCTTGTATGCAAATAGCCGAGAAGCATGTTTAAAGAAAAGACTCATGATATCCTCCTTCTCGTTATAGGCTTGTTGGGTTGCTTTCTCAGCCTCTCTTGCTCTTGTTTGAGAATGACACAATGCTTCTAACAGCTCAGTAATGTTGTTGTTCTCGGAATTTATCTGACAATCTTTATCGCTTGAACCAGAATCTTTGCTCCAGCCAGAACTGACCGTTTAGAGCAACATGGTTTAACAATAAGTTCAATATAGCATAATCATAAAATTTCTAGCAAACAATATTAAAGTGGGAAGACATGAATTAAAATGTAAATAATTTCAGTGCAGTACTACCTGAAATGAGTGCTTGATCCTGAAAAGAACAGCCAAAATTAGGTGTTCCGTATGTATAACCATCTGCATTGGAAGAACAAGTCTCGGCTTTCTGGTTTATAGACGAAAATTTTATCTTATCACGATCAATACCAATATCCTTTGAGAATCTCTGCCCAAAATGCTTAGTGTAACACCCTGATATTTTTATATACAATACATTTACAATTTTTAGTAAATTATATTATTTATTCAATAATTTATTTTATGTATAAAGTGATATTCTAATTAAATATTTTATGATAATATTTTAATTATTGAAATTTATAAATTATTATCTTGATAAATTAATAAATCTTGAAATTAGTCTTAATTATTTAAGTATTTCAATTTATTATAATAAGTTTATTGATATTTAGTGAATTTAAATAATTATTAAGATTTACATGTCTTGCCATATTACTAATGTATAATTAGTTTGAGTGAGGTTGTTAATTAGTTCTAAATTTAAAGATCATGTGCTTTGTTGTTGTTGTACTTTTAAAAATTAAATTTGAATGAATGTATATTAATTACTAAAATTAGAAGTTGTTGTTATTTTATATATTAAGAGTGAGTGAATATATTATTAATTTAATGAGTTGGTGATCAATTAATTGATCGTTAATAGTAATTATATAAGTCAATTAGTCACATATGATAATAGTAATATTATAATAGTAATCAGGGAAAATTGATGAATTAGTGTCACATGAGAAAATTTGAATAATAGAGATTTAATGATATAGCTTGAACCTTGTGTTGAATATTGGTGATAATATTGGAATCACCAAAATCAAAATATTTAGTAACGTAGCACAATTATTAGTGAGTGCCATTGACTTGGTTTTTACTACTATGGTCATTTAAAATAATTACTTATGCACAAAGTATATAGTATAGGCTAGGTTGAGAATATATATCAGTGAACTAATAATTAGGAAAAACCTAATAACAATATGTGTGTGTCATTAGTGGGAGAAGAAAACTTCATTGTGGACTAACTTAATTTGTTCCTACAAATAAGGGTGATTAGACTAATAAATCTATTAAAAAGGACTATACTCTCTTAGCTTAGAAAAAGTCACATTCATTCCTATCTTTCTCTCGGTTATTCGTTTCAACTAGTGTAACCCTTGTTCTTCTTTTCCCTCAACCTACAAACTTATAAAAAGTCCTCTAGCTCAATTTATGTCTCACACATAAAAATATTCAATATATAGTGTTCCAATTTCATAAAAGATACAATAGAAATTATGCACCTTGAAGAAAGTCAAAGCGCTCAATATTGTTAGAAGAAATATCCAAGGTAAGGGCACTTCCCCATACTTATTATAACAAAATTATTAGCTAGGTATTATAGAATAAATTGTGAAGTGTATGAATCTTTATTTTATTTGTGTTTGTTATTATTATGTGTGTTTGTGATGTGAATCGATTGTGATTGAAAATTGATGATCATGTGAAATAATTGTTAAGATGATATGCTTGATGATGAGATGTTATACGGTTGTATGATTGCCTAAGTGGCGGTAGTTGCCTAAGTGGTCGGAGTTACATTTGTATTACCATTTCATGGCATATGCATTGTTTGCCTTAGTGGCTGGTTGCCTTTATGGTGGGTTATTTTCCTCATTGATGTGAGATGAATTTTGTGTGGTGCCTTAGTGGCGGGCTGATTATATCCGGATCATTTAGATTTAGGAGTATCCATATTCACACATTAAGATAATTGTAAAATGAGGAATTTTTTTGTGTGAATTTGATTTCTCTTAGGCGGTTATGTTTTGTGTGATTATTTTATAATATTGTACTATATGTTTTGTTTGATTTGATATGGATGATGGAAGATTGACCCCTTACAAACATATTAGGTACTAATGAGTTAACGATGTGAAGCTACAAGGATAAAATATGATGTGCGATCTCGGGGTTCAATAAAGGGTTTTGAACATGTAATTTTCTTTGTAAGAAGATTTATTTTACTATCAAATTTAGAAATGAATAATTGTGATGTTTCAAATAGTTTATTCTAATAACTTTTATTTAATTATGGTTTTTAGAATTTGTCATTGATGATTACGTTCTTTAATAATAATAAAAATAGTCAATTTTTTTAAGTAAATGAGAAGTTTAAAGTAATATCTTGGATGCAAATCCGGGGCGTTACACTTAGGCTGAAGACGAGGGAGATCACAATATTCCACAAGTTCACAAATTTGCAATAATTTTTATGTTACCTTTGTAACCATTATGGAAGCCTCTCCTCCATGGGATTTATGAAACTCAATCATTTCTTTAAGCGGGTATTCACTGATAACATCATTGTTAAGAACAAAAAATGGCTATCCAGATTCATCTATCAGCTTATCCCTAGCAAGATCCAAGGGGCCTGCAGTACCTAATGGTTCAGTTTTTTGTGAACAACTAATCTTAATGCCTAGCTTTGCTTCAAAATCCTTCAAGAAATTTAACATAACCTGAAGTAGGAAGTATTATCAAAGTCAAGTTAAAGAAAATCGAGCCACACAAAAATCTCATGAAGCATTGATTAAAACAATGTTTTAAAATGAGGCATGATCCTTTTTACCTCTGGTTGATAATTGATGGCCAGTACCACTTCAGTAACTCCAGTTGCCTTAAGAGCCTCTATCTGAAAAGGAAGCCAAATCAAATATTAAGAAAGTAAATCAGTAAGATAGTTTATTATGCCATATTGAGGGAAAACGGAATAATATATGCACATGTATAAATGCAGCATGCTCATACATGCACAAATAAAAACGTGGTTTTCCTAATGTATGAAACCGAGTCATAAAAAAAATGATGTGTCCCTGTCATGAAGAAACAAAGGCATCATATGTTGCAATAAGAAAGCATTCAACAATAAAGCATATCCCTACTGTATTCTAGAACATAATAGATATAAAACTCGCAGGAAAAGAAAGTTTAGAATAGCTTTACCTGATGCAAAATCATGGGTTTGTTAGCAAAATCAACAAGAGGCTTAGGGACACTGAGTGTCAATGGCCTCAACCTAGTTCCAAACCCTCCAACCAGAATCAATGCCTTCATTGTGATAAGCCATTTATTTTCCTGTGAGTTTAAAATTAAGAACATATCAATATAAGCCAACAGAGAATGCATTCTGAAATATGGGCAGATAAATTTCACTGCGTCCTATATATACAATGCCAGGATAGAATCATGAACACATGTGTTCTATTGAGCATGACACATATCATTTTATGTGTCACCGCATTAATACAAAGTTTAGTTAAATATGATAAACAAAAACAAAATCCAACTAATTAGCCACAACTTTTCAATGGGAAGGACAAAAGAGTATTGAATTTGACACAAGTTGCACCATAAATGGTGTCAAACAAATGCATCAATTAAGGTGCACAGTAAGATAAATATATAGTGTTCTACACGCAATTTAAAGTACATACGCATCTATTTCCTTCTTTCAAAATGAAGAAACACCGCATATATCTTCTTTACTTAAAAAATTGTTTCACAATCCTTTAAGTAAATCATATTGCCTCGTTGTTTGAAATATATACATATTGCTTAGTAAACCAATGGCCAAAAGAAAGAACAACTACGTCAAATGTTGGGAGAAATTCCATCAACATCTCATCAGGGGATTCAAGATAAAGTTTCTCCACACCAGCTGGAGAAAAGTTAAATGGTTCTAAATTGTGTTTGACAAGCCATGACGACCATATCCAAATAATTGTTATAGATGTGGACTCAAAATAGTATCGCCTCATGTTGCGAGTACCCTGATTATTTGGTTCCTCCACCTGAAATTTCATAACTTTGCAGTTAAACATTTAATCTATGAAGTATTAACACAAACACCATATACCAAACACGACACTAATCATTCTAATAGTTATGCAAATAAAATTAGTATCAACATGTTGAAAATAATCTGCCAAAGAATGCACATCATTGACTCCATCTGATTTCGAGCAACTGAATCTCCAATGAAAACCAATGCCTTGACTTTCATTAGCTCCAAGAACTTCCTTGGATCAAATCGTGGGATGTCATACTCAAAAGGATTCAATCGCCAGTTCTCATAATCCTTATCAGGCCTACCATTACATTGGAAATTTTGCATGTGTTTCAGTATATGACACGACTTGTTTGTATATAAATGTCCCTGTTGATCATATATCCAATTTCCATGGTATAAATCACAACCTAATTAACAATGAAAATAACCATTCAATAAACAGAGTAGATATATAGAATTAGAGTAATTTCAAGAAAATCAATGGAAAGAAAATTAAGTGTTTTAGTTTTGCGATGAAATTGATATTGAATGAATTGATTATGCTAAACTGATTATGAACTTATGACTAAAACTGAGTTGAATGGAAAGTGATTTGTGTTCAGATACATACATGTAAAAGAGGATTGAATGACAAAACGAAGGCTAAAAATCAACTATAGAGGCAAAACCTACAAACTTGAACTTAGTGTTAGAAATAATTTATGGAAAATTCAATTATACAGTAGCATCAAACTCTAATTATTTGAATTCTATGTAGTATGCATAAAACAAAACAAAAAAGAAATATCGTAATGGACCAAAGTATTCTTGATACATCTCTGATGACTCAACACAACGACACAATGGCATCCTATATCAATAGCATCGAGCGGTCATTTCCTATTCATTGTATCAAAAAATATAACATAATGGGATTTACTGAAACTATTGAAAAATAGTAACATAATTGTTCCAACTACCAAACTCAAATTCATACTTTAGAACTAATTGAGATTTAGTGAAACTATTGAAAATTGTCACTATTGAAAACTGAATTTTTTTATGAGTACCTGATATCCTTTATGTCTGGGCTGCCATGGAGCTAACTTTTAGTATCCATGTTGCAAGATTATACATGGTCTTGATTTTCAGGACACCTTGAATTTCCTGTAACAAAAGGGTTAACATGATAGGAACCAAACGATAATAAAAACTCAGAAAGGAATCAAATCAAAACCACAATCAACAAATAGATCTCCATCTTCTTCTTTTCTTGAAATCAAAACCACAACCCACAATTATATATCCTTCTTCTTTGCATAATTTGATTTTGAGAAGAAATATTGATAATAATAAGGATGTAAAACAACAATGGGAGAACTGAAAAACCAGGAAAATAAATTAAATGAAAGGATTAAAGTAAAATGATGAGGAACCTTAAAGTGAAAAAACTAAAACTAAGCACATTTGTGTACAACGTCAAACCTGGGCAGCTGTCGCTGATATCGGTTTCACAGTAGTGCCAATCTGGGAAGAAATGATGGTTGACAGTGAGATCACTCGAAACAAAAATCTAACCAGATCATTACGAAGCCCATGAAATAAGGAATACAAATGTGGGATTGATTTTTTCATTTGAGTTAATGGGATTGATTTTTTCATTTGAGTTAATGGGCGACGACTAGGGTTCAAGGTAAAAGAGAGGAGATGGGAGAGAAAAGTAGAAATCTGAAAAAGTGAAAATGGGGGTAGACGAGAGTGAGAGGAAAAAGTCTGAAAAGAGAGGGAAAAATAAATCAATTAGGATTAATAAATGATTGACATGTGGAAGAATGAAGTGATAATAGACATTGTCCAATTCTGAATTAGCTCATTACAATATAGTCCTTTGGTTAGGTATAAAGTTGAAATGGGAAAATGGTATATTAGTAAGTTTGCTGGCACTTAATAATAATTGGTATGTAGTTGATATGTGGTCAGAATTATTTAGAGTTGTCAAAATGGGCTAGCCCACGTGGGTCGACCTGCCACACTCAAAAAATTATAGGGCTTGGGTCTTAAAATTGGACTCCATATTTTTTTAGGATTTTTTTAGCCCAGACCTAAAAAATCTGCTACCCATTAGGGCTGACCCATATGGGTCACGGGTAGCCGGTTAGGCCCATATCGGTGTATATTTTAAATAATTATATTAATATTTATATTGTCTTACTCAAAAATAACACTGATTTTTCTCACCTCACTAAATTTTATCTCTATTATATTCAATCTTTCTCTTTTAAATATTATACATTAATATAATCAACATTTTTTCTCATCTTCTATTAGTTTCTCTTATGTTAAATATTCGAATATTATTTTATACAATTAAACATGTATTATATTTAAAAACAGATTATAGTATTTATCAAAGATAATATAGTACTTCAAAATTAATATATTTAAAATAATATAATTTTTAATTTTATTTATTATAAATATTATGAATTTTTTATTTAATAAAAATAAGCTTATCTAGGGTTGGATAGTCCGAAGCCCATCTAGGATCGGACTCAGGGTCGGCCCTGTGCAAGAGCAACAAGCTCTACCGCACAGGGTACCAAATAATAGAGGCCCCAAATTTTTTTCATTAATATTAGTAAATATATAAAAATATATTATATAAAAATTCAATAAAATAAAAAATATTATGAAACTTAATTTATAAAAAAATGAGATGGATCAAATGTTAACATAATTATAATTATATTTATATTTATATTTAATTAATATATAATTATATTTTTCTATAATTTTTAATTATTTTATTGATTTAAAAAAATAACCTATTTTTTAAAATAAAATCGGGTCTTTGAATTTATTGGGTCAACCCTGATCGGCTCAGATAATTATTTTCAAGCCTATATTAGAAATAGACTTTTTTTGACCCAATCCTAAAATACCCGAGTCCACCCGTTTATGGCTAGGTAATCATTTTGACAGCTGTAGAATTACTGCTATTTGAGTATATTATCTTACACGTGGGGAATACGGATTTGAACTTCCCCTTGAAAGGATAAAAAAAGATCATAGACGGCTTCAAGGAGAACCACAAAATCATCTGGTCTCTCTTGCGGACCAAGACATCAACTATTCTAACTCCTGTGAGACTAATCAACTATACTAATATGTCACTGAAATCAATATAAATAAGAATAACAATACTGAATATATATACACACTCCATCATTAACTTTTAAACCATTAATCAATTCTACTGTGAGCTCAATGGAAGACTCTCTTCCTCTAAGTTCCATCCATGTCAACAAATCTTTACTTTTCATCAACAGATTCCACACACTCTTCCATTTCATTGCTCTTTCTTTCTTATTCTATTATAGACTCACTTTCTTCTTTCAACACTCTAAAACAATACAAACTCCATTTCTACCTTACTTTCTAGTCTTCTCTTCTGAAGTCATTCTCTCCTTCATTTGGTTTCTTGATCAAGCTTTTCGATGGAACCCGATTACACGCACTGTCTTTCCCGAAAGACTACCAGAGAACAACAAGCTTCCTAATATTGATGTCTTCATATGCACTGCAGACCCGACTAAGGAACCTACTTTAGATGTTATGAACACTGTTTTATCAGCTATGGCAATGGATTATCCTTGTGAGAAACTTCATGTTTATGTTTCTGATGATGGTGGTTCGTCTATTACATTGAATGGTATGAAGGAGGCTTGGAAATTTGCTAAGTGGTGGCTTCCTTTTTGCGCAAGATACAGAATTTCGTGTAGGTGTCCCGAGGTGTACTATTCCGATTCGGAGAATGATGGTGAGGATTTTTCTGAGAATGATGAGTTTGTTACAGATAAGAGAAAGATTAAGGAAAAGTATGAGGGTTTCAAAGAAAGTATAATGAGATTGAAAGGAGATACTATTGGTGTAACTGGTCAAAATCATGCATCATTTATAGAGGTGATACAAGAAAATAACAGTGATGATGAGAAAGAGCAAGTGAAATTGCCATTACTGGTATATGTTTCCCGCGAGAAAAGGCCTAATCGTCTTCATAATTTCAAAGCCGGAGCGCTCAATGTCCTTGTACGACTCTCTATCTCTGATTTGTTGGGTTTAAGTATGAGTGGTTAGTCTCGAACCTTTATAAAGATTTGAAATCAAGTAAGTAATTACTTATAAAAATATATATTGTTGCAGTATCGCGTCTCTGCAGTGATTAGCAATTCTCCATATATACTAGTGTTGGATTGTGACATGTTCTGCAGTGAGCCAAATTCAGCAAGACAGGCAATGTGTTTCCACCTTGATCCGAAGATATCGCCTTCACTTGCTTTTGTTCAATTCCCTCAGAAATTTCACAACATAAGCATCAATGACATATATGACAGTCAACACAGATCAGCATATAAAGTAATTAACACTTCAGATTTTGATATTATTTCATATAATCTATGTATCTCTTCAAAATGATTATGTTTTTTTTTTGCATACAACTTTAGGTCTTATTCCAAGGTATGGATGGACTTCAAGGACCCTTATTGTCTGGCACAGGATTCTATCTGAAAAGAGAATCATTATATGGAAATTACAAAACTAAAGGTATAGAGCATAATGACTTACATACTACCAACACTAGACACTTATGATTGAACGCGTGTCTGATGTGTGTCAGTGTCCGACAACAACTCTTTTAATTATGTTACTTTCAGAAACTTTATGCGATGACATCCAATATCTGTGTCAAACCTTCATATCATACTACTATACTACTAGTACAATGAATGTAACAAACCTTCATATCATATTCTATGTTTTGAATTTCAGACACTGATTTTGAGCTCCAAGAATATGTTGGAAAATCCAATGAATTCATCAAATCCTTAAAGCAAAATAGCATTCCAAATTTAGTCACTGCTGAGAATGCATTGCCTATAGAAGAAACTTTGTTTTTGGCTTCTTGTAATTATGAAAATGAAACTAAATGGGGCAAAGAGGTATGCATATTTTCTATGATTAAATTTTTTTTTTTCACTAATCTATTTATTCAACATTCATAATGCACTTCAATTTTATTTGAAGGTTGGATTTTTGTATGGTACTGTATGTGAAGATGTTCACACATCAATCATGCTAAATTGCAATGGTTGGAATTCAGTTTTATGTGATCCACCTAAGCCACAGTTCCGTGGAAATAGTACCACAAACTTGAATGATTTACTAATTCAAGGCTTAAGATGGAGCTCCGGATTGCTTGAAAATGGTTTGGTCAATATTTTTCCCCTCATAAATTGTCCTATAAGGAGAATGTCTCTTCTTCATAGATTTTGTCTTGCAAACCTTACATGGTTCCCTCTATATTGTTTGCCACTTTGGTGTTTTGCTCTTGTCCCTCAGATTTGTCTACTCTCCGGAACTCCTCTCTACCCTAAGGTATCTTCATAACCCTCTTTAGTATCTTTAGTATTGCAAGTTCAAAATAAGTCGATTCAGATGGTATTAACATGTCTTTTTTTTAACTATTTCAGACGTCAGAACCATTTTTCTTTATTTTTGCGTTCATCTATGTATCGGCTCACGCCAAATTTTTATTTGAAGTCCTCTCGACCGGAGGAACATTCGGAAAATTTATAATAGAGCAAAGGATGTGGATGATGAGAACAACCACATGTCATCTATATGGACTTTTAGATTGTGCAATGAAGAAATTTGGTTTAAGAGAGGCTAGTTTCATGCCAACAAATAAAGTGAAAGATGAGGAACAAACTATGCTTTATCAAAGTGACAAATATGACTTTAGAACATCAAATATGTTTCTTGTACCAATGGTTTCACTCATGATTATCAACATATTTTGTTTTGTGAGTGGCATCTATAGAGTGTTGTGTTTGGGAGAATTGGACAAGATGTTCATACAGCTTTTCCTTATGGGTTATATCATTTTTGTGAACTATCCAATCATTGAAGGGGTTGTTATAAGGAAAGATAATGGAAGAATTTCTACTTCAGTATTTGTGACATCTAATGTCCTGGCTACACTTATCACTTGTGTGCTTTATCCTTTACTAAGGAAGGTATAATGGTCACTTCTTTATGGCCTTAAATAGTTATTCATTTTTGCTTTCTATATAGAGTAGCAATGTTATGTGGTAAAGGAATATAACTAGATTCCAACAGGATAAGCTGATAGTTGATGAATAGAATAATGTGATAAAGAGTTCAGAAGTATATTGTAAGAAGTTATGAGCCTTATAGTTGTACTTTAAAAAAAATGAAAAAGGCCTCTTTGACAATTTTGATTCCCACTTACAATTATTCATTTATCCATCACTTTTTCAATTTACTTGGTTTGTAGTCCATCTATTGAGTTGATATTTAATATTTAATGAAACATTGAGATACTCCTTCTATTTTAATAATTATGTGTTTTTCAAGGTATTGCACATTTTTTAGAGCATCTTTAATAGGTATTATGAAAAGGGTAATGCTATTTCAAAAAATAGATATTTTTTATTAGATCTTGTCTTGGGGATATTATTACACGCGAGAATCAGAATTGATCGGCAAATGATAGATGTGAGATTGCAATGGTGGATTCGAATTTTGGGTCCGGTGGATGATGGGTTAGCCTACAAGGCTACAAGGTTAATGTTTCGACATCCAAGTGAGAGTCAGAGTGAAATGATCTGAATGAAATTTGAATTTGAATTACCTGAAAATGATGTGTTCTTCCTCTTATATTGTAGGGTGATTATAACATTTTGCAATATCCAATTTTATTAAGAGTTTTTAAAAAATTTTAGAAAAATATATAGTTTTTTTTAGTTAAATTTAAGATAGTATTTAGTTTAGTTTTTTTTTAATTTAAAAAATTTCAAAAAAATAATATTTGTTTTAGTTAATTTTTTATTTTATTTATTTTAGTTATTTATTTAATTGTATATCAAAAGATAAAAAAATATTTTTTTTTCTTATTTATTTATTTTTTATATTTTAATCATTAAAAAAATATTTAAAAATAATAATTTGATTTGTTTTATTTTTATTGATTATATTAGTGATTAAGAAAAATCAAATATTATTTTGTATAATTTTTTTTGCTTTGCGCATTCTGATTCCTAGGGGAAAGGGGTCCTATTAATCCAGAGTTCGTGTCGAGAGGTATTGACATTGGTCAAATATTGCTCTCACTGGGAATTGAACTCGATATTCCTCGAATCTTTGTTCCTTAACAAGAACTCATTTACCACTCGAGCTCAAGTATTTGTTTATTTTGTATAATTTTCTCATACAAGTATTATTAAATGTCTTTTGATCATTATTAATTTGTTTGATTTTTTTTTCTTTTATATTTTTTTAACCTTATAGTTGTAGTATAAATAAGAGTCATAATTGGTCACAAAGAGGAGGAGAATTACATACAAGAAAAAAAATCCTCAAAGAAAAACTCTTTTTATCTCACATGTTAGACAAAAGTCAAACCTTGACCACCACACTCCTCCCTCAAAACATGCTTCCTCGTCATCTCCACCACCTACAAAATCATCACCACTCTCTTCACCAAAAACCCTCTTAGAAAACTTGCATGTTGGGGCTAGGCTTTTGAGTTTATGATTTGATGCATTTTTCTTGATTTCATGATTTAATTATGTGTCAAAACTTGTTTGCATGTGAATATGTTTGATGCTTATGTGTTTCAATTGATTTCCATGCATTTAAAATTATGTGTTATGGGTTTGGAATGGACTAGTATGACTTAATTATGTGAAAATGCAAGAACCTCAAAGACCTAGATTCATTGCGACCAGTAATGTCCATTATGGGCTAGCCGTAATGCTCACGGGTTTTTGTATGGGGAGGGTTTTCCTGGGGATTACGACATGTAATACCCATTACAACCATGTTGTAGTCACCCATAACCTCGTGTTCTCCATTCCCTGTTTAACATAGTTTGTGAACTTGATGTGATCATCTTTTGCCATGCGTATGTGTTATGTTTTGATACTAAAGGAGTTGTAATAACATGTAACTCAATTAGGTTGATTAAGTGGTTTAGATTAAATGGAAATAATTGAATGAGGTGAGAAACCCTAGGATTTAGTAGGAGTATCTACTCATGGAATCTTGAATATGTAGTTGCACTCTCATTTGGTGGGAAAGTAGTGATATTATTCTCGAATGAGACATATTAAGTCATGTGCGAAAGGAATGAACAACAGTATGTCTTTCCCATAAGTGTAGTTCGTAACTGGGATATTAATTCTAGACAAGGGTGGTAGGTTGTTGCACCATAAAACCAATCCTAGTGGAATGATTAATTGGAAGTCACTGAGATCGTAAGTCTAGGCTTGATAAGAGAAACAATAGTAGGTAAGTGTCATTGATCAGTGCATTTTAATGCACAATCTCTCATGTTTGCACTTAAGCATTTATTTGGTTTTCATTGTTTATTTTTTATATTTTAATTTGTTTTTCTATTTTATTTTATTTTTGGCTTAATTTGATTTACGTACTTAATTTTCATCTTTAACAGCTTTTACGGAAACGACCATAACTGGAGTTCCAGGAATCTGATTGAGGTGTTCTACCAGTCGATGGAAAGCTAAGAGAGAGAGCTACAACTTTTGTGTTGGAGCCAAAGTCAGATCCGGAGTCATATTTTTCAGAATTTCGTTTGAAGCTGCTGCATTAGTTTTATTTAGTTTCGGGTCATTTAGAATTGGGTAGGGTTATGTATTTGACCCAGTTGGGTTGTAAACGAGTTTTTTTGTTTTGCCATATAACCTAGCAGCTGCGACTTTTCACACATTCACTATTCACTATTTTATGTTTACGCTTGAAAGAACGCAAATGGAGAACTAATCACCAAGATTCATCTACTGTAATCAGTTTCCACTGCAACCTTGAGGTTTTATAATTTTCAATCAATTGCTTTTCCCTTTCAATATTATGCTATATACTTTGTCTGCTTTATTCAATTATATAGAACAATATTGATTAATTTCGATTGCACCTATCATTTCTTTACTTTATCGTGTGTGCTTTATCCGCGCAATTTTCGTGTTTGCTTAATTCACGGAAGATTTAATTTGTTTGCTTAATTCGGAATTTAGGAATATAGGTCTTATAGGATCTTTTGCGCTTGTTAATTGATATTATTATCAAAAAGGGATTAGAATCCGCTTAGGGCTTGAAAATTATGTGAATTGATGATAAGTTAGGAAACTGAAACAGTAGATAAATCGTTTGACTTATTTCATAATCACTTATTTCACAACAGTTTAATTTTATAATCACTTTTTTTAATATTTTTTTCTCAATCGAAAACAAACCCCCCTAATTCGATTTACCTTCGATTAGTAATAATCAAGAATCCTCGTGATACGATACTCGAGTTGTTGTCGTTATACTACGTTTTCAAAAATTACTCGATTTTTATCCGTGCGTGACACGCGGGTTAAATTTGCGCCGTTGGCGGGGATTTTTGTTGTTATTAACTTTTTTTATAGTCATAGGTATAGTTTTCTTGCCCGTTTTTTTCTTTTCTTTTTTGTTGATTTTCAGGGTTGCAATATCGGTTGCAGTATAGTGATAAGTTTTTCAGTCTTTCAGGTAAGTTGGAAGCTACTGTTTCGATTTGCTCCGAATTTTTTTCTAGAAAATCAGAAATAAATCGAAGAACAATACTCTTTTAGAATAAAATTCTAAAAGATTTTGACCCTCAAAATCGCAAATTTTGTGTTTTTCTATTTTATTTGATTTATTTTCTCTTTTCATATTTTCAAAAAAAATCTAAAAAAATTTGTGCGAACTTTATTTGATTTAATTAGATTTTTAGCGTTATTTTTATATATTTTAGATTTTATTTTAATCGCTTTTCTTTTTTTCCATTCTTTTTAAATCAGTATTGATTTTATTTGATTTTGTGTTGAAATTCATAATCATATCATGGTTGATCAAAGAACTCTGAGAGAATTGGATGCACTTATGAATTATAATGCTTTATGTATTGAATATCCTGTTGTTGATGCACCTTTCGAATTGAAATTTGGTTTAACACACTTGTTGTCAAGTTTTAATGGTTTTGCAGGTGAGGACCCACATAAGCATATGAATGAATTTCAGGTTGTGTGTTATGCACCTTCTGAACCTTCACTAGAGAACCTTATCAACCGAATGACTACAAATAATGTCAAATTTCAACAAAAAATAGATTCTAATTTTCAGACTTTGCAAACACAACTCGGTTAACTTACCACTTCGATGAATCACATGCAGCAAGCTCAAGGATCAAACCAACAACCCTTGGAAGAACATTCTATTTTTCAAATAGAGTTTCCTTCTGAAATTGTTGATGATACTTGTATTAATTTGTTTGTAGCTGATTTTCCATCATTGTCTGATTTTTATGATGTTTACTCTTGTGATGTTTGTACTTGTCGCGGTGAGAATCGGATACCAAGCTATTAAGTGAGCTTGAATCGCAGAACATTCATGTTCACCACCGACTTTAATTTAATCCAAAGGGAAAAGGGAAAAAGATCGTAAAAACCCTAAATGAGGAGAAACTAGGTTCGGGGGTTGATTATACCTAGGGAAGGTGTTAGCATCCTAAGCATCCGCAGTATCCTACGGGAACCTCTTGTTAATATTTGCATTATTGTTGTTTATTGCTTGCTAAAATTAAGGGAACCTAAAGTTTTATTTCTAATGGTGCTCGCACAACATCGCATCGATGCCTACGTATCGGGTGTAGAATCAGAGCACTCGTAGTTCTCCTAAGGATTAACGAACACTTAGTTACGCTCAAGGTTCGCGGGGGAAAGTAAGTGTTATGGCAAACACTCACGTGACTTTAGCAAAGTCACAAAAAGTTGTAAAATAAAAAATTCCTAATGGCTAAGGTTGAAAAGGAACTAGGGATGGCTAAACTTCCTATGACATTAAGTCAACTGCAGGAGTTCTTTCCCTTTTGGATTAAAAAGCATAAACAAAAATAAATAAAGGTGCAAGCTCCTAAGACTAGGCAAAGGCTGCTACTTGCAAAAATGAACTGAATGAAGTAAATAGAAATATAAGACAAAGGCTTAGTAACTGGCTATGGCTCGATATATGGATCGAGAATGCTGGGGTGGAAAACAAACGCAGTGCGTCAATTTGCTTAAGTTAGAAAAGCTGTGCATTGTAAGGAACTGTGCGGATGGCGATCGTAAACGACCGACTTACGTGTGTGAGTGTATGTGAAGTGAAGTGTAGTGAATTTCACTTGGCGTTGGACCAAGGAATTTATTATCTTGAAAATTAATGTCTTAAAAGTGTGCGATTTCGATTTTTATTTTAACAAGTATATGGTCAGGATGTGAAAGAAAATAGGTATAAACACAGTATGCATACAAACAAGACAATCGGAAGATTAAATTAAAAACTCACACTAAGAGATGGACCTAAATCTAACCCCCTTACCCTAATAGAATCTAAAACTAGCTAGACAAACTCTATCTTAAACAAAAAAAGAACTATATGAATATTTTTGGATTTTTCTTTATGAAAAGTGATTAATTAAATATGTACTAAAATAAAATAGAAAAGAAGGAAATGAATTTGAAATATGTTTTTTGTATTAATTTTTTTTATGTATATATATAAACATCTAACTAAGTATAAAAATAAAATAGAAAAGAAAATTTTAAACGTTTTTATATTTTTTATAATAAGAAAATAGAAAAGAAAAAAAAATTAAATTAAAGGTTTTTTTTTATTATTTATTTTATATGTATATGTATATAGATTTTTAAATAGAAAAGAACATTTTGAAATTAGAAGTTTTTATATTTATTTATTTTGTATATACATTTAACTAATAGTAATAAAAAAAATATTAAAATGCTAAAAAAGAAAATAAGTTAACTAAAGTGTTTAACAAAATTAATTTAATAAGCTAAATTTAATTAAAGGATTTAAAATATGACAAAAGAGAAAAAAAAAGGCTGAAAATTAGTAACATAAGGGGGAGGAAGCAGGCCCAAATGGGGATTGGTTGGGTCCGAAATGGGTCAACCCAACCCGGTTCAACAAAACCAAATTTGAAAGGAAAAAAAACCTAAAGAAAATGGAATGGAAGATGTATACGGCAAAATGAAGTTCGGTCCCCCTTAACCCTCAAAACTCACTCACTTTCGAACTCTCTGTCACTCTCTCAAATCTCTTTCTCAATTTTCGTCTCTCTCTCAGAACTCACGCTCAATCTCTCGCATCTGTCTCTCTCTCACTGTTCGCTCAAGCGCTTCCCCCTCTCACAGTCTCGATTCTCACACTCACCTCCCTCACAGTTGCGATTTGGGGCTTTAGGTGTTCTCTGATTTGGTGTTGTGAAGGGTTTGAATCGGCCTCTCTACTCAATCGCGTTTTGGAACTGCTTCTCAATCCAGCGTCTCTCTCGCGGATTTGATTGGAGGGTTGCTGTGAGGTTTGCGATTCGGGTGGGTCAGTGTTGGCTTGAGATTAGAGGGTTGTTAGTGGTTGTGAACAAAGTTTGAAGTTCGGTTTGTTTTAAGGTAGTTTAATGGCGTTTGCGGTTGTGGGTGTCAAATTTGAGGTGAGTAACTTCGGTTTCTGGTATTGTGTTCAGTCGCGGATGGTTTCATTTGACACGGCGGCTAGGTCTGTTTGTTTGGATTCGCGCGGTTCTGTTGGTGTTTCTCGGATTTGGGGGTTTGACGGTGGTTTGGAGGGTGGTCCGGCGAACGGCGTTTATGAGGGAGGATTCGCAGTGGTGGAAAGGGGGTTGTTCAGATTTTTGGTTGAAGTGTGCGAATCAGTAGCTTTGGACGGATTTCGTGAAGGCTAGTATCAGTTGGTTTATGTTTATGATTTTCAGACCCGCGATTACGTTTCTCTCACGACGATTTTCTCTCACGGCTTGGTCCCTACCCAACACGGTTTGGTTAACTCGGATTCAAAGTGTTTGTCACGGTTTCAGGCGAATCCGTTCTCTCACAGTTTCGAATCGTGTTTGCTCATTCTCATGGTGGTTGTTTTGGATGATTGAAGAAGGTTCAGTTTGTGTGGTTCACAGGGTGGTGATTTTCGGGTTTGCGTTTCTGTTGTGGCGCGGTTCAGTGTTGGCTGTTTGGTGGATAGTTGGCTGTGAGTGGTGACGATGTTTGCTGGTTGAGCTAGGTTGAAGGTGGATAGTTGGCTGTGGGCGGGACGGTGCGAAGGTTTAGGAGCAGCCGGAGTTTGATGGTGATACTGGCTTTTTGCAGGTGAGTTTCAGTTGGTCTAACGATTTATTTTGATTTTCAACATCACCTTCTTTTCAACTTTACTGTTATTTGTTGTGTTGATGGCGGCTTGTGGATTTCAGGTTTCGAAATTGGTTCGAAGGTTTGAGATGGAGGTTGCGATTCTGACGGTGATAAATGGTTGTTTGAAGGTTAGTGTAGGAAGGTGATTGTGACTCAAAGTGGGTTTTTGTGTACTGAGTTTGAAGCACGGTTTGTCATGGTTGGAGGAAAAGGGATAGTGGTGAGTATTGGCTGGTGTTTTTTGTGGTGTTTGGTTGTAGTTTTTTTTGCTTTTCGGTGGATTCGTTTCGGTTGTTTTCAGTTCTGGTTTTGGATTCAGTTTAACAGTGGTGTTCTGGTTCGTTTTTGATGTTTCAGGGATGAGGTTCGTCGGCTATTGGCTGGTTTATGAGGAGGATGAGTGGGGGTCCTGTGTGATGGCTTGAGATGGTTCTGTTTTGGATATTCGATGAGGTGATTTTTTATAGTTTTGGTGCAGCAACGGTATTGGTTTTCAACTTGTTTATTTTCTGTGTTTTTTCTGAAAAAAAGGGGTTGTTTTCTTGTTCCGATTTTGCAGGTTTGGTGTGGATTGAGGGGATGGAGATTGAAGGTGTATTGGCAGGTGAGGAGGTCAGTTTTCAGAGTTGTGTTTTATGTTTTTGCTACTGACTTTTGCTTTAAATGTTTTTCTTTTTGAAGTTTTTTTTTAATGTAACATTTGTTTTGATATATGCAGATCTAAAATGGAGATGACATTGAAAGAAAAGAAAAAAAGAAGCTAAACCAATGACAAACGTGCTGAAAAGAAATGAAAGAGAAAGAGGAACATACCGCCCCGAATGTTATTGGGGTGACGAATCCACGACGGTAAGACTACCCCTTGCTGCTGAATCTTTTGCTTCTTCCTTTCTTTCTCCTCCTTTTTTGGTTGTGCAGCTGATTTTCTGGTTGTTTTGGACTGTTTTGTGGGTAGTTTTTGTGCTGAGTTTGGTGTAATGAAGGCTGAGTTTGGGGTGCTTTTGTGAGTTATTTGGGCTGGATTTTTTATGTTATGGAGCTGATTTGAGTATGTTTACTTTTAATATCACAGTGGTTTTTTTTTTAACTGTTTTATATGGATGTGGCTGGATTTTTTTTGTAGTTTTTGTAGCTGTTTGGGTGGTGTTTGTAGAGCTGAATTTGTAGTGTTGTTGGATGCTGAACTGATGTTTTATGTGTGTTTTTATTGGCAGATTTGTGGCTGATTTTGTTGTCCTTGTTGCTTGCAATTGAAGGGTTGGAAGAAGGGAGACAAAGTCTGAATTGCTGTTGTGGGTGGAGTAGTGGAGCAGGGTGTTGGCTGCTGCAGGCCTGAGTTTTGGGGGCTGTTTTAGAGCTGTTGGTGGCTGAATTTTTTTGTATTTTTGTGTTGTACAACAATTTTTGTGATTGTAATATGAACAAGATATTTGGGAATAAAGTTGATTATTTACATTATGATTATAACTTGAAATTGAATCTCAATGTTGAAATTTAAATTAGAAATTAAATATGAACTTAAATTAGAAATGAATAAATAAAAATAATAATAAATAAATAAACTTAAAATTAAAAATAATTTAGAAACTTAAATAATTAACTTGAAATTAAAATGACTTAGAATTAAAGAAACAAATTTGGAATTTGGAAAATAAATACAATGAATTAGAAATTGACATTAAACTTAGAAATTACAACTTGGAAATGAAATAAAATTAAAAAATTGAAGAAATAGAAAATAAAGTCAAGAATAAAAATTTAAAAATGAAATAAAAATTAATTTAGGAATGAGGACTTGATAATGAAAAGAAATAACAAATAAGCTTAGAAAAAAATCGAGAGTTGAACTAAAAATTAGAAATAGAAATTGAGATAAAATTTTAAAATAGGAACTTACAAATAGAACGAAAATAGAAATTAAAATTAAAAATACGAAAATGAAATAAAAAGTCATAAATAAGAAAAGAGAAATTAAATTAAAAATGGAAGCTAGAAAATGAGAAGAAAGCAACAGAAAAATAAATCGGGAAAAAAAAACCTGCTAAATGCGATAAATGTATGATTATGATATGAGCGATTAGGGGTAAAATTTGGGGTGTGACAGTTGCCCCTATTTAAATAACTTTACCAGATGGCGTGAATGACGATAGGCACTCATGAGATCATGGTGAAAGGTATTTAAATACAGAAATAACCGGAAATTTTGCCCCTAAATACAATGTTATGTTGGACTACAAACTATCTAACTCTGCAACTCTTATGCAATGAAATGATGATTATGGTATGAATGATTAGAATGAGAATGTCGACGACCACAAGCCAAGACTCATTGGGGGTGACAAACACTGGGGATACAGAAACGAAAACGGGAAGTATTCAAAGTGATAAATCAACAGGTTCAAGTGTAACTGTCGACACTAAGAATAACAGAAAACAGGAACGAAAGGAAATCCAAAGCATTGGATCAACGAACACAGACAGAACAAAATAAAATTCAAAGTGACTACACAGTGGCACGATGCGACCAACTGACACTAAGAATACAAACAAGACAAGGAAATAAATCGAAGTGGTTGACCAATGGCTCTATGCGACCAAATGACTTTGAGAAGTAAAAGGCAACATATTCAAAGTGAATGCGCAGTGGCTCGATGCGACCAACTGACACCAAGAATAACAACAAAAATATTCAAAATGAAAACGCAGTGGCTCGATGCGACCAACTGTCATTGGGAATGGTAAACACAATATTCGAAGTGAATGCGCAGCAGGCTCGATGCGACCAACTGACACTAAGAATAACAAAGGCTTATTCAAGGTGAATGCGCAGCGGCCCGATGCGACCAACTGACACCAAGAATAAACAATAAAATAAACATTCAGAGTGAATGCACAGCGGCGGGTTGCGACCAACTGTCACTGAGAATAACAAAAGGCTTATTCAAGGTGAATGCGCAACGGCTCGATGCGACCAACTGACACCATGAATAGAAATAGGGCACAAAATTCAAAGAGAATATGCAGTGACTCAAAGCGACCAACGGATTCCGGAAATGATAAACATAATATTCAAAGTGAAAGCGCAGCGGCTCGATGCGACCAACTGTCACTGGAAAAAAGAAACGGCACAATATTTAAAGTGAATGCGCAGCGGCTCGATGCGACCAACTGACACCATGAATACAAACAAGATAAACATTCAAAAAGAAAATGCAGCGGCTCTATGCGACCAGCTAGCATCGGAAATGATAAACATAATATTCAAAGTGAATGCGCAGTGGCACGATGCGACCAACTGACACCAAGAATAAACAATAAAATAAACATTCAGAAGGAAAAGTGCAGCGGCTCGATGCGACCAACCGTCACTGAGAATAATCAACAAAAATAAACATTCAAAGTGAATGCCCAGTGGCTCGATGCGACCAACTGGCACTGGGAATGACAACAAGCTCATTCAAGGTGAATGCGCAGCGGCTCAATGCGACCAACTGACACCAAGAATACAACAAAATAATCGAAATGGAAGCGCCATAGGTTCGAAACCTATTGACACTACAAAAGAAAGCCAAGATACACTCAAAGTGAATGCGCAACAAGTTGAAAAAACCGGTTGACACTAAGAATGATAAAAACAAAGTAGTCAAATTATTCAAAATGGTAAATTAGCAGGTTCAAATGTAACTGCCGACACCAAGGATAAGGAAGGAAATCACAGCGATTTAGTAGTGGCTCTATGCGACCAGCTAACATTGGGGATAGAATGGAGATCACCCAAAGATAAATCAACGGCTCTAGGCGACCGGCTAACACGAAAAAGTAACAACAAAATATGTTGGAGTCTTCAGATAAGATAAGACATCCAACTCTGGAAATTCCTTCAGGAACCATCAGGAGAAAGGTACAAGTATGTACAAAATCAAATGGACTTGGATTTAAAACAAAGGTTTCAGGACCTGCTTAAAAGATTTGTGCCAATGACAATTGGACTTCAAGGAGACACGGGGGTCATAAAGACAAAAGCCAAACACAAATAGAAGTCCACTAGGGACACCCGCAATTAATGGGGACAAAAACAAATGGTAAACCACCTCGGGTACCAACAACAATGAATTCTCACTAACGATATCTGGACCTGGAGTTAGACAGACGACGACTGGGGAAAGATAAATGCTAATGTTAAATGCGCATGATTGAGCATGATGCGAATGATCATGATATGCAAATGTTGACTCAAAAGAGACAAAGAGTTCTGACAAGACTCAAACAGGGAGTAGGCTCTCAACACCAATACTCAGGCGAGCAATATGAAAAACACTGGGGAGATGTCCTCGAACTTGGAAATCATGCCTGGTCCAAGGATCCATCCAAGAGTGTTATCAGTTTTGAACTTCTATGGAGATTTCTGTAATAATAGCATAATGGTGTTGTTGCAAACCAGGACTTCTTGGGGAGACAAAAGGTTTTTTTTAATTTTCCAAAGTCAAAGAAACTTGAAAGTTTTTCAGTATGCTTCCAAAAACATTTTTTTTTTTTTTTTTTTAAAAAAAACTTGTCATTTTCAAAGTTAAATTGTAATCAAGTGATGGCATTTTGCATAACAAAAGAAAATAAGAAGCTGAACAACAAAATTCATAGGCAAAGTTTGTATTTTATTCAAGAATGGTAGCTTGCTAATGGCAAAAGCTCCATGGGAAGTTACAATTTGAAAATGGCAATGGGGAAAGGTCTACATTGAATCCAACGACCACTACAATCCCTAATAACTAAGACTGCCCGACACCTTGCTTCCGACGAGAGCAATTGGATCGATCTTCCAGTATGATTCTTCAGTGATGGTAAACACCATCTGACACAGTCAAATGCCTTTGTCCCTAACTTTTGCCTGGACCGCCCTTTCGGGTTTTCAATCCACCGGGACGCTCTTTTTTGCCTAAGCCGCCCTTTCGGGTTTTCAACTTAGCGAGCTCTTTTTTTTCATTTTTATCCCTAACTTTTGCCTGGATCTCCTTCATAGGTTTTGATCCACCGGGATACCCATTTTTGCCTAGGTCGCCATTTCTGGTTTTCGACCTATCGGGTTTTATTTAGGCATAATATTTTTTGACTGCATCAGAATTCACCGGGTGTTTCAGCTGTTCACCATCCATAGTTGTAAGGATTAAGGAACCTCCGGAGAATGCCATCTTCACAACATATGGGCCTTCGTAGTTAGGACTCCATTTTCCACGCATGTCTTTGTGGACTGGCAAGATTTTCTTGAGTACAAGATCTCCTTCCTTGAACTCTCGGATACGGACTTTCTTGTCAAATGCTCTCTTGATGCGCTTCTGGTACATCTGGCCATGACACATGGCGGTCATTCTCTTCTCATCAATGAGGTTCAGTTGGTCATATCTGCTCTGGACCCACTCAGCTTCCTCCAGTTTGGTTTCCATCAAGATTCTCAAAGATGGTATCTCTACTTCAATAGGGAGAACTGCATCCATCCCATACACCAGAGAGAAAGGGGTTGCCCCTGTTGAAGTGCGGACTGATGTTCTGTATCCGTGTAAAGCATAGGGTAACATCTCGTGCCAATCTTTGTAAGTTTTTACCATTTTCTGCAGAATCTTTTTGATGTTCTTGTTTGCAGCTTCAACAGCTCCATTCATCTTCGGACGATACGGAGAAGAGTTATGATGTTCAATCTTGAATGTCTCACACAGCTCTTTCATCGTTTTGTTGTTTAAATTGGTCCCATTATCTGTGATGATTCGGCTTGGGATTCCATATCGGCAGATAATTTGATTCTTGATGAAACGGGCAACCACTTGCTTTGTCACATTGGCGTAGGAAGCTGCTTCTACCCATTTGGTGAAATAATCAATTGCAACCAAGATAAACCGATGACCATTGGAAGCTTTAGGCTCAATTTCCCCTATCATGTCAATGCCCCACATTGAGAAAGGCCAAGGCGATGACAGAACATTCAAAAGTGTCGGAGGTACGTGCACCTTGTCGGCATAAATCTGGCATTTATGACACTTCCTGGCATACTTGAAGCAATCTGATTCCATGGTCAACCAGAAGTATCCAGCTCTCAAAATCTTCCTGGACATGGCATGTCCATTGGCATGTGTTCCAAATGATCCTTCATGGATTTCCCTGATCAATAAGTCTGCTTCGCGCTTGTCCACACATCTGAGCAGAACCATATCATGATTTCTCTTGTAAAGCACATTGTTGCTGAGGAAAAACTTGGACGCCAATCTTCTTAAAGTCTTCTTGTCTAAGTTTGTTGCATCAGCTGGGTACTCCTGATTCTGCAAATAGTTCTTGATGTCATAGAACCACGGTTTCTCATCAGTTTCTTCTTCGACCAGTAGACAGTAGGCTGGTGCAGTTCTTCGCTCGATTGTAATGAGTGGAGCTTCATTAAGAAATCTAACTTGAAACATAGAGGCCAACATAGCCAAAGCATCTGCAATTTGATTTTCTGCCCTTGGAACATGATGGAAAGTGACTTCATCAAAGTATTTGATCAATTCCACAATGTGGGCACGGTATGGGATCAACTTCTCATCACGGGTCTCCCATTCACCTTTGACTTGATATATTACCAAAGCAGAGTCTCCATATACATCGAGAATCTTAATTCTAGTATCGATTGCAGCTTCGATACCCAAAATACATGCTTCATACTCTGCGATGTTGTTTGTACATTCAAAACACAATCTAGCCGTGAAGGGAGTATAACCACCATCGGGATTCATCAAAACAACTCCTACACCATGCCCCATGCAGTTAGAGGAACCATCAAACATCATCTTCCAACGGGACCCTGGCTCGGGACCTTCATCTGGATCTGGAACTTCATAGTCCTTTATCAACATAATGTCTTCGTCCGGGAAATCGAATTTCAAAGGTTCATAATCTTCAACAGGATGATCAGCAAGGTATTCAGACAAAACACTGCCCTTGATAGACTTCTGGGTTACATATTGGATGTCGTATTCGGATAACAACATGTGCCAACGGGAGAGTCTTCCAGTCAAAGCAGGCTTCTCAAAGATGTACTTTATTGGATCCATTTTCGAGATCAACAAAGTAGTGTGACAAATCATGTACTGCCTGAGGCGTCTGGCCGCCCATGCCAAGGCACAGCAAGTTTTCTCTAAAAGTGAGTATCTGCTCTCACAGTCTGTGAACTTCTTGCTTAAGTAATAGATGGCGTGCTCCTTACGACCAGTTTCGTCCTGTTGGCCTAATACGCAACCCATAGATCCCTCGAGTACAGTCAGGTACATGAAAAGAGGCTTCCCAGGAGTAGGTGGAATCAAGATAGGAGGTTCTTGCAGATAAACCTTAATCTTCTCAAAAGCCAGTTGACAATCAGGACTCCACTCAATTGCTTGATTCTTCCGGAGTAACTTGAATAAAGGCTCACATGTAGCAGTCATGTTGGAGATGAATCTGGAGATGTAGTTCAATCTTCCAAGGAAACCTCTGACTTGCTTTTCTGTCTTTGGAGCTGGCATCTCTTGAATTGCTCTGACCTTATCTGGATCTACTTCAATTCCCTGCTGACTAACAATAAAACCAAGTAACTTCCCTGATCGGACACCAAAGGTACACTTAGCTGGATTCAGGCGCAGTTGGAACTTTCTGAGACGCTCAAATAACTTCAAGAGATGATTCAAATGATCCTCCTCACTCTGTGATTTGGCAATCATATCATCCACATAAACTTCTATCTCTTTATGCATCATATCATGGAATAGGGTGACCATTGCCCTCTGATAGGTGGCTCCTGCATTCCTGAGACCAAATGGCATAACCTTGTAACAATAAGTGCCCCATGGTGTGATGAATGTAGTCTTTTCCATATCGTCAGGATCCATTTTGATCTGGTTGTATCCTGAAAACCCATCCATGAAGGAGAAAATAGCAAATTTAGCAGTGTTGTCAACCAAAGTGTCAATATGCGGAAGAGGGAAATCGTCCTTCGGACTGGCTTTGTTCAAATCCCTATAGTCCACACACATCCTGACTTTGCCATCTTTTTTAGGGACTGGCACAATATTAGCTACCCACTCAGGGTACTTTGCAACTGCAAGGAATCCAGCATCAAACTGTCTTTTGACTTCTTCTCGAATCTTCAGAGCCATGTCTGGTCTTGTTCTTCGAAGCTTTTGCTTTACAGGAGGACAATCTGGTCGAAGAGGTAACTTGTGGACCACTATGTCTGTGTCTAATCCGGGCATATCTTGATACGACCATGCAAACACATCTACATATTCTCTGAGAAGCTTGACCAATCTTTCTCTGATGTCTGCCCCGAGTGTTGTACCAATCTTGACTTCCTTCTTGTCTTCATCAGTGCCAAGATTGATGGTCTCAACCTGCTCCTTATGTGGCTGAAGATCTGTGTGATCATTCTCAACCAATCTTGCCAGTTCTTCGGGAATGTCACAATCTTCCTCGCTTTCATCTTCTGCTTGGTAGATGGGCGAATCAAAGTTAGGAGAGAATGTAGAGTCATTGGATTCAACAGGGTTTTCGTTTATTCTGCATATGATAATGATTTGCTTTTATTAAAAGTGGAAAATAGAAAAAAATGCAAGAGAAAAAAAAGCCTTTTTTTTTTATATTGGTTTTGAAAGATTGCCATTTTCTTTTAAAAGTGAAAAGAGAGAAAAACAGTAAATTGATCAAAATAAGAGTTTAACAAAATGCCTTCATTGATAATAACTTTAAAAATGAGAAGGGGCCCTACAAAATACTCCCATAGCCTTGGGCAGGGCTAGGGAACTTGAAAACATTGGAAAAAAAAAACAAATTACTTTGACAATGGAAAAAACTCTGGGATCTCGACTGCTTCCCAATTGTCCAAGGCTTCTTCACACTGATACACCAAGTGATTCACATCTTCATCTTCAGAAACTCCATCAATTGCATTGACCTGATAACCAGCACTGGAAAACACTTCTTGGATGGTCTTCAGACGGCCTTTAGCGGAGGTTGATGCTCCTTCCTTCACATGAGTTGGTTTGTAACCTAACCCGCAGCGATCTAGCTTCTGTTTGACCTCGATGACATCACCCCAACCTTCATAGCTTCTTTCTTCAATGGTGGAAATGGTACTCTTCAGCGATGCGAAAGATGGTATACCCTTCCCTTTTGGTTCCTCAACTTCCAAAAGGACAGCATTGGCTATCTCAAGAGCTTGGAAAGAAGTTTCCAAAGCATCTTCATCAGCCTCAATATAGGTAAAGGATGAAAGGTTGCTAACCATGAGATCTTCTTCCCCAGATACGGTCACCAGCTTGTTATTGACTACAAACTCCATCTTTTGATGCAGGGTAGAAGTGACTGCCCCAGCCGCATGGATCCAAGGTCTTCCCAGCAAGCAACTGTAGTTAGGATTGATGTCCATAACCTGGAAAGTGATTTTGAAGACCTGTGGCCCGATCAGGATTGGTAGGTCTACTTCTCCAATGACAGTCCTTCTTGACCCATCAAATGCTTTTACAATCAGTGCGCTGGGCCTCATCTCTGCCCCTTGATAAGATAATTTTGCAAGTGTTCTTTTCGGCAAAACATTCAAAGAAGATCCTGTATCCACAAGAACTCTTGCTAAAGTATCCTCTTGACATTTCACTGATATGTGGAGCGCACGGTTGTGGCCCAAACCCTCCTTTGGAAGATCCTCCATACTGAAACTGAGGTTGTTACACGCAGTGATATTGGCGATGACACCATCAAACTGGTTCACTGTTATATCATGCGTAACATGTGCTTGAGCTAGCAACTTTTGAAGCGCACTTCGATGAGCCGGAGAATGCATAAGCAGTGATAGGATAGATATTTTGGAAGGCGTTTGATGCAGCTGATCAATCACCTTATAATCACTCTTCTTTATGATTCTGAGAAATTCGGCATCTTCTTCCCCCAAGACTACCTCTTTATCTTTGTTGACAACAGCTGGTATGACTTCTTTAGGCGGAGCCGTATTGGCTTGCTGGGTATATACACGACCACTACGGGTCAAACGACCTGCACCCGCTATATCAGTACTTGCAACTTTTGAAACTTCCTTCTGGTTAGCTTTATCGATCTTCTGATGAACTTTCCCTGTATCGTACCTCCATGGAACTGCTTTAGTGTCTTCATAACGGAAAGAGTTACTCCTTTGTTCAAATCTCGGCTCAGGTACATTGAAAATTGGCACCACAGATTCTGGAGTATTGAAGACAGGTTGAACTCCTGAAGATTCAGGCAGGTTGAACACTGGCACCCAGGTAGAATTAGATTCCGGCAAGTTGAAGATTGGTTCAATTACTGCCACTTCATTCCTCCTCATATGACCACTCACTTGTAAGACGCCTTCATCAATCAAATCTTGAACATCTTTTAGGACCAATTCACATCCCCTCGGACTATCAACACAACCTTCACAATTCTGATGACAGCTCTTCAGTATACCCGCCTCTACCAACTTCGCATGGAAGTCTCTGAGCGGGGTCTTGATCTCGGTGGCATTGAAAATCAAACCTTCTTCGGACTCATCAACAATAGCATTTATAGACCCATGCTTGGGTAAAGGATTATCTTTGACATTCGGACCAGTATTCCCAAATGACAGAATGTTCTTCTCCATCAAATCTTTCACTATGTACTTCAAAGCATAACAACCCTCCAAATCGTGCCCTGGAGCACCTTCATGGAATAAACAGTGAGCATTTGGGTTGTAATTTGGCGGGAGCGGACTTGGTGGAGGACCTAAAGGCCTTGGAGTAACCAAACCCTTCTTCAGCAGTGAAGGATATAACTCAGTATAAGTTATAGGGATTCGAGGATTAGGAGGCCTTCCACCTGGTCTTCTGTTCTGAAGATTGGGATTTGAATGAGGAGCTAGAGTCCTCTGCTGGTAGGCTGAAGCATTGGGTGCTTGTTGATAGCCCGGATTGTTGATCATTGGTTGATAAGGTTGAATCATTGGAGCCGCTTGTTGGTACATCGGCACTGCTTGAGTTGGCCGATACATGGGGACTTGTGGATTAAATGCTGGTTGAACCGCCGCTACATAAGGATGTTGGGCATACTGTTGTTGATGAGCATATTGCTGTTGAGCCATAGGTGAAGGTCTCTGCCAAAGTGGATTTCTTCTTTGACCTGTCATTATGGCGTTTGTCTCACCTTCCTTCTTCTTGTGGAAGTTGCTGGTAAATTTCTTAACATTACTTCCACTGCCAGTGCTGGAACTGCCAGATGCACTACTCATCTTTCCACTTTTCAAACCGAGTTCTACCTTGATTCCCACAGCCACTAAATCAGAGAAACTAGCAGTTATGCTCCCCACCATTCTCTCATAGAATTCTGGTCGCACAGTGTCAACAAACCAGTCAGCTAATTCTTTTTCAGTCAATGGGGGCTCTACTTGAGAAGCGGTCCCTCTCCACCTCTGAGCATACTCTTTAAAAGATTCAGACTCTTTCTGGGACATGCTTAGCAATTGCCTCCTATCGGGAGCGAGGTCCATGTTGTATTTATATTGCTGGATGAAAGCATCGGCCAAGTCTTGGAAACTACGAATCTTTGACTGGTCAAGCGTCAAATACCATTTAGAGGAGATTCCCTTCAGACTGTCTTGAAAGCAATGGATCATTAACTTATCATTATCTACCTGAGCAGCCATTCTCCGATAGTACATCAAAAGGTGGTTCTTAGGACAAGTTGCACCCTCATACATATCAAAGGTGGGTATCTTGAACTTCGGGGGTATTACCAATCCAGACACCAGGCACATTTCTCTGGCAGCAGCACCAAAGATCTGGTCACCTTCTATCGCTCTTAACCTTTTTTCAAGGGTATCAAAATTCTCCTGCATCTTCACGTGCTTCTCATCTCCGTTTTCAGACATATCTGGCGCTTCATACCCTTGATGGTCATTGAAGTACGGTTGAGCACGGGTGTGCACAATGTCTTGTGTAAAATTAGCAACTGCATGATTCTCTTCATTAGTCACAGGAACAGTTTGTTGAGCAGCAAATCCCTGAGGAGGAGGCACAAAACCTTGAAAAGGAAATGCCATACCCTGAGAGGGAGGTGCGAAACTTTGAGAAGCTAAGCCTTGGGACGAAGGAAAGAAACCCTGAGCAGCAAATCCCTGGGAAGGAGGTATAAAACTCTGAGTAGCAAACCCTTGTGAAGGAGGTATAAAACTCTGAGTAGCAAATACATGAGGAGGAGGCACAAAGCCTTGAGCAGCAAATCCTTGGGAGGAAGGAATAAAACCCTGAGTAGCAAATCCTTGGGAAGAAGGAATAATACTCTGAGAAGCAAAACCTTGAGAAGGAGGGAAGAAACCCTGAGCAGCAAATCCTGAAGAAGAGGGAATAGCACTCTGAGCAGCAAAACCTTGAGAAGGAGGGAAAAAACCAGGAGGGAACCCAAAAGGAGACCAGGTCACAGGGGTAGGCTCGGTCGTTGCAGTGACAACTTCAGTCGTTGCAGTAACAATTTCTGACACCACAGTCCGTTGGGTATCCATCTTCGCTCGAATGACTTGCAACATTTCCATCATCTGACCCATATCTCCACGAATATCAGAAAGCTCTTCGTTAACTCTGTCCATCTCTACGTCTCTTTCAGCCATCCTCTTTCTGGCTTGAGCTCGAGTGTAGTATTTGCGTGAGAGCCTCAGTGTGAAAGCTGAATTGAGAGCAGATGACGGGAATGAGTTTCATGAAAAAAAAATGCAAATGCAATGCCAAATGTATGAGTGCAATGCAAAAATGAAATTTTATTCAAGGAACTTAAGCAACAATTTGCAAATACCAAGGAACACATAATAATCAAAAGGATATGATTTCATTAAATTCAAAAAGTGATACAAAGTTTTGAGTACACTTTCAAAAATCCCAAACAAAGCTTAATAAAGACAAAGACAAAGTCCTAAGGAGATTCTCCTAAAAGCCTCAAGTTGAGCTTCTCGATTTGTGCCTTCATCTGAGCCCTTTCAAGCATAAGTTGATCCACGATCGACTTCCAAGAAGTGTCCTCTTGAGTGCTGGAGGAAAATAAATCCTCTGGTGCCTTCCTTTTCTTGCTGGAGAGCTCTTCTTCTTCCTTCATCCTCAGTTGTCTTCTAAGTTCCTCATTCTCACTGCTGATGATCTGATGTCGATTCTTCCATGCATTCTTCTCTCGAATCTCTTTCTCCAAATCAATCTTCAGCTTCTCTGCATCATCCATAAAGACCAGAATGGGTTTCTTGAAGGTCATAGGATCCTGGCGAGGGTAAGGCATCTTCAGAATGATTGCCCTATCTCGTACCCATTGGAGATAGGGTTCCATAGAAACACAATTCGGCTTTCCCAAGCTACTCCTCCCCTTCCTATGGATGTACTTCCAAGCTTGCATAATCTGTTTCTTGAGCTCTGGTTCTTCGTCATCCTTAAAGAAAATTCCTTCCACTTCAACACTCTTAGGTTTGTCCTTCAACGGATACCCGAGTTGACGGCGAGCCAAAACCGGATTATAGCTGATTCCTCCCTTAGTGCCAAGAAGAGGCACATTAGCAAAATCACCACAGCTATCAATAATCAATATTCCATCATAAACACGATTGTACCAGCTAATGTCAGAGTGGGTAAGAGACATGATCCTTTGTGACCACCACAAACCATCCTTAAGGTTCCAAAATGAAGATGACTTAGGCAAGTGCGAAATAAACCACTCATACAGCAATGATACACAACAAGTAATCATCCCCCCCTTATGGTGATTCCTCAGATGGATGGAATGATAAGTGTCTCCGAGCAAAGTAGGGACCGGGTTCTTCTTCAGAAAGATCTTGATGGCGTTCAGGTCGACAAAGTCTTCAAAGTTTGGGAAAAGCAGCACTCCATATATCAGCAGAATAAAAGTCGCCTCAAAAGCTTTCATATCCTTCACATCAACAAAATTCTTGGCCTTTTCTATCAGAAACTTTGTAGGGAATCCAAAAATCTTTCCTTTATAGGTCATATTTGCCTTGACCTCAGGAACACTCAAATATGTCGCCTTTGCAATCTCCGCTTCTTCAGGGTCCTTCTCTAGAACAGGGAATGGAAACTCATCCTTAACACGTGATCCCACCAAAACTGAATACTCCTCCAAAGTAGGTGCCAATTGGTAATCAGGGAACGTAAAACAGTGGTAGAGAGGATCATAAAACTGGAGCATCACAGAGAGCAACCTTCCATCCCAATCAGTCTTAAGCAAAGCTAAAAGTCTCCTATGCTTCTCCATGAAGGCTTCTTGATCCAAAACCAAATCTCTTAATTTCCTTAGGTCTTCAAGTTTGGGAGTTTTGAATGTGTACTTGACAGTCTTTCTTCTTCCAAAATCCATGATGATACCTATGATATTTGCAAAAATAGAGTTTCTGAGTTCCTTGAATAAATGGTAAAAATGATGCTTCATGATGCGTGAATGCAACAAACACACAAACACAAACAAGGCTTAGGTTCAAAGCTTGCATGAGGTCAAAGGTTCAACCCTCCCAAAAGGTATGTACTATGGGTTTATTTGTACCTGTACAACGGGTTCTAAAAGTTCCCAGAATCACTGTCCCATCTATCGGATATTACCGACTTCCCAACTCGACTTGGTAATCAGTAATATTCTCAAGAGAGTCTCATCCGAGTGCAGTATCGCGTATCAACTATTTTGGATTTACACCCTCATAGTCATCGCACTACATCCCTAAAAAGGCCAAGTGGGGGTAAATGTTCTAAGGTCCTCAGCATTAATGGCTCTCAGGTCGAATATAGTAATGTTTTCACGACTGAACTCGATCAACAAAACTACATCCGAGGAGGCCTCCGCTGAGTGGTGGTGTCTCAAGTCAACTTGGTCGGGACTCAACTCCCTACAAGCCTTCTTGAATATACCACCGTCCTATCTTATTTGCACTCAAGTCCGGGTTAGGACTTATCTCACCACACATGGAACACCCAACAAAAAAAAATCCAAAATAATAACAAGCAATACAACAACAAATATACAAATAAACAAGGTGGGCTTAACCCTCAAAAATAGAGTCCCCAGTGAAGTCGCCAATTCTGTCGCGGTGAGAATCGGATACCAAGCTATTAAGTGAGCTTGAATCGCAGAACATTCATGTTCACCACCGACTTTAATTTAATCCAAAGGGAAAAGGGAAAAAGATCGTAAAAACCCTAAATGAGGAGAAACTAGGTTCGGGGGTTGATTATACCTAGGGAAGGTGTTAGCATCCTAAGCATCCGCAGTATCCTACGGGAACCTCTTGTTAATATTTGCATTATTGTTGTTTATTGCTTGCTAAAATTAAGGGAACCTAAAGTTTTATTTCTAATGGTGCTCGCACAACATCGCATCGATGCCTACGTATCGGGTGTAGAATCAGAGCACTCGTAGTTCTCCTAAGGATTAACGAACACTTAGTTACGCTCAAGGTTCGCGGGGGAAAGTAAGTGTTATGGCAAACACTCACGTGACTTTAGCAAAGTCACAAAAAGTTGTAAAATAAAAAATTCCTAATGGCTAAGGTTGAAAAGGAACTAGGGATGGCTAAACTTCCTATGACATTAAGTCAACTGCAGGAGTTCTTTCCCTTTTGGATTAAAAAGCATAAACAAAAATAAATAAAGGTGCAAGCTCCTAAGACTAGGCAAAGGCTGCTACTTGCAAAAATGAACCGAATGAAGTAAATAGAAATATAAGACAAAGGCTTAGTAACTGGCTATGGCTCGATATATGGATCGAGAATGCTGGGGTGGAAAACAAACGCAGTGCGTCAATTTGCTTAAGTTAGAAAAGCTGTGCATTGTAAGGAACTGTGCGGATGGCGATCGTAAACGACCGACTTACGTGTGTGAGTGTATGTGAAGTGAAGTGTAGTGAATTTCACTTGGCGTTGGACCAAGGAATTTATTATCTTGAAAATTAATGTCTTAAAAGTGTGCGATTTCGATTTTTATTTTAACAAGTATATGGTCAGGATGTGAAAGAAAATAGGTATAAACACAGTATGCATACAAACAAGACAATCGGAAGATTAAATTAAAAACTCACACTAAGAGATGGACCTAAATCTAACCCCCTTACCCTAATAGAATCTAAAACTAGCTAGACAAACTCTATCTTAAACAAAAAAAGAACTATATGAATATTTTTGGATTTTTCTTTATGAAAAGTGATTAATTAAATATGTACTAAAATAAAATAGAAAAGAAGGAAATGAATTTGAAATATGTTTTTTGTATTAATTTTTTTTATGTATATATATAAACATCTAACTAAGTATAAAAATAAAATAGAAAAGAAAATTTTAAACGTTTTTATATTTTTTATAATAAGAAAATAGAAAAGAAAAAAAAATTAAATTAAAGGTTTTTTTTTATTATTTATTTTATATGTATATGTATATAGATTTTTAAATAGAAAAGAACATTTTGAAATTAGAAGTTTTTATATTTATTTATTTTGTATATACATTTAACTAATAGTAATAAAAAAATATTAAAATGCTAAAAAAGAAAATAAGTTAACTAAAGTGTTTAACAAAATTAATTTAATAAGCTAAATTTAATTAAAGGATTTAAAATATGACAAAAGAGAAAAAAAAGGCTGAAAATTAGTAACATAAGGGGGAGGAAGCAGGCCCAAATGGGGATTGGTTGGGTCCGAAATGGGTCAACCCAACCCGGTTCAACAAAACCAAATTTGAAAGGAAAAAAAACCTAAAGAAAATGGAATGGAAGATGTATACGGCAAAATGAAGTTCGGTCCCCCTTAACCCTCAAAACTCACTCACTTTCGAACTCTCTGTCACTCTCTCAAATCTCTTTCTCAATTTTCGTCTCTCTCTCAGAACTCACGCTCAATCTCTCGCATCTGTCTCTCTCTCACTGTTCGCTCAAGCGCTTCCCCCTCTCACAGTCTCGATTCTCACACTCACCTCCCTCACAGTTGCGATTTGGGGCTTTAGGTGTTCTCTGATTTGGTGTTGTGAAGGGTTTGAATCGGCCTCTCTACTCAATCGCGTTTTGGAACTGCTTCTCAATCCAGCGTCTCTCTCACGGATTTGATTGGAGGGTTGCTGTGAGGTTTGCGATTCGGGTGGGTCAGTGTTGGCTTGAGATTAGAGGGTTGTTAGTGGTTGTGAACAACGTTTGAAGTTCGGTTTGTTTTAAGGTAGTTTAATGGCGTTTGCGGTTGTGGGTGTCAAATTTGAGGTGAGTAACTTCGGTTTCTGGTATTGTGTTCAGTCGCGGATGGTTTCATTTGACACGGCGGCTAGGTCTGTTTGTTTGGATTCGCGCGGTTCTGTTGGTGTTTCTCGGATTTGGGGGTTTGACGGTGGTTTGGAGGGTGGTCCGGCGAACGGCGTTTATGAGGGAGGATTCGCAGTGGTGGAAAGGGGGTTGTTCAGATTTTTGGTTGAAGTGTGCGAATCAGTAGCTTTGGACGGATTTCGTGAAGGCTAGTATCAGTTGGTTTATGTTTATGATTTTCAGACCCGCGATTACGTTTCTCTCACGGCGATTTTCTCTCACGGCTTGGTCCCTACCCAACACGGTTTGGTTAACTCGGATTCAAAGTGTTCGTCACGGTTTCAGGCGAATCCGTTCTCTCACAGTTTCGAATCGTGTTTGCTCATTCTCATGGTGGTTGTTTTGGATGATTGAAGAAGGTTCAGTTTGTGTGGTTCACAGGGTGGTGATTTTCGGGTTTGCGTTTCTGTTGTGGCGCGGTTCAGTGTTGGCTGTTTGGTGGATAGTTGGCTGTGAGTGGTGACGGTGTTTGCTGGTTGAGCTAGGTTGAAGGTGGATAGTTGGCTGTGGGCGGGACGGTGCGAAGGTTTAGGAGCAGCCGGAGTTTGATGGTGATACTGGCTTTTTGCAGGTGAGTTTCAGTTGGTCTAACGATTTATTTTGATTTTCAACATCACCTTCTTTTCAACTTTACTGTTATTTGTTGTGTTGATGGCGGCTTGTGGATTTCAGGTTTCGAAATTGGTTCGAAGGTTTGAGATGGAGGTTGCGATTCTGACGGTGATAAATGGTTGTTTGAAGGTTAGTGTAGGAAGGTGATTGTGACTCAAAGTGGGTTTTTGTGTACTGAGTTTGAAGCACGGTTTGTCATGGTTGGAGGAAAAGGGATAGTGGTGAGTATTGGCTGGTGTTTTTTGTGGTGTTTGGTTGTAGTTTTTTTTGCTTTTCGGTGGATTCGTTTCGGTTGTTTTCAGTTCTGGTTTTGGATTCAGTTTAACAGTGGTGTTCTGGTTCGTTTTTGATGTTTCAGGGATGAGGTTCGTCGGCTATTGGCTGGTTTATGAGGAGGATGAGTGAGGGTCCTGTGTGATGGCTTGAGATGGTTCTGTTTTGGATATTCGATGAGGTGATTTTTTATAGTTTTGGTGCAGCAACGGTATTGGTTTTCAACTTGTTTATTTTCTGTGTTTTTTCTGAAAAAAAGGGGTTGTTTTCTTGTTCCGATTTTGCAGGTTTGGTGTGGATTGAGGGGATGGAGATTGAAGGTGTATTGGCAGGTGAGGAGGTCAGTTTTCAGAGTTGTGTTTTATGTTTTTGCTACTGACTTTTGCTTTAAATGTTTTTCTTTTTGAAGTTTTTTTTTAATGTAACATTTGTTTTGATATATGCAGATCTAAAATGGAGATGACATTGAAAGAAAAGAAAAAAAGAAGCTAAACCAATGACAAACGTGCTGAAAAGAAATGAAAGAGAAAGAGGAACATACCGCCCCGAATGTTATCGGGGTGACGAATCCACGACGGTAAGACTACCCCTTGCTGCTGAATCTTTTGCTTCTTCCTTTCTTTCTCCTCCTTTTTTGGTTGTGCAGCTGATTTTCTGGTTGTTTTGGACTGTTTTGTGGGTAGTTTTTGTGCTGAGTTTGGTGTAATGAAGGCTGAGTTTGGGGTGCTTTTGTGAGTTATTTGGGCTGGATTTTTTATGTTATGGAGCTGATTTGAGTATGTTTACTTTTAATATCACAGTGGTTTTTTTTTGAACTGTTTTATATGGATGTGGCTGGATTTTTTTTGTAGTTTTTGTAGCTGTTTGGGTGGTGTTTGTAGAGCTGAATTTGTAGTGTTGTTGGATGCTGAACTGATGTTTTATGTGTGTTTTTATTGGCAGATTTGTGGCTGATTTTGTTGTCCTTGTTGCTTGCAATTGAAGGGTTGGAAGAAGGGAGACAAAGTCTGAATTGCTGTTGTGGGTGGAGTAGTGGAGCAGGGTGTTGGCTGCTGCAGGCCTGAGTTTTGGGGGCTGTTTTAGAGCTGTTGGTGGCTGAATTTTTTTGTATTTTTGTGTTGTACAACAATTTTTGTGATTGTAATATGAACAAGATATTTGGGAATAAAGTTGATTATTTACATTATGATTATAACTTGAAATTGAATCTCAATGTTGAAATTTAAATTAGAAATTAAATATGAACTTAAATTAGAAATGAATAAATAAAAATAATAATAAATAAATAAACTTAAAATTAAAAATAATTTAGAAACTTAAATAATTAACTTGAAATTAAAATGACTTAGAATTAAAGAAACAAATTTGGAATTTAGAAAATAAATACAATGAATTAGAAATTGACATTAAACTTAGAAATTACAACTTGGAAATGAAATAAAATTAAAAAATTGAAGAAATAGAAAATAAAGTCAAGAATAAAAATTTAAAAATGAAATAAAAATTAATTTAGGAATGAGGACTTGATAATGAAAAGAAATAACAAATAAGCTTAGAAAAAAATCGAGAGTTGAACTAAAAATTAGAAATAGAAATTGAGATAAAATTTTAAAATAGGAACTTACAAATAGAACGAAAATAGAAATTAAAATTAAAAATACGAAAATGAAATAAAAAGTCATAAATAAGAAAAGAGAAATTAAATTAAAAATGGAAGCTAGAAAATGAGAAGAAAGCAACAGAAAAATAAATCGGGAAAAAAAAACCTGCTAAATGCGATAAATGTATGATTATGATATGAGCGATTAGGGGTAAAATTTGGGGTGTGACAGTTGCCCCTATTTAAATAACTTTACCAGATGGCGTGAATGACGATAGGCACTCATGAGATCATGGTGAAAGGTATTTAAATACAGAAATAACCGGAAATTTTGCCCTTAAATACAATGTTATGTTGGACTACAAACTATCTAACTCTGCAACTCTTATGCAATGAAATGATGATTATGGTATGAATGATTAGAATGAGAATGTCGACGACCACAAGCCAAGACTCATTGGGGGTGACAAACACTGGGGATACAGAAACGAAAACGGGAAGTATTCAAAGTGATAAATCAACAGGTTCAAGTGTAACTGTCGACACTAAGAATAACAGAAAACAGGAACGAAAGGAAATCCAAAGCATTGGATCAACGAACACAGACAGAACAAAATAAAATTCAAAGTGACTACACAGTGGCACGATGCGACCAACTGACACTAAGAATACAAACAAGACAAGGAAATAAATCGAAGTGGTTGACCAATGGCTCTATGCGACCAAATGACTTTGAGAAGTAAAAGGCAACATATTCAAAGTGAATGCGCAGTGGCTCGATGCGACCAACTGACACCAAGAATAACAACAAAAATATTCAAAATGAAAACGCAGTGGCTCGATGCGACCAACTGTCATTGGGAATGGTAAACACAATATTCGAAGTGAATGCGCAGCAGGCTCGATGCGACCAACTGACACTAAGAATAACAAAGGCTTATTCAAGGTGAATGCGCAGCGGCCCGATGCGACCAACTGACACCAAGAATAAACAATAAAATAAACATTCAGAGTGAATGCACAGCGGCGGGTTGCGACCAACTGTCACTGAGAATAACAAAAGGCTTATTCAAGGTGAATGCGCAGCGGCTCGATGCGACCAACTGACACCATGAATAGAAATAGGGCACAAAATTCAAAGAGAATATGCAGTGACTCAAAGCGACCAACGGATTCCGGAAATGATAAACATAATATTCAAAGTGAAAGCGCAGCGGCTCGATGCGACCAACTGTCACTGGAAAAAAGAAACGGCACAATATTTAAAGTGAATGCGCAGCGGCTCGATGCGACCAACTGACACCATGAATACAAACAAGATAAACATTCAAAAAGAAAATGCAGCGGCTCTATGCGACCAGCTAGCATCGGAAATGATAAACATAATATTCAAAGTGAATGCGCAGTGGCACGATGCGACCAACTGACACCAAGAATAAACAATAAAATAAACATTCAGAAGGAAAAGTGCAGCGGCTCGATGCGACCAACCGTCACTGAGAATAATCAACAAAAATAAACATTCAAAGTGAATGCCCAGTGGCTCGATGCGACCAACTGGCACTGGGAATGACAACAAGCTCATTCAAGGTGAATGCGCAGCGGCTCAATGCGACCAACTGACACCAAGAATACAACAAAATAATCGAAATGGAAGCGCCATAGGTTCGAAACCTATTGACACTACAAAAGAAAGCCAAGATACACTCAAAGTGAATGCGCAACAAGTTGAAAAAACCGGTTGACACTAAGAATGATAAAAACAAAGTAGTCAAATTATTCAAAATGGTAAATTAGCAGGTTCAAATGTAACTGCCGACACCAAGGATAAGGAAGGAAATCACAGCGATTTAGTAGTGGCTCTATGCGACCAGCTAACATTGGGGATAGAATGGAGATCACCCAAAGATAAATCAACGGCTCTAGGCGACCGGCTAACACGAAAAAGTAACAACAAAATATGTTGGAGTCTTCAGATAAGATAAGACATCCAACTCTGGAAATTCCTTCAGGAACCATCAGGAGAAAGGTACAAGTATGTACAAAATCAAATGGACTTGGATTTAAAACAAAGGTTTCAGGACCTGCTTAAAAGATTTGTGCCAATGACAATTGGACTTCAAGGAGACACGGGGGTCATAAAGACAAAAGCCAAACACAAATAGAAGTCCACTAGGGACACCCGCAATTAATGGGGACAAAAACAAATGGTAAACCACCTCGGGTACCAACAACAATGAATTCTCACTAACGATATCTGGACCTGGAGTTAGACAGACGACGACTGGGGAAAGATAAATGCTAATGTTAAATGCGCATGATTGAGCATGATGCGAATGATCATGATATGCAAATGTTGACTCAAAAGAGACAAAGAGTTCTGACAAGACTCAAACAGGGAGTAGGCTCTCAACACCAATACTCAGGCGAGCAATATGAAAAACACTGGGGAGATGTCCTCGAACTTGGAAATCATGCCTGGTCCAAGGATCCATCCAAGAGTGTTATCAGTTTTGAACTTCTATGGAGATTTCTGTAATAATAGCATAATGGTGTTGTTGCAAACCAGGACTTCTTGGGGAGACAAAAGGTTTTTTTTAATTTTCCAAAGTCAAAGAAACTTGAAAGTTTTTCAGTATGCTTCCAAAAACATTTTTTTTTTTTTTTTTTTAAAAAAACTTGTCATTTTCAAAGTTAAATTGTAATCAAGTGATGGCATTTTGCATAACAAAAGAAAATAAGAAGCTGAACAACAAAATTCATAGGCAAAGTTTGTATTTTATTCAAGAATGGTAGCTTGCTAATGGCAAAAGCTCCATGGGAAGTTACAATTTGAAAATGGCAATGGGGAAAGGTCTACATTGAATCCAACGACCACTACAATCCCTAATAACTAAGACTGCCCGACACCTTGCTTCCGACGAGAGCAATTGGATCGATCTTCCAGTATGATTCTTCAGTGATGGTAAACACCATCTGACACAGTCAAATGCCTTTGTCCCTAACTTTTGCCTGGACCGCCCTTTCGGGTTTTCAATCCACCGGGACGCTCTTTTTTGCCTAAGCCGCCCTTTCGGGTTTTCAACTTAGCGAGCTCTTTTTTTTCATTTTTATCCCTAACTTTTGCCTGGATCTCCTTCATAGGTTTTGATCCACCGGGATACCCATTTTTGCCTAGGTCGCCATTTCTGGTTTTCGACCTATCGGGTTTTATTTAGGCATAATATTTTTTGACTGCATCAGAATTCACCGGGTGTTTCAGCTGTTCACCATCCATAGTTGTAAGGATTAAGGAACCTCCGGAGAATGCCATCTTCACAACATATGGGCCTTCGTAGTTAGGACTCCATTTTCCACGCATGTCTTTGTGGACTGGCAAGATTTTCTTGAGTACAAGATCTCCTTCCTTGAACTCTCGGATACGGACTTTCTTGTCAAATGCTCTCTTGATGCGCTTCTGGTACATCTGGCCATGACACATGGCGGTCATTCTCTTCTCATCAATGAGGTTCAGTTGGTCATATCTGCTCTGGACCCACTCAGCTTCCTCCAGTTTGGTTTCCATCAAGATTCTCAAAGATGGTATCTCTACTTCAATAGGGAGAACTGCATCCATCCCATACACCAGAGAGAAAGGGGTTGCCCCTGTTGAAGTGCGGACTGATGTTCTGTATCCGTGTAAAGCATAGGGTAACATCTCGTGCCAATCTTTGTAAGTTTTTACCATTTTCTGCAGAATCTTTTTGATGTTCTTGTTTGCAGCTTCAACAGCTCCATTCATCTTCGGACGATACGGAGAAGAGTTATGATGTTCAATCTTGAATGTCTCACACAGCTCTTTCATCGTTTTGTTGTTTAAATTGGTCCCATTATCTGTGATGATTCGGCTTGGGATTCCATATCGGCAGATAATTTGATTCTTGATGAAACGGGCAACCACTTGCTTTGTCACATTGGCGTAGGAAGCTGCTTCTACCCATTTGGTGAAATAATCAATTGCAACCAAGATAAACCAATGACCATTGGAAGCTTTAGGCTCAATTTCCCCTATCATGTCAATGCCCCACATTGAGAAAGGCCAAGGCGATGACAGAACATTCAAAAGTGTCGGAGGTACGTGCACCTTGTCGGCATAAATCTGGCATTTATGACACTTCCTGGCATACTTGAAGCAATCTGATTCCATGGTCAACCAGAAGTATCCAGCTCTCAAAATCTTCCTGGACATGGCATGTCCATTGGCATGTGTTCCAAATGATCCTTCATGGATTTCCCTGATCAATAAGTCTGCTTCGCGCTTGTCCACACATCTGAGCAGAACCATATCATGATTTCTCTTGTAAAGCACATTGTTGCTGAGGAAAAACTTGGACGCCAATCTTCTTAAAGTCTTCTTGTCTAAGTTTGTTGCATCAGCTGGGTACTCCTGATTCTGCAAATAGTTCTTGATGTCATAGAACCACGGTTTCTCATCAGTTTCTTCTTCGACCAGTAGACAGTAGGCTGGTGCAGTTCTTCGCTCGATTGTAATGAGTGGAGCTTCATTAAGAAATCTAACTTGAAACATAGAGGCCAACATAGCCAAAGCATCTGCAATTTGATTTTCTGCCCTTGGAACATGATGGAAAGTGACTTCATCAAAGTATTTGATCAATTCCACAATGTGGGCACGGTATGGGATCAACTTCTCATCACGGGTCTCCCATTCACCTTTGACTTGATATATTACCAAAGCAGAGTCTCCATATACATCGAGAATCTTAATTCTAGTATCGATTGCAGCTTCGATACCCAAAATACATGCTTCATACTCTGCGATGTTGTTTGTACATTCAAAACACAATCTAGCCGTGAAGGGAGTATAACCACCATCGGGATTCATCAAAACAACTCCTACACCATGCCCCATGCAGTTAGAGGAACCATCAAACATCATCTTCCAACGGGACCCTGGCTCGGGACCTTCATCTGGATCTGGAACTTCATAGTCCTTTATCAACATAATGTCTTCGTCCGGGAAATCGAATTTCAAAGGTTCATAATCTTCAACAGGATGATCAGCAAGGTATTCAGACAAAACACTGCCCTTGATAGACTTCTGGGTTACATATTGGATGTCGTATTCGGATAACAACATGTGCCAACGGGAGAGTCTTCCAGTCAAAGCAGGCTTCTCAAAGATGTACTTTATTGGATCCATTTTCGAGATCAACAAAGTAGTGTGACAAATCATGTACTGCCTGAGGCGTCTGGCCGCCCATGCCAAGGCACAGCAAGTTTTCTCTAAAAGTGAGTATCTGCTCTCACAGTCTGTGAACTTCTTGCTTAAGTAATAGATGGCGTGCTCCTTACGACCAGTTTCGTCCTGTTGGCCTAATACGCAACCCATAGATCCCTCGAGTACAGTCAGGTACATGAAAAGAGGCTTCCCAGGAGTAGGTGGAATCAAGATAGGAGGTTCTTGCAGATAAACCTTAATCTTCTCAAAAGCCAGTTGACAATCAGGACTCCACTCAATTGCTTGATTCTTCCGGAGTAACTTGAATAAAGGCTCACATGTAGCAGTCATGTTGGAGATGAATCTGGAGATGTAGTTCAATCTTCCAAGGAAACCTCTGACTTGCTTTTCTGTCTTTGGAGCTGGCATCTCTTGAATTGCTCTGACCTTATCTGGATCTACTTCAATTCCCTGCTGACTAACAATAAAACCAAGTAACTTCCCTGATCGGACACCAAAGGTACACTTAGCTGGATTCAGGCGCAGTTGGAACTTTCTGAGACGCTCAAATAACTTCAAGAGATGATTCAAATGATCCTCCTCACTCTGTGATTTGGCAATCATATCATCCACATAAACTTCTATCTCTTTATGCATCATATCATGGAATAGGGTGACCATTGCCCTCTGATAGGTGGCTCCTGCATTCCTGAGACCAAATGGCATAACCTTGTAACAATAAGTGCCCCATGGTGTGATGAATGTAGTCTTTTCCATATCGTCAGGATCCATTTTGATCTGGTTGTATCCTGAAAACCCATCCATGAAGGAGAAAATAGCAAATTTAGCAGTGTTGTCAACCAAAGTGTCAATATGCGGAAGAGGGAAATCGTCCTTCGGACTGGCTTTGTTCAAATCCCTATAGTCCACACACATCCTGACTTTGCCATCTTTTTTAGGGACTGGCACAATATTAGCTACCCACTCAGGGTACTTTGCAACTGCAAGGAATCCAGCATCAAACTGTCTTTTGACTTCTTCTCGAATCTTCAGAGCCATGTCTGGTCTTGTTCTTCGAAGCTTTTGCTTTACAGGAGGACAATCTGGTCGAAGAGGTAACTTGTGGACCACTATGTCTGTGTCTAATCCGGGCATATCTTGATACGACCATGCAAACACATCTACATATTCTCTGAGAAGCTTGACCAATCTTTCTCTGATGTCTGCCCCGAGTGTTGTACCAATCTTGACTTCCTTCTTGTCTTCATCAGTGCCAAGATTGATGGTCTCAACCTGCTCCTTATGTGGCTGAAGATCTGTGTGATCATTCTCAACCAATCTTGCCAGTTCTTCGGGAATGTCACAATCTTCCTCGCTTTCATCTTCTGCTTGGTAGATGGGCGAATCAAAGTTAGGAGAGAATGTAGAGTCATTGGATTCAACAGGGTTTTCGTTTATTCTGCATATGATAATGATTTGCTTTTATTAAAAGTGGAAAATAGAAAAAAATGCAAGAGAAAAAAAAGCCTTTTTTTTTATATTGGTTTTGAAAGATTGCCATTTTCTTTTAAAAGTGAAAAGAGAGAAAAACAGTAAATTGATCAAAATAAGAGTTTAACAAAATGCCTTCATTGATAATAACTTTAAAAATGAGAAGGGGCCCTACAAAATACTCCCATAGCCTTGGGCAGGGCTAGGGAACTTGAAAACATTGAAAAAAAACAACAAATTACTTTGACAATGGAAAAAACTCTGGGATCTCGACTGCTTCCCAATTGTCCAAGGCTTCTTCACACTGATACACCAAGTGATTCACATCTTCATCTTCAGAAACTCCATCAATTGCATTGACCTGATAACCAGCACTGGAAAACACTTCTTGGATGGTCTTCAGACGGCCTTTAGCGGAGGTTGATGCTCCTTCCTTCACATGAGTTGGTTTGTAACCCAACCCGCAGCGATCTAGCTTCTGTTTGACCTCGATGACATCACCCCAACCTTCATAGCTTCTTTCTTCAATGGTGGAAATGGTACTCTTCAGCGATGCGAAAGATGGTATACCCTTCCCTTTTGGTTCCTCAACTTCCAAAAGGACAGCATTGGCTATCTCAAGAGCTTGGAAAGAAGTTTCCAAAGCATCTTCATCAGCCTCAATATAGGTAAAGGATGAAAGGTTGCTAACCATGAGATCTTCTTCCCCAGATACGGTCACCAGCTTGTTATTGACTACAAACTCCATCTTTTGATGCAGGGTAGAAGTGACTGCCCCAGCCGCATGGATCCAAGGTCTTCCCAGCAAGCAACTGTAGTTAGGATTGATGTCCATAACCTGGAAAGTGATTTTGAAGACCTGTGGCCCGATCAGGATTGGTAGGTCTACTTCTCCAATGACAGTCCTTCTTGACCCATCAAATGCTTTTACAATCAGTGCGCTGGGCCTCATCTCTGCCCCTTGATAAGATAATTTTGCAAGTGTTCTTTTCGGCAAAACATTCAAAGAAGATCCTGTATCCACAAGAACTCTTGCTAAAGTATCCTCTTGACATTTCACTGATATGTGGAGCGCACGGTTGTGGCCCAAACCCTCCTTTGGAAGATCCTCCATACTGAAACTGAGGTTGTTACACGCAGTGATATTGGCGATGACACCATCAAACTGGTTCACTGTTATATCATGCGTAACATGTGCTTGAGCTAGCAACTTTTGAAGCGCACTTCGATGAGCCGGAGAATGCATAAGCAGTGATAGGATAGATATTTTGGAAGGCGTTTGATGCAGCTGATCAATCACCTTATAATCACTCTTCTTTATGATTCTGAGAAATTCGGCATCTTCTTCCCCCAAGACTACCTCTTTATCTTTGTTGACAACAGCTGGTATGACTTCTTTAGGCGGAGCCGTATTGGCTTGCTGGGTATATACACGACCACTACGGGTCAAACGACCTGCACCCGCTATATCAGTACTTGCAACTTTTGAAACTTCCTTCTGGTTAGCTTTATCGATCTTCTGATGAACTTTCCCTGTATCGTACCTCCATGGAACTGCTTTAGTGTCTTCATAACGGAAAGAGTTACTCCTTTGTTCAAATCTCGGCTCAGGTACATTGAAAATTGGCACCACAGATTCTGGAGTATTGAAGACAGGTTGAACTCCTGAAGATTCAGGCAGGTTGAACACTGGCACCCAGGTAGAATTAGATTCCGGCAAGTTGAAGATTGGTTCAATTACTGCCACTTCATTCCTCCTCATATGACCACTCACTTGTAAGACGCCTTCATCAATCAAATCTTGAACATCTTTTAGGACCAATTCACATCCCCTCGGACTATCAACACAACCTTCACAATTCTGATGACAGCTCTTCAGTATACCCGCCTCTACCAACTTCGCATGGAAGTCTCTGAGCGGGGTCTTGATCTCGGTGGCATTGAAAATCAAACCTTCTTCGGACTCATCAACAATAGCATTTATAGACCCATGCTTGGGTAAAGGATTATCTTTGACATTCGGACCAGTATTCCCAAATGACAGAATGTTCTTCTCCATCAAATCTTTCACTATGTACTTCAAAGCATAACAACCCTCCAAATCGTGCCCTGGAGCACCTTCATGGAATAAACAGTGAGCATTTGGGTTGTAATTTGGCGGGAGCGGACTTGGTGGAGGACCTAAAGGCCTTGGAGTAACCAAACCCTTCTTCAGCAGTGAAGGATATAACTCAGTATAAGTTATAGGGATTCGAGGATTAGGAGGCCTTCCACCTGGTCTTCTGTTCTGAAGATTGGGATTTGAATGAGGAGCTAGAGTCCTCTGCTGGTAGGCTGAAGCATTGGGTGCTTGTTGATAGCCCGGATTGTTGATCATTGGTTGATAAGGTTGAATCATTGGAGCCGCTTGTTGGTACATCGGCACTGCTTGAGTTGGCCGATACATGGGGACTTGTGGATTAAATGCTGGTTGAATCGCCGCTACATAAGGATGTTGGGCATACTGTTGTTGATGAGCATATTGCTGTTGAGCCATAGGTGAAGGTCTCTGCCAAAGTGGATTTCTTCTTTGACCTGTCATTATGGCGTTTGTCTCACCTTCCTTCTTCTTGTGGAAGTTGCTGGTAAATTTCTTAACATTACTTCCACTGCCAGTGCTGGAACTGCCAGATGCACTACTCATCTTTCCACTTTTCAAACCGAGTTCTACCTTGATTCCCACAGCCACTAAATCAGAGAAACTAGCAGTTATGCTCCCCACCATTCTCTCATAGAATTCTGGTCGCACAGTGTCAACAAACCAGTCAGCTAATTCTTTTTCAGTCAATGGGGGCTCTACTTGAGAAGCGGTCCCTCTCCACCTCTGAGCATACTCTTTAAAAGATTCAGACTCTTTCTGGGACATGCTTAGCAATTGCCTCCTATCGGGAGCGAGGTCCATGTTGTATTTATATTGCTGGATGAAAGCATCGGCCAAGTCTTGGAAACTACGAATCTTTGACTGGTCAAGCGTCAAATACCATTTAGAGGAGATTCCCTTCAGACTGTCTTGAAAGCAATGGATCATTAACTTATCATTATCTACCTGAGCAGCCATTCTCCGATAGTACATCAAAAGGTGGTTCTTAGGACAAGTTGCACCCTCATACATATCAAAGGTGGGTATCTTGAACTTCGGGGGTATTACCAATCCAGACACCAGGCACATTTCTCTGGCAGCAGCACCAAAGATCTGGTCACCTTCTATCGCTCTTAACCTTTTTTCAAGGGTATCAAAATTCTCCTGCATCTTCACGTGCTTCTCATCTCCGTTTTCAGACATATCTGGCGCTTCATACCCTTGATGGTCATTGAAGTACGGTTGAGCACGGGTGTGCACAATGTCTTGTGTAAAATTAGCAACTGCATGATTCTCTTCATTAGTCACAGGAACAGTTTGTTGAGCAGCAAATCCCTGAGGAGGAGGCACAAAACCTTGAAAAGGAAATGCCATACCCTGAGAGGGAGGTGCGAAACTTTGAGAAGCTAAGCCTTGGGACGAAGGAAAGAAACCCTGAGCAGCAAATCCCTGGGAAGGAGGTATAAAACTCTGAGTAGCAAACCCTTGTGAAGGAGGTATAAAACTCTGAGTAGCAAATACATGAGGAGGAGGCACAAAGCCTTGAGCAGCAAATCCTTGGGAGGAAGGAATAAAACCCTGAGTAGCAAATCCTTGGGAAGAAGGAATAATACTCTGAGAAGCAAAACCTTGAGAAGGAGGGAAGAAACCCTGAGCAGCAAATCCTGAAGAAGAGGGAATAGCACTCTGAGCAGCAAAACCTTGAGAAGGAGGGAAAAAACCAGGAGGGAACCCAAAAGGAGACCAGGTCACAGGGGTAGGCTCGGTCGTTGCAGTGACAACTTCAGTCGTTGCAGTAACAATTTCTGACACCACAGTCCGTTGGGTATCCATCTTCGCTCGAATGACTTGCAACATTTCCATCATCTGACCCATATCTCCACGAATATCAGAAAGCTCTTCGTTAACTCTGTCCATCTCTACGTCTCTTTCAGCCATCCTCTTTCTGGCTTGAGCTCGAGTGTAGTATTTGCGTGAGAGCCTCAGTGTGAAAGCTGAATTGAGAGCAGATGACGGGAATGAGTTTCATGAAAAAAAAAATGCAAATGCAATGCCAAATGTATGAGTGCAATGCAAAAATGAAATTTTATTCAAGGAACTTAAGCAACAATTTGCAAATACCAAGGAACACATAATAATCAAAAGGATATGATTTCATTAAATTCAAAAAGTGATACAAAGTTTTGAGTACACTTTCAAAAATCCCAAACAAAGCTTAATAAAGACAAAGACAAAGTCCTAAGGAGATTCTCCTAAAAGCCTCAAGTTGAGCTTCTCGATTTGTGCCTTCATCTGAGCCCTTTCAAGCATAAGTTGATCCACGATCGACTTCCAAGAAGTGTCCTCTTGAGTGCTGGAGGAAAATAAATCCTCTGGTGCCTTCCTTTTCTTGCTGGAGAGCTCTTCTTCTTCCTTCATCCTCAGTTGTCTTCTAAGTTCCTCATTCTCACTGCTGATGATCTGATGTCGATTCTTCCATGCATTCTTCTCTCGAATCTCTTTCTCCAAATCAATCTTCAGCTTCTCTGCATCATCCATAAAGACCAGAATGGGTTTCTTGAAGGTCATAGGATCCTGGCGAGGGTAAGGCATCTTCAGAATGATTGCCCTATCTCGTACCCATTGGAGATAGGGTTCCATAGAAACACAATTCGGCTTTCCCAAGCTACTCCTCCCCTTCCTATGGATGTACTTCCAAGCTTGCATAATCTGTTTCTTGAGCTCTGGTTCTTCGTCATCCTTAAAGAAAATTCCTTCCACTTCAACACTCTTAGGTTTGTCCTTCAACGGATACCCGAGTTGACGGCGAGCCAAAACCGGATTATAGCTGATTCCTCCCTTAGTGCCAAGAAGAGGCACATTAGCAAAATCACCACAGCTATCAATAATCAATATTCCATCATAAACACGATTGTACCAGCTAATGTCAGAGTGGGTAAGAGACATGATCCTTTGTGACCACCACAAACCATCCTTAAGGTTCCAAAATGAAGATGACTTAGGCAAGTGCGAAATAAACCACTCATACAGCAATGATACACAACAAGTAATCATCCCCCCCTTATGGTGATTCCTCAGATGGATGGAATGATAAGTGTCTCCGAGCAAAGTAGGGACCGGGTTCTTCTTCAGAAAGATCTTGATGGCGTTCAGGTCGACAAAGTCTTCAAAGTTTGGGAAAAGCAGCACTCCATATATCAGCAGAATAAAAGTCGCCTCAAAAGCTTTCATATCCTTCACATCAACAAAATTCTTGGCCTTTTCTATCAGAAACTTTGTAGGGAATCCAAAAATCTTTCCTTTATAGGTCATATTTGCCTTGACCTCAGGAACACTCAAATATGTCGCCTTTGCAATCTCCGCTTCTTCAGGGTCCTTCTCTAGAACAGGGAATGGAAACTCATCCTTAACACGTGATCCCACCAAAACTGAATACTCCTCCAAAGTAGGTGCCAATTGGTAATCAGGGAACGTAAAACAGTGGTAGAGAGGATCATAAAACTGGAGCATCACAGAGAGCAACCTTCCATCCCAATCAGTCTTAAGCAAAGCTAAAAGTCTCCTATGCTTCTCCATGAAGGCTTCTTGATCCAAAACCAAATCTCTTAATTTCCTTAGGTCTTCAAGTTTGGGAGTTTTGAATGTGTACTTGACAGTCTTTCTTCTTCCAAAATCCATGATGATACCTATGATATTTGCAAAAATAGAGTTTCTGAGTTCCTTGAATAAATGGTAAAAATGATGCTTCATGATGCGTGAATGCAACAAACACACAAACACAAACAAGGCTTAGGTTCAAAGCTTGCATGAGGTCAAAGGTTCAACCCTCCCAAAAGGTATGTACTATGGGTTTATTTGTACCTGTACAACGGGTTCTAAAAGTTCCCAGAATCACTGTCCCATCTATCGGATATTACCGACTTCCCAACTCGACTTGGTAATCAGTAATATTCTCAAGAGAGTCTCATCCGAGTGCAGTATCGCGTATCAACTATTTTGGATTTACACCCTCATAGTCATCGCACTACATCCCTAAAAAGGCCAAGTGGGGGTAAATGTTCTAAGGTCCTCAGCATTAATGGCTCTCAGGTCGAATATAGTAATGTTTTCACGACTGAACTCGATCAACAAAACTACATCCGAGGAGGCCTCCGCTGAGTGGTGGTGTCTCAAGTCAACTTGGTCGGGACTCAACTCCCTACAAGCCTTCTTGAATATACCACCGTCCTATCTTATTTGCACTCAAGTCCGGGTTAGGACTTATCTCACCACACATGGAACACCCAACAAAAAAAAATCCAAAATAATAACAAGCAATACAACAACAAATATACAAATAAACAAGGTGGGCTTAACCCTCAAAAATAGAGTCCCCAGTGAAGTCGCCAATTCTGTCGCGGTGAGAATCGGATACCAAGCTATTAAGTGAGCTTGAATCGCAGAACATTCATGTTCACCACCGACTTTAATTTAATCCAAAGGGAAAAGGGAAAAAGATCGTAAAAACCCTAAATGAGGAGAAACTAGGTTCGGGGGTTGATTATACCTAGGGAAGGTGTTAGCATCCTAAGCATCCGCAGTATCCTACGGGAACCTCTTGTTAATATTTGCATTATTGTTGTTTATTGCTTGCTAAAATTAAGGGAACCTAAAGTTTTATTTCTAATGGTGCTCGCACAACATCGCATCGATGCCTACGTATCGGGTGTAGAATCAGAGCACTCGTAGTTCTCCTAAGGATTAACGAACACTTAGTTACGCTCAAGGTTCGCGGGGGAAAGTAAGTGTTATGGCAAACACTCACGTGACTTTAGCAAAGTCACAAAAAGTTGTAAAATAAAAAATTCCTAATGGCTAAGGTTGAAAAGGAACTAGGGATGGCTAAACTTCCTATGACATTAAGTCAACTGCAGGAGTTCTTTCCCTTTTGGATTAAAAAGCATAAACAAAAATAAATAAAGGTGCAAGCTCCTAAGACTAGGCAAAGGCTGCTACTTGCAAAAATGAACCGAATGAAGTAAATAGAAATATAAGACAAAGGCTTAGTAACTGGCTATGGCTCGATATATGGATCGAGAATGCTGGGGTGGAAAACAAACGCAGTGCGTCAATTTGCTTAAGTTAGAAAAGCTGTGCATTGTAAGGAACTGTGCGGATGGCGATCGTAAACGACCGACTTACGTGTGTGAGTGTATGTGAAGTGAAGTGTAGTGAATTTCACTTGGCGTTGGACCAAGGAATTTATTATCTTGAAAATTAATGTCTTAAAAGTGTGCGATTTCGATTTTTATTTTAACAAGTATATGGTCAGGATGTGAAAGAAAATAGGTATAAACACAGTATGCATACAAACAAGACAATCGGAAGATTAAATTAAAAACTCACACTAAGAGATGGACCTAAATCTAACCCCCTTACCCTAATAGAATCTAAAACTAGCTAGACAAACTCTATCTTAAACAAAAAAAGAACTATATGAATATTTTTGGATTTTTCTTTATGAAAAGTGATTAATTAAATATGTACTAAAATAAAATAGAAAAGAAGGAAATGAATTTGAAATATGTTTTTTGTATTAATTTTTTTTATGTATATATATAAACATCTAACTAAGTATAAAAATAAAATAGAAAAGAAAATTTTAAACGTTTTTATATTTTTTATAATAAGAAAATAGAAAAGAAAAAAAAATTAAATTAAAGGTTTTTTTTTATTATTTATTTTATATGTATATGTATATAGATTTTTAAATAGAAAAGAACATTTTGAAATTAGAAGTTTTTATATTTATTTATTTTGTATATACATTTAACTAATAGTAATAAAAAAATATTAAAATGCTAAAAAAGAAAATAAGTTAACTAAAGTGTTTAACAAAATTAATTTAATAAGCTAAATTTAATTAAAGGATTTAAAATATGACAAAAGAGAAAAAAAAGGCTGAAAATTAGTAACATAAGGGGGAGGAAGCAGGCCCAAATGGGGATTGGTTGGGTCCGAAATGGGTCAACCCAACCCGGTTCAACAAAACCAAATTTGAAAGGAAAAAAAACCTAAAGAAAATGGAATGGAAGATGTATACGGCAAAATGAAGTTCGGTCCCCCTTAACCCTCAAAACTCACTCACTTTCGAACTCTCTGTCACTCTCTCAAATCTCTTTCTCAATTTTCGTCTCTCTCTCAGAACTCACGCTCAATCTCTCGCATCTGTCTCTCTCTCACTGTTCGCTCAAGCGCTTCCCCCTCTCACAGTCTCGATTCTCACACTCACCTCCCTCACAGTTGCGATTTGGGGCTTTAGGTGTTCTCTGATTTGGTGTTGTGAAGGGTTTGAATCGGCCTCTCTACTCAATCGCGTTTTGGAACTGCTTCTCAATCCAGCGTCTCTCTCGCGGATTTGATTGGAGGGTTGCTGTGAGGTTTGCGATTCGGGTGGGTCAGTGTTGGCTTGAGATTAGAGGGTTGTTAGTGGTTGTGAACAAAGTTTGAATTTCGGTTTGTTTTAAGGTAGTTTAATGGCGTTTGCGGTTGTGGGTGTCAAATTTGAGGTGAGTAACTTCGGTTTCTGGTATTGTGTTCAGTCGCGGATGGTTTCATTTGACACGGCGGCTAGGTCTGTTTGTTTGGATTCGCGCGGTTCTGTTGGTGTTTCTCGGATTTGGGGGTTTGACGGTGGTTTGGAGGGTGGTCCGGCGAACGGCGTTTATGAGGGAGGATTCGCAGTGGTGGAAAGGGGGTTGTTCAGATTTTTGGTTGAAGTGTGCGAATCAGTAGCTTTGGACGGATTTCGTGAAGGCTAGTATCAGTTGGTTTATGTTTATGATTTTCAGACCCGCGATTACGTTTCTCTCACGGCGATTTTCTCTCACGGCTTGGTCCCTACCCAACACGGTTTGGTTAACTCGGATTCAAAGTGTTCGTCACGGTTTCAGGCGAATCCGTTCTCTCACAGTTTCGAATCGTGTTTGCTCATTCTCATGGTGGTTGTTTTGGATGATTGAAGAAGGTTCAGTTTGTGTGGTTCACAGGGTGGTGATTTTCGGGTTTGCGTTTCTGTTGTGGCGCGGTTCAGTGTTGGCTGTTTGGTGGATAGTTGGTTGTGAGTGGTGACGGTGTTTGCTGGTTGAGCTAGGTTGAAGGTGGATAGTTGGCTGTGGGCGGGACGGTGCGAAGGTTTAGGAGCAGCCAGAGTTTGATGGTGATACTGGCTTTTTGCAGGTGAGTTTCAGTTGGTCTAACGATTTATTTTGATTTTCAACATCACCTTCTTTTCAACTTTACTGTTATTTGTTGTGTTGATGGCGGCTTGTGGATTTCAGGTTTCGAAATTGGTTCGAAGGTTTGAGATGGAGGTTGCGATTCTGACGGTGATAAATGGTTGTTTGAAGGTTAGTGTAGGAAGGTGATTGTGACTCAAAGTGGGTTTTTGTGTACTGAGTTTGAAGCACGGTTTGTCATGGTTGGAGGAAAAGGGATAGTGGTGAGTATTGGCTGGTGTTTTTTGTGGTGTTTGGTTGTAGTTTTTTTTGCTTTTCGGTGGATTCGTTTCGGTTGTTTTCAGTTCTGGTTTTGGATTCAGTTTAACAGTGGTGTTCTGGTTCGTTTTTGATGTTTCAGGGATGAGGTTCGTCGGCTATTGGCTGGTTTATGAGGAGGATGAGTGAGGGTCCTGTGTGATGGCTTGAGATGGTTCTGTTTTGGATATTCGATGAGGTGATTTTTTATAGTTTTGGTGCAGCAACGGTATTGGTTTTCAACTTGTTTATTTTCTGTGTTTTTTCTGAAAAAAAGGGGTTGTTTTCTTGTTCCGATTTTGCAGGTTTGGTGTGGATTGAGGGGATGGAGATTGAAGGTGTATTGACAGGTGAGGAGGTTAGTTTTCAGAGTTGTGTTTTATGTTTTTGCTACTGACTTTTGCTTTAAATGTTTTTCTTTTTGAAGTTTTTTTTTAATGTAACATTTGTTTTGATATATGCAGATCTAAAATGGAGATGACATTGAAAGAAAAGAAAAAAAGAAGCTAAACCAATGACAAACGTGCTGAAAAGAAATGAAAGAGAAAGAGGAACATACCGCCCCGAATGTTATCGGGGTGACGAATCCACGACGGTAAGACTACCCCTTGCTGCTGAATCTTTTGCTTCTTCCTTTCTTTCTCCTCCTTTTTTGGTTGTGCAGCTGATTTTCTGGTTGTTTTGGACTGTTTTGTGGGTAGTTTTTGTGCTGAGTTTGGTGTAATGAAGGCTGAGTTTGGGGTGCTTTTGTGAGTTATTTGGGCTGGATTTTTTATGTTATGGAGCTGATTTGAGTATGTTTACTTTTAATATCACAGTGGTTTTTTTTTGAACTGTTTTATATGGATGTGGCTGGATTTTTTTTGTAGTTTTTGTAGCTGTTTGGGTGGTGTTTGTAGAGCTGAATTTGTAGTGTTGTTGGATGCTGAACTGATGTTTTATGTGTGTTTTTATTGGCAGATTTGTGGCTGATTTTGTTGTCCTTGTTGCTTGCAATTGAAGGGTTGGAAGAAGGGAGACAAAGTCTGAATTGCTGTTGTGGGTGGAGTAGTGGAGCAGGGTGTTGGCTGCTGCAGGCCTGAGTTTTGGGGGCTGTTTTAGAGCTGTTGGTGGCTGAATTTTTTTGTATTTTTGTGTTGTACAACAATTTTTGTGATTGTAATATGAACAAGATATTTGGGAATAAAGTTGATTATTTACATTATGATTATAACTTGAAATTGAATCTCAATGTTGAAATTTAAATTAGAAATTAAATATGAACTTAAATTAGAAATGAATAAATAAAAATAATAATAAATAAATAAACTTAAAATTAAAAATAATTTAGAAACTTAAATAATTAACTTGAAATTAAAATGACTTAGAATTAAAGAAACAAATTTGGAATTTAGAAAATAAATACAATGAATTAGAAATTGACATTAAACTTAGAAATTACAACTTGGAAATGAAATAAAATTAAAAAATTGAAGAAATAGAAAATAAAGTCAAGAATAAAAATTTAAAAATGAAATAAAAATTAATTTAGGAATGAGGACTTGATAATGAAAAGAAATAACAAATAAGCTTAGAAAAAAATCGAGAGTTGAACTAAAAATTAGAAATAGAAATTGAGATAAAATTTTAAAATAGGAACTTACAAATAGAACGAAAATAGAAATTAAAATTAAAAATACGAAAATGAAATAAAAAGTCATAAATAAGAAAAGAGAAATTAAATTAAAAATGGAAGCTAGAAAATGAGAAGAAAGCAACAGAAAAATAAATCGGGAAAAAAAAACCTGCTAAATGCGATAAATGTATGATTATGATATGAGCGATTAGGGGTAAAATTTGGGGTGTGACAGTACTGATACTAAAATTTGCTTTGTTTGTGTTGAAATCGAGGTTGCCTTGCAAGTTGATATTTTTACTGCAAACGAGGTTGCAAATGAATTTTTTCATGCCAATGAAGCTCTCGACACCCCGACTTATCGGAACAAACCATCCATCGAGAAATCACCCTCTTTAGAGCTGAAGTCACTTCCTAATAATTTATTTGAATTTGTGCAGGAAGAGAAATCATTACAGGAACATAAGAAGGGAATTGGATGGACTTTGGTTAACACTTGTGATATTATCCCATCTATGAGTATGCATAGGATCTCAATTGAAGATGGAACAAAAGTAGTGAGGCAGCCCCTTAATCCTTTGATTCTTAAAGTTATAGAAAATGATATCACTGTCACGTGCACATTCAACACTTTTACTTATCGAAGATTCTTCTTTGATCCTGGAATAAAAGGCGAAGGCACTAATAAAAACTTCAAGATTAATGGATACTACCCAAAGCTACTCTATGAGATCCCCACTTTGGAAGAAGAGACTGTAGAAGAGCTCTCTTTAGGAAATGTTACTTATGTGATCACCTATCCACCTTGAATACTCGGGTGTGTTCTTTCCTTTCCCTCCCTCTTATTTTATATTTATGTCATTTCATTGAGGACAATGCTTGTTTTAAGTGTGGGGGAGGGAATAACTTATTTTCTTTGTTTTTGTTTTGTTTTTGTTTGTTTTGTTTTGTTTTAGAAACACTAGGCATTTTTTCCGAAAGTTTTAGTATAGATTGTTTTGAGGTTAGTTGTGGAGACTTGGGAAAAGTTCACAAGATCGGTATCGTTTTAACATCTTAAGTCTCCTGAATATGAAAATCATTTTTGAATAATTGTTATGCCATAGCCTTGAGTTCTAATCCTTTAATATCTCTTAAGTAGTTTATCTAGCAGTCAGCACCATCTAGAAATCACACTAAGTAACTAAGCTGATGCAAATAAGTGAATGATCTTGCGATTAAAAAAAATCTTAATAGGAATCCTCCTTATAAGTTAGGTGACCCTCACCCGGTCATTTAGCCTAACAGATGTGAAACCTTAAGAAAAAAAATTCTTGTTGTTACTAAAGTAACTTTAAAATATTGTCAAGTATGGATCATAATCACTAACAGACTTATTTACCATGTGTATGAATAGATAACGGGCTTAATGTGATTGCACTAGAATGAAAGAGAGCAAAAAGGAGGATGAGTAAGTTAGGCTTAGGCATAATAACATGATTCGAAATGGTTTGTATATGATGGAGACTTATGACCGCACAATTGCGGATTTGTGCTCTTACGATATTCTTAGTGTGTAAGATTAGTATCTATCGATGCTATCTTAATAGAAGAAGAGTTTGTAGCCTAGAATGAGTATCTGAATGATGTTGTGTTTCTTGAGTCTTGAGTTTATTTTTGCGCGGAGTGCAAAAGTTCAAGTGTGGGGGAATTTGATCAGTGCATTTTAATGCACAATCTCCCATGTTTACACTTAAGCATTTCTTTGGTTTTCTTTGTTTATTTTTATATTTTAATTTGTTTTTCTATTTTATTTTATTTTTGGCTTAATTTGATTTTCATACTTAATTTTCAGCTTTAACAGCTTTTACGGAAACTACCATAACTGGAGTTCCAGGAATCTGATTGATGCGTTCTACCAGTCGATGGAAAGCTAAGAGAGAGAGCTACAACTTTCGTGTTGGAGCCGAAGTCAGATTCGGAGTCATATTTTCCAGAATTTTGTTTGAAGTTTCTGCATTAGTTTTATTTAGTTTCAGGTCATTTAAAATTGGGTATGGGTTATGTATTTGACCCAGTTGGGTTGTAAACGGGTTTTTTTGGTATTGCCATATAACCTAGAAGCCGCGACTGTTCACACATTCACTATTCACGATTTTATTTTTAGGCTTGAAAGAACGCAAATGGAGAACTAATCACCAAGATTCATCTACTGTAATCAGTTTCCACCGCAACATTGAGGTTTTATAATTTTCAATCAATTGATTTTCCCTTTCAATATTATGCTATATACTTTGTCTGCTTTATTCAATTATATAGAACAATATTGATTAATTTTGATTGCACCTATCATTCATTTACTTTATCGTGTTTGCTTTATCCGCGCAATTTTCGTGTTTGCTTAATTCACGGAAGAGTTTATCTGTTTGCTTAATTCGAAATTTAGGAATATAGGTCTTATAGGATCTTTTGTGCTTGTTAATTGATACTATTATCGAAAAGGGATTAGAATCCGCTTAAGGCATAAAAATTATGTGAATTGTTGATAAGTTGGAAAACTGAAATAGTAGATAAATCGTTTGACTTATTTCATAATCACTTATTTCACAACAGCTTAATTTTATAATCACTTTTTTTTAATCATTTTTTCTCAATCGAAAACAAACCCCCCTAATTCGATTTACCTTCGATTAGTAATAATCAAGAATCCTCGCGATACGATACTCGAGTTGTTGTCGCTATACTACGTTTTCAAAAATTACTCGCTTTTTATCTGTGCGCGACACGCGGATCAGTCATCCCGTAATTTGTTTGCTTATTATTGACGTACATTGACCATAAAGGAGAGTATGTTGGCATTCTCACATAGTATGAGGTTGATATATCTCAATCCCCATGATGTATGCTTTGTCCCGCAAGAGCTAAGATTTCAAGTAACTATGATAGTTCTAGATGACATGGTGACCGAGTAGATTTATGGTTCAATAGGATTCCACTGAGATAGCAATATCTTACCCCATGTTGATATATTTTCAGATGAGCAAGTATCAGACAAAGGAAAATGCAAGATGGTGTGAGGAGTTTGAAGACTTTTCTTGTTTTATGTTATTTTCCATTGTGTCGTGATCTTATTATTTCGTTCAGATATGTTATATATGTATGCATCATGTTATAGACTACCTGTTTTTCATGTATTATGTCATCTATTGCACTATTGTATTGTGTTTCAGCATCAGTATTAACATTTTGAATATGAAAATTTTAGACATATCATATTTGGAGTGTTATAATTGATATTAAAAGTACCAAATGATTGATGTTTTAACCATTACAACTTAAGAAAGATAGTTAGTGTTAAGTGTCGTCATATATCTGTCAATGATTATGGACGGATTCAGTTCATCAACATGTAACTCCAAAATGATGGTGTCACAAGAATTGAGAACCATATTTTTTATATTTGGCAAGTATAGTATCAAAAGATTAGTCGAGTTACATGTTATCTTAGTCAGATATATTGCTACTTGTTTAAACTTGATTCCTCTCGAGGCATGTGATAAATGTGGTGGCATAGAAGATATAACTAGATTGTTTAATCTATAATTTTGTTTATATTTATTTTAAAGTGGTTTGCTAGGATTGAGAGAAATATAAACGTGGAAGAACTTCAACCCCTTATATCATATGTCACACTTTCCAAAAGGTCATGCCTTACCTTTGCTCACATAACTTTTGAATGAGCTTTTTATTGGGTGCACTTTGGGTTAACTCGTGAAGAAAATGATAGTCATATGATTTGAATAAAAACTCAAGAAATGTCAAGAAATCATCACACATTAGAATTTCAACAATTATAAAAGTAGATTAGACACTTCCTTATTTAACATCCACACTTGTTCATACTTGATCCACCAATGCAAGAGGAGGTATGTTTGAAGTTGGAGACATAGTGTATTTCCTAGAAAACACTTGTAGGTCCAATCCTCAGACTTTTAACATTACTAGTAGTACTATTCTGCAAACTTAACGCCACCAAAATGGAAAGCATGAAAATGTAAGCAACGGCAACTCATGCAAAACATAGTTCAAGAAAAGAGATATGTGTCTCAATTTATAATTAATTTAAAATAATAAAAAAAGTCTTTTCCCCGAAATTATACGGACAAAACATTTTTTTCACAAATCATTTTTAAAATAAAATTAAATACAAATTATATTCTATTTGATTTTTCTCATCATCTCTATAACTAATCATCAAATAATACAACTTGCTTAAAAAAAAAAAACTCAATCAACCTCATAATACTCTCAGTTACCTGTTGTATTTTCAAATATATCGCCCGTTTCGTTTATAAATTTTTGGACGCATCAATTTTTTTCTTTATGTTGAAACCTTCCGCAAATGCATATGCAGAAATAATTTGTAGATGCATCTGCGAATTTTAGCAGAACCGTAGATTAAACTAGTTTTATTAATAAAATAGTATCGTATATAAATACATCATGTATACATGCACAAATATGAATAAAGTAGTATCATGAATAAACCAGTTTTATTAATAAAGTAGTATCATATATAAATACATCATGTGTAAATGCACAGACATGAATAAAGTAGTATTATATATATATATATATATATATATATATATATATATATATATATATATATATATATATATATATATATATATATATATATATATATATATATATATATATATCACATCAATGTCATCATCCAAAATAAATACATCATTGTCATAAAAAAAATACATATAGTTATTGTGTGAGCGAGAGTACATCCTCTTCACCCTCTCCTCTGCCTCTGCCACCTCGTCTGCCTCTGCGTTATCCTTGGCTGCATATCCCACCAGTCCTGGTGTGATGTCTGTGGTACTGTGTGTCACTCAATGTCACTTGAATCATCTCCTCCACAGTAAGCATATCATCAGACCCATTAGGGAAGAAACCAGAGTCAATGTCTACCCGCTCAATCCTAACTACATCTAGACATATAGACACCAGATCCTGAGTGTGGTCCATCTAAGACTGCTCCTCCTCTAATATCTCCTGATGTGCTGGTTTGGGAGGATTACCATCTGCGATGGGAAGCATCAAGGGATGTGAGACGGTATAGAACCACCTGATGTAGCCATCAACGTAGCTCCAGTTGTGCTCAGCTCTGATCGTATGAGACTCGTCTAGTACCAGATGGTGTTGAAACTCATCAAAGATCTCGTCTATTTGGCGGCGGGTAATGGGCAGAGGAACTGGCACAAAATGGTGTATGGGAATGGTTTGGGCATAGCCGAACTTCCGCATGACGCGCTCTGGTAGATATCGCACAGTGATGGTTGAGTTGCATGCCAACGAGCCGCTGTAAAGTGAAACCTTATCCAATGGGCGTGTCACACTGTGATCTATGTAGCATTTGTATATTACATCCTTAGCAACCATGCGATCCAGATAAATCCTTTAGGGTTCCACCGACTTGTTCCCTCTCAGCGGGCGGAAGGCACGTGCACGAGGTCACACCTCCGTGTACTCCTGTACATACCCACAACCATGTATCTACAGAAAGTGATGGACGATCCAGGACTCAAATAAAAAAAATTGGTATCAAGCAAATATCACGACAATATAATAGAAAAAAGTCTAAGGGTTTAGGAATGGTACCATATACAATGAAAAACTACCTGCAACGGTCTGGGTAGCCTAAAGGCATCCAGTGGAGAGTCTGGAGTAAGTGTGTGCCAACATCGCTGAGCCCTAGTTGTACTCATGGATCATCGCCGGATCCAATAGGAACCTCAGCCAAACCACATTTGTATATGAAGAACTAGTGTCCACAAACAGCTTTGTGCCCTCCAAGTATAGCAGATAACACCGCAACGCCCGATGTCTGTATACCTCTACCTCTAATGCATCATAGACTACCTGTACTATAGTTGTCTAGGCTCGTCCATAATAAGTGGAAAAGGTGGAGTACCTCGCATGAGCTTCACGGGTCATATCAATCTCCGTCAGCGCATCCTTTAGAGTCACCCCGAGCTCCTGAATAAGCACATCTTGTGCCTCCTCCTTCGACATCTTCTCGTGATGGGGGTGGATACCCCTGATCGGTACATGTAGGAGACATGAAAGATCGGCAAGGGCAATAGTAATTTGCATGCATGATAGATGGAATGACGAGGTTTCTGGATGTTGTAACAGCCTGGGTCCCCCACAAGGAAATCCCGGCACTGCCACCTCATGATCTTCTCTTCCCCCCTCTCTAGTAGAGTTTTTGCCTTACGTGGAATCGAACCATGTACCCTGGGGTTCAAGTACATGTTTAATCCATTCCCACTACCAATTGAGCTAGTAGCTCAATTGGTAGTGGGAATGGATTGAACATGTACTTTAACCCCATAGTACAGGGTTTGATTCCCACGGGAGGAAAAAAATCTACTAATGAGTGGGTAGAGAAGATCATGAGGTGGTAGTTTTGGGATCGCCTTGCGAAGGGCCCGGGCTGTTACAAATGCCACATATCCACAAAATCCATTAGCATACTGGTATTTATCACTGAATACCCAATCTCATCAAGGTCCTTCAGACCAGACGCAATGATGCCTTCCAAGAGCCACTTGTCCTGTGGTGGAGTCACTTTTTTGCCCTCATGGTTATAAAACCTCTGAGTTTGACGTGCCTGAAAATTATCAAAGAAACAAATTGTATTTAAAAAATAGTACATATAATATTTTCTGAATGAAAACAAATTTGAGTAATGTTACCTTTCCACGCCAAGCATGTGGGCAGCATACTCTGCGTAACGCAACAGTAGAAACATGTCAGATGGACCCCCGGATAACTCTCAGGAGCAGTGGCAGCAGCATCCACATGTGTCTCCTGAACTCCCTTCTGGGTCTGCTCAGGGTCTTCAACATTGAGTTCCGATAGTGGAACCAGACTCTCTTGGCGTTTCCTCTAGGAAGGCGGAGACTGGGAAGTACCTTCAGAAGCATCATGTGGCCTCCGGGATGAAGAAGTCCCTACAGCTCAAGATGTAGAAGGTACGTCTGAGTGGACATGTGCCTTCTCCTTCCAGATGGAGGCATGATGGGTAACTCGTTCGTGTATCCGTATCTCGATAGGGATCTGAAAGTCTGAGTCCGGAGAAGACATAATGTTTGCAAACCAATAAGTTAAATTAAGATACAACAGAAATAAAATAAAGAAAAATAAAATGACATTCAATTGTTCTGTAAGTGTATTTACGGAAGCACCCTGGATATAAAAAGTATGGATTGTTCCGCAAGTGCATCTATGGAAGCACCCAATATATAGAAAGTATGGGTTATTCCGCAAGTTCATCAACGAAAGGTGTTAACGTTCAATTGTTCCGCTGATGCACTTGCGGAAGTTCCAGAAACTTAAAAAAACAGTGACGAACACCATTAACGACCTAGTGGAAGAAAAATTCAAAAACAACCTCTGGTCGTCCGTTTAAACCCCAAATAAGTACCTATATTGTCTTTAAACTATGTTTCTACACGTATCCAATGATTACTACACCAAAATTGCTATTCTAAATCGATCACGGAGAATATTCGAAAATAACCCGAAAACTCGAAAACTTATCGATTAAAAGGAGTTGTGAATGATTAGGAGTTTGTTGATCGTTGTAGTTGATGCTTAGTCTTGAACTCGTGCGACAAAAATTGACTTTTGTGGAAATATTTTTTTTGAGAGTTGAGAGATATTTTGAGAGTTTGAAGAATGTGAAAAGTGAATAATGAGGGAGGAGAAAGACCTGCACGCGAAATATATCAAAATATGTTATGCAGATACATTTGAGGAAAAGTTCAGTTAATGTATTCATAGAACAAATGAATGTTTAAAAAAAAGGTGCGTCCGGAGATACATCAGCGGAAACAGTGAGGACAAAAATAGAAACATGCATGGTGCCTAAAAGACCATGAGATGGGATAAGAAATTCTCAACAACAAAAAATTGTTTTTATGTCTCAATAAAAATTATTTTTATATCTTTTAATTATTCTTAGCAAAAATCACATTTCAAATAATTATATTTTGATTTATTTATAAGTGTGTTTTTTATTTAATTTTTACTTATAATTTAGAAAAGAGAGTTATGTCTTAAAATATATTATAAACACCTCAAATAAAAATTAATTTGTTTTATAATGATATAAAGTGCCAAAAAGTGATTTTTTTAAATAACATATTTAAAAAAAAAACTAAAATAATCATATTTTTAGAAAAGATACTAAAATAATCATGTCTAAAAAAAATCCATCCACAAGAGAAAGTACCACAGACAGTGTGACACATGCATCATGGCGCGTGTATTTACATCATATTAATGCCTATGACACATGCATGTATCCTCTAGGAGCATGTGTCATAGTTAGTGGCTATTGTGTTGTTTTTGGTTTTTTTTAATTATTTTAACAATAAAATAATATTAAATAAAATATTTTATAATATTATTCGATCAAATAGATTTATTCAACAATTGGATAGAAATTTAATGACCTAACATCCACTGGTTCCACACCTCGGCACATTTGCTTGCCTTCGAGATCTCATAGGATTTTCTTGAAGTGTTTGGATCTCCTAATATTCCATTGAGGCAAAGGTGGTTGGTGCGAGGATCCTGACGTATTTGATAAATTTTCAATCATATCTTCCCAGTAGTTGACGTTGTCGTAATTAAGTTTGGTGTCCTGTTGTTGTAGTTGGGTCGTGTTTGTTGAGTTATGTGGGTGGGTGGGTTAGCTGAATTGGGACAACGAATCATTTTGGAAACGAAGCAATGGTTCTTAGGGTGTTTGAAAGGCATGTGTTCGTTGGGTGTTTTGGCGATGTGATGTTTGGGTGCTTTTGTGGTGTGATATTTGGGTGCTTTGGTGGTGTGATGTTTGGGTGTACATTGGTTGGGTGTTACAGTGTGATGGGGTGGAATCATATACATCATCAGGGATACAGTAAAATGTAGTGGAGCCATATGGTTGTTGGTGGTATGGATCATGCTCTTGGTTTTGTGCTTGGGTATATGGCATGAATTGGTTGCGGGATTGGGTATATGTGGGTTCGTAATCGTGTTTGATTGGTTGTTGGGTGTATTTGGTATGGTGATGTTGTGAGGTTGGTTGTTGGTTTTGGGTGGGTTGACATTGTTGTTGGGTTTGGTAATGGTGTGGGGTCGGTTGTTAGGCGGAGGTTGGTTGTGGGGCGTATGATGATGAAGTTCATTTGTGTGGGTCGATCAAATACCTCGAGTCAATTCATATTATTTTGAGTTGGTCTAGCATTTTGTATGATAGGTTTGTTTATGATTTGTTGATGTCACTTGTTCCATTGATGACACGTCTCTCTGGCAAACTCTCTCCAATCAGAATAATTCCATTGGGCATCGATTTGTAGTTAATGTCATTATCCCAAACACGTCGGGGATTTGGGATTTGTTGTTGCATACCAAACTGCAATTTAACACAGTCACTCTAGTGCATCTCCACAGTATTGAACTTGATGATTGGTGTTTTTTGTAGTCCAAAATGCAGCATCCTCGGGGTTAACCTTATGATCGAGACCCAGATACGACCTTCAGGTAAATTGTGTAGGAAAAATACATGATTAGAAGATTTGTAAATTGGTAAATTTTAAAACTAAGGATAATAATTATTTTACCCCCTACCATATGGACGAGGTTTGAAAATCCCATTGGACATCAATTTGTAGTTAATGTCATTGTCCCAAACACGTCGAGGATCTGAGATTTATTGTTGCATAGATTTGTCGTGACATTTAAAGATTCCATTATATTAATGGAATTGAACCCGTGTCTTTCCCTTGAAAGTTCTAGTACCTCACCACTAAGCTAAAGTACGTGTGCCTTACCACTAAACGAGAGTACTTGTTCTAGTATTTTTGTTAACTTTTACTGATGTTAAGGTGTTCCATAAATAGTTTACAATTCATGTATTATTTCAATTATACTTTAAATATATTTGAATATAAAAAATATAAACAAATTTTAATAATCTAATAAACTAATATGAATTAATAATCTAATAACTAAACTAAATTAAATTAGATCTAATATTTATAATCTTATAAAATTATATTAACTAAAATAATCACATATTGTAACTAAAATAATTATACACTATTAAATAATGTAAATATTGTATAATATAATAAATTTAATTAATTAATATAGTATATAACCTTTGAACACCCTGTAAATAATTTACTATAAATATTATTTACTGAAATATCTTAGAGTAATATTTTACAGTATAAATATTTAGTATTAATATAAATATTTTAAATTCTGAATAATTGAATATTTATCATTAAATTTTTAATTATAACTTATATTATTATTAAAATATACTGTAAATATTTTAACTCAATAATTTACTGTTAATAATAAATATTAACAATAAATATTAATAGAATAATTATGATAAATAATATTAAAAGTTTATTGATAGGTAATTATTAAATTAATAATTTTTCTTTATTATTAATTATAGTTTGCAGTTATTAATTCCAGTTTATTATTATATAGTTTGTAATTTATATATACATGTGTCAATAAATATTATTAATAGTTTATTATTAATTAATTAATTTTAGTTTATTAATTAAAAATTCCAGTTTATTATTAATTAATAATTTCAGTTTATTAATTTATATTTGTAGTACATTATTAACAAAAAACAGAAATTAATTAGCATTTAATATTTAATTGAAAGTATATTTAATATTTACAGTATATTTAATATTGAATTAAAATTAAATTAAACTGAAAATTAAATAAATTAAAATTAATAATAATAATACTTATTGGAATTAATATATATTTAAATAAGTAAACAAGAAATATATAATATAAATATATAATATACATTGAAGGTTAACTGAAATGTTATAATAAATTGAAATCTTTTATATATATATATATATATATATATATATATATATATATATATATATATATATATATATATATATATATATATATATATATATATATATATATATATATATATATATATATATATATATATATATCAATGCAAATAAATTATCAAGAAAACAAATAGCTACAATGGTAGGGAGCGCCCTTTTCAAACCTATTAATAAGTGTATGAAAATAATGAGATAAACTTATTTTATTGCAGCACGCGTATTCAAGCCAAAATGGATATGGTGGATAAAATGGTGAGATTATGTAGTTCATACCGTCATCTCGAACACATTCGTACAAATTGTTTCAATGTTAGAGCAAGTTCCACAATATAATTCAATAATTCACTTTTAGTCTTGTAATTTACATGTAATTCATTTTATGTAACCATTTTATTTTATATGGAAAACAACATTTATTTTATAAAAATCACAACATTTGGTTACAATTTAAAGAACAACTAAACAATAAACAATAAGACAAACAAATAAAACGATTAAACACCATATATATATATATATATATATATATATATATATATATATATATATATATATATATATATATATATATATATATATATATATATATATATATATATATATATATATATATATATATATATATATATATATATATATATATATATATGCGATTACAACCATCAGGACAATTTTAAATGACAATCAATGTCAACTTTAAATGACTCTCATATACGACTTTTTCCGTTGTTGTACATCGTAACAAACCTTTGAATTCTTATGATCTTTTCACCGTCTACAATGTGTATATCTAACCAACGAATCAATCTCCTTAAAAGATGTTTGAAAGTATCATATTACATAGTCATTCCAAACTAGTAGTACATACTGTCTCTATTGTGTGGATTTTTTACCCATATATCCCATATTTGAAAATTAAACACCAATATATCCTGTTTTGAAAAAAAATCCAAAATACTCCTTTTTTTTATATATATGCTCGGTATTGAGATACCAAGCATGTGAAGCTGAAAAAGTTAAGTATGTGTTCGGTATCTCAGTTACCAAACACGTGAATAATATAATATTTTTTTGTTTTTGCTTTTATTAATGTTTTAAGCAGGAGTTCATTTCAACGAAGACTCTTTTCAAAAGAATCGTTTTAACCAGTCTTACTTGCTTTGAAGAGAACACCTAATGTTTGTTAACAATTCCTTCTCCCCTCATTTGAATAGGAATTCTGTTATGAGAACCTCATTCTTCTCAATAGTCCGCCCATGAAAACCTAATTTGAAGAGAACACGTGTTATTCTCACCCTAGACCCGTCATTAAGTCAACTAAATCTTTTCGTTCCATCGATGAGAGCGAAATGCCAGTACAACGAAACTGATGTTAGTCAGGTGTGTGTTTGCTCTCTCTAACTTTAGATAAATGCCCTTATTTTGCATTGAAAATAGATGAAATTTGTGCTTGTTTTCGTGTGGGTACTCGATATCTCAGTTACCAAGCACCAGATTAATTTATTTATTTTTTGTTTTTTTAGTTTATATATATTTGTTAAATGATTTTAATAATATATTATAATTAAAAAAGTTATTAATAAAAAATTTATAAATAAAAAAAGTGAAAAGAGATAATCGACCATTGAACACCTGAGTAATCGATGATGTTTGTATTATTTATATTGTATCAATGAAAACTTATTTCGTCTACTTTACATTTCTTTATCGCATAATTATAAATATTTATAAAAAAAACTTAATTTAGTTATAAAATAAATAAATAACATTTTTAAAAAAATATTATATTTTATTATATATTCAATAATATATATTTATTATAATTAAAATTATTTAAAAAATCAATTTAAAAAACACTAATAAAAACAAAAACGAAAAAATATTATATTATTCACGTGTTTGGTAACTGAGATACCGAACACATGCTGAATTTTTCAGCTTCACATACTTGGTATCTCAATGGCCGAACAAATATAAAAAAATGAATATTATAGAACTTTTTTGTTAATGTAGGGTATATTGGTGTTTAATTTTCAAATATAGGATATATTAGTAAAACATCCCTATTGTACCTAACCAACATATTTCTACTGTAGATAGGTCCACCTCTGTCACAATAATTTGTTGGAAACATATTCACGTGCTTCGGATGTTAACTTTTATAAATTTTAAACATACATTCAAATATTTAAATAATAAAATACAACTCTTTTTAATAAACAATTTGTATATAATAGGATTTGAATTTGATCCCTCGAGAGAAACACAATCTCATAATCAAAGCGTTTTACCACCAAGCAGCTCACACACAGAATAAAATACAACTTAAAATATTAAAGCACCAAGTACTTAATATTTTAAATTATTAAAATTAAATAAATTTAGATGTATTTGATTTGTTAGAAGACGACATAATTCTAATTGTCTTGCATTTGATTTATAATTTATTTATAAGACAAGACAAAAATCAGGATTAAGAACTGAACAAAAAATTAAATTTTTATCTCTCACTAAATTATGATTTTTTTTTTTTAAATCAAGTGTGAGGAAGAAGTCTCACATTGATTAGAAAAATGAAGATTGAATACTATATAAGTGAGAGAACCCACATACCTATCACTTTAAGGTTTTAGGTGGATATGTGGTGTGTCTCTCACAAGGTGTCTCCCAAGTAGAAATGTTCTCTTATTGATCCCCTGAATTGCCCATAATAGTGATATCAAAATCTGGTTTTTAGTGAATGAACCGGTTTATTTGTATTGAAACACTTCCTGCAAGTGTGGGTGTGTTCTCGCAAGTGTGGGTGATATAAGTGTACGTGGAAGAGAGGGCTCCACTTGAGGAGGATCAATGTGTATAGATTCACATTTGAGGTTGAGAATCAAGTGTCTATCACAAAGTTGTCTCCCAAGTAAAAATGTTCATTCGTTTATCCCCAATTGCCCCTAACATTTTTGTCCATGGTACAAGATATTTAAAATAGGAAAATATTTTTTTATTTTCTATTAAAAATATTTATTCTCTCTTTCATTCTCATCTATTAATATTTACATATAAAAAAATACTTTTTTGTCTCTATTACAAGTTATTTAAAAGACGAAAATACTCTTTATTTTGACCGATTCAACTTATTTAAAATACAAAAATATCTTTTTATTTTCTATTAAAAATATATTTTTTTTTCCTCTCATTTCCATCTATTAATATTTACAATGTAAAAATACTCTTTTGTCTCAAGTATACTTTATTAAAAGATAAAAATATCATTTTTTTCATCTAACCAAATTATTTAAAATACATAAATACCTCATAAATATATTTTATTTTCTGATAAAAATATATATTATCTCTCATTCTCCTCTATTAATATTTACCATATAAAAATGCCCTTTTTATTGAAAAACCAAAAAACCATTTTATTTTCTATTAAAATCTCTCTTTCTCTTTAAAGGTCTGTATTATACTGTTTTATCTCATAGTTCACTTTTTTACAAATCAAATGCACCAAAAGAGCTACATACTATCTCCTAGTTAATTAACCGTTTTCGTTTTTTACTGTTTGCTGGGGGCTACCAAACATGAAATGAACGACTGCCACTTTCTCAGTCACATACTATCTCTATGAAATATCCAATCATTATTTCTTACTATTATACTACATACCCCTTAAATATATATTAATACTCTGTCATAAAAATATATTATTTGAAATTAGATAAATATTTTTTAAATTTTAAAAAATTAATTCTCATTATTCTGCAAAAAGAAATTCTATATTTAGTGAGAATCTTTATCTTATGTCTCGAAGGCATCAGCGATTATTTCATTGGTCAAGGTCTAACCAAGTTAAAAAGGTATTTTGTTTTTTCAAGAAATATTATTAAATGATAAATCAATTAAATAATAGTCTTCTAGTTTTAGTTTACCGATTTAAATACAGTGTATTATTATTATTATTATAGTACTTTTCTTCTATCAAACTTGTCACGGTTCACTCACTCGTTTGTGGAGGATTGAGTTCCACGAACGCCGGGTCCATTTTTTTAAACCTTTATTTGGATTCTTTGTTTTTCTTCACATTGTTGCAGGAAAAGAGAAAGTACAAAGTTCTTACTCTGAATATTTTTTTTTGTTGTTGTTTGGTTAAGAAGATAAGATATGAGAGTTGCAGTGGTTGGTGCTGGAATTAGTGGTTTGGTTTCAGCTTATGTATTGGCCAAAGCTGGAGTGAATGTGGTTCTCTATGAGAAGGAAGATTACTTGGGTGGTCATGCAAAAACTGTTAATGCTGATGGTGTTGATTTGGACCTTGGTTTCATGGTCTTCAACAGGGTAATCTATTTCATTTTCATCACTTTTTGTTCTTGTTAATTAACTGCTCTATACTTCAATTCTTCATAATTCATTCAGGATTTTCCTTACTTATAACTGAAGATTGAACTATAAAAAAATACTAATAGTCTTAGCTTTAACATTATCCAAAACAGTGGAAGGGAAGTACTTTATTCATCTTGATATATAATTCCCTTGTTTAAGTTGATGTTAATTAACACTTACATGAGAATTAGACAAGTTTTGATTCGGTTTTCATTATTGGTATAGCATGAACAGAATAATTTTTAGGCTTATTAGTAATAAAATAGCTGTTAGTTAGCATTTGTTATTTCTAGTGTTGGTACAATTGAGGAAACCTAATATTATACAATGAAATTGTAAATATATAGTAATAATTAATCAATCAAGGATTAAAGATATGTTTTTTTAAGATATTTTTTAGGCCAATAAGAACCAAAGAATTTAATTCCACAGCAAAAGTTGGCCTATGGACCCCACCAGTGGTCCTAGCATGACAGTTGCTTCATACCAAATAAGTACACTCTTTGAATTAATTAAGTACTCACAATTTTTATGAAACATCAATCCACAAAGCATGGAAGTTTCATGTGAGGAAATAAACCGTAAAATTGAATAATTTGTATTCATAGAATTTTCACTTTTTGAATCAAATACTATTAGAGTCACTAATTTCAACAAAGATTTGGACTAATATCTATTCTCTGAACTCCCCCAACAAGTAGTATCAGAGTCATAGTTAGATTTAGTGCGGGAGCATGAGCTTGATATGTGTTATACGATGTTATAGGAAGTGGAACTCACACACTCTAGTTATTGAATGCATTTGTGTAACACTGAAATGGATCAAAGATATTATGAAATGATTACAGATTTATAATAATGGTATTGTTGAAAATAATGTTACATGGACTAATGAACACAGGTGACATATCCCAATATGATGGAGTTCTTTGAGAGTCTTGGAGTTGATATGGAACTATCAGACATGTCATTTGCTGTCAGCCTAGACAAAGGTCGCGGCTGCGAATGGGGAAGCAGAAATGGTTTGTCCGGCTTATTTGCACAGAAGAGGAACGCGTTGAATCCTTACTTTTGGCAAATGATTAGGGAGATTATTAAGTTCAAAGATGATGCTATAAGGCAAGTTATTACCCTACTATGAACTGTAGAGCATTCTTTGTCCTGGTGTCCTGAATTCTGATATATCAGTCGATATCCTCATTTCCGTTTCATTTCTCGTTGCAGTTATATTGATGTGCTTGAGAATAACCCAGAAATGGATCACAATGAGTCTCTAGGGCAGTTCCTCAAGTCAAGAGGTTACTCGGAATTATTTCAGAAAGCATATCTTGTGAGTTCAATCATACATTAACATATATGATATTTTAGTTTTCTATATAAATATGTTTTCTTTCGTTAAGTGTATATTTATGACACTAAATATGTGTAGATTCCTATTTGTGGTTCTATTTGGTCATGCTCTTCTGAAGGAGTTTTGAGCTTTTCTGCTTTCTCAGTTCTTTCGTTCTGTCGCAATCACCATCTACTTCAGGTACTAGGACAAATAACTGACTCTCTCTCATATTATTATAGCTATAATTAACCAAAAACATTCAAGATTACTTATTGATTCGCTTGATCCTCTCTGCAGCTCTTTGGAAGACCACAATGGCTAACTGTCCGATGGCGCTCACAGAACTATGTTAAGAAGGTTAAAGAAGAGCTTCAGAGTAATGGTAGTCAAATAATAGCTAGTTGTGAGGTAGATTTGGTTTCAGAATCTGAAAAAGGTGAGTAAGTAATCTTAAGCCTTTCTTACTCTTTCAATTCCTTCCCTTAAAGAAACGAAAAGTAAATTAAATGCGGCTCTAGTAACAATTATCGAAACACTTTTACAGGATGTGTTGTACGCTGCAAAGATGGTTCTGAAGAAATCTATGACGGATGCGTAATGGCAGTACATGCACCCGATGCTTTGAGGTTATTAGGAGATGGAGCAACATATGACGAAAGAAGAATACTCGGTGCCTTTCAATATGCACACAGGTAAAAGTAATATCCAATATTAATACGAAGAAAGTCTTTTGTTGTAGAACTCCAAATGCATAACTATTGTTTGATGATTTGTATTGGCAGTGATATTTATCTTCATCGCGATAAAAAATTTATGCCTCAAAACCAAGCAGCATGGAGTGCTTGGAATTTTCTTGGAAGTAGCAACAATAAAGTCTGTGTGACATATTGGCTAAACATTCTTCAGGTTGGTAACATTGCCATACTTAAAAATCCATTCATCATAGAGTGATTTCATGTGGATAAACAAGGTGGTTACTAATTTGCAGAATATTGAAGAAGTAGGTGAACCGTTTTTAGTTACTCTGAATCCAGATCATGTACCAGAAAATACCTTGCTTAAGTGGTCAACTGGCCATCCCGTACCGTCGGTTGCAGCATACAAAGCTTCTGTAGAGCTAGAACATATTCAAGGGAAAAGAACAATCTGGTTTTCTGGGGCATACCAAGGTACATTCCTGCTTATTGTCTTTACTTCAAAAGCACTTATGTGGCAAAAACTATGCGTTTCATTCTAGTTCAAACATTGTATTTTACTTTGTCATTTTAGAATACTCTTGAAGATCCTCCTAAGTATTTCCATAGGATATTTCAACTTGTATCATGTGTTTTCATGTGTGAACAAAAATTCAATGGAAGTTTTATTTTAAAATTCAAAATTAGTAATGTTTCTTTTAAATCCCATTTGAATGGGCTGTTATATAACTTAATTTAACTATAAACTTCTAAAGACAGAAACTATTAACTTATAAAGACACAAACTAGAAGGAAAATAAATATGTTTGTCTTCTCATAAAAATCAACATCTTCATCCTAGAACAATTCCAAAAGAGAACCAAGAACACTAAATCACTATTATGTATCGGAGTATGTTTTCATACTGCTTTACATAAATGTAACAAGTAGAGATATAATGATTTTTCATATAATTTAAGTAAATGTTTGTGCTTTTCAGGTTATGGATTCCATGAAGATGGACTAAAGGTAATTAAAGCAATATTCCGAGTTCCTTTGCAAAATGTCACCAACCTGTTGAAACAACTGAAGTGTAATATTGAATTTTGCAGGCTGGCATGGTTGCTGCTTATGACGTTCTTGGAAAATGTTGTACTCTTAAGACCAATCCAAAACACATGGTACCTTCTTGGAAGGAACTCGGAGCACGCCACTTTGTAACTAGATTCCTTACTTATTTTATTACTACCGGTTCTTTAACGTGAGTTCAATTCTAATAGTATGTACACTTTTAATATGAATTTTCCTTGCACAAAAATGTCTTGTAACATATTTTTCATTTACTTTGAGGTGTTACAGATTATTGGAGGAAGGAGGAACAATGTTTACCTTTGAGGGAACTGGGAAAAAATGTTCTCCAAAGACTGTTTTGAGAGTTCACAATCCTCAATTTTATTGGAAGGTATCTACTTATAAGTATCATATACAAATGTAAACCTATGGGTTGATTTGTCTATATATCAGTGTTGTGTCTGGTGTTGGTGCTTCGTAGTAGTTGTTAATGATATAAAACTTAATTATCTTTACATGTTTGTCAGATCATGACACAGGCAGATTTAGGCATAGCAGATGCATACATCAATGGAGACTTTTCATTTGTCGATAAAGACGAAGGTCTCTTGAACTTTTTCTCGGTAAGCATACTCATCTAGATCTCATGCATGATTGTTTCTTTAAGATTTTAACTTTTACTTCCATTTACCTTGGTATGTTTAATGTAGGTCCTCATAGCCAATAGAGATTTAAATGCATCCAACTCAAAATTGAAGAAGAGTAGGTAAGTTGATATATTGAATTGAAGCCTACACTAAGCCATTCAATTGGATTTTCATTTCAAACTCTTTTCATGTGTCTTTAGGGGTTGGTGGACGCCGATTTTATTTACGGCTGGTTTAACGTCTGCAAAGTTCTTCATGGACCATGTTTCAAGGAAAAATACTCTCACACAAGCTAGAAGGAACATTTCTAGGCATTACGATCTGGTATAAATACGATTATATATTAACTTCAAAGTTTCCTAGATTTAGTTACTTTCAGTGAACAAGTTGCAACCAAGATATTCTTCTTTTGTCTTTGTAGAGTAATGAACTCTTTGCACTTTTCTTGGACGAAACTATGACATACTCATGTGCAGTGTTCAAGGCAAGAACAACAATCATTTTGATGCTTGAGCCTAATACCTACTTCAATTTCTGCAGTAACTGATCAACATTTCTTCCTTTATTTCTTTTTAAATTTATCTGATAGAATGAAGATGAAGACTTGAAAGATGCGCAAATGAGAAAAATATCTCTTCTGATTGAAAAGGTAAGTGCCATTGGTCTCTAGTTTTTTGCTATTTTAGAATCTACTTTTTGCGAAATTATCTAATTTTTCATGAAATAACTCAAGGCTAGAATAGAGAAGAAACATGAAATTCTTGAGATTGGATGTGGATGGGGAAGTTTAGCCATTGAAGTTGTTAAAAGAACTGGTTGCAAATATACTGGTATCACTTTGTCAAAGGAGCAACTCAAGCTTGCAGAACAAAGAGTTAAAGATGCTGGCCTTCAGAACAATATCAAGTTTCTTCTATGTGACTATCGCCAATTGCGAAATACGCATAAATACGATAGGATTATATCTTGGTAACATTTTAATTTTTTTGCAGATTCAAGTACACATAACATGTATTTCCAACATAGTACGTAACTTGTTGTATAAGCATATTTCAGTGAAATGATAGAAGCTGTTGGACATGAATACATGGAAGAATTCTTTGGTTGTTGCGAATCAGCATTGGCCGATGATGGACTTCTTGTTGTCCAGGTATTTGTTTAGACGGCGTGTATTGCTTATATAGTTATATGTGAATGAAATAATCACTACAAACAAATTGTTACTGGTATTTAAATTGGTGCTAACTATTGAAGATGTTTTGGTTTATGTTCTATAGTTCATATCAATCCCAGATGAGCGTTACGATGAGTATCGGCGCAGTTCTGATTTCATAAAGGAATACATTTTTCCAGGAGGCTGCCTGCCTTCTCTCAGTAGGATAACATCAGCCATGGCAACCACATCCAGACTATGGTATAATCTTTACATATATTAATAAAGTTTAAGTGAACTGAATCTCGAAAATTCACTAAGACAAGACCGTAATGAACGTAAATGCAGTGTGGAACACGTTGAAAACTTAGGAATTCATTACTATCAAACACTAAGACTGTGGAGAAAAAACTTCTTGGAAAGACAGAGGTATTTTATTGATGTGACTGAAACGTAGTATTTTTTTGTTTTTTGTTATATTTAAGTAACTATATTATTGTTTACACTAAACTTATTTTTGTGCTGTCAGTGAAATATTGGCTCTTGGATTCAATGAAAAGTTCATCAGAACATGGGAATATTATTTTGATTACTGTGGTGCTGGTTTTAAGTCACGCACACTTGGGAATTATCAGGTACGTTATTCTTAGAGTTGCAAATTGTAATCTGAGAGTTGCAAATTGTGACTAGTGATATGATGTGTTTTATGTGCCGTGTAGGTGGTTTTCTCACGCCCTGGTAACATTACTGCATTCAGCGATCCATACAGAACCTGGCCCTAAGCACAAGCCTCACAATATACATTGACATGATGTTGCATCTCTTCTCATTTATTGATAATCTCATAGTTTCTCTGTTGTGATTATCAACAAAATAAATATACCATTGTTGTTTTCTTGAACATTGTTAAGCTAGAGCCTAGAAAAGTTGAGTTGTGCTGCTTTGGAGTGGCAAACAGTTAGATTTGTGAGGTTTCTTTTCATATAAAAGTTATATATTCTTTAAAACGGAATAAACTTTGTATGTAATACTTTTCATAACTCGCCCAGAATTGAAATTTTCTTGTGAAGAGTTTGAATAAATTATCTTCTGATTTAAATAAATGCAAACCAAAGCTATTAAATATCTACATTTTGTGTAACGGTGACATAGAGAATTCATGGCACCTATTTACTTCGTGTTGCTTGTGTTTTCTATATTACAATGCAAGCATGAAGCAAAAGTCAAAACAACAAGAGAAAAAAAGGAATGAAGAACCAAAAAAAAGAAAAAAGAATAAATAAGCTTTTTTTTAACAAAAAGAAAAAACATAACATCAAAGAAAGAGCAAAGAAAAAATGCAGAAGTTTCAAAAATGAACAAAGGTGCAATTGGAAATTTGCAGAGCCATGAAAATTAGAAGACTTCAATCAGCTGCAATAGAAAAGGGAATAGTACTCTTAAATCACTCTTGATCTATCAATAAAATGAACTGCAATCACCAATGAGAAGATAATAACGTTATCTTACTGAATCCGCCTTTGGTTTCATCTTTCATACCAAGGATAGATGAGAGGATAATAATATTATCTTACTGAATCCGCCTTGACAGTCAAAGCTGATTCATCTTTCACCCCATGTCCATTATTTAGAGCGCATGTCCATAATAATAAATCCGCATTGCCGGTCAAGACAGATTCATTTTTCACAACAAGGATAAAAATATTATCTTTCTACTTCCGTCTTGGTGGTTTCATCTTTCCAACCACAGCCACATTCAAAAGCCACCACCAGATCCGGTTGTGTCTGTCTAGTTTGTGGCTAAAGATTTACATGGTTTCCACGGTAGATGTGCAGGAAAACCAGAACAGAGACAAAGTTATGATTTTCAAATAAAATAATTAAATAATTAAAATTATAAAAATGGTGTGGAACATCAAAACAATGTATAGCATGAGAAAAACAACGTATAGCATGAGAAAAGAAAGCCTTATGTTTATAAATTAAAAATAAGAAAATACAAAAAGATATGCATCTCAATCAAACCTGCAACAATAGTGATAAACACAAGGCACTTACCACATAAAACAATGGCAACGTAAATCTTGAAGGGTAGGAGACACAAAGGCCCTTACCATATAGAGCAAAACCAATTTCACACCTTGAAAGGTGACACAACTGAAAGTAAGGTAGGTGCTAGAAATGAAGATGTAATGAGAAAACAAAACTAATAAAAGTGTTTCTATCACACTAAAAACTTGTATTTTAATATATGCCAAAATCTAATGTAACAACTCCTTATTCTAAAGAGCCGCTTTCAACTGGGTTATTCATAGTGCAGCAAACCATCCCAAAAATCTGTCAGCCACCACAAAACCTCCAAATTTGATGATGCGTTGCCCAAAAATACACAACAGACTGAATAAATTCATTGCTTAGCCATGACATGAGTGGACACTTGGCTCCACTTCAAAACTCGTGCACCTCTCCTCCTGTACAACACAAGTGCAAATACAGGGGGAAAATGATTATGCCATCTTCAAAGATTCTACTATCACTACCATTATCGCTACCCATTACGAAGTGATCAACCCAAGTGTCCACTGCTATCAGTAAATACCTTGACTACATCAGCTTATTTCTACATGTACTATAACAGATAATGCATGTGCCTACACCATTAGATTTCATACCAAAGGAAACAGAACAATAAATCACCAAGATAACAAAACAAACAGCTGCATCAAACAATCATATAGGGTGAAATATAATAAATACTATAGCTCAAATGCTACAAGAACCGACAAATCCATACCATATCAACTAAAACAATAAACACGCAATTTAAAACTACACCCAGAAACAAATACTAAAATAGAAAGTATCATCTAGTATCTCTTCAACCATTCTACTTATTATAAACTAGGAAAGCAAATACTGCAAACTACTGAGATTCAAGCAACCCAACCAGTCCCATTGTGTATGAACGTCGAACGTGAGTGACTCCTTTGCTGCTGAAAGAAATCATTGCAAGCTCATGTTTTAAGAATACAGGCAGAGACCCTCAAGTCAAGTTCAAGACCCAGCAAGAGATAACTATCAAAATTACTGTTGTTGGGCTTGTCGAGTCTGAGCACCACCATAGCCACCACCATAACCAACTTGCCCACCATTTCCCTGAGGAGTCCCATAATTACCAGATGCTTGGGCTTGTTCAGATCTCCAAGCTGCATTTCCATAACCAGAATTTCCATTTGCATCTCCATAGCCGCTGCCCATATAGTTACCACTTCCACCACTACCTTGCAGTTCACTACCACTCTGACCACTAGCATTACTACTTGGAGCACTCCCAGTACGCCCACCAACAGCACCATATACACCTGGATTCCCATAAGAACTATCACTTCCACCGTATCCTCCGCCATAACCAGCATACCCATAACCTTGATTCCCATATCCAGCAGCTCCACTGGGGGATTGACCTGCAGTTGCTGAACCAGATCCAGCCCCACCACTTGGAGCACCCCAAGGAGCAGTGTTTCCATAACCCATAGAGCCATAGCCAGAGGGAGCCTGAGCAGGCCATGAACTCCTTGGGCCACCACCAGCATAAGCAGCATTAGGGACATTTGGGTTTCCATACGTTGCAGCGGCAGGTCCGCCATAACCAGCTGTGGCACCACCATAAGCTCCATATGCTGCACCATAATTAAGGCCATTGCTAGCCGAACCATACCCATATCCAGCAGCGCTATAAGCAGAGGAGCCATAAGTTGGGAACCCACCTGCAGCACTTTGAGGCTGCATATACCTACTAGAATCCGAACGACCATCATATGCATTTTGGTTGCCACCAGAAGCCCCATACCCTTGATAACCACCCATTCCGGCATTACCACCTCCAGCACCACCCATCATTCTACTACTTGCACCAGGATTGGCATCCTTTGGAAGTGCACGCTTTACCTCTACTTGTTTACCATTTAAATCATGAAATGTCTTGTGCAAAACCCTATCAACTGCCTCCTCAGTATCAAATGTAATAAACCCAAATCCTCTTGGTCGTCCAGTATTCTGATCATACATGACTACAACATCAGTTACATGTCCATATGCCTCAAAGTACTGACGAAATTTTTCTTCAGCTAGAGTGGGGGGTAACCCTCCAACAAATATCTTTTTGGTTCTCATATTTCCACCATTACCTGAACTCAAACCAGAATTAGAGTTTCCAGTCCTTGAAGTGACAGAAATCGGTTGGTCCTCTCTTGAGAATGCCCTCTTGGCATCAACCTGAATAACAAAATTACAAAGTTTCTAGTTAGGCATATAATCAAGAGTAGGAAGAAAAGCAAAAACAGTATCTGGTTCACATGTTAATATCAATATTCCATACTATTAGCAGTACCAAAAAACTGATATTTTAGGCTGCAGCATCAAGATATTTGGGCAAATCCAACATACAAAACAAAACATGATAAAACTATCAATAAATCCCAAGAGAATCATTATGCATTCTACATTTACACAAATGTAACCTCATCTACATACAAATAATGTAATCCTGATTCACACTCAAGTGTAAGCATGTTGTTGAAGGAAATGATTCACATCTCAAGATTTCAATAATGAGGCTAGAATATTAAGATAGTAACAACTATCACAGTATCACCTGTCATAAACATAAATAAATATACTTGCCAAGATTTCAGAAAACTTCAAATAGATATGAGCTTAAAAACTTATAACTTATAAGCAACAGCACAGATAGAATGTAAACATAATATATGTGACAAAACAGCAATGTATTAAAAGCTTTCACTTTTTCATTTAATATTATCTGCTTTATACATGCGGTAAGGAGGATTTCAGGAATACAAGACATTACTGTTTTGAAACAACATCAATGATATCCAATGTATTCTCTTAACTGTCCAAAATGAAACATTATACTTTACTTACATTGGATACATTCTATTTTTAATCATTTCACTAAGCATCTTAAACATATTCATTAGCAATTGCCTATTACACAATGGAAAACTATTGTCCTATAATACAACCAAAGAAGAAACATTTAATCTTTTCACCAATTAACAAAGCAGCTTTTAGTTTCTACAGCAAAGAAAGAGCAGGGGAATATGCATCCGTGCAGTTCAACTAATTCCATTACACAATGATCTATTAACAAAAGGATAACCAAAGCTAGTAGCATAACTATTAAGCAGTTGATTTCTAAACAACTTTGACCACGAACACAGCACACAGAAATGACACCACACCATATGACTGTTTTACACAAACTTATCTCAAGTTAAGACAATCAAATCAAACCATTAACAAAATAATCAGGTCCGTGCTACAAAATGCTACAAAGCATATACATCCAAAAATAGGTGCATACCAATAAAACAAACAAACAATCCATAGATGAACATCGATTAAAGCCTTAATCACTGAACAAAACAAAAACCCACCTGCAATTAAGAAGCAGCAAAAACAATAAACAAGCTAAAACATGAAAGACCAAATCTTTAACACAAAACACACTCACCCACATAGAGAAACCCTAACTTCGGTAAATAAGGGTATGCAAAAGATTCCATGAAAATGACAAAAAAACTAAAAAACAAAATAAAAAATGGAAGAGGCATAACCGTTCTGCCGTCAATAACATGCTTGTCTTCAAGAACCCTATCAAGAACAGAAGGATCTGAGAAAACTACAAAACCAAAACCTCTAGGTTTGCCAGTGTTCTTCTCTCTCATAACTGAAGTGTTCAAAACATCACCATAATTGCCGAAATGCTCCTTCAGCTTTTCCTCATTAGTATCCCATGAAATCCCACCGATGAAAAGCTTTCCCTGATCCGAATCCATTCCTAATTTTTCTTCTCTCTCCTTTATTCTCTCACTCTCTGCGAGTATAAATATATATAACTGTATAAGAATAGGGATTTGAATGATATTTGCAGAGAGGAGAAGTTGAGGAATTGGGGATGGAAAAGAGAAGGGAAGAAGAATAAAGAGGAAGAGGGTTTCGTGCGTTGTGGCTGTATCTGATGTGAGAGAGAAAGAGAGAGAAAGAGTGTATATGTGTATGAATAAATATATATGTAAGAAAAGGGCTAAGATTTTTCTTCACAAAATATACTAGGGTTTAACGGCTCAGATTTATTTGATTTCATTTACATTTTGTAATAATATGCTTTCATCTTTGTGTATAGTTGTTATAATTTGGAAATATGGGGATATTTTAGTAATTTACTAAAAGCGTGTTTAAAATAAAGTACGTTCAAAGTCGAAGTATATTGGAATGCGAGAAATGTGACGCAAATTCAAACATTCAATGAATAAAGTACGTCCAAAGTCGAAGTATATTGGAATGCGAGAAATGTGACGCAAATTCAAACATTCATTAATGTAGTGTTTGAAATTGTGGTAGAATGTCTATTAACGTGCGTCAGTGTTGAAACGGTTAATTGTAGCTTTGCAATTTTTACGTTATAAGTGCACGAGAAAGTTGAAGTACATTGGAATGCGAAAAACTTGACGCAAATTTAAACTTGTATTAATGTAGTGTTTGAAATTGTGGTAGAAAGTTTATTAACGTGCGTTAATGTTGAAATCGTAAATTGTGGCTTCATAATTTTCACTTTGAAAGTGCACGATAACGTGAGAATGAAGCTCCAAAATATGTTTTAAACATACACTAAGTTGATTGGGAAAATATGTACGGTGAAGATTTCTCCATAGAGTTTCTATGGTTTTAGTTTCTATTTTTGGATTTTGAATCGAAATCATGCTCTTAAGCATTTCATTCATATTGAGTCTTGTGATTGGGAAACGATTGGATTGGAATAATACTCTTAAGCATTTCATTATCGTTCATACTTCATGTTTGGGGTTGTAGACTCATATAGACCTAAAGACTTTGAGTTCATTCTCACATAACAAGACATAACTTTAGATATTAATACCGGTGGGTTCACCTCACCAACGCGTGATTTGTCATCCCTTAATCGGTATATGACCCTGAAGGGAATTTGTGATATAAAACGCAACGAAAAATAAAAATTTCCTTACTTGAGCCTTACGAATGGACACAGTCATTAATAGATTGGTTATCTCTCGTAGTGATTAACTATTGATGAAGAATCAGAAGAACGATCACGAGCACTGAACAACAACGCCTCTACTTAGTTTGCACGAACATAGTGCATTTAATCTTAGTATGAGTTGCTATGAATGAAGACTTTGTGAGAACGGGAGAAATTAAGGCTAGAGTTTCACAAACATAATTTAGTCAAGCTGGAAATTTTCAACGCAAATGTTATATTTATATAACTGGTTCTGTGGGTTGCAAGCTAAACAAGCCCACTTAAGTGCATTGTACCTTATGGTGTACTGTATTCTACTTAAATTCATAATAGCTTGTGGTGTTTTGTATTCCACTTAAGTGGATTGTACCTTACGGTGTTTTGTATTCCATTTAAGCGTATTGCACTTTATCGTGTTATTTATTCCATTTAAGCTCGTTGTACCTTACAGTGTTCTATAATTCACTTGAGCTCATTCTATCTTACGGTGTTACGTAGTTCGCTTAAGTACATTGTACCTTACAATATACCATATTTCTCGAATTAATGTTAGTATTTCACAAGACCGCATAATCGAATAAGCTTCACTTATTCATTTTATCTCTCATTGATATGTTCTTATGTGTGTGACCTTGTAGGTTCTCGTGACGTTAACAACTATACAAATCACACGTTTAATATAATAAACAGTAGGTGGTATCTAGTAACAAATCACTATTACCCAAGTCACGAAAATGTTATGTGATTTGACAAAATATTTCCCTAATAATGTTTATATGTTTAATTACACTTTCAGCTTCGTGTCTGTATTAAACACAATGCATAAATCGTGTCACATTTGTCCTGTTCAATATTGTTCATCCTATTACGAATAACATTTGATTGACAATAAAGTATCTGACTCCATATCTAAGGTTCATATTGGTTTAAGGCTTAAGGGTGGCATACACCCTTATCACCTTGAGAGTATCTTATGACGTTTGTATAACATTATATGTAATATTCTTATGGTGGATTAATATAGTATAAAATTACTCATAATATTCATACTTATGTGAAGACTTGAAATATATTTATACATGATTCATGAGATATGATCATCCGTATATCCATATAATAGTCTCAATGATATAATGGTATCCTGATTCACAATAAAGTTTACTTATGGATACTTTAAGAATAATGTTCTTACTGAAATTCTGGTATCAGATATGTGATGTTGAAAGAGATGTCACGATATTAATATCTGAACATTAACAAGGTAAATAAAACATAAAGTAAAAAGGGCAATAACACAAGTAATTGTTAACCCATTTTGGTGCAAACACTCCTACTCTTGGGGCTACCAAGCCAGGAAGGAAATCCATTATCAGTAGTATCAATTCAGAGTTAAACCACCTTGTTTACACTCTTCACTTAATCACTACCTAATGCAATTTCTATCTAAGAACTCTTAGATAAGAGAATCCCTCTCACTCCCATTCAATCACACATTATGATAATTAAACAAAACCTTACAAAGAAAGAAGAACACTTTTCCAAGACAAAATCTTGATCTTTCTTAAAAGCTTCAATCAAGAACAAACATTCATGCTTAAAATCTTAGAATGGACAACATACAACTCAAAAACATTGTCCAACCCTAATATCAAAATGATAATAGAGTGGCTCACAAATATACACACACAAGAAAATCCTAAGTCTTAAAAGCACTAAGCTCATAATACACACATATTTCACATCTTTCAATTAGGTTAAACATTCAGTATTATAAAGAATTTTGAATGGGCCTAGATCAGATCAGGAACTTCCACAAATACGATCACAGGATAAACTCTAAATCAAGGATAAAGAGATCTTCAAAATCTCCAAAAACAAACACAGAACGACTTTTGTAATAGACAACAAAACTTCCTTGATTTTCACAGACACCTGAGCAAATCACAAAAATAAACACCTGCTAAAAATATGTAGAAATCAAAACAAAACTTTCTGCATCAGGATGTCTTATATTAGACACAACACAACAGATGTTACGACATCTGATCTGACATCACAAACAAAACCTACATAGATGTTCTTCAAGTATGTTAGAGACATCTTACAAGACATCAGAACACATGATAATGTTTCCTAACACATGCAGCCAAACCAAGAACCTACAATCTCCCCCTTTGGAAAATTGTGGCTAAAACATTATCAGAACCGGTCAACCAGACGGAACCAAAAAAACACAAAGATCAACAGCAGAGAAAAAATTTATGGTCGCACAAGATAGAACATATGGTAAGACAACACCCAATCAGAACATCGGTTTTCCTCAAACCGTCAACCAGACACAGCGGCAGAATAAACATTAGCTCTCCCTTTTTTTAACCACAATATGACAACCATATTGAGAGCTCACAAGATAATCATTCACATAAGTGAGAGCACACATCGGCTTCCCATATCAATAGAGGAAGCATCATCATTATCAGAAAGAAAAGTCTTTTTTGCAGCAACTTTCTGTACAAGGATGATGTTTTGAACATTATTTTCAACATCATAGTTTGAGTTATTATCAGATACAACAACATTTTTCAACTTGCTCCTTGCAGAGGATACAACAACAACAAATTTGTCTTTCCTTGTCTTTATTCTCATGTCAACACAAGGATTCATATTCTTGATCAATTCCCCATCAGATGGTGTAACACCATGTGATTCAATATTTAATCTAGCATTTTCCATGAGTACATAATAGAGATGATGTGGGAGAAAACAAAATTGAAACATTTGAATAAATTTCAGTTGGAGAACTGAAATATCTTGACTAGTCTTTGTAACACCCCAAAATTTTCTCTCTCGTTTCATGTCATATAGCATTAGCATATAGCATACATATCCTTGCATCTTTGCATAGAAAGATGAGGCGTAACATCCATGGTTAGAGGCGTAGGGCACGTGATCATTGGTTTAGCAATTTATGATTTCTTCAAAACCAAGGTGAGAGCCAAGTTGTCTTGCAACAAGCCTACAAGGGACCTCATATCATGTACAAGCTCAAACTTCTCCTCAAGGCCCTATAAGGGGTTTGGTTCATCAGGGATTCATCAGTGCATTATCCTCTTACACAAGTAACCCTAATTAGGGTTTTGTCTCAAGGCAAGATATCCTCATATATTTGATCAATTCTTGTGATCAAAGGCTTCTATATGTTATACAAGTCCTAGGGATGAAATTTGGTTCAAAGACTCATTGGGAAAGTCATGCAATGACTCAATTACTTGTACTTGAAGAAAGAGGTCAACAGTGTAGAAGAAAAGTCAACCTCGGGTTTTCAAGGGCTCCAATCATGATTTTCAAGCCTATGGACTTTGATTTGGTCAAGAAATAACATGAATGATCTCAAATGTCAATAATAAAGGGTTTTGGAAAAAATTACTAAAATTGGAAAGTGACTTATAATGAAACTTTATATTTTTGGTCGCACAAGATAGAACATATGGTAAGACAACACCCAATCAGAACACCAGCTTTCCTCAAACAGTCAACCAGACACAGCAGCAAAACAAACATTAGCTCTCCCTCTTTGTAACCATAATATGACAACCATATTGAAAGCTCGCAAGATAACCATTCACAGAAGTGAGAGCACACACCGGCTTCCCATATCAATAGAGGAAGCATCATCATTATCAGAAACCAGGGCCGGCCCAACCCATACCGAGGCCGAAGGCAAATTAATTTTTTAAAAATTAATAATTATATTATTAATTAAAAGTTTAATTCATAAGTATTTAAAATACATAATATTTATTAAATTATTTTAATCAATTCAATTTAATATATATTTTTTCAATCATTGATAAAATTAATTTAATTAATTTTTATTGTGACATTTTTTTTATATTAAAATAAAATTTAATTAACTTCAACTTTTAAAAAAATATTTTTTTATATGCAATAGTTATAAAAAATAATTAACATTTGTATATAATAATAGATTAAAAAAACTATATTGTTATATAACAATATGTAATATTAATATGTAATAATTAGTGTATTAAAAAAGTAATTAACATAGTTACTGTATATAACAATAGGTAATATTAATGCAATCATTGATAAAATATAATAATCAGTGTATTATTAAGGTTGAATAATTGGATGGTGAAAAAAAAAACTGTATAAAGTAGAGGTGGAAAAGTGTGATAATTAATACTGGTTTATTAGAGAATTAAAATTAGAGTAAAATAATATAATTGAATAAAATACTTATTAAATGTCAGATGTATAGTGTGAAATGCATTTATTGCTATTCATTTGGGGAAAAAATTAGAGATAATATGTGAGCATTAACACTACACTAATGACTTGTATAAAATAAAGTTTTGAATCCCTAGACAAAAACATTTACCCTATATTATTTATATTTAGAAGAAATTTTGAGGCCCAAGGCAATTGCCTAGTTGGCCTATACCTTGGGTCGGGCCTGTCAGAAACAACAGTCTTCTTTGCAGCAACTTTTTGTACAGGGATAATGTTTTAAACATCATTTTCAACATCATAGTCTGAGTTATTATTAGATACAACAACATTTTTCAACTTGCTCCTAGCAGAGGATACAACAACAACAAAATTTTCTTTCCTTGTCTTTATTCTCATGTCAACACCAAGATTCATATTCTTGATCAATTTCTCATCAGATGGTGTAACACCATGTGATTCAATATTTAATCTAGCATCTTCCATGAGTACATAATAGAGATGATGTGGGAGAAAACAAAATTGAAACATTTGAATAAATTGCAGTTGGAGAACTGAAATAACTTGACTAGTATTTGTAACACCCCAAAATTTTCCCTCTCATTTCATGTCATATAGCCTTAGCATATAGCATACATATCCTTGTATCTTTGCATAGAAAGATGAGGCGTAACATCCATGGTTATAGGCATAGGGCACGTGATCATTGGTTTAGCAATTTATGATTTCTTCAAAACTAAGGTGAGAGCCAAGTTGTCTTGAAACAAGTCTACAAGGGACCTCATATCTTGTACAAGCTCAAACTTCTCCTCACGGCCCTAGAAGGGGTTTGGTTCATCAGGGATTCATCAATGCATTATCCTCCTACACAAGTAACCCTAATTAGGGTTTTGTCTCAAGGCAAGATATCCTCATATATTCGATCAATTCTTGTGATCAAAGGCTTATATATGTTATACAATTTCTAGGGATGAAATTTGGTTCAAAGACTCATTGGGAAAGTCATGTAATGGCTCAATTACTTGTACTTGAAGAAAGAGGTCAACTATGTAGAAGAAAAGTCAACATAGGGTTTTCAAGGGCTCCAATCATGATTTTCAAGCCTATGGACTTTGATTTGGTCAAGAAATGGCATGAATGATCTCAAATGTCAAGAATCAAGGGTTTTGGAAAAAAAAAATACTAAAATTGGAAAGTGACCTATAATGAAACTTTCTATTTTTGGCTATTTTTGCCCTAACTTCAACCAATTCTTTCATGACCAAGGAAGCTCCAAATGAATTTTCCATGATCAACAAATTTGTAAGGCTTGTTCTCCCATTTTTAAGAAGTACAAGAACTCCTTCATAGCCTTCATGGATCAAAAGTTATGCTTGATGGAAGTTGGGATTATTTTATGGATTTTCAAATATTCAAGTTTTACACCATTTGAAAATTGGTTCACATTGCATTTTCATGACTTCTAATGGACCAATTCTCATTACCACATCCAAATACAGCCCATGACAATCATTTTTGCCCCTTAAATCATCCAAATTCGTGCCATGTACATGAGATATTTCCCATCATGCATTTTTGCACATTCACTCAAAACTCATGAATCAATTCATTTCCAACCCTAAGATTGATCCAAGGGCAATCAGTGACTTAAAAGGAGAGTGTTCATGCACTTGGTGTGAGGAATGCACGAGAAAATCACCACTTATCCATAATCTTGCATTTTTACATTTTGATCCCAATCATTTAATCCTGAGTCCTAACACCTCCAAAACCCTAATCAGGTTTATCAACACATCATACATAAGCCATTCACACAAATTATAGAGCCTCGTGCACTCTTCATTCTCAGATTCTAATTTTTTGCTCCATTTGCATTTTCCTTCGAATCTCCTTCTCCTTCAACTCATTGCCTCGTTTCTTTGCATATCCACAATCAATGAAGCATAAGGAACAAGGATCAATCATCATTTCAAGCTATAGTGCAATATTTCAAGGTGTTCAAATTTGAGGTGCATCAACTTAAATCTTAAGATCCAGCCTGATTCAAGCCTCTATTTGAATTTATTTTGCAAATAGAGATCAAAAGAGGAAGATATGCACTCTCATACTGGATTTCTAGGAGTAATTTGGCTTCAGATCAATTTTCAGGTGAGCTTCACTTTGCTTATTATTTCTCTGATTTCTTGTGTGTATAATGATCCTTGAGCCTCACTGATTGCAATGTTGTGTTCAATTTGAAGTTTGGACATGTATTATGGATGTTTGATGTGTTTTCAGTTTTGTAGATCTACTTTTAATCTCTTCGATTCTCTTTGTATGATCATGTTATGTTGATTTTGATGGTAAATTCTTGATCTGGATGTTGTGTAGAGTAGATTTGAGAATTTGTTTTGAATTTTTGGGCATGTTTGTGTTTTTGTATGAAGATTCTGGTGACCGGAGCTAAGGCTCCGTCATCAGATGTGTTTGCAGGTGGAAGGTGATCTCGAGGAAGACGATGAAGGAGAGCCATCAAATCTTTTGATCTAATGTCTATTATGGTGACAACATATAAAAAACTCATGTGGTTGGCGTGTGGTCTTTTATTTCATATTTAATTCTTTTGTTTTCCTGATCATGATAAGCGCATGTGTCCCTTAATCCCACGCGTTCATTCGTTTGACTTAGCTTGTTGACTGGCATGTGATGCGTTGATTCACTTGACTTTTGGTTGACTCTTGAGAACCATTATATTTGCCTACTTTTTCAGCTGACTCATTCACATGCGTAGGATCTGCTTACTTTTCCCTTTGGTTGACTACGTAATGACCTTTAGATTGGATGAATTTGTGGAGACTGAATCTGGAACATATGATTAGTTTACCTTGACTATTGTTGACTCTGACTTTCATAAGCGCATTGGGCTTAGTTGATATTCCCACCCCCAGTTTTTGGCCTTCCTTGTTTTGAACTATTATGGATCACTCTTTGTACCCCTTCCATATTTTATTTCATTTTATTTTCTTCATTTAATTTAGTTCCATTTTTAATTTTTAAAATTAGTATTAGGATTTTAAAAATTCCCAAAAAAAATCACCAATGATCTTTATCATTTTATAAAATTTTGTCAAATTTTATTTTCTATTTTTATTTTGTTTTAGCCTTCTGAATTAATTTTTCCTTTATTTTCTTTTGAATTGTTGTCTTCCATGTGCACCCTAACTTGTCAATTTTCTATCTTGAGATCCATAAAAGCTTTGAGCCTGATTCTTTTGTAATTGTGTTATAGACATGTTAAGGTGCATTAAAACATTTTTGAATCATTTTTTAGGTATTGTTTGGTTGATTGTTGAGGTCTTGATTTGAGCTTAAGTTTGTGAAACCCTAGTTTGCATTGCTTGACTATTTAAGTGCCTTGTTTTCTGAAATTTTGCTTGATACTTTTTCTTGATGTTTTCCCCTGGTTGAGGTCCATTGGGACTTGGTTGCATAATTTTTTAGGCATGTTTGATAATTATTTGATGTTTGAACATTAGCTTGCCCATTTTGTGAAAGTTGTGATCATGACTTGCTTGCTTGCATTAGGAGGCACTTGTGCCATCATATTAGGATTTGACTTTGCATATTGACATCATCTTAGGCATCCATATAACTTGTATGAAGAATATGATTATTTGTTGCCTTGCCTTGATGAATGTTTTACAAGCTTGAACCCTAAATGACTTAATTTCACCTCACCTCATCTCTTCTCCTCACTTCATTATGCTCCACCCATATTCAAATGTGACTACTTGTGCATATACATGCATCTTAACATATTGATACACCTCTGAATTTGGTTGACATTCATTTCACATCATGCTTGTATGCTTGTCTCATCTCATTAATTGACAATGTTGCATGAACACATGTTTGCATCTTCATCTCACTTCATCCTCATTCCATCTCCTATGATTCCATACCATAACTCATGACTTGTAGGACATTTCATTAATATTATGAGGCATTCATAAAGGTGTTTAACTTCTGACTTTGGTAGTGGTTGGTGTATTTTGACTTGTTTGTCTTACTTGATCACTTCTTTCCATCTCACTCCTTCTTTGGTGCTTTGTTGGATGTTTGTGGGACTTGTCCCATTTCTTTTTGGTTGAGTTTGCTTGACTAATCTTAGAGGTTATTTATGACTTATAGGTTCTGACTTGTGTGATTTTTAGGGCTTAGACCTTTGTTCTTTCATGTCTTGTGCTTGTTTGAACTTCATTTGCCTTTATGTGAATACTTCTAACTTTTCAGGGGCTTTGGTAAGTTTGAGAGGTGTGGATATTGCTTCCACATCTCAACTTATTTTTTCATATTCTTTTAAGTCTTCTTACTTGTGTTTGTGATGTGCTTAGGTCAGTTATGCTTAATTCTTCTTCATACCCTCTAGGATCAACTTATCTTCTCTTAAGAAGTAAGTTTAATCTTTTGCTCCTTTCTTCTTCTTCTTCTTTTCCTTTCTTCTTTCCTTCTTCCTAATTAGGGTAGAACTCAAACCACACTAACTTAGGATTCCCATGCATGATAAAACTTGAGGATTATTAGTCCCTCCTTATACTTTTACTTTGGTTCTCTTTGCTCTCTCTCTCTTCTCATCTCAAAATAATAACTTTAAGTCACTTAATAAATGAAAAGTCTTATCATGTGCCAAGGGACTTTGCCATGGGATACTTGCACATATCCTATTTCAGAATGAGGTATAGGGTATCTATCGTGATGAACAGGTTTTAGCATGAGACTACTTCACAAACAAAAATCTAAAGAACACTTCTTAATCCAAAAACCACAAAAAGACTTAATAAAGTTCAATAGGTTAGTGTGCTTAAGCCTTCTGTGGGACTAGATTTGGGGATTTCCCTAATAGCTAGGTGTGCCTCTTATCCATTCCATTTTAGGATGATATAAGAGGTACACATCCCATTAATTGAGACTTAGATACACTCTCCTGTGCAAACCTCAGAGAAAAAGCTTCTAAAAAATATTGAACAAACAATAATCGTCTTTCCTTCGGGAATTCTCATCTCATCTCACTCACTTTTAACGTAAGAACTTGCTCCTATTTGTCTCTTTTCAAGACGGTAACGCACTCGTGCCAGACGAGCCTGCAACACCTGAGTATAGACATAAGTAGTTCAAGCTTTAAGAAAACACAAAAAGTTTTCCTCCCTATTTAAGGGAACTACGTCGACTCTGATCCTCATTTCCTGATGAGGTATGTAGGAAGTGGGGTAGGGCCCATTCAAGCACTATTTTATTTTCCCTACATTTTCCCCCTTTTCTTTTCTTTTCTCCAGTTCCAGTTCCAGTTTCTTTCTCAATTTTTGCAGCAGCTTTCTTTTTTACCCCTTTGAAATAGTTTCTTTGCAAACATGGATCTCGTCGGGTACGGAGGACAATCCAGGGTGTTAATACCTTCCCAGGTCCTAATGGAATCCCGAACCTAGTCTCTTTGGTTCATAGGACTTTGTCCTTTCCTTTCTTCTTCCAGACGAGCCTGCAACACCTGAGTATAGACATAAGTAGTTCAAGCTTTAAGAAAACACAAAAAGTTGTCCTCCCTAGTTAAGGGAACTACGTCGACTCTGATCCTCATTTCCTGATGAGGTACGTAGGAAGTGGGGTAGGGCCCATTCGAGCAATCTTTTATTTTCCCTACATTTTCCCCCTTTTCTTTTCTTTTCTCCAGTTCTAGTTTCTTTCTCAATTTTTGCAGCAGCTTTCTTTTTTACCCCTTTGAAATAGTTTCTTTGCAAACGTGGATCCCGTCGGGTACGGAGGACAATCCAGGGTGTTAATACCTTCCCAGGTCCTAATGGAATCCCGAACCCAGTCTCTTTGGTTCGTAGGACTTTGTCCTTTCCTTTCTTCTTCCGGTTTGTGCAACATTACCCTTCCCATTCCTTTGGGATAAAATGTTTGGCTGACGACTCTACCCTTCTCCGCGCCACTTTCGCGTTTGTAACAGGATGGAAATCCAAGGAACGACAGTCTTCCCACATAACATTAATTGTTATAAATCCTCATTGATGCAAATCCCTAACTTACCCCTTAATATTTCAAATTGATTGGCATCTAAAGCTTTAGTGAAAATGTCAGCTAGTTGTAAATCAATGGCTACATGTTCTAAAGCAACAATATTTTCTTCAACAAACTCTCTAATGAAATGATGAGGAATATCAATATGCTTGGTTATTCTATGTTGAATATAATTCTTGGAGATGTTTATAGCACTTAGGTTGTCACAATATAATGTCATGACATCTTGTGGGAGATTATATTCAGTCAGCATCTGCTTCATCCACACCAACTGAGAACAACTGCTTCCAGCTGCTATGTACTCAGCCTCAGCTGTAGATAGAGACACACATTTTATTTCCTTCTGAACCAAGATATCATATTATTTACCAAGAAGAAGCATCCATCAGATATGTTTTTTCTATCATCAGCACAACCTGCCCAATCAGCATCATAGAAACCACTCAACATAGAATTTGATCCACGTGAATATAACATACCATAATCACATGTGCCATTGACATACTTCAAAATTATTTTTAATTGGTTGATGTGACTTATTTTGGGATCAGCTTGATATTTGGCACAAACACCTTCAACAAAAGCAATGTCAGGGCTCCTTGCTGTGAGATATAATAAGCTTACAATCATGCTTCTGTAAATAATTTGATCCACATTCACACCTTTTTCATCTTTAGACAACTTCAGATGAGTTGGAGAATATGTCCTTTTGTGGCTAGAATTCTCCATTCCAAACTTCTTAACAATATTCTTGGCATATTTGCTCTGAGATATGAATATAGATTCTTCCATATGTTTGACTTGAAGACCAAGAAAATAAGTTAATTCACCAACAAGGCTCATCTCAAATTCAGACTGCATTTGTTTGACAAAATGTTGAACCATCTCCTCAGACATCCCACCAAACATATTTTAGGGGTGTAAAGATTTTAGGATACCTCACCCTTAACTTGCCTCTTGACCCCTTTATGACCAGGCCGTTTATACAACTATGAAGCTTATATTCCTTGGTGTTCAACATTTCTCTTGATCATACGCTCCTACCTTTCGGCCAAAGTGATGTTTGATATTTTCTCTACAAAATGAGAGAGAGAGAGAGAGAGAGAATATAGGAAATCCATCCAATAAAAATTCCCAAATAATGGTTAGTATGATATTAAACTTATATATTTGTTTATGTCACTGTCATCCCCTAGTATAAGATTATAAAGTTATGGGAACTCATGACCATAAATCGTCCAAAAGCTAAACTACCTCCACCTCATCAGATGTGAGGTAGTCAAATTCATACCCAGTGTTCTCAATTAGATCATTTGTACATGCTAGATTAAAGCAAATTCCATCATTCATCCCAATTATAACCATAGAGACACCATATCTCCCCAAACTCTCATCAATTTGTCTTTCCAATTTTGGTAATGATTGGAATATGGTTTGAACAAAGCGCATCCATACATGGAACTTAAGGTCACCTAACCACCTTTAATTCTTGTATTGTTACCTTAAAAAGAGAAGAACATTCATATGGTATAATGGGCCTCGAATCATCAACATATGATTCAACCGCCTGAATCAAGCTTTAGCAATTTGGTAAGATCTGGGATGGGGCAACTGATCACCTTTAGAACCTCCATTTTGAACACGAAGAAAAGAGTTAGAACATCTATACTATAGACAAAAGGTAGGTGTAGATAGAAATATGAGCTGGATAAATTGTCCAAGGCAGACATATTGGCCATCTATATCATAGAGCATGCCTATAGGATAACTTATTCCTTATCACCTGAAGAGGAATGGTTGATATGTTTCTGAAAGGAGGTTATCATTTCCTCAATAGTATAATAGGTCTTGAAATCCTTGACGACCTTGTGTTGAGGATTAGAGGTCGCAATTAGCTTCTTATTTCTTAAGAAAATAGAAGGGAAAAAAGTCATTATCGATACCACGATATCATCACTATCAAAACTAATGGAACTCTTGCAATTACTAAACATGCTTAGCTTCATTAATTTGTATTCAAACGTCCTGTAATGTTGTTTTTCGTTCTTATAATAGTAATTCCATATTATTATACGCTCATTGCGAGTCAAAGGCTCTACTAGGTTTATACTCTCGTTTAAATCCTTAATTATCACCATAAATAGGAAAAAGGAAAAGAAAGGGTAATGGATTTGTATTGTACCTGCAAATAAGGGTATGAGAACTTGAGCATGAGAAAACTAAAGGGCAAGTATGTTATTGAGGGATTTTAAGGGAACTCTCTAGAAATTTAAAGACGAGGATGAGCAAAAAAGAAAAAGGGTTAGGGTCGAACCCTTTTTATAAAGGTTTAAAAGGTTAGCCATAGGAATGTTCAAGGTTCTCACTCTAGGTTCCCAAACAATAACAAAATAATATTCATGTTTCTAACTCGTGTGAGGGATTAAAGCCAATTTAGATTCCCAAGACTAAATCATCATTGATCGCATTTAATGTTGTGTGTGCATTTCACCTCAACTAATGTTTAAGGATTTCCATCAGCTGATGTTCGGGGATTCCCATCACTGACCCTTGGAGGTATACCCTAGGCCAAACTTTAGAAACACACCCTAAGTATGTTTGAGGGACTCACCCCTTGTATGCTTGAGGGATTCACCACAAGTATGCTTAATGGAATCGTCCAATAGAGATGATATGATTAGGATAAATCACACCACCCTTTCCAAGCCCTCGTGATTTAAGGATAATGTATTGGTATATTTGTAAAAAGTCCACAAGAGGAGGAAAATGAGGCTCTCTAAGGACAAACAATGTAATATATCACCCATGTTAGCTTCATAGTCACCTGTTTATTAGAACACTCACCCATTATTTGTAATGGTCGCCTTTTTATTAGAATACTCGCTTGTTATAGAAGTAAGAAGAATGACAAGTTCCAAACCATAACAGTATGAGACAAGAGGTAAATAAAGGGAAAACACTTTCCATAGAACAATTGAATAATATGGGGGAATAACTACACATTTCCCATGCTCCTAAGAGTAGAAAGTGATGTTATTACTTCCTTAAAGCCTAGGATATATGTCCAAAAGACTTTTATAAATACCCAAACCCTAAAGTTGTGAAAAGACATTTAATTCTCTATTAAAACACCATATATATATATATATATATATATATATATATATATATATATATATATATATATATATATATATATATATATATATATATATATATATATATATATATATATATATATATAATATCTCACATTCTCAACGGGAGACTTCTCTAATACCACAACAACCCTAAAATATTCTGACAGCCCTTAACCACAAGGGGTAGTTAAGTGGTGTACTTTTATTAAAGTAAGGCTTAAAATACACACATTTTTCATATTTTACTCTACATTTATTTGGATTCAATTGCATACTTGAGTGTTAGAGTGCTAATTTTGTTGGTTCACACTCGTGTTCAACCGCTCCAAAAACTTACTTCGGTTAGTCATAAGTTATCCATTTCAATTTACTCAAAATAATAACCAATATAATAAATTAATATCACATTATTAATAACTAACACAATTATTAAATAATTCATATTTAATTTTGAATAATTAATGTTATTAATTTCAGTATAATTTTTGGATATTTTAATTAATAAACTTAGGCTTAAATAATGATTTAGTCCTTGTAAGTTGACGAGATTTTGGTTTTAGTCCCTGAATCTTTTTTTTCCGGTCCAAGTCCTTATATTTTCTATTCCTTTTAGCGTTAGTCTCTGATGTTACTCTTCTGTTTAAAAAAAGGTGACTTGGAAGACGATGGTGATGTGTATTTTTTTTATTTCTTTTATATATTTGCTTAACACACATGGCTATTAAACTTCCCCCGATAACATGTCATCTAATTCTCATTTCCATAATTTGTTTTAAATACCTGTAAATTAGGGCTTGACTTTTCCATTTCCAAGTTTGTCTCTTCCATTCATTGATAGTTCAGGCAAGCTCAACGGTGGTTGTACGAATGTGTTTGAACTTCCAAGAAAGAATCTTTCAAGTATGTCATTTTCTGTGAACTTACATTATGGGGGGAAAGTTTGTTAGGGATGGTGTCGTCTACTACCATGGTGAGGATAAAGTTGAAGTAGACATTGACCATGATAAGTGGAGCTTCTTTGAAGCAACCGATATTGTTAATGATGTTTGCAAACTTGAAATCAATGATTTTTGGGTATGGTGGTATAACATTGTATCAGGTAAGCATGCAAGGGTAGTTAGTGATGTTGACGTTAGTAAAATTTATGAACACTATGTTGAAACTAGCGTTAGTGTAGACCTTTTTGTTGAGCACGAAATTACGGAAAATGTTGTTAATGATGTGGAAACTAACAATGTTATGGAAGATGATGGTTTTGAGGATGCTATTGATAATGTTGAAGGTAATGTAATTGGTGAGGAAAATGTAACTAATGTTTAAACCGAGACAGGTATTAATGATGGTCATGAAAGTGATAGTCCTGATAGTGATGATAATGATTACACTAGTTTATCATTTGAGGATAGTGAGGATGAAAGAGCCATTAGTTTGGATGATGGGTTTGATGTGGTAGAAAAAACTTCTGCAAGGATTAAGCAGATAGCAAGGAATCATAAGAAAAATCCAACAAAGATAAGAATTGTTGATGCAAAAGGGGGCTCTTCTAGAGGGAATAGAGTTGGTAATGAAAGGATTGAAACTAATTACTTGAGTGATGATCTTAAGAGTAGTGATCCAGATGCATCAGATGAAGAGAAATAACCATCATATCCAAGGTTCAAGATGGAGGAATTATACAAGAACTATAAGTTCAAAGTCAGATTTGAGTTTGTTTCTTTGCATGAATTCAAGGAAACAATAATAGAATTGTCAGTCTTAAATGGTAGAGAGATAAAGTATGTGAAAAATGACAAGGTTAGAGTGAGAGTGGTGTGCAAGGGTAAATGTGTTTTTTGGTTCTGGTTAGTAAAGTGGGGAAAACACGTATATAATGAAGAAATGGATTGGTACTCGCGTGTGGAAGGGTTTTGAATAATGCATTTGCTAACTCAAAGTGGATTGCTAAAATTGTGGCGGCTAGGATGGCTTCTTCTAATGGTCATAAGCTTCGTGATATTGTGTCTGAGATCAGGACAACATATTATGTAAGTATTAGTATGAACAAGAAATGGAAGGCTAAATAAATAGAAAAGGCTTTGGTTAAAGGTGATGCCACAAAGCAGTATACACTTTTATGGAGGTATTAAGCTAAATTGAGGAGGGTCAATGCATGTAATACTTGCAAAATTAATGTCACAAGAATTGCACCAACTATTCAACCAAGATTTGATTGTTTTTACTTCTGCTTTGATGGAATCAAGAAGGGAATCACCACTGCTTGTAGACCATTCATTAGTGTTGGTGGCTGTCATCTAAAGACAAAATATGAAGGAACTTTGCTTGTTGTTGTTGGAAGGGATCCTAATGACCAATACTATCCATTGTCCTTTGGTATATGTGATACTGAGACTAAGGAGTCCTAGAGGTGGTTCTTGACCTTGCTTTTGGAAGACATTGGGCAAGATAAAAGATGGGTATTCATTTCAGACCAACAAAAGGTACTTGTCACATCTATGTTTTTTTTGCTTTACATCATTATGCAATGTGTTCCGGACTAGGCCAATGACTAGGCGTGACCCAATCCTCTCATGCTCATGAAATGGTCCAATAGCCCAAACATCAAAGGGACCAACCAGATTAATGTCCTCTTACTGACCAGGATTTGCCGACCATATCTGACCACGGTCTGTCCCATCTTCTCGCTCTTGGTCTATGCTCGACATAGGCAGAGATCACCCAAATTCGACCAAGACATCACCCGCTTGGATACGTATGTGCTCGAAACATCTTTGACATGACCAGGGTTGCTCGTCTAACGTATAGGTTTTGCAAGTTACCTATTTTCGAGGGACTCACGATGCAGGCCCAAAAATAGGAAACGTTGGCTACGCGCTGGGGGCTTTATATATAAACCCTCTCACATGAGAGGGTCAGGTATCAAATATCATTACCTAAACATTTTACTCGTACTTTCTAACTGTTTTTTTTCCGTTCTGACTTTCGAATCGGAGTACCTTGCAGGTACCCCCCGTTCTCCACAACATATGAGCAGACTTCAAGATATATGTCAGCAACCATTGGAGGTTCTGATCATTGTTACGATCAGTGGCGCCGTCTATGGAAAAATTGTTACCTCATTTTCTCATCTTCAATCCGTGAAAACAAAAATATCACCCTTCGATCCTCCTTTCAATGGCTCATCAAGACGATCCCATTAGTGCTCGAGTCCTCACCAACATCCCCGTTAAGCAACGGGAGAGTGACAGAACCAACTCTCCCCTCGGGGAACTAGATCGTTTCCTCGACGGGTGAACTGCTTCCTCGTCACCCGAACCTTCCCAGCAATCTAAGATCACTCCTGCCAATCTCCCACTGATTTTACTTGAGGATGGTGCGAAAACAGTAAGGCATGCCCAAAGGAGGCTCAATCCTTTGATCCTTGATGTAGTGAAAAAAGAGGTAAACAAACTCTTGCAAGCAGGTATCCTTTATCCTATCTCTGATAGTAAATGGGTAAGCCCAATACAGGTTGTATATAAGAAATTTGGACACACTATGGTAAAAAATGAAAAGAATGAACTTGTTCCCACTAGAGTCCAGAATAGCTGGAGAGTTTGCATTGATTACAGGAGGCTAAACCAGGCGACTAGAAAGGATTACTTCCTTTGTCGTTCATTGATCAAATGCTCGAATGGCTCGTAGGTAAATTACATATTGTTTTCTTGATGGTTTTTCAGGTTACTTTCAGATTCATATTGCACCTGAGGATCAAGAGAAGACCACTTTCACGTGCCCCTTCGACACATTTGCTTACAGGCGGATGCCTTTTGGTCTTTGCAATGCTCCTGGCACTTTCCAGTGATGCATGCTTAGTATTTATTTTATTTTATTAAAAATTGCCTGGAAGTGTTTATGGATGATTTCACTATTTATGGTTCTTCTTTTGATGCATGTCTGAATAGTTTGAATATGGTTTTAGAGAGATGCATCGAAACTGATCTTATTTTACGATATTACGTGATCAGGAGGGACTTCCAGTAATTGAATGTGAACAACAAGATGGATGGAATGGAGGGGGTGTACCTGCAAGGCACTTCGATGCCAAAGTCAATAGAGGTACAAAATGGTAAGTAAGAAGAGTTATATTAGAATACCCGACCCTTTAGTAAAAAAGGTATTTATAGTGAGCCCCCAGCGTTGGGCCAAAGTCCTTCCTTGGGCTGGATCAGCGAGGCCCAAGGAAGAACTGCCAAGGTACACGAAAGGGGCGTGTAGACCTAGCAAGTGGTCTAGTCCTTGGTCTAATTGCCCCTATCTTTCAGGAGATAATGGGGGATAGTTGGGTGATGTGGCAAGTGGAGTAGAGTGTTACCTGCCCGTCGCGCCAAGTGTATGCCTGACCCATGTAATGTCTGTTCGGCCATCAAATAATGTATGCCCGACCACCAAGTATACTTTCCCGAATGGATGGGCACCTGCTCGACGTATTAGGCCACGACCCAATACAGTCTCTAGAGGCCCTGTCCAAAACAGGAGCCCCTAAGTCGAGTCTCCGAGTCGGAGCGATGAGTTTAAAAGAGTCGAGCACATATTTATCTCGAGGGAGAAGTCGCATCGGGTGTCGAGCATCTGCCCACGTCAAAGTGTTTGTTATATTCAAATTGCTTCGGACGTTGTGGGGGACGTTATTCAAATCGTCGGACGCGTGGTGTTCTCAGGGGTCGAGGATGTTTCATTATAGTCGGGGAGACCTGCGGTTGCCCGACGTCGTTCAGAATTCTCTAAACTGACGTGTCTTAGGAATTAATGATGTGTCGCTTCGTTTCCTGTGCTAGTGCCGACCTAGGGGTCTAGGTAATGATTGCATAGCGCGTTCGCCCACGCGTTTTCTTAGTACATAAGGTGGAGGGACCACTTCATTTAAATTTTCGCTCCTTCGTTTAATCGGGAGCTCTGAGAAGAAACTCCTTTCCGACCACAACCGCCGACGACTCTGCCGCTTACTCCCCGCGCGCCACCTTAATCTCCCTGTTGCCACTATGTTAGGTAATCCTTTATACCATCTCTTTTTTACGCAATTTTTCGCTTGATAGGTAGCAAAATTCATAACTTTTTCCATTTAGAGTAGGTAGATCATTGTTTTAAGTTAGTTTTTAGGCTTTAGACATGAATGTCTCGGGCGCAATTTGCATGAAACGGGCGAAAAACGCATATCTGTATGAATAAGCTAGCCAGGATCATCATACGATTGATGAAGGTCGCAGGCGTTCTATGTGTTTGTCGGGAAAAATCTCTTACCTTTCTTAGGGGCTTTTAAGGGTTTTGTGTACGCTCGAGGGGATCCGAGGGCCATCCCTTTATGATTTAGGATAGTTTAGTGGGATTACAGGGTGTTCAACTCTTCGCCCTTTCACTTGAACTGCGGTGGAAGGGTGAATTTGATGCGATATCAATTTCACTTTTCCTTTCTACTTTTCAGGTACGACCGAGCAACGACGAACCGAGGAAAGAAACCCCGGGGAGGGGAACGAGCACGTCTCTTCGTCTGGGCATAATGACCTATCGTGGGTCGCTGACGAGCCTCTAGAAGAAGAGTCATATTTCTTGGACGAGGGTACTACCGTGTACGTCGTGGTCGAGGACATTGGTCCCGAGGACACAACGAACTGGCAATGTCTTGCTCTTCGGGAAGCAGATCGGATATGCCAGCGTTTTCCAGGGAAGCAGTTCTCCATGTACGAGTTTGCCTTCCAAGAAGCGAGGATGAGACTCCCCTTTAATGATTTCCAGATAGGGGTCTTCAGGTGGCTCAGGCTGGCGCCCTCGCAATTGCATCCGAATGCCATTGCTTTCATTCGGGCATTCAAATTGGTCTGTCGATTTCTCGAAGTCGGGTGCACGTTGCCCCTTTTCTTTCGCATCTTCCACCTGCAACGGTCGGGCGCAAGGGGGCGTCATAGTTGGGTGTCTCTTAAGCAGCCCGTGAGGTTGTTCAAGATGTTTGTCGATTCTGTTCGCCATTTCAAGGGGAGGTGGTACTTGGTGAAACCGCTCACCCAGTATGCCCTCGAAAGCCTTTACTACTATAAGTGTGACGCCAACAACGAGGAAAAGATGATGTAGAGGATCCCCTTAAGATGGCATGTGGACCATTTTAATCTGTCAACCAGCCACTACCGAGTCAGACATTCGAGCTTAGGGGTCGAGGATCGATTGGCCTACCAGAAGCTGGTGGATTATGTTCAGAGCTTTAACTTGGCGATCTGGGTGGATCGGCAAGACAGACCCTATGTAGATGACGCTGGGATGCTCATCCAAGAAACGCGTCTTATAAATACAAAGGCTCTTCTCGCGTGTGACACGAATGAAGAGGCTGTGGCGTTATTGTGTAGGTTTTTCGTCCTTTTCCTCCCCCTGATGTTTTATGTCCATTAGTTGATGTTTGATTGTTTTTGTTTTGCAGGAATTATCCCTGTTCACCGAGAACGAGTCCTGAAGCTGGCCAATAAGGATGAGGTCCCGAATAGGGTCTCTAAGAAGAAGAAGAAAGTGGGGAACCGCTCCAGGAGGTAGCTACTGAGCACAGGGTTGGTAGTTCGGGTACCCCCATCTCGACCACTAACTCTCCCCAAGCTGCCGTCCAACAAACTTCCTTGATACACATACGGGACAACCCCCCGACCTCCACCTCTCCTCTTCTGAAGTGCAAGCGGATGGACGACTCTCTTTCTCGTTCTTCGGTCGTGGGTAGCATGGATTCGGGTGCACCTGGGAGCTACTTGTTGCCTCCCTGCTACTTGGAGAGGGATTTCTTCAAGTCTGAGGGTTCTGTCGTGGCGGCGGCGCCCGAGGCAAAGGCTCTTCTTAACCAGGATGTAGCCTCTAGGCGGGCCGATCTGGCCGGGGATTTGGCTTCTGTCATCCAGGTGATGGAGACAGATATGGTGTTGTCCGAGATCGCTGTCTAGTAGGCTGCGTTGGAGGAGGCTCTTGAGGCTGCCAAGACTGAGAAAGACAAGTTGTCCAAGTACCTGTCCGACTACAAGGAGGAGCATAAGCTCCATGAGGGGCTGGGCTCGGAGTTGGAAAAGGTCAAGCTCGAGAGGGACACCTTGAAAGCAGAGAAACAAAGTTTGGATGATCAGGTTGTCGAGCTCAAGAAGGCGGCCGAAGAAAATGTGAATCTTCGTGCCCGAGTGGCACTGCTGGAGGGTACAGCCCGTCCTCTGGACGATGATACCGAAGAGGAGCTGGTCCTCCGCACTCGGGGCGTATTGGTCGGCAGGATCCACGAGCATAACAAGGACCTGGTTGTGATATTTAAGGATGGGTTCGACAATGCCACCGATCAGCTCAAGGTTTTGAACCCATGGCTTATAACTGAAGGGACGACTCACAACTACTGTGTGGCCGACGGTGAGATTATTTGCCCCTTCACTGCCGAGGAAGAGTTGGTCGAGGATGACGACGATGAAGATGAGTAGCTCCAAGCGGAGACCCTTTTCTGAATATTTTGGGCCTGCGTGCCCTGTACTTTTTGTTGTAATGGCTTTCGTGCCTTTTGTTTGAATATTGGCCTCCGTGCCTACTCTCTTGTACTTTTGGTGGTCGACTTTAGCCGGTTTTAAATACTTGTTTGTTATTTCATTGTGTTTGAATACTTATAATTGTTTATTTACTTTGAACTCTTTGCGCTCGACCTAGTTAGACTCGTCGGTTTAGGGAACCGGCGAGGTGGCGGGTTTTACGTCCGCCTTGAGTCGAGATTAGGGTTGCGATTGGATACCCTAATCTCGGGGCTTGGGCCTTCCCATCGCGAGATGAGTGCCCTGTCGACGTGGTACTGCGATGCCAAGGCTCGTTCGAGATGCCCGACATCGGGAAGGGTTGTGCTCGCCTCATATGGGCGTTATCCTCCTTTTCATTTAGTGGTGAAGGTTGTGGTTGTACCTTCCACGCTTCCCCATATTGTTTTTTTTAGCTGTGGTATTGCTTAAGTTTTTCTGTGTTCCATTGTCGAGCGAGTTCTTCACCTTGTAGGTTTTCCAAATAGTAGGCCCCGTTGCCCGTTTTATCCTGGACACGGTACGAGCCTTCCCAGTTAGTGGCCAGCTTGCCTTCCCATGGGTTTTTCTGGTTTCGTATGAGGACCAGGCTTCCCATCTAGAACTCTCTTTTTATGACTTTCGTGTCGTGGCATAAAGCTATTTTTATTTTAAGGGAGATTTCCCTAAGGGCTGCCTCGGAGCGGATTTCGTCGACGAGGTCCAGCTCGGCTCAAAGTGCTTCGTCGTTCAGCTCCTCGTCGAGAAGTGCTTTTGTGTGCCTCGTTGGTTCTCAAATCTCTACCGGTATGACCACCTCGGTTCCGTATGTTAACCTGAACGGGGTCTCCCTGGTCATGGAATGTGGCATTGTGCGATACGCCTAAAGGACAATGTGCAGTTACTCGACCCATGCCCTTTTCGCCTCGCCGAGTCGGCGTTTCAGTCCGCGTAGGATCATCCTGTTGGCTGCCTCGGCTTGCCCGTTAGTTTGAGGGTGCTTGATAGACGTGAAGTGTTGTTTTGTGCCTAAGCCGACGATGAAGTCTTGGAATCCTCTGTCCGTGAACCGTGTTCCGTTGTCGGTGATGAGGACTTGGGGTATGCCAAAGCGTGCGAGGATGTTCCTTTTGAAGAATCGGAGAATGTTTTGTGTCGTTATTTTGGCCAAGGCTTCTGCTTCGATCCACTTAGTGAAGAAGTCCACCCCTACGATGAGGTATTTGTTTTGGTAAGAGCCGGTCACGAAGGGGCCGAGGATGTCCATCCCCCACCAGGCAAAGGGCCATGGGGAGGAGAGTGTCTTTAATTTGTTGAGGGGTGTGAGATGCATGTCGGCGTGTTTTTGGCACTTGTCGCATTTTTTTACGTGCTCTTTAGAGTCGTGCTGCATCGTTGGCCTATAATAGCCTGCTCATAGGACCTTGCGCGTCAATTACCTTCCGCGGGGGTGCTGGTCATTGATCCCCTGATGTATTTCTCCCAGTATGTCAGGGACATTTTCCTCCTCGACACATTTGAGTAACGAAATGGAGAATCCCCTTCGGTAGAGTTTTCCCTCGAGGAGGATGTACGAGCATGCCCTACTCTTGTCGTGGATGCCTCTTTAGGGCCTGTGGGGAGTTCGTCCTTCGTGAGGTAGTTGTAGATGGGTGTCATCCAGCAATGAACGTCATCGGTCACGTTTACCTCGAGCGGGGGAGGTGGTCGTTCAATACTTGGTCGAGGGAGGATTTCTTGGATCACCAACTTGTTTCCGCCCTTCTTTCTCATGCTCGCGAGTTTGGATAGGACGTCAACCCGCGTGTTGTGTTCGCGTGGAACGTATTGAACCTCTCACTTCTCGAATTTTTCGAGTTTTTCTCTCACTAGGGCTAAGTATTCGACAAGGTTTTCGTTATCAGCCTGGTATTCTCCCCGTACTTGTGATTCCACGAGTTGAGAGTCTGTTGATATATTTACTTCCTTCGCCCCTAAGTCTTTGGCTAATCTTAGACCTGTGAGGAAATCTTCATACTCGGCGTGGTTGTTGGAGGTCGGGAAGGACAATGCCAACGAGACCTCGATCAGAATACCGTCTTCGTTTTCGAGGATGATTCCCATGCCGCTTCCCGCCGGGCTGGAGGCACCATCGACGAAGATCTTCCACTTGTAAGAGCCGTTAGCTGGGATCGGGCTATGTGTCATTTCTGCGATGAAGTCGGCCAGGACCTGAGCTTTTAGAGCTTTCCTGTTTTCGTATTGGATGTCAAATTCGGAGAGTTCTAGCGACCACTTCAACATTCGACTGGCCATGTCCGGTCGGCCGAGGAGTTGCGTTATTGGTTGGTCGGTTCTCACTTTAATCGTACGGGCAAGGAAGTAGTGTCGTAATCTCTTCACGACATTGATAAGGGCTAAGGTGACTTTCTCGATCTGTTGGTATCTGAGCTCGGGGCCATGGAGAGCTTTACTCGTGAAGTAGATAGGTTTTGTCCCTCGTTGGTTTCTCAGATGAGAACGGCGCTAACGGCCTCGGTCGCTACGGACAGGTATAGATACAGGGTCTCCTTTTCTAGTGGTCAGGACAGTGTTGCACCCCAAAATTTGCCCTCACAATACAAGACTTTGTGTGCTAAGAAGGTTCACAAGGTTCACAAGTTTCCCAATGCTTATATAACCTTTCATGAGGTTCATGAAGTCTACAAGTTACTTCTTGAAGGTTCACAAGGTTCACAAGTTTCCCAATGCTTTCAATACCTTTCATGAGGTTCATGAAGTCTACAAGTCACTTCATGAAGGTTCACAAGGTTCACAAGATTCACAATGATTACAAAGCTTTCCTGAGGTTCATGAGGTCTACAAAGTCACTTCATGAGGTTCACAAGGTTCACAAGCTTCACAATACTTCCCATGAGGTTCACAAGACATTTTATGATGGTTCACAAGGTTCACAAAGTTCACAATTGGTCAGAAGAGTTGACAATTCCCTCAGACAATGCACCTCCTAAGCAGTGCATCAAAAACTAGGGTTTTGACTTTAATCAGATTAAATGGACTTACAAGACTTCAAGTGAGCTTCATAACATCTTAAATGTGTATAAGAACCCCCATGACAAGTTTCAAGACTTTTCTCAAAAGTTTGCTCAGTCAGATGATCAGATAAGTCAAAATCAGTCAAAGCAGTTAAAAAGTCAAACTAAGGTCAACTGTGGTCAAACCAAAGTCAAACTTCATGATTTTTTGCCAACATCAAGTATATGAAGTAAAATTCATCATTTGATCAAGGGTTGATCATGATTCATCAAGGAGATTCCAGATCATCAAGAATCAAGAGTTTCTAAATTAGGGTTTCCTCAGTAAAAGTCAACTGAACTTTGACCAGCCATAACTTTCACATGCTTCATCACCAAGTCTCCACTCAAATCTCATTTTGAAGGAAATTGAATTCTCTACAACTTTGTGTCTCACAAGCCAAGCCCAAAAATGCTTCATTTGGAAGGTATGAGCTAAGACATTATAGGTCATTTTGAAAGTCAACAAAAAGTCAACAACTTCAAAAAGGCATAACTTGAGATTGGTAAATGATATGGACATGAAACCAATGGGGTTATTTAGAGGACTCTTCAAGATTTCCAAAATGTCCAAGAACACCCTCATAGCATTAAAATTGAGGGAGATGTGCCCTTGCAAAGTTGGGAAATTTTGTGATGGTTTATGATGAAAATGGAGGTTTAAAACCAATTCTTTTCAAATGGGCCTGGCAAATTATGATCCAATCCATACACTATCATCATGCACGACCTAAATCATTAAAAATCTGAATTTTTATTATTTTATTTTTATTTATTTTGATTTAATTCATAAAAAATCATTTTAAATAAATATAAAATATGAAAATATGATGTTTAATGGAGATTTGGTTTCTAGAAGGTCTTAATTATTGATTTAAGTTGAAGAGGAAAGAAATCATGAGATTTGTCTTAAAATAGTAAGCCTTCATGCACAAATATTTGACTTTTAAGACATGATCAATTTCAATCTTTTTGAATCAAAGTTTTCATACAACCAATCAATATTTTGACCTAAATTCAATCCCTTATATATACTAAACATAATGCAATCATGAGAGGACGAATTTGGCTGCATCCAAAGGTAGGTTCACAAAGTCAAAAAACCATTGAAAAAGTGACATTCGGATTCCTTCATACAAGTGGTTTTAAGGTAAAATAAGAACATAGACATGTTCCTTGATCATCCATGAAGCAAAACCATCATTCATATGCATCCAAATCGTGCCATAATGCCTAACCCGTGGCTTGCTTATGCTTAAAAATAATTTTTTCGATTCCATTGATTCATTGCTGGTTATTGAATTTTGCTTGCATAATTGTGTTTGTGATGTTATGTAGGTTGTTTCTGGATCATTAAACCAAAGGTTCATGGCCTGAATTAGAATCGGCCATTGTTAGGGTTTCACTCTTGAAATTAGGGCTTGATGATTCACTAAATTTAAATGAATTCTAAGAACATAGGAATGTTCTATGAATCACAAGGATCATAAAACATTAACTAATTTAATGAATCGATGCTGTTTTGTGAGTGTTTGGTTTTCGTAGGTTTGAACAATGAAGAACAGGCAGCTAAATTCGCAGGAAATATCGTAGCTGGATTCGCAGCTAATTTCGTAGTTCCTGAGGTTGAAGAAGAAGCTTGGCGCGCTCAGGAAATTTGAATTTATGTTTAAAATATTTTATTTTATGTTATTGGTTCATTAGCACAAGCCAGTGCTTGGCCCAGTGGAAAAGTGTGCACGCGTTTGACAAAAGGGGAGGGGATCGAATCCTGCCTCCAGCCAATGTTTTTGACATTTTCTCATTTAAACTGCATTCTTCATATATTATTATTTGTGGTTGTTTGATTAACAGGTAGGCTCTCCCAGCCAGGTGGTAATGCGCGCGTGTGTATAGCTATGAGGTCCTGGGTTCAACACCACCCCAGGCCTTTTTGCTTTCTTTATTTTCTGGATTTTCCAAGACAAGGCACAAAACAAAATTGATTCATTCTATTATCACCAAGGCATGCTGGTCTGGTGGTACGTTTTGATGTTTGCAATCTGAGTGTCCTGGGTTCAAACCCAGCCAAGGTAAGTTCTTATTTTTACCACTTTTTTCTATTTTAATTTCTTTAATTAATTAGTTTAAGTGTTTCTTATTATTAATAAAAAATAAATTATGTATTGTATATATATGTTCAAATATCTAAAATAACATTTTATTTTCTAAAGTTATAAACTTTTATTTTTTTTTAATTCAAAAAATTATTTTCTTTATTATATATGCATGTTAATTAAATAATTTTGTATAATTAAATTCAAAACCCTAATTTTCAAAACCCTAATTTATTTTCTAAATACTTATTAAAAACCTAATTTTTATTTTATAATTTTTGTACATATTTATTTAGTATAATTAATTTTGATAAATATAAATATAATCAAGCTTTTTCTTTATGTAATTATAAATTGTCTATAATTTAAATTTTTATTCTTTTGATACATATATATATGTTTAAAATTAATTAAATTTATGCTAATGTTATAATTACAATTTTTTATATTTAGAATTAATAAATTGCATATAATTTTAAAGTTTTATAATTAAATTGTTTATATTTTTTAATAATGTCTAATTCTCATTTGCTATTTTATTTTGTTCACTAATTCATTATTATTATTTCACTAACTTTATTTATTTTTTATTATTAACTTTGGCTTATTATTATCTCACTAATATTATTTAATTTTTCATTATTATTTTAACTAACCCTATTTTTAATTATTATTATTACTAACCCCTATTTATTTATTATTGCTTATTTATTTATTTTTGCTTATTGTTTATATCTTGTTTTTATATTTTGCTATTTATTTTTAATTTGCTTATTATAATAATTATGTAAATGCTCCTGGATGTAAATTTTTGTAAATATTTAATTTTTTGCTATGGTTAGTAATTTAGGGAGTGCAAATGTGTATTCTATTTAAAAATAAATTTAGATCACTTTAATTAAAGATAAATAATATTGAACACTCACACACGTAAGTCGATTTTTAATCGCCATCTCACCTTTCTAAGGCTATCCCTCATTGTTGCCTAATCATAAGGTCAAGTGGGGTGTATAAAGCAAGTCCCTTAAAAGAAAAAATCATCAAGTCCCTAATGGTTGCCTTTAAAGATCAAGTCCCTTTTCGAATAATGATGATAGTCCCTCCTAAATGCTTAATACACCTCACAGTTGCCTTCATAAACAGATGTCCCTCACATCCAAGGTAATGACTACCTATTCCTTAATAATAGGGATAGTCTTACCACTTAAAGGGTAAAGAACAGAAAAGACTTAAACTTTAGGGTAGGTACCTCTTAGTTGCTTGCTCACTTCATTTCAAATTTTCAAACACTTAACAAATTTCAAACAAATTTTCAAACACAAGTTTTTACGCATCCGTACATGGATCATTATTAACTCATATGAAAATTTTCTATTCACACACTTCACATTTTCAAAAACAATTCAAAAGTGAGCTAAGTAACTAAGAGCCCATGGATAACCATGGATGTAAAGGGTGCTAACACCTTCCCTTTACATAACCTACCCCCCGGACCCAAAAATATCTCTTAAGGTCTTTCCTGTTCTTTTATACCCTTTCCTTTTGGATAAAATAAAAGTCGGTGGCGACTCTTGCTATCCGCAACATAACTAAAGTCAGTTCTTCCACCGTGTTACAGACAGGACCAGGGGCTCGGAGAGTGCTTTCTTTAGGTGGAGCAATGTCTGCTCTCACTCTTCGGTCCACTCGAAGGTGACCTCTTTTTGTAGCAGTTTAAAGAAAGGTAAGGCGTGCTGGGTGGACTTGGCGATGAAGCGAGACAAGGAGGCGAGCACACCGTTGAGGGACTGAATGGATTTTTTCGACTTTGGGGTTGGGAACTCCGAAAATGCCCGACATTTATCGGGGTTGGCCTTAATCCCAAGCTCGGTGAGTTAGAAGCCGAGGAACTTCCCTTCCCGGACACCGAATGTGCACTTTTTAGGGTTAAACCTCATTTTGCATTGTATCTCCTGCTCGAAAACCTTGCGGAGGTGTCGTGCGTGATCTACCTCCTCGTGTGATTTTACGATCATGTCGTCCATGTATACTTCGAGCATGTCCCCGATATCTCCTTGAAAGACTTTGTTCGTCATGCATTGGTATGTGGCCACGACGTTCTTCAGTCCGAAGGGTATTACATTGTAATAGTAATTGCCCGTCGGGGTCATGAAGGCCGTGTGTCTCATGTCTGTGTCCGGCAAAGGGATTTGGTTGTATCCACTATATGCGTCCATAAAAGACAAGAGTTTGAAACCTGCAGAGTTGTCGACCAGTTTATCTATATTAGGGAGAGGAAAAACATCTTTGGGACAAACCCTATTAAGATCGGTATAATCAACACACATACATCATTTTCCATTATTTTTCTTAACAAAGACTACATTAGAGAGCCAGGTTGTGTACTCGGCTTCAGAAATAAAATTTGCCTCTAAGAGGTCTTTTACAGCTCGCTCAGTGTCGCTCCCGGGATTTTCATCCTGGTACAAACGCGAAAGTGGCGCGAAAAAGGTAGAGTCGCCAGCCAGACATTTTTATCCCAAAGGAACGGGAAATGTAATGTTGCACAAACCTGAGGAAGAAGGAAAGGAAAGGGTCCTGCGAACCAAAGATCTGGGTTCGGGAGTCGATTACGATCTGAGAAGGTATTAGCACCCCAACTCGTTCGCCGTACCCGACAGGATCCACGTTTGTTTGTTTGTTTCAAAGGGTGAGAAAAATATAACTGCTGCTGAAAAAATGAACTGCTAACTGGGATGAGAATGGAAATGAGAAGGGAATTGGAGGAGAAAATGAAAGGAAATGGGGAAATGTAGGGAAAATAAAGAATGTGCTCGAACGGGCCCTACCCCGCTGCCTACGTACCTCATCGGGAAAATGAGGATCAGAGTCGACGTAGTTCGCCTAACTAAGGCGGGAACTATTTGTTTGTGTTTTTTACAGCTGGAACTACGTATGTCTATGCTCAGGTGTTGCAGGCTCGTCCGGCACGAGTGCGTTTACCGTCTTGCATGCGAGACAAGTCGTCGTGAGTTCGTGTTGAGAGTGAATGAGATGAGAAAAGAAGTTCTCGCAGGATAGTCACTTGTTATTTGTTTTTTGTCTTTTATAAGAAATGTTTTGAATTTGTTTGTGAACAGTCTCGTACTAAGACCTATCCATCGCGGGAAGTATTTATACCTCGCCCCGAAACAGGACGCGTATAAACACTCCGCAACAAAGTCTCATGTCGTACAAGAATGTATAGTTTTCATTAAATGTTTTATTGTTTTTCTTCATGAGGAGAGAAAGAATGACTCAAATTGCAAAAGGCAAAATCTAATGGGGAACTAAGACACAACCCTAATTTTGTTGATTTATTTACAAGTGAGATCTTATGGTTAATGAGGTATTCTAAACCTAATGGAGAAAGGAACTTAGAAACTACTAGAATGCAACTTACTTCCTAATGAAGATAAGTTGATTCTAAAGCAAAGGGGGAACCTATTCAATCAATATACCAAAGCAACAACAATTGACATAAGAAATAAAATTCTAAACAAAACATTTAAAGGCATAAACCTAAAATAGTCTAAATTTATTCTAAGTCTAATTAATATGAATCTTAAGCCTAAGTCCTAAAGCTAAGGGCATTACCTAATATTTTCATTCTAAAATCAAGACTTATCCTAATCTAAATCATTATTAAATCCCAAGGTTGAATCTAATTAAAACTATTTTTTATGAACTCCTAATATTCTAGCCTAAACTAATGGAAATTTACATGTAACAAAGCCTAAAGATTAATATCCTAAAAAATAGTGAAAGCTCTGGAAAAATTATGAGATTTATTATATAGGGTCCTAAAACTACCTATAATATTGTGTTAAAAAGAATCCTAAAAAATCAGAATTTTGCTATGCCTAGAAAATCATTTATTCTACCTAAGGATTAACTACTATTTCCTAAGGATTAAGCTACTAAAACCTGAGATAAAATGTCCTAAAAAATCCACTAAAATTATACTAAGTACTATTATGAGTCCTCTAACTATGGTAAAAAGAATGGGCCAAAAAAGTTATTGGAAGACTAAAAAATAAAATCTACAAATTTATGTACAGTTGAGGGAAATTCATTAAAACTACTTACATGAAAAAGTTAGAATTAATTCAAAAATAAAGCAAATTCAGAAAAATAAAATGCTAAACATTTCTAAATTGAATTAATGATCTACTTAATTTTTTGGGAATTTTTCTAAGCATTTTCCTATTTTATTTGAATTGTTTCCTAAACTATGGTAAAACAAAATAAAATCTAAAGAAAGAAAATAAAGGGGGTGGAGTTAGTGATATTTTCTAGTTCTTTTGGTATTGGGACCTTAATACAGGGGTGTGATTAGCAGAGAGCTAAGCCCATCTGCGCAGGAATGAGGGGGAGGTGCTGGAAGTATTTTTCTTAAGCTGTTTTCATGCTGGGCCTAGAGAGGAGGTGCGGATAGTAAGAAGCATAGGGCCCATTTCGCAGGAAATTGAGGGAGGTGCAGTAAGTGGTATCTTTATGTTTGTTTTTTGTTATGGGCCTAGAATGGGGTGCAGATAGTGAAAGGAATGAGGGCCCAAATTGCAGGGATTGAGAGGGAGCATGGTTACTACGGTGTATGAGCATACGGGTGATTATGGAAGGGTGCCCCAACCGGACGGTGACAAGTGTCACCGCTGGATTGGACCCCAAAAATCAATCTTATCCCTAAGAGCTAAAAGGACGGTGGAGGAGATCAAGCTATTATGAGATTTTTAATGACATTTAATTAAATTTAACGGTGCATTAAGTCTAATCTTTATGGTTTTAATTGTTATTTCAAAAAATTAAAATCTTAATTCATACAAAATCAAGAAAACTCATCACATCAGACCTAAACCAACGTTCCTTATCTCTCCCCCAAATGTTCGTCTTCCTCCCTTGGGAAACCCTAACTCCGCCGCAACCGAAAAATACAACACCGGAGGAGACAAGACAACACCAAAGCTCCAGCCAAGCTTCAATCACACCCTAACCTATCTCCTCCTTTCTATCCCACCGAAATTAATTCTCAGAAATCACCTCAAAACAAAATTAAGAACAAGCTAACACTACCTAAAAGCAACCCCATATGCGTGCTGGATTTGAATATGTACCTTGCAAATCGGAGCGGGAGCGATATGGAAATGATGATGCCGAGCAATGAAAACGATGGTGATTGTGCAACGAAGAGGGCGATGAAAATGATGCAGATGTAGATTTGATCGAAGTAGTGGAGATCGTCGCTTGCTTTTGTTGTAGTAAAAATCACTCTGGCTCACTCTTCTTTTCGCTTTCGAATCGCTCTCACTTCTGTTTATGAACACTCTTCTTCTTCAATTTCGTAGTACCCGAGCCTCTTCCATGTGAATGGACTCTGAATCATGGTCATTTCTTATGCCTTCTTGGTTTTTGCAGGTATTCATGGAAGCCTCTTTTCTCTGATGCAGAGATTGAGTGATGATAATTTCAAGCTGTTGAAGATTGAGGCACTCGAGTCTCTGACGAAAACTGCAAAAAGGATTGAGGAAGCAACGAGAGAGACCTTAGAGAATCCGTATCTACAATGTGAGTTTTGACATATAACTCTTTCCTGTTTCCCCTACTGCTTCAGGAATTCAATAGCCCTCTGTATCTAATTTTCGATCCCGTTAGGTTATGTTCTTGCGAATTTTCCTTCTTCGCTCTTCACCTTCGTGTTCTTGTTATTGCTGTAACTTGTTGATTGTTTGATGTGAATCCCGCAGGTTGATGGTGATGCAGGATTATTGATGAATTGAAGAGGAATTCAAGGAGTTTATGGTGAAGAAGAGTTGATATTATGGTTGAGGAAAAATGGTGAAGGAGAAGATTGAAGGAGAAGGATTGAAGAAAAGGGATGAGAAGAATGGAAGAGGATGAGAAGAATGGAAGAAAAGATTGAAAAAATGGCCAAGAGATGGAAGATTGGAGGAGCCTCTGATTTATAGAAGTGGATCAGAGGTAATTCTAGAACTTTCCCAGGTGAGATTCAGTTATGATTCAGTTATACCAGTTAAGAGTTTGTTATGAACTTGGTGATTTCGGTTAGAATTTTTTCTGGTATGAATTACAATCCCCTGTTTTCATCTTTGTAGTGTTCACTAACTCTGATTTTCTTTGTTGTTGCAGATGGAGGATGGTGATTGAAAGTTGGCTCTGGGGATGGCATGAAGAAAATTAAGGGTCCCATGTGTTTATGTGCATTTCTGCATTTAGTTGAAGTTGGATGTCTGATGCAGGTATTAGTTTTGTGCAGGGTGTGCTCCTCTTCTACTTTCTTTACTTTTGTGATCTTGAATTGTCATTGATGAAGTGTTGTTGATTAATTGTAGGTGGCGATTTTTTGATGGTGAATAACGATGGTGTTAACCGAGAAAGTGGGACAAGGTTGATGGAGATTGATAAATATGTATGGAAAGCTGCAGAAGTGAAGAAGTATGTATGGAGATTATTGATGAAAAGCTGCAGAAGTGAAGAAGAAGATAACTGGATATTGTGATTGGAATTTCTGTTTTTTCTGTTATTCAGTTTTTTTCCCTTTTCTTCTTGGATAGGCGGATCTGTTCGCGTCGATGTTGAATTCCTTGTTTGAACTTGCAGGATTCTTGTTGAAGATGATGATGCAGGTTGAAGACCAATAGTGAATATTGAATTTCCGTGGAGCTTGATGAGTTTTTTTGAGATGAAAAACATGGTTTTTGCGAATAAGACATGAAGAAGGATGAGAAACAAAAGCAGAAGTCCCTAGAATGAAAAGGAAGACCTATAGAGTTTTCTATATTCAGAGAATAATCAGAGAGTTCTGTTTTTTTGATGATTTTTCTGTCTCTAGTATTTTCTTTTGATAGAGATTTTGGTTAAATCTCCTTAGGAGCTTTTAGGATTGGTAACTATTTTTCCTGTATTAATTTTCTGATATGGCTATATGAAATTCCTGAAGAAATGATATTGTTCATTCACATTTTGGCGCAACAAGTATTCACAACCAACATATTTTGTAAAATGATTCCATATGCATATTCATAATTAATCAAATAAAATTTATCTTCTCCGCCATTAGCCATCATGTTTCCAGCGAGCCGGTCATGGTGAGAAAAACTATAGGATATTTGAAACTATCACATAACACTTGGAACTGATTAACTTCATCTTGAAAGAGTATATGCATTGATGAAAGATTGGACTAAGCCTTTTAATTATGTCACCAATGGGTCCAATCAAGAACTTGTGGACTGAATTCATATGAGGGACGTTGGGGGTTGGAAATAGTAGAGGTCCCTTGGTTGACTTTGGTCAAAGTTGACCAAAAAGTCAACGGATGGTCCACAAATGTATTTTGTTCTTTTTCTTTGTATTTCTATTGCAACACATTTGTGATGAGTACTTGCCATTTAAGTGATGCTTTGACTTTTGACGTGTATTTGTACGAAACCTCCTTTTTCCCATTTTGAATTTTGAATATCTACCTCGCATATGAACGACCTGAATTAATTTTGAATAACTTGAATTAATCTTGAATAGGTGAATAATCTTGAATCTGTGAATAATCTTGGAACAAATACGAGCCTTGGATCCCCTTGCAATTATCTTCAATATACATATTTGATGCCCTTAATAAATGTCTTGGCCTCTCATCCAAACTACACCCTTGGATTTCTGTAAATGGACCTTGCATCTGTAAACCAAGATTGCACTATGAATTATCCATGGACATTCCCATCTTAAGGATACTTTAGCTCCGGCCCCTAATGATATGATCCTGATGCACCAATGAACAGTCTTTACGGGTGAGTTTAATAGTCGAATAACCAAAACTCTAAATCCACATGGTAGGTATGAAACCCTAATTTCATATGGCCTTGATCTCATGCCTTAGGAACCAATGCCATGTATGATTGAATGTTATGACCTAATGGGAAATGCAAATGAATGTGAAGCATAAGCTAGAAAAGGGAATAAATAATAAGGGCACATTTTGAGGTATTACACTCAGCAGCCTCCCCTTTCTTGGGAGACTGTTTGCGCCTACATTGTGCTATGGGCTTAACTACCTGGTCTAAAGCTAACTGATGACAAGAGACCTCAAGGTCGAGCGTGGGAATTTCTGTGGCGTTCCATGCGAAGAGTTCAACGTTCTCCTTGAGGCAGATTGCAAGTTTCTCCCTCGTTTCAGCGGGCAGCCCCATGCCTATCTTCACAACTTTGTCTGGTTTGTCGCCAATCGAAACGAGCTCAAACTCTCCGTCAGGAACCGGGCGGAATGGGTGTGTTGGGGCTTGCCTGTTGATAGTCCCCCGTTCTTCAGTGTCGTCCTCGTCGATGCGGCTGTCGAGGTCGATGTCGTTGATTCCCTGGGGGGGAGGCTGTTCTTCGACCCTGGGTTTCTTGCTATTCTTGGTGTTAATTATGGACTGTTCTTTTACTGCAGCGTCATAGCATCTTTGAGCAGCCTCGATGTCGTTGTGGACTGTGACTACGCGGCCTAGCTTGGTGTAGTACTTCTTCTTCATGTAGATGGTGGAGGGAACCGCAGTTAGTTCTGCCAGAGTTGGGTGGCCGAGGATGCAGTTCTAAAGGGAAGGGCACTCTATCACCAGGAATTGGATCTTGACTTCTCTAGCTGTTTCTTGCTCTCTGAAGGTGACGAGGAGTTCGACATAACCCCACGGCTTTGTTGTGGCCCCATTGAATCCTTGAAGGTCGAATCCAATGTACGGGGATACATTGGTTTTGTCTAACTTGAGGGTCTTGAATAGGTGGACGTACATGATGTCCACTGAACTGTCTTGGTCGACCAGGATGCGTCGAACGTCGAAGCGCTCCATCTTGGCCCTTATTAGTAAAGGGATGCCGGAATTGGGGGAACCGCCCAACAGCTCCTCTAGGAAGAAAGATATTGGGTTGGATTTTCCTCGGTACTTTGTCAGTGTGGCCAACTGCTCGGGCGCGGTTAGTAGGAGTTCGTCAAACTTGTGTTTCACCGAGAGGGCAGCATTTTCGCTATTCATCCCACCTCCTGATATAACAAGAGATGTCAGGAAGTCTTCCCAGGTTCTGAGAGCTGTGAGTAGCCCTTATGGTCCCGAGTTGAGGAGATGGAAGTCCTCCGGGTGTGATATGCACATGGCCACTTGATAAGAAGAGTCGTCGGGCGGCGTGTCCTCGCGAGGCCTATTCTTTTTTTGCTCCTCGTGCCTGGGAGTTTCATTCATCTTAGTGTACTGTTTGAGGTGACCTTTCTGAATCAAGATCTCAATTGCGTCCTTCAGGTGGACGCAGTCTTCAGTCACGTGTCCGTGACTTTTGTGAAACCGGAAGTATTTGGATTTGTCCGTGTGGGGCTTGGGTGTAGAAGGTTTGGGGAACCTTATTCGGTCCTGTTTGAAGTCAGAGTTCATGCACTCGGAGAGGATGCGCTCGCGGGGAGCTGTCAGCAGTGTATATTCGCTATAACGGCCCGCGGGTCTCCTTCCTTCCCGGGGCTCACGAGGCTTTTCCTCCCTCCACCTGTCTCTGTTGCGGCGGGAGTGTTGGGATCCTCGCGCTTGGGATGATCGGTCTCCCCGGTGTTGCGACTACTCCGAGCATTGTGGGCAACTTGTTTTTCTTCATATCTAATGTAAGCTTGGGCTTTATACAGGAGCTCATCCAGGGGGCGGGGAGGTTCTATCCCGACCACTCTGCCGAGTTCACTTTCGGGCAAGAGTCCTCTCTTGAGGAGGTATTTCATCATGTGTTATGTTGTGTCTACCTCGACGGCTTCTTGGTTTAACCGCTCGATGTACGGGCGCAACATTTCATTCTTCCTCTGCACTATAGCTTTGAGGGTTGCCTCAGTTTTGGGATGACGTCGGGAGGCCGTGAAATGCCTCGTAAACGTGGATTTCATGACCCTCCAGGATGTGATGGACTCTGGGGCCAGGCTTTTGTTCTAGGCCATGGCTCCTTTCTTGAGGATTGTTGAAAATAGTCTTCATTTGAGATGTCCGGTGATGTCATTGCGGTTGTCGAACATAACGTTGAAGTTGTTGACATGATCATTAGGGTCAAGGGTCCCGTCGTAAATGTCCAGATATGGGGGCTTCTCCATGCCTTTGGGGAGTGGTGCCTCCATAATTTCCCGTGAGAGGGGGAAATAGGGGTCCTCCTCGTCACTCCTCAACGGGGAAGCTCATCGTTTCCAGGAATTTGGTCGCGCCTAGGTGAGGCCTTTGACCAGTCAGACCCATGGCGCAACCTGAATCTGCTCTTTTTGTGCTCGGGGGAGCATAGTCCTCGGCGCGGAGGGGAACTTCCTCACTTAGCAACTTCTGGACGTTGTTGCATCCTTCGTTCTTGTTGGGGTTGATCTTCTCGTCGGCATGATTTTGAAGGACCAAGATATCTGGAAAATGACATAAGTATCTTCTGCAGGGAATACTTCAGGTTGCAATTGATGTTATAGGTTGACTGTAACACCTCAAACCTGGCCCGTGCTGGCATGCACATGTTGGATTTATGGCGTAATGCTCCATGACAATGGAAATGCTACGCTTTGGAGGATGCAAATGTAATGATGATTATGCATATGCAAATGCAAAGAGATCTCCTGACAAGGAGACTACAAGTATCCCAGATGGCTTGACTGGGGAGGAAAAGTGATCACTGCATTGATCCGGTTCATCGTGATGAGGAGGAGACAACTCTGTAGGGAAAGTTGTCCATGATACACCGGCTCTGAACAACCGCCATTGCCAAAAATAAATTGGACTTTGAGATTAGAGTGCCAAGACCCTGCTGGAGATGGACCCTTCTTGAACTCTGATGGGGAAGTGAGGACCTCCTGACTTGGCTGGGAACCAAAGGCATGATATTGCTGAGGAAGCAACTGCTGGGGAGGCAAGACACTATTTATACTGCTGAGAATTTCCCCTGTCTGAAGGGAACTTTTGCTTGTGGATGACACCCACCTTCTGCTACCTTACTGGGAGAGATTTCAACTTCCACTTTACTGGGGATAATTGGAGACATCCTAGGAGACACCTGCTCATGTTCAACCATAAAGAAAAGATCCTCCTGGGAACTTGCTTTTATCTTTGTTAGCAACACCAGTACCTGTACCTGCATGAACACAATCGATAGTACCTGCAACATAGAGAGTTAGTTTTGGACCTGCCTGCCCCAGGCTTATAGTATGAATCATTATCTGGGCATCTCGACACCCTTTCAGAGTTGTATTAAATGTTTTCGTGCTCCTGCATGAGTTAGAAAGCATTCAAATGTTCACAACACAACGTAAATCACAATTTGCTGGACGTTTTCGCAATCAATCAATGCTAGATGAAAAAAGCAAAAACAAGAAGCAAAATAGTCAAATTGACTGAAGTTGAATTTTTATTGATTTGGAAAAAATGGCCATGAATAGGCAATACAAAGGAAGCCGTTCCTTGGAAAGAGGAAACAACCAAAAAGGAAAACAAACTATCCTATTGGAAATGTGAGAAGTGGATCTCATCAAGTCTCAACCCGGTTATGACTCGTATATCTTCAAGATGCTCCGCTCGCTCTGCCTCTAGAGAAAAAGTAAATGAACTGATCTTTGACCCTTAGGATAGCCTCAAATGTATATAGGTTACGGATCTCGCAGATCGCAGTCGTTCGTGTTAATCCCTCTTTTGCGTGGATCGCCTTTTCAAGTTTTCAATCCACCGGGATACCCTTTTTTTCCTGAGTTGTCCGATGTGGCTTTTCAACTCAGCGGGTGTACATTTTTTTTCAAGATTTACCTAATTTTTACCCGAGCCTTTTATTCTGTTTTTGGCTCGCCAGGATGCCCATTTTTGCCTGGATCTTTATTCTGTTTTTATCCAGTGAGTCTTTTTTACACGAAGTATTTTCTTACAGCGTCTGCGTTAACAGGGGATTGGAAGTCTTCTCCGTCCATGGTTTTCAACATCAAGGATCCACCTAAGAAAACCTTTTTAACCACGAATGATCCTTCATAGTTTGGTGTCCACTTGCCCCTGTGATCGTTAAGAGGAGGAAGAATCCTTTTCAGCACTAAGTCACTTGGCATGTACCTTTGTGGTCACACCTTCTTGTCAAAACCTGCTTCATCCGTCGCTGATACAACTGTCAATGGCATACAGCTGCTAGACGTTTCTCTTCAATGAGGCTCAATTGATTATATCTGGACCAGAGCCACTCAGCTTCATCTAGCTTAATGTCCATCATCAACCTCAACGAGGGGATTTCCACCTCAATTGGTAGGACTGCCTTCATACCATACACCAGTGAGAACGGGGTTGCCCTGTTGAAGTACGTACTGACGTTCTGTACCCATGCAGCGCAAATGGTAGCATCTCATGCCAGTCCTTGTATGTCACAACCATCTTCTGCACAATCTTCTTGATGTTCTTATTGGCCGCCTCGACGGCGCCATTCATCTTCAGGCGATATGGAGAAGAGTTGTGATGCTCTATTTTGAAATCTCGACACAAGTCAGCCATCATCCTGTTGTTGAGATTAGAACCATTATCAGTAATGATCCTTTCAGGAATTCTGTATCGGCAAATGATGTCTCATTTAATAAATCGGGCTACCACTTGTTTAGTGACATTGGTGTAGAACGCCGCTTCGACCCACTTCGTGAAATAATCAATATCAACCAGGATGAAGCGATGACCATTAGAAGCTGTTGGCTCAATCTTGCCAATCATATCAATGCCCCATATAGCGAACGACCATGGTGAAGACATGACACTCAAAGGATTCAGAGGCACATGGACCTTGTCGGCATAAATTTGACACTTGTGGCATTTACGGGAGTATTTACAGCAATCGGATTCCATGGTAATCCAATAGTATCCCGATCTCAACAATTTCTTGGCCATAGCATGTCCTCCGGCATGGGTACCGAAAGAGACTTCGTGAACCTCCTGCATCAACAGGTCTGCTTTGTGTCTATCCACGCATCTGAGCAGCACCATGTCGAAGTTCCACTTGTACAACACACCATCTTGATTCAAGAAGAAACCTTCTTCCAGTCTTCTAAGGGTCTTCTTATCCTTACTAGATGCCTCAACCGGGTATTCTTGAGCCTTCAGGAATTTCTTGATATCATGATACCAAGGCTTGTTATCTTCACCATCGTCGAGGAATTCGAGGCATGAAATTCTCTTGACAAACTTTAATCATGGACGACAAAGTTGATAGAGCATCAGCGAATTGGTTCTCATCTCGAGGAATGTAATTCAGCTTGACTTTGGTGAATAAAGTTAACAGCCTCCTGACATAATCTCTGTAATGAATCAAACGAGGTTGATGAACCAATCATTTGCCATTGACCTGATTTACCACCAAAGCAGAATCTCCGAAGATCTCGAGGTTTTTGACTCGCAAGTCGATTGCCTCTTCAATCCCCATGATACAAGCTTCATACTCCGCCTCATTGTTAGTGCATTCGAAAGTCAACCGAGCAACTAAAGGTGTATGGATCCCTTCTGGCGAGATGATAACAGAACCTACTCCACTTCCATTCATGTTCACAGCCCCGTCAAACATCAACTTCCATTTGGATTCAGGGTCTGGCCCCTCCTCTGAAAGTGGTTCTTCGTAGTCTTTCGACTTGAGGAACATGATGTCCTCATCCGAAAACTCGAACCTCATGGGTTGATAATCATCGATTGGTTGCTGAGCCAAGTATTCTGACAACACACTTCCTTTAATTGCCTTTTGCAAAGTGTATTGTATATCATACTCTGTTAGTATCATCTGCCACCGGGCTACTTTTCCTATCAGAGCTGGCTTTTCAAATATGTATTTCACAGGATCCATCTTGGAGATTAAGAGAGTAGTGTGAGTCAGCATGTACTGTCTTAGTCGGCGAGCAACCCATGCCAAAGCGCAACAAGTTTTCTCGAGTAGTGAGTAACGTGTCTCACAATCGGTAAACTTTTTGCTAAGGTAATAAATGGCGTGCTCTTTTCGACCAGACTCGTCCTGCTGACCCAACACACATCCCATCGATCCTTTAAGCACGGTAAGATACATAATCAAAGGTCTCCCTGTAACACGGTGGGAGAACTGACTTTAGTTATGTTGCGGATAGCAAGAGTCGCCACCGACTTTTATTTTATCCAAAGGAAAGGCATAAAAGAACAGGAAAGACCTTTTAAAAGATTTTTGGGTCCGGGGGGTAGGTTATGTAAAGGGAAGGTGTTAGCACCCTTTACATCCATGGTTATCCATGGGCTCTTAGTTACTTAGCTCACTTTGAATTGTTTTTGAAAAGTGTAGTGTGTGAATAAAAACTTTCATAAAAGTTAATAATGACCCATGTACGGATGCGTAAAAACTTGTGTTTGAAAATTTATTTGAAATTTGTTAAGTGTTTGAAAATTTTGAATGAAGTGAGCAAGCAACTATGAGATACCTACCCTAAAGTTTAAGTCTTTCTGTTCTTTATCCTTTAAGTGGTAAGACTATCCCTATTATTAAGGAATAGGTAGTCATTACCTTGGATGTGAGGGACATGTGAGGGACATCTGTTTATGTAGGCAACTGTGAGGTGTATTAAGCATTTAGGAGGGACTGTCATCATTATTCGAAAAGGGACTTGATCTTTAAAGGCAACCATTAAGGGACTTGATGACTTTTCTTTTAAGGGACTTGCTTTATACACCCCACTTGACCTTTTTGAATAGGCAACAATAAGAGGCAACCCTAGAAAGTGAGATGGCGATTTAAAATCGACTTACGTGTGTGAGTGTTTAATTTTATTTATCTTTAATTAAAATGATCTAAATTTGATTTTTAATAGAATACATGTTTACACTCCCTAAATTACTAACCATAGCATAAAAGATTTAAATAACTTAAATATTTACAAAAATTACATCCAAGGAGCAATTACAACAATAATTAAAATAAGCAATTAAAATAAATAGCAAATAAATATAAAAGCAAGATATAAGCAAAAATAAATAGACAATAATATAATATAATAAGGGTTAGTAATAATAAAAATTAAAAATAAATAGGGTTAGTGAAATAATAATAATAAGTATAATAATAAAATAAATGGATTAGTAATAATAAAGATAATTAAAATAAAGGGAATTAGCAAGAATATAAGAACATAATTAAAATAATGAACAAAATATTAGATTTTTGATATAGACAATTATTTATAAATAAGAGGAAATATTAACAATTATTAAATTATTTTTAAACATACTATAATTACAAAACAAAATTATCATAGGTTTAATTATTTCTATAAAAATTATTTATATATAATATTTAGATTATAAACAAATTATAAAAATATTTACATATTTATATGAAGAAAATTATATTTACAAAAAATAAAGTTAGAAAAATTAAATTGGGTTTTAACATTTGTTTAGAAAAAAAATAAATTAGGGTTTTATAAAGTTAGGTTTTAGAAAATATTTTTAGGGTTTATAATATACAAAATTAATAAATAAACATATATTACAATTTAATTACATAACAAAGAAAATAATTTAAATTGAGAAAAATAAAAGTTTAGAATTCTAGAAAATATAAGGGTTGTTTTAGGTATTTATTAAATATATATACATGCATAATTTATTTTTTAATTAATAATAAGAAAATAATTTAAGCAAATTAATTAAATAAATTAAAACAGAAAAAATGGTAAAAAGAAACTTACCTTGGCTGGGTTTGAACCCAGGACATCCTGCCTACAAGCAACAAAACGTACCACCAGGCCAGCCATGCTTTGGTGATAGTAGAATGAGTTGCATCAGTTTTGTTCTTTGAAACCTAAAAAAAATCAGAAAAATAATAAAGCAAAAAAAAGGCCTGGGGGAGGATTGAACCCAGGACCTTTGAACCAAACGCATATGCACATTACCAACCAAGCTAGATGAGCGAACCTGTCTACAAACCAACAACAATTCATAATATATAATACTCAATGCATAAATGAGAAAAAACCAAAATTATTTGCCACGGCCTGGATTCGATCCCCTGCCCTTTGCTTCAAATGTCCAAGACCAAGCAGCCAACCACTGGGACAAGCACGCGCTTGTGATAACAAACCAATAATAAAACATAATATTTTTAAACTATAATTTGAATTTCCAGAACGCGCCAAACTGCTTCTTCTTCTCCAAATTTCCTGCGAATCTTGCTGCCTTTTTTCCTGCGAATTTTGCTACGTGTTCTTCATTCCTGCGAATCACAAACTTCAACCAAACAACAAAATTTCACAAAATTAATTATGTCATTGAGTTGCTACTGAGTTTTGCAACTGTCCTACATTTTTAGAATCCATTTATCATGATGAAATCATGAAACCCTAAAGGGGGCCGTGAACCCTAATCATGGTGAATTCTCATACCTGCACGAAAAACTTAATTGAATAGCCCAGAATCGTTCTAAGGTTCATCATAAACATCATCAAACAATCAAAAACAAGTCAAACACAGTAAATCAATGGAATCGAAAAATCATATTCAAGAACAAAGTTTTGCTCGGGTTATGCAATTCATGAAGCTTTAGATGCAAATGGTGATTGATAATGACTCAGTGATGTCCCATAATCATGTCCATGTCCTCAAAATACCTTTTAAAGCTCTGGGAATCCGAAACCGAATGTGAGTTTTGGAAGGGATTTTTGATTTTGTGAACTTACTTTTGGAGGCAGAGAATTCGTGTCTTTGCAATAGGGTTATGTTTAGTACTTATAGGTGATTGAATTAGGTCAATAAAATTGATTGATCATGTGGAAAAATTGATATGAAAAGATCCAAGTTGATCATGCCTTGAAAATCAAATATTCTTGTATGATGGCTTACTATTTTTGGACCAATCTTATGATTTCATTCCTCTTCCATTCCAATCAACATTTAAGACTTTCTAGAAACTCAATCTCCATCAAATATTACATTTTCATATTTTATTTTTATTTAAAATGATTTTTAATGAATTAAATCAAAATAAATAAAAATAAAATGATAAAAATTCTGATTTTTAATGGTTTGGGTCGTGCATGAAGTCAATGTATGGATTGGGTCATCATTTGGCAAGCCCATTTGGAAGAAATTGGTTTTAGACCTCCTTTTTCATCATAAACCAACTCAAAATTTCCCAACTTTGCAAGGGCACATATCATTCAATTTTAATGCTATGAGGGTGTTCTTGGACATTTTGGAAAGCTTGAAGAGTCCTCTGACCAACCCCACTGGTTTCATGTCCATATCATTTACCAATCTCAAGTTATGCCCTTTTGAAGTTGTTGACTTTTTGTTGACTTTCAAAAGGACCTATAATGTTTTAGCTCATACCTTCCAAATGAAGCATTTTTGGGATTGGCTTGTGAGACACAAAGTTGTAGAGAATTCAATTTCCTTAAAAATGAGCTTTGATTGGAGACTTGGTGATGAAGTATGTGAAAGTTATGGCTGGTCAAAGTTCAGTTGACTTTTACTAAGGAAACCCTAATTTAGAAACTCCTGATTCTTGATGATCTGAAATCTCCTTGATGAATCATGATCAACCCTTGATCAAATGATGAATTTTACTTCATATACTTGATGTTGGCAAAAAAATCATGAAGTTTGACTTTGGTTTGACCACAGTTGACCTCAGTTTGACTTTTTAACTGCATTGACTGATTTTGACTTATCTGATCATCTGATTGAGCAAACTTCTGAGAAAAGTTTTGAAACTTGTCATGGGGGTTCTTATACACATATAAGATGTTATGAAGCTCACTTGAGGTCTTGGAAGTCCATTTAGCCTGATTAAAGTCAAAACCCTAGTTTTGGATGCACTGCTTAGGAGGTGCACTGTCTGAGGGAATTGTCAACTCTTTTGACCAATTGTGAACTTTGTGAACCTTATGAACCATCATAAAATGTCTTGTGAACCTCATAGGAGGTATTGTGAACCTTGTGAACCTTGTGAACCTCATAAAGTGACTTGTGGACTTCATGAACCTCATGGAAGGTCTTGAAAGCATTGTGAATCTTGTGAACCTTGTGAACCTTCATGAAGTGACTTGTAGACCTCATGAACATCATGAAAGGTATTGAGAGCATTAGGAAACTTGTGAACCTTGTGAACCTTCATAAAGTAGCTTGTAGACTTCATTAACCTCAGGGAAGGTCTTGAAAATGTTGAGACACTTGTGAACCTTGTGAACCTTCATGAAATGACTTGTAGACTTCATGAACCTCATGAAAGGTCTTGTAAGTATTGAGAATCTTGTGAACCTTGTGAACCTTCATGAAGTGACTTGTAGACTTCATGAATCTCATGGCAGGTCTTGTAAGTGTTGGGAAGCTTGTGAACCTTGTGAACCTTCTTAGCACACAAAGTCTTGTATTGTGAGGGCAAATTTTGGGGTGCAACAGCTGCCCCTGTTCAATTTTCTGAAACCTGAGGGGTTAGGTTGGTATATTTGCTAGTCGTGACCTGGAAGGTTGAAGGGGATTGAACACAAAAGCCCAAAAATTTGCACTCACCAGTGCATAGAGTGATACAGATGACTAGTTGAATATGACTGAGTGGGCTTAAAGATGCCACTTGGAGAAAAAGTTCTTCAGATACATTTCTTGGAGGATAAAGCAGTCCAAAATATGGAGGTATAATGATAGCTGTCAGGAGGATGGAGCAGTCCTGAGGCCATGATATGATTTCAAGAGGATGAAGCAATCCTGAAGTAAAAAAGCTGTCAGGAGGATAGAGCAGTCCTGATGTAAAGAAGCTGTCAGGAGGATAAAGCAATCATGAGATATTGATAATATGCTTTCAGGAGGATGAAGCAGTCCTGATGTAGTGATATGTTCCCAAGAGGATGAAGCAGTCTTGAGAGATGATAAGTTTTCAGGAGGATAAAGCAGTCCTGATGGATAATATGCTTTCAGGAGGATGGAGCAATCCTGATGTAATAAAAGCTTTCAGGAGGATGAAGCAGTCCTGATGTAATAAAAAGTTGTCAGGAGGATAAAGCAATCCTGAGGTAGTAATAAGCTGTCAGGAGGATAAAGCAATCCTGAGGTAGCAATGTGATTTCAGGAGGATATAGCAATCCTGATGTAATAGGAATTTTCAGGAGGATAGAGCAATCCCGAAGTAATGATGATAGCTATCAGGAGGATGAAGCAGTCCTGGTGTGGTAATATGTTCCCAAGAGGATGAAGCAGTCTTGAGAGATGATAAGTTTTCAGGAGGATAAAGCAATCCTGATAATCATAAGTTTGTTTGCTGGATAATTAACCTGAAACAAGGTAGCATTTGTATAATAATATTAGTTTATGCATTATGTATGCATGTATGATATGATGCACTTAAGTAATGTATTATGTATCTATGGATATGTATGTTATGGTATGATGTAAATGATGTATGTATGATATGATACTGCCTGAAGCGTCCGGATATTTTCGCGTAACAACTGCTGGCCAGGGAAAATAAATCCCGATTCGTTGCTGAAGAATATGAGGAACTCGTTCCCGTCTTGTTTGATGATGAGGTATACATAACCTTCCATATGCTGGGGATAGTAAGAATAGACATAACCTCCCGCCTGCTGGGGATAGTAAGGTATATATATAACCTTCGTCTTCGTTTGCTAGTAGAGTAGATATAACACCCGTCTTTGTTCGTCGTACCCTTATTGGAAAGTAATTTCCCGTATATCCGTATGAGGATAAAAGAGATGGATATAAATTCCAGGGGAGATGAGACTTTATGAAGATAGATTCGTCCTACTGAGGGTTTTGTGACTGTCTTGTAAAAGATGAACCGACGAAGCTTCGTTGAAATCCTTCTCTCGTTCGTCCTTAGTAAATACTATTACTGCATTTTTATGCATTTCTGGTAAACATCAATCATATTAAAAGCATACATGCATTTTTGGTAAACATCAATCATATTCAAAAGCATACATACATTCAAACACAACCAATGGACGTTTTGCTTATGTAAATAGGGTAAAAGTAAATCTGGATTCAAAAGATGGAATTTATTTATATCAACAAGTGACCCATACATGGGCAAGTTTGTACAAGGAGACATAAACCCTAGTAAGAGGATTTTGTCATAAATTTTTTTTTTACAAAACAAAGAAAATCAGCTATGTGGGAAACAATCCTATTGAGTTTCAATTCTACTATTGCCATTATCTTCAAGTATCTCATCTTCTGCTGTTGAGACGAAAATAATTGGATTGAGCTTTATCTGTTCGAGCTTGTATGAGTAACACAACTGGTTGCAGTTTCATAGGTGATCCAAACGAGACATAGTCATACGCTTTAATCCCTAACTTTTGCCTGGATTGCCCTTTCAGGTTTTCAATCCACCGGGATACCCTTTTTTGCCCAAGCCGCCTTTTCAGGTTTTCGACTTGCCGGGTGTACATCTTTTTATATATATCCCTAATTTTTGCCCAAACCCTTTTGGTTTGCCGGGATGCCCTTATTTTTGCCTAGGCCTGTCAACCTAGCGGGTCTCTTTTTATGCGTAGTATTTTTTAACTATGTCTGCGTTTACAGGCTGTGGAAAGTCTTCACCATCCATTGTAGTGAGTATCATGGCACCTCCTGAGAACACTGTCTTGACTACAAATGGTCCTTCATATGTCGGAGTCCACTTGCCCCTAGGATCACCCTGTGGTAATATAATACGCTTGATTACCAAGTCACCAGCCTGATATACCTTTGGCTTAACCTTCTTGTTAAAAGCTTTGATCATTCGTTTCTGGTACATCTGGCCATGACAAACTGCTGCTAACCTCTTCTCATCAATCAAATTTAACTGGTCCAGTCGAGTCTGAATCCACTCATCTTCATCCAAGCCTGCATCCTTCATAATTCTTAAGGAGGGAATCTGAACTTCAATGGGTAGAACTGCTTCCATACCATAGACTAAGGAGAATGGGGTTGCCCCTGTTGAAGTACGTATTGTGGTACGATAACCATGAAGAGCAAATGGTAACATCTCATGCCAATCCTTGTAAGTAACAGTCATCTTCTGTACAATCTTCTTAATGTTCTTATTAGCAGCTTCAACTGCCCCATTCATCTTTGGACGATACAGAGAAAAGTTGTGATGCTTAATCTTGAACTGCGTGCAGAGATCAGTAATCATAGTGTTGTTCAGATTAGAGCCATTGTCAGTGATAATCCTTTCAGGGATGCCATATCTACATATGAGATTATTCTTAATGAACCGAGCCACAACATTCTTAGTAACAGATGCAAATGAAGCTGCTTCTACCCACTTCGTGAAGTAATCAATAGCAACCAGGATGAAACGATGCCCATTAGAAGCAGTAGGCTTGATCTCACCAATCATATCAATGCCCCACATGGCAAAGGGCCAAGGAGCAGTCAACACATTCAAGGGTGATGGAGGTACATGGACTTTATCAGCATAGATTTGACACTTATGACAAGTTCTGGAGTGTTGATAGCAATCAGCTTCCATGGTAGACCAATAATAACCTGCTCTCAATATCTTCTTTGCCATAGTATGACCACTAGAATGAGTGCCAAAGATCCCATCATGCATATCTTCCATAATCTCAATTGCTTCCTTCTTATCCACACAGCGAAGCAAAGTTGAATCATGATTGCGCTTGTACAGAATGCCATTACTCAGAAAGAACTTAGCAGAAAACCTTCTCAGAAACTTCCTATCTTTGACAGATGCCCCTTCAGGGAACTCCTGAGCTTCAAGATATCTTTTCACTTTATAGAACCAAGGCTTATCCTCTCCCCCTTCTGCGTCAATCTCATTGCAGTATGCAGGCTTTTCAAATCTATCAATAGTAATCTTAGGAGCTTCATCATCCCAGCTGATCTCAAACATGGATGCCATGGTGGCTAAAGCATCTGCCAACTGATTCTCTCTTCGTGGAATATGTTCAAAGGTAATCTCTTTGAAATGTGGGATCAAAGACAACACATGCTCTCTGTAAGGAATGAGGTTATCATGCTTAGTATCCCAATCTCCTTTGATCTGACTAACTACCAGGGCTGAATCTCCATACACGTCAAGGAACTGAATCTTCATATCAATAACAGCTTTAATACCCAGGATACATGCCTCATACTCAGCCATATTATTGGTACAATAGAAACAAAGTCTGGCAGTAATCGGGGTATGACCACCTTCAGGGGAACTAATCACAACACCAACACCATTACCAAGTGCATTAGAGGCACCATCAAAAACCATAGTCCATCGGGATCCTTGTTCAGGTCCGTCATATTGTCCAGGTTCTTTGGTAATAATCATAATGTCTTCATCAGGGAACTCAAAACTCATTGATTGGTAATCATCCACTGCTTGATGAGCTAAATGATCAGCAACAACACTTCCCTTGATGGCCTTCTGAGTAGTATACTGTATGTCATATTCTGTCAAGATCATTTGCCATCTTGCAATTCTTCCGGAGAGAGCAGGTTTCTCAAATATGTACTTGATTGGATCCATCTTCGAGATCAACAAGGTAGTATGGGTCAACATATACTGTCTTAGTCGGCGAGCAGCCCATGCCAAAGCGCAGCAAGTTTTCTCGAGCAGTGAGTATCTTGTTTCACAGTCGGTAAACTTTTTGCTAAGGTAGTATATTGCCTGCTCTTTTCGACCAGACTCGTCATGTTGCCCCAACACACACCCCATTGAGTTGTCTAACACTATTAAGTACATAATCAAGGGTCTTCCATCAACTGGTGGCATCAAAATTGGAGGTTCTAGCAGGTATCTCTTGATTTCATCAAAGGCAGTCTGGCACTCATCATTCCATTCCATCACCTGATCTTTCTTCAACAACTTGAAGATTGGCTCACAGATGGCAGTTAATTGGGAAATAAATCTTGCAATGTAATTCAATCGTCCCAAGAAACCTCTAACCTCCTTCTCAGTACGGGGAGCTGGCATTTCTCGTATAGCTTTCACTTTTGCAGGATCCACTTCAATACCTTTTCCACTGACAATAAAACCCAGGAGCTTTCCAGATCTAACTCCAAAAGTACACTTGTTTGGATTTAATCTCAACTTGTATTTCTTTAACCTCTCAAACAACTTGTGCAGATGATCAAGATGTTGCTCTTCATTCTGAGATCTGGCTATCATATCATCCACATATACCTCTATCTCATGATGAATCATATCATGAAACAAAGCCACCATAGCACGCTGATATGTTGCCCCTGCATTCTTCAAACCAAATGGCATCACCTTATAGCAAAAGGTGCCCCACTGTGTAACAAATGTTGTCTTCTCCATATCTTCAGGTGCCATCTTGATTTGATTGTAACCAGAGAAACCATCCATAAAAGAGAATACCTTATGCTGAGCAGTGTTGTCTACCAGAACATCAATATGAGGAAGCGGAAAGTCATCTTTGGGGCTAGCCTTGTTCAAATCTCTGTAGTCTACACACATACGTACCTTACCATCTTTCTTAGGAACTGGTACCACATTTGCAACCCACTGAGGATAAGACGTTACTGCTAAGAACCCTGCATCAAACTGTTTCATTACCTCTGCTTTGATCTTTTCTGACATCTCAGGACGCATACGACGAACCTTCTGCTTCTTTGGACGACAATCTTCTTTTACTGGTAAACGGTGAACCACGATGTTTGTATCCAACCCTGGCATATCTTCATAAGACCAAGCAAAGATCTCCACATAGTCATGTAACATCTGAATCAGCCTGCTTTTGACACTGTCCTCTAAATCAGCCCCTATCTTGACCTCTTTCCTGTTTTCTTCAGTTCCCAGATTCACAACTTCGACTGGCTCTTCATGTGGCTGTATAGCTTTCTCTTCTTGTTGTAACAACCTAGCAATCTCTACAGGTACTTCACAATCGTCCTCATTTCCGTCTTCAGTTTGATAGATCGGATTCTCGAAATTATAATTGGCAATAGTAGAACTGTTATCAACAGGATCCAGAGTGGATGAGGATCTGCATTTTAGTGATGTGGGTGTGTGTAAGAACACATAGCTGATAAAACAAAAATAAAAGAAAAGAAAGACAAGGAACACAATATTTACGAAAATGAAACGTCCACTGATTTTATTGAATGGAGTATGCAAATGAAATGATAGCCCGTAACAAGCACACCATTGTGCCCCGGGTAAGACACAAGGCTTGAGAGTTTTAATTGTTCAGAAATTACAAACTAAAAAAACAACACAGTAATAGTATTTACTCCTGACTAAAGGAGATAGGGATAACATCTTCAGCTTTCCAATTATTGAGTCCAGCACCCACAGTAGGAAAAATCCAAGCATCCAAGTTGTAGTCTTCATCTTGATCTCCCACAGCATTGATCTGGTTCTTCATAACCCCTTGATTAGTGATACGAACAACACGAGCACGACGAACAGCCTTCTGGGACTCTGCAGTGAAACCCAAACCAAACTTGTCAGACTTGTATGGAATATCAGGAAGCTGACCCCAAATAGTACAACCACCTTCATCCACCACAGCTCTAGCATCATTGAGGGAGGCCATTGCCATTGTTGGAGGTTTTCTGGTGACCACGGGAACTTTCTTCGCAACAGGAGGAGCCACATAGTCATTAACAACCCAAGGAACCACTTCAAACGTCTGACACGGAGTCTCAATGTATTCACCTTCCATTTCCAGATACTTGAAAGTATTCACATGGCTGACAAAGTATTCTTCTTCTCCATAGATAGTGACAACCCTTCCTTCTACCGGATATCTCAACTTCTGGTGTAATGTAGAGGTTACAGCACCTGCCCCATGGATCCAGGGACGACCAAGCAGACAAGAGTATGAAGGACGGATATCCATCACATAAAATGTAGCAGTAAAAACCTGGGAGCCAACTTTGATTGGAAGATCAATTTCCCCGTGCACTACTCTTCTAGAACCATCAAAAGCCTTCACCACAATATTGCTGGGCTTCAGCACAGCATCTTCAGGACTCAGCTTATTCAGGACTTCCTTGGGCAACACATTCAAAGAGGAACCATTGTCTATCAGTACATGTGACAGGGTAGTGCCCCTGCATTCAATTGAGATATGCAAGGCCCTGTTATGATCCCTCTTGGCAGAGGTCAAATCAACATCAGAAAATCCTAACCCATTGTCATAGGTCAGGTGGGCGACACAATTCTCAAAATGATACACAGAAATTGCACTAGGTACATGAGTAGTCTTCAGAAACCTGATCAAAGCCTTGGCGTGAGCTTCAGAACATAACAACAAGGACAATATAGAAATCTTAGAGGGAGTATGCCCCAACTGATCAACAATGTCATAATCCCTCTTGCGAATGATTTTCAATACTTCTTCCATCTGCTTAGAGAGATCATCGGCAGCTGGCACATCAGTAGATACAGGCTCAATAACAGGACCCTTGCCCCGAGCATCAGTGGTGGAAGTAGCAGCAGGAGCAACTGCATTCTTGGGAGCAACTGGAGGAGAGAAGACTCTTCCACTACGTGTGACCTTACTAGATCCAGCAATATTGTCAACATCAACAGGCACATCAGCTAAGGGCTCTTGCTTAACACCATGGATGTAAACATCAGATCCATAATGCCAAGGCACAGCTTTGTCAGACGTATACGGGATAGGACCAGGAGTAGTAATAACCACAGGAGCAACTCTGGCTTCAGCAACAACTTTCACAGGACCTTCAGCAGTAATTTTGATTGGACCCTGATGAGTGATTTTAATAGGTCCCTTTGAAGTGATTCTTACCGGTATTTTGTCAACCATGTCAACCTCTTCAACCTTCCTACCTTGCGTAATATGATCTACCATGCTCTCCACAGAGGAAGGCCTCCTTTCAAACACTATAGTATACTTATCCATGAGACGTTGAATTCCATCTCTCAATCTGAAGCAACTATCTGGTTTATAGGTACAATACAAACAATCTTCACGACAACCTGGAAAGAACCCAGCTTGTACTAACCTCTTTTTAATAACAGACAATGGTGTGGTCAACTCCATAACTGAATAGACATGTAGATCTTCATCAATGGCATTGACAGTCTTCTCGTGATTTGGCATTGGAGCAGTAATCACATTTGGAGTACCCGGAGGGTCAAACTCAATTTCTCCAGCATCAATCATATCTTGAATTTTGTTCTTCAAGACCCAGCAATTATTAGTATCATGTCCCTGACAATTTGAATGGTATGCGCACCGTGCGTTGGGGTTGTACCTGGGAGAGGTAACATTAGGATTCTGAGGAGCCTCTTTCAAAGTAATGAGTTCAGCCTTCAACAAATGTTGCAATGCCTGAGCCATTGACATGTTGATCTTCGTGAACTGCCTTCTAGCCCTCTGTTGGTTGCCCTGTGGCTGCTCTGTTGTTGCAGGAGTTGGATTTGAAATATGAACTGCACTAACAGACTGATGCCTTCTATTACGATCAGGATGACCATAAACATCATTGGATTCTTTCTTCCCAGTGGGAGGCTTCTTTGCAGCACCTGATGAAGAAGTACCCACCAGGATCTTACCATTCTTTATACCATTTTCTACTCGCTCTCCTGTCATTATCAACTCAGTGAATCCAGATGATGAGCTTCCAATGAGGTGACTGTAAAACGGACCATTCAATGTACACATGAACATATCAACCAATTCCCTATCAGTCAAAGGGGGTTGAACTCTTCCAGCTAAATCTCTCCACTTCTGAGCATACTCTTTGAAACTTTCTTTGGCACCCATGGACATGCTCTGAAGCTGCATGCGAGTGGGGGCTAAGTCAGCATTGTATTGATACTGCTTATAGAAAGCTTCAGCAAGATCATTCCAATCCCTGATGTTGACACTCTCCAACTGATAATACCACTCCAGCTGAGCTCCAGATAAGCTCTCTTGGAAAAAGTGGATCCACAACTTCTTATCAGCAGTGTGGGGTTGAATTCTTCTGACATAAGACCTCAGTTGTAGCTTGGGATAAGAGACCCCATCATAAACAACAAAGTGTCGCTCCCGGGATTTTCATCCTAGTACAAACGCGAAAGTGGCGCGGAAAGGTAGAGTCGCCAGCCAGACATTTTTATCCCGAATGAATGGGAAAGGTAATGTTGCACAAACCTAAGGAAGAAGGAAAGGACAAGGCCTTGCGAACCAAAGATCTGAGTTCGGGAGTCGGTTACGAATTGAGAAGGTATTAGCACCCCAATCCGTCCGTCGTACCCGACGGGATCCACGCTTGCTTGTTTGTTTCAAAGGGTGAGAAAATATAATTGCTGCTGAATAAAACCGCTAACTGGAATGAGAATGGAAATGAGAAAGGAATAAGAAAAGAGAATGGAAAGAAAGAATGGGGGAAATGTAGGGAAAATAAAGAATGTGCTCGAACGGGCCCTACCCCGCTGCCTACGTACCTCATCGGGATAATGAGGATCAGAGTCGACGTAGTTCGCCTAACCTAGGCGGGAACTGATTGTTTGTGTTTTTTACAGCTGGAACTGCGTATGTCTATGCTCAGGTGTTGCAGGCTCGTCTGGTACGAGCGCGTTTACCGTCTTGCATGTATGACAAGTCGTCGCGAGTTCGCGTTGTGAGTGAATGAGATGAGAAAGAGAAGTTCCCGCAGGATAGTCGTTTATTGTGTGTTTTTTTGTCTTTTATGAGCTTTGTATGAATTTGGCACAAGGAAGTGAATTCAAACTCTTTTCCATGGAATGTACACTTGACTCTACATTCCAAGATGGAATAATAGAACAAGCATACCCAACAAGGAGAATTTATCCAAGACTGGTTTCCTAGGATTAGGGTTTAAGTTCACTAGCTTGTTGAACTTTATTAAGTGTTTTTGTTGCTTTTGTGAAGAAGTATTTTTTAAGCTTTCTTTGTGAACAACTCCTTGATGAGACTTGTGCATCATGATAAACAAGCTTACACCACTCCAAGATGGAATGAATGCAAGTGCTTCATGGAATAAGGCTATACACAAAGGATCATTTCATTTATTTGTTAATTGTTTTTTTTGAATTTTGTTTGAAGATGAGAAAGAATGACTCAAGTTGCAAAAAGGGAAAAACTAAGGGGGACTAAGACACAACCCTAAGTTAGTTATCATATACAAAAGGGAGATCCTATGGTTAATGAGGTATTCTAATCCTAATGAGAAAAGGAAAAGAAGAAAAGAGAATTAGAACTCAACTTACTTCCTAAGGAAGTTAAGTTGGTTCTAAAGAACAAAAGGGGAACCTACGGACAAAGCACAAGATGCTAAGGCAAACACAATTAAAATGCATAAGAGATAGGAATGAAGTAATGCTTACCTCAATCTTTCCCCCCTACAAAACAAAAGTTAGCATGACAATGCATATTGAAAATAAAATCGAAGCATGAAAGCGATTAAGTACCATAAACGTCCTAGAATGGAACTAGGGTTCAAAATAAGACCTAAGTCTAAAGGTGAAGGGACCTAAAGGTTAAATGACTTCTAAAGTCAGTAACTACATGCTATAGGTCCCTAAGGATGCTAGGATACCTCATAAGATCAAACTATGTCAAACTATGTACAAAAAGTTCACCTAAGTTCACATAAATGCAAATTAGGGTTTATGAATGAAGTATGAATGCATATGGCTTACAAACATGAATTAGTACATGAAATGAACATCAAAGTCAGTAGTGAATGCTCATGAATATGTGTGAATGAATATACAATCATGGATGCAATGGATTAGGCATATGGAGCAATGAGAAGAATATGTGAGATGAAATGGAATAAACATCGCATAAGATCGCAAATGATGCAAACTAAAGAAGAATGGCATGTGAATATGCATGAAATGATTATGGGTCAGTAGCATACAAGGTATGAGATGCACTTAGAATACATGAATATGCATTAATTGTTTTCCACATAATTCAAGTTATTATTTAGAGGAGAAGAGAAACTAGTTTAGGTTAAAGTTAATTCATATAAGTATGCACTTTAAAGCACCAAAACAAACCAAATGAGTATGGTTCAAAAAAGTGGCCTATAACTGGAATTAAAGACCTAAAAGTGACCTATAATCAACTCCTAAAAATTACCAAAAAGCATCTCAAGCAAATGGCATGAATGCCTTTCTAATATCTAGGTTATGGAGCAAATACACACATGAATCAACCTAGGATCTAGGTGACATGGAAAAATAGCAAAAAGCCTTTAAAAATTATGAAATTAAATCCCTGGAATAATAAAGTCATTATCTCACATTGTCCAAAAGGATTTCATAAAATTATGCATCAAAGTGCCAAAACAATTCCTTGACTAGCAAGGTAACCAAAACATGATCATCAAAAACAACTCCACAAAGTGGATCAAAAGGGGCACTAAAAATTATGAAAAAAATGCCTAAGGGGCATCAAAATGTCACAAATTATAGTGCTTAATCATACACAAAAAATAGGTTTCACACCTATGGGGAAAAATCGATTTCGGTCCCTTATGCCAAAACCTTCCTTTTTGGGACAGCTTGTGAACTAAAATCCAAATGAAATAATAAAACCACCCAAATCTGGAAATAAAAAATATGACAAATTAATTAAGAGGATGAGGATCACTCATGAATTTTTCCATAATTTTATCACACCTAAAACTATTTTTAATAATTGTTACGAAACGGGTGACAAAGTGAATTTTAAGGGGAAGTGAAAGGAATCGATCCTAATGGTTCTTAACCTAATCCCTAAGTTCCGAAATCGATACATATCAACAAAAATCACAAATATAACCAATGCCTTAGGTGGGAGGGCTCAGATGCACCTTAAGTTATATGGTCCTAAGCCGCATACGACTATAATGATGCACAAAAGTCGAAAACGATCGAAATTACTTACTTGATCGAAGTACCGATCCTTCACATAAAAAGAAATCCGAAAAAAACCTTAAGCAAGGTCTTGAAATCTCCATAAGCAAAATAAATGCTTATCTTCCGTAATTAGCTTTGTGAAGCTTTACCAAAATTGAAATCGACTCGAATCGATCACAAAAAAAAAGACATGAACACTTTAATTCAAAATTAGTACTAAACTATAATTAATATTATCAACAAAAAAAAATCCTAATTAAAAATCACAAGCAAAAATGAATTAACTATTAATCCACAAAAATAATCATGATTCTTTTTAATAAGGAACTTAATTAGAAATTTCTAAGAAAACAAATAACATGGGGGGTGATTCGGAAATCTAATTACAGCGTATAGAAAAAATAAAAGGCCCAAGGCCCATTTTTCTTCTAGCCAGGCGCAAAAGGGTGTGCTTTGAGCAAAACAGAGTTGGTGAATAGCATTTTACACGGGCTTATAGGCCCAATCCGCCAGGAAGCTCATAAGGGAGGTGTAGGAGAAATTTGAAGGTGCATTACCGAATCCATGGTGCTGAATACTTTAAGCCCAATCCAATAATCCTAATTTTCCAGAAAAACCCTAAATACATGAAACTTCCCAAACTTCTTCTTCCTCCTTCTTCACTGTCACCGACGGCGCACCCTTCCGTCTTCAAATCCGCCGGACATGACGCTCACCATCCTGACGTCCTTCGTCGCCGTGACTCTCCCTTCTTCGTCTCTTCCTTCCGTCATCTTCCACAAACTCAACTTCTCACGACAAAACGATTCTCAAAATCTCTTTCCTAAGACGCCATGGCCAACATCAACCTGTCTTAAAATCGCTTCTTACAAAAAAGCCTTTGACTTGAATCGCTTCCACAACAGTAGAGTGTTGAATCGTGAAAATCCCGGAGCTACCGAAGAACGAGCCCTATAACTCCTCTCGGATTCCCTGAGGCCGTGGTTCGTTCAGATTATGCACAAAGAACTATCACGTTTGTAGAGGTAAGTTCTCACCTTTTGAATCATCACACTCTTCCTCTTCTGAAATGCCATGCTCTTGATATGGATGATCGTTGGAAATTGATAGGGATTACGGGTTCCTGAAGGTGGTAGAAGTGGCGTCAAGAATGAGGATGATTTGATGAAGGTGCCGAGGAGATTGGAGATAGCGATGGCGATATTGTTGATTCGCTTGCATCTCGGTTGAGGATGGTGAAGTATTGAGAGTCGGCCATTTTTTGATGAAAGATATGATAAAGAAAGCTCAGATTTTTTTTGAGTCCGTTGTAGTTGAATTGCTCTGATACATACATAACCAGATCTGGTTTTCTCTTATCCCCTTAACTAATCTTTCACAGCTTTTTCTTCTGAATCCTTTGTTATTCAACAGAACATTGAAGGTAATGCGAAGATGATGCTGGAGCGGGTCGAAGAGCTTTGATGAATTTATCCATCCCGCTGACATTGTCCTCGGCAATGGAAGAAATCAAGAGAGCGATGAACCGACGAAAATGACAATGACACCGGATTTCAGGTACGAAAAATGCGGCGATTCGATCTTCTTCCGTTTTTTTTTTGCTCTTCTTGGTTTCTGTTTCATTCTGAATCTGTGTTGTTGTTGTAGTTGATTTTGCAGAGATTGAAATGGCTGCTAATGGTTGTTGATTGTTAAAGATGAGAAAGCAATCAAGAGATGAAGGTTGAATATCGTTGGAGAAGAAGATTGTTCTGAATTGAAGGTGATGTGGCAAGTCGTTGAAGAAGAGTGGAGCCAAGGGATTGAAGATGATGATCTTGATTGATAGAGAGGCTGAGGATGGAAGATGAAGATGATGATGGTGGATAATAGATAGCAGAATGAGTGATTCAAAAGGAATCTCCCTTTGTCATACGCAGAGAGATCCTATTATACAGATCTCATTTTCTGCAAAATGATAAGAAGTTTGGTTATCCCCCTTTTTCTGTTATCCATCCTTTCTTTTATGAATTTTTTCAGTTAGCATCCCCCACTGAAATTTTTGTTATGAGTTTTTCTTTCTACTTTTTTTTTATTTCACTCCTCCACTGATTTTGTTATATATCAGTTCCCTCTGTAACCGATTTTTCAAACAAATATATATGACTCTCATAATAGTTTGCGTTGTGTATATTGAGAGAGAGAGGTATTGAAAATTTGTTGACATTTGCTTGTATCGCTGAAGTTACACGTCGTTTTTTTTTCAATAACTGGTGTAAATCTCCCTTTTTGATAAAAATCCCCTTTTCCTTCATATTGGATGATTGATGAGAGCCAAAGATATAGGTTTACTACCTGTTGTACTAAGAATAAAACTCTAAGAAAAACAATGAAAGTAGATGTGAGTGACAAACATGTATTTTTGAACGATGAAAAATAAAATTGAATAAAATGGTAATTGGTTTAAAGGTGATTTTTTTATGATGAACAAAGTAAGTTGAGATAATCTTAAGGCATTTGAATGGCCATGGATTGACATTGAATAATGGGCTTGAAAGTGGTTTATGGGCTTAACTACTAACTTGGACAAGCATCCTGAATTTGAAATTAAAATTGACTAGACAATGTGAATCTTGATAAACGGGAGACGGGTAAAAATCAGGCCCAAAACAATGTAGGGAGAACAATGGCTTAAATAAACATAAAGTTAATCATGGTTATGAAAATGGAGCATAGTTTTATGGCATGGACAATTGAATCCAAAGTAAACTATAACCACGCCTTCTAAGAAAATGATGACCATATGCACCCTTCATCCTTACTTTGAACACAAACCATTTCTTGTGAACTTGTGATACCATGACGAATCCAAGGAACAATAATACCTCGAACCAATCTCCTTGCTTCATTTGAAACTGTTATGTAAGAATGAATATCTCCACCAAATAAGCCCAAATCGAACTTTAATATAAAGGAAATCAGTTGACCGAATTCCTTCAAGCTCAATCATGAATAAAACTCCATTTCATCGTGATAATGGTCTTGATGCACCAATGAACAATCTTTGCGAGAGATTTCCTTACGGATCACTTAATTAGGGAAATAAACCCTAATCGAATAGCAATCGCATAAGAAACTAATGTTATTAATAGCCACATAACTAAAACTTAGAACGTCCCAGATAGACATGGATGAGGTATGAAATCCTAATTTCTCAGGGCCTTGATCACATGCCCTATGATACAATGAAATGCGCTAATATGATATTAATGACCCGGTGAGAAATGCAGATGAGTGCGAAGTGATACACCAGTAGAGGGAATGAATATGAGGACAAATTTTGAGGTATTACAGCTGCCCCTATTCAATCAACTGCAGACCTGAACGGATAATTGCAACAGCTTTTAGACGTTCAAGGTATGGAGTGATTGAATACTCGAATAAAACCTGAAAA